>OU538826.1:2513750-5022500 GCA_912999785.1 Hydriomena furcata
CTAGACGAATTGAAACATTGTCGGTGTCCTCATCGACTATTTATCATTTACGTGAGTAATTCCCGTTGTATCTAATGTGTGGTACAACTCACGAAAGTTTTGAAAAAAAATAAAGGTTTTAACTATAAATACGGCTAATTACCACGTTTCTTGTTGTATTGCTGACGTTTCGAGACAATTCAGATGCTCTTCATCATAAGAATTGCCCGCGTAAGCACAAGAAACGTGGTAATTAGCTGTATTTATAGTTAAAATTAATAACAACCACGATAGTTTTAATTCTAAATTAAAGGTTGTTGAAAGTTTATGACTTGTACTACACCTCAAAGCACTTATAGTGTGCACTTATAGTGTTGTCTTCTACAACTCAGTGCTATTACGACGATTGTTGTAATTACCGCAATAACAACCCGTTGTCCCGCGGTCCCTCTCTAGTTAATTGTAAAAAGGAGTCCCATGATAGGTTTGTGAATATGGCGCCAGCTTAGACTTACTAATGCAAACAGTGAGCATGAGCTGGACGAGCATCTGACTACCCTCTGAGATACCCTTAGCCATAAAGGATATGAACACTAGGAGATCTTAGAGGATATCTTACGTTAGAGATAAGGTCGATGTAATTAGGAATAATAATCGTGAACCTATTTCTATTTAGTTTCAAATCACATTGGTGCTATTCAGTTACCTAGGATTACATCTTATTAAAATACGGAACCCTAACACTGCGGAGTCTTAGTAAATAGTGTCCCGTTTTTTCCCTTTGGGTACAGAACCCCATAAAGCGTTCCTTAGTTAAGTTTGTTAAAAAAATATCTTTCTCTCTCTCACTCTCACTCACACTCTTTCTATCTGTCACTTTCTTTCTCTCTCCAGCTCGTTTTCCGTAAACTAAACAGTCTTATACAACAGCTCATTTGTCTTGCGAAAGACAAACCCACTCGTAAATGCTTATATACCTATATCAAAGCACAATGTTCTAACTTAAACACAAGACAATAATTATTCTAGGCGCATTCTGGAGGTAAGCACTAGTTTCTTGCGTTTTTGGATTGCTAACGAGTCGATTAACGCAAGTCTTACTAATATTATACAAAAGTTTGGTTTGGTATGTAAATTTTTAGGGTTCCGCACCCAATGGGTAAAAAAGGGACCCTATTACTAAGACTACGCTGTTCGTCTGTCTGTCTGTCTGTCTGTCACAGGGCTGTATTTCATGAACCGTGATAGCTAGACTGTTGAAATTTTCACAGATTATGTAATTTATGTTGCCGCTATAACAAAAAATACTGAAAACAGAATACAATAAATGATTTTTTGGCGTTTTTTATAGATAATGGTACGGAACCCTTCGTGCGCGAGTCCGACTCGCACTTGGCCGGTTTTTTTATTTACAAACAGTTTAGAATATAAATAGGAACAAGACTAT
Source organism: Hydriomena furcata (assembly GCA_912999785.1). NCBI lineage: Eukaryota > Metazoa > Arthropoda > Insecta > Lepidoptera > Geometridae > Hydriomena > Hydriomena furcata. The sequence goes on from OU538826.1 coordinate 2,515,177, forward strand.
GACCTCTCAAGTACGTTAGACACTCTCCTGGATCTCCAGGCGGTCAGATCCTGGAGAATATCTACAGGGGGTTGGCAGAGGCACGTCAGAACATTACATATGACACAATGCTTACATTATTATTATATATTGTAGATATCACTAATGTAATCCCCAAGTACGGTAGACTAGACATACTTTCAGATCTCAAACGGTTAGATCCTATAATATGTCTAAAGGGTAGTCAGAGGCACGTTCAAGTGTCAATTTATTAGTACCTAAGATAGGCAAGATAGGCATCTATGGCTACGTGTTTAATTGATAGTTATTAGACGTTTGTAGCAGACTCGCTAATGACTCAATAATGCCGGAAACTGATGCTAAGGGCTTAGGGCGCCGTCTATGCTTAGCTAAGTTGTCAAGTTATGCATAACCACGTCCATGAGCTTACACACGCGTTCAAGCGTTGAGTGTCATTCTAATAGATCGGTTAACAGCCTCGCGATGAGTTTTATACAAATACATCACTTTAGAACGAGTCATATTTTTTAGTGAATACAGAATCGATAAAAATACCGGCCTAGTACGAATCGGACTCGCGCACGAAGGGTTCCGTATCATTATCTATAAAAAATGGCAAAAAAATACGTTTGTTGTACGGTTTGTTGTATTGGAGCCCCAGTTAAATATTTATTTTATTCTGTTTTTAGTATTTGTTGTTTTAGCGGAAATAGAAATACATCATCTGTGAAAATTTTAACGTGTCAGACAGACGGACAGCAAAGTCTTAGTAACAGGGTCCCGTTTTTACCCTTTGGTTACGGAACCCTAAAAATAATTAATGTAATAAATGAATATAATAAAAAAAAATAAAAAAAATTAATGGATTTAAATTTAAGTGTAATATAGAGATAGTTAAAAATCTTCGAACGGACTTTTTTTTTTCTTATACTTTTCCGTAATTTCAATGCTTTACGATAGTCGTCAAAAATCAATTTTATGAATCTACGCGAGCAAACTCGGGGTAATAAGCTAGTTCTCTATATAGGTATTCTTAATTAGGTACAAGTATCTGCTACCGAAATTTCTTCGCAAAAAAATGGGTAAAGCAATGAAAATAATAGGCGTGTCTTCATCATCCCGAACACAAACAAGAAAATCGTTCGTTGGCCCAATCATTACGGGTAATCTAGCCCATCTATCAAAACCACAGAGTAGATGGTGTTTATTACACGCGTCGCACAGAGGTGGCTTAGCAACAAAAAACATACAGCCTAACCCTCGTAATCAAGAACGACACTATGAGAATACGCACCCACAGTGGACGAAATCTTTTTTCATAAACATCACTTTATGTAATTAAAACTATCGTGGTTGTTAATCATTTTAAATAGAAATACGGCTAATTACCACGTTTTTACATGTATTGTCAGCAATACAAGTAAAAACGTGGTAATTAGCCGTATTTCTATTTAACAATCACTTTATGTGTTAAGCGGCACTATGGTGCACGCTACCGTGTGCCTTTAGAGCTTAACTTTGGCTAGGGGCACACGACAATGTGCCTCTAGTCACACTATGCAGTGTCGCACAACACATAAAGTGATTTTTATGAAAAAAGATTTCGTCCACTGTGGGTGCGTGTTCTCATAGTGTCGTTCTTGAATACGAGGGTTAGCCTCACAGTTCACAATAAAGATTCCCTATGCCGTGGGTATCAGAATCTATACATAGCTATAAGGAAAGGATCATTGAAAAAATGATAGACCCCAAGCCGTGTTTGTTGCCTGATTCTTCTAGGATTGGTCGCGAGGAACAGACGTAGCTTCACCTAGCTCCTAAGACGTTTCAAAGTGATCCTTGTGGTTTAATGATTTTTGAATTTGTATCTACGAGTGTACCAGTCTAGAAGCGGCGGTGACGGTCTTGCAACCTGCCACGTATAGAATGCTAACTACTGCAAAATGTGGCCATGTGCCAAATATAATGATTGAACGTACCTGTCTCTGACTACACCTTTTTGACATCTTGAAGGATCGAAGCGCCTCAAAATTTTAGTTTACCCATGTCTCATCTCGTATTTGAGGATTGCAGTCATCATAATTTTTTTCTCCTTTACCCACTTAATGTAGGGGTGGCACAACATGTTGACAAACATGTTCGTAATCTTAATTTTTTTTTTTTGATGTTTAGTTTTTTTCTATAGGTTTGTTATAAGACTGTTATAAATCACAATCTATATCTATTCAAAATTGACAATCACGCTGACGAGCCGTTTCCGGGGCGTGCCGTGTCCGGACCGGGGAGCCTTTAGTTAGTAGACGGGCCCGGACGGGATACGGATCAGACACTGTTTAATATAAACTGCTTCATACAAAATGTATGTAACGTTTCAAATCCGTGCCCCGTCCACGTACACGGTACGCCCCGGACACGGCCCGTTCTAATATAAATCTACCGTTAATCATCAGCTCACGCTGATGAATCACGAACATGTCCACGAATTTTCACATTTAAATTATATAAATAGTTGTAAATGGATTTTCACATCTATCTTAGCGTTACAAAGCCCTTTTCCATTTGCTAGAAAACCAAACTTAACCTAAAACCACAATGAAGCAACACTTTTAGCAGAATGAACGAAATTTTGTCGTTTTTTTATACGAATCCACTAAATTGAAGCCAGATTCGGAACCACTCAGCGAAATTAAAACAATATTATCTTTATTCAACCTCGCTGCTTTACCAGCCGGAAAGGAATAAAATAAGTATATTATTTTCATTTTTATTTTAAAGCCATACTCTACAGCAATCATAAAATTAAATGATACCATGATATGTGGTATAATTACGTTAGTTATGTAGGTACATTATAATATCTTTGTTGCACAATTTTACCACTTTCAAAGACTGCACAGCGAGCAGGATGCTCAATCTTTCTATACTTCTTATTATTTAATCTAAAGATAGTTTAAAGTCTTGGGACGGATATAAGCCACTTTTTTCTCAATTTTTATTTAGATTTTCAGAAATATAATGATTTTCTGTATCGACTAGTATGTACTCCTAGGTTATATCGACGAAAAGCTAGTATGCTCATATGGAAATACTCGTATAAAGAAAATTCCATATTCTCTTTTATATAATACAAGCTGACCCGGCGAAATTCGTATCGCTTATGAATAAATGCTGTCTTAAGTTCCCGTCCCCGTTCCCGTCCCCGTCCCCGTTATGCCGGGGTCCCACGGCCCGCGTTTTCACGCGCTAGACCGCGCCAAGGCGGACGGACGCGCCGTGGGAACGATGCATCCGTGGTGGCCCGTGCTCGAAACGCTCTGTACGCGACGCGCCGGACGCACACAGGCGGAGCGACATCCGGCGCGGCCCGTCGTTTTACGCGCCGTGGGACCCCGGCTTTACCGTATTATCAAACTCATGTAAGAGTTGTTGCAGCTGCATGATAATCTCTCTCCTAGATGAACGATTGAAAGCACAGCATCGTTTTAATTTTCTTATTATATTTTTATAAATTTTCTTATGTACATATTATCTTGTCCTGACAATAAGAAACACATCAAAAAAATATTATAATTTAATCATCCAATTTGGTGCAGTTGTTCGGAAGTTATGCGCTTACATACATTTCGGCGATTCATTTTTAGGGTTCCGTACCCAAAGGGTAAAAACGGGACCCTATTACTAAGACTTCGTTGTGCGTCTGTCCGTCAGTCTGTCCGTCTGTCTATCACAGGGCTGTACCGTGATAGCGAGACAGTTGAAATTTTCACAGATTATGTATGTATGTTGCTGCTATAACAACAAATACTAAAAACAGAATAAAATCAACATTTAAGGGCCATACAACAAACGTGATTTTTTGCCGTTTTTATAGATAATGGTACGGAGCCCTTCGTGCGCGAGTCCGAATCGTACTTGGCCGGTTTTTATATATATATTATTCACCACTCCTGAAAATCGTTCTTCGATAAGACCCGTGTATGGCGGCATAAAGAGCAGGGTGTGAAAGTTAGGTGTCCCCTATCTTCCGTGCAAGGTGCTGCCTACTGCATTATTCATTTTTTACCACATTGTCATATCTATTACGAATTGTCTGCGACATTTCTAAAGATGAATTTCCTTTTTTCCTTTTTTAGACTGGCCTCACAGCTCAGTTGGTAGTAACTCTGCCTTCTGCGCTGTAGGTTGTGGGTTCGATCCCCACCCGGGATAAACATTTGTGTGATGAACATAGATGTTTGTTCTGTGTCTGGGTGTTACTATGTATAATAAGTATGTATTTACAAAAAAAAAAGTATAACTAGTTATCTGGTTCCCATAGTACAAGCTTTGCTTAGTTTGGGGCTAGATGGCGTTGTGTGTCAAGTCCGCCAATATTTACTATTTATTATTTACTTTTCCACATAAGCGTATAATATTGGTTTCTAGGATTAAATATAAAAATAAATAGGATCACGACTGTAATCCCCAAGTACACACATCCTCTCAGATCTCCAGACGCTTAGATCCTTTGAAGATATCTAGTGGAGTCAGAGGACGTGCCTCTGACTCCACTAGAATATTATATTTGGCACAGTAGGCAAGCCCAGGTGGCAAGACCATCGCCGCTTATAAGAATACTAACTGATTTCCTTACGATGTTTTCCTTCATAGCACGAGATTTAGTTAAATGCGCATATACATTTTTCGAACAAAAATATTTATTTCACGACATAATACTAACCAACGACTCGTATTATTTTTGATTCCATCATAGAGGTGACATTCGCTATGCCATAACCAACCATAAATAATTCGGTTGGCTGTGAGTTCTGCCACCGGATAGCCACAACCTATGTTTTTCTAAACAGCAACCATCTAACTCAGCGGTCGGCAACCTTTTGGCAGGCAAGGGCCACAAGGTGCCAAATAAAATAAAGGCAGGCACTTGTGATATTAACCCTAGAAGACCAATGTATCTACGTATAATTGGTCAAATCTCATAGAAAACAATGAAAATGCTAATACAATCGATAAAACATTCAGAATACACTGTTCTGTTCTGTAGACGTAATATAAAATTAAATAGCTAGAAAAATAGAAATGAAAACTACAAAGTAACTACTAACAAGTAACTGATTTTATACAAATTTCAGTGTGATGTCTGAGGTTGCATTTAGGAGGCTATTTCTTGTATGTTAGCAGTTATATTTGTAGTTGTAAGTCGTACTTTCGTGCATAAAAAACATTCACGGGCCGCAAGTAAGATGTTCGCGAGCCGCAACTGGCCCGCGGGCCGCACGTTGTCGACCGCTGTTAGATGCTAACTAATATGCAAAAACATGAAACTAACTTAAAAGCCCACGTGGTTCGAATCCCGGCGTGCATCAATGGATTTTTATGTTCGAAAAATGCATATGCGCATCAAAAACACGTGCTTAAAACGGTGAAGGAAAACATCGTGAGGAAACCAGTTAGTAAACCGGCGATGGGTTTGCAACCTGTCACGTATGGAATGCTAACTACTGCAATGTGACTTTTTAACTACTAAATGTGGGCATGTGCCAAGTTTAATGTTTAGACGTGCCTCTGACTACCCCAACTAGACATCTTCAAAGGATCTAAGCGTCTGGAGATCTGAGAGGATGTCTACCGAACTTGGGGATTACAGTCGTGATCCTATTTTTTATTTTTTTTATAATTATACGCGTCGAATGCCCTGCTTTTTTCGTCGGTTCATAAAATACTTGGTTTCATGAGAAGCAAATATCATCTTGTGGCGACCGTTATAATATATTGCGGAGTAACATCAGGAAATTAAACCGAAAATATAGGAAGCTTGAATTGATATGTTTTCCGCTGTAGGATTTTTTCCGGATACTTAAGATGCCCTTTTCGAAGAAAATGAAATAAGTTTTCCGTTGTAATATTTCAATAACAATCTTTTGTAAAATCATTCAAACCATCGAGCACTCAGCGCGCTATCACTCACACCATATAACATTGTCATAGTAACTTGACAAGAATGCAAAGTTTTTACTCAATCGAAGTATTTACTAAGGAGTTCCATTGTGAGTGTCTGTTGAACAGCTCCTGGCTTCATCATTAGATCAACTCGCTGTCACCATATTAATGCATTGTCATTGAAGTTACATACGAGTAAGTATGCCAAATTTCAGCTCAATCGGCTGGGGATAACTGCTTCAAAATTGATCATTCATCTGATGGTTGCATGATGCAGAAAATAATTTGGGTTTGAAGCTATATGACTACATCTCAATTGGAATAGATAGCAAGTAATGACTAGAGATATAGCCCTGTGACAGACAGACAGACAGACAGACGGACAGCGAAGTCTTAGTAATAGGGTTTGTAACCCGTTTTTACCCTTTGGGTACGGAACCCTAAAAATGGTCTGTTTTTTGCCCCCTTTCTCGTCTTCGACAACTATTCTTTATATGACTACATCGCGTTAAAACTACATTGCGTTTGAACTAGATCGCTATAGGGCCTGCGCACATTTGCGGATGGGACGGCAGAGTTTGAAGATTGGAATACCTCTTCAAAATAAATTATAGCCTATAATATTGCCGATGACTAATAGCTACATAACAAAAAAAGTTTCGTCAAAATCCGTCCAGTAGTTTTTGCGTGAAAGCCGGACAACAGACAGACAGACAGACTGACTGACAGACAAAAATTTCCAAACATTTTTTTGGCTTGTGTTACTTTTGAAGGAGTATTTTTTTTAGTTTTTATTCAATGTACAGAAACTATCTGTCGCCGGGTCAGCTAGTGTAGGATAAAATTGTATTTGTTGTATTTATTCGACTGGCCTTACAGCTTAGTTGGTAGTAGCTCAATTGGTTGATAGTATAATTAATTATGAATGTATTTACAACAAAAAAAAACGTAAGGTATTCTATCAGTTACCTGGTTCCCATTATACAAGCTTTGCTTAGTTTGGGAATAAATAGCGTTGTGCGTAAAGTCCGCCAATATTTATTTATTTTCCTTACTTGGCTCGCAAGAATCTCACTCGGTTTTTCCCTTAGCGCGAACATCAGTTTATCCTCGTATGTCTTTACGATGTCACGAAAAATATGTTGTTTTATGGTTCTGCTACTTCAGTTTATAGTTAGTAGCCTTAACCCTTCGGCCATCGTAAAGAGCAATGTAAGCCTATCTTATGTTCAACGAGAACTTGCGATTGTGGCGATAATATTTTTTATTTATCGACTCTGGATGGGGGCCAACAAATAATAATGCAAACGTTTCTGGTCAATATGACCCAAAGAATAGTTGTCGAAGACGAGAAAGGGGGCAAAAAACAGACCATTTTTAGGCTTCCGTACCCAAAGGGTAAAAACGGGACCCTATTACTAAGACTTCGCTGTCCGTCTGTCTGTCTGTCTGTCACAGGGCTATATCTCATGAACCTTAATAGCTAGACAGTTGAAATTTTCACAGAATATGTATTTCTGTTGCCGCTATAATAACAAATACTAAAACAGAATAAAATAAATATTTAACTCCATTGTTGTTTTTTTTGCCGTTTTTATAGATAAACTACTTAACGGAACCCTTCGTGCGCGAGTCCGACTCGCACTTGGCCGGTTTTTTAACATATTTTACTAAGGAAGAATGCTCGACATAAAAAAATATTGGTAGACATTTCACACAACGCCATCTAGCCCCAAAATCAGCGAAGTTATTTTTTTTGTAATACATAGATAACTACTCACGATACAATATTACACTTGGACACAGAACAAACATCTATGTTCATCACACAAATGTTTGTCCTGGAAGGAGATCGAACCCATAACCTACAGCGCAGATGAAGGCAGAGCTACTACCAACTGAACTGTAAGTCCAGCAATGGCCAGAAACATTATTTTTCTCTACAACTAGGCCTATCATAAACTTGGAGTACCATGGTACCACAACACTTATGCCTGGAACAAGTACTTGCAGATCATGCCAACATTTGTCCAGCCGTGGAGATCGAACCTCAGTCTCAGTTGGACACTCGCTCACTACATCACTTGACACCTTATCGCAAGAAAGAGCGAATTAAACGACCGATTTTAGCAAAAAATATAAAAACCGTTAAAGTGAGAGTCGGACTCGCACTACAAAAAACACTTTTGTTTTATGGGAGTTTAACTTAAATATTTATTTTATTTTGTTTTTAGTTTTTGTTGTTAAAGCGACAACAGAAATACATAATCTGTGACAATTTCAACTGTCTGGCTATCATGGTTCTTGAGATACAGCCCTGTGACGGACAGACGGACAGACAGACAGCGAAGTTTTAGTAATAGGGTCCCGTTTTTACCCTTTGGATACGAAACCCTAAAAATGGGTAACTAATGTTTAGATCTATCCCAATCTCTCTTTTAATCAATCTGCATAGACATAGATACAAAAAAGAAAATGCACAGTTTCCCAACATTTCATCACTAATGATCGATTGCTCCATAAAAAAGCTCTCGGCAACGGAGGGACCCGTCTAAAAGGTTTAAAGGGCGATGATAAGGAGAAAGTTTTTTTTATCTTTTTCACAAACGAACACTTTTTGTAACTAATTGTGTTTTTTCAGGATCGTGAGAAAAATGGAATAGGACGAAGTTAGTTTTTGTCTCGGTTTGGCCAGCGGAGTAATAACTAGCTGGTTCTGTTGCCTGGAAGAAATCGCTTTTGAGCGATAAGGCCGCAAATTGTACGTCGTACGTTCCTTCAGTAATTATCTATCGATCTATCTATCAAAGGGTGGCGGGGACGAGCCGTAGGTGAAGTCAGGAACGAAGCAAGACTATACCTCTGTAGACTAAAAAAAGTACCAAGTCTTAATCGCCTTGTATTTAATGTGCACGAAAGGTTGGTACATAGATTACTAATCAACACTTACCATTATAAAAACGCTGAATTGACGCGCGGTCGGGTGGTGCAGTGTGTGAATCGCCTAAAGCAGGCAAAGGTTTCTACTGACGTGGAAATGTGCTGAGTGAAGCGAAGCGAACCAATCACAGTGCTCTAAATAGTTGACCCAAAATTACCAGCGCAGTGATTGGTCAAATCACGGTCAGCTCCGCTACACTCCACATCTAAAGACTCTGAAACTTGAATATTATAAGAACCTTTGCTGTTTCATACAGGGAAATATATAATGCATGATAGCAAAACGTCAAATCAGCACTTCAATGTGTTGAAGCCCGATTTAAGGTGAGTTTGATTAGTGACCAATGACAGCGCTCGATATTATTAAACTCGAATATTTAAGCGCTATCATTGGTCCGCTCCGCATAGCTTAGCGAAGCTCTGAACAGCTCAGTGTAGATGGAAACTCGCCTTTAGTTGTCCACGCTAGCATGATCCAGCTCTCTTATGTATGCTGTGGTTTTAGTGATGCTCTTCTATTCAGTTGATTGTACTAAGTACGCGACTGTCTTTTCTTGGGTTCTTGTTTTATCTTGCCCTAACTTTTGAGTGCCGGTTTTTATAGGGGAATGTTGTTTGTAGCGGGTATTCATGGCGTTATAGACCTTATTTCAGTTTTAACTTACAATCTAGCTTCAAACCAAGCAGAGCTTGTACTATGGAAACCTATCTAGTTAGCGTTACTGATAGAATCATATTCCTACTAATATTATAAATGCGAAAGTTTGTGAATGAGCGAGTGTGTGTGTGTGTGTATATGTGTGCGCGAGTGTGTGTGTGTGTGTGAGTGTGCGCGAGTGTGGATGTGTGTGTGTATGCACTCGAGTGTGTGTGTGTGTGTGAGTGTGTGTGCGTGTGTTTGTTACTCTTTCAGCAAAAAGTACTGAACGCATTAAAATAAAACTTTACAGTAATATAGCTTATTATACATCAGAATAACACATAAGCAACTTTTTATCTAGGTGCGAAGCCGGAACGAGCAGCTAGTAATATTATAAATGTGAAAGTTTGTGAGTTTGTTTGTATGCTTGTACCTCAATAAAGCCTAAACGACAAAACGGATTATGATGAAATTTGCTGTAGATGTAGTTATAATGCCCAATTCTGATAATTATTTTATATATACTATACTAGCGACCCGCCCCGGCTTCGCACGGGTAGCATGTTATTATACATATAAACCTTCGTCCTGAATCACTCTATCTATTAAAAAAAACCGCATCAAAATCCGTTGTGTAGTTTTAAAGATATAAGCAAACATATATACATACAGACATACAGACGCGGGAAGCGGAAAGCGACTTTGCTTTATACTATGTAGTGATACTTCGATAGTATACTTCGAAGTTTGTACCATAAAATATTTTATATTGGACGGAACATTTTTGTCAGTCCTCTAAATGTAATTATATTTATTTATTAAAACAACAAACAGTTACATTAGGTAATAATGTTTATTAAGTTATCTTGAAGCACTTAGTAATGTTGAGCGGCTATATCAAAAGACCGTTTTGATATAGCCGCTCAAGTACTACGCTAGTAATGAGCAATTTATTTAGTAAAAAAATAAATATAAATAAATAGGGTCCAAGCGCTTAGATCCTTTGTAGATGTCTAGTGGGGGTAGTCAGAGGCATGTCCAAACATTATATTTGACACATGTCTACATTTTCAAGTAGTCAGCATTCCATACGTGGCAGGTTCCAAGCCCAACGCTGCTTATAATAATACTAACTGGTTTCCTCACGATGTTATTCTTCAGCATTTTGAGCACGTGTTTTGATGCGCATATAAATATTTCGAAGAGAAAAATCCATTGATGATTCCATTGATTTGAAATGAAAGTCGAAGTACCTCCAAGACGCCAAGACGACTTAGCAGGTTAGGAAATTAAAAATAAGAACAAGTAAGCAATTAAGTTAGGCAGCGCTTGCCCAGACAGACGTATAGACGGGTTTTGCGGCTTTTCTTAGGGGAATATTCACCCTCCACTGACCTAGTGACCAGAGTATATCAAATTCAGAATCAACATAATGGTCTTACAAAAGAGACCCTCTCTGCTACCTGTGTTTGCTTCAAAGTGATACAACTTTATATCTATCTATACTAATATAACTGCGAAAGTAACTCTGTCTGTCTGTCTGTGATGTTATCACGGCCAAACCGCTACATTGCTGGCTTATTTCGTAAAAATCTATGATGAATACCAATATCATAGTAAATATTATAGAATCTATGCACCCAATCTATTCTCGAAGGCTATGATAACAAAATAGATTTTAGAGAATAACAATTTTAAAAGTACCTATTAGGTATATAAACTATGTACCTAAACTGCTTTAATAAATGATAATTGTTGTTTTAGTGTTCCGTACCCAAAGGGTAAAAACGGGACCCTATTACTAAGACTTCGCATGAACCGTGATAGCTAGACAGTTGAAATTTTCACAGATTATGTATTTCAGTTGAGTAAAATAAATATTTAAGTGGGACTTCGTACACTCGACCAAATAATTTTTGAATCATACCAAATTTGTGAATGATTTACCCTAATATTATGTTTCTTATATCTTTAAACCTAATTAAAACGACATAAAAAATAATGATGTTCACCTTAACTAGAAATACGGCAAATTACCATGTTTTACTTGATGAAGAGTATCTGAATTGTCTCGAAACGTTAGCAATACAAGGAAAATTTGGTAATTAGCCGTATTTTTATTTAAAACTAGCTGTCCTGACAGACAATGACTTGTCAAATTTATTATTTTTTCTCCATCAGAACCTTCTGATAATAACGAATACAACAAAAAAAGAATTAGAGAAATCGGTTCAGCTGCTCTCGAGATTTGCGCTTAGCAACACATTCAGCGTTTCATTTTTATAATATAGATAACTAGCTGACCCGTGCCCGCTTCGCTGTATGTAAGACATTTCTAATACCATCGTGGACTTTTTTGTAGACGTTTTTAAGGTGTACAATACTGTAGTACATTATTTTGATCTATCTCGTAGAGTTCAGCCAGCGTTTGCAATGTAAGCGCAAAAAAATGTGTTTATTTACGACATCACATTAGAAACCTCTAAAATTATCAATGTTTTTCTACTATATAATGCATGTATTATACATATAAACCTTCATCCTGAATCACTCTATCTATTAAAAAAACCGCATCATAATCCGTTGTGTAGTTTTAAAGATATAAGCAAACATACATACATACATACGCGGGAAGCGGAAAGCGGAAAGCGACTTTGCTTTATACTATGTCGTGATTAACAAACACAATAGTTTCAAATCTGAAAATGACCATTTCGTACACGCCTTCTCTAAGTACAGTACAAAGTTTTAGCATGATTGACAACGTACAACTATCGTAGCTAGCTACTAGCGTTCTATAGGAAAACATGACGTTTGCTCTTTATTGTAGTGTACTAAAAAGCATTTACATAATCGATGTAATAATGTAGCAACAACTGATTACTTTGGCAAGAGGGTTTTTTGGCACAATTCTTGGTCTTCGCTAGTAAAAGCTTCGAGTGAATTCGTAAGGCAGCGTTTTATGTGGTTTTATCACCTCGTACATCAGATTGACTTTTATTGAAATCAATGACGAAACTTAAAAAAAAAAAGTTCGTACACGGCAGTATGCGGTGTATTGACCACACAGTCCAAAGTATAATTGAACATACTACAACGTGATAAGAGTCAATTTGCATTGGAATTTGATTAAAAGCAAGTGTTGTCAGGCGTAAGCCTTATTAAATTGCAAAATGAGCTTTATTACGGTATATTTGAATTGATTATGCCATGTAATTTGCAGTCTGTAGTAGTATTCAAAAAAAAGAGCTTGTGAGTTTTTTTTTGTAATTTTGTCAGTGTTTTTATCAATATTTGAAAAAAGTCAGATAAAATAGACAAGTAATACACAAAAAGTCAGACAAAATAGATAGGTAATTAAAAAAAATGTGTCACGGTGTAATCCCCAAGTACGGTAGACATCCTCTCAGATCTCCAGACGCTTAGATCCTTTGAAGATGTCCAGTGGAGGTAGTCAGAGGCACGTCCAAAGATTATATTTGGCACATGCCCACAATCTGCAGTAGTTTTATTTATCCAATGAAAGTTAGAAATACGATTTGTAAAACTTTTTTAGATCACAATGTCCCGTCTATCCTGCCCAAAAGAAAACCAAAAAAAAATTAAGTATCACCATAGGAGTAACAGGATACTCGTAACTATAATTACATCACTTGGTTAGTACTTTTAATTTTTATTCTTGTTTGAGCCTTTACCTTGTTCCTACGGCACCATACTGGAGCTCTACATAGCAATAAGGAAAGGATCATTGAAAAATGATAGATTTATGAATTTGTTTGACTATCTAAGATACTACCAACTGAGCTGTAAGGCCAGTCAATAAATGAGATGGTTTGTAATTTTGTTTGTTACTCAATACTCACGTAGGTAATGCCCAATGCCCACATTTTGCAGTTACTCGTAGCATTCCATACCAGCCCATCGCAGCTTATAAGAAAGCTAACATCACTATGGTTTTCTCACAATGATTTCCTTCACCGTTTTGAGCACGTTCACGATCCCAAGTTGGTCGCTGCAGATCCAACATGTGCAAATGGGGTACAGGGATCCTACGATAACCCAATGTGATTGTGGTGCTCCCAATCAATCCATGCCACACCTACTTGCGTGTCCACTGTGCCCAACCACCTGCACTAGGGAGGATCTCACGGGGCTACAGATAGAGCGGTCGTGGTGGCGACCTACTATTCAAAAACAATTTAAAAACAATAAAAAATAATATGAAGCATCGACACTAAAAGAAGAAGAAGAAACACGTGATTACACGCACATTATACTTTTTTTATTCATTAAGGCGCTCCCAGTCGACGATTGTTTTTGTTCAAAACGAAAAAATAAATACTTGTGAACAAGCCACATCTCCTATTTTATAATGTATAGTATTTGTGAATAAAGATGTACCCATCTTTAATCACTTCGATAAATAATCCTACCGACCGCTGCAATGACGACAAACACACGTCGGAGCGTGGTCCGCCTTAGCTTTTCGAATAAATTAATGATATAAATTATGTATAATTACTTATCAAAAATCTATTCTAATAGAAATCTAGATCTACATATTACCTATCTTTAACAATAAATCACAAGTTGATTTTAATAGTAGGTATATAAAAAATTTCGATCATAAATTCTAAAACGTATCATTTTGAAATAATATCTTTATCGTGAAAAGTTTCTGCTATTATGTTTTCAGCTTAATAGAAATCTAGTTAGGAACCTGAAGTAATATACTTATAAAAATAGGAGATGTGGCTTGTTCAGAAGTATTTCTTTTTTCGTTTCGAAAAAGAGCAATCAGCTACTCTTAAGGAAAGGATCATTAAAAAAAAGATAGACCCCAAGCCGTGTTTGTTGCCTGATTCTTCTAGGCTTGGTCGCGTGGAATCGGCGTAGCTTCACCTAGTTCCTAAGACGTTTCAAAGTGATCCTTGTGATTTTATTGAAATAAATGATTTTTGAATTTTCTCCGCAGGGATTCGGACCCACGACTTTCAGATCGAAAGTCAAGGTAGCTAAATCCCATTTGACAAACACGGCCATCGACTACATAGTCGATGAACACGGCTTATTATATCCTTAGTTTCCCTAAACATAGATATCTTATCCAACTGGTATTTAACTGACGTCGCTTTCATTATGATAGTGCGAGAGGCCTGCGCACAGTGACAGACGGAGGCGCAGAGGATTTAAAATCATTAATTGAGTTTAATAGTTATCCAATCGAAATAAGGTATATGTTATAATGCTCGGTAATCTAGCACCGAGCAACTAACTATTAAATTCAATTCATAAATTTTTAAAGACGCAGACGTCTACGTCCTCTGCTGTGTGCGGGCCATTAGCCGTTTGCTTGAGTAACGACTTAAAGACACGTGTGAAACAACCCTCCATACTCACAAAGTAAATTACTTACTCCCGATTCCTAATTAAAACAGGCAAAAAACAAATTACTGGGACTCAAGCAAATTGAATACTGTTTACATGAACGGAGTTAATTCATTATCATTAGGGTAGGGGGGGGGGATTAGATGTGTTTCGTAACGAGATTATAATGCGGCTTAAGTACTCTCGTTGAGTGCTGAGAAAACGTTTCTTTTTGGGACAGAGATTGAGAAAACATTATCAAAATTAGGCCGGCTTTTTCGGCTTTTCAGCTTCCGCCTCTGAGGCTTTGATCATCGTCTGCCTCGTGTTATACTGGGATTCAAAGTAAAAATAAATAGGATCACGACTGTAATCCCCAAGTACGGTAGACATCCTTTCAGATCTTAAGACGCTTAGATCCTTTGAAGATGTCCAGCGGGGGTAGTCAAAGGCACGTCCAAACATTATATTTGGCACATGCCCACATTTTGCAGCATTCCATGCGTGAAAGGTCGCAAGCCCATCGCCGCTTATAAGAACACTAACTGGTTTCCTCACGATGTTTTCCTTCACCGTTTTTAGAACGTGTTTTTGATGCGCATATAAATTTTCGAACAGAAAAATCCATTGATGCACGCCGGGATTCGAACCCACGACCTTCAGATTGAAAGTCGAGGTACATCCCACTCGGCCGGGATAAAAAGTATCCTAAGCTATCCTGGACATAGACTATGTCTGCGCTGTAGGTTGTAGGTTCCATTCCCGCCCGGTACATACATTTGTGTGATGATCATGGTTGTTTGTTCTGTGTCTGGGTATTTTATTGTATTATTATATCATGGAATGCTAACTACTGCAAAATGTGGGCATGTGCCAAACGTAATGTTTGGACGTGCCCCTGAATACCCCCACTAAACATCTTCAAAGGATCTAAGCATCTGGAGATCTGAGAGGATGTCTACCGTACTTGGGGATTACAGTCGTGATCCTATTTATTTATAAAAAATATTTACAAAAAAAGTATAGATAAGTATTTTTTACAAAATAATGTTTATAGGTAAGTATTTTATTATTAATCTGGTTCCCATAGTACAAGCTTTGCTTAGTTTTGAGCTAGATGGCGATGTGTGAAATGTCCACCAGTATTTAATATATATTTTTTTATTCCGAGATTCATGCAAATCCGTTTGGTCCTTCGAGCGTTAGAGTACAAACATACCAACATCTATACAAACTTTCGAATTTATAATATTAGTAAGATTTGTATTACAACACTACACATAAACTTCACCTCAGCAAAGTTCTGAATGCGATGCATTATTGCTATAATTGTGGACGAGCTTCGAGCTTCAGCAACATCTGTGGTAAATGCTAATGAGGTAACTATGGTAGAACTAAATAAGTTTTGCTACGTCAAGCTTTACGAGTAGTTTGCACGTAAGTTGGTGTTTCCATGCCTGACTACCCCTAATTTGACGATTCATTAATGAAACGAACCTTTTTAGTGTCTAAATTTTTTTATAATATTAAATAATTTCTGGTAAATACTTATAAACAAAGATTTCTATTATATTTATATATATTTTTAAGATTAACAGGTAATTATTAGATTAGTAGATTGTTTTTAGTAAAATAATTATTAGATTAATAGATTATTGTAGTGCTCTAGCGGGGTCCACGTTGAGAAACTCTGTGATACCTTAACCCTCGTATTCAAGAACGACACTATGAGAACACGCACCCACAGTGGATGAAATCTTTTTTCATATACATCACGGGCCGCGCCGGATGACGCTCCGCCTGTGTGCGTCCAGCGCGTCGCGTACAGAGCGCTCCGAGCACGGGCCACCACGGATGCATCGTTCCCACGGCACGTCCGTCCGCCTTGGCGCGATCTGCCGTGGGACCCCGGCATAATATAAGTGAGATAACGTACGTAATAAGTAACTTAAGATAAACAAACTTAAGAGGGAACATTGTTTTGTCTGAAATCTCTGCTTCGTATGTTGAAGTAAAACATCAGTAACTTTTTAAGTCAGAATAGATTACCCTGGGAAAGTTGGATGGAACTAAAAATGTATCGCCAAACTTGGCTGGACCCGCGCCAAGCTTGCTAACTCAACAAAATAACTTTACCGGCGCGGTAAATTTGGATTTTAACATATAGTTGCAACTCTACAACTATAAAATTACGTTTATAAAACTAAAAACTTAGTTAAGTTAGTAGATTTCATGTATTTTTCATATTAGAATTTTCCAAATCGGTTTATAAATGACGGAGTTCTAAGGTAACAAATATAAAAAAACCGGTCAAGTGCGAATCGGACTCGCGCACGAAGGGTTCCGTACCGTTATCTATAAAAAACGGCAAAAAAAGCACGTTTATTGTATGGGAGCCCCACTTCAATATTTATTTTATTCTGTTTTTATTATTTGTTGTTATAGTAGCAACAGAAAGTCATAATCTGTGAAAATTTCAACTGTCTAGCTATCACGGTACATGAGATACAGCCTGGCGACAGACGGACAGACAGACAGTGGAGTCTTAGTAATAGGGTCCCGTTTTACCCTTTGGGTACGGAACCCTAAAAAGTAATTGAGAGACTACTCTTTGACTCGACTTTGTTTTACTAAATGTGTTTACACTTCAAGTTCATACTTATCTCTTTAAGGAGCATTAGCAATGTCAATTTGTTTTAAATGTCATCACTAATTGACAAAGAAAATAAGCACTAAATAACAGTATTTAGTAAGATTAGATAGTTATTAGTGAGCAAAATATACGCAATATATATATATATATATATATATATATTTAATATAGAGATACCTACATAATTGCAACAATGTAGCCTAAGGTATAAAGCCGTGTTGGTCGAGTCGAGTACCTTGACTTTCATTTCGAAGGTCGAAGGTTCGAATACCTGCGTGCATCAATGGATTTTTCTGTTTGAAAATTTTATATGCGCATCAAAAA
The DNA here is from genome assembly GCA_912999785.1 of Hydriomena furcata. NCBI lineage: Eukaryota > Metazoa > Arthropoda > Insecta > Lepidoptera > Geometridae > Hydriomena > Hydriomena furcata. The sequence continues at coordinate 2,533,041 of OU538826.1, forward strand.
CTCGTGGTCGAAACGGTAAAGGAAAAACATCGTGAGGAAACCAGTTAGTATTCTTATAAGCGGCGATGGGCTTGCAACCTGTCACATATGGAATGCTAATTACTGCAAAATGTGGGCATGTGCCAAATATAATGTTTGGACGTGCCTCTGACTACCCTTTCTAGACATCTTCAATGGATCTAAGCGCCTGGAGATCTGAGAGGATGTCTACCGTGATTAGGGATTACAATCGTAATCCTATTTTTTTTTTAAGTATCCAAAATTTAGGAACGTTTAAACTTCATTAGAACAGCTAGTAGATATATTTCTGACCTAGGTCGAAGGTATTCGGTAAAAAAAAGTTAATACCAATTAGTTTGGCTGGTAGAAAATGCCTCGGCATTAGGTCCGCCTTTTTGTATCTATTTTTAAGTGCAATTAAGGTATAAATAAATAATATCATAATGTACATAAATACATTAAGCATAAATACATATATATGCTTATCTGTATCTCATTATACATTGTATATTATTATCATCATTGAAACGCCTGATAAATATTAACTAAACATCTATTTATATGTTCTGATATCATTGCCTCGCTCACACGAGTGATCACTCAGTTGTCTGAGTCCGCTCAGACCTGTTATACGCGCCTTGACTCAACGATGTTGTTTTATGCGCTTATAGTTTTGAGCACAATATTATTTTTTGTATTCAAATTAAGAACAAGTGATTACTGGACGAAAAAGGGTGTGGTACAATTGGGAGCGTGGGACGGACCAAGTTGGAAATTTTTCTTAGGCAATCGCTCGTTGCCGGAATATTACAAGGAAACTTACGACGCACACACAAACAGTGTAGGAATCTACCTGGGATCCCTACCAGCGCTGATTTTAAGGGATTTAGAAGATGTCCAAGCCGTCTTCTCCAGTGATTTCCAAAGCTTTTACAAACGTGGAACGTTCTTTAATCCAAACGACCTACTCGCCGATAATGTACTTTTTATTGATGAATTCAATAGATGGAAAATTATAAGACAAAAACTGACCCCGGTTTTCACCACCTCCAAGCTTAAAAACATGTTCTATATAATAGACAGGTGTGCAAGCGATTTTGTGCAGTACGTGCAAGACAGTGAGGAAATGAGAGCTAAGCCTTTTAATATTCTATATACGTACACCACAGCATCAATAGGGGCTTCCGTATTCGGAATAGACACGGGAACAAAGGATACCATGGACTCTCCGTTCCTGGAAATGTCATGGAAAGCTGTGGAGCCATCATTTAAAACTAATTTAAATTTTTTCATAAGCAGCACGTTTCCGAAACTTTATAGGTTGTTGAAACTTCGAATATTCGGTGAATTCGAAGATTTCTTTATTGGTGCCGTCAGAAACGTTATGGAAAATCGGCGCCATGAGACAGTTAAGAGGCACGACTTTGTTGAAATTTGCTTGGAACTGCAGAAAAACGGTATGATGAAGGATCCGAACACTGGCTATGAGTTAGAACCCACAACTGAACTACTGGCCGCACAAGCTTTTTTCTTCTTCATAGCTGGAGCAGACACAACAGCTAATACTATGCACTTCACACTACTGAACTTAGCAGGTCACCAAGAAGTTCTGGCAAGACTTCATAAAGAAATTGACGCAGTCTTTGAAGGAAAAGAACAGTTGACGTACAGCGATGTGGAACAACTGCAATACTTAGATATGGTAATATCTGAATCTATGAGAATGTATCCATCGATTGGTTCATTGCAGAGGCAGTGTACCAAGGACACCACCTTGCCAGGGTCCAAAGTCAAGATAGACAAAGATACGGTGATCGTAATCCCCGTATTCGGATTCCACAGAGATAAAAGATTCTTCCCAAACCCCGATTCGTTTGATCCGGAAAGATTTTCGCCGAATAATATTACAAACTTGAAAAAGTTAAGCTATCTGCCGTTTGGCGAAGGAAATCGTATTTGCATTGGTAAGTAGACGGTGAATTAAGTAAAAGGCTTGAGTTGTTCTTGCTAATTTCTTAGTGAGGGATTTATTAATTTGGAAATGGTCGCCGTTTTTCATTGTTTTTAGGATTCCGTACACAAACGGGACCCTATTACTAAGACTCCGCTGTCCGTCTGTCCGTCTGGCTGTATCTGCCGTGATAGCTAGACAGTTGAAATTTTTACAGATGATGTATTTCTATTGCTGCTATAACAACAAATACTAAAACCAGAATAAAATAAATATTTAAGTGGGGATTCCATACAACAAACGTGATTTTTTGGCCATTTTTTATGGATTATGGTACGGAAACCTTTGTGCATGAGTCTGACTTGCACTTGGCCAGTTTTTTTATTAATAAAGTTTTGATTTTGTTTAACAAGGGGTACTAGTAGCTACTCGTATCTTAACAGACGAACGCAATATTGTGTAAACATTGTGCAACATTGAATCAGATCTTTAATTGAGTGAGGTGTTTGGCCGAGTGGGAGGTAGGTACCTCGACTTTTAAAGGTCGTGAGTTTGAATTCTGACCGTACATCAAGAAACCAGTTCCTCTGTCTACCCCCTTTGAATATCTCCAAGGATCGGAGCGACTAGAGATCAAAAAGGATATTTATTTTAATAATAACGAAGAAGAAGAAGCCGTTTTGGCCGAGTGGGAGGTACCTCGACCTTCAATTTGAAGGTCGTGGGTTCAAATGTTCGAAACATTTATATGCGCATTTTATTACGTGCTCAAAACAGTGAAGGAAAACATCGTGAGGAAATCAGTTAGTATTTTTATAAGTGGCGATGGGCTTGCAACCTGTCACGTATAAAATGCTAGCTACTGCAAAATGTGGGCATGCGCCAAATATAATTTAGACGTGCCTCTGACTAACACAATTAGACATCTTCAAGGATCTAAGCGCCAGATCTGAGATGATGTCTAACGTACATGGGGATTACAGTCATGATCCTATTTCATTGTAGTTCATTTCAAGAATAAATTGACTGAATGACTGGCCTCACAGTTCAGTTGGTAGTAACTCTGCCTTCTGCGCTGTAGGTTGTGGGTTCGATCCCCACCCAGGGCAAATATGTGTGTGATAAACAGATGTTTGTTCTGTGTCTGGGTGTTAATATGTATAATAAGTATGTATTTACAAAAAAAGTAAGTATATAAGTATTCTATTGTTATCTGGTTCCCATAGTACAAGCTTTGCTTAGTTCGGGGCTACATGGCGCTGTGTGTCCGCCAATATTTATTTATTTTTATTTATTTATACTACGAGTACTTCTTGCGGTCACTCTTTGGACTGCTACTCTAGTAATTCACTCTTATCAATTAACAATCAATGTTGATAAGAGGCTAGTAAGTATTGTCTAGTAGATACTATCTGTAACCGTTTTTGTTCTCAAGATGATAGATTAGTAAGTCAATGTAACTTCTGGAACATTACTATCATTACGATTTCAAACATCGCAAAACTTAAAAAAATATCCGAACTGAAAGCGACCAATGAGGTTTTAATTCAAGCTAGTAGAAGATGAAAGAAGGTAGATTTGTCATCAACGCTTTCAGATAAATCATGTTCAAAGATCTAATTTCGAGAAGTAGGTAAATCATCTTGGGTTTGCCAATTCTGTCTGAAATAGAAATGTGTCTGGCAAGCATGGCTAAGGGTGAGTTTCCACCTAAGCGGAGCTATGGAAGCTCGGAGATACACTAAGCTCTGCGGAACGAACCGAGCACAGCGCTCGACATTTCAAAACTCGAATATTTGGTCGCTGTCATTGGTTCGCACAGCTTAGTGCAGCTCAGCCTAATCGTATAACGATGTCATATGTTATCTTGTTATTGAACAACGTTATGTGGGCCATGTCACATCACTATGGTGTGGCGCCGTGCTTTGTAATTTACGGGGCGACAGCGCCATATCTAAAGAAAAACTGTCACTTTACTGGTTCGATAGAGAACATAGTTTATACCATTACCATTAACAAGGCAACAGCACCGCGTCGGCCGGACTCGAAGTCGGTTTAATAACTATGTACTACTAGTCTCTAACCGCAACTTTTTCGCGTAGATTCAGAAAATTCCGGTTAATCAAAATAAAATTTTCATAAAAAAATAGCTCATGTCCGTCCCAAGACCTTAAACTATCTCTGTATAAAATTTAATTACAATCGGCAAAGCGGTTTCGCCGTGTTAGCGTCATAGACAGACAGACAGTCAGAGTTACTTTGGCGTTTATAATATTAGTATTAAATAAAATAAAAAATATTGGCGGACTTTACACACAACGCCATCTAGCCCTAAACAAAGCAAAGCTTGTACAATGGGAACCAGATAAATGGTACAATACATAAATACTTTTTTTTTGTAGTTTTGATTGTGCACCAGTGTATAATTGATTGTAATCTCTTTAAGGGGCTGTATGTAGACGATTGCTCTTTTTCGAAACGAAAAAAGAAATACTTCTGAACAAGCCACATCTCCTATTTTTATAAATATATTACTTTTGGTTCCTACTTAGATTTCTATTAAGCTGAAAACATAATAGCAGAAACTTTTCACGATAAAGATGTTATACCTACTATGATACCTACTATTAAGATCAACTTGTGATTTATTGTTAAAGATAGGTAATATGTAGGTCTAGATGTCTATTAGAATAGGTTTTTGATAAGTAATTATACATAATTTATATCATTAATTTATTCGAAAAGCAAAGGCGGGCAAAGAGAAAATGGTTATTGAGGGGTGGGTAAAGCTACCCCTATTACTTGCCTACGTACCAGCAACGCGATCTCATAAAAACTGTCGATAATATTTACGATACGCATACGCCATCTAGAGCTTGCCATTGTTAACTGTCTTAGTCGTTTCTGCCGCGGTTTTAGGAACTGGTAGCGCCTTAACAACACGTCAAATTTTCTATCTACTAACAATTATGTTGTTATTGTTACCAGAAACTGACAAATAAATAGAAATGTCATTCTAAGGTTACGCTAATTTAGACTTTAAAGTAAACGGAATAAGATCGATAGTTTATAACGATGTTTAGTCGGCTTGTCGAGACAACAAAATTTCCACCACAAGCGTACTACTCACGTTGATAAAGCCGTAGTGGTCTAGCTGGAATTAAGCTGAGTCTCATGGGCGTAGTAAGGTACAGGCAGAGTGGAGGGGCAGCTGCCCCCTCTAGTAGAGGTAGAAGAGCGGTTGGTCACTGATAAAAAAGATGTTTCTATCTTTTTTTACTCTAAGCAATGTCACTAATATTGAATTGATAACACTCCACTACTAATGTGAGATACTCAACACAGTCTAGGACTTTCTTTATCTGCCTACCCCCTCCTTCCCTATAGCCTCGTAAGGCCCAGCAGGGTGATTTTGTAAGAAATGATTATCATCTAGATTGGTCGTCTGTCCAATAATTATTGGCAATAAATCACCTAGGCTCCGCCCACTGAAGGCCATCGAAAACTTTCGATCTATTTACGATTCGTTCATCCAGAAGTTCTATTACTGACAGTAGGATTGATTATGATAAATAGAGTGAAATATATTAAAAACGATACTAGTGATATTCTTAAAAAAATATATTATTTATACTGCAATAGATATTGATTAATATTTCCATGTTTTCCTTTAATATTTTTCGTCGTGGTTTAAATTATCTATCTTTCAAAATTAATAACGGAACGTAAGAACGAATGGTTTATATGTGTTACAGTTATTTTTTAATTTTAAACAAATTTTACACATCGACACACACACACACACATCGAAAAAGTTAACTTGAGAGGTATTGCATTCGTTTGACGTATAGACGTTCAATTGTTCACCATAGAGTGAATGATTTTTAATAGTTACTATGAAAAGTGTACAGATTAGGTATTCTGTAACATTAGGTATTGCATTCAACATCATAACATGATAATCATTTTCTTACAAAATAACCTTGCAGAGCTGTTAACCGCCCACTTGTAAATATGACCAAGTGGTCCTTCCTAAAGGACCACACAAAAGTAGTGACTCCGGCCCAGCGTATGCCAGTGTCATTCTATCATTTCACCGATTTCCTTCAAATTGACGGGTGTCACTTGATTTAATCAATGACAGATCCATTGACAATCCTTAATATTTTGTTCAGAAATGCATTGATTCGATTTTAACTTCCCGCGATATGTAAAAAATTAATAAACAGTTAATTTTTCAAGTCCTTTGTAAAGGACCGTTGGGCGTTAATGAGTACAAAGCTGGAAAATGGGCTGGGCCGGAATGGCATGTTTGTTTAGTACCATAAAACGAACTGTGAGCCTTAGGAGAATCGTAGCTACGCACTTGCAGAGGCCTAACCTAGGCTCAGGATTCTATTTATATATCCAAGCATCAAACAGGCCGGCCACTAAGCCGCATGACGACAAATATAAGGATTAAGGCTGACGTTCACATATTGCCATGTGCTTTACAAAACGATGCGATATGAGTTTTCAGTTTGATAGGAATGTTTATTTGGATTTTCTCAATTTGTATGCAATTTATGTATCATGTATGTTTACAAAAAAAGTATTCTATAAGTTATCTATAAATTCCAGGAGAAAAAAAAAGTAAAAAAAAAGTAGCCTATGCCCCAAGACTTTTAACTATCTATAAGGATGTGAAATTTTATCACAATCAGCCCAGCCAGCGGTTCGACCGTGATAACGTCACAGACAGACAAAGTTACTTTCGCATTTATAATATTAGTTTAGATTATTATTTATTAATTTCAAAAGGAGTTAAGCATTACATTTGGCGCATATGTAAGGATCATTATCTTCTTGCCCTTATCCCACTTAAGGGTCGGCACAATAGTAATATTCTTCCATATCCCTATAAGTAAGTTTAAATAATACAATATGATTTTAAAGCTATTTTTTTACATCTTGGGGTAAATTATTAAAGTTTTAATAGGGATCCCTGATTTTTTTAGTAAGGAATATATTCTATGTTCATTAGGTATAATGTACCATTGAAATGGTGAAAGAATTTTTGAAATCTGTCCAGCAGTTTTTGAGCCAATTCGTTACAAACATACATAACTTACAAAACATAAAAATACAAAACTTTCATAATAAACAACAAAAACATGAACCACTATCATATCAAGAACGTATCGTCCAAATGTTAAAAGTGACACTTGTAATAGTGTCAGTTTTGGCATTTGGACGATACGTTGTCGATACGATAGTGGCCAGTGAGCAGGCCACTGATCAAAAGCCTAGGTAGGTACTCCTTCCTTACGTAACCTAACCACAGTTTACTTACATTTTCAGGTATGCGTTTTGCCCGCCTCCAATCACTGGCTGGCCTGGCGTGGCTGTTACGCCGTTTTACCCTAGCAGAGCAGAAATACAACCCGGACCACTTTGAACGCAGCGCGTTCAGTCTGCGCGACACCAACGCCACCTACAAACTCATACCTAGAAATATCAAGACTAAATAAAACTAAGACCTGTCAAGTGTTGGCCGAGTGGGAGGTATCTCGCCTTTCAATCTGAAGGTCGTAGGTTCGGATCTCGGCGTGCATCAATGGATTTTTCTGTTCGATTTATATGCACATCAAAAACAGTGTGCTCGCAACGGTGAAGGAAAACATCGTGAGGAAACCAGTTAGTATTCTTATAAGCGGCGATGAACTTGCAACTGCAAAATGTGGGCATGTGCCAAATACAATGTTTGAACGTGCCTCTGACTACCCCCACTAGACATCTTCAAAAGATCTAAGTGTCTGGAGATCTGAGAGAATGTCTACCATACTTGGGGATTACAGTCGTGATCCTATTTATTTTTATTTTTTTCATTTTTGTAAGTTAATACAAGGAATTATAGTGATTTATATGAAAAAGATAATGAATAATATTTACACACCTATCATCATCATCTTGTCCTTCTTCATGTAGACTTACCTACCCTCCTATTCAAGAACGACACTATGAAAACACGCACCCACAGTGGACGAAATCTTTTTTCATTAAAATCACTTTATGTGTTAAGTTGTTGTTTAAGTGTCGCCGCAACATGTTTTTTTACTTAGGCCGTGTCCCCATGTATGTGGTGCGGCGTCTTTCAACATGAAATGTTGTGTCGTCGTGACATGAAAAGACACGGCGGCGTGCGACGGAAAGTTGCCATGCAAATCGTAAGTCACCTTTTGATCGCGTAAAAGGCACCATTTCAAGTCACGGCGACCATGAGAAAGCGAGATGCTGCGCCGCGGAAAATCACTGGCGCGGCGTACCGCAGCAAATTTTTTTAGGTTTTCGTAGTCTACAAAATACCCTTATAGTTTTGCCATGTCCGTCCATCCAACCGTCTGTCCGCAGCTTAAAAGCTGTAATTTCGCATGAATATACATACTCGTATTAGTCACGCCGACAAAGTGATAGAATAAAATTTTAAAAATCATTTTGTAAGGGTGGGTACATGTAAAGTGGGTAAATGTTTTTTTTATTTCTCGTGTACTCCATGGGTGTCGTTTGATAGGTCTTTAAAAAATAGTGTGAGTTTGTGAAAACATCTTTTCGATCAAGGGAGCCGTTTGTTAAATATTAAGCTTTAAAATGCAAATTTTTGTTGGAGTCGAGTGTCCTCCCCCCCCCTCGAAAAGTTAAACTATATGGCTACTATTGGCACTGATAGCCTCTGGGGTAAGCTGCGGACAGACCGACATGGTGAAACTATAAGGGTTTCTTGTAAACTACGAAACCCTACATTGCACGTGGCCCGACACGCACTTGGCCGGTTTTTCGTTGTTTTTCATTGATTTGAATAAAAAAATCGCTCGCTTAATGTAAAGCGGAGTAACTCAAAAAATTGATTTTTCGAGTTTTTTTAATAAAACGCATTATTTAGATGCAAATAATAAGTTGCGTTCAACAGGCGCTTCAAAGCAAGTCAATTGAACAAATATGTCACTAATATTTTTTTAAGTCTTGTATTGAAAAATCTATTCACAATAATAATTATTTTATGAAATGATATTAACGGAAATTTCATTGAATATACCTTTATAACATTAAAATTGCCCAAACAAATGTATATTTTTGTATTTATCCTATAATATAGTGTACGGCGAATTCGCAAAACTTTAAACTTGAATTACCAAAAAGTTAAAATTTTGGATTACTTCACTTTATTTATAAGCGTGCGAAAATGTCAACATAAAATTCTTTTGTTTCTTACCTTATAGTTAAACCTAGCATTTTCATGGCGCGCCATCGTGTCATGATTTACGACATGAAATGTCGACATTTACGCCTCGCATGGCATCTCTCCGTGGCAGGCCGCCATGACTTTTCAAGTTGCGGCGACGCGTATTTTCATATCACAACGACACAACTTTTCATGTTGAATGGCGCCGCACCACAGACATGGGGCCACAGCCTTACTTCATTTATATGTAGTGTAGCATAGATCAGCTGTCACGATGAATGGTTATCAAGTTATCAAAATTGACCATTGTAACCAACTGGAGCAATAAATAAATGAACATGGTGAGATTTTTGTATAAAGAATGATGGTTCTCGAAACATCCGCCAGAGATTCGCTTATCCTGACTTATCTCATAACTGTCATTTCTCACTCGGGCATCATGTTGCGGGTGGATCTCTACAATGATTATTAAGAAGGCATCCAGTAATATCCATCGACACCATCTAGATGTTGTGCCGACCCCACAAGGACGTGGGATAATGCGAAGAAGAAAATCCAGTAACATCTACCCTCGTTTTGAAACAAACAATTTAACCGGTTATGTAATATGCTAAACGTTTTATAGCAAATCAATGCTGCCAACCGAACAGAAAACATCAATTTATTTTCCCTGACACTGGAATCCAATTAACCCTCACATAGTTACACGAAAATAAATTTAAATTCGTACGCAATTTCAACAGTTTAGTGGGAAAATGTTTCCCTTTTTTTACAAACAAAATTACGGAATTTCCAATAGGGATGCCAACAAACATTCACGATTTCCTAATTGCCTTTAACCAGATTATTTTATTTATTTAAACACGACCCTTCTATTGACGGTGGTACTTCTTTAAAAGCACGCCTACTCTTAATTACTCACCTTAGCTTTCAACACCTTAGGTCGAAATTCCCACAGTCTCAATGCACAAGTAAGGTTGTAATTGTCGTACCGATGGATTTATATTCAATTTAACTTTTCGCTTTTCGGTTTCGATTTGTTGCGATAAACAAAAGCGGTTATACCGTTTATTTGATTTCCAATGCTTGGGACTTGAGTGGAATACGTTCGTTCAGTGGGTTAATGATTACATGGAAAAGCCATTTTCAGTGTGTGCGCCGAAATAAACAATTCCTTTACATTTCAACGTCTAATTTTTTTTTTTTTTAATTTATTTATTAAAGAGGGTTTAATCAAAATTGATTATGCCACCCTCGAAACGGCACATTAACCAAAGTTATACATCTATTTAATTTATTTATCTCCTACGTATACCTATTTTAACTAATTTTAATAAAGCTTTGGCTTGCTCCGATAAGGGGAAAGCCAAAACATTATTGCACCTACCAATCAAAAATAAATTGCAATATTTATTAACAAAAGTATTTCTTTCTGCTTCGTTCCGGACACATTCCACGACAATATGGTAGACGTCTTCTCTCACATCACATTCTTAGTTCTCTCGTTAGCATGAACCAGTATCGTATCGATAACGTATCGTTCAAATGCCAAAACGGACACTTTTACTATACAAAAAGTGTCAGTTTTGACCTTTGGATCGCAGATCAGTGCAAAAGCTGATAGAGAACAAATCACTATCGTATTGAAATCGTATCGTCGAAATGTCAAAACTGACCCTTATGGTATTGTATAATCCCTATATTCTTAGTTGTCACCTCGACTTAACCTCGAAACTGTGTTTTGGTAGCTTTAGTTACTAAAATTACCTCGAGTTTGTTTCGAGGACTCCTCAGTCAACAGAACTGTCAACTCAATTCACCTCGAGATGTACCTTGACATTTTTCGACAGGTAATTGAGGAACCCCCAAATTATCGATATAAGTACTAAACATAAGGTACTTTTCGAGGAAAAGTTTGAGGGGCTTCGAAAGAGTTAGAGTCAATGTAGAGTCGAAGTTACAGCTAAGAATATGGGGATTAGTATCAGTTTTGACATTTGGATTAGATGTCGATACAATAGCGATTCGTGCCCAGTTCTCTATAAGCAGGTGTGTTGTTAGCGCTGGATAGTATAAGTGATCTATTGACCCCTTCATCCTTACTCTATAGGTCGAATTTGAATAGGTAGGTTTCGTTTTGGGTTAGTTGACGGTTACACACCACATTATTGACTCAGCACCGGCTCGGTTTTCACACAGCGCCATCTAGCCTAAAACGGAACAAAGCTCGTACCTAATATAGGAAACTAGATAACTGATAGAATACCTATACACTTGTTTTGTAAATACATATATTTACACCCAGTCACAGAACAAAATATATGTACAGCGTACAGCGCAGAAGGTGGGTATTACCAACTGTTTTACAAAATAGCCCTGCTGAGCTGTGAGGCCACCTCTGCGTGACGTGTCGTGATATTGACTCACAAATCTATGCTTCACTATAAGTTGATTGGGTTGTAAAAAAAAATCGAGCATAAAAAAATAATATTAAATTTGCGCGGAAATTTATTTCGGATCCGGAAGTGAATGGTTTTGTTACACAGAACGATACTATCATCTGTCAGCTTCGTAACAGTCAAAACCCGGAAGCGATAGCTCTTCGGGTTACCAAATGATATTTTTTTCAAAAATTCCTTGCGCAGTGACGTCACAGCGCGAACGCCGGCGTTCGCTCTGGTGTGCGAAGGCCATTTTTTATTGCGTCTCATTCAAGCACTACACTATTTGTAATAAAATCACGCACCAAATAATAGGAAACTAACTTTAGACAGGAACATAATCAAGCAAAACAAGAACCAGTAATGCTTGAAATGACCTTATTTCCCGTTCGAGACACAGTTAAGAATCCCAAACAAAGATTCCCTGGAGGTTTTCCGTGTTATTGTCAAAGCACCAAATCTGAGTGACTCGGGCGTGTAATATGTGTCTAAAGAGGGCTCCTTGGTTTCATTACTACCTCGCTACACCCGCTACACCTGTCCGCTAACTGGAATTTTTCTTTCGCAAAGAAACCTTTGTTTATTCCTTTTATTTTTGACTGCTGCTGTGGATAGACTGTTTATTACTTACCAAATGTAGTCCTTTTGGTTTTCACTGTTATTCAGATGATTCTGTTGATCACTTGTCACTTAGGAAATAAATCTTAAATATAAAAATGAATCGCAAAATGTGTTGGTAAGCGCATAACTCAACAACGCCTGGACTAATTTGGCCAATTTTTTTTTTTTTTAATAAGTTTAAAAAATAAATTTTTACGGCGAGTAAAATTCGAATAATTGCCGGAAAAAAAGCGATACGAAGTTCGCGGGGTCAGCTTGTAAATAATAAATAATAATTGGTGAACATTATCACACAGCGCCATCTAACCCCAAACTAAGCACAGCTTGTACTATGGGAACTAGATAACTGATAGAATACTTATATATACTTTTTTTGTAAATACATACATTTAAGATTATTATTATTTATTATTATTACACAATACAAAATTCCTATCTTTAAAAATAAATCACAAGTTGATTTTAATAGTAGGTATGTATATATAAAACATTTCGATCATAAATTCTAAAACGTATCATTTTGAAATAATATCTTTATCGTGAAAAGTTTCTGCTATTATGTTTTCAGCTTAATAGAAATCTAGGTAGGAACCTGAAGTAATATACTTATGAAAATAGGAGATGTGGCTTGTTCAGAAGTATTTCTTTTTTCGTTTCGAAAAAGAGCAATCAGCAACTGGGAGCCCCTTAACTCAAAATAGACCAATCTAAACGGTTTTATTCACAAGGGCGGAGTAGGTACAAAGTAAATTTTCCATCTGATCTATTTATTAAAACGACGTCTAATCTGCAAAATTGAGTCTGAATTCAAACATTCCAAGTGAGCACCTCTCTAATTCTATTAACGATAATCACACACCAATTTCAAGAACTCCAATTCCAATTAAACAAGGAACAATCAGCCTAACTCCGATACAATAATGGCTATAATCGCGTAACCTGATCCTAGAATGGGATCCCAAGAACGAATAGTAGAACTAAAGTATGGCTTCCCTGTGATATTCGTAAGGCGAAGAGAGTTGGTATTATTATAAACATACTCCAATATTACTAATAGGCTATTTGACAAGATTTTTAAAACCATTCTAGATTATTCAGTAGTGACTGTGGAACCCATAAAAAAATATTATTTTCAATTCTGTTAAGTATTGGCCCTAAAAATGTAAATTAAATATTGACAATTTAAATAACCCGCAAAAACGCTTCTATATCAAATGTCGTCGCACTAGTATCTGTGACGTTACATGCTTGTCAACAAATACACAAACGTCAAGTTTTTAAAGGCAAGCGATGACATATTGACAAGCATGTTACGTCATCGTCGATTCGACCAATCCTGATAATTTTGTGTCACGTGACTGGCTTTAAAAATAGATAATTTTAACTATGGGTTTTTTAATAAATCATTGTTTATTTTAAAGTTATTATAGTTCATTTTAAGGCCGATTCCCATTACTATGCTTTTACTTAAATAATTATTATTACTAAAAACTTCAGGAAATCAATTTCTGGCAACTGTATAGTAAAACATTGAAATTAATGAAAATCGTTTTTTTTTTATTTAAATTGAAAAAAAAACCGGCCAAGTACGAGTCAGACTCGCGCACAAAGTTTCCATCCTTAAAAAACGACAAAAAAGCACGGTTTTTGTATGGGAACTTAAATATTAATTTTATTCTATTTTTAGTATTTGTTGTTATAGCGGCAACAGAAATACATCATCTGTGAAAATTTCAACTGTCTAGCTATCACGGCTTATGAGATACAGCCTGGTGATAGACAGACAGACGGACAGCGGAGTCTTAAGGTACGCGTCCACAGATTGGTATCGTACGCATCGGACTCATCGCATTTAACGGATCGTGGTACTCTTTGTATAGAAAGTCACACAAGTGCGTCCACTGTGTACAATGCGGATCAGTTCTAGGTCGATAGTGATGGAATTTTATATAGAGATAGTTGTTTCAAGTCTTGGAACGGACATAGGCTACTTTTTCTGCCAAAATTTTCTTTTGATTTTAAAGAAATTCAATTACCCTTTGGGTATGGAACCCAAAAGGAGTAACAAAAAAATTAAACTTGTCAAATAGACCTCCTCTTTTTTCCTCGAATAAAAAACAGAAAAAATGTAAGTAGGTATCATCGTAAGTTTGCTTTGAAAGCGAATATAATGTGACATGAGAGCTTATCAGTCCCATACGGTCTTTTAAATATATATATACCGCGTTTTCCTTTATAAATGCAAATGAAAATCGAACGCAACAATAAAACCACTGTTTCCTTAAATGCGACAACCATTATATAACAACCAACAGTCATTATCCTAATGTGAAAGTTTGTGAGTTTGTATGTATGTTTGTTCCTCAATCAGGCCTCAACGACAAAACGGATTAAGGCGCTGCCAGTTCCTAAAACCGTGGCAGAAACGACTAAGACAGTTAACAACGGAATAGTAGGTATCAAAGTATTTCGATCATAAATTCTAAAACGTATCATTTTGAAATAATATCTTTATTGTGAAAAGTTTCTGCTATTATGTTTTCAGCTTAATAGAAATCTAGGTAGGAACCTGAAGTAACATATTTATAAAAATAGGAGATGTGGCTTGTTCAGAAGTATTTCTTTTTTCGTTTCGAAAATGAGCAATCGTCGACATACAGGGCCTTAAGTTGAAATTTGCTGTAGATGTAGATTGTAGATTTAGATATAATGCCAGAATAAAACATAGACTACTTTAAAATATTAAAAACATCCCACACAACATTAATAAACATAAAAAAACCGGCCTAGTGCGAGTCGGACTCGCGCACGAAGGGTTCCGTATCATTATCTTTAAAAAACAGGAAAATATCACGTTTGTTGTATGGGAGACCCCCTTAAATATTTATTTTATTATGTTTTTAGTATTTGTTGTTATAGCAGCAGCAGAAATACATAATCTATGAAAATTTAAACTGTCTAGCTATCAAGGTTTATGAGATACAGCCCTGTGTCAGACAGACGGACAGACAGACAGCGAAGTCTTAGTAATAAGGTTCCGTTTTTACCCTTTGGGTACGGAACCCTAAAAACAACCTACATTTCTGGCAAGTCCGTCAAATGACGGCTGTCGTGTCATCGCTATAATACAGCCGTAAGTCGTTTGCAAGGAAACCCTAGTTAAGGCAGCGATAACCCGTTATTAGGTTACAGCCGAGAATTGAATTCGTGCCTGTTTTTTAATTTAACGTTTCAATATTTAATTTTTTTCGAATGCTGGAGCGGATGATTGTCTTTAAGTTGTTTGGTAGAAATATTATTTTATACCTAGTTATTATTTTTTTCAGAAACTTTTTAGTGTCGTCTTCAGTAACGTATCTTTAATTTTTCTATTTTTCACTACATAGTATAAAGCAAAGTCGCTTTCCGCTTCCCGCGTCTGTATGTATGTATGTTTGCTTATATCTTTAAAACTACACAACGGATTTTGATGCGGTTTTTTTAATAGATAGAGTGATTCAGGAGGAAGGTTTAGATGTATAATAACATGCTACCCGTGCGAAGCCGGGGCGGGTCGCTAGTATTTAATATACGATAAATACGTTAATAAATTTATTCGTATTTTAAATTATAATAAGTTACTGGTTTTTAAGAATAAAAATAAAAATAGTTATTGTAAATGTAAAAGTTGGATGTTTGTTTGTCACACAATCACATCTTAATCACGACTGAAACTATTTCGATTAAATTTAGCACACAAATAGATTACAACTTTGATTAAAACACATAATATTTTTTATCCAGTTAAGCGAGCTAGTTTTCCGTTGCTATAGACATCCTCTCAGATTTCCAGGCGCTCAGATACTTGATGTCTAAAGGGATTAATCAGAGGTACATCCAAACATTATTTGGCACATACCCACATTTTGCGTAAATTGTGTAGAAAATCTCATTAGCAACAAAAACTCAATCGGAAGTAATTCGACGAATTGCAACTATTCGTAGCAAAAAACTTCTCAAGATAAATTAGAAAGTAAAATTGCAATTCTCGAACAAGACGTCTTACTAATTTAATTACAATAACTAAAAACTGTTTTAAGAACTTGGCCGGGTACCAGATTTTGTTGCTTCGTTATGGTGCGGCCACACTTATGTAACTGCAAGAGTAAAGGCTAACACACAGACTGGTGGTACGGAACAACTTTTGCTACTATAGTTTTGTTTTACAAATGAGTTTTTTTTTTTTAATTTTTTAAGTTTTTTTCTCTAAAAAAATATTTTTAGAGACCATGTTTTGTAAAATCCTGCTTCGAACTATAAATCAGAGCACCGCGCCATCGCCTGTCATTAGAATTTGACTGAAATGAAATGATTTTAAATAACACATAACATAATCTACAAACATTGAGTGACATCTGTCACGTAATAAAAATATTAATATTTTCTTGATTTTCTATTAATTTCTTAATAAAGCAATAAAACTAATAACAAAAGTAACTAAAAACTAATATTTTATTAATACTTATGTAATTAAAACTAAGAAATTCAAATATAAATATAAATTAATTAAGAAATTTTTGTCAATGTTGTGATTGCCTATAATTGGCTTTTATATCAGAATTATTCTCATACCACATATCCTTAAGGCGCTCCCAGTCGACGATAGTTTTTGTTCGAAACGAAAAAATAAATACTTCTGATCAAGCCACATCTCCTATTTTATAATGTATAGTATATGTGAATAAAGATGTACCCATCTTTAATCACTTCAATAAATAATCATACCGACCGCTGCAATGACGATAAACACACGTCGGCACGTGGTCCGCCTTAGCTTTTCGAATAAATTAATGATATAAATTATGTATAATTACTTATCAAAAATCTATTCTAATAGAAATCTAGATCTACATATTGTAAAACTATAATAATAGAATAAGTTGTTGGATAGTAGGGTAGGTAGGAAGTTGGAAATATATTGTTAGTTGTGTATACATGCATGATTATTCTTTTGATTATTGGGTTCTAAAATCGTACTTGATTATAATACTATTAATAGAAATAATAAAACAATTATTGTACAAAATATAAACTAATTTAAAAGTATTGTGACATCAAATTGTGGGCAAAGCAGCGTAAGTTTAGGATCGCCTACAATAGATGGCGCTAGTGACTCATTCGGCTTTACCCACGAATGCGATGAGTTTGAGATCGGTAAAAAAACTGTCAGTCTGTTCGTAGCAGTAGAGAAGTGAAGTAGTCTAGATAACTTATACTGTAAGGGCGTATTTTATTAAAGTTATAATGTAAAGTGAAAGTAAAATCAGTTTCATAAATATTCGTGTTTCATTGGCGTGAACGAGCTAACAAATCAGAAGTGGGATTGGTAAGTTACTTTTGTCTACTTACTTACTTCGCCCGCTGTTATATATAATGTGAATTTAAAGATAATTGATAATTATTTGTCGAGTTTTTTTTTCCCCCTTGTCGGGTAAGCACATTTTTTCTTTCTCTTTTTTTTTGCTACGACTTATCGTAATTAGATTTTTATTGGCTTTGTCCATTTCTGTGGCTTTTTGTTTGTGTGTGCAGAAAATGGAAACCACGAATGGTTCTACAACAAGGCGTTCTCGTGACCGTGATAGACGTCTGCAAAATGGATCCAGGCACAGTAGTGACAGCCGTTCACGTAGCCCTGTACTGCGTAGCCAGCTAGTAGAGCAGCGAGCCAGACGGTTCCACAGTCGAACGAACTCATCAATGCATCGGTCCAGCAGCCCTACTAGCCAGCGAGTACGCAGCTCTACTAGTCACCGCGTGCGCAGCCCTACCAGCCAGCGAGTACGCAGCCCTACCAGCCACAGAGTGCGTAGTCCTACCAGCCAGCGAGTACGCAGCCCTACCAGACAGCGAGTACGCAGCCCTACCAGCCAGCGAGTACGCAGCCCTACCCGCCACCGAGGGCGCAGCCCTACCAGCCACCGCGTGCGCAGTCCAGTCAACCGAAGCGTACGCAGCCCAAGCAACCGGCGTGTATATAGTCCAGCCTACGCACGAGCTCGCAGCAGGTCGGCATTGCGCTCTCGTAACCAGACCCACAGCGGCTTACACCTGGACAACCCTACATCCGGCTCCCCAGGTGGAACTGCGAGATCAGGGTACCGATTTTCAGTTTACTAATAATGTAAGTTTAACGCAGTTAGTACAGGCCCTACAATCAATAGGTAATAATGCGGTGAATGATAAATTGTCCCACCGAAACACAATCCCCGAGTTTGACCCTGCACATAAGGAACAAACAATAGACATATGGCTTCACAAAGTTAACGAATGCGCGGTAATTTATAATTGGAACGACAAACAAACCATACATTTTGCCTTGCCTAAATTAAAGGGCCATGCACAAAAATGGTATGAGGGTCTTACTACCGTCATGTATTCTTGGCCAGAGTGGCAACAAAAGTTAAAGTTAGCATTTCCAAGTGATGATAATTATGGACAGTTACTCACTGCCATGCTAGGTAAACGTGCGAGGTTTAATGATTCGCTAGAAGATTACTTTTATGACAAAGTAGTGCTTCTGAATCGCTGTGGTATCGAAGGCAAGAAAGCAGTAGATTGTATCATATTTGGTATTGATGATCGTAGTGTACGTTTAGGTGCAGAGGCAGCTCGATTTAATACCGCGGACCAACTACTGCCTTATTTAAAAAGTGCCCGTAACGTTAGTAGTTCGAACATTAGTACCGTTCTCGATAGGAAACGAGGTCGTTTCAATGATATAAAAGTCGATAAAAGCGGGGTAAATAAAGAAACTAAAGAACGTTCAATTCAATGCTTTAATTGTTCACAATATGGTCATTATAAGTCACAGTGTACAAAGCCTATCGTTAAATGTGATAAATGCTCTCGTTTCGGACATACTGCAGATAAATGTAACGAAGGTAGGTTTAGCGCTGCCAGTTCTAACGCTAACCCATCCAAACCGGTCATGATAGTCGCAGGTACCGATTCAAGTGTTACCAAGTACCACAAGCAGGCACTTGTTAACGGTGTTCCAAAAGCATGTTTCGTTGACTTTGGTAGTTTTGCATCACTCATTAAAGCTTCAGAAACTTCAGATATAGGTGCCAGTTGGGAAACAGACGTTTCGTTACCAAACCTTAGGGGATTCGGGAATTCCTATGTTCAACCGCTGGGAAAATGTTCGGTAGAAATTCAGATTGACAATGCTAGGGCTCGTGTAGATCTTCTCGTTGTACCTGATCAATTCTTACAGGAACCCTTGTTGGTCGGTAGATCTTTTACGGAACAACCTCATATTGTGATTAAAAAGGATAGCGTCGCTCTTCACATAGGTTCAACTACAACTTCAGATAGGTTAAAGTTAAGCTTGATTTGCGTAGAAGATACAAAAATTGATGGTCTTACTTTAGTAGAATTTCGATCCGAACCGAATTACACTGGGGATGTCTACGTTGAAGGGAGCAATAGATTTAAGCTAGGTCAGGAACATTATCTAGTACAAGGGTTGTTTTCGATCACTGAAGGTTCCGGTGCGGCACTGTTAAAGGGGTTATCTTCCAAACCATTTCTCATCAGCAAAGGAACCACAATAGCTAGGTGTCTTTGCGCTAACGTTGAAATCGATGGTGTTAATTCTTGTGACGTTCTAAGAGTCGAAGTACCAGAGTCCCGGCAAGCTGTAACATCAAGCGACATAAAATCTGATGGAGGTCTAGACGACAAAACTACTGAGTCTTTAGTTAGTTTGCTCAATGAATATAGACATTGTTTTGCTTTTACGTTGCAGGAGTTAGGTAAAACTGATGTAGCAGAAATGTCGATTAATTTAAAAGATAATGAACCGGTTGTGTATAGGCCATATCGTTTGCCGATTAGTGAAAGAGTAAAGGTTCAAGAAATGGTTCAGGAACTAATAGACTGCAACATTGTTAGGCTATCAACATCCCCATATGCAAGCCCAATAGTGATTGTTAAGAAAAAAACTGGTGATGTTAGGTTATGCGTCGACTACAGGGCCCTAAATAGGAAAACGTTTAGGGAAAACTATCCTCTACCAAGGATAGATGATCAGTTAGACAACCTTTCAGGCTATGAATATTACACCACTCTCGATCTAGCGTCCGGTTATTATCAGATTCCCATCAAGGATGACGATCGTTATAAGACCTCGTTTGTCACACCGGACGGCCAGTTTGAGTTTAACCGAATGCCGTTTGGTTTGGCAAATGCTCCGTCCACTTTCATGAGGATGATTAATTTGGTCCTTAGTAGTGCAAAAGGTATCGCCTCTGCGTACATGGACGATATCATCATACCATCCAAAACAATTGAGGAAGGATTGCAGAAGTTACGGAACATTTTAGTACTGTTGCAGAATGCAGGTTTGACGCTGAAGCTTAGTAAGTGCTGTTTTTTTAGTAAATCTGTAGATTATTTGGGGTTTGAACTCAGTAAAGAGGGCATTAGACCAGGGCCTCTTAAAATAGAAGCAGTACGTGACTTCCCAGAACCTACTAACCAACATAGTGTTCGGCAATTTATTGGACTTTGTAGTTTCTTTAGGCGGTTTGTTAAGGACTTTTCAATGATTGCGAAACCATTGACTTGTCTTCTCAAAAAGGACGTAAAATGGTCATGGAATGCAGAACAGGTTGAGGCATTTAATAAGTTAAAAAACGAACTATTGTGTAAACCTACTTTGGCTTTGTACGATTCGAATGCTGCGACAGAGTTGCACACAGATGCGTGCAAAATAGGTATCGCTGGCATATTGATGCAAAGAAATAAGGATGATGTTTTAAAGCCAGTCGCCTATTACAGTAGGCAAACTACAGTCGACGAACAACACATGACAGCGTATGAGCTTGAGACTCTTGCTCTCATTGCGTCACTTCAGCGTTTCCGTGTATACTTGATAGGCATCGATTTCAAAGTCTTTACCGACTGTAATTCGCTCCGGGCAACGTTCATGAAGAAGGATTTAATCCCGAGAGTCGCTCGATGGTGGATTTCAATGCAAGAGTTTACCTTTTCTATTGAATATCGACCGGGAAAATCTATGGCTTATGTCGATGCGTTGAGTCGAAATCCACCACCGATAGACGAACTGGGTTCTGATAGGGTAGTGAATGTTATGGCTGTTAGTGATGTAGATTGGCTTAATACAGTACAACAGGTAGATTCTGAAATACAACGCAAAATATCTATCTTGCAAGACCCGGAGTCAGCAAACGTGATAGACACCAGTAAAAATTACATTGTTAGAAATGGTAAGTTGTACCGCTTGACTGATGAAGGGGAGAAATGGGTAGTACCCAAGGGAGTACGATGGCAGATACTTAAGCAATGCCATGATGACATAGGTCACTTTGCTTTCGATAAAACTCTTGCTAAAGTAAAGGAAACGTATTGGTTCAGTAAAATGCGACGTTTTATTAAGAAATATGTAGACTCTTGCCTGGAATGCGCTTATACCAAGTCAACGTCCAAAAGAAAAGTTCCCTTACATCCAATACCAAAAGTCGATTCTCCTTTCGCGACGTTACACATTGATCATGTAGGCCCATTCATAAAAAGTTCAAAGGGAAATACCCACTTGTTAGTGATTATTGACGCGTACACTAAATTTATTATTCTGAAGCCGGTTAGGAGCACAAAAACATCAATAGTTATTGATAAGCTTAGGGATTATGTCAGTATCTTTGGGGTACCTAAGAGAATCGTTTCAGACAGAGGGTCATCGTTTACCAGTACGAAATTTAAAGATTTTTTGAATGGACTAGGTGTTAAACATGTTTTGAATGCTGTGGCTACGCCCCGAGCAAATGGACAGGTAGAGCGTTATAATCGCACTTTGCTCGATTCGCTCACAGCCAAATGCACGGGGCAAGACGAAAAGAAATGGGACTTTTTTATACCGGACGTACAGTGGGGCCTAAATAATACGCTCAACAAGGGTATAGGGCGAACTCCATCAGAGGCCTTGTTTGGTACCTCTTTAATAGGAACGGCTGAGAGTAGAATAAAAGCTTCACTTGATCAAGATCATAACGTCATTGGCGAATCACTTCAGGAAATTCGCGAAAAGATCAACGAATACATAACTGATTATCAAGATAAACAAAAGATTCGCTATGATAAAAATACGGTCGCGCCTAAAAGTTTTCAGGTAGGTGATTTAGTGAGCATTGAAAGGGAGGTCCCGTCGTCAGGGCAGAGTCGAAAATTGGTACCGAAATATCAAGGGCCATATCGCGTAACTTCTGTGTTCGATAATGATAGATATCAAGTTGAGGACACCCCCATCACTTGCAAAAGTGGTCGCAAATATAACTCTGTAATCGCTGTTGATAAAATGAAACAGTGGCTTAGTTTTAATAGATCGGAAGAAGATTCAGCTCCTAGTAGCACAAACAGCGATACTGAAAGCATTGGTTGTGAATAACTAATTAGTTAATATCTTATTATTGTTTCAGAGACATAGGTTAAGGCTAAGTTAACCTAGTCGTAAACAGAGCAGAAAAACGCTTTTATGTATAAAACAAATGGCAGAAGTAGCCCTGGTTCTGGTTATGGGAGTCAGTGCAGAATCAGCCTGTAACCATAAATCCAGACTAGTAGTCGAAAGAAGTAAACCTATTAAGTAAACAGTAATTAGTTTAATCTGCTTATTAACATGATTTGTAATAGTTGAGCCTCGGTCAATTAGGTAGTATTCAGTGCAGATGCGGCCTGTTACCACGATTGACAGAAGTAGGCAGAAGCGACTAAACACTTATGATTATCATAAAGTAAGTTAAAATTTAAAATTAGAAATAGGTACCTACTTATCTGATAAGATTAGTGTATAACATGTAGTTCATAGGTTTCTTGACCTAAGATAAATTCATAGTATCTAAGTACACTTATATTAATAATACCTACTACCCTTACTCTAGCGTATCTACACTACACACGAGGACGTGTGGTGAAGTCAGATGGCCGAATGTAAAACTATAATAATAGAATAAGTTGTTGGATAGTAGGGTAGGTAGGAAGTTGGAAATATATTGTTAGTTGTGTATACATGCATGATTATTCTTTTGATTATTGGGTTCTAAAATCGTACTTGATTATAATACTATTAATAGAAATAATAAAACAATTATTGTACAAAATATAAACTAATTTAAAAGTATTGTGACATCAAATTGTGGGCAAAGCAGCGTAAGTTTAGGATCGCCTACAATAGATGGCGCTAGTGACTCATTCGGCTTTACCCACGAATGCGATGAGTTTGAGATCGGTAAAAAAACTGTCAGTCTGTTCGTAGCAGTAGAGAAGTGAAGTAGTCTAGATAACTTATACTGTAAGGGCGTATTTTATTAAAGTTATAATGTAAAGTGAAAGTAAAATCAGTTTCATAAATATTCGTGTTTCATTGGCGTGAACGAGCTAACAATATTACCTATCTTTAACAATAAATCACAAGTTGATTTTAATAGTAGGTATATAAAATATTTCGATCATAAATTCTAAAACATATCATTTTGAAATAACATCTTTATCGTGAAATTTTTCTGCTATTATGTTTTCAGCTTATTAGAAATCTAGGTAGGAACCTGAAGTAATATACTTATAAAAATAGGAGATGTGGCTTGTTCAGAAGTATTTCTTTTTTCGTTTCGAAAAAGAGCAATCAGCGACTGGGAGCCCCTTAACATGTTTAGATATAAAGGCTGTTGGCAGTCCATTTTAATAAATAAATAAAAAACGTTGATTTCGATGAATACCCACTGGTTTCCTGACTCCGGTGTGGCGACACCTTTAGCTCTCTAAGTGGAAGTCGCAGTTAAGTGGACGAATACAATTTATGTGTTACTTAGTGAGTGGTAGATGGCCAACTTAGGGTTAAACTAAATATCACACTCTTCAGCAATAAGTCTCTTCTATCCTTAAACAGCTGTCTATCTGACATAAGGAAACAAAAGGATATACCTACTTCGTTAACAACTTATATTCAAAATAAGTTCTCTGTTGAAAAATATTTTTCAATGACAAGCTTTTGTAAAATCATTTAAACCATCGAGCACCAGCGCGCTATCACCTGTCACATCATATAACATTGTCATTGGAACTTGACAAGTATGCAAAGCTTTTACTTAATTGAAATTTTACTAAGGAGTTCTATTGTGAGTGTCTGTTGAACAGTTCCTGACTCCATCATCAGATCAGCTTAATGTCATATTATTGTATTGTCACAAAAGTTACATAAGTATGCGAAATTTTAGCTCAATCGGTTGGGGATAACTACTTCAAAATTGAGTTGCAAGATTCCACCTTGACAAACATAGTTACATACAATACACAGCAAGATAAATATAAGCTTGTAAAATCGTATAATTTTTTTACGCATTCGCGCTTACCTATATCCTAGATGAGAGTTGAAACGAGATGCTATACGATGAGTTATACCTCCGCCACGTTGGTTTCATTGGTTCTTCCTAGTTTAGTTTATTATTGTATTGTTGGGCTACCAGTGAGTCCGACTTCGGAAAAACTTCGCGATTCCTCTTTACGTATTTGAACTTGCTGGTGTTCCGTTATGCGTAGGCTTAACCGTGTCATCTAAAAAACAAAAAAACCAAAATCACACACAAAAACACACACACACATCTAAAAAAACACGATTGTAATCCCCAAGTACGGTAGACATCCTCTCAGATCTCCAGACACTTAGATCCTTTGAAGATGTCTAGTGGGGGTAGTCAAAAGCATATGCAGTAGTTAGCATTCCATACGCGACAGGTTGCAAGCCCATCGCCGCCTAAGAATACTAACTTTCCTCACAATGTTTGTAAAAGTAAGGTTATATATTTGATGTATGATGATGTTCCATGCAAAAGCCATCAGGTAATTAATCCCAAAATATGCGATAATGTATAGCTTGCTCTTATTAGTTGAGGAAGTGCGTTCGTTAAGTGGCTAAATTGAGATCATCGCTGCTTAGTAAAGTAGTAAGTACCATAACTTTGATGTGACTTGCTAACTTACTCGCAGCTTAGGTAACTTGGTTGATGCGAGATTTATTTTGATTTCATATATACACATCAGTTTTTTAACCGACGAAAAGAGGAGAAGAGAGAGCAAGAGGTAATCAATTCGACATGGTTATATTTCTAAAAAAAAAAAATTATTACCCTATTTTTTTTTCCTAGAAATGTTTTTTACACTCTAGAATGCGTTTATAGATAAGTTTGTAGGAAATTTCACGGAGAATCCAAAAATATATAGATGTCTATACCTTTTCAAGCAAAATAACGAGATATAGGTGAAATAGTGCATGTAGGGCGTGACGGCGGCGTGTCGGGGCGTGGATCCATATGGTCCCGTGCCACGCACGGATTTCGGATGTTTATATGCCTTGCCTTCAAAATAGGAGATGTGGCTTGTTCAGAAGTATTTCTTTTTTCGTTTCGAAGAAGAGCAATCGTCGACATTCAGGGCCTTAAGCCTCAATTTACAACAATTTTTTTAATAAACTCATATTTAAAACTCAAAAAGTAAACTCAAATATAAGTTTATTAATTTGCACCCTGTCCTTTTAACTGTCAGAAAACTCCCTACAAAGTAACATTATTATCAAACTACATGCAAAGAGCTATTATCACTATACATTGTAATATTCCTCATTACAAAAGTGTCATTGCGTCACGTAGCGAACACCCTTTGTGTGTTCTCGCTTTGATGTCAGTCGTGCGTGCTTGCATCACAGTGACGGAACGGAACAGTGACGTGACGTACATAGAGTATTTTTTCTTGCAGCCGATGAAGGGTTAAAGTTGCTTTCGACCGCAAATAAAATTACCCTAAAATCTTTGTCAAAATAAATAAATATTGGTGGACATTTAAATCTTTGTCTGTCTGTATGTTTGCCTGGATGTTAATATTATGTATAACTAGCAGATCCGCGACAGACGTCCTGTCCACATTTCAATAATCGCATAGAGTACGACTGGCACACCAGCGCCATCTATACCAAAATCATCACTTTTGCAATTTTTTATCGTTTTTGGGATGTTTTTCATATTTTAAAGTAGTCTATTATTTATTCGGGCATTATATCTACATCTACAGCAAATTTCAACTTAATCCGTTTTGTCGTTTAGGCCTGATTGAGGAACAAACATACATACAAACTCACAAACTTTCGCATTATTAGGGTAGGATAGGATTAGGATGAAGCGATAAAATACCAATTGAAATTTGACAGGATAGCAACTTGGCCGCTATAATCTATCGCTAATCAAGTTTCGAGCGTCCATATTGAAAGATCCTATAGAAATCTATTTGTACTATGCGAACAAGAACAAAGTCACAGATACAGTTAGTAGATATAATAATGATGTATTCAAGAATTTTTATTCAGCGGATGTTCAATGATTTTCGCCGGCCTTCCCGATTCAGATGCAAAAAAAGGTGTATGTTAAAGGTATAAAGTTATATTTCTGTAGGTAGAGTAATAGACCCAGTTGTGGTGCCTGCCCCGATTTAGGTCATTTTAAATTATGGCAGACGATAACAAAAAAAAAATCCTTTGAAAATAACTAGTGGGGGTAGACAGAAACACGTCTAAACATTGTATATGGCACATGCCCACATTTTGCAGTAGTTAGCATTCTATACATGACAGGTTGCAAGCCCATCGCCGCTTGTAGGAATACCAATTGGTTTCCTCACGATGTTTTCCTTCACCGTTTGAGCAAGTGTTTTTTGATGCGCATATAAATTTTTCGAACTCCCACTTGGCCAACATGGCTTATAATTAAGCAAAGCAAACAAACTTGTTTAAAATCTATAGTTAATATAATTCTTTGTCTATGGTCCGTTTTGATTAGTGACATCAGTTGTGATGCGTTATACCTCTAGATTTGATTGACCACACAACTAATGATTACCCGTTTTGTCTATTTAAATATGAATAATTAATAAATAAACATGGCCCCTTACAAAACCTTTGGTTATAAACACTCTATTTCAATTTAAACTGTTTATTTGAAAAATAAATGTTGTTAAAATGCCCACAACCAGCGCTCTTACCTTATATTAAATTTGGTTGAATTACCTTTTCAAATAACAGAAACTGTGTATTAACACGTGCTTAAAATTAAGGAAATATCTATTGATGCGAGGCCGGGCTTCGAACCCACGACTTGAGGATTAAAAGTTGAGGTAGCCAACTTTGACAGCACGGCAGTTAGTGACTGTGCACACCGCGTTTTAAACGCGCCGTCGACGCGATTTTGTTGCGATACAGACGGAATACGCACGCGAATCAGACACAGCCTGTAGACCTTGCGTCTAACTCGCGTCTGTATCGCTAGAAACGCGTTTAAAACGCAGTGTGCACAGTCACTTAAAATAACCCCTAACCAAGTTTGTTTTATCTTTTGAACAGTTTTTATTCTAGCGATACAGACGGAATACGCACGCGAGTCAGACACAGCCTGTAGACCTTGTTGCGTCTAACTTGCGTGCGTATCGCGTCTCTATCGCTAGAAACGTCTGTATCGATAACGCGTTTAAAACGCAGTGTGCACAGTCATTTATACTTATAACCCCTAACTAAGTTTTGTTTTATCTTTTGAACAGTTCCTAAGGGTCTCTTTGTCAATCTGACATCGTTCTGCCCCTCGACAGCTAACTTTTTAATTTACAACGTCTGCTTGGTTTTTGCTTGCTTTAAATATTTTAAAGTTATTATAAGCATTAGGTCGTTATTTCTAAATCAAGTGTAGCGTGTGACTTTAAAACTTTTGCTGAAGCTAATTATTTAACTTTTTTATCTTGTTATTATGTTTTTGCTTGAGTTTTCACCTTGTTAGGTCGGAATCTCATAGCATAGCAAAAAGTAGACAAGCCATGTTAGATGCCTGATTCTTCTAGAAACTTCTAGAAGATTTTTGCCGCGTGTTTTTGGTTTCGTTATCCTTATCCTAATAATATTATAAATGCGAAAGTTTGTGAGTTTGTTTGTATGTTTGTGCCTCAATCAGGCCTAAACGAAAAAACGGATTAAGATGAAATTTGCTGTAGATGTAGATATAATGCCCGAATAAAACAGACTACTTTAAAATACGAAAAACATCCCTAAAATGATTAAAAATTGCAAAAGTGATGATTTTGGTATAGATGGCGCTGGTGTGCTAGTCGTACTCTATACGATTATTGAAATTTGGACAGGACGTCTGTCGCGGATCTGCAATATTAACATCATGATATTAACATCCAGGCACATTTTACTTTGACTTAGAATATTTACGATTCTTCGATCTTTGACGTGAGCTGGCCACTGAGATCGTGCAATTTGACGCCTACACACTTCTTCCTTTGGAGCTTCCATAACGAATGCTATCCAGCAAATTCAGTCAGATTTATTCGACGAATTTATCGAAAATTGAACCTCAAGAATACGGCGCTATATTCCATAATGCCATTTATATGACATCTATAGCCAAATGCGAGTCGGACTCGTGCACGAAGGGTTTCGTCCCATCTATAAAAACAGGTTTCTTGTATGGAAGCCCCACTAAAGTATTTATTTTATTCTGTTTTTAGTATTTGTTGTAATAGCGGCAACAGAAATACATAATTTGTGAAAATTTCAACTGTCTAGCTATCACAGTTCATGACAGACGGACAGCGAAGTCTTAATAATAGGGTCCCGTTTTTACCCTTTGCTTACGGAACCCTAAAAATGAATTACTGTTCGTTAGTCTCGCAAAAACACAAAAACGGTTCGAACAATTTGGATGATATATTTTTGTTGTGTTATTACCAGCACAAGGTTCAAAAGTAAAAAGTAAACAGAATTGAACGGAAACGGAAACAGGAACTTAACACAACATTTTTTTATTCTAAAGCGATACTATGTCGCTTGGTTAGCTAGTTATTATACATAAAAATAAATCTCTATTTTCCTTAGTCACGGCATTACGAGAGAACGGCTGGACCAATTTTGCTAATTATTTTTTTGAAAAAGGATCTTATGATTTTTTTTAATAATCTTTATCTTTATCTTCATCTTTAAAATTCTTAAAAAAAATTATATGGGATTTTTGAAATGACGGAACAACGTCGGGACAGCTTATTAATAAGATATTACATTATTATTTACGTTTAAAAACCGAATGTACTTATAAAGACCCTTAACTTCATTACCAATTAACCAATTAACGTTACTTTGGCAGTAACTCATCAACATTTTACTTGAAGATCGTAAAAGAAGACCGTAAGCCTCTTTTGTTTATTTATCGAAAGAACCGTTCACTTCTCAGAATTACGTAACCTTAGGAAAAACCCCGTTTTGCATTATATGTGGGCTTACTAGGAATTTATTGACCTCTGCAGAGAGCTTAGAGCCACTTTCAGTCGGAAACAAAAACATTTGACTACGTCAATACGATGATAATGTCGCAATTACGCTAGGGGATTTAAATGTCCCGCGACGTTGTCGCCCGTCACATCGTATTCTACGTGTGATGTTGTGCGAGCGATGTTTCTGGGACGTCCCGACGACGACGTAACCCGGCGAACTTTTTATCGCTTTAGAATATTAATTTCCCGTTCCCGTTCCCATTCTCGTTTCCGTCATAAACGTATCCTATATCCGTCTCCTGGTTCTAAGCTACTTCCCCACCAATTTTCAGCCAAATCGGTTCAGCCGTTCTTCTTTTATATATATATATTTGTACCTCAAAACCTTAGTAGTCTCGCCTAGGTACTCACATTCACCGTAAATAGATGATCAGATGATATTCGCTTTCATCGAATTTACATTCAGTATAATAGATCTATGAGGTAATTCGAGATGGAAACAATTATACATTCAGGTGGCAATTTAGCTCATCGATTACGTATGTTTCATTGTTTGCGGTAAACTAGTCGATCCGCGACAGACTTTGTTCAGTCTAAATTACAATAATTGCATATGAAAAAGCAATTTCAGGGAACTTTCAATAAACCTTGCACTAATAAAATAAATTACGAAATTTGGTAGAATGCGTATCATTCATTAGTCTAACTACGTTGCAATGACGACTAAATGTGTTTAGTCTGTGATGTCAGATTTGTTGCTCATCACCGCCATATATACCAAAATCATCCTTTTGCGTTTTTTTATCATTTAAGGGTGGTTTTTCTGGTTATAAGTACTCCTATTTTGTAATCTGAATTTTTATATAATATCTACAGCAAATTTCATCTCAATCCGTTCTGTCGTTTATGCAATTTTACTTTTTTTTAGGGTTCCACAATTTTTGTAAATCTGATTTTAGTGAGTTACGTCACTGTACGTTTGTGTACTTATATTTTGCGTAATTAACCGTTATAATTTAAAGATAGACTAGTAAGCTACACCTTAGTAGTTTCCTGGATCGATTATAAATATGTATGTATCGACGGCGGCGTGTCGGGGCGTGGATCCATATGGTCCCGTGCCACGCACGGATTTCGGATGTTTATATGCCTTGCCTTCAAAATAGGAGATGTGGCTTGTTCAGAAGTATTTCTTTTTTCGTTTCGAAGAAGAGCAATCGTCGACATTCAGGGCCTTAAGCCTCAATTTACAACAATTTTTTTAATAAACTCATATTTAAAACTCAAAAAGTAAACTCAAATATAAGTTTATTAATTTGCACCCTGTCCTTTTAACTGTCAGAAAACTCCCTACAAAGTAACATTATTATCAAACTACATGCAAAGAGCTATTATCACTATACATTGTAATATTCCTCATTACAAAAGTGTCATTGCGTCACGTAGCGAACACCCTTTGTGTGTTCTCGCTTTGATGTCAGTCGTGCGTGCTTGCATCACAGTGACGGAACGGAACAGTGACGTGACGTACATAGAGTATTTTTTCTTGCAGCCGATGAAGGGTTAAAGTTGCTTTCGACCGCAAATAAAATTACCCTAAAATCTTTGTCAAAATAAATAAATATTGGTGGACATTTAAATCTTTGTCTGTCTGTATGTTTGCCTGGATGTTAATATTATGTATAACTAGCAGATCCGCGACAGACGTCCTGTCCACATTTCAATAATCGCATAGAGTACGACTGGCACACCAGCGCCATCTATACCAAAATCATCACTTTTGCAATTTTTTATCGTTTTTGGGATGTTTTTCATATTTTAAAGTAGTCTATTATTTATTCGGGCATTATATCTACATCTACAGCAAATTTCAACTTAATCCGTTTTGTCGTTTAGGCCTGATTGAGGAACAAACATACATACAAACTCACAAACTTTCGCATTATTAGGGTAGGATAGGATTAGGATGAAGCGATAAAATACCAATTGAAATTTGACAGGATAGCAACTTGGCCGCTATAATCTATCGCTAATCAAGTTTCGAGCGTCCATATTGAAAGATCCTATAGAAATCTATTCGTACTATGCGAACAAGAACAAAGTCACAGATACAGTTAGTAGATATAATAATGATGAATTCAAGAATTTTTGTTCAGCGGATGTTCAATGATTTATTCGCCGGCCTTCCCGATTCAGATGCAAAAAAAGGTGTATGTTAAAGGTATAAAGTTATATTTCTGTAGGTAGAGTAATAGACCCAGTTGTGGTGCCTGCCCCGATTTAGGTCATTTTAAATTATGGCAGACGATAACAAAAAAAAAATCCTTTGAAAATAACTAGTGGGGGTAGACAGAAACACGTCCAAACATTGTATATGGCACATGCCCACATTTTGCAGTAGTTAGCATTCTATACATGACAGGTTGCAAGCCCATCGCCGCTTGTAGGAATACCAATTGGTTTCCTCACGATGTTTTCCTTCACCGTTTGAGCAAGTGTTTTTTGATGCGCATATAAATTTTTCGAACTCCTACTTGGCCAACATGGCTTATAATTAAGCAAAGCAAACAAACTTGTTTAAAATCTATAGTTAATTTAATTCTTTGTCTATGGTCCGTTTTGATTAGTGACAGTTGTGATGCGTTATACCTCTAGATTTGATTGACCACACAACTAATGATTACCCGTTTTGTCTATTTAAATATGAATAATTAATAAATAAATATGGCCCCTTACAAAACCTTTGGTTATAAACACTCAATTTCAATTTAAACTGTTTATTTGAAAAAGAAATGTTGTTAAAATGCCCACAACCAGCGCTCTTACCTTATATTAAATTTGGTTGAATTACCTTTTCAAATAACAGAAACTGTGTATTAACACGTGCTTAAAATTAAGGAAATATCTATTGATGCGAGGCCGGGCTTCGAACCCACGACTTGAGGATTAAAAGTTGAGGTAGCCAACTTTGACAGCACGGCAGTTAGTGACTGTGCACACCGCGTTTTAAACGCGCCGTCGACGCGATTTTGTAGCGATACAGACGGAATACGCACGCGAGTCAGACACAGCCTGCAGACCTTGCGTCTAACTCGCGTCTGTACCGCTAGAAACGCGTTTAAAACGCAGTGTGCACAGTCACTTAAAATAACCCCTAACCAAGTTTGTTTTATCTTTTGAACAGTTTTTATTCTAGCGATACAGACGGAATACGCACGCGAGTCAGACACAGCCTGCAGACCTTGCGTCTAACTCGCGTCTGTACCGCTAGAAACGCGTTTAAAACGCAGTGTGCACAGTCACTTAAAATAACCCCTAACCAAGTTTGTTTTATCTTTTGAACAGTTTTTATTCTAGCGATACAGACGGAATACGCACGCGAGTCAGACACAGCCTGTAGACCTTGCGTCTAACTCGCGTCTGTATCGCTAGAAACGCGTTTAAAACGCAGTGTGCACAGTCACTTAAAATAACCCCTAACCAAGTTTGTTTTATCTTTTGAACAGTTTTTATTCTAGCGATACAGACGGAATACGCACGCGAGTCAGACACAGCCTGTAGACCTTGCGTCTAACTCGCGTCTGTATCGCTAGAAACGCGTTTAAAACGCAGTGTGCACAGTCACTTAAAATAACCCCTAACCAAGTTTGTTTTATCTTTTGAACAGTTTTTATTCTAGCGATACAGACGGAATACGCACGCGAGTCAGACACAGCCTGTAGACCTTGCGTCTAACTCGCGTCTGTATCGCTAGAAACGCGTTTAAAACGCAGTGTGCACAGTCACTTAAAATAACCCCTAACCAAGTTTGCTTTATCTTTTGAACAGTTTTTATTCTAGCGATACAGACGGAATACGCACGCGAGTCAGACACAGCCTGTAGACCTTGTTGCGTCTAACTTGCGTGCGTATCGCGTCTCTATCGCTAGAAACGTCTGTATCGATAACGCGTTTAAAACGCAGTGTGCACAGTCATTTATACTTATAACCCCTAACTAAGTTTTGTTTTATCTTTTGAACAGTTCCTAAGGGTCTCTTTGTCAATCTGACATCGTTCTGCCCCTCGACAGCTAACTTTTTAATTTACAACGTCTGCTTGGTTTTTGCTTGCTTTAAGTATTTTAAAGTTGTTATAAGCATTAGGTCGTTATTTCTAAATCAAGTGTAGCGTGTGACTTAAAAACTTTTGCTGAAGCTAATAATTTAACTTTTTTATCTTGTTATTATGTTTTTGCTTGAGTTTTCACCTCGTTAGGTCGGAATCTCATAGCATAGCAAAAAGTAGACAAGCCATGTTAGATGCCTGATTCTTCTAGAAACTTCTAGAAGATTTTTGCCGCGTATTTTCTTTTTGGTTTCGTTATCCTTATCCTAATAATATTATAAATGCGAAAGTTTGTGAGTTTGTTTGTGCCTCAATCAGGCCTAAACGAAAAAACGGATTCAGATGAAATTTGCTGTAGATGTAGATATAATGCCCGAATAAAACAGACTACTTTAAAATACGAAAAACATCCCTAAAATGATTAAAAATTGCAAAAGTGATGATTTTGGTATAGATGGCGCTGGTGTACCAGTCGTACTCTATGCGATTATTGAAATTTGGACAAGACGTCTGTCGCGGATCTGCAATATTAACATCATGATATTAACATCCAGGCACATTTTACTTTGACTTAGAATATTTACGATTCTTCGATCTTTGACGTGAGCTGGCCACTGAGATCGTGCAATTTGACGCCTTCACACTTCTTCCTTTGGAGCTTCCATAACGAATGCTATCCAGCAAATTCAGTCAGATTTATGCGACGAATTTATCGAAAATTGAACCTCAAGAATACGTGCCACCAAGCAAAACCGAGAACATTTATAAATAAATATTGGCGGACTTTACACACAGCGCCATCTAGTCCCAAACTAAGCAAAGCTTGTATTATGGGAACCAGATAACTGATAGAATACTTATATATACTTTTTTTTTTTTTGTAAATACATACTTATTATACATATTAACACCCAGACACAGAACAAACATCTATGTTCATCACACAAATATTTGTCCTGGGTGGGGATCGAACCCACAACCTACAGCACAGAAGGCAGAGTTACTACCAACTGAGCTGTGAGGCCAGTCAATACGGCGTTATATTCCATAATGCCATTTATATAACATCTATAGCCAAATGCGAGTCGGACTCGTGCACGAAGGGTTTCGTCCCATCTATAAAAACAGGTTTTTTGTATGGAAGCCCCACTAAAGTATTTATTTTATTCTGTTTTTAGTATTTGTTGTAATAGCGGCAACAGAAATACATAATTTGTGAAAATTTCAACTGTCTAGCTATCACAGTTCATGACAGACGGACAGCGAAGTCTTAATAATAGGGTCCCGTTTTTACCCTTTGCTTACGGAACCCTAAAAATGAATTACTGTTCGTTAGTCTCGCAAAAACACAAAAACGGTTCGAACAATTTGGATGATATATTTTTGTTGTGTTATTACCAGCACAAGGTTCAAAAGTAAAAAAAAAACAGAATTGAACGGAAACGGAAACAGGAACTTAACACATTTTTTTATTCTAAAGCGGTACTATGTCGCTTGGTTAGCTAGTTATTATACATAAAAATAAATCTCTATTTTCCTTAGTCACGGCATTACGAGAGAACGGCTGGACCAATTTTGCTAATTATTTTTTTGAAAAAGGATCTTATGATTTTTTTTAATAATCTTTATCTTTATCTTCATCTTTAAAATTCTTAAAAAAAA
Source organism: Hydriomena furcata (assembly GCA_912999785.1). Classification (NCBI taxonomy): domain Eukaryota; kingdom Metazoa; phylum Arthropoda; class Insecta; order Lepidoptera; family Geometridae; genus Hydriomena; species Hydriomena furcata. The sequence goes on from OU538826.1 coordinate 2,568,401, forward strand.
TTATATGGGATTTTTGAAATGACGGAACAACGTCGGGACAGCTTATTAATAAGATATTACATTATTATTTACGTTTAAAAACCGAATGTACTTATAAAGACCCTTAACTTCATTACCAATTAACCAATTAACGTTACTTTGGCAGTAACTCATCAACATTTTACTTGAAGATCGTAAAAGAAGACCGTAAGCCTCTTTTGTTTATTTATCGAAAGAACCGTTCACTTCTCAGAATTACGTAACCTTAGGAAAAACCCCGTTTTGCATTATATGTGGGCTTACTAGGAATTTATTGACCTCTGCAGAGAGCTTAGAGCCACTTTCAGTCGGAAACAAAAACATTTGACTACGTCAATACGATGATAATGTCGCAATTACGCTAGGGGATTTAAATGTCCCGCGACGTTGTCGCCCGTCACATCGTATTCTACGTGTGATGTTGTGCGAGCGATGTTTCTGGGACGTCCCGACGACGACGTAACCCGGCGAACTTTTTATCGCTTTAGAATATTAATTTCCCGTTCCCGTTCCCATTCTCGTTTCCGTCATAAACGTATCCTATATCCGTCTCCTGGTTCTAAGCTACTTCCCCACCAATTTTCAGCCAAATCGGTTCAGCCGTTCTTCTTTTATATATATATATTTGTACCTCAAAACCTTAGTAGTCTCGCCTAGGTACTCACATTCACCGTAAATAGATGATCAGATGATATTCGCTTTCATCGAATTTACATTCAGTATAATAGATCTATGAGGTAATTCGAGATGGAAACAATTATACATTCAGGTGGCAATTTAGCTCATCGATTACGTATGTTTCATTGTTTGCGGTAAACTAGTCGATCCGCGACAGACTTTGTTCAGTCTAAATTACAATAATTGCATATGAAAAAGCAATTTCAGGGAACTTTCAATAAACCTTGCACTAATAAAATAAATTACGAAATTTGGTAGAATGCGTATCATTCATTAGTCTAACTACGTTGCAATGACGACTAAATGTGTTTAGTCTGTGATGTCAGATTTGTTGCTCATCACCGCCATATATACCAAAATCATCCTTTTGCGTTTTTTTATCATTTAAGGGTGGTTTTTCTGGTTATAAGTACTCCTATTTTGTAATCTGAATTTTTATATAATATCTACAGCAAATTTCATCTCAATCCGTTCTGTCGTTTATGCATGATTGATTTTCAAACATACACACACAAGCGAAAGTTTGTGTGTGTATGTGATAATATTATTAGGATTAGAATTTAGAGTTTAGACCCTAACAGAATAATATCGATCGTATTTTACTTGGTTTAAGTTAGATCTGATTTTGGTGATAACAGAAAATCTACCAATATTTCAGGTTTATTTGAAAATCCCTAGCCAGAATATAAGCATCTAATATAGTTAGAATAGTCGACCTAACTGCGCATACCTTAAAACTAGATTTTAATCAATGCATCAAAACTCAAACCGTACAAACCAAATTAGATTCTAAAACATACGGCTACAGTTCAAATTCCTTTGCATACGATATAGACGCAATGGAAGAGCCATTAGTCCTAGTTGGCTTAGCGATTCATGATGCAACAACCGATTCAAGCTTTCAACGACAATTTTACTTTTTTTTAGGGTTCCACAATTTTTGTAATTCTGATTTTAGTGAGTTACGTCACTGTACGTTTGTGTACTTATATTTTGCGTAATTAACCGTTATAATTTAAAGATAGACTAGTAAGCTACACCTTTCCTGGATCGATTATAAATATCTGAAAATAAAGTCTTATGGGCTTCACACACGGCAGCTTTATGTATACACACACAACAGGTAATTTGAATATAATATAATATATATAATATGTTTAATATATATATATATATATATAATTTTGAACTTTTTGACATCCTTTTCAACAGGGATATACGAATATTATATTGAGATGTTTATTAAGATGTATCGAAAAAATGTATAAGTTTTTTTTTTTTCTTTATTTTCGATTTCTATGTAAAGATGTAATGAAATGTATCGTGCTATAATGTACATCTTTACATTATAGCTGTTCTGTGTGAAGCCCTCAATAGTATTTCCAAATTCAATTCAGAAATCCCTACGAAATCGGATCCACGTAGCCTAAATCTAGGCTAGCGAGAATTTCGTAGCAAATGAACACCTAACACCTGACATAGGTACATAATAATATACATACATAGACTGAGTGCATAATACACAATAACATACAACAGTCACATTATATACGTACATTGTACAATGTACCTACATACCTCTGACCTCACAATATGGTCTAGATATACTACACCGATTTTGCAAGACTAAATTAAAACTAAACTTAAAAGCATCCATCTCGTTCTGTTTCGTATAGTGACGTAAAGAGTAAAAGAGATAATCCAAATAAATAAATATTGGTGGACATTTCACACAGCGCTACCTAGCCTCAAACTACTTATAATACATTATAACACCCAGACACAGAACAAACATCTATTCATCACACAAATGTTTGTCCTAGGTGATCGAACCCACAACCTACAGCGCAAAAGGCAGAGTTACTACCAACTGACCTGTCTAAAAAGCGACGGGCTTGTAAATATATACACCAAATGTAATGTTTGACACGTGCCTCTGACTAACACTAGAACATCTTCAAAGATACGAGCGCCTGGAGATCTGAGAGGATGTTTGTGTTTACCGTGCTTAGGGATTGTAGCCGTGATTTATAAAAACTACGAGACCTTTCCATTCTCGTGTCCAACTCACCCTTGGCATGTTTTTTTGGTAGTTTAAGCGGGTGAAATGGGCAGGTTGACCTACAGAGTGTCGACGCCGGTATTATTGGAACCTTTATGGATGAGTCCATGTTAGCTTTTCAACTTTTGTTCACTCCTTTCGTGCTTTTGACTGGGTGCATCGAGATTTCAGTTCATTGCATTTCTGCTCGATAAAAGTTGTTGCTTAATTGAATTGGAAAATTGTGTTCCTTTTCTGCGAGCTGTATGTGTTTTGTAGCGAGATAAGGTTTTTAAGCGTTTCTTTAGCATTGGTGAAGTCATCTTTTTCTTCTGTGGGGTCCGCACAACATGTTGACAAACATTTTTCGAAGAAGATTTGGCTTATGTTCTACGACTGGCCGCCTGTCTAATGTCAAAACTCTTTGAGGTTGTAGCACATTGTGTATTAAATATGTGGTCCATGATGGCGGCTACAATGATTATTGCTTGAAGATGTCCTTAAATTATTTTGTTTGATTAAAAGCTATAATAATTATATTTTTAACGCTAAAAAACAACAACAATATTAGGGATTCGCATCCGCTCCAAAATGTAAGAATCTACCCTGCAGGTGTAGGTACTTATTAAAAAAACCTATCTTTCACTTTAACTTGTCAATTAACAATCTTGCAACTTATGACAACCTAGTAACTTCTCACCTTAACAAGGACCAAAACTTCAAGCCGTGCAAAACTTACACCTGATTGGAGCTAGGACTGTTTTAAACTCGCTTTTATTGTAAAAGAATTTATAGTTAAAGTTTTAGGAGGCGAGTGCTGACTCGATTGTAAAGTTATCTTTTTGCCGCGTCCTGATAAAACTTGTTTATCTCTAGTTTGGATTGTAGCTTCGTGCTTTGATAAACATAGTTTGTATGCCGTCGCATTGTTAGACGCTTCAGTAACGTAGAGTGGCTTATATAGAAGTTTGTTCTGCTTATTTTTGAAAAGCTTAGAAAGCTTCGGCTGCTCTCTCCCTGCAGAATACTTGCAGCTTCGACTATGCAGAAAATATTATCACTACATAGTATAAAGCAAAGTCGCTTTCTGCTTCCCGCGTCTATATCTATGTATGTATGTTTGCTTATATCTTTAAAACTACACAACGGATTTTGATGCGGTTTTTTTAATAGATAGAGTGATTCAAGAGGAAGGTTTATATGTATAATACATGCATAATGTAGTAGCGAAACACTGATAATTTTAGAGGTTTCTAATGTGATGTCGTAAATAAACACATTTTTTTTTTCTACAATAAAGTCCGCGATGGTATTAGAAATGTCTTACGCACAGCGAAGCGGGCACGGGTCAGCTAGTTACATTTAAATTTATAAATAAATATAAAAAATATTGGCGGACTTTACACACAGCGCCATCTAGCCCAAACTAAGCAAAGCTTGTACTATGGGAACCAGATAACTGATAGAATACATAGATACTTTTTTGTAAACACATACTTATTACACCCAGACACAGAACAAGTATCTATGATCATCACACAAATGTTTGGGATCCCCTGGGTGGGGATCGAACTCACAGCCTACAGCGCAGAAGGCAGAGTTACTACCAACTGAGCTGCGAGGCTAGTCTATTTAAGGCTACTTCATTCTCTAATTATTTATTATCTCTTTGATTCAAATTATTGTAGGTATTTTAACAAAAGTCATAAAAAAATAAAAGAGCTGTTTTAACAACACAAAATTTAATGACCAACTTTTGTAAAATCATTCAAACCATCGATCACCAGCGCGCTATCACTTCTCATAATGACAGAACATTGTCATAGTAACTTGACAAGAATGCAAAGTTTTTACTCAATCCATTGTGAGTGTCTGTTGAACAGCTCCTGACTCCATCATCAGATCAGCTCACTGTCATATTATTGCATTGTCACCAAAGTTACATAAGTATGCGAAATTTCTGCTTAAACGGTTGGGGATAACGGCTTCAAAATTTAGTTGCAAGATTCCACCTTATCAAACATTGTTACATAGTTACATACATACATTTCAAGTTAAGTTATATATAGTACATTATTATATATAGTATATATAGTACATACATTAAGTTGTAAAATAGTGCCTAGTTAAGTACACTTGTACTATATACCAAAATAGTATAAAGTACTTACATACTAAAGACATCAGCAAAAACTTCGTCTATATTATAAGAATTTTAAGAAGACTAACTGTTTTCGCACTATGTTTTCCTTTGTCGTTTCGAGCACATGTTAATGCGCTTACAAATTATTCTTTAAAAAATCATTAGGTGCGCTACCGGGATTCGAACCAGGACCTCCTTCTCAGCTAGGTATTACGAAAGATCACAATATCCATTTCAATTTAAAATTAGTAAAGCCTAACTAGGTACTTAGTTAGATGTGTCGTCATGTACAACCGTGATTTATTACTAAAAACGGGAGCATGTAAATATTTTATGCGAAGCCTGACATCCTCGCTAGCGTCAGGTAAAAGATTCATTGAACTCTGACTCTAGACCTGTAAACATACGGGAATGTATTTGATTCGGGTTCGGGTTTAGAATAGTATATTAAAATTCAATTCAAAAATCATTTATTTCAATAAAATCACAAGGATCACTTTGAAACGTATTAGGAACTAGGTGAAGCTACGCCGATTTCACGCGACCAAGCCTAGAAGAATCAGGCAACAAACACGGCTTGGGGTCTACCTTTTTTTTGATCCTTCCTTAATGCTATGTAGAGCTCCAATGTGGTGCCAATCGAAAACACATAAAGTGATTATTATGAATAAAGATTTCGTCCACTGTGGGTGCGTGTGCGTGTTCTCATAGTGTCGTTCTTGAATATGAGGGTAAATGTTTTTAGTCTGCGATGTCAGATTTGTTGCACACCAGTGCCATCTATACAGAAATCATCCCTTTTGCGTTTTTTTATTGTTTTGGGGATGTTTTTCATATTTTAAAGTAGTCTATTATTTATTCGGGCATTATATCCACATCTACAGCAAATTTCAACTAAATCCGTTTTGTCGTTAAGGCCTGATTGTAGAACAAACATACATACAAACTCACAAATTTTGACATTTATAATATTATAGGGATTTCCCACAAAATTGTGTCAATCGGAAGTCCAAAGGAGTAATTCTGTTACTACTAAAAGTGTTCTAGCTCTATTCTTCCGCTAGGTGCTCGTATCTCGCGACAGGTCTGCCACCAGCAATAACTGTGCAATGATTGCTGTCAAACGCTACTGTTGTATTACGTTTCAGCGTCTGTTTGTCACGCATTTAACCTTGTTGCATTTACGCCTGATCTTCGTGACTTCGTTACTATCAAAGCCGTTCACAATGGCCTCTTAGATCAAATGTAGCATGAATCAATATCCTACGTCAAACTAACACTTTTTGTATTGAAGTGTCAGTTTTGACATTTGAACGATATCTTTTCGTTCAGTTAGGTTGGACTCTATGAATCCGGTTAAAAGTGGATATCGTACCCAAAACACTCCCGTATGTACTGCAACCCAGTAACTACACCCTCATCTATGAGTTAGAAGTACATCTGCGCCCTGACTAACAACTTGCTCGCACCTCCTCGCATTGATTTATGTATGAAACGCGGTACCGCTCTGCTCAAAGGGATAGCTGACACCTGGAGACTAAACTTTCAACTTGGATGGCCAAATTACTTTGAAATTACATTATCGTATAACTCTAGTGTCTAACCCCCGTATTCAGGAACGACACTGTGAGAACACGCAACCACAGCGGACGAAATCTTTTCTCATAAACATCGCTTTATGTGTTGTGCGACACTGCATAGTGTGACTAGAGGCACGCTGTCGTGTGTCTATAACCAAAGTTGAGCTCTAGAGTCACACGATAGTGTGCGCCATAGTGTCGCACAATACATAACGTGATGTTTATGAAAAAAAAGGAATTGTGTGGTTTTATGAAACCACGGTAAAAGTGAAACTTTTAGTCTATACACTACACGGTCAGTTGATGGAACTATAGACGCCGCCATATTGGCCTCGGCTGCTCTGACGAGCGCCTTTCACTTTATCCCTACTCCGCGGCCGACCGTCACGCGACATGCGACACACAGAGCAAAAAATTTGAGACGATGTAATAAAAGTTTCACTTTAAGTTTCGTCCACTGTGGGTGCGTGTTCTTACAGTGTGGTTCCTGAATACGATGGCTTTTAATTTGTTTATTACCAATGGCGATAGTTGACTAACCGTTTGGACGATAAAAGTAAACAAAGATTCCAAAACGATTCTTAGGTACAGTTACCATCAAAAGTAGATGATTGAACAAGGCTATTTGTTACAAAATTGTTTTTGAAGTGAGACTTCTATAAAACGTGTTACAAAATACCCCGTATATATATATATTTTATTATAATTATGTCAACCCTTGTAAGCTTTCATGTCAGGGAACCAGATCATTATTGATATTATTATTATTATTATATCATTATTACGGACAGACAGACAGACAGACGGACAGCGAAGTTTTAGTAATAGGGTCCCGTTTTTACCCTTTGGGTACGGAACCCTAAAAATGAAGTGAAGCGAATAAAGTTAATTTAAAGTGCCAAGTGCCTACGTTACACTATAAAGTTTCACTGGCTTCATCAATTATGAGATTTGAAAGAATCTTTGCCCCAAAGATCTAGGAAAATATCTAATTAGACAACTGAGGGAATCCATAATAATAATGTCTACCAAGTTAAGGGCTTGCAGCAACCATAATCGACAGTTTTCATCACGTTACCGAGAAGGTTCAATATATATAAATCCCTTTACAAAGATCGTAAAAGTTATACCATTAAAATGTTTGTGATAATAAAACTCTGTCTGTTTCAGCTTTAAATAAAAAAATAAAAAACTGGCCAAGTGCGAGTTGGACTCGCGCACGAAGGGTTTCGACTTTACAAATATCAAGAGACTATAATAGAGATAGGGAATGAAAGAGGAACAGCTAAGATCAGACAAGGGGTAAGACAAGGATGCTCACTCTCGCCACTCATATTTAACGTTTTTATAGAATCAGCAATACAGAAAATATCAGAAATAATAGACAAAGGAGTTAAATTCAACGGAAAAGTTATAAAATTTGTAAGATTTGCTGACGACATAGCAGCAATTGCAGAAACACAGAATGATTTACAGATATTATTAAACACCATGGACTCAATTTTTAAAGAATTTTCGTTAATAATTAATATAAATAAAACTAAAATTCTAACCACATCCAAAACAGAAGAATTTGCAAGAAACACTATAACATTAAATAACATTCCCTTAGAAAGAGTAAGCACATTTAAATATTTAGGCAGCATTATAACATCAGACTCTAGATGCACACCGGATATAAAATGCAGAATAGCGATTGCAAAAAAGGCGTTCCACAATAAAAAACATTTACTTACGTCCAGAATATCAAAAAATGTCAAAAAGAAATTTATTAAAACATATATTTGGAGTATAGCGCTGTATGGATGTGAGACCTGGACAATGACCCAGAGAGATAGGGAGATCCTAGAAGCTTTCGAAATGTGGTGCTGGAGAAGGATGGAAAGGATAAGCTGGACAGAAAAAATTACAAATATAGAGGTTTTACGTAGAATACAGGAAAAAAGGATCCTATTAACAACGATTGAGAACAGAAGAGGGAAGATGGTTGGCCACCTTATACGGCACGACAGTTTTATAAAGACTATAATGGAAGGGAAGATTGAAGGGAAGAGAGGAAGAGGAAGGCCACGAATAAGCTACATGAGCCAGATAAAGGAGAAAATAGCTGTCGTGTCGTATAAGGAAGTTAAAGAGACGGCGCTGGAGAGAAATAGATGGAGAGAGCTGCATCAATTACACCGACAAGAGCACAGCTCTTAAGTTAGAAGAAGAAGAAGCGACAACAGAAATACATCATTTGTGAAAATTTCCACTATCACGGTTCCTGAAATACAGCATGGTGATAGACAGACATACGGACAGACGAACAGAATTTGAAGGACAGCGGAGTCTTAGTAATGAGGTCTCGTTTTTACCCTTTGGATACTGAACCCTAAAAATAAAAACGAAACACAGTTTCCGATTTTTTCATGCCATAAATGTTTGAAACTTTAGTATTTTTACTGCAAAACCGTTCAGAACTAACCAGGTAGAAAAAATAATAGTGTAGAATACATAAAACCAAATGTTATATTTCAGACATTTTTAACGAATGCATCCTAAATAAAAAATATATATTATAAATAGGATCTCGACTGAATTCCCCAAGTATGGTAGACATCCTTTCAGATTTTCAGACGCTTAGATCCTTTGAAGGTGCCCTTTGTTGTCAGAGACACGTTCAAACATTATATTTGGCACATGCCCACATTTTGCAGTCGTTAGCATTCCATACGTGACAGATTGCAAGCCCATAGATGCTTATAAGAATACTAACTGGTTTCCTCACGATGTTTTCCTTCACCGTTTTAAACCTACCACCTTCGAAATGAAAGTCGAAGTACCTCCCACTCGGCCAGTACCCAGTGGGCCAGTTCGGCACATGCCCACACTTTGCAGTAGTTAGCATTTCATACGTGAGACAGGTTGCAAGCCCATCGCCGCTTGCTAAATTAGTAAATTAAAAATATTCTTTGCTTTATTATTGTTTGTTGTAAATTAAAAAGTTTAGTAGCCATTTTAGCGAAGTTCCTTTTGAAACAACAAAGTTTCTATGCTTCGTACATTTTCGGGCATTGTCCTTTGTTCTTGACGAGTTCTTGACATCTAATGTCAAGGATCGCCAACCTTACTTGAAACAGAAGCTATCAAGAAAACGTTTAATGGATCTTCAAGGGTCCTTTGATTCTATCTTGAATCTATTTAGATTAGCAAATTGTTTTACAGAACTAATGTCTCCGGAGTAATGTAAAGTTATATAAGCTCTATGTTTACTAATAACTTACTTCTATCCGTGTTTTGATTGTAAAACTCTATCCAGATAAAAATAAAAAAGCGGCCAAGTGCGAGTCGGACTCGCGCATGAAGGGTTCCGTACCGTTATCTATAAAAAACGGGAAAAAACACGTTTGTTGTATGGGAGCACTTAAATATTTATTTTATTCTGTTTTTAGTATTTGTTGTTATAGCGGCAACAGAAATACATCATCTGTGAAAATTTCAACTGTCTAGCTATCACGATTCATGAGATACAGCCCTGTGACAGACAGACCGACAGTTTTAATAATAGGGTCCCGTTTTTACCCTTTGGGTACGGAACCATAAAAATCTAAAATTATTCTGGATTGCATTCTAGTCGTGACGTGAGGAGAATTTTCATTTTCCATTTCATCTCAGAAACAAGTTTGACAACAGTTGCGATAAAAACAATGACCCGATCTTAAGGGTGAGTTTCCATCTACGCGAAGCTGTACAAAGCTGTGCAGAGCGGACCAATACTGCGCTCAACATTATCAAACTCGAATATTTGAGCGCTGTCATTGGTCCGCTCCGCACAGCTTCGTACAGCTCCGCGTTGTAATGCCGGGGTCCCACGGCCCGCCTTTTCACGCGCCAGACCGTGCCAAGGCTAACGGACGCGCCGTGGGAACGATGCATCCGTGGTGGCCCTTGCTCAGAACGCTCTGTACGCGCCGCGCCGGACGCACACAGGCGGAGCGTCATCCGGCGCCGCCCGTCGTTTTACGCGCCGTGGGACCCCGGCTTAAGATGGCGATTTTACCGCTTGCTACATTTGACTCGACTGACGTCACAACATTTTTTAAGAACATTGTGTTGCTGACCGAAAAACCGCCTAGAAGAATCAGGACAAGTTGTGACAGAATTAATAGATACAAGAATTGCGCAACAGTAAGAATATTGCATTGACCATTTCGACACAGTCAGCGTGAAACGTGAATGTTATACCCAATGCCAGACTTCTCCGGAATATTAAAAACATAACTTATTAGAATAAGTTTGCAGGTTTTTGACCGCCTCAGACCTTGAGATGTTAGCACTGCTAGCTATAACTACCCCTCTCTAGCTCCGGGTGTTAGGCAAAAGGATTCGAATCCACGACTTTTGATTCAGAAAATTACTACCATTACACATACCATTACCTAATCACTGGTAACTCTGCCTTAGCTGTAGGTTGCTATTTTGATTCCAATCCGGGTGTGATGTACATAGATAAAATATTTGTTTTGTGTGTGGGTGTTACAATGTATCATAATTAAATTAATAAATATTACTATATTACTATTTAAACTTATTTATGAATTCTATCAGTTACCTAGTTCCCATAGAACATGCTTTACTTAGTTTGGGGCTAGATAGCGATGAGTGAAATATCCACTAATATATTTTTTTACAACACGTATTTATTTATTTTATTTTTATTACGGTAGGTTCGCTTTACGACAGGAAACCAACGCTGTACAATTCTGTAGCCCTCGTAGATCTCCCAATCTAATAAGACTAATGAATCCTAATATCTAATAAAAGTGCGCTAGATGTAAAACTCCCATGGTAATTAGCCGGCAGTGTACAAGAAAATAAATAGAACTCGTTTCACGAGGTAATTAGGTTAGATGGATTAATTGCCGCCCCGGGTCTGGGTAACGAACGGCGATATACCACGTGTATGTATCTATAGACACACGGGCTATGTACGAAAGTAATTGTGTATGTCATGTGACGGGGCAAGTGGGCAAACTGACTAGTTGCAAAGTACCTGGAAAATAAGATTTAAGTTGGAATTGAAATGAATCATGATTTAAGGTGGAAAGTCGTCTAAGTTGAGCAACCTTCAGTGCAGTCACTAAATAGATAGGTGACCAGAGGTTATACTTCGTGTATGTATGTATAGATACACGAGCTATGTACGAAAGTAATTGTATATGTCAATGTGCCGTAGAAAGTGAACAAACCGACAAGTTGCAAAGCACCTGGAAAATATTCAAGCTATTCACGGTGGATTCATGATTTAAGGTGGAAAGTCGTCTATGTTGCGCAACCTTCAGTGCATTCACTAAATGGATGGGTGACCAGTGCTTCTGATGACGTATTAAGATGGGTGATCTAGCAGATATATGCGGCGATGGGCTTGCAACCTGTCACGTATGGAATGCTATCTACTGCAAAATGTGGGCATGTGCCAAATATAATGTTTAGGCGTGCCTCTGACTACCCCCACTAGACATTTTCAAAGGATCTGTGAGAATGTCTTGGGGATTACAGTCGTGATAATATTTATTTATTTATTTTTATTTTATCTAGCAGATGTTCAAATCCTAGAAGATGACAAGTCTAAAGAGAGAGGCACGTTCAAACATTCTTCTTCTTCTTGTGTGTCAATGATACAATTATTTAAATTATGTTTGCGTAAAATTTCGCCACCTTCATTCCATCATCGGTAGCGTTAATAAGGTCGTAGAGGTCGACTCACAGGAGTCTAGGCTGGCTAATTCTTCTGACACAATGACACAATCTCGATTCCTCGACAGTTCAATTAATAAATTTGGCACATGCCCAGATTTTGCAGTAGTTAGCATTAGCATTCCACACGTATCTAAGAGGACTGAGAGGTTGTCTTGGGGATTTCAGTCGTGATCCTATTTAAGGTGATAAGTGAAAATTTTGACTTTTTGTATTGGCTGAGTCCACCCGGATAAGACGGAAAGAGTGATAAAAGTGCATTATCTTGAAAACCATCAAACTTAAAAAGAAACTGTCTTTGATAATTTAGGTAATTTAGGTATGATTATCTAGCGATTTATATAAAAAAGAACTTTTTAGCTATTCATAGTTTTGATTAAAAACGAAACTAGTGTTTTTGAACAGCCAACTTTGGAAAAAAAATCTTTCAAAAAAAGATACACCAATCGTGTTTCTGTTCTTTTATTAATCTGATGTTCTTTTAGATTGTCATAAAAAACAAAACTGTATGTTTTGCGGTTATTGAGAAAAAACGATTCTGCAGTCATCAAAGCTGAAATTTCGTTGACACTATTCTTTGACAGCCTGTAAAAAAGCTATTTTACCTGAAGATAAGAATAATCATCCGACAAGAAAGTTCTGATTCAATTGAAGCAAACTAAAGTCTTCGGTTTAAGTTTTTATTCTGCAACTTTGCGTTTTAACTTCTCAAGTATTACCAGACATAAAACTTTGGCCAAGTAAACGATGTGGAAAGTCAAAGAATATTTTAAATTATAGACTGTATAAGCATGAAAAACTAAATATATAAAACTCTTGCTTTATACTGACTGACTGACTGATTGACCGACGATTAGGGGTATAAAAAATACCCTACGACGTATTCTCAGACCTACCAAATATTCACAAAAATAAACATAAAATCGGTCCAGCCGTTTCAGAGGAATTTAGTTACAAGCACTGTAAAACGAGAATTTTTTATATTAGAGTCTTCTCTAATATAAAAAAAATCTCGTTTTACAGTGCTTGTAACTAAATAATGTAATGCTGCTGTTCAAGTTTTAAAATAGGTCGTTTTGAAGAACGCCTTTCTATCAAAAGATACGACCTATTTTAAAACTTGAACAGCAGCACAATGAGGCTAATTTGTAAGCGTCGGAGAGGTAACATGACCTGAAGTCACGGACTTCGATAGTATCTTATCGCAATTTACGTCTTCCTCATAATTTGACCTTTCAGCGCTCGGGTGTACCTACCTATGAATATGTGGTACCTACTTACTTAGGGTACGCGTCCACAGGTCGGTGTCGTACTCATCGGAGATCACAGATAATGATCTTTATTAAGAACTCATATAGTTACTACACTTGTTAATCCATTTATTTTATACAACATAGGTTTTATAAATATTGATATATTTATATTTAATTATTAAAATAATATTTTCTGTCATATTTATTTTAATCTAATCTAAAATTATATTATTTTTCCGCGTTTTCATTACCTAGTTTTTAAGTCTTTTTTTGTTACCTACTATTTAACTACTTTGTTAACTACTATTTTCCACTGCCAATTAGGTTGGCTGGTAGAATATGCCTCGGAATTAAGTCCGCATTTATGTATTTTTTTAAAGTGCAATTAATTTATAAATAAATGATCCACTTTGTACGCAGTGGACGCACTTATGTGACTTTTTATACAAAGAATACTACGATCCGTTAAGGGGCTGATTGCTCTTTTTCGAAACGAAAAAAGAAATACTTCTGAACAAGCCACATCTCCTATTTTTATAAGTATACTAGCGACCCGCCCCGGCTTCGCACGGGTAGCATGTTATTATACATATAAACCTTCCTCCTGAATCACTCTATCTATTAAAAAAACCGCATCAAAATCCGTTGTGTAGTTTTAAAGATATAAGCAAACATACATACATACGCGGGAAGCAAAAAGCGACTTTGCTTTATACTATGTAGTGATTACTTCAGGTTCCTACCTAGATTTCTATTAAGCTGAAAACATAATAGCAGAAATTTTTCACGATAAAGATATTATTTCAAAATGATACGTTTTAGAATTTATGATCGAAATATTTTATATACCTACTATTAAAATCAACTTGTGATTTATTGTTAAAGATAGGTAATATGTAGATCTAGATTTCTATTAGAATAGATTTTTGATAAGTATTATACATAATTTATATCATTAATTTATTCGAAAAGCTAAGGCGGACCACGCGCTGACGTGTGTTTGTCGTCATTGCAGCGGTCGGTAGGATTATTTATCGAAGTGATTAAAGATGAGTACATCTTTATTCACATATACTATACATTATAAAATAGGAGATGTGGCTTGTTCACAAGTATTTCTTTTTTCGTTTCGAACAAAAACAATCGTCGACTGGGAGCGCCTTAAATGCGATGCGTCTACTAAACATAAAGTACATAATGAAATTAAAACTCTTAATGATATTTCACATTATTCCGATCACATTAAAAAGCCGTTGACTCTTGTTGATTCTGCGAAGTACACACCGGGGACACCGGGCTTAAATTTATTTCACTTTCTCAACGGAGTCAGACACCGGGGACAACATGAAGTATTTTTAATTTTAAAAATGAATTCCCGCTGTCCCCGTTGACGGGGACGAGCGTCGTCGTGAGCCGTCGATGGGACACGGTCACCGGGTATAACGAAACTACACCCGTCCGATGCGTACGATACCGGTGGACGCGTACCTTAAAGTTGAGACCAGATATAGGGCGGCATTTGAGGGCGTTGCTAGCCGCGCTATGATTGATGATATGACAACAGTCGCGCGTTATATGTTTAAACTAGTCATGCGGCAAACTTGTGTCCTGTGAATGCCGCGTTCAAATGCCGCGCTATATCTTTCACACCTTTACCTATTCATATTTGCGTGGCTTGTGTACAAAAAGCTGGTACTCTGCGTACATAATATTTGGTTTATTCATTTGATAAACGTATGTATATGTATTTTTAGCCCCCGGCCCAGAGGGGTGTTACAAGTTTATTAACCCCCGACGCAAGAGGAGTGTATTATAAGTTTAACATGTGTGTCTGTCTGTCACGGATGAACCGATTTTGATCTACTTTTTTTGTTTGAAAAATTATTTGATTAAAAGTGTTTATAACTATGTTAAAGAAAAAATCTGCTGAATGATATTTTTTAGTTGTAGAGGGCTTGTGAGCCACTTCTACCGATCTGATCTATATAAAATGTAGTATCCTGTGACTTCAGAGACAAGGGTTGCTTACCATAGTCATGAGCTACTTCTGCCTGTCTACTCGTTTGTTCATCAGTCATTGATTGATACTGGCCCCATAGCGCAGTTGGTCTGCCTTCTGCACTGTAGGTTGTGGGATCCCTACCCAGGGTAAATATTTGTGTGATGGGTGTTGTATTGTATCTTAACTATGTATTTACAAAAAATATATATTATAATCTATCATTTATCCAGTTCCCATAGTACAAGCTTTGGGGCTAGATGGCGCTGTGTGATAATGCCCACCAAAATATTTATTATTTACAAGTTCCCGTTCCCGTTCCCGTTCCCGTTCCCGTTCCAATAATGTAATGTAAATTCCAATATTGTAATAGTAACAAATGATTAAAATGCCAAACAATTCGGTGGTTATTCGTCCGAGAAAAAGTTGGTTCTTGGACATGTCGGTTTCCTCGCAATGTTTTTTCTTCAACGTTTAAGACATATACGTAAGCCTACTGAACGGTATGAATGAGGGTGGACTTAGGTACTATATCCAAACATTCCATTCCAAGCTATTTTATTAGGTACCTGCGTGGGGTAGGTAAACAGAAGTAAAACTTTTTAGAAAGTAATTTTCACCCCCCGTTGGTGGGGAATACCCAAACCAAACTATTTCAAAAAGTTTTTGAAAGCGACTCAATTTCGCGTCGCATATCATGGAAAAGTTATATAAAAACTGGTGAAGTGCGAGTCAGACTCGCGTGAATAGGGTTCCGTTCTATAGTCTTACTTTTGATAGCATGGGGCCTACCTACCTCTTAATAGATAAGTGATAGATAATTAAAAAAATAAATAGGTTCACGACTGTAATCCCCAAGTACGGTAGACATCCTCTCAGATCTCCAGGCGCATAGATCCTTTGAAGATGTGTAGTGGGGGTAGTCAGAGGCACGTCCAAATATTATATTTAGCACATGCCCACATTTTGCAGTAGTTAGCATTCCATACGTGAAAGGTTGCAAGCCCATTGCCGCTTATTAGAATACTAACTGGTTTCCTCACGATGTTTTCCTTCCCGTTTTGAGCACGTGTTTTTGATGCGCATATTCATTTTTTTCAAACAGAAAAATCCATTGATGCATGCCAAGACTCGAATCCACGACCTTCAGATTGAAAGTCGAGGTACCTCCCACTCGGCCAACACGGCTAGATAATTATTACTGGATAAAAGTAGGCACTAGACTTGCATAAAGCTACGAGTACCTTAATTAATCGAGCAATAAAGACAATAATGTGCCTTAAGATATATAGCAAAATCAATACGTTCACGGTTATCCAATCCATCCCCTATCTAACATATATATACCCACATTATTACAACAACGGGAAATTACTCACGTCAGGGTAGCGCGCGCGTTATGGTCCACTCACCCTGAAGAAGATTCTCTAGATGAATCGAAACATTGTCGGTGTCCTCATTGACAATTTATCATTTACGTGAGTAATTTCCCGTTGTTGTAATAATGTGTAGTACAACTCACGAAAGTTTTCAAAGTGAAATATATATACCCAATTTAAAATCGGTAAAATCCAGTAAAAGTAGCTGTGACAATTGGAGAAACATAGATGTACGGAACCCTAAAAAATTACATTACACGGTAGAAATAGTACCGTTTCAAAACTGTTGCGAAACTATTCGTGTGTTCGAATAGTTTTCTTTCAGGTTTTTACAGACTAGCAGGAAGCCATGTTAACATTGTATTTCAGTTAATTGGAGTTTATTTTAGGTAAACGGTTTTTTGAATTAAAATCGCTTTTCACATTGGAGTCTACGTATATAATATAAATAAATTATAAATATTTGCGGACATAATCACACCGCCATCTAGCCCCAAACTAAGCAAAGCTTGTACTATGGGAACCAGATAACTGATAGTAGTATACATAAATACTTTTTTTTGTAAATACATACATATTATACACATTAACACAGAACAAACATCTATGTTCATCTCACAAATATTTGCCCTGGGTGGGGATCGAACCCACAGCCTACAACGCTGAAGGCAGAGTTACTACCAACTGAGCTGTAAGGCCAGTCATTACTGATACTGATACTAACGCGATCCAGACGCAAGGTGTACAGGCTGCGTCTGACTCACGTGTGTATCGCGTCTGCATCGCTAAAAACGCGCGTCGACGGCGCGTCTATTAAACGCAGTGTGCACCGGCACTAAGGGCCCTTAGGATAAGACCATAACAATCAGAACGAAAGTTAAGATACCTCCCATTAGGCCACTACGACTAGCGCACTTAAACAAACGATAAACCAAGCTCCTTTCATCTTTATGCTAACTCGAGGACCTTAAGGTGCCCAACAAGAAAAAGGGCCGAAACTTCCTTCGGTCGCCTCATTAAAACTTTTTCGAGAGAATTAAATAACGACGGAAACAAATCCGTTTACACCGGAAACTTTCAGTTCAAGTTTTACAAAGCAATTTTGAAGTTAGTCCGTGTGACGCCGCCTTAACGTGGTTTTGGTCTTAATCGCTGGGTAAAGGTGTTTTGCTTTTGTGCCTTAATCAAACGAAAATTATATTTTAGTTTATTTTTAACCGAACCGTGTTGGCCGAGTGGGAAGTACCTCGACTTTCATTTCGAAGGTGGTGGGTTTAAAACGGTAAATGAAAACATCGTAGTATTCTTATAAGCGGCTGTCTGCAATCTGTTACGTATGGAATGCTAACTACTGCAAAATGTAGACATGTGCCAAATATAATGTTTGGACGTGCTTCTGACTAACGCTACCAGACATCTTCAAATGATCTAAGCGCCTGAAAATCTAAGAGGATGTAGACATCCTAGTACGGTAGACCGTACTTGGGGATTACAGTCGTGACCCTATTTATTTATTTTTTTAACCGACTAAAAAAAGGAGGAGGCTCTCTATTCAACACGTATATTTTTATATGTTAGACCACGCATAACTTTATAACGAGGAGATCAATTTGGATAATCTTTTTTTTTTAATTTTTGATTGGTGGGAACATTTTCGTCGATTTTCTTTTTAGTTTTCTAAACGTATATAAATAAACATGAAACTCGTTTTTTCAGGCTTCGAAGTCTGAAAAGAAATCTTTATAGTTTCGCCATGACCGTCCGTAAAAAGTATCCTTTATAAAACAAATAAAAACCACCCTTACCCAAGGGTTTAATTTATTTTTGTCACTTTGATCGTCTTTCTCTATTTGTAAAATCAAAGTCGGATTTTACGGCATACATAACTCTAGGGTTTTATTTATTCAAATTATGTCAATTATGTTTGTTCTTTGTCTGGGTGTTAATATGTATTTACAAAAAAAAAGTTATTTGGTTCCCACAGTACAAGCTTTGCTAAGTTTGGGGCTAGATGGCGATGTGTGGAATGTCCACAAATATTGAAGTAAGTATTTATTTATTTAAATATTATTGCTAAAACTTTTAAAGATAATGCGAAAGTGACTTTAAGAAGACACTATTTTCTTCGTAGCTCCAATCTAAAATGGCAGACAGATAATGTAAACAAGTGTAAATATGTGTGTATTTACAATAAAAAAACCGGTAATTTTCAATGGTATTTGTACTACATTTTTATTACACATTATTACAACAACGGGAAATTACTCACGTAAATGATAAATTGTCAATGAGGACACCGACAATGTTTCGATTCATCTAGAGAATCTTCTTCAAGGTGTTCAATTTCCCGTTGTTGTAATAATGTGTAGTACAACTCACGAAAGTTTTGAAAGTGATACATTTTTATTATTACTTCTCCAAGTACATTTTATAAGTTGGTCGACTATTACGTCTATTATTCGAAAACTTGTAACGCCTACTTAGCTGTAATAGTTTTCCTTTTAAGTTCGGTATATGTACTACTACCGTGATTTTTTTCACGCCTCCAAACCCAGTAGTTTAGATTTTAGAAAGGGGGACACACACTCCTTTCTAACAAAAACTGGCTAAAGTGCCACAAACGGATCCCCTAATCGAAAAGTTGTCTTTACAAACCCATAACTTTTTGAAAGACCTATCCATCGACACCCCACCATAGAGTACGCGAGAAAAAAAAATAACATCCCCACTTTAGGTGTAGGGGAAGTACCCTAAAAAAATTGTTTTTCTAGATTTTATTCTACGACTTTGTTAACATTACTGATGTACTCGTATATACATGCCAAATTACAGCTTTCTAGCACTTAAACTCTCTGAGCTAAGCTGCGGACGGACATGGCGAAACTATAAGGGTTTCTTGTAGACTACGAAACCCTAAAAAACGATCCATTTTTAAAGTGTTTTCTTTTACGATTGCTACCTTTTAAGTGGTCGTTAACTAATTAAAAGTAGACCTGAAAGATATAAAACTTTAAGAGCCAGAGTGTCGTATTTTTAACATGTTTTAATTACCTCGTTTAGAAGAATAGCTCTTTTGACTTAATGTACTTTTTGAGTGAGGAGCTTCTTAATTTTATTTTATTGTGTATTACGAGGAGCTCGCGTTTTTACTAGCGTAAAATCTACCGAGGGAACATTAATGTCGGTAATCTAAGTTTTATTAAATTACTAGCTGCTCGCCCCGGCTTCGCACGGGTACCTGCATAAAAAGTAGCCTACGTGTTATTCTGATGTATCACTACATAGTATAAAGCAAAGTCGCTTTCCGCTTCCCGCGTCTGTATGTAATATGTAATATGTATGTATGTATGTTTGCTTATATCTTTAAAACTACACAACAGATTTTGATGCGTTTTTTTTTTATAAATAGAGTGATTCAAGAGGAAGGTTTATATGTATAATACATGCATAATATAGTAGAGAAACACTGATAATTTTAGAGTTTTCTAATGTGATGTCGTAAATAAACACATTTTTTTGCGCTTACATTGCAAATGCTGGCTGAACCCCACGAGATATATCAAAATAATGTACTACAGTATTGTATACCTTAAAAACGTCTACAAAAAAGTCCACGATGGTATTAGAAATGTCTTACGCACAGCGAAGCGGGCACGGGTCAGCTAGTAAGCTATATTACTGAAAAGTTTCATTTAAATCCGTTCTGTAGTTCTTGCGTGAAAGAGTAACAAACACACACAAACCCACTCACTCACTCACAAACTTGCATTTATAATACTAGCAGACCCCCGACAAACGTTGTCCTGTCCAAATTTAAATACTCGCATAGAGTAACACACGTTGCTATGACGACTGATGTCAGATTTTTTGCACACCAGCGCCATCTATACGAATATTATAACATTCCCAAAATGATAAAAAAAATGCAAACGGAATGATTTTGGTACAGATGGCGTAGGTGTGCAAAAAATCTGACATCCAGTTCTGGCTACACAGGATCATCAGATGCTGACTTGGTGGTAATGGGACCACCTCTGAAATATAGGCTTTCATAATTTTGTAAATCCGTCCACACACGCCGGAGTAATCGCCTAACATGCACACAAAAAATAAAAAAAAACATACAGGTGATTTGAAAACCTCATCCTCTTTGAAGTCGAATAAAAAGATAATAAACCACCAACCAACCCACACTAATCTTTGTGGCTGCTGCACGTGTGGAAGATCCATTAGAATGCAGCCCATCGCTGCGTAAAGCCAAGCGAAGGCTCAGTAAGACGATGGTGACATTCATCTTGTTTACCACTAATGAAGATACTATTCCGCTCGCAGCTAAATATAGCTTTGAGAGTAATGGCATGCAACCCTTACGTGAGGCGGGAACATTTCCAACAATTTATTTTGAAACTAGTGGAAAACCACGCGACTTTGTTTACGTAAAGAAATTTTCAGACTTTAAGCCCCGCTGCACCCCTTTAGGGGATGAATTTCAGAAGTTTTTTTATTCCTTGTTGACTACGGAACCCTATAAAAATGCAACATGTCACGACTGTAATCTTCAAGTACAGTAAGCTCACTGGTAATCAGCTGCAACTAAATAAATAAATATTGGTGGACTTTACACACAGCGTCATCCAGCCCCAAACTAAGCAAAGCTTGTACTGGGAACCTGATAACTGATATAATACATATTTACATATTATTTTTTTGTAAATACATACCTACTTATTATGACCACATATTACAGAACAAACATCTACGAGTATGTTCATCACACAAATGTTTATCCTGGGTAAGAATCGAATCCACAACCTACAGCGCAGTAGGCAGAGCTACTACCAACTGAGCTGTGATATTAGTTAAAAAAATATACGGTCCGGACTTGCCTCTGACGACCTCCTTTAGATATCTTCAAAGGATCTAAACGCCTTGAGATCTGATAATAATGTCTATACGTCTACCGCACTTAGGGATTACTTAGATTTTTTTTTATAAATTAAAATTTCCTCTTAGATTTTCAGGCAATCAGTTTCAAAGTCGAGGAATCTCCTACTAGGCCAGCACGATTGTATGCTCTAAGTAAAAGGAAATTAATCAAAATCTTGACTCATTAAAACCATCCTAATAAAATGTTCGAGAATTTTTCGACAAAAGGCGAAGTGCGCAAACTTTCACAATTAAGGGGCAGCGCACTCGTACCTCGTTCGACTTTTACAAGGGATTTATTAAAATTAAAACGTTAAAGACGATGTTTGTTTATGGGGTTCCGTGACCGCAAATTCAAATAGTATTTATTTCAATAAAATCGGTTTAGGGGCCTATCAATCTTTTCGATGAATCCTTAATGCTATTTAAAGATCAAGTGTGGTGCCGATCGAACAAGGCGAAGAAGTACTTACCAAGTACGTACAACAATATATAAAAATCGGCCAAGTGCGAGTCGGCCTCGCGCACGAAGGGTTCCGTACCATTATCTATAAAAACCGGCAAAAAATCATGTTTGTTGGGAGTCTCACTTAAGGTGGCTGTTAAATTTATGACAGCTCGCATTTTTTGTACTCGGTCGTATTCTGTGGCCGCACACTAAGAATAGTGCAAACGCACACATTGAAGCTACTTCACACTTCATTTACCAAGACTAAATAACTAGTCTTGATACTTGAAAATATTTGGTGCAATAGGTATGTCATATTTGTATAGGTAGGTATGTACTTAATAATTTTATAGGTTGCACTTGACAAAAAGAAAATAAATATAGAAAAAATTAATATATATTATAAGACAGGTTACAAATCGTAAAGTGCTACTACACAGTTACTAATATTTGACTGTGCAAAAAATATTTGTTAGGTACCTACTAATAAAATACATTATGACAAAACGGTAAGTATCGTTTTTTTACAAGCTCTTATTTAACTTGCAGTTTATGTACATATTTATGTATGTATGTTTGATAAGGTGGAATCTTGCAACTTAATTTTAAGCAGTTATCCCCAATCGATTGAGCTGAAATTTTGCATACATAATATGGTGACAGCGAGTTGATCTGATGATGGAGTCAGGAGCTGTTCAACGGAACCCTTCACTAAATAGTCGAATTGAGGCAAAACTTTGCATACCTATCAATCTCAATGACAATGTAAAATTATGGTACTAGCGAGCTGGTCTGATGATGGAGGTCGGATGTAGCCATCGGAACTCCTCAACTACACAACATAACCACGTCGCGTTTGGGCTCGTTATTTTTATCTTGACGAGAACTAGAGCACTAGACATTACAAAAGCTTGATTTAAAAAATATATTTTTAATAAAAAAACTTATTGTCATCTAAAATCGATGACGGCACCGTCAACGTTTCGAGAACGTTGTGAGTGGTAACTCACAGAAAGTTTTGAAAGTGAAATACTGATAAAATATGTAGGTATGCTTTTGAATATTGTGTGCGAGCTATGATCTCGAAGATCCATAGACCGCGCGTAGCGAGGGTCAACAAGTTCTGGAATTAAACAGTTATTGTAAAACTTTACTAAATAACCCTCCATAATATTTTCTTTCCAGAAAAATCAAATATGAATTTGTAAAAAGAGATGACCAGCTCTTTTTAAAAATTCATATTTTCCATTGTATTTGTACTAAATGACATCACAAACCTGCAATACTTTTTAAGACCTATCCAAAGACATGGAGAGTATGCGAGAAAAAAAAACATCTGAAAATATGTATTTATTTCTACCACATTGTCGGCGTGACTAATGTATATTCATGCCAAATTACAGCTTTCTAGTACTAAGAGTATCTGAGCTAAGCTGCGGACGAATGGACGAAAATGGCAAAACTATAAGGGTTTTTTGTAAACTACGAAACACTAAAGAGCACTTTCAGTATTTAGAATTAAACAATTTTTCAGGGCACTTCATTTTTTTTTAAATATTTAATTGTTTGCATCATGTACTTAAACTTAAGTATATGCCATCAAAAACAACTTGTAAAAATAAAAATAAAAAGCCAATTCTCGCAACGCAACTCAGTTTCTTTTTTTGTCTTTTTTTTGTTGGAACTATCTATATACTATAGCTCGTGTGTAGTAAACTTAACTTGTGAGATATTGTATAAGTAGCCTAAGATGACCAGAGATAATCTGTCGATGTCAGTCTCTCTTCCCTGTTCGCTTGTTACGGCTAGTCGTGTTCTATATCTCTACAATAAAGAATCCATATATATCACCCAGATCGTGTATAATTTAACCAAAAACCCATCAGTTCTTCTATCGTAAAAAGTTGTGAGATTTCAATGTCTGTCTGTCTGTCTAAAAAATGGCCTGAACTGCTTCGAGAAAAGGATGGTACGACTGTGCCGCTTTTTTGCTTGACTTGGCGGGGGCACTACCGTGCCCCCAGATAAACCTTGCTTTGATAATAACAAATACCGACCTTTTTAGAAGGTTCAACATTTTTGGTTCAATGCGTATCGTATCATTCGTCAGTCATTCATCAGTCGTCAAAATTGATTAATGCTAGATTTGTTGCACACCAGCACTCGGAGTCTTTTTATAGTTTTAAGGATGTTTTTTAATTAAAAATAGCCTATTTATAAGCTAGAGGTATATTTACATCGACAGCAAATTTCAATTTCATCCGTTTAGGTCTGATTGAGGTACAAACATCCAAACATACTTAACATCCGCACAAACTTTTAGATTTATAATATTAAAGGTAGATAAATAATAATTATAAATTATGTTCGTAATCTGAAATTTATGTAATTTTTCTAAATCAAATTATAGATAAAGTATCATTTTTTTCCATCCATGTATAAAAAAACACGCTTGGTAATATAGGGTAGATCGGGTCTAAACGATACAGGTAAGGATCATGGTACCTTAGATCTTTCATTTCAAAACAGAAATGTATCAAATCAACATTTATATTTATTTAATAGGACTAAGAAAGTATTATCACTAAAATGGAAATAGGCCGGGCTCATCCAAAGATTACAAAATGAGAGGTGATCTAAAACAATTATGAATTGGGACCCAATACATAAAAAACGAAGAAGAGGAAGGCCTGCTATGCGATGGGATGATGACATCGTGAAAGTAGCAGGCAAAACATGGAGCAGAGCCGCTAGAGATCGGGAAAAATGGATAGAGCTGGAGGAGGCTTTTACCGCTGAAAGCGGTCCTTACACATAATTTTATATACCTATGGCTATGCATAGATACATATTTAAGTTAATTTTATATTGTGCAAGGAAATAAAAGCTTTTATTATTTATTATTAATTAGGGACACAACCAGGTTCACATTTTCCTAAAATTTAATATTTTTATTAAAATAACAATCAAATACGAAACATCGGCTTATTTCGATTTTGCTCCGACGCGACGTATGCAAAAAGGTAAAACCGTATACTATTATCATATTGTTTCGAAACCAAACTCGATGAAACGCATCTTCTACAAAAAAAAACATATACAAATGTTATCATTAGTTTTGCATGTCCAGTATTTTACCCCGGTATTCCATTATGTAAGACCTCCTCTAAATTCGAAGAAAAATGTGACGTGGACGTGCTTCCCCGAGCGCGTCTGAGCGCTAACTGACGTGCCGACTTGAGGTGAATGTGAGTTTTGTATGGAAAAAATGTATGGAGAAGTTTTATTGCATTTTATATTGTTCATAAATGAAAAAGTAAATCATTTGAAAACAAGATAATGCCACGCGGTATAGAGAAATATAAAATCTACAATTTCGTATTATTTTCAAATAAAAATATGCTGTGGGTCTAAAGATATTGGTACCTAACCAGACCCCATTTTTCGACATTTTCAGCGGTTCTTGCGACGGTAAAAACGTATTTTTTTGAAAATATTGTATAGAACTGGCCAGTTTTTATTATCTACTATTAAAGATGAATATATTATCAGTAATTTTGTATCATTATATCCTCACAATTGTGATTCCTGGTTTTTAAATCGGTACCTGAAAATCATTGAAATACGTGTGTAAGTGTGAGCCGGGCCTTAAATATATTTATATTATTCTGTTTTTAGTATTTGTTGTTATAGCGGTAACATCATCTGTGAAATTGTCAACTGTATAGCTATCACATTTTATGAGATACAGCCCTGTGACAGACAGACGGATAGACGGACAGACAGACGGACAGCGAAGTCTTAGTAATAGGGTCCCGTTTTTACCCTTTACTTACGGAACCCAAAAAATTAACGAAAAGAGCTTTATCTCAAGTTTTAAATTCCGATTATTACTGCAGGGCTATTTTGTAAAAAAACATGAATATCATGTTATGATGTTGAATGCAATGTTAGAGAATACCTAATCTGTACACTTTTCATAGTAACTATGCAGAGTTTATGCACCTATACCTACGCTTCTGCGTAGGTATTGTATTAGAAGCGTAGGTATGGGTGCCTAAACAGCATAAAAAGCGTAGGCATTATGGCATTCAGTACTATAACATAATAATCATGTTTTTACAAAATAGCCTTGCTGATCTGGATCAATTTGAAGCTCGAATATTAACCAACTTTCTAACTACACAACATAACCACGTCGTGTTTTGACTCGTTGGTTTTGTCTTGACGAGTACTAGAGCCCTATAATTTATAAAAGCTTGATATTAAAAATATATACATATATAAAAAAAACTTATAAAAATCTACTAATAGAAAGAAAATGAATAATAAAGATGGCGGAGGATTAAGATATGGTAGCCATGTTTATTAATATATATGCGGTAATACACCGCTATTTCCTGTTATGGCTGTGTTATTTATTGTTTTGGTAGAGTGGCCATAATCATTTGAAAAAAAGCGACCATATTCCTAATATCTAAGGTTTTTTAGTGTTTATTATTATGTAATGTCTAACTCAAGAAGCTAAATGCGAAGATTTGTAGAACGAATGTGTTTGAGCAGAATAAACGAAATATTTGAGCTCACAAAACTCCTCAAACTAGAACTGGTTATGTTTTGGATATGTGCCAAGTATATTGTTTGGACGCCTTTGGCTAACCCCTTCAGACATCTTCAAGGATCTGAGAGGATGTCTACCGTAGGTATTATGGGATTATAGTCGTGATCCTATTTCTTTTAATGTATATAAAGTAATCAGTAATTTGGTTCCTATAGTGCTTTGCTTAGTTTGAAGCTAGATGGCGATGTGAGAAATTACCACCAATATTTATTTAAAACATAAAAAATCACGACTGTAATCCCCAAGTATGGTAGACATCCTCTCAGATCTTCAGACGCTTAGATCATTTGAAGATGTCTAGTGGGGGTAGTCAGAGGCACGTCAAAACATTATATTTGGCACATGCCCACATTTTGCAGTAGTTAGCATTCCATACGTGACAGGTTGCAAGCCCATCGCCGCTTATAAGAACACTAACTGGTTTCCTCACGATGTTTTCCTTCACCGTTGTAAGCACGTGTTTTTGATGCGCATATAAAGTTTCGAACAGAAAAATCGATCCGACGACCTTCAGATTGAAAGTCGAGGTATATCCCACTCGGCCAACACGGCTTTTTATGTAAGCTTTGTATGTAAGCATAATAAGTATGTATTTACAAAAAAAAAAAGTATATAAGTATTCTATTAGTTACCTGGTTCCCATAGTACAAGCTTTGCTTAGTTTGGGGCTAGATGGTGCTGTGTGTAAAGTCCGCCAATATTTATTTATTTATTTATAATATCAATTTTTAAAACAAAATTTTCGTAATCGTTCGTTTTCGTAATCTGGGTCCGCAATTGTACGGAACTAATCAATATGAACCAGTTCACACTTGGCGTTCTTTACATCGCATCAAAGTTCCGTTAAACAATGAAGTTTAATTAATTATTAAGGCGCTACGTGCGGAACCTTGATCTTATTAATTTCTTGGAAATTGCGAGCTCGTACGAGCTTCTACATAATGCATTACTTCCCAAGTACATAATTGGAAACGGTGCTGTATCAGGGTTTTTACGGCCGTCAAAGACGACGGTAATATCATGACGGTGTCAATTTATTTTAATTTATAAAGTACATAATAAATATTATCTCAGTTATCTTGTCCCATAGACCGGACATTAGTTGCATATTCGCATACTAATTTAGACACACTAAATTTGTCAAGGCACATAATTTTAATTATTAACTAAATTGCGGAATTTCTGCATTATAAATGGAAAATGCGAATATGTCTCATATATTAAATTTGAACGTGTCTCTGACTACCCCTTTTACATCTTCAAGGATCTAAAAGCAAAGCCTGAATATCTGCAAATATGTCTACAACGGAAATAACAGTCGCAATCCTATTAGACGCTTAGATCCTTTGAAGATGTCTAGTGGGGGTAGTCAGAGGTACGCCCAAATATTATATTTGGCACATGCCCACGTTTTGCAGTAGTTAGCATGCCATGCATGACAGGTTGCAAGCCTATCGCCACTTATAAGAATACTAACTGATTTCCTCACGATGTTTTCCTTCACCGTTTTGAGTACGTGTTTTTGATGCGCATATAAATTTTTCGACCAGAAAAATACATTGATTCGAACCCACCTTGAAAGATTGAAAGTCGAGGTTTTCCCACTCGGCCAAAACGGCTTTTAATTTTATTTTATTTTACTAAAAATAGTAGACCAATCTTGAACATTCGTTTTTCCTAACCTTACTATCATCTAGGTAGTACACGTATCAATCTCAATCCCGCAAAAAAGGCTAAAACAGCATTTACTTCAAGGCAATATTTCTCAGCCGGACCCAAGCAGGATGAACGGTGGAATTACATTAGCCCTGCTGTTTACTGGCGGGTTAAAGAGGAAATGTGGTAGGATAAATCCCGGTTTGCCGCTCCAACGGACAAGCACTTCGAGTGGTCGCTGGATCTATAAAAAACCGGCCAAGTGCGAGTCGGACTTGCGCACGAAAGGTTCGGCACTATTTTCTTTTTCTTGCGTCACGTTGTTTGTCCGCGATAACCTCATCAAGATGTGCAGTGTGACCCAACTTGAAAGATAAGATAGCTTACATCTCAATTTATAGTCGACAATATTATTTTATTGCAAATTATTTGTTTATTATCTGACAGTCACAATTATCTGTTAGCTCCAAAAGATTTCAACAGATGGCTATATCTGTTGACACAGCAACGCGTGGCAGGGTCTGCTAGTTATCTATAAACAACGCAAAATCACGTTTGTTGTATCGGAGCCCCACTTAAATATTTATTTTATTCTGTTTTTAGTATTTGTTGTTAAAGCGGTAATGGAAATACATAATCTGTGAAAATTTCAACTGTCTAGCTATAACGGTTCATGAGATATAGCCTTGTTACAGACAGACTGACAGACGGACGGTCACACGGATGGACAGACGGACGGAAAGACGGATGAACAGACGGATGGACAGACGGACAGGCAGACGGACAGACAGACGGATAGATAGACGGACGGACAGCGAAGTCTTAGTAATAGGGTCCCGTTTTTAACAGTTGGGTACGAAACCCTAAAACCAATATAGATAGAAAATACTAGTCATTAATTTTACTAGCCTTAAGCCTAGTGTAAAATGGAAGCGATATCACTACATAGTATGTATATAGATAGTAGTTTGTAATGGATAAACAAAATAAGTTTTCTATTGAAAAATATTTTTCAATGACAATCTATTCGAGCACCTGTCACATCATATAATATTGTCATCGGAACTTGACAAGTATGCAAAGTTTTTACTCAATCGGAGTATTTACTAAGGAGTTCCATTGTGAGTGTCTGTTGAACAGCTCCTGACTCCATCATCAGGTCAGCTTACTGTCATATTATTGCATCTTGATCCGAGAGCTGGTTCATTTTTGGCACAACGGATCAGCATTGCCATCCAGCGTAGTAATGCCGCCAGTATCTTGGGATCAGTTAAGCTACCTATAGACTGTTTGCAATAATCTTTAGATCGCTCAACTGGTTCCTATGTATTTTGTAAATATTCTGTAATATTGTGTCCAAACACAAGGTGCGCGGCAACTACGCGCGGCATTCGCAGGACATAAGCTTGCCGCGTGACCAGTTAAGACATAGAAGTAAATGAACACGCGGCCGCCGTCTAATCATAGTGCGGTTGCCGCGCGCAAATGCCGCGTTATGTTTAGTCACGCCTTTAGATGTTATTTGTTTTTGAAGTAAATGTTTTTTTACATCGTAAATTCTAGAAGAGCTCCTCTATTCTTAGATACTCTACTTAAGGTCAACAAGTCATGATCAAGAGCCGCGAGTTTGCATGTCTACAGCTATGATACATCAAGCCCATATAAAATGACATACGATGCAGCCTCAATATACAAAAAGCCATAATAAAAGTAAGTACGTGAACGCTAGCGGTTGTGTCCCACGCAAACAAAGCTTAGTTCATTTTAGAGAAAGAGGCAACCGCCTTTTTT
Source organism: Hydriomena furcata (assembly GCA_912999785.1). Taxonomy (NCBI): domain Eukaryota; kingdom Metazoa; phylum Arthropoda; class Insecta; order Lepidoptera; family Geometridae; genus Hydriomena; species Hydriomena furcata. Next base: position 2,598,673 of record OU538826.1, read on the forward strand.
CGGACGAGAAACACAATTCTTTAGTACGTACTAGTAGTGATCTGGATCAGTTAAGCTATCTAAAGATGTTTCGTTTTGTAAATATTCTGTACTAGCTTACTCATATATTTAGGAAATCTATTTTTGACGACCTTTGAAATTCCTAAAATCAAAAGTAAATTTTGGGAAAAAAAAGCTATCTCTCTCATGAATAAAAAATAAATATTGGTGGACATTTCACACATCGACATCTAACAGATAAAATACTTATATACTTTGTTTTACATACTTATTATACATATTAATCTAGAGATTTAGATAGGAGAAGACTTTAAAGTCTTGAGACACTTACTTTTTCCCCATTTTTATTTTATTTTCATAAATTTCCCTGTTTCAAGATAAAGTCATCATTCAAATTTCTGAATCTACGCGGACGAAATCGCAAGTAAACGTTAGTGCTTTTTATCATCACTACATAGTATAAAGCAAAGTCGCTTCCCGCTTCCCGCGTCTGTATGTATGTCTGTATGTATGTATGCTTATATCTTTAAAACTACACAACGGATGTTGATGCGGTTTTTTTAATAGATAGAGTGATTCAGGAGGAAGGTTTATATGTATAATAACATGCTTAATATATTAGAGAACCACTGATAATTTTAAGATTTCTAATATGAAGTCGTAAATAAACACATTTTTTTGCGCTTACATTGCAAACGCTGGCTGAACTCTACGAGATAGATCAAAATATTGTATACCTTAAAAAGGTCTACAAAAAAGTCCGCGATGGTATATGTTTATCTCTGGATAACCCACAATAATCAATTTCTATCCTTTACTTTTTACCGCGACTTTAGTTTTTTAATTTTAAATGCTGTTAACGAGTATACAAAGACATTCTGTAATATATTTTGGTATCAGCTTTGGACCCGTGCGAAGCTGGGGCGGGTCGCTAGTTCACTATAAATAATAAAATTTCTTAAGTGAAATTGAAATCGCTACCTTCCGGAAAAAAGAAAAGTTCTCTTTCCTTAAAGGGATAACTAATCCTGGTTTATCCGGGATATTTTTTTCCTCATCACACTGACATTCTTTCTAATCAAATTGCTATCAAATTTGAATGAATGAATTAGTTAATTAATGAAATTGTTTTAGTACACCAAACAAAATTGAAGCAAAATAATTATACCAGGATCGTGGCCAGTGGAAAGCCGTGGTCTCTGCCTACCCCTTTGGGAAACAGACGTGATTTTATATTAAGTAGGGTGAGAGCGCTGGTTGTGGCTATTTTAACAACATTTAAATTTTCATAAACTGTTTATATTGAAAAAAATATTAAAACGTTTATTTTTAAACAACAAAGAGAAGAGTATTTATCTATCTAAGCAAAGGTTTTGTAACAGGCGATATTTATTTATTAATTATTCATGTTAAAATAGACAAAACGGGAAATATTTAGTTGTGGTCAATCAAATCTAGAAGCATAACGCATCACAACTGTCACTAATCAAAACGGACCATAGACAAAGAACTATATTACCTTTACATTTTAAAAAAGTTTCTTTGCTATGCTTAGTTATTGACTGCCAAAATTGAAAATTACCAAAACCGGGATAGGCACCACAACCGGGTCTTTAACCCTATACTAAGTACAAAACAATGACAGAAGCTTGTTTTTATATATATATTTACATCTATCAGTTACCACGTTTAAACTACGGTCGCTACTTCTTAAAAGCCAGGGCCTTAGACCTCGTCTATCAAAGGGGATAAAAAATAATACTCGGTAATAATTTTCATCATTCGCCTTCTAAATCGGCTGGTGTGGCGTGTCGCGACTGTCTGAACGCTGGGCGAAGAGCCAGTGTCAAAAACTTACAGGTATTTAAGTTACAGGCCGTGTTGGCCGAGTGGAAGGTACCTCTACTTTCATTTCGAGGGTTTTGGGTTCGAATACCGGCGTGCATCAATGGAATTTTCTGTTCCAAAAATGTATATGTGCATCAAAACACGTGCTCAAAACGTTGACGGAAAATATCCTGAGAAAACCAGTATTATTTTAAGCGGCAATGGACTTGCAACCTGTCACATATGGAATGCTAACTTCGGAAAAATGTGGCCATGTGCCAAATATAATGTTTGGACGACCCGTTACAGACGTTGTCCTGTCAAATTTCAATAATCGAATAGAAAAGACTGAATGTTTTCCCTTTTGCGTTTTTTTATAGTTTTTGGGATGATGTTTAAAGTAGTCTATTATTTTTTCGGGCATTATATACATCTACAACAAATTTCAACTTAAACCGTTTTGTCGTTTAGGCCTGATTGAGGAACAAACATACATACAAACTCACAAACTTTCGCATTTATAATATTATTAGGATTAGGATTACCAGTTCCATACTCTTATTTATTATTCACATTATTATCATATTAAGTTTATACAATGTTGTCCTAAAAACAAAAAAATATACATATAAGTATACAAAAGTTACGTCATTACTAGTAAAGAAAGTGTTACATCATACAATTTGTTTGATATCAATTAAGTAAATTTATTGAGTAATTTCCTTCCCCTCATCTCCCAGACTATTCACTCTTCGTCTTCATCTTTACACCATTAATCTGGCTATATGTGTAATATTTCTCACTAACTGATGTTTTATTCACCTCACACAATATATAAATTGTTTCGCCGACATTCTGTCTACTTAGAAAAATATTATCGGACAACGCAGGTTTTTCCGTACCTTTATTTGTAAGAACTTTTATTATTTACGATTCAGACTTCTATTGTGTTTTCAGGGAAGCTATGTTGAATACTAATAGAGAAAATCCTTGTATAGTGTGCTTAGAGATATCTATGGTGATGGTAAAAGTACAGACCGAGTAACAGAGAATATCTTTTCGCACTCAGATCTAGTAGAATTTTCTTTATCTTTTATACTATCTAAAAAGTTTAGTTTCTTATCATTTTAAGCTCTAACCTTCTTGGTATTCGTTTTTTGGTTCGTATTTTATATTTGGCTAAGGATTTCCACTGACGCGGAGCTGTACAGAGTGGAGCGGAGCGGACCGTGAATTGACCAATCACAGTGCTCGAAATAGCTGGAAAATTTGGATAGTTTATTTGTCAGCTGATAAAAACAGCTGCACAACTGGATTCGCATTTCCTATAATTAGGGATGCCTTAAGATTTTTGATTATTTAAAAAAACATAGTTCATTCAAAATTCAAATTCAAATTCAAAAATCATTTATTTCCATAAAATCACAAGGATAACTTTGAAACGTCTAAGGAACTAGGTGAAGCTACGCCGATTCAACGCGACCAAGCCTAGAAGAATCAGGCAATAAACACGGCTTGAGGTCTACCTTTTTTTTTATGAATCTTTCCTTAATGCTATGTAGAGCTCCACGCCAATCGAACAAGGTGAAGGCTCAAAAAAGAATAATAATTAAAAGTACCTACTACTCAAGTACGTACAACAATAAGAAATTAATTATAATTAAGAAAATTAATTATAATAAATACTTCTGTAAGAACAACTGCGTTGGTGTGAGTGGTGACAGCCAATTACATACTCATGCACAGAATTGCAGCATTAGGGCAGCATTAGGGCAGCATTAGGGTGAATTTCCGGTGCGGACCGTCAATTGACCAATAACAATGCTCTAAATAGTTGACCTAAAAATATCGAGCACTGTGATTGGTGATTTCACGGTCAGCTCCGCACAGCTCCACATGCTGCCACGTGCTATTCGTGTGTGAATCGCCTTACGACCGCCAAATAACCGCAGCCGTTTTTTGAGAATTGTTATCCATAGCCTCCCTTAGGGCCCGTCTATTAGTTGTCGCCCTGCTAAACTTATTAAACTATTCACTAATCAGGAGATAAACTCAATTACTGATCCCTCTGATCCGCTTTTGGCAGTGACTTGTATCTGGCTACAGTACCACACAGTTTATAAGCTCCGGTTGCATGGGTGTATATTATTTTGACCCGTCTGCGCCAGGAGGGTAATGTTTTTTGAGCGTATGTATTATGTATGTGAGTTCATGTCTTTGGCACGCTTTACAGCCCAAACGACTTGACAGATTATAACATCGAGGTGTCGTTGGATTCGTCTCAATTGTGCGAGTGACATATATATATATATATATATATATATATGCTATATTTTCTAACCGACGAAAAACGGAGTAGGTTCTTCGTTTCTACGTCGACGCGTTTATCACTACATAGTATAAAGCAAAGTCGCTTTCCGCTTCCCGCGTAATATGTAATATGTATGTATGTATGTTTGCTTATATCTTTAAAACTACACATTGGATTTTGATGCGGTTTTTTTTTATAAATAGAGTGATTCAAGAGGAAGGTTTATATGTATAAAACATGCATAATATAGTAGAGAAACACTGATAATTTTAGAGGTTTCTAATGTGATGTCGTAAATAAACACATTTTTTTGCGCTTTCATTGCAAATGCTGGCTGAACCCCACGAGATATATCAAAATAATGTACTACAGTATTGTATACCTTAAAAACGTCTACAAAAAAGTCCACGATGGTATTAGAAATGTCTTACGCACAGCGAAGCGGGCACGGGTCAGCTAGTATATATATATTTTTTATGTTTGACCAATTATACCTGGTGATCCAAAATTAAATGATTTGTTTTTTATTGTGTAGAGAAAAGTCCCAAGTTGGTTTAATTTAAATATTTCTACTCGTGTACCCAAAGTCTTTTCGTCTATATATTATCTATGAGAATATACAATAGGGTTTTTAAAAAAAAATGATAAAAAAAACAATTGATCTTGGTTTGCGTTTACTAGCTTAACACCTAGCCTCCTGGTTCCCATAGTACAAGCTTTGTTTATTATTTTTCAAACTATCGTGATTAGTAGACATAACTATAGATTTTAACACGGGTGTTTATCACGTAATTGTAACATAGCCGAAAAGTCGGGAAAATAAATTAAAGGTAATTACGTGATAAACACCCGTGTTAACTATAGTTTAATATATAATAGCTTATTTTAAGGCTAAATGGTGATTTGTGAAAGTTCACCAATATTTACATATTCATTTTAATTAATTATATTAAGTATATAACATATATTTTTACACCGCTACGTTGAGTGTGTCCCACTGTATCAGATCTTGGGGGTTTGTGGCGCACTAACTGACACATGATGGTACAAAGTGAGCCTGCGAGGGACCGTTTGTAAGGACCCTGTACATAAGGACGCTGCGGTTGCTAGCTTTCAGTCCGGACGAAGTTAATTTTGTAGCTGGTGTATTTTATGTATTTTCATTAGTGTTTATTTAAATAAATATTTTTGATGATAAATTTATTGGTTATTTTTTTCTTTTTTTTTTTTTAATAATGAGATTTTATTTACATGCTGCTAATTTATAAATTATAAAAAAAATGTTTTCTATGACTACTAGCTCTGAGTGTTCTGGACAGTGTCTTAGAACAACACTATCTAATGTTAATAAATATTGCTACACTTTTTGCTACGCTGTTACTACTCTTAGTGCTACGAATTTTGTTACACTTTTTACTACGCGTTACATAACAAACTGTAATATTTACATTCTGTACCTAGTTTTGGTACTTTAGATACTAGCTCAACTGGTTCTCGTGAATTTTGAAAATATTCTGTATTGTATTAGTATTATATCGAAAACCTTCAACGATTTTTATGAAATTTAGTATTCAGAGGGTTTCGGGGGCGATATTTCGATTTAGCTATGTTTCATATTGAGAAAACGTTGTTTTATCCGTGTTTTCAGGCATTTATAGACCGAGCAAAGCGATTATCTAGGTACTGTTATTTATTTCTGTGAATGAAGTACTAAAAAATAACCCCTAATTTGACACCAGAGTATGGATGTTGAGGACAAACACTGCCCCCAAGATACAGTTTATACTAGTTCGGAGACTGATGACCAAATCCTGCACCACGGTGGTCGAGAGCATGGCTACAGATTTTTGCCTTATGTTAAGCAGGTCGTATGGAAGAAATCGTTGAATCGATAAGACCACTTATTGTAACATACATATTTGTAAATGCTTACATTGTGTTACAATAAAGAACATTTCATTTCAATTTATTATTACCAATGGGACGAGTCTGTAAGTTCCATGATGATTCAACCCTGTGACCGAAATTGCCCCTGGCTTATTTAGCATAGGTTTAATGAACTGACATGTGATGCGGACGCGTATAGGGTGTCAAATCGATAGTGTCAATAGAGATAAAGTCACAGAATTCGATATAATTACAATTATGTTTGTGACAACACAGACTAAAAACATTCAGTTTTTTTTAATTCGATTATTGAAATTTGAAAGGACAACGTATGTCACGGGTCGGCTAGTAGATTTATACATGGGTCTTTCCCGCGTTTCGTCTATGTTACAATAGCCATGTTCGCAGGCAGACTATATAGTCGGGAAAATAAATTAAAGCTAATTGCCTGATAAGACGCGTGTGTCTACTAATCACGATATCCGTCTCATTAATAAACGTAGACTAGCGCAGGATTAAATTTAGTCCAACGCTTACGTTTGGACTAGTCGAATTCAATATTAATAAACAAGGATTAGAAATGGAGTTGCTTACATTAAGCTGGTATTAACAAGTCTTGGTGTAACCTCAGATGATCTTTGGATAAGTAAATTTTTATTAATAGCACCGGATAGGTTTAAAAATAAGATATAAGGAGTTTAAACCAAAAATACTCATATAACCAACCCAAAAAATTGCGTAGACCTAGATAAAGTTTAAAATCGATTACTAATATATTAAGGCGAAATGACGACCGTAAAATAATTCTATAGCTATAAAAATTTAATCGGCTCAAAAAAGATTTGTCGTTTTGAAGTTTATTGCATGATCGATTTAGACTTTCGTGAATTTGATTCAATAACCGTTTTACAAATATTCAAAGATAATCATTTTCAATAACCGAAATCATAAACGAATTGACGTCAGCCTGGAATTATTTAATAATCTTTCGGCAATTGCCGGTTTGGTTTAGATTTTGATATGGTACGTTCAAGTTGACAGAGACCTTTACATACACCATTTTTGTAAAAAAAACCAGCCAAGCGCAAGTCGGACTCGCGCACTGTTATACGGGATACTTTGATTCGCTTTTTAAAAAAAGATTAAAATTGATTTAAAAAGTTTATTGACACGAAAATAAAAATATAAGATTTTGAGACAAGTGTTCTCTTTGGGAGTTAGGACTGACTGGGAGGGCACCTGGGATCTAGGAACAAGGAAAGGAAAGAGCTGATGTAGGATGAAAGGTCATCAGCTTTTGGTACAAAGGATAGGATATAACAGCACGAAAGCTCCCGTACCATCTATAAAAAACGACACAAAACACTTTTTGTATGGAAACCCCACTTAAATATTTATTTAATTCTCTTTTTAGTATTTGTTGTTATAGTGACAACAGAATCCTGGAATAAATACGTTTCTTTTTATCCACGTAAGCAAAGCCGCTGGCAAAAGCTAGTGTCACATAAGAAATGAGAAAAATATTTATTTGCTGCACAATAAGCACAAAATTAATAAAAAAAATATTTAAGAGAACAATAACAAGTACAATGGACAGCAGATTGTGCCATGTGAGGGCAAATAGGTTCCTGTCTCAGCATTGAGCTGCACAGCACCGAACCTAGGGTGTAGGTGAAACGTGGTGCGACGCTGATTTTCAGCCGAGGCCTAGACGTGATAATGGCGACACGACAAATCGATAAATTTACATAATAATCCTACTAATATTATGAATGAGAAAGTTTGTAAGTGGGTAATCAATAAAGTGTTATCTATCTATCTATCTATCTATGTATGTTTGATACTCTTTCACGCCATTTCTGAACGGATTTAGATGAAACTTGACTTGATATAGCTTATACATCAAAATAACACAGGCTACTTTTTATCCAGGTACCACACGTGCGAAGCCGGGGCGAGCAGCTAGTAAAACATAAATCTCGTATAAACCAAGAATCACATCCCTGGTCCTCACACATTTAAGACCATGATGACTAAAGCCCATATATCACTGTCTAAAAATAAAATTTCCGCCCGTATGCACCAGAGTTACCCGCATATCGCAAATTCATCTCAAATTAAATTCATTCCAGTCTGATTCCAAGCCTACTATGTAATTTTTTTGCGATTCTGTCTGACTGACTGACAATAGCAGGGGGTCTAGCATGAACCACTATGTATCGACAACGTATTGTCCAAATGCCAAAATTGACACTTTTACTTAACAAAAAGTGTCAGTTTTGACTAAAGGACGATACGTTGTCGATACGATAGTAATTCGTGCTTAGGCCACAGTTCTTATTATAAATCTGTGCTAGGTATATGGGCATGTATCGAATGCAATGCCTCTGACTACTCTCTTGAGACATCATTAATAATCTGGGCGCCTGGAGATCTTAGAGGATGTTTATCGTAGTCATGATTCTATTTTATTATTCTACTAGCCTTAACTCACGATTTCGTCCAGGTAGATTCAGAAAATTGAATTTTGAAGAAAAGAAACAAAAGAAAAACCGGATCAAAAGTAGTCTTTGTCCGTCCTAAGACTTTAAACTATTTCAATGTGAAATTTAATAGACAAAATAATCTACATTCACACAATCACACACACACACACACACCCACTCACAAACTTTCGCATTTATTAGTAGGAAGTAGGATACATCAGAATAACACATAGGCTACTTTTTATCCAGATACCACCCGTACGAAGTTTGTCCTGTCTTCCGTCGAATACATCAGAAACTTACAATACCAAAACACTACTAAATCAATATAGAATGTCCCTTTTATTAAAAAGTCAAGATATCATCATACTATATATATCAGTAAAAGTATTTCTTTAAGAATTGAAACAACCCAAATTTAATTAACAACTTTCGCCAAGGGCAGACTGAAAAGGGTGCAAGTCATGCAAAAAAAATCTTACGGTCGTCAACTCCACGCAAAGTGACAGGCATTTTACTAATCTTATTAATATACTATATAAAATTTCTGCGTTACTGACTGACTGATTGATCTGTCAACGCACAGCCAGCCGGTCCTAGAAACTTGACATTTGGATGGTGTATTCCTTTTGAACTGTAGAGGTACACTAAAAAAATAATTAATTAATTAATGTATGAAAGAATGAATGAATGGAAGAATGAATGTATGAACGAATGAATGAATGGAAAGATGAATGAATAAAAATGCTTTATTGTAAACCGATAAAAAAAAACAATGACAAAACCTTAAACTAGAGTATTTTTGAAAATAATTTTACGAGAACGAAGTCACGAGGATTTTCAATAGTCTCGAATAAATTAGGAGCGCGAATGAACGAAATCCGGTATAATCGCTTCAATAGAATCCAATTTCTATGTGGAATTAATAAGAACGTGATCTGGGACGCAGGTGCTTGGGTACAGGGTGCCCCAGTTATGTGATGCATTGTTTATGAATACAATTTATTTATTTAAAAAATATGTTTGTATTTTGTAATTTAATAATAAATTTTGTTTTTTAAATATTATGTATTTTGTCATATAATAGTTTTTTTTTTTTTTAATTATCTAATTATAGATTTAAGCGAGTGTTTTATTATATTGTATATTGTACATGTACATGCTTCTGGGGGTAGTCCCCCTAAATATTTTCATGTATCTTAGCGCCAGATCTGAGTGGATGTCTATTTTGCAGATTATGTATTGAGTCTATTTATTTATTTATTTTCACTAAAAAACTGCGATTTAATATTTTTGATATTTTTGAAAAAATAATGATGATTTTTTTCATTTATCTGTGTAAATTATTAAATTACTCTCTAGGTATGAGAGTCGTGTTTTCGAATATTCGAATACCCAACGAATATTCGGCTGTACCGTAAAGTTAAATGTAATTTCAACTCCACCTTGTATAACAATGCCGGAACCGCAGTTCGTATTTGATCTGGAAATGGAATTGGGATGGGTCGCCGTCGAATCAAACCGCCAGATGACATAATGGGACCTCAGACTATTCCTCTGGAGTATGTACTGTTGCATGCAGGTAACATTAGTATATTGCATCGTAAGGTAAGAGCGCTTGTTGTGGGCACTTTAACAACACTTTAAAATTTACAAATGACTGGCCTCACAGCTCAGTCGGTAGTAACTCTGCCTTCTTCGCTGTAGGTTGTGGGTTCGATCCCCACCCATGACAAACATTTGTGTGATGAACATAGATGTTTGTTCTGTGTCTGGGTGTTAATATGTATACTAAGTATGTATTTACAAAAAAAAGTATTTAAGTATTCTATCAGTTATCTGGTTTCCATAGTAAAAGCTTTGCTTAATTTGGGGCTAGATGGCGCTGTGTGTAAAGTCTGCCAATATTTATTTATTTATTTACAAATAAACTGAAAAAAATATTAAAACGGCGATTTTTAAACAACATAGAATAGAGTATTAATTATCTATCTCTTAGGTTAAGCAAAGATTTTGTAATTGACGATATTTATTTATTAATTATTCATTATAGACAAAACGGGAAATCATCGGTTGGGGGCACAATCTAGAGGACAACTGTCACTAATCAAAACGGACCATAGACAAAGAATTTTATAAATAGGACTCAAACAGCACCACAACCAGCTCTATTGCCCTACCATCTCTTATTGGGTTTATTCTAAGATGCGCTCTCAGACCACGAGAAGTCGAGTCTACTACTACCACATATTAGTACATAAGAAAGAAAAAAAAGACGATGAAAGAGACAAGTCCTCGCAAGCGAAGCGGGCACGGGTCAGCTAGTTATACATATAAACCTTCCTCCTGAATTACTCTATCTATTCAAAAAAACCGCATCAAAATCCGTTGTGTAGTTTTAAAGATATAAGCAAACATACATACGCGGGAAGCGGAAAGCGACTTTGCTTTATACTATGTAGTGATATAACATCTTATATTCAATATTATTGGCCTCACAGCTCAGTTGGTGGTGCTCTGCCTTGTGGGTTCGATCCCCACCCAGGACAAATATTTGTGTGATGAACATAGATGTTTGTTCTGTGTCTGGGTGTTATTATGTATCATAATATAATATGTACAAAAAAAAGAATATAAATATTCTATCAGTTAACTGGTTCCCATAGTACAAGCTTTGCTTAGTTTGGGGCTAGATGGCGCTGTGTGATAATATCCACCAATATCTATATCTATATCTATTATAAGGTCGCGATAATGTAGCTATAGCACTGTAATAACAAATTGCAGGTGTATGAAAGGTCAATTTATTTTTTCATTACTTTTCTGACAGCCTTCAGTAAATTTGAGATATGAGATTATGAGCCCTATTAATTTTTCGTCTCTGTCACTCAGTAAATTGGCAATAAGCCAGTAATAGCTGGAGAATCAAATATGTTAGTAGGGTCATAGATACGGTTGTGGTGCCTTCCCCGGCTTTCGTCATTTTCAGTTTTGGCAGTCAATAACTAAGCATAGCAAACAAACTTGTTTGAAATCTATAGTTAATACAATTATTCTATGGTCCGTTTTGATTAGTGACAGTTGCGATACCTTTAGATTTGATTGACCACAACTAATGATTTCTTGTTTTGTCTATTTAAATATGGTTTAATTAATAAAAAAAAACGCGCATGTTACAAAACCTTACTTAACTCGAGATATAAATACTATTCCATGTTGTTTAAAAATGTTCGTTTTAATCAGTTTATTAAATATAAAATTAAAATGTTGGTAATTGTTAATTTGAAAATTTAAATGTTGTTAAAATACCCTCATCCAGCGCTCTCACCCTATTTATTTATTTATTTAATTAAACGTAAGATTCACAGTTTTGTTGTTAAATATAATGTAGCTCTTAAACCAATTTCAATTAACATTTTCATAAACAAATAAAAAACCGGCAAAATTTGTTGTTATAGCGGCTACATAAATATATCATCTGTAAACATTTCTACTGTGTAGCTATCACGGTTTTTGAGATACAGCCTGGTGAAAGACAGGCAGACAGCGGACCAGCGGAGTCTTAGTAATAGGGTCCCGTACCTTTGAGGTACGGAGCCCTAATAATAGCAGATACAGCATCACGCTATAAAGATCTCTGCTATGTATACGCACTATACTGTAATTATAACCACACTTTATATACAAACGTATTCTATTTACTCTCCGGGTAATATCGCGACCAATTATTTTGTTAATTTCAGATTTTAATTTTAGATAATAGGGGTAGTGAAGTGACAGTGAGTCAACGTGCCCGCTTCCGCTTGTGCATTGCAGCCGAGTCCTTATTTTAACTTTTATTTTTAAGTTTTGCTTGAAGGTATTACATCAGGCCACATCAGATATATTTTTGCTAATATTTCAATAATCGAATAGAAAAGACTGAATGTTTTTAGTCTGTGGTATCAGATTTGTTGCACACCGCGCCATCTATACCAAAATCATCCCTTTTGCGTTTTTTATCATTTTGGGGATGTTTTTCGTATATTAAAGTAGTCTATGTTTGTTTGTTTAAGCATTATATCTACAACTACAGCAATATTCTAATTCAAATTCAAAAATCATTTATTTCATAAAATCACAGGGATCACTTTGAAACGACTTAAGGAACTAGGTGAAGCTACGCCGATTCCACGCGACCAAGCCTAGAAGAATCAGGCAACAAACACGGCTTGAGGTCTACCTTTTTTTTAATGATCCTTTCCTTAATGCTATGTAGAGCTCCAGTGTGGTGCCGATCGAACAAGGTGACGCATCAATGCATCATCACTACATAGTATAAAGCAAAGTCGCTTTCCGCTTCCCGCGTCTGTATGTATGTTTGCTTATATCTTTAAAACTACACAACGGATTTTGATGCGGTTTTTTTTAATAGATAGAGTGATTCAGGAGGAAGGTTTATATGTATAATAACATGCTACCCGTGCGAAGCCGGGGCGGGTCGCTAGTTTATAATATTAGTAGGATTAGGCTAATGTACTAAGACTGCAGGCTATGCGGACATCGTGACATGGGCTCGTAACGCGTTGATAGCTGTCACATAAACAGGCTACAATGTCATGCATACGACTTTGTTCTTCAATCGAGTTTTATGAGTAGGGTGACCTTGACTTTGACAGGACATGTTAACTCAAAACATATGCTAAAGACGGTGATGGAAAACATCGTGAGGAAACCAGTAAGTATTGTAAGCGGCGACGGGCTTGCAACGTGTCACGTGAGGAATGTTAATTACTGCAAAATGTGGGCATGTGCATTTTTGTAAGACGTGCCTCTGGCTACCCCCTCCAGACATCTTCAAAGGATCTAACCGCGCCATCTGAGAGGATGTCTACCGCACTTGGGGATTACAGTCGTGATACTATTTTTTTTTTTTTGAATGCATACAATACATTTTTATCCTGAATAATTATAGAAATATTTAGAAAATTATAATGTTTATCTAATTAAATTCTAATTCCGAATCTCATTATCCTCCATCATTTTAACTGAATTGAAATTTAATAGAATATAAAGATAAAAATAAAAAGTTGTCATTCGTTTTCTATAAAATGAAAGTAACAAGGTCCTCGACAGTTGAAGGACTGTCAAATTTATTCTAGAGAATTAATTTAAGTATAAACTTATGTTTTTTTTAATTTTCTCTTCATTTTAGGCTCGTATTTTGCTTCGTAATTTTAGAAGAAATTTAATATCGAATATTATAATGTTAATTGTGTCTCGTTGATAGTGAAAAAGTACATTCTACTAAAAATGAGAAGGTAAATTTAAAACTTTTTTAAGCGAAAGTTTGAATGTTTGTTAGTTTCGTAATGACTAAACCGGTAACAATGAATTTTGACTCGTACATAGATTAAAACCCGGACTTCAATATAAAATACTTTGTGACCTAGTTCTACTTGAGCGAAGCCGTGAGCAGAAGCTGTTACGTATATTATAATCACTAGCTGACCCGTGCCCGCTTCGCTGTGCGTAAGACATTTCTAATACCATCGTGGACTTTTTTGTAGACGTTTTTAAGGTATACAACACTGTAGTACATTATTTTGATATATCTCATGGGGTTCAGCCAGCATTTGCAATGTAAGCGCAAAAAAATGTGTTTATTTACGACATCACATTAGAAACCTCTAAAATTATCAGTGTTTCTCTACTATATTATGCATGTATTATACATATAAACCTTCCTCTTGAATCACTCTATTTATAAAAAAAAACCGCATCAAAATCCGTTGTGTAGTTTTAAAGATATAAGCAAACATACATACATACATATTACATATTACATACAGACGCGGGAAGCGGAAAGCGACTTTGCTTTATACTATGTAGTGAAGTGAAGATACATTTTACATCTCATCGGAGGCATAACGTCAGTAAATTTTTATTTAATAAAACTTTTCCATGTTCAGCTTATACGCAGATATCAGAACAATTTATGAGCAAACTTGTATGTTCCATGTAAGGATTAGACCAGCGAGAAAAACGGAAGAAGAGAAGGGGAAAGTATGGTGAACGGCGTCCGGACTCGTCTGTTTAGAGTACTCTTGATCTGGCTTTTTTTCAAAACTTTTTGACTGGCTTCACAGCTCAGTTGGTAGTAACTCTGCCTTCTGCGCTGTAGGTGGGATCCCCACCCAGGGCAATATTTGTGTGGTGAACATAGATGTTTGTTCTGTGTCTGGGAGATAATATGTATTTACAAAAAAAAAATCTATCAGTTATCTGGTTCCCATAGTACAAGCTTTGCTTAGATTGGGGCTAGATGGCGCTGTGTGCAAAGTCCGCCAGCATTTATTATTATTTATTAAAACGCCACCATTTGGCCCAAGTAAATACACCGGTTTCTTCTAGCGATCCCTTTCACACTCGCCTTATATACCTGTTTTGTTAATAGCTTTCATATACGCAAAAAACCTTTTTGCGCAGTCTGTGGTAAAATAAAAAATATCTCTAAAAGCCCAAGAATTTTATATCATATTTCAAAAATAAGATATAATATTCATAAGGTCGCTGAATGCCGTATTAGCCATACCTCCTTTTCTCCCGATTTGTACATAAAGCAGGATTTTACATACTCTCGCTTAATTCAATTTATGCTCAGTAAACAGCCGCAGAGGGCTCATTTGCTCGTCAATTTAAGTTTGTTACGAGTCTTCGTAATATTCGCCTGAGACTCGACTTTATCATACTTTTCTTTATGAAAATTATTTCACAATGTCAAAGGATACATGACTTTGAGAAAGGCAAAAGGAAAGATGTGGAGTCAACGACTTTATTATAAAAATAATTGGAGTAGGTATCCACTTCAAGTTTCCTACATTAACATATTTTTCAGATTGTTGGCCGTGTTGGTGTAGCGCGTACCTCGACTTTCAATCTGAAGGTCGTGGGTTCTGATTCTGACTGTTAAACTTTTCTATTTGAAAATGTATATGCGCATCAAAACGGTGACGGAAAGCATCAAAGAAACAACTTAGTATTATTATAAGCGGCAATGGGCTTACAAACTGTCACACATGGGGGACTAACTTTTGAAAAATGTGGGCACGTGCCAAATGTAATGTTTGAACATTCTATAAAACATCTTCAAGGATCAGAAACGCCAGGAGATCTAAGAGGAATTTCACCGTGTTTAGTAATTTCATTATTTTGCAATACTATCCACAAAACATTGTTAAACATAGTCACCCCTCGATTCCAGTATATTAACGCATTATTTAGTTACGGCTCAAGTAAAAGGAAGTTACCTACAGGTTAATGTTTACAGGGTCTTATAGACCTTACGACGTTTTAGTCGAGTTGATGGCTATCCCATTGTTCCTTGATATGAGTTAGCTGTTTATGATGTAATTTCCAGGCAAATTGTAGTCATATTTTGCTGTGTGTACGCCAAGTTACTTAAATTAAAGCTCCAAGAGAAATGTATCCATGAGAGAGAGAACTTTTTGGCAGAAACGAAGTAACTTAAGCTTTGAATCCTATTATAATTAGGTTTAAAAAAACCGGCCAAGTGCGAAACGGACTCGCGCACCAAGGGTTTCCCTACCGTCTATAAAAACGCCAAAAAAAACATGATTGTTGTATGGGAGCCCCTCTTAAATATTTATTTTATTCTGTTTTTAGTATTTGTTATTAGAGCAGCAACAGAAATACATAATTTATAAAAAATTCAACTGTCTATCTATCATGGTTCATGAGATAGAGCCTTGTGGCAGACAGACGGACAGACAGACGGACTGCGAAGTCTTAATAATAGGGTCCCGTTATTACCCTTTGGGTACGGAACCCTAAAATATAGAAATCTGATCACCATGTAAAAAGATATGCGATATAAAATATATACATGTCGAATCGCTTCTTTCAACGGTTTTCAAAACTAGATTTATTATATAACATAATTGTAATTATGCATTATTTATTTCTGATACTTTGTCATACCTGGTTCCCGTACTTGCAAGGTTATTACCATTATACCTGGTCGCGTGCCGACCCTACAGCTCCCAATTACACGTTAGATGGTTTCATAATATAGCACAAAGTACTTATCTACAAGTTATTCATTAAATCAGACATGGCTTAATTAATGCGGTAGGTAGTTCTGCGTGTCAATATTATACTCTCCCTCATAATTAGCTCAAACCGCATTAAGGAAACAAAATTTCCTCAATATACACTTCAAATGTCTTCGAAAACTTCATACGCGTTAGAAACTTTCAAAGGTTCACACAACAGAGCAATGTGGTATGGTACGAGTACTTAGTAGGAAATTATTGTACCTAGTAATTTATGGGGCTATACCACAAGTGCCTAAAGTACGCGGTGAAAAAGTGACAACGCCATACAAGTTCGTATTGCGTGGTCACTCTCGCAACGTTAGTATTATATTGTTTTGAGCATGTGGTACGGCCCCTGTTTGTATGAATTTTATTTAAATATTGCCTCGTGCGGTTTCGCTCGCGTGGTACCCAAATAACAAGTATGTATGTTTCAATCTAGGATATACTCGTACCAAATTTCATTAAAATAGGTTCAACCGTTAACTTGTATTTATAATATTACTAGCTTTAAATCGTGTTGTAAAAAGTAACTTATATGCTATTCCAGCATTATGTAAAAAAAATAGCATCACGACTATAATCCCCAAGTACGGTAGACATCCTCTCAGATCTCCAGGCGCTAAGATCCTTTGAAGATGTCTAGTGAGAGTAATCAAAGGCACCTCCAAACATTAAATCACAAGTTGCCAGCCTATGTATATTACGAGTTTCATCTAAGGCGAGATTGATTAACACAAACATCTTCACAAACATTATGATTTATAACATTAAGTATTCAAATTCAAATTCAAAAATCATTTATTTCAATAAAATCACAAGGATCACTTTGAAACGTCTTAGGAACTAGGTGAAGCTACGCAGCTTCCACACGACCAAGCCTAGAAGAATCAGGCAACAAACACGGCATCCTTTCTTTAATGCTATGTCGAGCTCCAGTGTGGTGCCAATCGTACAAGGTGAAGGCAAACAATAGGATAATGTAGTTGGATTCCTATATAACGAACCACACTAGTTTTACAACAAGTCTCTACTATTCAACTTCACCGTTTCACTGTGGCAAGGACCCCAGAGTGATGGATAGCTCTAACTAATGAGGCCCCACCAAAAGTTACACAATTATTTCAATGGAAGCGAGTTTTCAATTCGAGTAGGTACTTACGGCGATTCATATTTTATGGATGATTAAGTTCGTAAAGCTTTGTACAAAGTGTAATTAATGTGCTTTTATTTATTTATTTTTTGTAAGCGACAGACTTGCAACCTGTTACGTGTGAAATGGAACGTGCCTCTGACTAACCCCTTTAAAAATCATCAAGGATCTGAGCGCCAGGAGATCTGAGAGGATGTCTACCGCACTTTGGCATTACAAAAAGTGCCAGACGTTGTCTTGTCCTAAATTCAATAATCCAATATTAAAAAGCACTTTCGGTTTTTCCTGATTGCCGTGATAACTTTTCCTTTTTTGTATGTTAAAATCTTGCCTTGTTATTATGAACACAACAAAATACTAGCCAAATCAGCCGAACTGTTCATAAGTGATGATATTTCAAACATGCGGCAATTGATTTTTATTTAGCTACATAAATAGCTGGCTCAATAAAACTTTTACCAAATATCTGGTTTCATTGTCAATTCCTTGCGAAATCTAATTTCCACCATCTATGGGCACACAAAAGAACGAAATTAATGAGTAATAAAAACGCCATTATTAAATCACTCAGACGTTCCCCATTCTCAAACGGGAGAGATAATTTACGGAGTTAATATCTTTAGAGTACAAGAGCCAGAAGCGATTTTTTTACGGAAAATGAACATCATTTTTAATGGTAACCACCTAACCCGGCGAACTTCGTATCGCTTTAGAATTAACTCCCGTTCCTATTCCCGTTAAAAATCCTAAGTCCATCTCCTGATTCAAAGCTACCTCCCCACCAATTTTCAGTCAAATCGGTTCAGCCGTTCTTGAGTTATAGATAGTACACTATCAAATACACACGACTTTCTTTTATATACATAATTATAATAGATATTATTTTATTGAACTAGTGGAAACCTCCGCAAGATTGTTTACGTAAAACTATTTTTAAACTTCAACTTCACTGCACCCTTTTAGGGCATTGATAGATCAGTCAGTCATTAAGTAACACAATAGTTTTATTTGAGTATACATTTACCTGACTACAGCGCAGCATCAGCAGACTAGTAACAGTCTATCTATTACCGAGATTTATTTAGACTACCTTAAATAAAAACAAAATGGCTTCACCCTAAAAGATTTTCAACCCGACTTTTTTTTATTGTTTTAGTTTTTACACTCTAGAAGCACAAAAGGTTTTTCATCATCATAAACGATCTTTTTTATTTATTTCGTTACAAAACTTCACTTGCGCAGAAAGGTAAATAGGATTTACTATTTTTATTAGTGTTTATCTTGTTGGCCTTGCGCCAAGATGCTTCGCAGTTTATCAGAAGATTGGAGGTTCAAATCAGTTGTGAACCAATGACTTTTTTTAATCTTACAACTTTCTGTGAGTATTAACACGTGCTCAAAACATCGTGACTAGTATACTTATAAGCAGCAACGTGCTTGCAACCTGTCACGTATGGAAACTACTGCAAATAGTGGTTTTATGCTAAAATAAATTTTTGAACATATCTCTGACATTTAAGGTGGTAATCTATGTACATTCAGACCATCAAGGCTGCGTGAAATGCATGAAAAATGTGTGAAGGTTTGGTTTAATATATATGTATAATGCATAAGTGTATGTGTGGGTTAGAGTGTATCTTTATCTTCTTTGCATTATCCCACGTCCTAGATATTGCTAATGAATTTGAGAGTGTTTATAAATTAATTTTGGTTAAAGTGTATCAACATACGAAAATCAGCATTAGCTCCCTCACTATTAGAAATGGGAACTTTCTCGAAAATTCGAAATAGAGAACTTTTGTTTTCGCTCTGTCGATCCGAGGGAAAATTAACATTTTTGTGACAACTGACAAGGATTACGTTTATTGTTTCTAGTATTGTTTATTTTTGGGATTAGTTAAGTGCTAAAATGGTGGTGGATACAGTCAGACAAACCTATTAGGTTCTGCCAATTTTAATGGACTTTGAGAATTAAACCAATATACAGGTTTTGTTTGCACACGTGTTACTCGAACTATCAAATTGCAAAATATCATGATCATTATTTTTATATGGAGAAATGTATTTTCACATATAAATAAATAAATATTGGCGGACTTTACAGACAGCGCCATCTAGCCCCAAACTTAAATAGGTACGTTTTTTTGTGTTTGTAAATCCATACTTATTATACAAAGGGTATTTATAGTAAAAACCATAAAACATATTAAAATATATAAACGCATAGAGATCTGAGAGGACGTGTACTTGGGAATTACAATCGCGAATCCTATTGAACGCGCTTAAAATGCTGAAGTTTATCAGATTGACATATAAAAACACTCCGCAATATGTTCAACACCAACTGCCACCAATCCATTCAGCCAGCGTTCAGCGTTCTCCCTAGTATTGCAATATATTCAGTCTCCCCTTTTATTTTTTACACCCATCAGAATACATTCTAAAACTCGGCGCGGTAAAAAGACCCTTCACAAATGGTTGAATCGTCACTGGGCTCAGTTGAACGCGAGCGTTCACTTCCTGCCCCCTCTGACGTCATCCGCCCCCCCCCCCCCCTCCCCCCTCTAGCCAACTGACGGTCTTTTGTCTGAATTGTGAAATCCATGAAAATAATAAATGTTTTTGAATTTTTCACGAACATTTCTGGCTGGTTGCGTTGTATGAATGGTTGGTTTATTAGATTTAGTATCATCTCTTTTTTGCAAACAATTTTCAAATGTACTATGACTTTGAAAATTGTACATTTATTTGTAAATAACTTCCGCCAGTTACAGCTTGTGACAGGTACATTACTACGAAAGTATATTAAATTGTGATTACTAGACATAACTATAGATTGTTACACGGGTCTTTATAATGTAATTTATATTATCATTAATTTATTTCCCCGACGTTTCGGCTATGTACAATAGCCATTTTTAGCACATATAGCAGTAATTAGCATTCTGTGACAGGTACATTAGTAAGAAAGTAGAATAGCTTTTATATTTATGTCAAAATTGTAAGTAAAATCTAAAATATAAAAAATAAATAATCACCGCTGTGATCCCCAAGTACGGTAGACATCCTCTCAGATCTCCAGACGCTTAGATCCTTTGAAGATGTCTAGTGGGGGTAGTCAGAGTCACGTCCAAACATTATATTTGGCACATGCCCACATTTTACAGTAGTTAGAATTCCATAAGTGACAGGATACAAGCCCATCGCCGCTTATAAGAATACTAACTGGTTTCCTCACGATGTTTTCCTTCACCGTTTTGAGCACGTCCTTTGGTACGCATATAAATTTTTCGAACCGAAAAATTCATTGTTGCACGCCGGTATTCGAGTACACGATGTTCAGATTGAAAGTCGAGGTACCTCCCAATCGGCCAACACGGCTTTTATAAAAAAGAAATATAACACAAATAAACAACTTCGTTATCAAGCTAATTTCATGTAGATATCTACTAACCACACAATACCGCGGGCTAAATCTAGTTTTAGTCCATAAACTTAATCATCTCAGTGAATTTCGAATAAAGGTTTTATTTGTAAAAGGGTATTTATTATTAGTAACATTGTTTTAAACTCAATTTAATTTGTTTTCCGACTAGTTTTTGCCGACAGTTTTGTTCACGTGATGTTAGTATCTATCTACTTTAAATTTACTTGACTGGCCTTACAGCTCAGTTGCTAGTAGCTCTGCCTTCTGCGCTGAAGGTTGTGGGTTCAATTCCCACCCAGGATTGATTGAGTTGTTTGAATTTTGAATTAATTGCTCTGAGTCTGGGTTTTAAGATGAGTAATATTATTTACAAAAAATATCTGTATTTACAAAAAAAAATATTAAGGACGTTTTATATTAGTTATCTGGTCTAATAATTATTTATTCATATTTAAATCTCACTATAATCAAAACGGATAATAGACAAAGAATTGTATTTACTATAGATTTTAAACAAGTTTGTTTGCTTGCTTAGTTATTGACTGCCAAAATTGAAAATTACCAAAACCGGGATAGGCACTACAACAGGGTATTTGATCCTACGTGCTAGAATATTTAAAAGCGGTTTAGTAGTTTCAAAAATTACCTCCTACATCTAAACTCACAATCACACAAACAAACAAAACCACTAATATTAGTATATATGGCCAGATATTTATTTAGCCTAATTAATTGTATTTAAGTAAAACCAGCTCTTATAATTGCAAGTTACGTATTTTGTATTTCATTCAAACTCAAAACAAGGCTTCAGATAATTTGAATACATAATGAATTTTTACACGGGTCTATATCACGTTACGTCTATTCATCGACTACATAGCCTAGTCGATGCGTCTATTATTTATTTATTTTCTTGACGTTTCGAATATTAAAATTACAATAGCGAATATTATAATGGTCGCGGGCAGAAATAGTCGAAACAGAAACATTAAGGTGATAATGTGAAATGTTTGGTTTTTTGTATGGAAATAATGTTTAAACTGTATTATCTTAAAAACCATCAAACTTAAAACGAAACTGTCTATAATTTACTAAGCTAGTATCATTAACTAACGAATTATATAAAAATGAACTGTTTAGCTATTCATAGTTTTGATTAAAAACTAAACTAGTGTTTTTGAAGAGCCAACTTTGGAACATAAATCTAACGAGAAAAGTTTCACTAATCGTGTTTCTGTCTATAATTTATCTAGATTATATCCTTAAATTATCTTTGTTATAAAAAACAAAAATGTATGTTTTGCGGTTATTGAGAAAAAATGGTTCTGCATTTTCGATTTTGATCAATAACATTGAATAATAGGTGCATAAATAAATATTGGTGGACATTTCACACATCGCCATTTAAGGCGCTCCCAGTCGACGATTGTTTTTGTTCGAAACGAAACAAGAAATACTTGTGAACAAGCCACATCTCCTATTTTATTAGCGACCCGCCCCGGCTTCGCACGGGTAGCATGTTATTATACATATAAACCTTCCTCCTGAATCACTCTATCTATTAAAAAAAACCGCATCAAAATCCGTTGTGTAGTTTTAAAGATATAAGCAAACATACATACATACATACGCGGCATACATACCTAATTAATGATATAAATTATGGTTAAAGAACTTTATTCTCAAAAGAAATTATACATTTCACTTAATGAGAAATTACAAATTTAAATTAAAGTAGATTATTATATAGACAGTGAGCATGCAGTATGAGTCTATAAGTAAATGACCTTAATATTACGAAAAGAAGTTTTGTATTATTTAGTAAAGTGGGTACTTCATAAAAAAGTTCGCATACGTTTGACGAGCTGACGAGCGGTATTGGTCAGGAATGCAGCTACATACAGGGTCGGATTTAGAATGTAGTAATAATGTGATTTTTAAGTTTTGATTTGAAAATGTTTAGACTGTTTGAATTTTTAATAATTTTTGGAAGGGAATTGTATAATTTGGCACCCTCAAAGCATATACTCTTTTTACCATAATTAGTACGGACTTTGGATATTTGAATATTATCTGCATTACGAAGCATTCTCTTTCCTTTTTGCCTGTTAGTTTTAAATGTTGTCTCGGTATGTGTTTTATTTTGTAGTATTTTTTTGATTAAAATACATGTTTTAAAATAGTATGTTTGGTATATGTTCATAATTTTCGTTTGACTGTATATTTGTTTTGATGGTGTCAGAAAGTCGTAGTTGAAGAGGAGTTTTATTATTTTATTTTGTTTTATCTGTAAATTTTGTAATGTATTTTTAGCTGCACTACCCCAAATTTCGACAAGATAATCTAGGTGTGGCTTTACTAGAGTAAAGTAGACGGTGTAACGGACTTGACGTGGAAGACATCGCACGTAAGAGTATAACGAGCCTGTTAGGGAAGAAAGTTTTGAGCATATTTTGTTTGTATGAGCTTTCCACGTTAGACCTCCATCAAGTATTAGCCCTAAATATTTTTCTTCTGTCGCTTCTTTTATTTGAATTGCGTCAATATTAAGGGGAGTATAGTAGTCAATTTTTTTATTTTTAGCTTTGAATATTATGTATGAGGTTTTAGAGGTATTAATAGTCAGTAAGTTACTTTGGAACCATTTGTGTAGTTCATTCAAGTCTGTTTGAGCTCTAGGGATGATTTCATCTAGTGATTGACCAAAGTAGAAGATGCAAGTATCGTCTGCGTATAGTGAAATTTCACCACCTAATAGCAGTTCAGTGATGTTGTTGATATAAATCAAGAAAAGAAGTGGGCCCAGTATCGACCCTTGCGGGACTCCGTAAGTAATAGACTGAGGAGAACTTTTGTATTGACCGATCTTGACGATTTGTTGTCGGTTACTTAGGTAGCTTTTAAAAATGTTTAGTGCTTTTCCCGTAACTCCTATGTTTGATAGTTTGTTCAATAAGAGGATGTGACTAACCGTATCAAATGCCTTTTTTAAATCTATAAAGATTCCTATTCCCAATTTCTTTGCATCGATGTTTGT
Organism: Hydriomena furcata; assembly: GCA_912999785.1. Lineage (NCBI taxonomy): Eukaryota > Metazoa > Arthropoda > Insecta > Lepidoptera > Geometridae > Hydriomena > Hydriomena furcata. The sequence goes on from OU538826.1 coordinate 2,622,897, forward strand.
TTTTATTTTAGTTACTAAGTCTATTGTTGCAGATAATGTGTTGGATTTTGGCCGAAAGCCATACTGACGATCTGATAGAAATTTAATGCTTGTTAGGTGATCATCCAAGCGGTTATGAATTAGTTTTTCGAAAATTTTGGATATTACTGGCAACACAGATATAGGGCGGTAGTTACTAGGATCGGTCTTCACTCCAGATTTATATATTGGTGTTACTTTTGCTATTTTGAGTTCGTCCGGAAATATTCCTTCCTCGAAGCAGTCATTAATGCAACATGTAAGTTTAGTAAGAATATATGGTTTCATACACTTAACTGCTTTGGTAGTAATGTTGTCAATTCCGGAACTGCAATTAGGGTCAAGATAATCAATTATTTTAGAGACTTCATCTTCACTACATTTTCTTAACATTAATAATTTATTTTTAGTTACCAAGTTGCTGTTACTAGGGACCGCGTTTATTAAGGTGTGGAAATTATGTGGTATTTTATCCGCTAGGTAGGAACCAATTGTTGCAAAAAATGAATTGAATTCCTCACATATATCATTGCCATCTGTAATTATTCCGAAATTAGTGTGAAGTTTAGGTGGAAGGGGATCAGATCTTATTTTATTTTTTGAAAGAGAGTCGATTAACCTCCACATTTTTTTCGGGTTGTTTTTACATTTACTAAAGGTGTCGTAGTAGTAACTACTTTTAGTTTTTGCTATGAGCTCTGTTACATTATTTCTAGTTTCATGATATTTTTTTATTAAGTCTTCATTATATGATTTATTTTTTAGGTTTTGCCAAAGAATGTTTCTATCGTTTATATTATTTATTATGGTTTTGTTTATCCAGTCCTTTTGTGGTGCGTTTTGTATTTTAGTTTTAGTGATTTTACTTTGGGTTAGGATAGTTTTAATAGATTTGCTTAGGTTAGTATAGTTACAGTTATCAGTTTCACAAAACTCCTTTTCACAATTTGCGAGTAATAAGTCATAGTCGATAGACTCATATTGCACTCGGCGTGGAGGTTCTGGTTTGAATTTCTTCATTCCAACAAAAATCTGCTTATGGTCTGCCAATGATGAGTCATGAATGCCAAGATGGAAGCTTCTGTCTTTGAGATTTGTAATGACATGGTCTAAAATCGATTTCTTATCGCATGTGGTGCGAGTTGCGTACTCTTCGTCTATTTTGTTAAGAATGTCATAACCAGCTTCCCGTATAGTGTTTTTATATCTGTTTGTATCTCTTTCGGATCGTAGAAGGTTCAAGTTGAAGTCACCAAATACCAATGCTCGTTTTCTGTGTTGTATTTGTGTTTCGAAGTCTTGAAGGAAACTATTAACATTGGTTTCTCCTGGTTTATATATTAGTCCAATGTCGAGTTTTAGATGGTCAAGAGTAATCCATAAGTAATTATTACCATTACTATACTTTTCTTCGAGTAGGCTATGTTTTAAATCATTATGAATGAAGATAGATACGCCTCCGCCTCTCGTGTCTGTTCTGTGATTGAAGTAGTGAGTGTAGTTTGGTATTTGTATTCTATTACCTTCTTCTTCCGTCTTAACCCAAGACTCTGTTATCAAAATAAGATGTATTTTAGCGTCGATGGATTTGATAATACATTTCAGTTCATCTAGTTTTCCAGGCTTAATAATGCTTCTTATATTAGTGTAAAAGAAATTCATTGATGTTTGGAACTTTTCAAGATTGTTATATGTTTTCAGTATTTGGTATGTAGTTTCTTGGCCTTGGTTTTTATCTTTATGTGGGGTAGTAATGTATTGTGGTGACACTATTAGTTTTTTGTCTTGGGGACAATTTGGGGATATCCCTTTATATATTTTATTATCAGATCTGTCTCGCCGTTTTCATGCCGCCTAAGAAGCTCCGTTTTGAGTACCTTCATGTGTGATTGTTGGGCTGGAGTCTGGTCGGAAAACACTTTGACGTGTTTATTTGTGATCTTATCTTTATTTCGGAGTATGTCCTTTGTGATGTCTGAAGAGTACAAGTACACTTTCAGTGGGCGATTGGCATCTGGTTTATATTTGCCGAGTCTTGATGTTTTTACTGAAGTTGGTACAAGTTTGGTTGTCATGCTTATTATACTGAGTGCTTCTTTTTCGTCAAATGCACGCCTATCTTCATTTTCCGATCCGTGTAGTTCAGTAACACCGACAATGATGATGTTTTTCTCCCTATTTGTTCTCTCACGAATTTCGTTTAAAAGGTCCTCCTGCGAGCTTGTGGGTAATGGATGTATAAGTTTTGGACCAGAACCGGTCTTCAATGTATTAACTTCATTTTCCAGGACCTTAATCTTTTGCTCTGACAACTCCTTTTTATTTTTGAGGTCAGTGATATCAGCTAGTATTTTACCATGTTCCGTTACCAAGTATTCAGTTGTGGAACGAATGTTGTCCATTTGATTTTTTATTTGGGAGATATCCTCACGCATAGACATCATGTGTTCGTTTTGGGATATAGTAAAATCTTTGAGTAGGTTCATGATGTCACTCCGTAGTTCGGTTATATTTTTCACGCAGTCACAGTCCGTCCCTGTATGAATTCCTATTTTTCGCTTGCGTAGTGTCATCTTTTGGTTGTCCACATCGCGTTCGGTTAACTTAGTTAAGTCCGGTGCCGAGCCGCCAGCATTCGTTGGAAACTCGATGTTACTCATGATAGTCGAATGTCTTTTTAAAACGTATGGGGTTTAGTACCAATAAGGTTCAGCGAGTAAATTATCGACTGCAGTTTGTGTGGTGCACTGGTGTAAGTAAGACGAAAAATGGAGACTGTCTTGCTTACCCGAGGGGGTGAGGGGCGCTTGCGTCCGGACGTTTGTACAGCTACTTTTTCGTATTCTGTGATGTTGTTGGTGATGTCCAGTTTATTACGGATGTAACTTCCAATTTGGGTTTAAAGTAAATTGCTAAGTATTGTGATAGCACAATGAGTGAAAGTTGCTACACTGTAGTTTAAGGATTTAAATTATAATTAGCGACACGTCTGCTCTGCACGCTCACTGAGCTCAGTCATTAGGTATAATTACTTATCAAAAATCTATTCTAATAGAAATCTTGATCTACATAATATATGTACCTATCTTTAACAATAAATCACAAGTTGATTTTAAAAGTAGGTATATAAAATATTTCGATCATAAATTCTAAAACGTATCATTTTGAAATAATATCTTTATCGTGAAAAGTTTCTGCTATTATGTTTTCAGCTTAATAGAAATCTAGGTAGGAATCTGAAGTAATATACTTATAAAAATAGGAGCTGTGGCTTGTTGAGAAGTATTTCTTTTTTCGTTTCGAAAAAGAGCAATCGTCGACTGGGAGCCCCTTAAGCAAAGCTTGTACTATGGGAACCAGAGTACTGAGAGAATACATAAATATATAAATATATACTTTTTTGTTGTAAATACATACCTAAGATATGTACCTACTATTACGATAGTTTGAAAAATCAGCGAACGCGTAAACTGCTAGCGCTGCATATAAAATATAAAAAATAGGATCACGACTGTAATCCCCAAATATCCTCTCAGGTCTTCAGACGCTTTGAAGATGTCTAGTGGGGGTAGTCAGAGGCACGTCCAAACATTATATTTGACACATGCCCACATTTTGCAGCAGTTAGCATTCCATACGTGACAGGTTGCAAGCCCATCGCCGCTTATAAGAATACTAACTGGTTTTCTCACGAAGTTTTCCTTCACCGTTTTGAGCACGTGTTTTTGATGCAAATTTTTCTAACAGAAAAATCCATTGTTGCACGCCGGTATTCGCTGCATACATACTTAGGTCAATGTACAATGTAAACCGTACAGTCCCTTAGTGCAAATTCGGCTTTATCCCTAAGCATAAGAGACATCCTCTGATCTCCAAGCACTCATACCCTTGAAACATATAATTATGAGGAATAAACTCGAGGCACTTCTGTGGTGTCTTGTACCTTTCTAGGGTAAGGCAATAAAATATCAGACTTCCATTATAACAGTCGCAAGCGACCCGCCCGCATCGCTCGGCGTTCGATCGTCAAGTAACCAACTACCCGCGAAGCGGACGGCTCGTTTAGCCGAATCATTTATTCATACTTGTACATCACATCTCTCTCTTTCAATAATGTTTTATAATTATTTTTCTAATCTAGCTCACAAATCAATATAATATATTTCTAAGCTCACAAATCAATACAATATACTTCTAGGCTAATTGTAATTTAAACTTTAGTCATTTAATCTAGAATAATCGAGTACAATAAATTATCGTTTAATTAGCATCTGTTTCCAATTAATTTTCTGTCTTGTTTTAGCTTGAATTTTCCATCCTCCCTCTGCCTCCTTTATGTGTATTATATTTCTTCTCATTTCTTTTGTCTTCGTTTAATTAACCTTTTTCTTCTACCTCTTTCTTCTTCTACTTCTTACTTACTTCTAAATCTATGTTCCTATTCTCTACATCTTAAAGCATTTTCTCTAGCTATTATGGTGAAGGGTCGGCTGGTACAATGATTGCCTAGTTTATCTGGTCAGCAAAGAACTAATGATTTATTAATGTTGGTTAGATAGCATGTACTTTTTAATAAAATGATGCTCTACTCAAAACAATTCTTTAATTCATTTGAAACAAGCTTGCTAACATAAGTAATTAACTATACTTGCACGGATAAGAGATTTCATATGATAATAGTTATTAGCTGTAAATAAACCCATCATATATTTCGTACCTACCTCAAACAATAAAAGTTATGAAAAAGTTTGAACACGTACTTAGAGTTAACAACGCTTTCATATATATATATGTATATATATATATATTTTATATAAGTACAAGCCATTCTTGGTTAATTTGTATATGATAGGTAAGTGCATTACTAGATAGGTAATTTAATTTAGAGATCTTCATTGTACAACTGTAGCTATAAAACCATTTATTTATTATTTACATGGCTGTAGTTTGTAAGTACCTAGGTATATTTTTCATGTAGGATGTAGGTAAATTACTAGGTAACTAAATTGTTCATACCAACTGGTTACCCAAATACCCAATTACTAAAAGGGCCTACCTTTAGCTATACTAGAGTAAGGTACTCTCATACCTAACTGCTGAGAATGCATAATTATGTAGATAAGGCGTAGGTTTGTACCTACCCATATAGCAATGTCCAGTTTAACATTATTTGTCTGTATAAGTCGTGATATCAACGCAGACACAGTTAAGTAGGTAAACTACCTACTTATGGAACTTATGCATCCAATCATGCCCTATCAAGGCACAAAACTTGTATTGCATTTTCACAACACCAACATAAAATGGGATATTTGACAAGATTTTGAAAACCATTCTAGATTATTCAGAAGTGACTGTGGAACCCATAACAATATTATTCTCAATTCTGTTAAGTATTGGCCCTAAAAATGTATATTAAATATTGACAAATTAAATAACGGCGGATGACATATTGACAAGCTTGCTACGTCATAATAGATTCGACCAATACTGACCATTTGTGTCACGTGACTGTCGTTTAAAATAGATTTTTTGTTCTTTTTTTTTATTTTCAAGTTATTTTACTCTATAACGCTTTATAAAGGCATAATTTAAATAGATCACTATCAACAACACTTTATTTTTCATACTGTCAAATAGCCTATTGGGTTGGAACTTGGGTGTTCCGACTTCACAAATAGAAAACTAGAGTTAAGTGAAATACCCAGACTGCGTTGGTGTTGTTTGCTATATTTATTTGGTTATCTATTTCATTAATAAAGTTTTTCAAAACAATGAAAACAAGTAGAAATGATATAATGCATCAGATTGATTTTCAAAAGTTATTTTAATTCCCTGATCGCTTCACAAAATGTGGTGATGGGAATTTGTCAAGAATTTATCTGACTATCAATCAGTAAAACAGTGATCAAAATACAATCATAAAACGAAAAATATTCGAAGTCTGTGACTCGCTTTGTTCTTTAGAAACAAAATAATAGTGATGGTGGAAGTGAAGAACCAGTGCAATGCTACTTTAACTCTGATGGAACAAACCGTCCTCGAAGAAAACCTCACACTTGTAACGATGTTGTGTAGAAGCTTTAAAAAGATCGGAAGTCAGTGTTGAAAATGGTTTAAAAATCAGGTACAAATGTGTCAACTTTATAAGTTGCATGTTATATTAAAAGGACTGATTTCAATTGTACTACATTATTCTTTGTAGATTAATATTCTAAAACTGTTTATTTTTATTTTATTTTTTTTTCCGCTTAAGGCCTTCACGATACTGGCCCAGCCTTGTGTGAAATCTGTTGTTTAACCCTTTTTGTTCTGTTCTCTCAACATCACACTTTAAGATACCTTAATCTTAAGTACTTTGTTAACCTGTTGAATGCTTAATAATATTAATCATATTATTTGTTCTTTGTATGTTTGTTACTTTCTTTCGTTGTTTTGGTATTGCAAAACGCCCACAGGCACATTCGATATTATTATATTATTTAGCTTTAGTTTTCTCTGTGAATTTGTAATTTTATGAGAAAATAAACATCTTAAACCGTATTTTTATTTTTTTATTTTTTTTATTTTTTTTTATTAAATTTATTCGGTTTATAATAGCCGAAATTTAGCACAAGGGCTTTAGCCAATTGTGCACCAGTGTGTGTTAATCTATGATAACTCGTTTTAGGTGGTAACAATTCGGTCGAGGAGTCGTCGGTTTGTAAAAACTTTCTTACTAACACGTATTCCAAATAACTGCTTTTTGTAGAAGAGCGTATACGTATGTTTTGGTAAATCTAACAAATTGAGAGACTGGAAAAACTGTTTGGGAATTACTCCTGTAGTTGAAATGACGATAGGGATTATAGAAACATTTTTATTATTATACTTTTTTAACTTACCATTTTGTTCTTCCTGTATTATTATTATTCGTATATTAACTTTACTAAGTTTACTGCTGAACACATTTAAGAGAACTGGTTATTTTATAAATCCCTATTTTATTTACCTTGTTGATTATCCAGATAAAGAAACTGTTTATTTTATGTAAGTATCTACCTTATTTTTTTATGTTAAATGTTAAACAATGATTTTGTAATAAGGTTGATTATTTTTCATACTAAATTGAGTATCTTTTATCGTTTACAAATGCTCTTAAAACATTTAAGGTAAGGTAATAAGGTAAAATGTAGGTAATTTACCTACTTTTCATACAAGTACTTAGTCGATTTTATTATTTTATCAATCATCAGATAAAACACTGTTTACTTTGACTGTATTGTAGGCCGTGCCTATACTAGCTGACATAAAATTGCAAAAAGTTGCATTATACTTATGCAGTATACTTAAGAGTGTATGAAGTGACAATAACCCATTTTAACTAACCGAATATAATTCATTATCTTTTTAACCAATTCGTCAACTTATCGTTAATTTATTTTCTAATGGAATCGGTACTCTATTACCTATAATGTAATATATGGTCGGCTAATTGGTGTTACTGAATTGTCAACTGCTATATTTAGTTGTACGTTCTTAAATATTGAAAACATAGGGTAAGTAATTTACACTAAATTACTTACCCTAATTTAAGGACATTTAGGCACATATATTTTTCGTTGTCTATTAAGTACAGGTGCCGTTTTATATGATGTATTATAATTTGGCATCTTTTTGTTGCGGTCCTACCGCGATTGAAACTTCAAATAAACCAATAACATATAGAGTTTCTTTTTTTTTTTCATATGCTATGAAAATTGTTGCTGATCTGACGCAATTGTTCTGTGTCTGGGTGTAAATAATATATTTACAAAAATATATAAGTATTCTGTCAGTTACCTGGTTCCCATAGTAACAGCTTTTCTTAGTTTGGCGCTAGATGGCGCTGTGTGTCAAGTCCGCCATTTCAAAATAAGTAGGTACCTATTTAGGTGTAGGTAGATGATACTACTATTATTACAATATGGCAAGTATATATGTATTTGTAGTTCTAACATACATACATACCTATCCACTAGTCCATTTATTAAGTAAGCAAATCATGTACGGTCTTCTCGTACATACTTACCCACTTATAGAATTGGGACTTTTAATTTTACGTATTACTGATATGAATCAATTTGAACTTGATGATTTATTTTATTCATTCGCTTTACGTTGATTTCTGTTTATTTGCCAGATTGTTCTCGTTTAACATTCTGACTTGGCTAATATATATAGGCACATCTTGTTGTTCTATAGATAGTCAGGAGTTACGTCAACTTAGTGCATTACAACAATGGAACATATATATTAGAATAGATATATATTAGCAGGCACGGCAATTAATAATGCTCCAACATTGTATTTTTAATACTTTGCCAGATTGTTCTCGTTTAACATTCTGACTTGGCTAATATTATACAGGCACATCTTGTTGTTGTATAGTCAGTTGGTACACAACTTAGTTTAACTATACAACAATGGTACATAGGTAGGTATATATTAGCAGGCACGGCAATTAACAATGCTTCAACATTGTATTATTTTTACTTTGCCAGATTGTTCTCGTTTAACATTCTGACTTGGCTAATATTATACAGGCACATCTTGTTGTTGTATAGTCAGTTGGTAAACAACTTAGTTTAACTATACAACAATGGAACAACTAGGTATATATTAGCAGGCACGAATAAATTGTACGACTTCATCAAGCGTTATCAGTAAAAAAACATAGTAGGTACTTACTTAGTATAAAACACAAGTTGTTATTGGCATAGGCGATTACGGCAATTAACGCTGCTACTACCAAAATTTTCTCTAAAATTACGACAATGTTGAGACATTGTCATGTTGAGACATTTATACAAAACGTATTAAAAAAAACTAATAGCATCTAGATGAACACTACAGTTACATCACATTCCCCTTTTTTTTTCTAATTACCCACATTTTATGTTTTTCAACTAATAACCTGCCTGCTTTTTTTTTTTCAAGTCGTATGGTACTTTTTATGGCATGTCTTACTCACGTTTTTTTATCCTCGTCGCCATTTGTGGTGTCTTGTACCTTTCTAGGGTAAGGCAATAAAATATCAGACTTCCATTATAACAGTCGCAAGCGACCCGCCCGCATCGCTCGGCGTTCGATCGTCAAGTAACCAACTACCCGCGAAGCGGACGGCTCGTTTAGCCGAATCATTTATTCATACTTGTACATCACAACTTCCAAATAAATAATACCATTAGCTTATGCTCACAATTTGCACATTGCCTTCGTTTTTTGTGGTCGTGATTTTAATTTTGTTTATTGATTTTGCAATTATCTCTGTATTTATTTTTAATTAGGTAAAAAGGCGTAGCTTTTCAATTGCTAATGAGTTCGGGTTAGCGGTCGCGAAATAAATTGTGTCTTTCTTATTTTTGGTCAAAAAACAAATAATTAAATTGAATAGGAGCTTTCGTATTTCTTAGTTTTTTAGGATGGATTCGCATTAAAAAAACACAAAACTTGTAGTTACATCCAATAAAAAATCATGAGAGAAAATAGAAAAGACGGAATATAGAAACAAATAAAATAAAATAAATAAATAGGATCACGACTGTAATCCTCAAGTACGGTAGACATCCTCTCAGATCTCCACACGCTTAGATCCTTTGAAGATGTCTAGTGGGGGTAGTCAGAGACACGTCCAAACATTATATTTGGCATATGCCCACATTTTGCAGTAGTGAGCATTCCATACGTGACAGGTTGCAAGCCCATCGCCGCTTATAAGAATACGCCTGGAATTGGAAAACCTAACCTCTCATATTTTCCTGGAAAACCTAAACAAAAATACTAAGTCTTTACATTTTCGTGGAAAACGGGAAATATTCTACTGAAAATATGAAAACTAGTACAGAACCCTCTCCACGCGAGTGTTGTTTGCACTTGACCGGTTTTATTTAAAGACAAAAACATGGAGGAGGTTTTAGACCTCGCTAACTTTTTATAGATTAGACCAATATTGATAATTCTTTTTTTAATGGATAGGGTATACTTCGCAGTTGGTTCCATAATTTTTTTGATTCGTCGGAATATTTTCGTCAGTAATCATTTTAGTTTTCTAAACGTAATTAGAACAAAAGTTCTACCAAGCAATCTTTTGCAACGCGCAAAAATAATCCTATCACTCCGTTAAGTCTGCATTAAATTATCAGTCACGTTATGCCCTACGCTCTCAATAAAACCGTTTGAATAAAATATCTGGTGCTTATATCACATTTCTCGTTATAAATTAATCGGCGCTCTGACGTCACTTCCCCTGGGCTGACAGAATTGGCTCGAAGATGGATATTTAGAATCTAACGTAAATTGCTCCTTCACTTGGCGTAGTGAGAAAATTATGTAATATTTTTTCGACAATTTTATACTGGTATGTTAGATTTGAGAGAAATATTCTATAACATAAAACCGGCCAAGTGCGAGTCAGACTCGGGTACGAAGGTTTCCGTACTATTCTATAAAAACGGCTAAAAATCATGTTTGTTGTATGGGAGCTCCCCATAAATATTTGTTTTGTTCTGTTTTTAGTATTTGTTGTTAGAGCAACCACAGAAACACATAATCTGTAAAAATTTCAACTGTTTAGCTATCATGGTTCATGAGATACAGACGGACAGACAGACGGACAGCGAAGTCTTAGTAATAGGGTTCCGTTTTTGGGTACGGAACCCTAAAAATGAATCGCTGAATGTGTTGCTAAGCGCATATTTTGAGAGCAGCTGAACCGATTTCGCTAATTCTTTTTTTGTTGTATTCGTTATTATCAAGAGAAGGTTCTTATGGAAAAAAAATGAATTTGACAGGACAACGTCTGTCGGGACAGCTAGTCCTAATAATATTATAAATGCGAAAGTTTGTGAAAAGAAATGTATGTTTGTTCCACAATCAATTCCACATCTGTAGTATGTAGACAAATAATCAGAATAAATAATAGGGTATCTTAAAATCCTAAAAACAACCCCTAAATGATAAAAAAACGCAAAAAAGATAATTTTGGTATAGATGGCGCTGCTGTGCAACAAATGTGACATCACAAACTAAAAACATCGAGTCTTTTTTATTCGATTATTGAAATTCGACAGGACAACGTCTGTCACGTATCGGCTAGTATTATAATAAAATGAAATGAACAGGATCACGAATGTAATCTTCAAGTACGGTAGACATCAATTCAGATCAGAAGATGACTAGATAGTAGGCAGAGGCACTTCCAAACATTACATTTTGCAGTAGTTAGCATTTGCGAGTTTGTATGCAGAGAGTAATTTCCACGACACCTATTAGAAAAACTCTTTTAACATTTGATAGGTACATTATTTTGAATGGACTTGTACCACACGGGCGAAGCGGCAAACAGAAGCCAGTATAAAATAAAATATAAATAGGATCACGACTGTAATCCCCAAGTACGGTAGACATCCTCTCAGATCTCCAGACGCTTAGATCCTTTGAAGATGTCTAGTGGGGGTAGTCAGAGGCACGTCCAAACACAACATTTGGCACATGCCCACATTTTTCAGTAGTTAGCATTCCATACGTGACGGGTTGCAAGCCCATCGCCGCTTATAAGAATACTAAGTTTCCTCACGATGTTTTCCTTCACCGTTTTGAGCACGTGTTTTTTAATGCGCATATAAATTTTTCGAACAGAAAAATCCATTGATGCACGCCGGTATTCGAACCCACGACCTTCAGATTGAAAGTCGAGGTACCTCTCACTTGGCCAACACGACTTTTAATTACAAACAAGTAATAAGTAGGTTCGAGTATTACCTACAGTCATGAACTAGGTATACATTTATATAGAAAGCAACGTTGTTATTAAGGAAAATTTAATACAGCTCAGTTCCTTTGCGCCGCGGATGTGCCGGGGGCAATTAAACCTTAGTTATGACACCGCGTGGAAAGTACGAACCAACACGGGGCACTATTGCGACCGGGTACGTCAATATACTGTTAAAAAACCAGCCAAGTGCGAGTCGGACTCGAGCACGTAGGGTTCCGTACCATTATCTATAAAAACGGCAAAAAAAACACGTTTGTTGTATGGGAGCCCCCCTTAAATATTTATTTGATTCTGTTTTTAGTATTTTTGTTGCTGCTCTAACAACATATACGGACAGCGAAGTCTTAGTAATAGGGTCCCGTTTTAACCCTTTGGGTACGGAACTCTAAAAAATGTATGTATTCTATCAGTTATCAGGTAACAAGCTAATAATAATAGTGACTAATAAATTAAATATGCTATTGCCTTCGAAAATGTAGTCTCGTGAGTACACAAATTACACTAGTGAACCATAGCCGGCCACAAGCGAGCCGCAACTTGCATTCTATATAACAACCACTTCGTATAATTTCCTGTTTATTTATGGTGCTATGGACATGGACACCCTATTATGATACCTACATCGATCTTTGTAATAAATAGGATCACAACTGTTATCCCCAAGTACGGTAAACATACTTTCAGATTTTCAAGCGCTTAGATATTTGAACATGTTCGAAAATTTACTTACAAACACTACATTTGGCATATATCGTTGTGCAGTAGTAAGCATTATACGTGACAGGTAGCAAGCCCATCGCCGCTTTAAACTGACCAAAATAAAACGCAAATAATCACGTATGTGACTACATTAAGACGAGTAATAAATGTTTTTGAGGAATGCAGAATCGTTTTATCTTAATAACCGCAAAACATTTTGTGATGAACATGGATGTTTGTTCTAGAAGAAAGAAAGAAAGAAAAAACATTTATTTGCTCCAAAAGCACAACACAATTAATGAATAAAGAGAACAAAAAACAATGAACAGCAAATTGTGCCATGTGGGGGCAAATAGGTCCCCGCCTCAGCATTGAGCCGCACAGCACCGAACCTATGGAATAGGCGAAGCGCGGTGCGACGCTGGTTTTCAGTCGGGGCCTGGACGCGATGTGGCGACACAACAAGTCGATAAACTAAATAAGAGATAAGTCATAATTCTAAAGAATTTACGTACAATAGACTAAACAATAAAATAAATAAATATCAAAGTAGTATGCGAGTGTGCATGGTAAATATAAATATTCATAATATATATAAAGGTAAACGAAAATAAATAAATATAATGAAAAACAAAAAATTAAAATACACGTAATCCATCTTTAGCGATAGGTGTTCTGTGGTCGCGGTCTCGGTCTGTCCGACTTGTCTGTGGTAAAAGTAACACATGTTTTTATTTATTATTTACTGATTTATATTGATTTGATTTTATTGATTACAATTACATAATTTGAAAGGATGGGAGATGGATTGGATATGTGGAAATAGATTTAAAATTGGTACATGAAGGCGGGATGAGAAGGAGAGATCGACGCAAATGCTCGACGCGCATAAAACGAGGGTAAGTTGAGGTTATCTTTGGTAGTGAGGATGTGGCATGTTAGTAGGTAGGAAGGTAAGTTATTTGGTTAAGTTGACTCAGATTGCTCTCGCAGAAACTGGACCTTTAATGACCTACTAAAAATGCTGACTGTTTTCAGGGCGCGCACAGGCAGAGGCAGGTCATTCCATCACCGTGAAGCGGCGAATTTAAAGGAACCTCTGAACGCCATGGACTTTTGCTTCGGAGTAACAAACACGAAGGTACACGCTCTGCTTGGGTACCTATTAGTGGCATGTGCCCATACAAATTTATCAAATAAATATCTTGGGTACTGCCTACCTATCACCCCAAAAAGGAGAACCGCAAGATGTAACCTTCTGCGTGCTGCCATTTTCAGAAGATTGGATGAGTTTAGGAAAGGTGTGATATGGGAGCGAGGAGGAACATGGAAACAGAAACGAGCACATGCGTTTTGGACACGCTGAATGAGTCGCTCAGTCCTACTAAGCAGGCATGGTCCATACACAACATCACAATTATTTAGCCGTGACAGGATCAGAGATTCACATAGACTTATTCTTACCGCCTCACTTAAGTATGGTCTGATCTTATAAAGTAACTTCAAACGGTAGAAACAGTTGCGCACACTCTCAGCGATGTGCTTTTCAAAATGCAAGTAGCTGTCCATAGTAAGCCCAAGGTTTTTAGCCTCATCCACACGCTCCACGGCCTCTCCATCAACCAAAATATGAATGGGGGCTAGCTCAAGTTCCTGCACTTTCTGTCTAGAGCCAATAATCATATACTTTGACTTTTTAGGGTTAATTACCAAGCAGTTATGTTTGGACCAGTTGCATATTTCATTCAAATCTGAATTAATCCTAGTGACCGCATCATTAAGGTTAGAAGGCAGGAATGAGAGGTACAGCTGTAAATCATCAGCATAAAGATGATACCTACAGTGAGCAATTGTATGAATGATGTCAGCACAATAGAGGACAAAAAGTATTGGTCCCAAAATAGAACCTTGGGGGACACCCCTAGGTACTGACTGAAGAGAAGATTTAGTTTTAGACCCATTTGGCATAGTTAGCTCCACAAACTGATGCCTGCGATCCATGATGCCTGTTCTGTATCTGGGTGTTATAATGTATCATTATGTATTTACAAAAAAAAAAGTATATAAGTATTCTATCAGTTCTCATAGTACAAGCTTTGAATAGTTTAGGGCTAGATGGCGCTGTGTGTAAAATATGCCATCATTATAATCTATTTAGTATGGTCGTTTCTCAGCTTGATAATAGTATGGGGTCTTTAGCTTATTATGTGCTTGTGAAACTAATCAAATAGTGGGTAGGTATCTCTGGCAAGCGGGATTGGACAGCAGATCCAAAGCAATCGCACTGCGAGAGCTTACATTTGGTGTATTTGCTACTCACATCGCATCGCGGTGTTTTACGTGTGATAGTCATGGGTACCTGTTGCCATCATAGAGAGCTGTATCTAAATCATCGCAACTCAGTAACCGCAAAACATACAGTTTTGTTTTTTTATGACAAAGATAATTTAAGAATATAATTTAGATAAATTATAGACAGAAACACAAATTATAGACAGTTTCTTTTTAAGTTTGATGGTTTTTACGATAATGCAGTTTTATCACTTTTTCCGTCTTATCCGGGTAGACTCAGCCCATACAAAAACGCAAACATTTCACTATCACCAACTTTAACTAACCAAATCATAGCAAGTAGTCATAAAAGCCATGGCCATCACAACATAATATGAAATAGGACACGTACCTGAGGCTTATTCAAATTAGTTGCATTTAATGAATTGAATGCTGGTTGGAGAAGAGCGTTGAACTTACTCTGTGAATTGCAGATCCTTGTTATCACATCCTTGCATGTTTGAATATCTCTTATGGGAGTCGTTGGAAGGAATGCTTTTCCTAACATTGAACATCGCTATCTAGTTTTTACAATGTTTTACTAAATATATAAATTTTGGTGGATCCTAATCTATCTATACATATAATAAAACTGTAGAAGAGTTCAATTCTGTACATTGAATAAAAACTAAAAAAAATACTCCAAGGGGCCTCTAAACAAGTAAAACAAGCCAAAAAAAAAAATTTTGAATTTTTTGATCTGTCTGTCTGTTGTCCGACTTTCACGCAAAAACTACTGGACGTATTTTGATGAAACTTTTTTGTTATGTAGCTATTAGTCCTCGGCAACATATAGGCTATAATTTATTGTAAAAATTGAAATACCAGATATGAAACTATCTGTCGACCAGCGAAGCGGGCACGGGTCAGCTAGTAATATTATAAATGTGAAGTTTGTGAGTTTGTATGTATGTTTTTGCTTCAATCAGGTCTATACGACAAAACGGATTAAGTTGTGCTGTAGATGTAGATATAATACCAGAATAAAACATAGACTACTTTTAAATATGAAAAACATCACCAAAACGATAAAAAACGCCAAAGGAATGATTTGATATAGATGGCGCTGGTATGCAACAAATCTGACATCACATACTAAAAACATTCAGTCTTTTCTATTCGATTATTGAAATTTGGACAGGACAACGTCTGTCACGGGTCAAAGTTTGTAAGTGGGTGTGTGTGTTTGCTACTCTTTTACGCAAAAACTACTGAACGGATTAAAATTAAACTTTACAGTAATATAGCATTATGCTTAACATCAGAATAACACATAGGCTGCTTTTTATCCAGGTACTACCCGTGCGAAGCCGGGGCGAGCAGCAAGTCTAAGGGTATATAGGGGGTGATGTTTGTTTGAAAATAGCTTCACACAGCAATGTGTATTAGTTGACTAGCCTCACAGCTCAGTAACTCTGGCTTCTGCGTTGTAGGTTGTGGGTTCAATCCCCACCCAGGGCAAATATTTGTGTGATGCACATAGATGTTTGTTTTGTGTCTGGGTGTTAATATGTATAATAAGTATGTATTTACAAAAAATATTTACATTAAGACGGACAAATCAGAAACTTGCCATCCCATGATTTTATTCTCCTTTCACAGTGAACTATTGTGCATGCCAAATTCAAACGAATCTAGTTTATGAAATTTCTAACCATTCCAGTAGACTCCGGCCGAGTTTGAGTGGGTTCCGCAACGGCGGGTTTCTTAAAACCTACTTAGTTTAGTTGTGTAGTGGCCGCATGAAACCGCGCATCTATCCCATGGGCATGGAGCGAGCGAGAGCTACGTTTACAATAGGATAGTAGATCACTATGCACATTTTACTTGTCATCCTCCACTTACTCTCGTTTTAGAGACATTCAAGGTAAATTTGGATGACGAATTACAACTTAGATAGCAGATATCAAAATATTTAGTTTACATAATTGGGGAAAATCAATAAGCATTTTTGGAATAAGCCAAAATAGTCATTGAAATCGCACAAATATCATAAAAGTACATCTTTAGCAACAACAAATAAGACAATAACAACAATACAATAAGTATGAATATTTTATGAAGCTTATATTTTGCTGTAGTTAGCATTCCATACTTGACAGATTGAAAGAAGAATACTAACAGTGGCTTGAGCACGAACCACTATCGCATCGACAACGTATCGTCCAAATGTCAAAACTGACACTTTTTGTATAGTGGTTATAATAGTGGTAGTTCACACGATAATTTTGTTACCGTTTTGAGCACGGATGGGCAGCACATCTATGGCCGGGATTTGAATTTCGAAATGATAATATTCGGATTTCAAATTTAAAATTTGAGGGATTTGTGGTACCTCCTACTCGGCTAATACAGCTATGTTCTAGTAAAGTGTCTGGAGATTTACTCGTCCAGCTTAAATAGACCTTCCTCGCTGATGCATACGATTCTGAATTCTGCACTTCCTGTTTCTATATTCAAATAAATAATCGTATATTTATTTACAATGAAACCGTTTTATTAATACAATACTTTTTCATATTTATTTTTCATACAATACAAAAACAAAATTTGTATTTAACACATCTGACATCTTGAAGGATCTGAGCGCCTCTGAGATGATTTCTACCGTACTTGGAGATTACAGTCGTGATTTTTTATGCCTATTTTTTTTTTATAATAACTACACATCTAAAACAGACACTGTTGGCAATTCTGTTGTCCATGCTAAACCTAAGATTTCCTAAAAAAAGGTATTGACTAAAAATACTTTTTTTTTTGTACATCCGAAATATACAAAAAAAACTAGCTTTTTACAATATTCTAAATCTAAGAACTTCCATTTAGATTACTCTAATTTAGACTTTAATGTAAATAAATAAGAATCATAGATTTTAGGAAATCTTAGGTTAAGCATGGACACAACAGAATCGACACCACTGCCAAGAATCACTCTAATCAGACTTAGAAAAGATTTATATTAGACTGAGCCGTGTCCGGGCCGGGCCGGAGCCTTTAGTTAGTAGACAGGCCCGGACAGGACACGGATCAGGCACTGTCTATATCTTTATCTTTACTAATATTATAAAGAGGAATGTTTTGATTGTTTGTTTGTTTGTTTGCATCGAATAGGCTCCAAAACTACTGGACCGATTTTAAAAAATCTTTTACCATTAAAATTTTACATTATCCCTGATGAACATAGGCTATAGATTATTTTCAAAAACGTTAGGGATCCGTATGAAAACTTCTTTAATATAACCCAATGTGTGAAAAACCAAAAAAAAACTTTATATTGCGTTTTCTGCAGAAATTACTGACAATAGAGCAAAGTGATGTACTACAGTTTTATAAAAGACATCAATATCTACAAAAAAGTTTGTAATAACATATGTTTAACTATTAGGGATCCCTATTAAAACTTCAATAAATGAGCCATAAATATCATTATTACACCCGTGCGACGCCGGGCCGGACTGCTAAGTGTAATATAAACTGCTTCATACAAAATGTATGTAACGTTTCAAATCCGTGCCCCGTCCACATACACGGCACGCCCCGGACAACCCCGGTCTAATATAAACCTACCCTTAGCCGAGGGATAGGTAGTATAGATACGATTGGCAAGTACTACGTCAATTTAGTATGTTGTGTTAAGCAGTTGGCTTGCCAAGTGATCCCAGTAATTAATCCCAATTGGTAGGTAATGGTTTGTGCATGGGATTAAGTAGACCACAAGATATCAAGTTATTGGTAACTAGCAGTCCGCCCCGGCGTGTCACGGGTGTAATAATGATTTTATGGGTAATTTTTTTACACCTTGGGTTACATTATCGAAGTTTTCATACGGATCCCTAATAGTTAGACATATAGTATTATAAACTTTTTGGAACGAAGTTCCTTATCGCGCGTTGTGAAAGGGGGCTAGACGGAAAAAATTCTTACGAAAAGTTGTCACGAAAAGTTGTCACGACACTTTTTTGCTATAGTATATCTATTAATATATATATCTATTAATTGTGTCGAGGTCGAGGTCGAGGTGGAAGTGGAGGTCGAGGTCGAGGTCGAGGTCGAGGTCGAGGTGGAGGTCGAGGTCGAGGTCGAGGTCGAGGTCGAGGTGGAGGTGGAGGTGGAGGTCGAGGTCGAGGTCGAGGTCGAGGTCGAGGTCAAGGTCGAGGTCGAGGTCGAGGTCGAGGTCGAGGTCGAGGTCGAGGTCGAGGTCGAGGTCGAGGTCGAGGTCGAGGTCAAGGTCGAGGTCGAGGTCGAGGTCGAGGTCGAGGTCGAGGTGGAGGTGGAGGTCGAGGTCGAGGTCGAGGTCGAGGTCAAGGTCGAGGTCGAGGTCGAGGTCGAGGTCGAGCTCGAGGTCGAGGTGGAGGTGGAGGTCGAGGTCGAGGTCGAGGTCGAGGTCGAGGTCAAAGTTGATTCCCCTTCTCTTGTCCCACGTTAATTTGTGAGAACTTCGTTCCATCCGGGTGTCCCTTGACACCTCTCAAGTTTTTTTTTTGTAGATATTGATTTTATCTATAAAACTGTATTGCATTACTTTGCTCTATTGTCAATAATTTCCGCAGAGTAAGCGATATAAGGATCTTTTTGGTTTTTTTTTCACATGTTGGGTTACTTTATCGAAGTTTTCATACGGATCCCTAACATTTTTGAAAATAGTATATAGCCTATGTTCATCAGGGATAACGTAGGATTTTAATGGTAAAATAATTTTTAAAATCTGTCAAGTAGTTTCGGAGCCTATCCGATGCAAACAAACAAACAATCAAATCTTTCCTCTTTATAATATTAGTATAGATATAGACTAGATGTTGCTTGCAACTTTGTCCGCGCGGTTTCCGTGTATAAACTTTCATTCAGTATTTATTTGGGTGTAATTTTGCAAAATAAATATTGTTCGACTTTTCACATATCGCTATCTAGCCCCGAACTAAGCAAAGCTTGTACTATGGGAACCAGATAACTGATAGAAAACAGAACAAACATCTATGTTCATCACAAAAACATCCCACCAAAAACATTCTGTAAAAAACTAGCCAAGTCTCGATGGAGCTGCTTGTTTATCTCTAAAAAGTAATGAAATCTAGACAAAGTCGTGTCAAGTCTGAGGTTCTTTACTGCGATTTCTTTATTATTATAGAATGTTGTGTGACTTGGCCGTTGAACATTCTTTATACGTTAGTGGGTACAAGTAAATTTTGTTTACACGTAATGTTATACCTATCTGTTGTAACTACCTATGTTTGTTAAGCGAGATAATAGCCAATACAGGTATTGGTAATTGGACGCTAGTGTCTTATTTTAGGCTGTTGTTGATCGTGCAACACATGCATTCAGCATTGACAATGTTGACTTCTGCTGTCTTCTTTTTGGAGCGTCAAATCGACCACCGATCTAACATAAAATAGACGTATTTTTTATACTGTTTGTTTCAGGCTCGCCTTTACATAAGTATTATTAAGCCTACAATTGACTGGTTATTGAATCAACGTTTTCTAAGTGGCAATTTTCCATCGTTAATGGGTAGCGGTTCTGGCGACAGATTGGTGCAATGGTGTCATGGAGCACCTGGTTTTGTACCCTTGTGTACTCTTCAACGGCCAAGTCACATAACATTCTATAATAATAAAGAAATCGCAGTAAAGAACCTCAGACTTGACACGACTTTGTCTAGATTTCATTACTTTTTACAGATAAACAAGCAGCTCCATCGAGACTTGGCTAGTTTTTTACAGAATGTTTTTGGTGGGATTTCACTTCTTTTTGTAGAAACGTGGGCTTATTGATTTATTTTATTAGATTTTCTTATTTGACACAGTTTTTTTTTCTTTTTATGAGTAGTTTTTTTATTATAAAAACAAATCGTAAGCGCGTTTAAAATACAGTCAGCGCCATCTAGCGACGTGTGCGGGTATCACCACCACTCTTAATTTTGAGCGAAATTAATATTTTAGTTTATTTAATTTGTTAATTTGTTTATTCAATTTGTGTAATGTTCGAGTAGAATAAAGTTAATCGTTCGACTATTTCTTCTTGTAAACTTGTAAGTATAAGTAAGTATAAAAGCCAGTCTAGTCTTATCCAGAGTTTTCCTTTAATTTTATTGCGTACTAGCAGTCGGCCCCGGCGTCGCGTCGCACGGATGTAATAATGATATTATAGGTATTTTTTTTACACCTTGGGTTACATTATCGAATTTTTCATAAGGATCCCTAATAAACCTTTTAGTATCGCAAACTTTTTTTGTAGATATTGATGTCCACTTTAAAACTGTATGTAGTACATCACTTTGCTCTATTGTCAACAATTTCCGCAGAGTACGCGATATAAGGATTTTTTTGGGTTTTTTTCACACGTTGGGTTACATTATCGAAGTTTTCTTACGGATCCCTAATAGTTAGACATATAGTATTGCATACTTTTTTGTAGATATTGATGTCTTCTTTAAAACTGTAGTACATTACTTTGCTCTATTGTCAATAATTTCCGCAGCAAACGCAATATAAGGATTTTTTTTTAATTTTTTCACACTTTGGATTACATTATCGATGTTTTCATACGGATCCCTAATATTTTTGAAAATATACTATAGCCTATGTTCATCAGGGATAATGTAGGATTCTAACGGTGAAAGAATTTTTCAAATCGGTCCAGTAGTTGAATATTTTTTGTAAAGGCGGTATGTCGATCTCTAATAGTTTGGTTAGGCTTTTGTGTTTTCTTATAAGGGTCACCAGGTACTCCAGATCTTCGATTATCCTAGTTTTTATGGTTTTCCCTTTATGTGGCCATTAAACCCTAACTCTGTACCAAATTTCAGCTCTCTGAGTTTATGGGAAGTACTAGTTCTATTCTGATGATCATGAGTGAGTGAGTGAGTGAGTGTCTGTCTAAAATGCGAAACTTTGCTTTCGCTTAACTTCGTAACTAAATGACCTACAGACTTGAAATTTTGGAGTTTAAGTATGTGATTATGGCTTACTGGATGACGAAAATTTCAGCGTTCTGGTCTTATCCAGAGGTTCTCAAATAGGGGCCTGAAAATGCGGCGAAATGGTTCCAGTAAAGGATGGTACGGCAGTGTTTGCTTCGCGCTCGACTTGGCGGGGGCACTGCCGTGCCCCCAAATTTGTTCTGGATGGGAATTGAACCCACAACCTACAGCGCAAAAAGCAGAGCTACTACTAACTGAGCTGTTGTCTGAAATACGTCATTCTTTTTTTCTTTCCTTTAACATCTATCTATACTTATAATAAATCTGTAGAGAGGTCAATTCTGTACATGAAATATATTTCCAAAATAACTATCAGGGGGTAATTAGGGATCGATACTGATGCCAAAAATGCAATCAGTTAAATTTTTGTCTGTCTGTCTGTCTGTCTGTCTGTCTGTCTGTCTGTCTGTCTGTATAACCGTTATAGAAACAAAAACTACTCGACGGATTTTAACGAAACTTGGTACAATTATTTTTCATACTCCTGAGCTGGTTATAGTATACTTTTCATCACGCTACAATCAAAAGGAGCAGAGCAGTGAAGGGAAATGTTGGGAAAACGGGAGAAGTTACTCCATTTTTTAATCTTCCGTCGCGTGTGCAACTTTAATGGTTAAAGCTACGCAAAAATCATGTATGACGGAAATGTTCTCCTTAAAATTATATAAAAAATATCCCACGACAGCATATGTCTATCTTTTATGGTTGACTTACAATAACACGTGTAACTCCCGATAGCTTAGCAGTTCGAAGCTTTCTGATTATATGTGTCTACTCTTACGTTTATAACACTCTCAGTCATCCCTCATTAAAAAAGTTAACATTATTAACTATTCCATAAAAAAACGAATTATAGAAATCGTGTGATACTACGCAGCCGGACCCACCGTGGATAAGGGTTAATTTTAATGCAATTAATTTTTACAAATCTATGGAATTGTACGAATTATACTCCAAAAATCAGCAATTGTACTAGAAGGGGTCAAAAAAGCTGTGAAAAAAAACGTTTTATATAAAGACATTCTGTTAGTAGTATCAGCATTGCACCCGTGCGAAGCCCGGGCGGGTCGCTAGTATTAAATAATAAAAGATATAGATATCCCTAACTTGAGAAGTGATGGGTTCTCCATACTTTTCTTGAGACAAAAGGGGCTATGTCCTTTTCCAGGATGCAATCTCCTTGCTGAATTTTATCGAAACGTGTTCAGCAGTTTGGGCGAGAAAAACAGATAAACAAACAGACTTTCGCATTTATAATATTAGTAAGGAATATGACCACCTAGCAATTACCACAAGCTATAATATAGTGATGCTAGTAATTAGTAATTTCCTCGGCTCTATCGGTATCCATAATTTCAGGCTTTAGATGTGTTGGCCGAGTTGGATGTACCTCGACTTTAAGTTCGAAGGGTTCTGAAAGAAAAAAACTGCACAGTAACATTTGCTTAAAATGTTGAAGAATAATTACGTTTTAAAAACTAAAAACAAAACCGACTGTAGTAACTGTAGTGGGGGGCTCCCCCCTCCGCGAGATCAAGGAGCACTACCCCGGCTAGCCCTCCACTCGGTGTATGAAAGAATGGCAACGTCTATAGTTGAAAACCACTATCAATACCCATAAATTTTGAAGGTTTCCCTCGATTTCCCTGGGATCCCATCATCAGATGCTGACTTGGTGATAATGGGACCACTTCGGAAGTGTAGGCTTTCAAATCTATATCTATACTAATATTATAAAGAGGAAAGGTTTGATTGTTTGTTTGTTTGTTTGTAATGAATAGGCTCCGAAACTACTGGACCGATTTGAAAAATTCTTTTACTATTAGAATCCTACATTATCTCTGTTGAACATAGGCTATAGGTATGAAAACTTCGATAATGTAACCAGACGTGTGAAAAAAATTCAATAAAAATCCTAATAACGCGTTTGCTGCGGAAATTATTGACAATACAGTAAAGCAATGTACTACAGTTTTATAGAAAACATCAGTATCTACAAAAAAGTTTGTAATACCATATGTCTAACTATTAGGGATCCGTATGAAAACTTCGATAATGTAACCCAAGGTATAAAAAAATTACCCATAAAATCATTATTACACGTTGCGGACTGCTAGTAGAATAATAATTTCGTTAATCCGTCCACAAACGCCGTAGTAATCGTTTAACATACACAAAAAAAAACCATACAGGCGAATTGATAATCTCCTCCTTTTTGAAGTCGGTTAAAAATATGACACGTACAATCAAATCTACGTACTTGAGTAGTAGGTACTTTTAATTATTATTCTTGTTTGAGCCTTCACCTTGTTCGATTGGCACCACACTGGAGCTCTACATAGCATTAAGGAAAGGATCATAAAAAAAAGGTAGACCCCAAGCCGTGTTTGTTGCCTGATTCTTCTAGGCTTGGTCGCGTGGAATCGGCGTAGCTTCACCTAGTTCCTAAGACGTTTCAAAGTGATCCTTGTGATTTTATTGAAATAAATTATTTTTGAATTTGAATTTGAATTTGAATTTGACAAAATAAAATAGGATCCTGTTATCCCTAAAAACCGTAGACATCCTCTCAGACCTTCAAGCGCTCAGATCCTTGAAGATATCTTACAGAGCACGTATAAACATTACAATTCTCACATGCCTACATTTTGCAGCAGTTAGCATTCCACACGTAACAGGCTGCAAGCCCATCGCCGCTAAAATACGATTTGTGGCCTGAGCACGAACAACTATCGTATCGACAACGTATCGTTCAAATGCCAAAACTGACACTTTTACTATACAAAAAGCGTCAACTTTGACATTTGGACGATACGTTGTCGATACGATAGTGGTTCATGCTAACCCCCGATGGGCTTGCAACCTGTCACGTATGGATGCTAACTACTGCAACATGTGGAAATGTGTGAAATTAGTTTCAGATTCGGACGTAAAGTAATCGGATTAGGTGTAATAAGACCCTTTCAGGTGTCACTGGATTTTGGTTGAATATATTTGAATTTGAAGTAGCGCTAACTACGTACTAGTAGTAACTACTGTCATAGTGAAATGTTTCAGATGTCACTCCGCACAAAACACGCTCATTCCACAATAGTTTTTTTCGTTATTTTCTTGTATTTTTAACGTAACGAGACAATTTAGATGCTCTTTACCGCGATCAACGGTAGATCGGCGAATACTCAAACAAAAAATATCAACCACGATAGTATGTAAGTAATACTTTTATTGCAAATATACTGTGTCTATTCTGTCCTAGATTCAGACGAATGCCAATTAACACTTGCCTAAAGACAACAAAAGTAACAAGTCAAATTATTGATCTGATATTAACATACGCCATCTTGTTGGTAAAGCAAACAGATTACAACAGTCCATTATGCAATATTTGGAGTGCGGTCGCTGACCCCGTCATTAGAGCTCCCAGACACTGCAAAAGTTCTTGGGACAAAGTTAGAATTGAGACTTCACAAGTACAATTTTTTCACAAAAAAACATTAAACTAGATTCTTATGAGAAAAAAGGCGTGTTGGCCGAGTGGGGAGGTTACCTCGACTTTCAATCGGTCGTGGGTTCGAATCCTGGCGTGCATCAATGATTTTTTCTGTTCGAAAAATGTATCTATCAAAAACACGTTTTCAAAACGGTGAAGGAAAACATCGGCTCGTGTTTTCACGCGCCAGAACGCGCCAAGGCGGACGGACGCGCCGTGGGAACGATGCATCCGTGGTGGCCCGTGCTCGGAACGCTCTGTACGCGACGCGCCGGACGCACACAGGCGGAGCGTCATCCGGCGCGGCCCGTCGTTTTTTCGCGCCGTGGAACCCCGGCTTTATGTGCCAAACACTGTTTGGACGTGCCTCTGACTACCTCCACTAGACATCTTTTAAGGATCTAAGCGTCTCAAGATCTGAGAAGATGTCTACCGTACTTGGGGATTACAGTCGTGAGGCTCTTGTTTTTTTGCTAAAAAAATTACCAGCAATACAATCTTCTTAAATAATTTTATAGCCAGTTACTAATACCCAGTTTTCAAGTGAAATTGGTGTATCCTAACAGGACCCATATACTCGTATCTACTTGCTCTACTAGTAAGACGTTAATCAAATGTAAATGTGTTGGAACGTGCCTCTGACTACCCCCCTCTAGACATCATCAAGGATCTAAGCGTCTGGAGATCTGAGAGGATGTTTACCGTACTTGAAGATAACACTCGTGATCCTTTTTTTTTCATGTAAATAAATAAACAATATGTTTTTAAGTTTTTGGAGCTGCCTAGAAAATAATAATGTTGTGGCTATAACTTGCAAAATTTAGAGCAAGCGTTACATAAAAGGGTAATTTCTCAATGAGTGTACTACCTCATAGCTCAGCTCAAACAAACCTGCTACGAAAAGCTTGCTACGAAAAGCTCGCTACGTTAAACGTGCTACGCTACTGCTACAGCCTTCTACGAAAGGTTGAAATACGAGACCACCGTAATCACAGGTTACTAATCTATGCTTTTTTAACTATTTCTTTCAGTGAGTAACATGGTTTCATATAGTATCTCCTTTCATAAAACTATTTTAGAATTATGCTGGGTGTTTTTTTTATTTACTACAAATATTCAACTCAATTATATTCGAGCGAAGAAAGTTTGTTTTTGAATATAATTTTTTTAACAAGATCCTTTCAAATTCTCTGCCTGAGAATTTGTTCCTGTTAAATTCAGATTCTTGATCATAGATCTGTCAGATCTACGTCTAAACATTCAATCGGAACGTGGTATACCTGGTATACCTACCTGGTTCCCAGATTACAAGTTTTGCTAAATTTGGAGCTAGATGCCTGTGTCAAATGTCCACCATTATTTATTATTATTTAGCAGTAGAAAAGTATTCTATAAGTGACAGGTTGCATCATCACTACATAGTATAAAACAAAGTCGCTTTCCGCTTCCCGCGTCTGTATGTAATATGTATGTTTGCTTATATCTTTAAAACTACATAACGGATTTTGATGCAGTTTTTTTTAATAAATAGAGTGATTAAAGAGGAAGGTTTATATGTATAATACATGCATAATATAGTAGAGAAACACTGATAATTTTAGAGGTTTCTAATGTGATGTCGTAAATAAACACATTTTTTTGCGCTTACATTGCAAATGCTGGCTGAACCCCACGAGATATATCAAAATAATGTACTACAGTATTGTACACCTTAAAAACGTCTACAAAAATTCCACGATTGTATTAGAAATGTCTTACGCACAGCGAAGCGGGCATGGGTCAGCTAGTCACTTATAAAACCACAAACGGGTAAACAGAATCTTTTATAATACAAAATAACAAAAAGTCCTCAAATCTAAAAACGGAACCATCTCCGCTCATTCCCCTGTGAAATAAACAAACGCTTTCATTTGAGATTCGCGTCGACTGTCGAAACTTATTTGCATAAGTAAAACCTGGAAATGGAGCGAAAAATGTGAAGCCAGTAGTTCGAGCCGTAATCCTATTGTAATTTGGGCATCTCATTACCGACGATCGGTTCTAAAGTGTTGGATTGTGTGTTGAGGGACGGCTTCTAATTTACGAGCTTGTTTTTAGGATCCCGATGAAGAACCTTCGCAGTTTCGCTTGAAATCCGTCCGCTGTCAGAGAGGTTTTACTCGTATATTATCTAGATGATATTTTTAACGAAAACTTATTATGTGATGCCTACAACTATGCTTTAAGGGTAGCTCTCCCGCAATTTTTGTTGTTGTTCTTTTATTTTTGTATATATCCTGTGAGTTAGCGAATACGTTTGTTGTATACTAGAAAATTTCATTAAGGTGATATATGAAATGTTTGTTTTTTTGTATGGGCTGAGTCTACCCGGATAAGACGGATAAATTGATAAAACTGCATTTTCTTGAAAACCATCCAACTTAAAAATGATAAGTATGATTATCTAACGAATTATATAAAAATGAAATGTTTAGCTATTCATATTTTTGATTAAAAACGGAACTTGTTTCTTACTTATCTCTCTAAAATAAATATGATACTGTAAAGTACTTATCAGATAAACCTGAAAAGTTACAAATATAATATAAATACATAAATAATTATCACAATTAACTTGGCTGTCCTCGATTACGAGCTGGGGCTGTACAACAATCTCTAAAGTAAGACTAAAGAAGTATTGCTTTAAGAGCGAAAGTGACAACGCTATACGAATACGTATGGCGTTGTCACTTTCGCACCGCGAGTAATACTGCTTTTGTCTTACTTAAGAGATTGTAGTACGGCTCCAGTAGTCAAGTTTGTAATCGGTTCTTAAAAGCTCGATAATCAAGTGTATTTTCTATTTTGTACGAAACATACCTACTAACTACTGCAAAATGTGGGCAATAATGTATGGACATGCCTGACTACCCGCTCAAAACATCTTCAAAGGATCTATGCGTCCGGAGATCTGAGACTACCGTACTTGGATTACAGTCGTGATCCTATTTATTTCTTTAAACTCACTTTGCTCAGAAGCTCAGAAGGGTTGACCAAATGATTTTGAAGAAACATAACGGACCTCTAGAATCTTAATCGTTTCTACCCACTGCGGTATAGGGTCATAGAACCGGTTGTGGTGCCTACCCCGGTTTTGGTCATTTTCAATTTTGTCAGTCAATAACTAAGCATAGCAAACAATCTTGTTTAAAATCTATAGCTAATACAATTCTTTGTCTATGGTCTGTTTTGATTAGTGACAGTTGGTTGTAAATACCTCTAGATTAGATTGATAATGATTTCCGAATGATAAAATATGAATAAATCTATATATATAAAAAACAATTACTGTTCGTTAGTCTCGCTAAAACTCGAGAACGGCTGAACGGATTATCTTGTTAACGGATCTTATCTTGGTCTTGAAATGTTCGTGGAGGTCTAGCAAAGGTTTAAAAGGTGAGAAAAAATCAAATAATTGTCGGGAAAACCCTAAAAACAGCCCTTTTCTTTTTTCCATACAAAAGTTTTCGGACGGGAAATTAAGACAACATTTGTTAATTCTAAAGCGAAACGAAGTTCGCGAGGTCCGCTTGTAATAAATAAATAACGCCTGTTACAAAACCTTCACATAAGAGATACTTAGATAAATAATCTATACTATGTTGTTTAAAAATCATCCTTTTAGTCATTTTTTATTTCAATATAAAAAGTTTATTTAAAAATTTAAATGTTGTTAAAATGCCCACAACCAGCGCTCTCACCCTAATAATGGTTATTAGAACCATTAACGTCCCCGGTTGCGAAGAAATGAATGCACTTTAGGATAATCTCCGAATCTTATCTGGAGCGCCGTGGGAAGAATTCCAATATCCCCAGCATTGCTGGAACTATGTATTTGAATAAAATCCCCGTTGCAAAGTGTCCTCAAGACTGTTATTTGAAACTAGCGGGATAAAGGTACGTGTACCTAGTAATTCAAATAGAAGCAAACCACACTTTATTCCTTTTGAGTATTTTTACGGACTGAAAGTAAATTGTTTGTTAATCTACACTACTATAAAGAGGAAAATTGTATTTTGGTTTGTATTTGATAAACAAAAAACAACAGGATCATTTTTAAAAATTCTGTCAGCTACATTATCAGCGAGTAAAATTTTATGTATAAAAATGAATCCCTATTTCTCTTGGTCACGGCATCCCGCGTGAACGGCTGGATCGATTTTGGTAATTCTTTTTTTGCTGTATTTGTTATTATCAGGAAAAGGTTCATAAAAAAGATTTTTGACATGACAACGTCTTTCGGGACAGCTATATTTTATCTCAAAATAGTTTGCTATCTCCGCGAAAATTGCAATAATGTAACCTAAGGTATTAACATTTTGCATATCTACATTAATACACCTATGCTAGCTAGTTATAAAGAAACGTACGTGAGCTATGCTTGTGTGCACCAAATTTTATGTTCACACTAGTAAGCACAGCGAAGACATATCCATACAAATTGACGTCGTTTAATGTGCCCTAGAGAGCTAAGTATCAACTTAAAGTTAGGTGCACACGGGCATACGCCTATGTTTATTCCCTGTGACCATTTTTATAACTATATTGACACTTTCGTTCGAATTATCGAAAGCCAAAAGGTTGTATAGCAACAAGACAGTTCATAGTTTCGGTCATTGACTGGTCTCACAGTTCAGTTGATAGTAACTCTGCCTTCTGCCTTCTGCCACCCGGGATATACATTTGTGTGATGAACATAGATGTTTGTTCTGTGTCTGGGTGTTACTAAGTATAAGTAAGTATTTACAAAAAAAAAGTATATAAGTATTCTACCAGTTATCTGGTTCCCATCGTACAAGCTTTGCTTAGTTTGGGGCTAGATGGCGTTGTGTGTAAAGTCCGCCAATATTTATATTATTTACAAAAAAACATATAATCTATTCTATCAGTAATCTGGTTCTCCTAATACAAGCTTTGCTTAGTTTGGGGCTAGATGGCGCTGTGTATAGTGCGCCATTATTTATTTATTAGTTGCTTCTATGGTGAAAAGAAGCAGTCATAGAAGAAGATTATCGTGAGGCAAATGTATTTTCTTTCTTTCTTTCTAAAAAATACTGCTCTAGCAGATCATGTAGCCCGACCTTAAATATACGCACTTAGGTATGTGATCAATACAAGAGGACCATCGCTCAGCGTCGCAGGATTCTATTAGATCGAGAGGGAACAGTGAATCGCAGCTTTTCATCGACATCGGCATGTGAACTCTCGCAAGCTGATTGAAAAATGTCCGCGCGTTACTTCAGATATGCCGCGCACTGACTGTGCAAAATGTTGTAGGATCATGCTTGTCCGCAAAAACAAGCCGATCCGTGACAGACGTTGTCCTGTCAAATTTTAATAACCGCATAGGAAAAAGCAATTTCAGGCAACTTCAAATTTTTCCATAGAAACCTTGTACTGAAAAAAGAAATTACGAATTTTGGTAGAATGCGTATCATTCATTAGTCAAAACTGCGTTGCTATGACGACTAAAGGTTTTTAGTCTGTGATGTCAAATTTTGTGCACACCAACGCCATCTATACCAAGATCATCCTTTTTGCGTTGTTTTATCATTCAAGGGTTGTTTTTCGGATTATAAGTTTCCCCTTTATTTATTCTCATTTTTTATCTACATACTACAACAAGTTTCATCTTAATCTGTTTTGTCATTTATTTTTGATTAGGGAACAAACATAGCTCTGCCTTATCACAAACTTTCGCATTTATAATATTATTAGGATATCGGGTTTGTTACAACACTTAAACTCGAGAACTTCTGAACCGATTTTCATGATTTTTGATATTGTAATAAATAGAAAAATAGCCCCAAATAGCAGAATTCTACTAATATTATAAATGCGAAAGTTTGTGATTGGGTGTGTGTTTGTAACACTTTGACGCAAAAACTTCTGAACGGATTAAAATGAAACTTTACAGCAATATAGCTTATACATCAGAATATTAGGCTACTTTTTATCCGTGCGAAGCCGGGGTGAGCAGCTACTAACTATTATAAAATCGGGAAAGAGAACGGAAACTTAACACAACATTTAATTTTGTTAATTATAATGCGGTAATAAGCTTCCTGGGTCAGCTAGTAGTAGAAAAGAACTAACTAAAAATAAGCGTTCAGGCTAAACTATAGTGACGTCTGCCTTACAATGCCTTACAAAAAAAACTCTGCAACTCGACTAGATACTACGATCGACAACGTATCGTCCAAATGTCAAAACTGACACTTTTTGTACAGTAAAAGTTGCGATACGATAACGGTTCGTGCTCAGGCCACTGTGTAGGTACTAGTATCTAATCGAGTTGCAGAGTTTATGTTGAAGAAAACTATAATGTTCAAAGGAGTTTCATTAGTCAGAAGTCAGAAATCTGGCGGATAGACTTACTCAAACGTCAACGTATAGACGTTGGGTGGCTATTACCACCTAAAATATAACTATGTAATTATATTAATATCTGTGTGCGTAAACTTTTTTGTATCTTAGGTTAAAATATGGATCTTGTGTCTGCAATAAATGAATATTATTATTATTATACTAGCGACCCGCCCCGGCTTCGCACGGGTAGCATGTTATTATACATATAAACCTTCCTCCTGAATCACTCTATCTATAAAAAAAAACCGCATCAAAATCCGTTGTGTAGTTTTAAAGATATAAGCAAACATACATACATACGCGGGAAGCGGAAAGCGACTTTGCTTTATACTATGTAGTGATAATCTAATGATTTTTGCTTCTTGAGCCATCTGAATTAACACAAGTCACAAAAACAGTCACATAACCATATAGAACTTACCGATGTATCACTGAATTCTCCGAAGCATT
Source organism: Hydriomena furcata (assembly GCA_912999785.1). Taxonomy (NCBI): domain Eukaryota; kingdom Metazoa; phylum Arthropoda; class Insecta; order Lepidoptera; family Geometridae; genus Hydriomena; species Hydriomena furcata. The sequence continues at coordinate 2,655,066 of OU538826.1, forward strand.
TAATAAGGATTCTATTCAATCCCAGTTTTCCAATACTCGTTACACCCACGTTCGCAAGCCACAGCCGGTCTTCGTGCAGACAGAAAATCGAAGGGCATAATTCAAAAAGATCACGTCGGGTGAAGGTTCGATGGAGACATTAAGACAATCTGCGCCCAGACGTGACCACCAGCTAATGAGCGGGATAGTTGCACGACCGGGAATTACCTGACATTGTATTTGTAACGTGCAAACTTTGAAATGAACAAATTGTAAAGTAGTAAGACGAGTAATAAATGTTTTTGATGAATGCAGAATCGTTTTTAGGGTTCCGTACCCAAAGGGTCTCAGATCACTAGATGCTTAGATTCTTCGAAGATGTTTAGGCACGTTTAAACATTATATTTGGCACAGGCCCACATTTAGCAATGGTAAGCATTCCATACGTGACATGTTGCAAACCCATCGCTTATAAGAATACTCACTGGTTTCCTCACGATGTTTTGATGCGCATATACACTTTTCAAACTGAAAAATCCATTGATGCACGCCGGGATTCGAACCCACGGCCTTTGAAATGAAAGTCGAGGTATCTTCCACTCTGCCTTTTTTAGAATAAAAACGAAAGAATTACGAAAGAACTGAAAATGATTTACGAATTATGTACGAAGTATTCCAAACAAATGAGAAATAAAGCAAATATCTATACAAAGAGCCCCCAAATACATTTATATTGTTGAAATAACGACGTGGCTTACAGGTTTTATCGTAAAATACTTTTTGGCAAGTAAATCTATCAACTGATTTATATTTCAAGTGTGTTCAGTGCTCATCCATCACTTTCAAGCCATTTGGATCGAGCAACGGCTTACAAATTTAATGGATACTTTTTCAGTAAACAATAAACTATGGATAGCAGCCATTTTTATAGGTACACTTTGTTCTAATTGTCAATGTTTTATAACCCAACGGTAAGCATAATCAAATAAAAAAATAGGATCACGACTGTAATCCCCAAGTACGGTAGACATCCTCTCAGATCTTCAGACGCTTAGATCCTTTGAAGATGTCTAGTGGGGGTAGTCAGTTACTAAGACTTCGCTGTCCGTCTGTCTGTCCGTCTGTCTGTTTGTCACAGGGCTGTATCTCATGAACCATGATAGCTAGACAGTTGAAATTTTCACAGATAATGTATTTCTATTGCTGCTCTAACAACAAATACTAAAAACAGAATAAAATAAATATTTAAGGGGGGCTCCCATACAACAAACGTGATTCATTCTAGCGCCATCTAGTTTCATTTGATGTTACTACGTTACGTAACACGTACGTACGGAACCCTTCGTGCGCGAGTCCGACTCGCACTTGGCCAGTTTTTTTTTAACTGATGATATTTACCAAATGTAATATTTGTACGTGATTCTGACTACCCTTTAAGCATATTCAAGAATCTGAGCAGCTGGAGATCTGATCTGGTATTTACCTATTTCAACTTATTTATCATAATTATTTAAAACAGCATATTTTTTTACGTAAAGTATGTCCAAATATGTCTTGAACCTGTAATAGTTAGTCTAATTACAATGAAAGATACAAGCACCCAGTATAATGAAGCTATAGTGAATTCACTTAAAACAAACAACATAAATTAAGTTGCTCCTGAACTTGCGCTTAAACTATCAAAACAAGTACCTTAACAATGCACGTGCTGGCTAAGTTTCCAGACTTTGGCTAGGAGTTGACACGAGCTTCCTGGGTGCATGTGTTACTACGGATTTCTAGGAAGCGGTGCTCGGCTTTTTGCCTGTCATTGTGCATAATAACTCAGAGCTTATTAACGAAAATATGTCGGACTAACTTTCGCCTGCGGCTTTCCTCTCGTAGAAACTGGATAAAAAGTATTCTTTATGGTAATGCTTAAATTTTTTTGTTATTTTTGTATAGGCTGGGTCTACGCGGTTAGGACGGAAAGAAAGAACCGCATTATCTTGAAAACCATCAAACTAATAACTTTTATTTATATAGCTAGTAATTATCTAACGAATTATAAAATAAATAACTGTTTAGCTATTCACAGTTATGAGTAAAAACGAAATTAGTGTTTTATGAGACAACTTTGGAAAATAAATCTATCGATAAAATATTCATCAATCGTGTTTCTGTCTATAATTTATCTAGATTATATCTTTAAGTTATCTTTGTCATAAAAAACAAAACTGTATGTTTTGCGGTTATTGAGAAAAAACGATTCTGCATTCTTAAAAAAAAATATTACTATTCTTATACAATAAGTTATACCAAGACATAAGCCGTTTGGTCTTGATTGAACTACAAACATACAAACATACTCAAAAACTTTCAGAATATAATTTTAAAAAAAATAGGATCACGAACTGTAATCCCCAAGTACATCCTCTCAGATCTTCAGACGCTTAGATCCTTTGAAGATGTCTAGTAGGGGTAGTCAGAAGCACGTCCAAACATTATATTGCAAGCCCATAGCCGCCTATAAGAACACTATCTGGTTTATAAGCACGCCTATAAGCACGTGTTTGGATGCGCATATCCGTTTTCGTCTTTTTCATACAATCCGCATTTCACATTTTAAAAGTGCTAGGGTTGGCACATCTCAGGAAACTGATCTTAACGCTTTTTTTTCTTTTTCTGCAAATACATTTTCGAACAGAAAAATCCATATATTTTATAAAGCCGTGCAGGCCGAGTGGGATGTACTTCGACTTTCAATCTGAAGATCGTGGGTTCGAATCCCGCGCGCGCATCAATGGATTTTTCTGTTAAATATATTATATAAATATATATATTTTTACAATATATATTTTATGAAACCGTGTTGGCCTAGTGGGATGTACCTCGACTTTCAATCTGAAGGTCGTGGGTTCGAATCCCGGCGCGCATGGTCAATAGTGGTCGTTATTATGGTCGTAGAATAACGACCACTAGTGACGGTAGCTACTTTGTAGAGAACGTAGGCCGTTTTATAGAAAGACGATTATTCTGTTGTACTAGAGGTGGTGCGTATTTACTCGACCTGGTTTGTAAACCTGGTTTAGGCATAAAAAAATACGTACCAGGTATGACGTCACAGTTTGAACGCGTATTTTGTACTTAAAGTATTTTTGTACTTGAAAGTATTTTTGTACTTTAAAGTATTTTTGTACATAAAGTATTTTTGTACTTGAAAGATTTTTTATAATTCAACGTATTTTTATACTTCAACCTATTTTTATACTTCAACGTATTTTATACTTTGTAGTATTTTTTAATTTATAGTATTTTTACGCCTACGGGGCGGGGGGGGTGCTGTACGAGTTGGTTGGGCTGAAACCAAATACTTTAAAGTATTTTAAACCTGGTTTATCAACCTGGTATTTGATGGAGGTGGTATGTACGACCCACCTTTATACCTCTATGTTGTACTGTCCCCGTAACTCCTTTGTTCTAGAGATAATGCAGCCAAAATGTAGTAGGCACTTATTAAGATTTAGGAGGTGTTAGTGGTACCTTTTGAATTTAACTACCTCGGCCTCCTTACAAAGAAACCTTCACAGCTTACCAGCCAAGTGTGCCAAATGCAATGTTTGGACGTTCCTCTGATTACCCGTTTTATTGGGTGCCAGGTGACCTGAGATGTTAACGTGAACTTATTTCACACGGAGGGCTATTTTGTAAAATCTATGATTATGCGGCAATGGGCTTGCAACCTGTCACGTATGGAATGCTTACAACTGTAAAATGTGGGCATGTGCCAGATATAATGTTTGGACGTGCCTTTGACAACCCCCACCAGACATCATTAAAGGATCTAAACGTCTGGAGATTTGAGAGAATGTCTGCCGCACTTTGGGATTACAGTCGTGATCTTATTATATATATTTTTATTATGATTATCATGTTATGATATTCATACCAATATTATTGGTACTGAATGCCATAATACCTACGCTTTTTAAACTGTTTAGGAACCTGCTAGCATTGGAAACGTAGGTATAAATATATCATTACCAATAATAATGATATGAATAACATACATTATTACAACAACGGGAAATTATTCACGTAAATGATAAATTGTCAATGAGGACACCGACAATGTTTCGATTCATCTAGAGAATCTTCTTCAGGGTGAGTGGACCATTAAACGCGCGCGCTACCCTGCTCGCATTGTCGTAATAATGTGTACTCACGAAAGTTTTGAAAGTGAAATGAATAACATAACATGATAATCATAGTTTTTACAAAATGGCCTGTTAAATACTACCTAATTATTATTTTTTTGTTTATTTTGTACTTTTTCTTTGCGATGTCTTGTATCATAGCGAAGGAGACAACATAACATTCTTAAATATTACGATAATATTACCAGCATGACCACGATAGCGTAAGCCTCTTTGCTAGGGTAAACTTTTTCAATTAAAATGGTTTTATGGCGACCAACGCGCATTCTGTCAAAAGTGGCTGAGCAACTCTTATGGCTAAGCACTAGCGCATTCAAAACTAACGGTATGAAAAAAACTGACACTTTTAATATGCAAAAAGTGTCAGTTTTGACATTTGAACGATACGTTGTCGATACGATAGTGGTTCATGCTAACTTCCCTGAATTTTGAATGCTTTTTTATACCGTTAGTTTTGAAAGCGCTAGTGCTAAGCCATCTGAGTTGCTCTTGACACTTTTTGTATAGTAAAAGTGTCACTTTTGACATTTGGACGATACGTTTTATATATAGATACGATAGTGGTTCGTGCTTAAGCCACAGCATACGTGTTTAGTGCAACCAGCATATAACACGGATCTAAGCGCAATTACATGAATAAGCTTGTTTTAGATGTTACTTTGGAGATGTCTAAAAGGGTTGTCAGAAGCACGTCCAAACTTTATTTTTGGCAATCTAAGCGCCTAGTAAAGTATGTCTACCATACTTGGAGATTGTATAATTAGTAGCACCTATAAGTAAGAATAAAAAAACACTTTCCATACAAACAAAGATTTATATTTATGGTAAGTTTTGCTTTTAATATGTTTCTATTTGAACTAATTCAAATGAAAAAAGAAATAAAAGGAACGGCCTATAAATAAAGTCAAATAGAAAGCTATTAAATATAATCCCCCACGACCTTGTAGGGGTGGTTTTTCATAAAACTACAAGGTATTATTTCAATCTCAATCAAAGTATTATTTGACTGGCCTCACAGCTTAGTTGGTAGTAACTCTGTCTGCCTTCTGCGCTGTAGGTTGTGGGTTCAAATAGGCTATTTATTTAACAGTAGGTAAAAATTAAATAAAGTGTTGTCGATAGTAATCTATGTAAATTATGCCTTCATAAAGCGTTATGGAGTAAAATAACTTGAAAATAAACAATGTTTTATCAAAAAACCTATAATTAAAACTATCTATTTGTATACACCAGTCACGTGACACAAACGGTCAGGATTGGTCGAATCGACAATGACGTAACATGCTTGTCAATATATAATTCGCCTGCCTTGAAAAACTTAACGTTTGTTTACTTGTTGACGCATGTAACGTCACAGAACCTAGTGCGACGCCATTTGCATAAAGAAGCGTTTTTAATTGACAATATTTAATTTACATTTTTAGGGCCAATACTTAACAGAATTGAAAATAATATTTTTTATGAGTACTAAATATTCTAGAATGGTTTTTAAAATATTATCAAATAGCCCATTCCCACTCAGGATAAATATTTGTGTAATGAACATAGATGTTTGTTATGTGCCTGGGTGTTAATATGTATAATAACTATAGTTATGTCGATCGACGAAAGAGACTAACTACCCACAACACAGGATATTCCTAGGGTGGGAGTTAGTGTTCTTACAGTTATAAATTGTTTGTTTATCTTTAATAATGTAACATGTAGATATGTAGCTTAACATAACACAAACAATTTTTATGTAACTTTTTGTTTTTTAAGCTTTGGATACAATAAATGAACTTTTTACTTTTTTTTTAACTTTTTTAGTTATTTTAATGATTTAAACCCGAGTCGCTCAGCTACTTATGGCAACAGCACTTACTATAAACTGTATGTGGTAAGGCTACCTAGATAAAACGGTAACTGCTTCTGCACGTGGAAAATAGTTTCCCATACAATTTTTCTAGCGTAATTGTCTCAAGTTAACGTTACGATGTTTGTTCATAACCGGATAACATAGAAGTTGAAGTAACTTTTGGATTAAAATTGTGTGGAAATCATTTACGAGAAGTAATATATTTCTGCTGGAAAATTTGGTTGCCAATTTGCCATACAAGTATTTGGGTAGGATATCATTTTATGCTTCCGCAAAAAGGTAGGTACACCTTTAGGAAAGTGAACAACCGTCCGTCTGTCCGTCTGTCCGTCTGTCCGTATGTCCGTATGTCCGTCTGTCCGTCTTTCCGTCTGTTCGTCTGTCTATCACAAGGCTATATCTCATGAACCGTGATAGCGTCTAGCTATCACGGTTCATGTTCATAGTTGAAGTTTTCACAGATTATGTATTTCTATTGCCGATATAACAACAAATAACAAAATTAGTATTCAAGGAGGGCTCCTATACAGCAAACGTGATTTTTTTGCCGTTTTTTATAGATGTATGGTACGGAACCCTTCGTGTGCGAGTCCGACTCGCACTTGGCTGGTTTTTTATTATAAATATTTCAAAGGTCCTCTAGGTTGTTAGATGCATACAACCCCACTAATGCCCTGTAAAAGCCTAGACCAAAGCCTGTGACAAACAATAAATAATACTTACATTTAAAAGCATGATCTAATGGACCTAAGTATAAGAGTTTTTAGAAAACCTAGACATATTATAGTAATTCCTAGCAGCGACAAAGAAAAATAGGTATTTAAAATCTACTGCTATAGATTGAAAACTATCGTGGTTGTTAATAATTTTAAATAGAAATGTATTCGCCGATCTGCCGTTGATCACGGTCGCGGGCGATGCTCATGATGAAGAGCATCTGAATTGTCTCGAAACGTCAGCAATACAAGAAATAACGTGGTAATTAGCCGTATTTATATTTAAATATCTATTGCTGTCGCGCTGTGCCCAAGATATAAACGTATGAGTGGTGATAAAGACAACAACATCGCCAATATTCCTATTAAAAATATCTAAATCGTCACTTTAATCCAGAAAACTTTGACTAATATAATCAATGAAAGAAAGATATAATAGCCCCATCTTTTTATTTATTACTAGCAGTCCGCCCGGCGTCGCACGGGTGTAATAATGATTTTATAGGTAATTTTTTACACCTTGAGTTACATTATCGAAGTTTTAATATCGGATCCCTATTATTTTCGAAAATATTTAATAGCCTATGTTTACCAGGGATATTGAAATATTCTTATGGTGAAATATTTTTTTTAATCGGTTCAGTAGTTTCGGAGCCTATTCGATGCAAACAAACAAATTTTTCCTCTTAATAATATTAGTTTAGATTTTTGAAAAATATATTAAAATAGATCCAGTTTTGAAGCAGGAAACAGCTGGATACGTTTGTATAGAAAAACGCCTGCCCAGAAATGCTCTTTTCATGATCTAAAAACAGCTTAGACGAAGACCCCGTTACGATTTTCAGGGGGTTCAACAAACAATGTGAACAATAGTGGCTATTATCATAAACTTCTCAGTTAACCTACATACTTTAATCTACGTTTCTAAAAGCAGTACTTTAACCGCTCCTTAGGAAGTGTTAGCTGCACAGGATCAGGAAATGTTCCTCAAACTATCGAGATTAATAGACATAACTATAGATTTTAACACGGGTGTTTATCACGTAATTACCTTTAATTTATTTTCCTGACGTTTCGGCTATGTTACAATAGGCATGGTCGCGGGCAGACTGTTATAAGTTATAGGTAACTAGCAGTCCGCCCCGGCTCCGCACGGGAGAAACGTATTATAACGATTTTATGAGTATTTTTTTACCCAGGTTACATTATCGAAGTTTTAATAGGAATCCCTATTTTTTTCAAACAATAAATATGGCCTATGTTACTCAGAGATAATGTAGCATTCTAAAAGTAAACGATTTTTTGAAATATATCCAGTAGGTATAAGCACTTCTCTACTTTTCACAAGCTATAGCCGTGTTGGCCGAGTGGGAGGTACCTCGACTTTCATTTCAAAGGTCGTGGGCGTGGGCTCGAATCCCGACGTGCATCAATGGATTTTCTGTTTGAAAAAATTATATGCGCATCAAAATACGTGCTCAAAACGGTGAAGGAAAACATCGTGAGGAAACCTGTTAGTATTCTTATAATAAATGATGAATGATTACCGCATTCTACCAAAATTCGTAATAAAATTTATTTTATCAAAAAAATCAGATATTAATTTTGACTACTGAAAGATACGCATCATACTACCAAAATTTGTAATTTATTTTATCAGGACAAGGTTTAAAGGGATAACATTTGTAGTTTCCTGAAAGTGTTTTTTCTATGCGACTATTTAAATTTGGGCAGGACAAAGTTTGTCACGGGTCGACTAGTATTTAATAAATCATAAATGTTTATTTTTCTTGCAGCCGTTAAGTTTTGTTTGTCTGCTATTTAAACATCTTTCTATTCTATTCCAGTACTTTGCAAAAGCAGTCTGTTTAAAGCGGCACTCTCGAAGCGGCAATAAATTGGCGACGAATGAAGATATTACGGCAAGCTGCGCGCCGCATACTGCCAGAGTGCTAATGAGTGCAGGTACGATATGTTTCGCGTACGTGTGAGGTAGAATGCATTTCCCATTCAACTATTCTAATAATATTATTACTGCGAAAGTTTGTGAGTTTGTATATATGTTTGTGCCTCAATCAGGCCTCAACGACAAAACGGATTAAGATGAAATTTGCTGTAGTTGTAGATATAACGCCCGAATAAAACAAAGGATGGTTTATAATCCGAAAAACATTCCCAAAATAATGAAAAAAATGCAGAAGGGATGATTTTGATTTAGTAGGCGCTGGAGTGCAAAAAATCTGACATCTGCAAAAATAGGGTCACGACTGTAATCCCCAAGTACGGTTTATATCCTCTCCGATCTTCAGACGCTTAGATCCTTTGAAGATGTCTAGTGGGGGTAGTCAGAGGCACGTCCAAACATTATATTTGGCACATGCCCACATTTTGCAGTAGTAAGCATTCCATACGTGGCAGGTAGCAAGCCCACCGCCGCTTATAAGAATACTAACTGGTTTCCTCACGATGTTTTCCTTCACCGTTTTAAGCACGTGTTTTGATGCTCGAGAGTCGAGGTACCTTTTACTCGGCCAACAAGGTTCACGTCTATTAAATTTCTCACTGACAAAGCAAATAGCCCAACCATTCAGCAAATCTCCAAGATAGTTGTTTCTTCTGCAATTTTATTAGATTCTCAAAGATGTCTTCATACAAAACCAATGCAACTACACAATTGTATTGAAACTTCCAACTGTTTCTTTTATTCATAAACTTTGTGTGAAACTTTGCTAAACTTTGAACGCGAATAAAATGCGTAAAAAACGAGATACTTAAATCAATTTGATTTGATTTAAAGATTTTGATTGATGCGATTTTAGAAACTTACTAGCAGACCCGGCCACGCGTTGCTCTGGCTAAGGTTATTTACTATAAATTTAGATGTAAACTATCCTATCTTTCAAGTTGAATCAAACTACACACGGTGTGCAAAGTTTAGTAATCAATAAAGTGTTTGTTATCTATCATTTGATAGATAAAATATTTTTTTAAAAACAATATCTAGGTATGTGCCATTTCAAAAGTAGTAAGTACGGTTGACATCCTCTCAGATCTCTAGACGCTATTCTGCTATATCCAAGCAAAAGCTATACATTTGTTAAAACTATGGCTCTTATTCATGTTATGTTAAAGTCTAATTTAGCGTAACCATATAATGAAAAGGTAGATATTGGACCTAGTGAAGGATTAAATTGAATAACACGTATAAGTTAAAAAGCGAAACGCGAAACAATGTAGTGCAAATTAATGTGTCGGAAGGATAAACAAGGCAGATTATGATATGACAAGCGATGCATGAAATCGCTTACCACACACCGCCTGTAATTTTTTACCTCATCATTGCATGTTGAATTGTTTTTGGCGATTCCGGACACGGATTATGTAACGCTTATTTTCAGTTTGATGCCAGTTTGATTATTTTCAGCCGATGAAAAAAGAATGTTCTCAATTAACGCGCTATTTTCTTGTATATCTTCACGTGGTGATCCGATTTGGGGGATTTTTAAGCGACGGATTTTTGACACATCCTACGGCACACACTTTTTGCTCTGTATCTATACAACGTGTTACAAAATACCCAGTAAATTATAATTAAGTAAGCTGACATGCCAGAGAACCAGATTATTTAACAGAAAGTCCTACGTACCTATTTTACCTAATAATTGTCTACTATAATAGTTTTTCTATTTTTCATTCTTAAATGTTTTTTTTTTTTTTTTTTTTTTTTTTGCGTTACTACGCTTCTTAAATATTGTGAATGTACTCGTTATAAGGCCCCATTTAACCTCCTTTCGGCTTTACGGACAGTTTTGTAACACCCTGTATATCAACAAAACATTGAGAATAAATAAATAAATAAATGTTGGTGGACATTTCACACAGCGCCCTCAAGCCCCAAACTAAACAAAGCTTGTAGCGTGTGCTGCTTTTTGAATTTGTGCTGAAGCTCTTTAGTTATTTTTTTATTGCTGTACGTGCTTGAGTTAGTACTTTTAATTATTATTCTTGTTTGAGCCTTGACACCTTGTTCGATGGGCACCACACTGGAGCTCTACATAGCATTAAGGAAAGGATCATTAAAAAAAGGTAGACCCCAAGCCGTGTTTGTTGTCTGATTCTTCTAGGCTTGGTCGCGTGGAATCGGCATAGCTTCACCTAGTTCCTAAGACGTTTCAAAGTGATCCTTGTGATTTCATTGAAAATAATGATTTTTGAATTTGAATTGAATTTGAATTTGAACCAGATATCTGATAGAATACATATATACGTTTTTGTTGTAAATACATACTTATTACATAAATATGTAAGTGAAAAGCTACTGGAGGGGAATCCGAGCTAAGCAGGAAGACTCCGCAAACTCTTTTACGTAAAGAATAGATTTAAAAATGGCTGAGGACAATACACCCGAATTGAACAGCGAAAGAAATCAATAGGGATAAAGCTTTTACAGATTCAAAAGATCTTTTTCGTTACTCTCCAAACAAAAGCAGCGAGTAGCAATCTAAGTAATCCTTCCGAGCGGCTTTGTCTGATGATTTTATTGTTCACTTTAATATGATTTTACTCTTGGGAAATACTTATTTTAAACTCAAAAATAACCGACTTATCTATGATAGACTAACTTTTACGCGAAGATTCGATTTTTGACGACTTATCGTAAAATATTGAAATTCTCGTAAATAAAAACCTAAGTCTGTCCCAAGACTTTAAACTATCTCATCACAATTGGCCCAGCATCAGACTATCTGATCAGGACTCGTGATAACGTCTTGTAAGCACTTGTCTTGTCACTTAAGTCTTGTCTTGATAGCACTAGACAGATTTACTTTCGCATTTATAATATTAGTATAGATAGGTAATAAATTTCAGAGATGTATATAGATGACTAATATGTATTGCTTGCATAATATCTAGCTAGACCATCGACTACATAGCCCGTCGATGAGCTAGACCGACCAGGCAATTAAATTAACTTAATATTATTTACCATTAATACTAATAATCATATTAATTATAATAAATCATCTGGGGGCACGGCAGTGCCCCCGCCAAGTCAAGCAATAAAGCGGCACGGCTGTACCATCCTTTTCTCGAAGCAGTTCAGGCCATTTTCGTGGATACAACTAGAAGCCTGAATTTTCAGTAACCGCTTGGCTTGGTAGTCAGTATATAAACACGGTATATTTCAAATTTCATTCAATTTGAACCAGTAGATTAAGAATTATAACTAGTCAAAGTTTCCTATTTTGTCATTCACTCACTTACTCACTGACTGACTGACCGATCATCAAAAGTTTAAGGCACTTCTAGCAGACATAGAAGCTTCAAATTTAAAACACAATTAGTGTTTAGTGTTAAAATCCTAAAAAAACCTGCCAAGTGCGAGTCGGACTCGCGCACGTCGAGTTCCGTACCATTATCTATAAATCACGTTTGTTGTATGGGAGCCCCACTTAAATATTTATTTTATTCTGTTTTTAGTATTTGTTGTTATAGCGGCAACAGAAATACATCATCTGTGAAAATTTCAACTTTCTAGCTATCATGGTTCATGAGATACAGCCCTGTGATAGACAGATGGACTGACAGACCGACAGACCGACAGACAGACAGACGGATAGACGGACAGACGTACAGACGGACGAACGGACAGTGGAGTATTAGTAACAGGGTTCCGTTTTTACTCTTTAGTTACGGAACCCTAAAAAGTAGGGCTATCTACAAAAATAAATGAGATGCCATCAAAAACATAACTTGTAAAAAAAGCCAAGTCTCGCAACGCAACTTAGTTCTTCTACCGTAAAAAGTTGTGAGATCCATGTAATACCAAGTCGGTTAATTTATTCAGTCCCTACTTTAAGGGTCCTTCTGACTTATGTTATTACGTAAAGGTTAGCTAATTACGTAATAACTTAAGACAGAAGAACCCTTAAAGTAGGGACTGAATAAATTAACCGACTTGGTATTACATGGATCTCACAACTTTTTACGGTAGAAGAACTAAGTTGCGTTGCGAGACTTGGCTTTTTTTACAAGTTATGTTTTTGATGGTAATCATCATTCATTTCATATGAATTTCATGATGATTGTCACTAAATTATAAATATGAAAAATACTTTTAAATTATTTCTTTCAGGTTTTTGTAGTTAATGAACCCAACTGATGTGAAAACAGATCAGGGTATTAGGTCGACTATACTGTTATAACTTAACTAGTTAGTTATTTATTATACGGTAACTAGTAATTTACTTTGATAAACGAGCGGATATTGGATAATACCGAGCTCATATAACCAGTGATTTTCCTTTAAGTAATAGCTACAAGATAAACGCTATCACGCATGTGATTGAAATTAAATGCCGTCATTTAAGACGCTTATAGTCGAGAAAATCTAAAAATCTTTCGCACACAGCTCAGTAGGTAACTCTGCCTTCTACGCTGTAGGTTGTGGGTTCACTCCACCAGGGCAAATATTTGTGTGATGAACATAGATGTTTGTTTTGTGTCTGGATGTTACTATGTATAATAAGTATGTATTTACAAAAAAAAAGTATTATACGAGTATGTATTCTATCAGTTATCTGGTTCCCATAGTACAAGCTTTGCTGATTTTGGGGCAAGATGGCGTTGTTTGTAAAGTTCGCCAATATTTATTTATTTATGCAACATCTTCCACAACATTTTTTTACACGATCTATTCTAAAGAGGTGAGTATTTTTGTTTGTAATGGATAATTTAAGTTTTCTGTTGAAAAAATAATGTTGTTTAACAGAAAACTCAATCGGTTGGAGATAACTGCTTCAAAATTAAGTTGCAAGATTCCCGAACAAACATAGTTACATAATACATAGATACATTGCAAGTTAAATAAAAGATTGTAAAAACGACTGAATCAATTTTAAAAAATATTTCACCTTTTGAACGCTACATTCACAGCGAGTAATATGGGCTATATATTTTTTTTATGTTACAATTACACACGTTCGAAATAGAGTAGAGAACGTTGAGAAATAGATGAAAGAATTTATAAAATTGATCCAATGGTTTTTAGTTTATCTATCTATCTATACTATCTATACTAATATTATAAAGAGAAAAGTTTTGATTTTTTGTTTTTTTTGTTTTTTTGTATGTTTGTAATGGATAAACTCAAAAACTACTGAACCGATTTCAAAAATTCTTTCACCATTACCAAGCTACATTATCCCTGAGTAACATAGGCTATTTTTTATTTTGAAAAAGTAATAAATTCTTTATAAGAATGACGATAGTTTGAAGCAAGGTTTAAAAATTTACAAAAATTTTGCTTTCTTCGTGTGCGCTACAAAAACTATTGATTGTACATAAACAAATATGATACATATTGAATGTCCTTATCAATGCGCATAAGAAAGTCTGCTTATACATTAGGTATAATAACCGTTTTGTTGTTGAAATTTGTTAATTAAAACATGGTTTGGAACAAAAAGTGATTCTATCCATATCATGATGTATCTATCTATATAAATATATAAAAACCGGCCAAGTGCGAGTCGGACTCGCGCACGAAGGGTTCCGTACTATTATCAAAACGGCAAAAAAATCACGTTTGTTGTACGGGAGTCTCACTTAAATATTTATTTTATGCTGATTTTAGAGAAATACATCATCTGTGAAAATTTCAACTGTCTAGCTATCACGGTTCACGAGATACAGCCTGGTAACAGACAGACGGACAGCGGTGTCTTAGTAGTCCTGTTTTTTACCCTTTAGATACGGAACCCTAGAAACATAAAAAATAATTCATAATATCTCGTAACCTAGGTACCTATTTACCTAACTACGTAGTTAGCTTCCACACGTGACAGGTTGCAATCCCGTCGCCGCTTTCAAGAATACTAACAGGTTTCCTCACGATGTTTTCCTTCACTGTTATAAACACGTGTAACGCGCATATAGGTACATTTTTCGAACAGAAATATCCATTGATGCACGGCCAGGATTCGAACTCGAAATTAATTGGAAATTAATAATATCTACCTAGGTACCTATTTACCTAACTACATGAATTCAATAATTCAATTTCAAACTTTTTATTCGATCATGTGAAGTACCACCTATTTACCGACTTTCTTTACCGATAGTGGTAAAATAGCGCCACCTGCCAGCGGAATCGCAAACCTCTTTCATCTTACCTCTCAAACCCCGAGCGGTCGCATGAGACCGCGAAAAGTACCTATAATACGTAGTAACATCAAATGAAACTAGATGGCGCTGGAATGCAAAAATCAAGTTTTTTGTATGGGAGCTCCCCTTAAATATTTATTTTATTCTGTTTTTAGTATTTGTTGTTCGAGCAGCAATAGAAATACATAATCTGTGAAAATTTCAACTGTCTAGCTATCATGGTTCATGAGATACAGCCCTGTGACAGACAGACAGACGGACAGACGGACAGACGGACAGACGGACAGACGGACAGACAGACGGACAGCGAAGTCTTAGTAATAGGGTTCCGATTTTACCCTTTGGGTACGGAACCCTAAAAATCAATTGCTGTTCGTTAGTCTCGCTAAAACTCGAGAACGGCTGAACGGATTTATCTTATCTTGGTCTTGAAATGTTTGTGGAGGTCTAGGGAAGGTTTAAAAGGTGAGAAAAATTCGAATAATTGCCGGGAAATTCCTAAAAATAGCCCTTTTCTTTTTACCATACAAAAGTTTTCTAACTGAAACGTAGAGTCAATTTGAGCTTTATTAGGTTTGATAATACGGTAACGGGAACGGGAACTTAAGACAACATTTGTTAATTCTAAAGCGATACGAAGTCGCGGGGTCAGATTGTACTAATATAAAAGCGAAAGCAACTATGTGTATCTGTGACGTTATACCAGCCAAACCGCTCTGAGCCGATTATGATGAAATTTCTAATAGAGACAGTTTAAAGTCTTGGGACTGACAAAGGCTACTTTTCCCAAAATTTTATTTTAATTTTCATAAATTTCAATGTTTTACGATAAAGTCGTCAAAATCGAATCTATGCTGACAAAGTTGAGGGTAAAAGTAGTTACAAATAAAAATATAAATTTTATCTCTGTTTAATATAAATATTACCTAGGTATCTCAAATATAATTTAAATTTTGCTTTTGATGCTGCTAAGTATACTATTTACTCGTAGTTACGCTTGGGCGGTTTTGCGACCTTTAATAATATAATTAACCTGGTAAAAGTGGTGCCTACTTTCTATTCTGTCGTGCCCACAAAAGAAATGTAACCTAATCAAGTTATTTCCGCACCATTAAGCATTCTATAACACTTATCACAATTTTCTTTGACAATTTTTAGGGTTCCGTACCCAAAGGGTAAAAACGGGACCCTATTACTAAGACTTCGCTGTCCGTCTGTTTATCACAGGGCTGTATGTCATGAACCGTGATAGCTAGACCGTGAAATTTTCACAGATTAGTATTTCTGTTACCGCTATAACAACAAATACTAAATTGAACAAAATAAATATCTAAGTGCGGCTCCCATACAACAAACGTGATTTTTTGTCGCTTTTTATAGATAACTAGCGACCCGCCCCGGCTTCGCACGGGTAGCATGTTATTATACATATAAACATTCCTCCTAAATCACTCTATCTATTAAAAAAAACCGCATCAAAATCCGTTGTGTAGTTTTAAAGATATAAGCAAACATACATACATACATACAGACGCGGGAAGCGGAAAGCGACTTTGCTTTATACTATGTAGTGATGGTACGGAAAGTGCGCGAGGCCGACTCGCACTTTGGCGGTTTTTTTATTTAGCTCCGTATTCTCGAACCTTTCGTTTTGAGCTTCGGTAGGAGTCACGGTAGTTAGTTTGACACATTGACCACACAGCACTATACTCCTCATGTAAACCGAACACTTTCTCTTACTGATATAAGACACCGAGCGCGATTCACGACGCGCCCCTCGGCGGGCTGTGACATTGAACCGGCCAATCAGAATGCATTTTTTACCACTCCCCCGACCCGCACACCTCAACGGTTTGACATAATTATTTGTTTGAAGAAGTGAAGCCAATATGTGTCTATTATGCAGCCCAATATACACATATAGGCTTCATTTCTTCAGCTCAATTTGGGCTATGTGGATGACGATTTGACACGATTTTTGTTAAAAAAATATGGTTTTCAAAGAAACTGCTAGAGGCGCTTATCGCGACTTCATCCAGAAAATCGTGTGTCACTAGCTAAGTATCTACTGTGACTGATTTAATTGATTGATTGACTGACTAATTGATCAGTTTGTGTCGAATTGGATGCTACCATTTAAGAATTAAATTGTGTGACAATTAATTACTATTGACAATGGTTACGTAGTTAATGTAATGTAGAAAATGTACCTTTGGCAATCCAAATATTGCCAATGGTACATTTTCTATCAATTCCCTTCAATCATTTAGAGATGTGGACGATCAGTTGATCGTATCAATTGCCATTGATCGTCTCGAGGGCATAGAAATACTCGTGTAATGGTCAAGAATACGACCCGGTAGGCAGCAAATTTTTGAAGGCTCGGAAACTTTTATATCTTTGTAATATTTCATCTGATGCCTTTGGGAATTGTTTATTGAAAATATATAAGCCTACCTTTTTCAAATCGTATGTTTGTTGTCGGGCATTACGGGTTTTATTTCACACAATCTTTCCACGTTTTCGCTTGTGTGATATGGGCGAAAGTATGATATATTATGTTCATAATAAGTATATTATATTCCTATTAAGGACCACAAACTTTATTTCTTCAAAGTCATCCAAACCGAACCAAAGTCAAAGTGAAAAGGCATATATTTCAACCACCACTTTGATTCATTACATTTAATTATTTCCTTCTAATCATTAACCACAATGATGTGGATATTTCAGAATCTGTCTTAAGAGCCATGTTGGCCGAGTGGGAGGTACCTCGACTTTCAATCTGAAGGTCGTGGGTTCGAATACCGGCGTGCATCAATGGATCTTTCTGTTCGAAAAATTTGAGGAAAACAAAAGAAAACATTTTGAGGAAACAAATTAGTATTCTTATAAGCGGCGATGGGCTTGCAACCTGTCACGTATGCAATACTAACTACTGCAAAATGTGGGCATGTGGCCTAATATAATGTTTGGACGTGCCTCTGACTACTCCCACTAGACATCTTCAAAGGATCTAAGCATCTGGAGATCTGAGAGGATGTCTACAGTACTTGGGGATTACAGTCGTGCGTGATAAATAAAATAAATAGGATTTTATTTTCCGTCTTGAGATGTTTCACATCGTAGGTTGCATGACAAAATTACCTAACCTCTAATGGCAGGTGTAATCTGACGTAATCTATCTGTAATCCACGTGGGTTACCCCTGGTTGTACTAATAATCGGCTTTGGGCATTTTCATTTTTGGCAGTCTAAGCTAGCAAACTATAATTCTTTGTCTATGATCCGTTTTAATTAGTGATATTTGTGGTACGTTGTACCTCTATACTCTAGAATCTAGAGTATAGATATGGGCAACATAATCTAGAGTCTAGATTATGTTGCCCACAACCAATGATTTCCCGTTTTGTCTGTCCGTCTTTCTGTCACAGGGCTGTATCTCATAAACCGTGATAGCTAGACAGATGATGTTTTTCTGTTGCCGATATAACAACAAATACTAAAAACAGAATAAATTAAATATTTAAGTGGGGCTCCCATACATCAAACGTGTTTTTGTTGCCGTTTTTTATAGATAATGGGACGGAACCCTTCGTGCGCGGGTCCGACTCGCACTTGACCGGTTCTTTTCAATATGTTTGTTTTAATAACCAGCGCTCTCACCTTAGTTCATGTACCTTTTGATTCTTCATCAGTTAAACAGCTTTTTAACTGTACGAGATGTATATTTCATAGAATATCTTTTAGTGTGCCAACATCCAACGTGTTTTATTCAAATACTCGTCAAATTCTACGTGCTCCAATTCTCTTTGGTGCTTGAATTAGCATCCACTTTGATCCGATAACATTAAATCCAATTACTTCCAGCAAAATATTTGCTGAATCAAGCCTATGTTCTAATTGATTTCTTCTCAACTTGAGCCTAATCGTGATTGGGTGACTTTACTAAGATTATATTAAGAATTCTGATTTGTTTTCATTTATGTTTCGGTTATAGTTTCGCAGTTTCTTTTGTGCTGGAGGTTGTGGGTTCGATCCTCACCCAGGGCAAAATATTTGTGTGTAAATATAGATGTTTTATCTGTGTCTGGGTTTTAATCCTAATAATATAAATAGCAAAGTGATTTTGCGATCATTTTCGTCAGCAGAATGGAGTGGTCTCGAATCTTATAGTACTAAGTTAACAATGATTGTTGCGCTATCAAATGAATATTTGCCGTAACAAGACAGTTTGTTTGCTTACAAAATGATACTTTGGCGGCAGAAAGAACCTATTTTTCCCACATTTGATGTGCACAAGTCACGAAGTAAACTCCATTGGTCTTGTAATTTCGAAACAAAATGAAACGTGTTAATATTGTTGCTTTATTTTTTTGTGTCTGTTGTGAGTAACCAGTTCATTACCATATCAAAAATTGTAGAGCTTATTAGCAAAAAACTTAGCTTTAAGTTTAAAAATTCGTATTTAAACAGTTATCCCATGAAGTCTCCTAAACAGCTTGGAAGACTATGAACTCCCATCACTAGAATTAATGACGGGCTCATATCAATAGACCATATTTAGGTACCTACATAAATATTTAAAAAAAATTGAGAAAAAAAATTGATACAAAAGAGCGAGATATGTATGGTGACGATTGTCGCCTTACCAACAGCCGATCTAACGTACAGCTATAGATGTTTCACATCAAAATCATATTTATTTCAAATTTTAGACACCTCAAGTCAATACGTGACGATAAACAAGCAGTCAAAATCACCCTGCGACAGCTCCACAAAAAACTCACTCATCGAGCATTTCTTCAACATTATCTTCACGGAATTCCACACCACACCACCTGTGTGCGTGTGCGTGCAGATGTGTGCTGGTCAGTCCACGTACTGCTACCCAAACGGCTGCCTAAAGAGAGATGACCTGAAGAGAGTGGACAGTCCACAGTCGGCACCGCACGCTAAGGGGAAGTACATGTTTATTGTGGATGAGAAAAATGATTTCCTGAAGAATTTCCTTGAGAGGACTTATGTGGATGAGTCAATGACAGGTGAGTTGGGTTTAGCTTTGAATATCGTGAGGGTTTACGAAACGTGTCAGACAATAAGGCGATTGCCTTAAGAATAAAATTAGGCACGTAACAACAGATATTGCCATTTCCTGTAATCGATATTCTCTGATCAGATAGCGAAGAAACAAATGCCATTATAGCGTTTTATTAATGTTATAAAAACTAGGTGATACTGCGTCTGTTTCTGTACTAGGGAGAATTATTGGATTCAATAAAATATTATTCTTTTTGCAGTGACCCCAGCTAGAGAAGCTTTGCGAGATATACGTCTAGATCTTTTCAAAGACAAATACAGCATGCTAGGGAAATACAAAAAGATGCCCAGCGTAGAACTCAGATATAACTTGCGAGAACAAGTAAAAAATATGAAGTCAGATCTACTAAAAAGTGAAACAGTAAACTTATCTAAAACGAGATGGCCCATGAACAAGATAAATTTAGTAAGTGGCCACAAAGGTTATTCTAAAGTAGAAAAAAGAGCTCCCTTGGTGGGTAAGCCAAACTTTTTCATGACTATGTTGCATGCTAATGATATCGTAGAAGATCTACCGAAATATTTTAAAAGGGATACCGCAAATACACTAAACGAAGATGATGCAAACGTGAAGTCCTTCTACTTATTAGAAAATTCAGATAATACTACTGAGAGTAATGTCACTGAAACCATCTCACTTGAAACTTTAATAGAAAATTTAATTAACAATAATTTTAAAACAAAACCTGATGATTCAAGGAATAAAACTCAAGTAGATGCTGAAGCTGAAAGAGAAGACAAAAAAACAAATGTAGTTACGGAAAAGACAACTTTGAATAAAAACGGAACGATGAATGTAATATCAGTTAACTTCACCAATGAGAAAGTTGATAAAAATAAATACATAGACGATTCTGTATCCACCACTCATAAGTATAATGAAATGATAATAAACCTATCCAAACGTATTGAGAAACAAAACAATACAAGCATGGAAATAGCTAAACGCGTTGTTAGCGACTTCGATGAGGAAAACACAACATTAATTACAAATACTGAAACATTAAAAGGTAAAACAAGTTCATCCTTCACTGAACACGTAACAGAAATTAACGAAACAGAAACTGACAATCAGGAAACAACACCAATAACATTAGCTGATTTCATAGAGACAATGGTCACAAAGAAAAACAAGCAGCGAAGAGCAAGAAAGTTACAAAATAGCAAAAGCAACTCACAATAGAAAACTCATCAAGCAAATCACTTTACATTGCCTTCCAAGATTCTTTATGACAGGAACAACCGGATGTACCTACAAGCCTAAATCCTTCATCTGCGAAGAGTCAACCCATAAGTAAGAGTAATAAAGAATGGAATCACTTTTCCTGAATGCTCCTAATAAATTGGATGACAACCGCAAACTAGGTACCTACCAGAACCTACTATAAAGATATTGAGATTTATTGAGAAAAATACCATGTTTTGTCCGCTATCATTCATTACCATGATCACCGCCTTAATTAATTCAAACAAAAATAAAAAGCAGTTTATACCGGAAACAAGGAGCTTGTTCCTATTAAGCCGTAACCGGGAAACTTTTTCCCATTTGTACCAAGTTGTGGTCGTGCGGTACTTGGCTTTTTAGTAAAGCGCCTTTAGAAGATTATTAGCAATATAATAGATTTTATTTTTT
Source organism: Hydriomena furcata (assembly GCA_912999785.1). Taxonomy (NCBI): domain Eukaryota; kingdom Metazoa; phylum Arthropoda; class Insecta; order Lepidoptera; family Geometridae; genus Hydriomena; species Hydriomena furcata. The sequence goes on from OU538826.1 coordinate 2,676,713, forward strand.
AGTTGTTTGATTTCTGTTAATAGGATTAGGGAATGCTAATGGATATAGCTAATGAATTAAATGTTTATTCTTTGTGGATTACCTATGCTGTTCAACGGCCTTAAATTATGGGCATAGCATGTTCATTCAAAGATGCTGAAAAACAAACTATTTAAGCATTGATTAGTAAATAAATAATTATTGTACTTAACAATCTAAAAAGTACGTTCAATGTGAGGTTATTATCATTTATTTATCCCAACGTTTCGACTGTGTTACATACAAAAAAAACTATAATAATGGTCACGAAGTGTTCCCGTGACCGTAAAAATGTAGGTATGTCATAACGCGATAAATACCTACCCGTTTAGAATATTCATAACCCGATCGCTCGCTGATCAAAATTTGACCAAGTGCGAGTCGGACTCACACACATAGGGTTCCGTACCATTATTTATAAAAAACGGCAAAAAAAAAAACACGTTTGTTGTATCCCATACAACAAACGTGTTTTTTTTTGCCGTTTTTTTGCCCCACTTAAATATTTAATTTATTCTGTTTTTAATATTTTGTTGTAGCGGTAACATAAATATATCGTCTGTAAAAAAATCAACTGTCTAGCTATTACGGTTCATGAGATACATCCTGGTTACATACAGACAGACGGACAGCGAAGTCTTAGTAATAGGGTCCTGTTTTTACCCTTTGAGTACGGAACCCTAAAAATACTTTATTTTATAAGAAAAAATCACCTTCTCATTGTAAAGGCTCTCACCTGCGTTCCACTGCAAATATCGCGATGAAACATATATTCGACAAAACTGCTTTGTAATATGAAAAGGTACTCAAATCGTACTTACTCAAATCATGCCTATAATGCGTGAATCAAAAATAAGTACCTACTTAATTATCTGTTGACACGAGTATAAAAACGAATAATCATCGTCTCTTATATAAACAAGTACCTAGGTACATCTCGGCCATAAGTCAAATACTGTTAACATTTAGACGACGCATCCACTAAAAAACATGTTGTTCACTGTGATATTTATATCGTCAATTGTGCTTCTTATACTAGTATATCTGAATGGAAAATACAATGAGAACTATTGGAAGAAACGAGGAGTACTTTTTTACAAGAAGAATAAAGTGACGGGTCTATTTTGGGACTTCCTCTTCCAAGACAAACCCTTCTTCCAATTATTCGATGGTATGTATAAGGAATACGCAAGTGAGCCTGCAGTTGGTTTAGGGTCTTTTATCACTCCATCTCTGTATGTAAGGGACCCGGTCAACATAAACCATGTACTGCAATCTGACTTTAATAGTTTCAACAACAGAGGTATAGCTATCATCGAAAGCGATAAACTTGCTCAAAATGTTTTGCTACTGAACGGACCAAAGTGGAAACTGATGAGACAGAACCTCACACCACTCTTCACAACGGCTAAGCTGAAGAATATGTATTACATAATGGATAAAAGCGCGCAAGACTTTGTCGAGTTTCTCAAGAGCAAACCCAAGGCCGTCAAAAACGATGGCTTCGATGTTTGCAACTCGTTCTGCTGTGCCGCCATCACTGCTTCTGTATTCGGTATTGGTCGAAACTCTACATTCGACTCACCGTTCATACCGTTCGTAAAAGACGCTTTACAAGCAACATTTTGGCAGAATATAAAGTTATCTCTTTCAAACTTATCTAAATCACTGTTTATAATGTTGCGTCTTTCTCTCTTTTCCGTTCACGAGGATTGGTTCATTGATGCCATCAAAAAGGTGATCAGACAGCGGGAAAAAGATGGTGTAAAGAAGAATGATTTTATCGATCTATGTATAAGTTTACAGAAAAACGGAACAATGAAGGACAACGAAACAGGATATAAATTAGAGCCAACAGATGAGCTGTTAGCCGCTCAAGCTTTCTTCTTTTTCCTTGCTGGACTGGAGCCTTCTGCGTCCGCTATGTTTTGTACTTTAGTAGAACTGGGAAAAAACCCAGAGATATTGAAGAAGGTTAACAAAGAAATCGATGAGGCATTTGAGAAATACAATGGTGTTTTGACGTACGATGCTATAATGGAGATGCCGTTTTTGGATAAGGTGATAAGTGAAGCTGTAAGGATGTATCCTCCGATTGGTTTCTTATCGCGAGAGTGTACCGAGGATAGCGTTCTTCCTGTCGGAAATATCAAGGTGGATAAAGGTACAAAGATTTTCACGCCTATTTACGAAATTCACCACGATCCTAAATACTATAAGAACCCTGAAGTATTTGATCCGGAGAGGTTTGCCAGCGACAAGGCCACCGATGCTCTATATATGCCGTTCGGAAGAGGAAACAGGATCTGCATAGGATTGAGATTCGCAAAGTTACAAATTAAAGCTGGACTAGTTCATGCACTACGACACTTCACAGTGAAAACTAAAGTGCAAGATGGAGGAATCAAATACAAGAAGGAACAAGTGCAAGTGCGTCTTGCTAATGTCGATGTTGAATTTATCGCGAAAGAAGGTTAAAGCTCTTTAAGGAGGTTTTCAATTTGACAACTTTTTCTGTTTTTTATTTGTAGACCAAACGGTCGCGCATACATTTAGATGTGGGCCGTACTACAATCTCTAAAGTAAGACTAAAGCAGTATTACTCGCGGTGCGAAAGTGACAACGCCATACGTGTTCGTATAGCGTTGTCATTTTTGCTCGTAAATAAATACTAATTTAGTTTTACTTTAGAGATTGTGATCCGATTTTGATTTGTTTCCGATTTACTTCTACTGTGTAGAGGATTAGTTCCAAGCTGCATTTAAATTGTATTTATGTGGGACTTCAACACTCAAAAAACGAATATCTCTTGACTTTTCGATAGATCAAAACATTTTTGGTCGGTTTTATTTTTTGTTCATAACTCGTAATTAGGTCCTACGTGTACGTAACATACCACATAAGTTTTAGATCATTATACACCATTTTATAAGTAAAAATATAAGATTAACTATTAAATTGACAGTAGTAATATCTACTTAAGAGGCTGCCTGTCGCTGATTGCTCTTTTTCGAAACGAAAAAAGAAATACTTCTGAACAAGCCACATCTCCTATTTTTATAAGTATATTACTTCAGGTTCCTACCTAGATTTCTATTAAGCTGAAAACATAATAGCAGAAACTTTTCACGATAAAAATATTATTTCAAAATGATACGTTTTAGAATTTATGATCGAAATGTTTTATATACCTACTATTAAAATCAACTTGTGATTTATTGTTCAAGATAGGTAATATGTAGATCTAGATTTCTATTAGGATAGATTTTTGATAAGTAATTATACATAATTTATATCATTAATTTATTCGAAAAGCTAAGGCGGACCACGCGCGGACGTGTGTTTGTCATCATTGCAGCGGTCGGTAGGATTATTTATCGAAGTGATTAAAGATGGGTACATCTTTATTCACATATACTATATATACATTATAAAATAGGAGATGTGGCTTGTTCACAAGTATTTCTTTTTCGTTTCGAACAAAAATAATCGTCGACTGGCAGCGTCTTAATTTGACAGTAGTAATATCTACCTAACTACCTACATAATTGAAAATGGTTATAAAACATGATTGACATTTTCTTGCTCAATTAGATATAAGTAGTTTTAATTTAACCGTCAGTTTATTTGTTTAAATAAAAACGAACAAATAGTTTGAAGGGCATATTAAGTTCTTTATCTATGTTTGTTATTATGTAAGTTTTGTTATAGATTATAACAAGTAATATATGTAGTCGTATGTACAGTGGCCTGATTACGAACCACTATCGTATCGACAACGTATCGTCCAAATGCAAAAACTGACACTTTTACTATACAAAAAGTGGTTCATGCTAACCTCCCTGTATGTGTAAACCTACTCGTAATATTTTTTTTTTAATAAATAAAGGTATGAATCTCATTCAAATTTTATTATGAATACCTAAGTATTCTTATAAACGGCGATTTGCTTGCAACCTGTCACGTATGGAATGCTAACTACTGCAAAATGAGGGCATGTGCCAAATATAATGTTTGGACGTGCCTCTGACTACACCCACTAGTCATCTTCAAAGGATCTAAGCGTCTGGAGATCTGAGAGGATGTCTACCGTACTTGGGGATTACAGTCGTGATCCTATTTTTTTTATTATTATTTTTTACCTAAGCCTAAGAAAGCGGTCATTGAAAAAATTATAACCCCCAAGTGTTTGTTGCCTGCTTCTTCAAGGCATGGTTGCTAGGAAGGTTCTCATAGTTAATTGTAATGCTATAGGTAATAATCTAGATTGTAATAATAAGATAGATAGATAGAAAACACTTGATTTCACACCACATAACAATAACATATTTTTTTTTTTTTTGTTTTTTTGTACTTACGTTTCACTTTATGTCTGAATAAATGGCTTTATTATTATTATTATTATTATTAACAATAACATAAAAAAGAAGTAACACAAACTAATATTGGATAACAATGGGCGGTCTATCGCTGGGAGCGATCTCTTCCAGACAACCTTTGGATGGACTGTACATAATGTGTACGATATACGACGGTGGTGGTGCAGTAAAAACCGTAAATCTATTATTGTCTTGAACATTACCATTAACAAAGGACTATTTATTTATTTATTAGGATTATTCATTATAAATGCCTCCAGCCCCCAGGCATAGAGGAGGCAATAATGGATGCTAATAAATCGAATGAATCCCACAATCGCTGATTGTGGGATCCGTTTGTGAAATATTAAGCTTTAAGGTGTAAAATTTTGTCAGAGTCAAGTGTCCCCCCCCCCCCCTACCAGTTAAACGATTAGATTCGGAAAGTTGAAAAAGTTCACGGTAGTAGTACATTATAACGAATATAAAAGGAAAACGATCACGGCTAAGAAGGCTTTACAAGTTTAATAGTAATCATCGACAAACTAAAAAAAATATTTTCTAAGTTGCTCGACGATTACTCGTAAACTAGAAGTTAACTTTAAAGTACATAATATCGTTGAAAATTACTTATACAACGTTGTTAGCTGAGTAAACTACGAAACCCTACATCGATCGATACGCTCTTGGCAAAGTTTTTATTTCTCTTCTTCGGTAGGCAGTGTTGAGTAAACAAATTTATCAAAATTCTTATCGTTATCACGTAGACGGTGAAGTATTCATATCAGAATGACAAGTGAGCTCGACAATTAGTCCGACTGTTTAAAAAAAATTAAAAAGTGTTTTACATTAAAGTACTAATCGTTTTTACATGCTGCCAGTAAGTTGAAATCACTACATAGTATAAAGCAAAGTCGCTTTCCGCTTCCCGCGTCTGTATGTAATATGTATGTATGTATGTATGTATGTTTGCTTATATCTTTAAAACTACACAACGGATTTTGATGCGGTTTTTTTTAATAGATAGAGTGATTCAGGAGGAAGGTTTATATGTATAATACATCCATAATATAGTAGAGAAACACTGATAATTTTAGAGGTTTCTAATGTGATGTCGTAAATAAACACATTTTTTTTTTCTACAATAAAGTCCGCGATGGTATTAGAAATGTCTTACGCACAGCGAAGCGGGCACGGGTCAGCTAGTTGATAATATATTAAATTTGAATGTATTGCCTGAGACCTATGTAGTTGTGGGAACTTTAAGCACATTATAATTTTCGAATAAAAGTTTACAAATAATATGTAGTATAAAGTGTTTATGTATCTCTTTTGAAAAACCACTTCTCATATCAGGTACCGCCTTATCTACTGTTTGACAAATAACTACCTATTTAGATATGACATCCACTTTTTAGGGACATTAATATAATTATTTTAGGTAGACTTCCAGTGAACATGCAATTTATCAGAATCAAAGGTGCGTCTTACCCCTGCATCTATAACACCTGGAGAACGGAAGATGCTACCATGGTGATACAGGATCTTGATCCGGAAGACGATGATGCAGCCATGGAGTTACTAGAGGCGCATATGGTGACTGACGAAGTTCTGTGCGCATTACAAAGTCAGTATTTTGTGTATCAAAGTCTTGACTTGTTAAAAGATAATGCACAGCTGAACCGGGTCGAAACATGATATTTGAAGGGTTTTTTTTTTGTTTCTTTTGGTAAGTAGGAAACAAAGGTATTTTGAATAATAAAACCGGCCAAGTGCTAGTCGGACTCGCGCACGATGGGTTACGTACCATTATTTATAAAAAAAACGGCATAAAAAACACGTTTGTTGGGAGCTGCACTTAAATATTTAAATATTAAAGTGGAGCTCCCATTCTTCTCCCTTCCCTTTCATTTCATCTGTTTTAAAAAAATTAAAATCTATGTTGTATTCTGTATAAATACATTTTTTAACCTATTTTGCACATCTCTGATAACAGATATAGGTAGGTAGGTAAGCTCCTAGCTCTACTTCCACAGCTGATATTTCATTTTCAGAGATCGTTGAAGACCCTACGAGTGTGAAAGAATTGTTGGATTTCTGGAGAGAATGTCTAAAGCTGCGAATGAGCATCGGATGCTATGAGCAGAAGGATGGACGGAAGACGCTGGTAGCTTTGAATGTTTGCATTGTGGGGAACAAAGAAAAGAAGCATGATTATCATGTAAGTTTATAGCCAAAGTTAAGAGATTTTGTAAGAGTAGGTATTGTTTGTAGAGCTTCACCGGCACCGTGTAGTAGACCGAGGAGGTTTGTTACAGAGGAGAGTTCATACAAAGTTTATATTATTAGTAGTGGCGTAACGTGCCTTAGACGGGCCCTGTATCAACATATTTGTTGGGGGGCCCAAATGAAGGGTAAAGATTTTTCTGACTTTTAGGCTGGGAATAGACGTCCGAGTTTGCTTCCGATTGTCTGATCAGGCTATCGGATCGGATTCACTCAATACACGTCCGATTTTTGTGTCAGACATTTTTTGAACTCAGTCGCTCTCGAGCTATGTTTGTTCCCTAATGAAAAATAAACGACAAAACGGATTAAGATGAAATTTGCTGTAGTATGTAGATAAAAAATCAGAAAGGGGGAACTTATAATACGAAAAACCATTCCTAAATGATAAAAAACGCAAAAAGGATGATTTTGGTATAGATGGGCGTTGGTGTGCAAAAAATCTGACATCACAGACTAAAACATTTAGTCGTCATAGCAACGCAGTTTTTCTAATGAATGATAAGCATTCTACCAAAATTCGTAATTTATTTTATCAGTACAAGGTTTGTAGGGAAAAAATGGGAAGCTACCTGAAATTGCTTTTTCCTATGTGATTATTACAAAAAAACGTTTGTCACGGGTCGGCTAGTTATAGATATTTTGTGCATTATATTACTTTTGTTATTTCTATCTCTTAATTATATCTATATTCTTCCATTTACTCCAGTTCAAAGGAGAGAAAATGAAGAATGTGTACGACGTGACCGTATTCGCAGAAAATAAAGTCAATGCGTACGAGATTTTGGGCTTGGAGACCGTTCTGCATGCAGTGGGGCTGGTGGTGAAGAGGGAACATCGGGGTAAGCGGCTTGCAGAGAAGATACTGGCTGCAAGGTTAGTTTTATATTCGACATCGACAACTTAGATAAGAACATGGTTTAGCCAAGTTTTTAACCGACTTCAAAAAAAGGAGGAGGTTCTCATTTCGCCTGCATGTTTTTTAGGGTTCCGTACCCAAAGGATAAATACGGGACCCTATTACTAAGACTTCGCTGTCCGTCTGTCCGTCTGTCCGTCTGTCCGTCTGTCCGTCTGTCCGTCTGTCCGTCTGTCCGTCTGTCCGTCTGTCCGTCTGTCCGTCTGTCCGTCTGTCCGTCTGTCCGTCTGTCCATCTGTCCGTCTGTCTGTCCGTCTGTCTGTCCGTCTGTCTGTCCGTCTGTCTATCCGTCTGTCTGTCCGTCTGTCTGTCCGTCTGTCTGTCTGTCCGTCTGTCTGTCCGTCTGTCTGTCCATCTGTCTGTCACAGGGCTGTATCACATGAACCATGATAGCTAGACAGTTGAAATTTTCACAGATTATGTATTTCTATTGCTGCTCTAACAACAAATACTAAAAACAGAATAAAATAAATATTTAAGGGGGTATTTCCCATACAACAAACATGTTTTTTTTACCGTTTTTTTAGATAATAGTGCGGAACCCTTCGTGCGCGAGTCCGACTCGCACTTGGCCGGTTTTTTTTTTTTGTGTCTTTGTTTATCGATTTCTCCGGCGTTTGTGGACGGATTTCCAATTTTTTTTTTTATTTTATTTGAAAGCCTATACTTACTTCCTAGGTGGTCCCATTACCACCAAGTCAGCATCTGATGATGGGATCCCAGGGAAATCGAGTAGAAATCATGAACACCTCGAGTTGACGTCACGAATTTGAACCACCTTTATGGCACAGATAACAGGGCCCCTGGGTTTTTTCATTGAATATTTTAGAGCACTACAATTTTTATTTATTATTATGAAGTCGGTTTTGTTTTTAGTTTTTGAAACGTAATGATTAAATATTCTTATCATTTATCTCATTTTTACAGGGAGCCCCTCTGCCTATCCCAGGGCATAAAGGGTACAATAACAATATTCACCGGCATCGAATCCCAGAAACCGGCGATAAGGTGCGGGTTCGAAACTATTGCGGACTTCTCTGTAGGCGAGCTGGCAGAAGCTGGGTTACCATATCCGAGAAATGATGAGAGACGCATCAAATATATGATAAAAAAGTTTGTGTGATCAATGATATACGAGAATGTAGACCCCTTTAGATATCTTCAAGGATCTGAGAGGATGTCTACCGTACTTGGGGATTACAGTCATGATCTTATTTCTTGCTAGACCAAGTAAGTTAGGAATGTAGGTAGGAATATTAATATTTACGGAAGCTAGTTTATCTAGCTTCGGTTCGCGGCTTCGTATGCGTGGTACCTGAATAAAAAGTAGCTTATAGAAGTCAACTCCCGAATACTGAAATCACAAATAGAGCTACCTATAATATAACTATATAAAATAGTTTTTGTCTTTTAGTCGACGGCCTCACAGCTCAGTTGTTAGTAAATGACTAGGTGTTTTATGATATATTTACGTAAATTTATGAAAAAAACGGCCCAATTTTTTTTTTTTTTTTTTTTAATTCAAATTATGTTCTGCATACTTACCGTATTTCAGAATTACTGGGGTTGAAGTTTGTATGGAATCTTTTTAACTTGTGGTGCGATTCGCTAAAATACTATCCATAATATATTTGAAAGTATTATTGAATTTGTTTTATTTGTAACTAAGTAGGTACCTAGGTACCTACTTATCTCACTTGACTAAATTTACATTGACTCTCTTCGAATATTGTTACGAAAACTCATTTTCTCATTTTCATTTTCATTAACTCATCAGAATAAAATATTGCAACTTTATTATGTAGGTACCGTAGGTATTAAATTATGTTAATGGTATCCTATTTAATATTATAATTAAATTTATTTAAAAAACTGTTTGACACTTCAAGCCGTCTATGTTTTCGTCTACAACAATTTAGGGACACCTGTATATTGACATCAAACAAATTTCGAGATTGCATTAACTAAGTACTTACTTAGATCATTCGAATGAATGCAGTGATGTTATGAATAGAAAAGATAATAATCATAATTACTGTGATAAGAAGATATTCTAAATAAATAAAGATAACAATTTGAGAGCGCTGGTTGTGGGCATTTTAACAACATTTTAATTTTCAAATTAAAACTAAAACCCTAAACCCTATTTCTAAAACTTCGCTGTCCGTCTGCCTTTCCGCCTGTCCGTCTTTCCGTCTGTCTGTCACAAGGTTGTATCTCATGAACCGTGATAGCTATACGCTTGAAATTTTCACAGATGATGTATTTCTGTTGCCGCTATAACAAAAAATACTAAAAACAGAATTAAATAATTATTTAAGTAGGGCTCCCATACAACAATCGTGATTTTTTTGCCGTTTTTTATAGTTAATGGTACCCTACGTGCGCGAGTCCGACTCGCACTCGGTCTGTTTATTTAAACGTATTGTAAGCGACGCGTTAACCATACGATGGTTTTTTATATGTTATTAGGTTAAGTTTTGATTATGCTTTGATTTTGTATTACCTATGCTTTGTTTAATAAATCTAAGGTTGAAGTGGCCGCGGGGAACGCAAGTGAGCGGGGGCGGGCGTGTGCACAGCTTTGCTATTTGGGCCGGTTTTGTTATCCGGCAGTGTCCTCTGAACTGTTATTAAGCGCAGACGCTTGCCTTCTTCAACCCTTCCACCATTTACGTACTCACCAGCGTGTTTTCACTTTGTGTATCCTACACGTATATTCATACAAACGTTAACGTCCCGTTTCAAACCTTTGAAAGTTTTTAGAGATAGGTAAGTAATGTTAAAAAAAAAAAAAAAAAAAAAAAAAACTATCTATTCTACTACCCTTTCTAATTACGTTGAGCGTGCATTAAAATAATTATAATTATAGAATCAAAATAATATTTACATTTCAATAATTAAAAAAATAATAATAATAATAATTTATAGTATGATTATTAATTTGATATAAATAAATTTCAATACATAATTCGCGGTCTTAATTAAAATCATAAAATTATTTTGTAGTAGTCGCCTCCTTGGCGTCCTCCGCCATTTCTTTCCAGTATTTTCTATTTCTGGCGTTTTTCATCTAGTTTGGTCCCTGACTTTTTACAAAATCGTCTTTTCTTTTGTCGTCCTCGCGACCTGACTCCATCTCTTGGTATCCATTCAATCATAGTCTTGGTCCATCTATCATGTGACATTCGAAATATATGCCCACATACATACATACATATACAGTCGTGGTCAACTAATTAGGGACACTCTTTGGTTAAACCGAATTGTGAATTTATTTTTTATTTTCCAACGAGTCTAAACCATATTCCATATCTCTTACATGTAAGTATAATTAGTCATTTATGTGCCCGATTATACAAACAATAACAACTTCTTAAACATTAAACCTCTTTACAGTATAGCTGATAGATTATCGTAGTGCTATTTGTTCAAATAATGCTGGCTGGCCATTTAATTAGGGACACTGAGATATTGCGTTCTATTTTCACAATTTGAATCTCAATACTTTTTTACTTCTTCTCTTATTGTTTCGTGGTAGTTTTGGCGGCAATCCCGATATTTATTTTAAGTTTTGAAAAATATTTTGAAGAAAAATGGGTAAAAATAAAAGTTGCGACCCAACACTACGAAAAATTATCATGAAGTTTGTTGTCGAGCATGGTTGGCCATACCGAAGGATAGCAGAACATTTCAATTGTTCAAAAACTATGGTATACAATCATCGACTACATAGCCTAATAGACGCCTAATGGCTTCATTTCTTCAAACAAACAACTCTGTCAAGTCAGTGAGGTATGAGGTACGGGGGGAGCCGGAAAAAGCATTCTAATTTCAAAATGACGTGATTCACTAGGGATGGGAAGTGTTGACATGAGTTGTCGATAGCAGTCAGAGGCACGTCCAAATATTATATTTGGCACATACCCACATTTTGCAGTAGTTAGCAGTCCATACGTGACAGGTTGCAAGCCCATCGCCGCTTATAAAAATACTTACTAGGTACTGGTTTCCTCACGATGCGATGTTTTCCTTCACCATTTTAAACACGTGTTTAAAATGGTAAATGTATAAATATCAATTGCTGTTCGTTAGTCTCGCTAAAACTCGAAAACGGCTGAACGGATTTATTTTATCTTGGTCTTTAAATATTCGTGGAGGTCTATGAAGGTTTAAAAGGTGAAAAAAAAATCGAATAATTGCCGGGAAAACCTAAAAACAGCCCTTTTCTTTTTCCCATACAAAAGTTAAAAGAACGTAGAGTCCATTTGAGCTTTATTAGGTTTGATAGTACGGGAACGGGAACGGGATCGGGATCGGGATCGGGATCGGGAACGGGAACGGGAACGGGAACGGGAACGGGAACGCGAACGCGAACGCGAACGCGAACGCGAACGCGAACGCGAACGCGAACGCGAACGCGAACGCGAACGCGAACGCGAACGCGAACGCGAACGCGAACGCGAACGCGAACGCGAACTAATTCTAAAGCGATAATATGATAAATGCGAATAGCAAATAGGTTACTTTACTTCATATCCATGTAGGTACAACGCGAGCGAAGCCGCGGACGGAAGCTAGTTGGCAATAAGTAGTTTTACTAGTTAGGTCCAACTGTTGTTGTTACTACTATGTAGGTTTATCGATCATCAATTATTGAGTAGTGATACAACACTATTGACTTTATTGACACTATCGACAAGGAAAGAACCAGTCTAACTTGAGCTTGTGGTAATGGTTTTTTAGCATAAACAGACGAGATGTGCACGGGTCAAGGAAGTGGTCGGTACTACTGCAGGTTTGACGCGCGGTATTTTTTATCGGCCTTATAAGACTGACCTTTTGGATGTCAATGTTCGCCTTGCATGCGGTGTCTTTTTGGGCTGTGTAGTCGATGTATACAATGCAGTGCAACATGTCAGACGCAATAACACAGATTTAAATGTGCCCAGAACAAAAAGATCGAGAAAAACAACTCCGCAAGAAGATAGAATGATAACCAGGTTAGCTAAGAAAGATCCGTTTCTAGGCTCTATTTTAATTAAACACGAAGTGTTTGGGACAGACGAAAGAGCTGGTGTCTCAGCGAGGACCGTTCGACGACGTCTGGTAGAAGCAGGGTTGTTCGGAAGAGTGGCTCGCAAAGTACCGTTGTTGAAGAAAGAACATAGAAATGCTCGTTTGGCGTTTGCACGTAAATATGGACATTGGACCTACGCCCAATGGCAACATGTATTATTCTCTGACGAGACCAAGGTTAATTTGATTTCTTCAGATGGAAGGCAATACGTACGGCGTCCAGTAAAAGAGGAAATGAATCCAAGATAAAAACAAAAAAGCAGGTGAAACATGGCGGTGGAAACATTAAAATGTGGGGTTCATTTTCTGGACGTGGAGTGGGACCTGTGAGGAAAGTTCAGGGTAACTTAGACCAACATCAATACAAGGCAATATTGGAGGAAACGATGCTACCCTATGCTGAGGAGCATCTCCCTATTATATGGACGTTTCAGCATGATAACGACCCGAAACATACCGCCCGTTCAGTCAAGTCGTTTCTTACCAGTCAGTCAGTATCGGTGCTAGATTGGCCAGCAAATAGCCCGGACCTTAACCCAATCGAGCACCTTTGGCACGAAATCAAGAAAAAAGTAGCCACTTATCGTACCACAACTTTAGATGAACTTAATGAAGCTTTTTGTGAGGCATGGGCAAACATTCCTGTCGAAACATGCCAGAAACTGATAATGTCTATGCCACATCGGTGTCAAGCGGTAATTACTAACAAAGGTTTTGCTACTGGGTACTGATTTTACACGTAATAAAATGGAGCTGTTAAAGATATTATAATACTGCAGATTATTAGTTTTGTTTAACTCTATTTTTCATTATAGTTTACTGTCCTTAATTAAATGTCCAGCTACAGAATTATACCTTAAAATTGAATACATGTTCAACCTTTGATATTAAATACTTTTTTCTATTTATTTATTCTTTTATTTACAGCCATTTAAAGCATAATAATCGGACCAAATTATGCAAATAATAGTTACTGAGAAATCAATAGGGTTTTATATTTGTATGTACATAACCGGTTATTGTTCTTCACTATCTTGCATGTCCCTAATTAGTTGACCACGACTGTATGTAGTGTGGTTAATCGGATTGTATAATGTAGTTACCTTACTTCCTATATCTATCTCTAATCAGTTAACCTTCTAGTAGTGATTATACATTTATGTATACGTATAAACCTACTAGTCTAGACTAGGTACATAGTACATTCTATTACATACACTGAAGACGGTCGCTAGTGAAGGAAAACGTCTTTGAGTTACTTACAACTGTAAGTTAATTTTATTACAATCTTTTATTTACAACAGCTCAGTTGGTAGTTACTCTGCCTTTTTGTGCTGTATGTTGTGGGTTAGATTCCCACCCAGGATAAACATTTGTGTGATGAACATAGATGTTTGTTCTGTGTCTGGGTTGTTAATATGTATAATAAGTCTGTATTATTGTATTAAGTCATTCAGATGTGTCACTGTACTGTGATATATTCACAAGTAAAGTAAGTAAAGTAAAGTATCTACTAAAGATAGGTATATAAATAAGTATTCTATCAGTTAGCTGGTTCCCATAGTACAAGCGTTGCTCAGTTTGGAGCTAGATGAAGCTGTGTAAAAATATCCACTAATATTTATTTATTTACTAACCGACCCGTGACAGACGTTGTCCTGTCAAATTTCAATAATCGAATAAAAAAGACTGAATGTTTTTAGTCTGTGATCTCAGATTTGTTGCACACTAGCGCCATCTATACAGAAATCATCTCTTTTGCGTTTTTTTATCGTTTTTGGGATGTTTTTCATATTTTAAAGTAGTCTATTATTTATTCGTGCACTATATCTACATCTACAGCAAATTTCAACTTAATCCGTTTTGTCGTTTAGGCCTGATTGAGAAACAAACATACATACAAACTCACAAACTTTCGCATTTATAATATTATTAGGATTTATTTTTGTATGTAGTTGTGTAGAAGTGAAGATATTCATTATAATTATTTTAGGTGCACTTCCAGTGAACATGCACTTTATCAGAATCAAAGGTGCGTCTTACCCCTGCATCTATAACACCTGGAGAACGGAAGATGCTACCATGGTGATACAGGATCTTGCTCCGAAAGACGATGATGTAGCCTTGGAGTTACTGGAGGCGCACATGATAACGGATGAAGTTGTGTATAGTATACAAAGTGAGTATTTTGTGTATCATAGTCTTGACTTGATATAAGTGTCGTAGAAACTTGAAATTTAGAAGTTTTAGTTTTGGTGCAAAAGTATAGGACCTTTATGGAAGGAAAGTGTTAAAATTTTAGATATACCTACATAAATCTACTTCAACGGCAAAAAATATATTTTCAGAGCTCAACGAAGACCCCACAAGTGTGAAAGAAAGGTTGGATTTATGGAGAGACTGTCTGAAGCAGAGAATGAGCATCGGATGCTACGAAGAGAAGGATGCACGGAAGACGCTGGTTGCTTTGAATGTTTGCATTGTGAAGAACCAGGAAGAAAATCATGAGTTAAATGTAAGTTTATAGCCAAAATTGTGAGACTTTGTAACAGTAGATAGGTATTGTTTGTAGAGCTTTCACAGTAGTAAATAGATAGTACAAGGCGTCTCAAAAGAAAGTTCACATTTAAATCTTTTTTTTAAAGAAAAGTCTTAGCTTTATTGAAAAAATGTTTATTATATATTGAAGTACACTGTTTGAGAATTTATTTTTTAAAAATAACATCGTCCAAATGTAAACCGTTGCGCTCTCGGCATTCATTTAGTCGGGCACTAAAATTGCCTATGACAGCTCGGCAGGTAGTCTCCGTGATGGCTGCCATTTCATGACGGATATTTTCTTTTAATTGTGCCAGGGAAGTCGGTTTATTAGCGTAAACTTTTGATTTGACATAACCCCACAGGAAAAAATCCATAGGTGTTAAATCGGGACTCCGTGGAGGCCAATTTATGTCACCTCGCCTGGAGATTAATTTGTTCGGAAAAAATTCTCGAACTCGAGGCAGAGATCTGTTGGACGTGTGTGAAGTTGCTCCATCCTGCTGGATCCATGTTCTTTGGTTGTAACCAGGAAAGTTTTGCAGTTGGGGCACGAAAACTCGTCTAACATCTCCACATAACGCTCTGAATTCACTGTGAGCGTGCGTCCCATCTTCAAAAAAGTAAGGGCCGATAATTCCTCGCGCCGACATCGCTGCCCATACGGTGACTTTGGGTGAATGTAGCGGTTTCTGATGTTTTTGTTTTGGATTGGTTGCACTCCAGTAACGACAATTTTGCTTGTTTACATGCCCATTCAGGTGAAAATGGGCTTCATCGGAAAACAAGATGTTGGTGAACGTTGGAAAGCGCTCAATCATCTGATTTACAAAGTCAAGCCTCTGACCAGCATCTTGAGGCTTCAGTTCTTGCACCAACTGAATTTTGTACGGGTGCAGCTTTAAATCTTTGTGTAAAATGCGGCATAATGAAGATCTGTGCACATTTAAAGCAACAGCACGCTTCCGAATCGAGAGGTTTGGATCATCTCGAATAGACTGAGTAACACTGTCCACGTTTTCGGCTGTTCTTGATGTTCTTGGCCGCCCAGATTTTGGTTTCTCCAGAGTTGACCCAGTCTCTTCAAACTTCTCAACCCATTTTGCAATGAGTCGAGTGCTAGGCGCATCATTTAAGTGACGAATATGTCGAATACTGCAGAATTTTCTACGCGCTACAGTCGCCGAATTACCGTTTTTGTAAAACTCACGTACGCACAACGCACGGTCCGCACCAGAGAAACGCTCCATAGCGACTAAATTCCCAAGAGCCAGACTACCGACTGACATACCCCCCGCGCCCCTCAGAATAGTTGCTTTCGCGTAATAAGATAAGCAAATGTGAACTTACTTTTGAGACACCTTGTATAAACAATTTGATAAAGCCGTTTAAGGCGATACTTGAAATTTTTGACTTTTTGTATGGACTGAATCTAGCCGGATGAGACGGAAAAAGTGATAAAACTGCATTATCTTGAAAACCATCAATTTTAAAAAGAATCCGTTTGTAATTTATTTAGCATTTATCTGTTTAGCTATTCATAGTTTTGATTAAAACGAAACTAGTGTTTTTGAAGAGCCAACTTTGGAAAATAAATCTATCGAGAAAAGTTTCATCAATCGTGTTTCTGTCTGTAATTTATCTAGATTATTTCCATAAGTTATCTTTGTCATAAAAAACAAAACTGTACCTATGTTTTGCGGTTACTATTGATACACTCCAAAGAAAAAAAAAATTTGTTTTTTAACTTATTTTACAGGCAGCAATGTACGTCGAATATTAATAATAATAATATATTAAAAGACTGTACCGTGATCCAAAGTCCAATATATATATAGAGAGATATAGCTATCGTTTTGCGCTTCTTTTGTCCCTTTCTTACCAAAGTAATGCGTATCGCCTTCCTTTTCGCACACACACACACACACCACCACACAGGCAGCGACTGAACCATGACAGTCGATTTGTTCTTCATTGACGTTGTTGTTTTCGCTTCGAACAGACGTGCACTGGTAAGTGCTAATGTATAATACAAATATTCTTTAATTCTTTATCAAATTCTAATAATTTGTTATTTTGTACAAAGGTCCAATCGATCTCTTCGATTACATCACAAAATTCCACAAAAAAGTTTACTAATCTACCTTCATAAACTTTTTATCTTCATCAGTTCATTTTACAATGATTTTGTGTTGAATTTAGTGAAAGTAATTTGAAATTGTGTTTGAACAGCAGTGCAGTTAGTGTCTTAGTCCCGTATGTATTTGATTTTCCAACAGTTATTTCCTCCACGACAGGAATTGTCGAATGTTGAAGGTACCTATAAATTTCGTGTTTCGTTTAAGAGCTTGCTGATAGTTCGCTGAAAATATAACGGTGTTACCGTTCGATATTATTGATTTTATGTTTTTTCGTGTGTGTACGTGTTATGAAGTTCATCGCCTTTTTATTTAAGACCATCTTATACCTACTTATTCTTATCTACCGTTCGATATTATCGATTTTTATGGTTTTCATGTTTGTTTTAGTGGAGTTCATCGCCTTTTCTGAAATCATCTTATTCATTTATTCTTGTTTTTATTTTCATGGAGGGTAGACCTATATTTTATTACAGCATACAATTTAAGTAGAATAAGCTTATTTTCAGATTCAAATAAAAAGACTTGGATTTAAGTAACTATAACGATTCATTTTGGATCTAAGGCATATGAGAATCAATCGATTCATTTTGGATCTAAGGCATATGAGAGGAAGTGACAAAATAAATTGCCTTTACGATCCTCATCTAAAAATGATGACCTTGAGCCATCAAGGTAGTAGGTAGTTCTAACATGTCCTCTCCTAAACGTTATTGTCGTCATCGACGCAACAAACGTAGACATCTTACACATTCTCAGAATATATATCTGATAAACTGATTGCAGTCAAAGTGAACCTAAATCAAAGCACGCTAGTGGACAATGCAATTTTAGTCCCAAAGGTTAAAATTATCATACCTACGTTTGTATTGATGATGATGTTAGCGGTAACTTGTACAATGACAACCACGATGGTTACGATGGCTGTAAAAAATTGAAAACTCCAATTCTCTCTTTCAATTGGAAAGAAGATAAGGAACCCTGATAAACTTCTTCATTGTATTTCAATTGAAAAAGCGTTCAAAGATTAAACGAATGTGAACAGCAGATTATTAGTTCATTCGAAAAAATAGTTTCGTCATACCCTCGGTTTAATTGAACATCCTAACGAGAAAGTTAAGCGATTTGATACATCTCGCACGCCTGGTATCTCACAATTCTGATATACTTAGCATTTGCTGCGTTTATTACGCTCGTAAAACAAAGAGAACTTTGATTTTTTATCTTAGACAATGTTAACCCTGACCTAAACTATGAGGGGATAAAAGAGGACAAATCCATAAGAGGGTCAAAGATATAACTGTAACCGGAGATAATGTCAAAAATCTTGAATGGTGCTCTTCAGTTGGTTTTCGGCCACAGAGCTAAAGGTTTTCAACATTCCAATGTTGTCCTACAGTAAAAGATCTTACATAAAAGTTTTTTACGAATAATACCTTCATGCAGTAATTGATAAGAAGCTGCTAAACTCGCGGTTTCTTTAGATTTTATTTTATGGTAATATTTGGCCTCTTTCGAATGACCACGCTCCTGCTACGCAGTCTGGTCTAAATACTGCGCTTACTGCGAGTACATTCTAGAAGTCATTAAAATCAGAATTTGACTCAAACCTCATAGCGCTATGAACTCTAACAGGCCCTTTCGGGGCAGAGTCCGCCTCACATTAACAACCTCAACAAGAGGTCGTAGGAATAATGACCGTCAAGCAGCGCAAAGAGGTACACGTTACAGACACCTTTCTCTCTCATCCCACCGGGATAGGAGAAATAACTGGAAATATTGACTCACCGAGTCTTTCCCACGCCGGCCGGCCAGCTAGATCGGTAAAAAACGTATAGAAATGGGCGCACCCAGTTACGTTCTCAAGATTATTTTGGGTTGGTAGGTAAGTCCCGTATCCCATTCTGAATCAACCTGCCCTTCCATTTATACAACAGCAGGCAGGCAACCTACTAAATGGTCATGTCGGCTCTAACAGAGAAAATGACCATCTCTCCGTTTCATATTGTGGCAGTTACCGAAACAGCGTGTCTATAAACTAATATTCCTTCTGAGATTGCTAGATCCGTTTTGTATTGACACTATTCAGATTGATCAATGTTCACAAAACCTTATCATTCTTGCAGCCAAACAATTGTCTTGCAATAATAGATCTCTCATGGATGGTAGGTACCTACTTTCACGTACCAATTAACGAAATGCGCAGATGGTTTCTATGTCTTTTGTACCGCCAAGAAGTAATAGAAATGAGTAGTCTGCTCTTCGAGCTAAACTCTGCATCATAAACGTCTGGAAAGTAGATGGGTACAGATGCTCATCCAAAAACGGAATCAGACTTCTGGTGTAGGTATGTTGCAAGACGATTATTTTTTACAAATATTATTCTAGACTCATTCTTCTAAAAGAACACGTTGCCATAACGCTGAATGTGCTGAAATATATAGGTTGGGAAGTAAATTTCTTAAAATCCGTACTATGCCTGGGCGTCATATAGAATCCTTAGCTAAACAATAAGTTTATCTCCGAGAAAATGTTGCTAGATAAAGACAGCCATCTTATAGCAAATAGATAGAAAATGGCACTTTGAAACGTGTCAACTTTCAAAGCCATGATGTGCATGATGGATAATGGAGGTGATGCATTTCGCAAGTTACGTCATCCCTTAGGGAAAATTCAAGCTTTTTGTAATCCTGAAATTTTTAAGAGCAAGGTCCGAACTATCTATTTTAAAACGCCTGCAATCAAATAACAAAACAGCTGTTGCTTGTTTATGCAATGAAGGAGGTTTGAAGTCGCAAGGTTTGTTAAACTTGACCTACAAAGTATTTTCTTTCTTCGAATATGTATCAGATGGATCTAGTAGGTATCCTACCACATTCCCAGTGTATACAACGCCAAAGCAGATTAGTTATATAGTTAGATAGTTCGTCTTGCAGATTGCGTCGCTTTCGAACTCTGCCAGAATGGCACCCGTTAGATAAAACAATATTTTTATGATTATCATTATAGTTACTTTGTGTATACACTGTTATTTTTGAAATGGTATTATCCGTTAGCATGGGTATCTCTTCCTCCTTTCTTATTACCAATATCATCGTTATCACTGTCGCAATGTATACCTCAGTTGCACCAGGGTGTAAGAAAGTTTTCAGGCATCCAGCCCTTCGGAACGGGCAACGGCAGCACCTTGGTTCATTCAACCATCTTACTGGACGTCTCGACAGACAATCCTCCTTAGAATGTGCAGTAGTAGGACACCACAACAAAGTTAAAAGATTTCTTGATAGCGGGTGCCCTTCGAATGTAAATACTTATAAACCAGCATGGAGTAGGTGGATCTAGTGGTCTGAACCAGATAATGTTGTTAGCTGTACGCCCACTGGTCTGAGTTAGCTCGGTTTTTAGCAAATTTATTTTACAAGAAGAAACTGTCCTACAACACGTATTTTGTTAGTAAGTACATATATACATAAATATATGTACTTGGTGTCTAAACTTTGTGACCCATAACTTACTGAGCAGCTTAGTACCCACTCACTTGTAAAATAAATCTTAAAGTCGATAGCCGTAATCATATTCAGCTTTGACTAAACCTCCTCTATAGGATGTTGACCTAGTAGTAAATATCACAAGTAGACTGTTATACTGATAGTGTTTACTAAATATCTAAACAGCTATTTCAATTCTATATTCTGGAAGAAGAGTACATGATTTAACTCTTAGTATAAACTCTGATAATTGCATTGTTAACAGTGATTTTGTGACTTTATAACCAGTTTTAAAAAACTGATTATCATCTGTCTAGCTGGTGGCTTAATTTAAAACCAGATAATAAGAGTTTAGATTAATTTTATTGGATAAATCTGTTGAAAACGATTGGCGAAAGATATGTATGCAGTTACACTTAAGTCCAAACCGGCTATAATATTATTAATTAGTATTGAAAAATACCGGTAGGTATAGTTTAAGTAACTACACCTAATACTTTTAAAGCTTCAGTTGCATCAAAACAGCTAGATCAAATATAATATGATTTAATTTATTTGTTGAGGCAACGCCAACAGCCCATTTATTTGAATATACATGCATTGAAATTATAATAATAAGTGAGCCAATTACAGGCATGCACACACTAGTTGAAGATAGTCTCAAGAGGCATTTCAGATCGCAAAATAGGTAAAAATTTTTTAGCTGTCCGAATGATTCTAAAGACTGGTACAATCAAATAGTGGTAGGTACCGTTAAATTTAATCAAACGCCAACTTTTCAGGCTATATAAATGAATGATTGGAAGTAGGTCTTAAAGTCTTAAAGTTAAATTGAGAATGAATAGCACATACCTACCCTATTGCTTATTTTCTTAGAAACCATTTTTATTTATGTTTTGTTTATCTAAACTTTTAAACATGAAAACAGCAATATTCGCCTATATCTAGTCGAGACATGATAAAGTAGCTACTTATCTAAAGTCATCTGTCAATCAATTGATCTAGAAGTGGCTTGTGTATATTGTAAATACTTATTTTATTTATATTTACAGTTGTGCTAATTGCAGAGGTTTCACAAGATATATAAATACTAGCTGTCCCAACAGACGTTGTCCTGTCAAATGTCAATAATCCGTTTTTCCCGATCTTTACGTCATCCTTATCACATATGGGTATGAAAAATAGATAGTAGCCGATTCTCAGACCTACTGAATATGCATATAAAATTTGGTAAAAATCGGTAAAGCCGTTTCGGAGGAGTAAGATAACTAACATTGTGACACGAGAATTTTATACATATATATATTGATTCATAATCTACAATTCAATATTTTTGGAAGGTGCGTTCGGTGCACTATAACTGGTTACCTACGTTAAAACTTTTAATAAATAAAGCATATCCAAGCATTATTATTTTCATAGTCACATTGACGTCAACCACCACCACCAGGCGATAACAAACATATCTCTATATATATATTGGACTTTGGATCACGGTACAGTCTTTTAATGCTAACGTTTTACCTGAAAATAAAACGTATATTAAAATACTTACCTGATCCAAAGTCCAATATTTTAAAATTCTGCCTGGTGTTACGCAAAAACAACATCCTTAATGAAGAACAAATCGACTGTCATGGTTCAGTCGCTGCTTGTGTGGTGGTGTGTGTGTGTGTGTGCGAAAAGGAAGGCGATACGCATTACTTTGGTAGGAAAGGGACAAAAGAAGCGCAAAACGATAGCTATATCTCTCTATATATATATTGGACTTTGGATCAGGTAAGTATTTTAATATACGTTTTATTTTCAGGTAAAACGTTAGCAATAAATTGTTTTTCAGACTTCCATATTATCGTGATTAACATTGTGACTTATAAACTAATGTTAGTGACATTACAGCGAGTATTTTTTATCGCATTGATTATTATTTAGCGTACATAATATATTATTCCATATCCTTCAGTTAAAAGGAGAGAAGATGAGGAATTTGTTCGACTTGATATTATTCGTAACAAACAAAGTCAATGTGTACGAGTTTATGGGCTTGGAGACCATTCTCCATGCTGTAGGGCTGGTGGTGAAGAGGGAGCATCGGGGTAAGCGGCTTGCAGAGAAGATACTGGCTGCAAGGTTAGTTTTATTAAGAGATTTTGTAAATATTACATATTTATTTATTTATTAGACATAGACATAGACAATTATTTATTTACTACTTTAGCACACAACACATAACATAACATAAAAAGGAAAAAATAAAAAAAAGGTTTAAACGTAGACCTAACATAGGTACACTTAGAAAAACAAGGAGAGAAAGAAAAAAAAACTATATTACAAAAATGTGTGCTTGTGTCTTCAGTTTTTGGGAGTCGTCTTAATTTACCATGTATACTCGTAGGTAGTAGATCTAGGTTAGACCATGACATCGACAACTTAGATAGAACATGGTTTGGCCAATTTTAAAAATATTCTTATCATTTATCTCATTTTCACAGGGAGCCCCTCTGCCTATCCCAGGGCATAAAAGGTACGGCATCAATATTCACCGGCATCGGATCCCAGAAACCGGCAATAAGATGCGGGTTCGAAACTATAGTGGACATCTCTATAGGCGATGTGGCAGAAGCTGGGTTACCATATCCGAGAAATGATGAGAGACGCATCAAATATATGGTGAAAAAGTTTCTGTGAAGAATGGATATACGAGAATGTAGATAGACCCATTAAGACATCTTCAAGGATCTGTCGTTTGGGCGAGATTGAGCCACACATTTAAATATTATTTTCCCGAATAACCCCTAAAACGGGGTGCATTGGGGTGTTGAAGTTTGTATGAGAACTTTTTAAGATGTGGTGCGATTTGCTAAAATAATTTCCTTATTATATTTGAAAAATATATTGAATTTGTTTTATATTTGTTACTAAGTAGGTACCTACTTATTACTTAACCCACCTGACTTTTACATTAAACTCTTCGAATATTGTTACGAAAACTCATTTTCAGTTCGCGATTATACCCCAGTGGGGAAGCACGAGTAAAATGCTGCATGAGCCTATAGATTCACGGCGAGCAAACCAGAAAATGTAGGAAATACTTACTAGCTATTTACTACGTAGGAACATATTATACTTATCTACTATAAGCATTGGTTCTTGGCGCTTGCAGCTAAATATTTTCTTTAAAAATGTGGGCATGTGCCAAATGTTTTCTATAAACGTGCCTCTAGTGACTAACCCCTTTCGACATCTTCAAAGTTCTGAGCGCCTGGAGAATGTCTACCGTGCCTGGGGATTACTGCCGTGATCCTATTTCATTTCATTTAATATTATTTTATCGGCGTGACTAATATGTATAATAATCAAGCCAAATTACAGCTTTCTAAGACTAACCCTCGTATTCAAGAACGACACTATAAGAATACGCACCCACAGTGGACGAAATCTTTTTTCATAAACATCACTTGTGTTGAGCGGCACTATGGCGCACGCTACCGTGTGCCTTTAGAGCTTAACTTTGGCTAGCGGCACAGGCCAATGTGCCTCTAGTCACACTATGCAGTGTCGCACAACACATAAAGTGATTTTTATGACAAAAAGATTTCGTCCACTGTGGGTGCGTGTTATCTTAGTGTCGTTCTTGAATACGAGGGTAAGAGTCTCTGAGCTAAGCTGCAGACGGACGAACATGGCGACGGCATGGTTTCTTGTAGACTACGAAACCCTAAGAGTGTGGTCATTCTTCTTGTACAATTCACAACAATTTTGGGACACCCTGTATAGGCAAACTAATATCGAGATTGCACGAACAAGCACTTATGTTACGTAAATATTATGTACCTATGTACTTATACTTATATCATTTGAATGAATGCAGTGATGTTATGAATAGAATAGATACTTCTAATCATAATTACTGTGATAAAACGATACTCGTATCACTACATAGTATAAAGCAAAGTCGCTTCCCGCTTCCCGCGTCTGTATGTATGTCTGTATGTTTGCTTATATCTTTAAAACTACACAACGGATTTTGATGCGGTTTTTTTTAATAGATAGAGGGATTCAGGAGGAAGGTTTATATGTATAATAACATGCTTAATATATTAGAGAACCACTAATAATTTTAAGATTTCTAATATGAAGTCGTAAATAAACACATTTTTTTGCGCTTACATTGCAAACGCTCGCTGGCTGAACTCTACGAGATAGATCAAAATAATGTACTAAATATTGTATACCTTAAAAAGGTCTACAAAAAAGTCCGCGATGGTATATGTTTATCTCATAAGGATAACCCACAATAATCAATTTCTATCCTTTACTATTTACGATAAATAATGGCTTAATTACGAAGCGATTGGCATCAATTCTTATCTAATTAAGTACCTTAAATACAATTATATGTCGCTCTTTCAAGAGTAACATCTAAAGAAAACATGTTTGTATTGTCTAATGACAAGAAAGCTGTGAACGTTGTTTATAGAGAGAATCTGTGTTAATTGTAAAAGCAAAATAAATAAGTAAAAATGTAAAAAATAAATGCTGTTAACGAGTACCTATACAAAGACATTCTGTACCTAATATATTTTGGTATCAGCTTTGCACCCGTGCGAAGCCGGGGCAGGTCGATAGTTCTAAATAAATAAAGATAACAGGTTATAGATAGTCATGATCCTGTATCATTAACTGACGAAAAAAGAGGCGGTTCTCAATTCGACATGTATATTTTTTTGATGCTTTTTAGGGTTCCTTAACCAAAGGGTAAAAACGGGACCCTATTAATAAGACTCCGCTAACCGTCTGTCTGTCACAAGCACAAGGCTGTATCTCATCAACCGTGATAGCCGGACAGTTGATATTTTCATATATGTGTTTCTGTTGCCGCTATAACAACAAAATACTAAAACAGAATAAAAAAATAATTAAGTATGGGTATATTTAAATATGGTATTTACCCATACAACAAACGTGATTTTTTTGCCGTTTTTTTATAGATAATGGTACGGAACCCTTCGTGCGCGAGTCCGACTCGCACTTGGCCCGTTTTTTTTAATGTATTTAATCATACAAACGTTATCGTAACGTTTCAAACTTATGATAAAGTTTTTAAAGTTAGGTAGATAATGATATCTACCTAACTTTAAAAACTTTATCATAAGTTTGAATATCATATCTATTATCATATCTTTATCATATCTATGAAGATACCTTGTGTAGATTGATAGATTGTTAGTGTAGCTAGACTGTACCTGTTAGCCTTCTGTGCGACATCACCCGTACAAACATATTGGGTATGTAGTGATTATGTATACATATGTATACGTATAAACCTACTAGTTTAGACTACATACTATTACATAGACTGTGCTATAACTACGACCAAAGAGCATATAAGTACGACGATCACTAGTGAAGGAAGACGTCTCTGAGTTTCAACTGTAAGTTAATCTTCATCTATATTTATAAAAGAAATTCGTGTTAGTTACACTATTTATAACTCAAGAACGGCTTAACCGATTTAGCTGAAAATTAGTGGGGAGGTAGCTTAGAACCAGGAGACGGACATAGGATACTTTTTATAATGGGAACGGGAACTTAGCACGACATATTTTGTTAATTCTAAAGCGATACGAAGTTCACCGGGTTAGCTTGTGTTTTTTAAATGAATCCGTATTTCCCTTAGTCACGGCTTCAGACGTGAACGGCTGGACCGATTTTGCTAATTCTTTTTTTGTTGTATTCGTTATAACAGGAGAAGGTTCAGGTAAGGTTTTCAGGAGGTTCTTATAAAAGATTTTTTTTTTAAATCTAATGAACAGGACAGCGTCTTTCGAGACAGTTAGTTAGTATAGGTATATAAAATTGACGTGTGACCAAGTGACAGTGTTTGTAACCAAACTCCTTCGAAACGGCTTGACCAATTTTTATGATTTTTTTTTGTGTGTGGTAGGTATGAGAATAGGTCGTACGGTATTTTTTATACCACTTATACTTTGTCCTGTCAAATTTCGATAATCCCACAGAAAAAAGCACTTTCAGTTTTTCCCGAACTTTATACCAGCCTTATTACTGAATAAGGCTGGTATAAAGTTCGGGAAAAACTGAAAGTGCTTTTTTCTGTGGGATTATCGAAATTTGACAGGACAACGTATGTCAGGACAACGTATGTCGGGACAGCTAGTTTTGTTACAAAATTTTATTTAATAAAATATGGTCACATCAAGCTGATCCAGTGACAAAATTCGAAGGTATGGAACTCCTCAACTAAATACTACTAAATATGTTTTGGTTCGTTGGATTTGTCATGACGAGTGATTATATAAAATCTTGCTTTGATAAATATGCAAAATCTTTTTTTCTCAATAACCGCAAAACATACAGTTTTGTTTTTTTATGACACAGATAACCTAAGCAAGATTATCTGTCACATAAAAACAAAACTGTATGTTTTGCGGTTATTGAGAAAAAAAGATTTTGCATTCATTTAAAACATTTATTACTCGTCTTAAGTGTCATAATATAAAATCTCTAATTATTTTGAAAATAAAATATGCTTAAGATACTCGCTGATAATGCAGCTTTTGATAGGTGTACTTACGATTTTTTTAAATTGGTTCAGTAGTTTTTTAGTTTATCCATTAGTTACAAACAAAGAAACAAATTTTACCTCTTTGTTATGTAGAAGTGTAGATAATATTCATATTTTTTACACTTCCAGTGACAATGCACTTTATATTATATCTATTAATTCAAATTCAAATTCAAAAATCATTTATTTCAATAAAATCACAAGGATCACTTTGAAACGTCTTAGGAACTAGGTGAAGCTACGCCGATTCCACGCGACCAAGCCTAGAAGAATCAGGCAACAAACACGGCTTGGGGTCTACCTTTTTTTTAATGATCCTTTTCTTAAAGCTATGTAGAGCTCCAGTGTGATGCCAATCGAACAAGGTGAAGGCTCAAACAAGAATAATTATTAAAAGTACTACTCAAGTACGTAAACAATAAAAAATAATAATAATAATAATAATAACTAAAGAGCCTCAGCACAAATTCAAAAAGCAGCACACGCTACACTTGATTTAGAAATAAAACTTAAAGATAAAATAACTATTTGCTTAAAAATAACTAAAGTAGACAAATGTTACACAAAATAAAATAGTGCAGATTAGGTAAATTAATATTTAGCTGTCGAGTGGCAGAGCGACATTATCACTATAATCACTTTATATATATATCTATATTATTATTAAAATTATAACAGAATCAAAGGAGCGTCTTACTCCTGCATCTAGGTATAACACCTGGAGGGTTAATTAGTTTTCTAGGGTTAAAATAGTAGTTTATAAGTGTAGACATTAATATAATTATTTTAGGTAGACTTCCAGTGAACATGCACTTTATAAGAATCAAAGGTGCGTCTTACCCCTGCATCTATAACACCTGGAGAACGGAAGATGCTACCATGGTGATACAAGATCTTGATCCGGAAGACGATGACGCAGCCATGGAGTTACTGGGGGCGCATATGATGACTGACGAAATTCTGTGCGGTATACAAAGTGAGTATTTTGTTTAGTCCAGTAGGTAAAAGACAACGCAGAGCCTAAACCTGCCTGTCCTAGAAACCTAAAATTTGGAGGAAGGAGAACAAAGAAATTTCTTTTGTTCTGTTGGTCTATATAGTTAAGCTAAAAATCGCTTTCTAAAGGGTCGCGCAAACGTTCTGTAGGTAGGCAGGACTTATTTCAGAAACTGTTAGTAGATCCTTGGAATTTTGTTTGGTTGGTAGACTCCTCAAACAAAATAAGTAATAATTTTTGAGTTAGGGAGTTGTAGAAAAAACTACGGTAACCCTAAGGTAGATATTCGTAGTTTCTTATACCCACGACCACAGACAAGCCCGCGACACAGAGAGTCTGGAGAGTCATATGCGGTCAGGGCTAGTTGTAACGTTGTTGACTTTTTAACTAGTTGTGTTGTATCTTGTGACGGCTGGTTTTATTTTCAGAGCTTGTCGAGGACCCTTGCAGTGTGCGAGAAATGTTGGATTTCTGGAGAGACTGTCTGAAGCAGAGAATGAGCATCGGATGCTACGAAGAGAAGGATGGGCGGAAGACGCTGGTAGCTTTGAATGTTTGCATTGTGGGGAACCAGGAAGAAAATCATGATTATAATGTAATTATAGCCAAAATTTAGACTTTTTAAGAGTAGGTATTGTTTGTAGAGCTTTCACCGGTAGATTCACTTGTTTGATAATTGATAATATCTACAGTTTGATAAAGACCCTTACTTGATCAGTAAAGGATCGTTTATGCCGGTACCTACTTACATAATTGTTTTAGCCTTTATCTATGTACCTACTCGTAGACAAGTAGGTAGTTATGATATGTAAAATACAAATAATGCGTTAATAGGAAGGTAAGATAATACATACTACATAATGATAAACTAGACTAACAACAAGATGCATGTCCATTCTTAGTGTACCTAACTAACTAAATAGAGATGTTTTATGCATTAAATTAATTTTACCTACTTATTGTAGGTACTTAACTACTGAAGGCTGTACCTACCTAATGTATTCTTCCAGTTCAAAGGAGAGAAATGGAGGAATGTGTACGACGTGATCGCATTCGCAGAAAACCAAGTCAATGCGTACGAGGTTATGGGCTTGAAGACAGTTCTCCATGCAATGGGGCTGGTGGTGAAGAGGGAACATCGGGGCAAGCGGCTTGCGGAGAAGATACTGGCTGCAAGGTTAGTTTTATTAAGGGTTTGTAAATATACCTACCTCTTAATAGTACTTACACAGTCTATTTACCTATTCATGCTCTCATATTAGTACCTAGGTGAATATATCAATCTACGAAATTCATAAAAGCTTTCCAAAGCAAGTGCTCTTAGTGGCTTTGTTTCAAAATACTGAAATGAAAATGTGGTCTGAGACTTATTTGCAAACACTGCGAGCCGAGCCAGTAAATTTTCAAAAATGTTCACAAGATTTAAGGTTAGAGCCCGACAAAGTCTCACGTTGATTTTATGTATGTTGTCTACATGAATAGGGAAACGATTAAAATAAAAAATAAATAAAATAAGTCATTTATTTCAGGCACATACACCCATATCACACGATAATACAAAATATTAAATAAAATAGCAAAACTAAATAGATAAAAAGGCCGAAGACCAAAATGTCAAAAGCAAATTAGCTGAGAGAGTTTGTTTCGTTCGATCAATGCTTTGCATTTTTTTTTATATCTGGTCTTGTTATGCCCTTACAGCTTATGTTTGAAACTACTTTACTTAAATACTTTACTAGCTGACCCGTGCCCGCTTCGCTGTGCGTAAGACATTTCTAATACCATCGTGGACTTTTTTGTAGACGTTTTTAAGGTGTACAATACTGTAGTACATTATTTTGATATATCTCGTGGGGTTCAGCCAGCATTTGCAATGTAAGCGCAAAAAAATGTGTTTATTTACGACATCACATTAGAAACCTCTAAAATTATCAGTGTTTCTCTACTATATTATGCATGTATTATACATATAAACCTTCCTCCTGAATCACTCTATCTGTTAAAACCGCATCAAAATCCGTTGTGTAGTTTTAAAGATATAAGCAAACATACATACATACAGACGCGGGAAGCGGAAAGCGACTTTGCTTTATACTATGTAGTGACGATACAATAAACAATTTGAATTTTGATTTTTTTAAATGTGTGCTTCTAGCTACGGTAGGTAGACCTACCTACCTAAGCTTTTTTTCTCACCGAAACTATTCGGACTCTGTTTCTAGTAGGAAAAGCTATTCTTGTCTCCTCCCTATTCACAAATAGCTTGCGGCCATCTGCGGCGACACGGTCGGTAGAAAGTGCTTTTGTTTGGTTAACTGTGATGCTCGGAATTACGACAACGGCCCAGAAAATGCCATAAAATACCGCTTGATAATGAATATCACAGCTTTTGTAGTGAGAAAATGTAGCAAATACTGCAGATGAAAGTGCAAGTAGGGTACGTGAAAGCGTTGTGGGCATTTTAACATTTTAATTTTCAAATAAACGGTTTATATTTAAAAAATGATTAAAACGACGATTTTTAAACAACATAGAATAGAGTATTTGTCTTATCTCTTAGGTTATGCAAATGTTTTGTAACAGGCGATATTTATTTAAGGCGCTCCCAGTCGACGATTGTTTTTGTTCGAAACGAAAAAAGAAATACTTGT
This sequence comes from Hydriomena furcata, assembly GCA_912999785.1. Classification (NCBI taxonomy): domain Eukaryota; kingdom Metazoa; phylum Arthropoda; class Insecta; order Lepidoptera; family Geometridae; genus Hydriomena; species Hydriomena furcata. Next base: position 2,707,771 of record OU538826.1, read on the forward strand.
GAACAAGCCTCATCTCCTATTATATAACCAATGTATAGTATATGTGAATAAAGATGTACCCATTTTTAATCACTTCGATAAATAATCCTACCGACCGCTGCAATGACGACAAACACACTACGGCGCGTGGTCCGCCTTAGCTTTTCGAATAAATTAATGATATAAATTATGTATAATTACTTATCAAAAATTTATTCTAATAGAAATCTAGATCTACATATTACCTATCTTTAACAATAAATCATAAGTTGATTTTAATAGTAGGTATATAAAATATTTCGATCATAAATTCTAAAACGTATCATTTTGAAATAATATCTTTATCGTGAAAAGTTTCTGCTATTATGTTTTCAGCTTAATAGAAATCTAGGTAGGAACCTGAAGTGATATACTTATAAAAATAGGAGATGTGGCTTGTTCAGAAGTATTTCTTTTTTCGTTTCGAACAAAGACAATCGTCGACTGGGAGCGCCTTAATAATTATTCATATTTAAATAGACAAAACGGGAAATATTTAGTTGTGGTCTAGAGGTATGACGCATCACAACTGTCACGGACCATAGACAAAGATTTTTAAACAAGTTTGTTTGCTATGCTTAGTTATTGACTGCAAAAATTTAAAATGACCAAATCCGGGGTAGGCACTAGCCAGGTCTTTCACCCTACCTCACGGCTTAAAGCTTTGACGTTGTTTGTAATCGTTTGTGAGAGAAACCTTTTTAAAACCTTTTTAGTGTCTAAATGTTTTTATAATATAAAAGAATTTATGGTTAAAAATGTATATACAAAGATTTATATTTTAATTATATATATTTAGTTATATATTTCTATGTTTTATACAGAGCTAAGATTCTCTGGCACTACTATTTTATGTATGTGCATTTCGATAAAATTATATAGTAATCTAGCAGACCCGGCCACGCGTTGCTGTGTCAACAGATATCTCCATCTGTTAGAATCGATAATTGTGACTGTCAGCAATAAATTTGCGATAAAATAATATTGCGACTATAAATTGAGATGTAAGCTATCCTATCTTTCAAGTTGGATCAAACTGCACACGGTGTGCAAAGTTTGATTAAAATCGATTAAGTAATTTAGGAGTCCATTGCTGTCAAACAACGTGACGCGTAATTTATATATTAAGATTGTAATTCTTTACTTTAAATATTGGATCATCGACGGCCATTATTACCTGTAGCATTGCAAATACCATAGGATTTCTGGAAAAAAAATCGTCTTCAAATTCATACAAAAACTGTCACAAGTGAAACATTCGTTAGGGTTATGCAAATATGTTTTCACTAGGTTCATTGATGTGTTAATGTCTCCAGTTTTTGGGAGTTTTCTTAATACACCCTGTACCTATAGGTACTTACTTATGGGTAGGTGTCGATGCAGTAGATCTAGATTAGAGTATGGTTTTGCATACCTATTTATATATTTTTAATATAATTATAGATTTTGACACGGGTCTTTATCACGGGCGAGTCTGCCCGCGACCAGCGACCATGGCTATTGTAACATAGCCGAAACGTCGGGAAAGTAAATTAAAAGTAATTACGTGATAAAGACCCGTGTCAAAATCTTTAGTTACGTCTACTAATCACGATAGTTTGAAAAATAATACTTTTAATATCTTATTTTTCTTTTTAACAGGGAGCCCCTCTGCCTATCCCAGGGTATAAAAGGCACGGCAACAGTATTCACCGGCATCGGATCCCAGAAACCGGCGATAAGGTGCGGGTTTGAAACCATAGCCGACTTTTCTATAGGCGAGTTGGCAGAAGCAGGGTTGCCATATCCGAGAAATGATGAGAGACGCGTCAAATATATGGTGAAAAAGTTTGTGTGATCATCGGATATACGAGAATAAATAAATAAATATTGGTGGACATTTCACACAGCGCCATCTAGTCCCAAACTAAGCAAAGCTCGTACTATGGGTACCAGATAACTGATAGAATATTTATATACGTTTTTTTTGTCGTAAATACATGACATGAAATATATACATATATATATATATATATATATATATAAATGAGACCCAGACACAGAAAAAACATCTTTTTTCACATGTTCATCACACAAATGTTTATCCCGGGTGGGGATCGAACCCACAACCTACAGCGCAGAAGTCAGAGCTACTACCAACTGAACTGTGAAGCCAGAGACGAGAATGTAGACCCCTTTAGATATCTTCAAGAATCTGAGCGCCTGGAGATCTGAGAGGATGTCTACCGTACTTGGGGATTCCAGTCGTGATCTTATTTCTTTCTAGACCGGACAAGGTATTAAGAATGTAGGTAGCAATGTTAATGTTGATAAACCAGCTTCAGTCTGCGGCTTCGCTTACCAGCATAAAGAGTAGCCTATAAGCTATTACAGGTATAAGCTATGTGTACGCTAAATACACAAACTAAATACATAAGTGTATTATTATGTATTTTATGTTTCATTCAAACCCGTTTGGTCGTGATTGAGCTACAAACATTTACAAGACTAATAAGTCCTAAATTAAAACGGGAGTGTTGACATTTGTATGGGAATTAATTATCAAAAATATATTTGAAGATATAAATATTAAATTTGTTTTGTTTTTCTAGGTAAGTACTAAGTACCTACTTATACCACTTGCCAAACATTTTCGGATCCCTCACACAGAATATTTAAAAAAACCGGCTAAAAATTAAAAATAAATACTCAGGGGATCCCATGGGACTTTTTAAATACTGTGGTGTCATACCTATACATAATAAAGTCAACTTTAATCTTCTTGTAGAACAATTCTTCCGCACAGAAATCCAATTTCAAAAAAGTCACCCCGTAATAACCAGAAGTATGATTAATAAAAAACTTCTTAAACCTTATGTTACTAATGAATACGGAAAAAGAACATCCCAATTTATATTTCCTCATCTTATTAATAATTTGCCGCTAGAGATTAAAACTGCACTTACCTACTTCAAAGAACATTAAATACAATTTAAAAAAATACTTTATAAACAATTTGTCAAACCAATTATAAAATGGAGCATCCTTTATGTAGGTTATTAGATGTAGGCAAAATAGTTGTAGGCTAATAAAATAGCAAAATATGATGCGAACGCGCACACACACAGTGATAGGTAACCACTACACCGCGCACCGTACCTACTAATACGCACTACTTATTACCTAATCTGTGACTAAGTCAATAATACTATGGTAGGAAGTTGTCAGGTTGATGGGTATGTGTGTGTGTGGGCTCATAAACTGTATTTGTTTGGTTTGATGATATTTGTAGTTTTTTGTGTTTATCTTCATTATTGTGTTAAGTAGAATTGTTGTTTAAAAGTTAATTATATTATATTGAGAACCTAGTGTTAAGACAAACCTAATTTAGGTTTAATAACACTATCTGCCATTAATTGTACCCGATCTGTGTTTTGTAAATAAATAAATAAATAATAAATAATCTATAAAAAACGGCAAAAAAACACGTTTGTTGTATGGGAGCTCCACTTAAATATTTATTTTATTCTGTTTTTAGTATTTGTTGTTATAGCGGCAACAGAAATACATCATCAGTGAAAATTTCAATTGTCTAGCTATCACGGTTCATGAGATACAGCCCTGTGCCAGACAGAAGGACAGGGAAGTCTTAGTAATAGGGTCCCGTTTTTACCCTTTGGGTACGGAACCCTTAAAACCAATGACATCGGAATAGCGTCTACGAAGAAGCAATCGGTAAAAAATACATAGATCCCAAATAAAAATAAAAGTAATAACTTATTTCATTGGTCATTTTTAGGGTTCCGTATCTTATCCGTATATTACAGGATAAAAACGGGACCCTACTACTAAGACTTCGCTGTCCGTTTGTCTGTCACAAAGCTGTATCTCATAAATTGTGATAGCTAAACAGTTGACATTTTCACAGGTGATGTATTTCTGTTGCCGCTATAACATCAAAAATACTAAACACAATAAAATAAATATTTAAGTGGGACTCCCATATAACAAACTTTACTTTATTGATAATGGTACGGAACCCTTCGTGCGCGAGTCCGTCTCGCAATTAGCCGGTTTTTTTTAGTTAGCTCTATTAGTTCCAAACGAGTAGGTACATCTTCTGTCAGTGTCAAAAAAAAGTCTGCTTAATAATCGTACAATGTTTATTACGTAATAGTTAAAAATAAAACTAAAATCCGGTTACAACTTACAATACAATCTTTTTAGTCGCAATATAATACTTTTAATTAACAATGCAAAATAAATTAACTGAAACTCCTTTTGTAAATTATTCATACCGACAATAGAGTTTAGTTTAATGGACAAATTTATTGTGGTTTTAATGTTTTCACGCTATTTCTTGTCATACTAAAAACGTTAATGTAAAAAAGCAGAGCAAATAATTGCTGTTATTTTAACAGCCGATATTTCAAAACTTGCTTAAATACAGTTAATCAATTTGTAGTAACAGGTTTTAAATATGACTCAAAAAATATACATATACTAACAAAAATACATACGTACTAGTTAGTTTAAGTTAAATAAATTAAAATCTTGTTAAAAGTGAAAATGTACATTTTGTTAGCATACAAGCTACCGCCCGCGGCTTCACTCGCGTAGATACTACTGCGATTTTACTGTTGGAGTTCCAGTTCTATACGCTATTATTTTATGCGTCTTCTCTACTGTTATTACTTCTAAAATACAACAACAAGTTTTCAAGGTCTGGTCCAGTAACTTAGCAAGTATTGTTTACGTTCAAAAAATAAATTAAATATTTACAAGACGTTTTTATGGTTCCGTATCAAAAGCGTAAAAACGGGACCCTATTACTAAGAATTCGCTGTCCCGGTGTCTTTTCGTCGGTCCGTCTGTCTTTCCGTCGGTCCGTCTGTCCGTCTGTCTGCCACAGGGCTGTATCTCATGAACCGTGATAGCTAGTCAGTTGAAATATTCACAGATGACGTATTTCTGTATCCGCTATAACAACAAATACTAAAAACAGAATAAAATTTAAATTTAAATGCGGCGTAAAACAAACGTGTTTTTTGCCGTTCTTTATAGATAAATGAACCTACCTACGGTACGGAACCCTTAGTGCGCGAGTCCGACTCGCACTTGGCCTGTTTTTTAATCGACGTTTAACGGTCAGCGCACAGTGGAAGACCGAACGGTAGCGGATTTTAAATTTATCAATTGAATTAGTTATACAATCGAAATAAGATATATATTTCAATGATCGGTGATCAGTTTACAGAGTTTTACGAGATTACACTGTGCGCTGACCATAAGCCGTATTTGTATTAGATAACGTGTCGCGGGACATGTTGCGGGACGTGTCGAGTGATGTCCTGCGCTATGTCGCGAGACAAATGTCTCCCAGTTCAATTGCGGCTTTATGGTGACGTGAACGTATTGAAGTATTTGCTAAAAATATATACTTGAGTTGATTATGTCATCAGTTATTTACAAAATTATATGTTGAGTTATCATCAATGGTGGCGTTTCGCTTGGCTGACAAACTAAAACTTTGTAAAATACAATCATTCTTATTTTGTTCACATTAAGGTCTAGATTAGCGTAAATCTAGTGTTGTCGCATTAAGGTTGGAGAATATAATTGTAAAGTTGTGATAATACATACGATATTCAAATGCGGTCTTATACTAGCAATCCGCCCCGGTTTTGCATGGGTATGCTGGAGAATATTATAGGCAAATTGTTTATACCTTACATTATTGCAACAATCGTGTGAAAATAGACTATGGTGGCGATTCACGCGATGTTGTGTCCACTCTAAAATTTTGGATTCCTAGTACACGATTGCTCTTATTCCCTTTACGTTAAAGTCTAAATACGCGTAACCTCGGTATGTCAGTTCTAAAACGTAGGCTAGTTTTAAGTAATTTAACGGTTTTTTACGTAAATTTAGTTAGAGTCAGCATGTAAAAAAGTGTTGACTTAAGACGCTGCCAGTCGACGATTATTTTTGTTCGAAACGAAAAAAGAAATACTTGTGAACAAGCCACATCTCCTATTTTATAATGTATAGTATATGTGAATAAAGATGTACCCATCTTTAATCACTTCGATAAATAATCCTACCGACCGCTGCAATGATGACAAACACACGTCCGCGCGTGGTCCGCCTTAGCTTTTCGAATAAATTAATGATATAAATTATGTATAATTACTTATCAAAAATCTATCCTAATAGAAATCTAGATCTACATATTACCTATCTTTAACAATAAATCACAAGTTGATTTTAATAGTAGGTATATAAAATATTTCGATCATAAATTCTAAAACGTATCATTTTGAAATAATATTTTTATCGTGAAAAGTTTCTGCTATTATGTTTTCAGCTTAATAGGAATCTAGGTAGGAACCTGAAGTAATATACTTATAAAAATAGGAGATGTGGCTTGTTCAGAAGTATTTCTTTTTTCGTTTCGAAAAAGAGCAATCAGCGACTGGCAGCCTCTTAAGTGAAATTTTGACTGTCTTATTCTTTTGCACATATCGGAAATATCGTACGAAAAAAATACGAAATATTTAAAATATCCTAAATTTAGCGATCGTGTTATAGGAATCCTAAATTTTAGAGTGTGCACAACAGAATAGCCACTTTATGTTACTCTAATTTGTCCACGCTGGACATATTAGTTTCCTATGTGTTTCTGAACTCGGGTAAGCAATGTTCCCTCGGCACTGGCGGTGGGTCGTCAGTTAAAAATGCGCTTAACAAAACTGGTGCGCATACAGGTATGTCACGTGACTTCAGCCAAGCAGCATCACGACTGGAGAGGGGAAAGCGCTTCATGTCAGCGAAGCAGACTGAGATTGTCTCGTTGTTGTATGGCGGTCTGGAACAAGATTAAATTTGTAAACAATTGGTTAAAAGCCGTGTTGGCCGAGTGGGTGGTACCTCGAATTTCAATCTGAAGGTCGTGGAATCGTATCCCGACTTGCATCAAAATAAAAAATTATATGCGCATCAAAAACACGTGCTCACGGTGAAGGAAAACATCGTGAGGAAACCAGTTAGTACTTGCAAAATGTAGGCATGTACGCATGGAATGCTAACTACTGCAAAAAGTAGGCATGTGGGACGGGATGTGGGGGTTGTCAGAGGCACGTCCAAACATATAGATGTTTGGACGTGCCTCTGACAACCCCCACTAGATATTTTCATAGGATCTAACCCTCGTATTCAAGAACGACACTATGAGAACACGCACCCACAGTGGACGAAATCTTTTTTCATAAAAATCACTTTTATGTGTTGTGCGACACTGCATAGTGTGACTAGAGGCACATTGTCGTGTGCCTCTAGCTAAAGTTGAGCTCTATAGGCACACGGTAGCGTGCGCCATAGGGCCGCTCAACACATAAAATGATTTTTATGAAAAAAGATTTCGTCCACTGTGTGTGCTTGTTCTCATAGTGTCGTTCTTGAATACGAGGGTTAGTGTCTGGAGATCTGAGAGGATGTCTACCGTACTTAGGGATTCAGTAGTGAACCGTTTTTTTTTTTGGTTGGTACGAATGTATTGTATATTAATCAAATTGTATTGTATTGTATATTAGCACGAATTACTATAGTATCGTCAAAACGTAAAAACTAACACTTATTGTATTGTATAAGTGTCAGTTTTGACGATACGATAGTGATTCGCGTTAACCCCGTGTTAAATTAAAATGTAAATAGAGGTCAACAGGAAAATATTTAATTTAAGAAGGACGTAACTTTAAACAACTTTCTATGACTACAACTACTACTAACTAAAGGCTCTGGCCCGGCCCGGACACGGTCCGGTCTAATAAAAATCTACCCTAAGACATACAATTGACTGACAAAAACACTTGAACACAGAGTGGTAGGATCTATAAAACTTACTCGTCATCCGGAGCCAGCCCCCCGCCAGCCTCCACCAGCCTTGCCAACAGCTTCCTCCTGGCGTTCGGCACATGTAGAAGCGCCGTCAGTCCTTGGAACGGCCCAACTCCTCCCGCCCCCCGGACTTGTCTCCAGCGACAAGCCGCTTTGGCGAGTACCGCCTCGCCCCCAGTGACCGGCGGGAGGCAGGTGGCGGATGGATTGCCCCATTCGAATTGTTCCTCCTGCGAATGATGTTTAAGAATGTGACACATATATTTTTCTTTTATATCTATATTACCCATGCATTTTCCACACAGTCCATCTCTTATCATTTGATTATGTAATGGGGAGCAATAAGCTATTTGACAGTATGAAAAATAGTGTTGTTGATAGTAATCTATGTAAATTATGCCTTCATAAAGCGATAAGGAGTAAAATAACTTGAATATAAACAATGATTTATTAAAAAAACGGTCAGTCTTGGTCGAATCGACGATGACGTGTGGAAATGAAATCAATACACTGAAAACAGAATAAATTAATAAACGTTTATTGTTCAAAGTAAAACGGAGTTCTAGATGTAAGATGGCGAAGCGAACAGTAAACGTCACAGAGCGCCGGTTGGAGGCACTTGTTTTATACTTCTTAAATGTAGGCTAGGGTCGTTTTTAATATTCTTCCAACATCCTCCCTTAAACATAACCCGACCTTCGACGAACAGTAATTCAACTTAGGGTGTGAAGTGAATTTAGTAAGTGCATCACCGACCATCACATCCGTCTGTATGTAGCGTACATCAATGGCCCCTCCAAGTACTTTGTCTCGAACAAAATGGTGTCTCACTTTTTATAGATTAACTCCGTTGACAGAATCTTTAGATCGTAAAAAGCCACTTACGGGAAGAAAGCTGCCGGCAGCGCGACTTCTAGCAATATATGCCGGATGCAACACCCATCGTCCAGCTGCCACAGAACCTAACATCTTCTCGCTGCGTCCTGGCGCTGCGCATAGTAAGTGAGTCGCGGCTGGATCTACCTCGGCATGCTCAGACACCTCGCCGCCCAGATGCTCTATCATCTCTATTATTTCCTCGCGGTTCTGCAAATATTAAAGGTCAAGGTGAAGGGCAAAGGGCAAAGGGCAAAGGGCAAAGGGCAAAGGGCAAAGGGCAAAGGGCAAAGGGCAAAGGGCAAAGGGCAAAGGGCAAAGGACAAAGGGCAACGAGCAACAAGCAACTAGCAAAGGTAGAAGGGCAAAGGGCTAAGGGCAAAGTTCAAAGGTCAAAGTTTACATGTCAAGGTTAAGGGGCTGCCAGTCGACGATTGCTCTTTTTCGGAACGAAAAAAGTAATACTTCTGAACAAGCCACATCTCCTATTTTTATAAGTATATTACTTCAGGTTCCTACCTACATTTCTATTAAGCTGAAAACATAATAGCAGAAACTTTTCACGATAAAAATATTATTTCAAAATGATACGTTTTAGAATTTATGATCGAAATATTTTATATACCTACTATTAAAATCAACTTGTGATTTATTGTTAAAGATAGGTAATATGTAGATCTACAATTCTATTAGAATAGATTTTCGATAAGTAATTATACATAATTTATATCATTAATTTATTCGAAAAGCTAAGGCGGAGCACGCATCGCCCATGGCTCAGTCAGTAGTCAGTACCCCTGTGACTACTGTCAGAGACAGACGTGTGTTTGACGTCGTCAAGCGGTCGGAAAGATTATTTACGAATTGAAAAAAGATGGGTAATATTTCAAAAAAAAAAGAGAAAATGGTTTCGTACCCTAAGAAAACACGCTAAAAATATAAGAGAAATAAAACAGTAAGTAAACCTTCCTATTTTATCAATTTTACCTATCTACGTTATCTTTGATAATCTTGTGAAAAATATTAGGCAAAGAAAACAGTAAGTACTTACATAGCTACATACTTTATCATACATACATACATTTATACATAAAATCACGCCTGTTTCCCAGAGTGGTAGGCAGAGATCACGGCTTTTCACTTGTTACGATCCTGACATACTTCTTTAGCATTCACTCTCATCACATTCCTCATGCATGCTCGTCGGTTTAGAGTACTCTTGACCCGGCTTTTTTTCAAAACGTTTCCAATATGGTCCAGGAAAATACGACGAGGTCTTCCTCTTCCAACGCTCCTCTTCGCTTTCACACTCGCCATATATACCTGTTTTGTCAATATCTTTCTTCATTCATTCTCTCCACATTCCCAAACCATCTAAGCATCCCTTTCTCAATCCTCTTTCACTCCACAACGTTTTCATCACGCTATTTTTCACTCTATCTTTCAAAGTTATCCTACACATACTTCTCAAGGCTCTCATTTCTACTGCATTTATAAATCACCTACTTCTCATATTATCCATAAAAATACTGGTCGTATCAACTCTTTATAGTAGGTAGGTGTGTGGCATTCTGCTGACTTATTTTGTAGGTAATAAGTTTTTTTTATGGATAAATTGTAGGGAAAAAATCTGGAACGACCAGTCGGATTTGCGTATCTAATAACAATACGCTTATTTTCAGAACTTTCTCGAAGGATGATAGTTCAGCATCATCACTAACACTTCTAACCATAGCAAAACCCGCAGTTGAACAAAATAGGTACGTATGAATAATAATATATTCAGCGGGATATATAAATCCCAAGATTTTAGTAAGAATCGGTTCAATGATCCTGTCATTTTTGTTACATAATGTTCAAAGAACATGGCGCATACATAACAGACTACGTTTTGGTGGCTGATTGTGTTCTAATAGGTATATTACATATTACTTTACATAAGCAGAGTCCCGCCAAACACGCAAGTTTTTTAAAAAAATTACTTTGACAGACAAAGTTTTTACTTTCTATTCTACCAAGGAGTATTAATGCCACCTGCTTTATTACGTAGGGATAGTTCATCACTACATAGTTTAAAACAAAGTCGCTTTCTCTGTCCCTATATCCCTATGTATGCTTAAATCTTTAAAACTACGCAACGGATTTTGATGCGGTTTTTTTTATTGATAGAGTGATTCATGAGGAAGTTTTTTATGTATAATACATGCATAATATAGTAGATAAATACTGATAATTTTAGAGGTTTCTAATGTGATGTCGTAAATAAACACATTTTTTTGCGCTTACATTGCAAACGCTGGCTGAACCCCACGAGATATATCAAAATAATGTACCTACACCTGTACTACAGTAATTGTAAACGTCTACAAAAAAGTCCGCGATGGTATTTTACACATAGCGAAGCGGGCACGGGTCAGCTAGTTGATTTATATAGCGCGAGTTTTACTAAGAGATTATTGTATACCTACTATCACAAAATAAGAAATGCTTAGGTACTAATGCTCCTCGTTCGCCTTGCGTCAAACAAGGTGGAATGTAAATAATGACATTAGCCTACAATCATACCTTTGTGAAAAAATATCGATAAATCTACGATCATACAATAATTATAAAAAAATATGGCATAGCACAGAAAATATTTATTTTTTTATTTATTTATGATATTTCAGACCAGAGGAGATACCAACACTGACATCCATAGAGCAACACTCCGGTCCGCCGGAGTGTTGCTATGTTGCTGTGTTGCTTTATGCTGACACCTCTTCAAACTACAGTGGACTACAGTGGCAACACCAGCGGTCTGACGTCAAATTCAGCTGCTTGGAAATAATTTAGTATTTAAATAAGTTTTACTGTAATTTCTCTATAAATTAATATGTGTATCGGTCAGAAATAGTATAAATATACCGTTCCAGTGTTTGTGATTCTTAAAAACTAGTAAAATCACATAAAAAGTGTTTCAAAGTTTTGGATTTTTGCCGGCAACGAACTCAACAAATAGTGAATTTACAACGAAATTACATTGTTCGAAGTGGATTTATGCCTGTAAACTGATAAACAACTGCTGATTGGAGCTCTTCGATAAACCTGGGGAGTATTTGTGTTCTTTTTTATTAGTTTAACATAACCAATACCACGACACAATCACATCATACTTGCTCAACGGATTCGTTCGATGAGTCACGTCACATTTCAAAACAAAAAGGCTATGTTTTTTTTCTCTCTCAACTTGACAATTTAGTGGAAGCTGAGTTGATGTTCGAACGTCTGCCTCACACAAGAAAAACACTTACAAAACACTATCACAGTTACCTACTAACAATAAATATCTCATGTATGAGTCACAATATGTAACTTAAATTTTGTTATTACTTTATAGGTTTTTAATTGATATAATTATAGATTAACTAAGTTCTTACCAGCATTTTTTTTAATGATATTTATACTACTGTGTTTAATAAGTACATTGGTAGCCCAGTAATTGCCCTTGACTTGTTTGGGAACTTGTGGGCTTTGTAAATACTAATACCTAAGCTAGTAGTGCCTAATTAGCTTATTCATATTATTATTATTTTTTTTTCCCTTTTTAGTGTATCTATAAAAATAGGAATATCCTAATGTAGTGAGATAAAAGGATACATAAATAATCTATGTAATTCTTAATTATAAAGTGATAAATAAAAAAATATTTTCATTTTTTAATCTAATACTATTGTTCTGGTCACTTTCTTCTATACCCTTTCTTTTCATATGTATATCTTTCCCTAGCTATTATTAACCAATTCAATCTCTTACAATTTTTCATACATTCACACTTGCTCACTACTGTGTTTCAGATTACATCACAATGACGATGACTCGGAAGGCATGCAACTTGGAAGCAAAACTCAAAGTGGTTACATTGGAGCTCAAAGAATCAAATGAGATTCGAAAGCAGCTGCTACAAGAACGAGAGAAGAGTGAAGCTGAGATGCTGGGGATTCTAGGCAAAAATCAATCCCTCAAGAAAGAACTTTCCGCGCTCCATGCTCAGTATGAAGACGTTCTTGAACAATTGCAACGGTTGCAGTCAATGTTGCAATCTGTAGATCAGTGCCATGAAACCTACGGTTTAGCTCTGCAGCACAATAAGGACCTACAGCAAGAGTTATCCGAGTGTAAAATTAAAATGGACCAATTAGAATTACAACAAGTGCCCATACCTAATAATTTTTGTAGTCTGGATTTACAGACTGAACTTTTAAACAGTGAGCCTGACTTCTCATTAATAGATCTCACTACACCAAACTGTAAAAATTCGTTCTCACTGATTAAAGGGAGTAACAAAATCAAAAAATATGTAAAATTAAGTAATTTTATTAAAAAATCAGAAAAAACTAAAAAAGAATGTATTTGATCATGCGAAGCTTAGTAAAGAAAAATGTATCTTAAACGAAGAATTACAAACTTGTTATAATTTAATAGGTCGCAATTCATTGGAATTGGACTACATGTCAGAAAAAATTGTAGAATTAGAGAGATCACTTCATGATCAGACATGTCAATATCAAAAAGCTGTACAGGATGTCTCTGATAGAGAACAAAAATTCAATAACATGGTAGAATTAGTAAGCTTTGATAGCATATATGTACAAGTATGTAATAGTAGCTCGCAGACCGATCCTCATATGTCTGAACAATGCACATCTTGCACAGCACAGTGTACTTCAATGCGAGTTTCACCACTTGTATCTCAGGTGCAACCTACGGTTAGTTTATCAATTGAAGTACCACCAGTGCAGAATACTCAGTCTCCGGTTAAACAGCCAAGACCCTGTCAACAGACCCGGAAGACTGTAATATATTCGGACAAGATAGGCGTAGGGATAGGTTTGTTGCTCAGTGATCAACTAAGGCAGACAGTCACAAATAACTGTTTCCCGAATGCCCCCATTAACTCTTTCACTGAAAGTATTAAAATGGATATTTTTGACAAGGACACCACTTTGATAGTGCAATTAGGAGAGAGCTGTGGTGTCAAGAGGTTAGACTTAACTTGTCTGGTTGAAACGAAAATTAATAGTATGTGCATTCCCATACTCAAAATGTTTGAGTTCAAAGGATAATCAGGTTATTTTTAACCTGAATTTAATATTATATAATTTGACATGTTGTCATAGTGACGTTTTGTATTTTGAGAGTAATATGGGAGCCCCCCTTAAATATTTATTTTATTCTGTTTTTAGTATTTGTTGTTCGAGCAGCAATAGAAATACATAATCTGTGAAAATTTCAACTGTCTAGCTATCATGGTTCATGAGATACAGCCCTGTGACAGACAGACGGACAGACGGACAGCGAAGTCTTAGTAATAGGGTTCCGATTTTACCCTTTGGGTACGGAACCCTAAAAAACTAGCAGTCCGCCCCGGCTCCGCACGGGAGTAACGTATTATAACGATTTTATGGGTATTTTTTTACCCAGGTTACATTATCGAAGTTTTCATACGGATCCCTAATAGTTAGACATATGGTATTGTTGACTAATTTGTAGATATTGATGTTCTCTTTAAAACTGTAGTACATTACTTTGCTCTATTGTCAATAATTTCCGCAGCATACGCGATATAAAGATATTTTTGGATTTTTTATCACACGTTGGGTTACATTATCGAAGTTTTCATACGGATCCCTAATAGTTAGACTTATAGTATTATATTTTTTTGTAGATATTGATGTTTTCTATAAAACTATAGTACATTACTTTGCTCTATTGTCAATAATTTTCGCAGCAAACGCGATATAAATATTTTTTTAGGATTTTTTTTCACACTTTGGGTTACATTTTCGAAGTTTTCATACGGATCCCTAACGTTTTTGAAAATACTATATAGCCTATGTCCATCAGGGATAATGTAGGATTCTAATGGTAAAAGAATTTTTTGAATCGGTTCAGTAGTTTCGGAGCCTATTCGATACAAACAAACAAACAAACAATCAAATCTTTCCTCTTTATAATATTAGTATAGAAGTATAGATTATTCAAACGCTAGAGCTTGGGCTGCGACACAGATTGGAAAATAGTTATTACGAGCGGTGGACTACATGTTTCAAAGCGGCTTTGCCGCTCTGTGCTTTTGCGTCACGCGGCTCCGGGCGACGTTGCCAGCTCTCCGAGCGGGAGAGAGCATAGGACAGTTATTGGGATTTCTGGATACCTAATATGCAATTTTCGTAAAATTGACTTTTCGATTGGTCGATAAATTTTTGTCAGTTTTTTTTTTTAGTTTTTAACGTAGGGTGAGAGTGATGGTTGTGGGCACTATAACAACATTTTGAATTTCAAATAAACGGTTTATATCGAAAAACTGATTATAACGACGATTTTTAAACAACATAGAATAGCAAGGGTTTTTTAACAGCGATATTTATTTATTAATTATTCATATTTAAGTAAATAGACAAAACGGGAAATATTTAGTTGTGATCAATCAAATCAGTCAACCTAAGGGCACCACCCACAACTCCAACACACCAGTACGTGGTCCTACAGCCTCCACAGTCCCGAAAAAGGCAGCACCGCCAGTGAGTCGCGCCGCGCCGCTTCGCGGTGCGCCTACCCGGGCTGCGAGCGCCCGCACTGCGCCTGCGACAGTTACAGCCGCACCTTCAGCACCTGCATCTTTTCGCATGGACATTGGCCAAGAATACGATAACGTCACGCAACGCGCGAAGCCCCGAAGCCAATGCCACTGCCTCTCTGCTGACATTATCCGTGAAATTATAAGGGAGGAACTAGACAGGAAATTCACTTCACAAGTCAAAGACATTCAATCCAAATTGTCTAATATAGAAGTTTCTCTTTCCTTCTATAGCTCTGAGCTTAAAGATATTGTTGCGTAAAGATATTGAAAATCTTACGATTGAGAGGTCTATTGAGCTGTCGTGTGTTGAACTGGGGTTTCAAAGTGATCCTTGTGATTTTATTGAAATAAATGATTTGGAGAACACAAACGTTTTTTTTTAACATGCCAAATCAATCTACAAAAATTTCGAGAAAAACTGTGTTTTTAGTTTTTTCATATCTTAAAATATGCCGGAATACGCACTTTGATCGTAAATCAAAGTGCGTATTTCCAGCCGAAGGTTTTTAAAAACGCGGGCGGGCGCTCTCTAGCCGATGACGTCACACCCCGTCACGACCGCGATCGCAACGCTCAGTTTTGTTTCGATCGTAATATCTTCTGAATGGAATGTCTGATTAATAAAAAAGCTGACCAATATCAGACCATGATAACCATACCTTCGTATTAATCCTTATCCAAATAAATCATTTCATATTGAAAACTGTTTCAATACCAATATATAACTTTTTGAATTAGGTACTCAAATCGGACATTCCATTCAGAAGATATTACGATCGACACAAAACTTCCGGTGTAAAAACATGAAGATATGGTTTTGTTTAGGAAACAATCTAAAATAAATTTAAAACCAATATAGCATTGAATATGTACTGACCATTAATTATAAATTTTTAGGAGTGACTACAATATTCACTTCATTCTGGGATGTTCCCAAGGATTCTCCGGAGAAAGCTGTGTTACTTATAAGGAAAACTGAAACTATTCAATGAAAACAAGCCTGGTGGAACAGCTGGATAATAGAAATTAGTTTGTAAACATGAAAATAAACCAGAATATCGATTATTAACACTTTATTACTTCATTTCCTTTCCAATCACATAAAGTTATCATCGCTTCTCATGGTTTTTTACAGCCAGCTAAGTAGGTAGGTATACCGGATTGAGACAATGTAGGTTGTAGGGTTTTTGTTATCCAATCTAAGTTATGTTTCAGAGTATAATAGAAGCACAATAATATAACAATATCATACATATTATAAAAACACAAAAATAAATGCCTATATAAATGCACATAAATGACTTGAAGTTTGTATGATTATGTTGCTATTTGATGATGCTTCTCCCGGTACTGTTTGGGTCCAGGCGCGTCAAGTATATCGCAATAAAGTAAATTCCACTGCCTGCAAATTGAACCCAGAAGACGGTGGAGCAGTGCCACGCTGATTACGAGTTTCTTCTCCGCGACAGTGAATCCTTCGTCGACCTTCTGCGAGCCACGGGCTGCCGGTCGAGTGTGACAGTTGACGGGACACCCAGCGCGTAACTCTTCTTCTGCTCGCTTGGCTTGTGAAACGGTCTCAATATTCGCGTCATTTATTTATGCTGACCGGTGTTGTATGTATGGCATTGGTTGACTCCGCCGCGCCAAGGATTTGCGTTTTGCACTGAGTTTGACATAGGTACATATAAAATGCCGGCTCTGTTTACATAAACATTTGTTCTACTTTTTTTTTATGGAGTCTGTAGTCAGTGTTACTACATTTTTTTTTTGTTTGACGTTAACGTTGACACTTATTTTTTTTTAATAAAATTAATAAACTATGTAGGTCCTTACCACGGCGTAGGTACCTACCCAGTAACCTGAGTATATACCTTGTATACAAACTACCTGATATTCTACATTGGTGTTGTATTGCAATTTAAATAATACATTGGAATACTTATGTTCCATAGATAGACATACCTACCTAATGCTAATCTACCACCTTTCGAACGAAGTCGCGCACGGGTCAGCTAGTAGGTTATAAACTTATTTATCACTAAAAGAATCAACTCAGTACCTAGTTATCTCACTGCTGAAAATGCATAATATTATGTAGATAAGGCGTAGGTTTGTATTTGGACCTACATACGTAGCAATACCCAGTTTAACATTTTTGTTGGGATAAGTTGCGAAACCAAACTCACAAAAATCATGTCATATCAAGGACAAAAAACTTGTTTTGCATTTTTACAGCAACAACAGGTAGGTAAAATCATTCGACATGCATGTTTCCGTGGGTGTTCCGACTTGGCAAATAGAAAATAGAGTTGGACGAGATGCCCAGACAACATTATTATTTGATGCATTTATTTGGTTATTTCATTGATTGCATGTACACAAAGTTTTTGTCTTTGAAAACCCATAAAAAAACATCCTGATTTGCCGCGGCGCGCACGCGCACCTGATTAACTGACATTGACATAACACATACCAAGTTTTTATAGTTCATCTGTCAAATCGGCATGTACCTAGCGCACTGACCTCTATTGTATAATAGAGGTCAGTGACCTAGCGAGTTGAAGGTAAAATGGCTACTCATGCTAAAAACAACAACGAGATAATGCATCAGCACGATAATTTCAAAAAAATATTTATTTTTTTCCCATACTTGATAGTACTCCCCCACCAGATAGTAAAGCCTATTACCAGCCTACGCAGGTACCAGAAACGCGATCTCATAAAAACTGTCGATAATATTTACGATAAGCATACGCCATCTAGAGCTTGAAGTTGTCAACTGTCAGTGTCGTTTCGGCAACGGTTTTCAGAGCTTACCGCGCCTTAAGGACAAAGTTATTGAGTCAAATACATTCAAATAGAGTAAAGTTATTGAGAGTCTGAGACGCGAAAGCGAAAGGGAGTAAGCGCGCTGAGTGTCTCAATGAATCGAAATATTGTCAGTGCAGTCATTCATCGACAATATATTTTTACGTTTTGTCATCATAATGTTATTTTAAATGTTTTCTGTGCATAATAAAATTAAGTAAGGTCAATGGATATTCAATAAAATCACAAGAATCACTATGTGCTAAGTTTTAGAAGCTAAGTGAAGCTTTTTCTCGCTACCAAGCTCAGAAGAAACAGGCAAAAAACAGGAACCAATATGTTTTTTTTTGATTACCCGATTTATTATGTGTGCCAAATATAATGTTTGGACGTGCCTCTGACTACCCCTTCAGACATTTTCAAATAGGTAGACACTAGACATCATCAAGTTACCCATCTCTTTCTAATGCACAGTGAGGAAACTAGACAAATGAACAGTGTTGCATTGTAAATAAATGTAAAAAGTCTGAATGATATACCCACGGTTTTTTTGGACCATACATTCTTGCTCCAAATCTTGAAATTCCAAGCAAGCTAGGATTTACATTAAAAATTACATTACATTAAACAATACACAAAACAAATTTATATAAATAAACTGGCTGTCCTGAGAGACGTTGTCCTGTCAATTTCAATAATCCCACAGAAAAAATCAGTTTTAATAAACCCAAACTTTAAGCCACCCTTATCACTTAGGGGTATAAAAAATACCCTCAGACCTACTGAATATATACAAAAATTTAATATAAATCGGTCAAGCCGTTTCGGAGTAGATGGGTTACAAACGCTGTGACACGAGAATCCTAATAATATTATAAATGCGAAAGTTTGTGATAAGGCTATGTTTGTTCCCTAATCAAAAATAAACGACAAAACGGATTAAGATGAAATTAGCTGTAGTATGTAGATAAAAAATCAGAATAAATAAAGGAGGAACTTATAATCCGAAAAACAACCCCTAAATGATAAAGAAAACGCAAAAAGGATTATTTTGGTATAGATGGCGCTGGTGTGCAACAAATCTAACATCACAGACTAAAAACATTTAATCGTCATAGCAACGCAGTTTTGACTAATTAATGATACGCATTTTACCAAAATTCGTAATTTATTCTATCAGTACAAGGTTTGTAGGGAAAAAATTGGAAGCTGCCTGAAATAGCTTTTTCCTATGTGATTATTACAAAAAAAAGTTTGACAGAACAACGTTTGTTACGGGTCGGCTAGTTTTATATATAAGAAAATATAAAATTGGTGGTGTGGCAAATTATCTAAAAAGACTTACATCAACATTAGAAGAGAGCATAAACCGCTTTATAACTGGTTCGGGTTCAGATACTTGTGCGACGGGCGTCGTGTCGTCCCATCCGACCGTGTTAGGTTGGGATTCGAGTCCCGGCTCCGACTCCGGCGCTGGAAATATACCAAAAACTTATTAAGACGAGTAATCAATGTTTTTGATGAATGCAGAATCGTTTTTTTCTCAATAACCGCAAAACATACAGTTTTGTTTTTTATGACAAAGATAACTTAAGGATATAATCTAGATAAATTACAGACAGAAACAAGTTTGGTGAAACATTTCTCGATAGATTTATTTTCCAAAGTTGGGTCTACAAAAATACAAGTATCGTTTTTAATCAAAACTATGAATAGCTAAACGGTTCATTTTTATATAATTCGTTAGATAATCATACTAGCTAAGTACATTACAGACAGTTTCTTTTAAAATTTGATGGTTTTCAAGATAATGTCTTATCCGGGTAAACTTACAAAAAGTCAAAAATTTCACTTATCACCAAATCAGTAAGTTTCTACAACTTCTTTCAAAAATAGATAACATCTAATCATCATCTAATAATATTATAAATGTGAAAGTTTGCGAGTTTGTATATATTATGTTTGTGCCTCAATCAGGCCTAAACGACAAGACGGATTTAGTTGAAATTTGCTGTAGATGTTGATATAATGTCCGAATAAAACATAGACTAATTTAAATTATGAAAAACATCCCCAAAATGATAAAAAACGCAAAAGGGATGATTTTGGTATAGATGGCGCTGGTGTGCAACAAATCTAACATCACTGACTAAAACCATACAGTCTTTTCTACTCGATTATTAAAATTTGACAGAAGAGCGTTTGTCACAGGTCGGCTAGTTAGTATATAAATTAAATACATATTTTATTTACCAGGTATAGGAACATTGAGTGAATCTCTCGTGCGCTTAGCTCTTTGAGAACTCAGCCTGTTAGTAAGCGCTGCGTTCAGCCGCTGAAGCTGTAAATCCACCGCTGGCGGCAGACAGCTTGAAGCGCTGGTTACGCTTTTTTTGTCCTCAACCGGTTGTAATTCTGGGTCAGTTCGGTCGATTCTTTCGACTGTCTTCATTGATGAGCCTGGACTCTGTTATGAAGAAAAAAAACAATATATATTATTCTACATACCAAGTACTAAATGTAATGTTTGGTCGTGCCTCTTCTAACCCCTTTAGACATCTTTAAGGATCTAAGTGTCTGAAGATCTGAGAGAATGTCTACCGTACTTGGGGATGGAATGGAATGGTAACTACTGTGAAATATGGACATGGACATCAGTCAAATTCAATATTTGGACGTGCCTCTGACTACTTCTCTTAGGAATAATATGTATACCTGATCCTGATGAGATATCTTGGCCATTTTAGATGGAGGCGTTTCATATTGTTCCTGCAAAACAAAAAAAAACTTACAGATTTCCAAAAACAAATATAATTAATAATTAATTACAGTTTAAAAACTAAAAACCGAAAAAAATGACAGACGGACAGATGGACAGACGGACAGACGGACAGACGGACAGACGGACAGACGGACAGACGGACAGACGGACAGACGGACAGACGGACAGTAAATTAAAAATGGAACACGACTGAGAATTGAACTCATTGATGACCCTAGGATAGAATAGAGGCATCCATCAATTTTCTTTGCAATATCAGTCTTATTTCCATACCTGTAAGTGCAGTTTTCGCGGAGCACTGTGATGTTCAGATGGCGGCGTCGCAGCGTCACCGTTGAACTGCGCTAAGAATCTGTTGCGGATTTCTGATAGCGGCTGCAATTTGATTACTTATATTAGCTGAGTTTTGAAGAAGAATCCTAACAATACTATAAACGTGAAAGTTTGTGAGTTTGTATGTATGTTTGTTCCTCAATCAGGCCTAAACGACAAAACGGATACATAAAATAAATATAATATATATATAATATATGTATATAATACATAAAAATATATCCCACCAAAACCATTCTGTAAAAAAAACCGGCCAAGTGCGAGTCGGACTCGCGCACGAAGGGTTCCGTACTATTATCAAAACGGCAAAAAAATCACGTTTGTTGTACGGGAGTCTCACTTAAATATTTATTTTATGCTGATTTTAGAGAAATACATCATCTGTGAAAATTTCAACTGTCTAGCTATCACGGTTCACGAGATACAGCCTGGTAACAGACAGACGGACAGCGGTGTCTTAGTAGTCCCGTTTTTTACCCTTTAGATACGGAACCCTAGAAACATAAAAAATAATTCATAATATCTCGTAACCTACCTATTTACCTAACTACGTAGTTAGCATTCCACACGTGACAGGTTGCAATCCCGTCGCCGCTTTCAAGAATACTAACAGGTTTCCTCACGATGTTTTCCTTCACTTATAAACACGTGTAACGCGCATATAGGTACATTTTTCGAACAGAAATATCCATTGATGCACGGCCAGGATTCGAACTCGAAATTAATTGGAAATTAATAATATCTACCTAGGTACCTATTTACCTAACTACATGAATTCAATAATTCAATTTCAAACTTTTTATTCGATCATGTGAAGTACCACCTATTTACCGACTTACTTTACCGATAGTGGTAAAATAGCGCCACCTGCCAGCGGAATCGCAAACCTCTTTCATCTTACCTCTCAAACCCCGAGCGGTCGTCACACCATTAACTATAATAATAAAGAAATCGCAGTAAGGAACCTCAGACTTGGCACGACTTTGTCTAGATTTCATTACTTTTTAGAGATAAACAAGCAGCTCCATCAAGACTTGGCTAGTTTTTTACAGAATGTTTTTGGTGGGATTTCACTTCTTTTTGTAGAAACGTAGGCTTATTGATTTATTTTAATAGATTTTCTTATTTGACAGTTTTTTGCAATGACAGTTGATTTTTTTTCCACCAATAGTAGAAGGAGGCATTACCATATCTCTAATACAGCTGAGACCAGCTGAGGGTCTTCATCAGATACCTCAGACCTTCGATTTTTGACATCAAATGAAGCGGCCTATCAAGTTGAATATTTTTTGTAAAGGCGGTGTGTCGATCTCTAATAGTTTGGTTAGGCTCTTGTGTTTTCTAATCAGGGTCACCAGGTACCAGATCCAGATCTTCGATTATCCTAGTTTTTATAGTTTTCCCTTAATGTGGCCATTAAACCCTAACTTTGTACCAAATTTCAGCTATCTGAGTTTATGGGAAGTACTAGTTCTATTCTGATGATCATGAGTGTCTAAAATGCGAAACTTTGCTTTCGCTTAACTTCGAAACTAAATGACCTACAGACTTGAAATTTTGGATTTTAAGTATGTGATTATAGCTTACTGGATGACGAAAATTTCTGCGTTCTTGTATTATCCAGAGGTTCTCAAATAGAGACCTGAAAATGCGGCGAAATGGTTCCTGTAAAGGATGGTACGGCAGTGTTTGCTTCGCGCTCGACTTGGCGGGGGCACTGCCGTGCCCCCCGATTTTTTAATACATAACTATTTATAACTGGGACATACGGGACACCTTGTATATTTGAAACTTACGGTATGCTTATCCCTGACCGGCTCCGGTTGTTTTCCCGGAAGTTCGTGAACTACCCTCCAAAGACGTTTCCTCGCGTTGGGAGAGAGCCTTCCAGAGCCAGGACATAAGTTCGCACCGAAAGCGCTGTCTGGCGTCTCCGGGTTTCTATCAACTGAAAGGTAGATAAGTATCATCATTCATGGGCATGTACCAAATGCAATTTTTGGATGAGCCTCTGACTAACCCCTTTAGACATCTTCAAGGATCTGAGCATCTGAAGATTACTGTCGTGATCCTATTTAATTTTTTAGGGTTCGATACCCAAAGGGTAAAACAGGATCCTATTACTAAGACTTCGCTGTCCGTCTGTCTGTCACAAGGCTGTATCTCATGAACCCCGATAGCTAGACAGTTGAAATTTTCACAGATTATGTATTTCTGTTGCCGCTAGAACAGGCGAGCGTTGAGGCTGCTACACAGTTTTTTTAAACTTTTGCGGTTCTCATCGTTCTATTGTAAACTGTTTCTTTTGTACTCTATTCTAAATAAATAAATAAATAAAATAAACAGCTAGACTTACAAGGATCTGTAGGCGTCCGTACAGGATCTGAGGGCATTTCTCCACGACGCAACGCTTGTAACCTCCTTCTGGTGGTAGGACTGAGGGCCGCGAGATTGGGTGAAGACAACGCATCTTCCATATGAGGCGTTCTCACTGCGTCATTACCTAGTTACATGAAGATAATAATAACGTATGATATTCAAAAAAAACCCCAAGTGCGAGGGCTGTATCTCATGAACCGTGATAGCTAGACAGTTGAAATTTTCAAAGATTATGTATTTCTGTTGCCGCTATAACAAAAAATACTAAAAACAGAATAAAATAAAAAATTAAGTGGGGCTCCCATACAACAAACGAGTTTTTTTGTCGTTTTTATAGATAACTAGCTGTCCCGACAGACGTTGTCCTGTCAAATGTCAATAATCCCACAGAAAAAAGCACTTTCCATTTTTCCCGATCTTTACGCTATCCTTATCACTTAGGGGTATGAAAAATAGACAGTAGAGAGCCGATTCTCTGACCTACTGAATATGCATATAAAATTTGGTAAAAATCGGTAAAGCCGTTTCAGAGGAGTAAGGTAACTAACATTGTGACACGAGAATTTTATATATAAGAATTTTATATATATAAGATGTTACGGAACCCTTCGTGTGCGAGTCTGACTCGCACTTGGCCGGATTTTTTATTTTTAGGGATTTAAATAATTCACGATAAAGTCGTGATCGATTTCCTGAATTAGCGCGGACGAAATCGCGAATAAAAGCTAGTAATTAACAATTTCCAATATTTTACCCGATTTAGCGTCATCTTTCATGTTGAGTCGTTTGGGAGTCTCCTGCGAGTCACAGCCGAGTAAGCCTTGTCTCGCCATAGCGATGTATCGCGACGCGGGAGACATATCATCGCCGGCTGAAAACAAGTCAAAATGTATTTATTTCAATAAAATGGGCTATTTGACAAGATTTTGAAAACCATTCTAGATTATTCAGTAGTGACTGTGGAACCCAGAAAAATATTATTTTCAATTGAAATGAAGTATGAAATATTGAATTATTGGTCAACAAATAAACAAACGTCAAGTTTTTCAAGGCAGTCGATGACATTATTGACAAGCATGTTACGTCATCAACGAATCGACCAATCCTGACCGTTATGTATCACGTGACTGGCGTTTAAAAATAGATAATTTTAATTATGGGTCATTGTTATTTTCAAGTTATTTTACTCCATAACGCTTTACGAAGGCTTAACTTACATATAGATTACTATCAACAACACTTTATTTTTCATACTGTCAAATAGCCTATTACAAGAATCACTTTGAAACATCTAGGTTTGTTCATCGCTGGGAATCGAACCCTCAGTCTGCAGCTCTGAAGGAATAGCTAATAACTGAGCTGTAAGGTCAGTATGTATGTTGGTAATTTACCATTAGCTTTAGGCGTGTGTTCCCTGCTCGGCACAGAAGTACGTGGTAAAGGCCCAACCGGAGGTAACATAGCATTTTCTTTATCTGTTGCCTCGTTTTCTTCGCATTTCTTATGTTCTGTGACTGCCGGTTTCTGAGGTGATGGTGGAGCTGAAATACACCAACAATTTTAACGCGAATATCACTTTTTTTGGTGTAAAATATACTTCTCGTTCGTTATAGAAATATAATTTTGATTATGGAATCCAAGAGAAATTGAGGTAACTCCTCTCGAATATTGTAGGTACATAAAAGTGGTCGGTATTATAGTAAAAGTGTGACCAGACATTGCGCGGCAATCGAGCGCGCCAGCAGCGAGCTACCTGCCACGCTCAAACGGTGTTTATTGTTCGATAGCACGCCATACTTGTGTCCTGCGAACGCCGCGCTCGAATGCCGCGCTATTTTCGAAATTTTACGCTCGGTGTCTTATATCAGCAGTATTAGTCTAATGTGTTGTGAGAAGTGGTCGCCTTGCATGAAGAGTCTATAGACTGTGTGGTCAATGGGCGAAAGCGTTCGATGTGTTACAAAAAGTTGTATACCTTTAGTGTCCCCGACGAGATATTCCCTCTCGCTCACTCGCTTGCCTTCCTTTGCGCACTCCAACAGCCACGTAGCTTTGACAGCTGGCAGATTCCATTTGAGTGCGCCCGTGTATTTGTCGCCCGAAGGAGTCGGACAGATCAGATGCGTTGAGGCGAGAGCGTTCGCTGTGTTGCGACGACAGAAGCGAAGTTGTGTTCTGGGAAAGGGAATTTACTCACAGCTCAGTTGGCAGTAGTTAAATTCAAAAATATTTTTTTTCAATAAAATCACAAGGATCACTTTGAAACGTCTTAGGAACTAGGTGAAGCTACGCCGATTCCACGCGACCAAGCCTGCACACCAGCGCCATCTATACCGAAATTATACCTTTTGCGTTTTTTTGTCCTTTTGGGGATGTTTATCATATTTTAATGTTGTCTATGTTTTATTCGGGCATTATATCTACACCTACAGCAAATTTCAAATTAATCCGATTTGTCGTTTATTTTTGATTAGGGAACAAACATAGCAGCCTTATCGCAAATTTTCGCATTTATAATATTACTAGCCGAACCGTGACAGACGTTGTCCTGTCAAATTTCAATAATCGAATAGAAAAGACTGAATGTTTTTAAACGTGTGTTGTCAGATTTGTTGCACACCAACGCCATCTATACCAAAAACATCCCTTTTGCGTTTCTTAATCTTTTTGGGGATGTTTTTCATATTTTAAAGTAGTCTATTATTTATTTGGGCATTATATCTACATCTACAGCAAATTTCAATTTAGGCTTAGATACTTACGTGGCTCCCAATAGCTTCGCCAGTTCGTCTAAAAAGGCCCGCTCGACTCCACTATAGGTGCTGAGACTCGCAACAACACCTTGCAAAGGCGGAGAGCCAGGCAACAACTTTACGGGACGGTGGTAGTACTCGATCGGCAGCAGCTCTTGTTGGGAGAGACAGTCTTTCTGTAAAAATAATAAAACATATTATTATAATAATAACTCTGCAACACTCTGGAAGGATCAGTAATCTGGTTCCCATAGTACAAACTTTGCCTAGTTTGGGGCTAGATGTGAAAATTGTGTGAAATTTCCAACAATATTATTTATTTAATAATATAAATAGGATCACGACTGTAATCCCCAAGTAAGGCACTTAGATCCTTGAAGATATATAGAGGTTAGTCAGAGGCACGTCCAAACATTATATTGGGAACATGCCCACATTTTGCTAGTTCGGGAGCTTATGAATTCAAAATAAATTGTGTAACATTTTTTTATGGTAAATAAATAAATAAATAACATTTTTCATGTTTACAGTAGTTAGCATTTTCATACGAACTTATTTAATTTTTTTATATTAAGCTAGAGGTTGGTCTCTTTACAACACAGGTCCACACCACACCCTAGTAAATTGCCTACTTAAGTCAACAACTTAAATCCATTTATGAAGAGAAATAAACACAATCAATATTATTATTAAATACATTTATAAAGACTCACCACCCAGAAAACAGTGACAAGCTCAGCCCCGTCTGTGTGAATCTCCATGGGGTCGCAGTCCAGAGGCACCAAAGCATGGCTGCCCCCCGCCCCCGCAGCGCAAAGAATCCCCCCTGCAGCCGACACTTCGGCCCCCAACTCGCACACAGCCTCCTCGTCTAGCCCGTGGACTTCTATCTTTATACCTAAAAACGCATTCAAATCCTAATAATATTATAAATGCGAAAGTTTGTGATAAGGCTGCTATGTTTGTTCCCTAATCAAAAATAAACGAAAAAACGGATTGTGATTTGTCAGATTTGTTTCACACCAACGCCATCTATACCAAAATCATTCTTTTTGCGTTTTTTTTCATTTAGGGGTTGTTTTTCGGATTATAAGTTCCCCCTTTATTTATTCTGATTTTTTATCTACATATACATACTACAGCAAATTTCACAATACTCAATAATCCCACAGAAAAAAGCACATTCCGTTTTTCCCGATCTTTGCGCCATCCTTATCACATAGGGGTATGAAAAATAGATAGTAGCCGATTCTCAGACCTGCTGAATATGCATATAAAATTTGGTAGAAATCGGTAAAGCCGTTTCGGAGGAGTAAGGTAACTAGCATTGTGACACGAAAATTTTATATATAAGATTAGGATTAGGATTATAAAGAATAAATGAACGACAGATAAAAATCGCTACCTACCTATTAAGGCACTTACCTCTAAATATCTGTTCAATTTCCTCCGTAGGTTCATCTGTCAAGTCTTCTGTGATATTAGGTCGCGCAGTGACGTCAGGTCGTCGCATCGTCACGTTCGCTTCTGGCTCTGGACTCTTCGCCTTAGGTAATTCTTCCGGCATTTGTTCTAAAATTATTTACAACTTTAGCGACCACCTACCTTACACCATGGGGTACGAGAGAAAAAAAAAACATCCCCACTTTAGGTGTATGGGAGATACCCTAAAAAAAGTGTTTTCAAGATTTTGTTCTACGACTTTGTTGACATTTACTAATATGTATATACATGCCAAATTACAGCATTCTAGCTCTAATAGGCTTTGAGCTAAACTGCGGACAGACGGGCGAACATGGCAAAACTTCTTGTAGACTACAAAACCCTAAAAATATACTTACATACATACATAGTTCTAGTTCCTCGGCTCATTAATAACTTACCTACCGATCTTTGCGACAGTTTAACACCTAGTAATATTAAAGTCAAATTAAAAAATCATTATTTAAATATTTTTGTAAGTTCATCATAATTTTTCTGCCGTTAAATGTATATAATATTCTGTTCTTTATTTAAATGTGTATAAAGTTTTTAATATAGAATAAGTTTAAGTATGTACTTACCTTTAAGCAATGTGACTCGTGATAGCACAAGTTTTAAACCTCTGTGGTTTTTTAGTGCTATTTTTAATTTCGTTTTTATATTTTCTTTTAGTGTAAATGATAAATAAATAAAAAAAAAAAAAAAAAAAAAAACATACATAAAATCACGCCTGTTTCCCAGAGGGGTAGGCAGAGATCACGGCTTTCCACTTGCTACGATCCTGACATACTTCTTTAGCTTCATTCACTCTCATCACATTCCTCATGCATGCTCGTCGGTTTAGAGTACTCTTAACCCGGCCTTTTTTCATAACGTTACCAATTTGGTCCAGGAAAATACGCCGAGGTCTTCCTCTTCCAATATACATGTATAAAATCTCCTCTATTTTCGTTAGTAAAAAAAAAACATTTTATAGCTTCAAAGCTGCTGCTGTTATTTATCTTTGGTTCAAAATTAATTACATTGAATTATATTATAAAGCATAAAAAGCATAAAAATCTTTATTTTTCTTACAAAATTGTGGGCTACATGGGTTGGGATCTCCTCTGTTAAGTTGCAATAACCTGTATTAGAGAAGTCCCCTCTTTATTTTCTTTATCTTTATATTATGAGTTGTCACTACACAGTATAAAGCAAAGTCGCTTTCCGCTTCCCGCGTCTGTATGTCTGTATGTATGTTTGCTTATATCTTTAAAACTGCACAACGGATTTTGATGCGGTTTTTTTTAATAAACAGAGTGATTCAAGAGGAAGGTTTATATGTATAATACATGCATAATATAGTATAGAACCACTGATAATTTTAAGATTTCTAATATGAAGTCGTAAATAAACACATTTTTTTGCGCTTACATTGCAAACGCTGGCTGAACTCTACGAGATAGATCAAAATAATGTACTAATTATTGTATACCTTAAAAAGGTCTACAAAAAAGTCCGCGATGGTATATGTTTATCTCTTAGGGATAACCCACAATAATCAATTTCTATCCTTTACTTTTTACCGCGACTTTTTTTTTTAATTTTAAATGCTGTTAACGAGTATACAAAGACATTCTGTAATATATTTTGGTATCAGCTTTGCACCCGTGCGAAGCCGGGGCGGGTCGCTAGTTGAATTATATTATGAGTTGTAATCTATACTAACGGCTAAGATAATGGTTGACCAGCTCATCCTGCGGTTGTGGTGCCTCAATAGTTGGCGGAGGCAGATCGAGGGGGCCGCGGCGTAGTAGTGCCAAGTTGCGCTTGCTCATCGGAGAGGCGGGTTCGATGCGCTGTTTGCGGGCGCTCTTAGCGGGGGTAGCCGGTTTCGTGTCTATTAGGAACTGGAATGCAATTATCACTACATAGTATAAAGCAAAGTCGCTTCCCGCTTCCCGCGTCTGTATGTATGCTTATTTCTTTAAAACTACACAACGGATTTTGATGCGGTTTTTTTAATAGATAGAGTGATTCAGAAAGTTTACATGTATTAAAACCGTGCGAAGCCGGGGCGGGTCGCTAGTTATTTATAAAAATAACGAATTTGATTGAGCCTAAAAAACTATGGGAGATGCGTCAAACTAAACAAAGCTTGTACTATGGGAACTAAATAACTTATAGAATACTTATATAGATACTTTTTTTGTTGTAAATACATAACTCTATAATTATGTATTGACTGCTACTACAGTACTGCAGTCTGCTCCGATTTTGTAGGGGTGTACTAATAATATATATTTTTTAATGTTTTAATAGTTATTCTACTATTCGGGACATAGACAAATCCAACGGCAGCTCACTTGCATTTCTCTCTCCTGGTACATGTGTGAATTTTATTTGGCGCAGTCAGCGGGATATTAAAAACATTAATCCTTACCTCGGCCTCGTTCAACGCCTTGCCAGCTTGCACGCTTCTAACCAGCCGCAGAGCGTTCAGTATAGGTACATTTGGCATTTTAGTTGCAGCTTTAATCGCTCCCTCTACTACAAGTGTGAATTTTTTTTGGCGCAGTCAGCGGGATAGTGTAAAGTTTAATCCTTACCTCGGCCTCGTTCAACGCCTTGCCGGCTTGCACGCTTCTGACCAACCACAGAGCGTTCAGTATAGGTACATTTGGCATTTCATTCGCAGCTTTAATCGCTCCAGCGCCCGCTCCCGCTACCACATGAGTGACTCGCTCGTGAGCGCAGTCGTAGCGGACGCCTCCACCGCGGGAAACTATAGCTAAAGCCCGCTCGCGACAAATACCTTCTAAACCTGTTACCCAGATCTGAAAATGAAAAAGAAATTAAATAGAATCACGACTTTAATCCCCAAGTACGGTAAAGACACTCTCGCAGATCTTAAGGCGCTTAAATTGAAGATGTCTAAAGGGGGAGTCAGAGGCACGTCCAACATTATATTTGGTACAATACCCACAATTTGCAGTGGTTAGCATTCTATACGTGACAGGTTGCAAGTCCCTCGCCGCTTGAAAATAGTATCATAATATAATTGGCACAAAATAATAGTTTTAAAAAAACTTGTCACATCAACTTACACAAAAACCGTCAAATATAGGTCCGGCTTTTTTGATTTGACTTATGTCGAAATTTTCAAACACGTTCTGTAATTCTTTGTCCGTTGACGAATCGCTCAATCTTTTGGTTTCTTGTGACAACTGAAAAAAAGTTTTACAGGGTTGTTATACAGGGTGTCCGGTAATTAATGGATAACCCCGCAGGTACTTGTGGGGGGGGCAAGGGGGCAACTCAGAAAAAAATAAAAAATAAATCTATCTGCAACGGTCTAAGATTTTTTTTTGGAACGAAGTTCCTTATCGCGCGTTGTGAAAGGGGGCTAGACGGAAAAAATTCTTACGAAATGTTGTCACGAAAAGTTGTCACGACACTTTTTTGCTATAGTATATCTATTAATATATATATCTATTAATTGTGTCGAGGTCGAGGTCGAGGTGGAAGTGGAGGTCGAGATGGAGGTGGAGGTCGAGGTCGAGGTCGAGGTCGAGGTCGAGGTCGAGGTCGAGGTCGAAGTCGAAGTCGAAGTCAAAGTTGATTCCCCTTCCCTTGTCCCACGTTATTTTGTGAGAACTTCGTTCCATCCGGGTGTCCCTTGCCCTTGACACCTCTCAAGTTTTTTTTTCAAAGTCCTAAATTTGATACCTTTGTTCAAGTCAAAGGGAGGCAGTTGTTAGGACGAAAAACGCGAAAAAGACAGGTGCTTGACTCAAGATGGATTCCGGATATCGTTGGAAAAATAATAGGTAAGTTTTATTGTTAGTTAAAACTCCTATATTCATTGAAATATGATTATTGATTTTACCTTTAATTTACCAGACATAGTGGTTATGTCAGTAGCTCTAGATTCGTCAACGAAATTGCTTGGTGCTCGCACGTTTGTGATGCGCGAGAAATTGAGGCCTGTAAACAACCAAACATTATTAATACTAAGAAATATAAAAGAAACAAAAGAATATAATATAATATTAATCTTTTTTTTTGTATTGGACATTGGCTTATATAAAACTAGCGACCCGCCCCAGCTTCGCACGGGTAGCATGTAAACCTTCCCCCTGAATCACTCTATCTATTAAAAAAACCGCATCAAAATCCGTTGTGTAGTTTTAAAGATATAAGCAAACATACATACATACATACATACGCGGGAAGCGGAAAGCGACTTTGCTTTATACTATGTAGTGATATCCAATATGGCAGCTATAAGCCGCCATTTTCGAAGAGTGAAGACGGACCATAAACTAAGTTTCACTTTAAAAAAATATTGCAAAAAATTCAGTTATTGTGTTCTTATGAATAACAATTAATCATTATAGTAAAAGCTTTTTCAGCAATACAAGAAATTAACGTGATAATTAGCCGTACTTCGATTTAAAAAACTTTGCTTAATTTGGGGCTAGATGGCGCTGTGTAATATGTCTACCAATATAATATCTATCCTAATGAAAGTTTGTGAGTTTGTATGTATGTTTGTTCCTCAATCAGGCCTAAACGACGAAACGGATTAAGTTGAAATTTGCTGTAAATGTAGATATAATGCCCGAATAAATAATAGACTACTTTAAAAAATAAAATACATCTCCAAAACGATAAAAAAACTCAAAAAGGAGGATTTCTGTATACATGGCGCTGGTGTGCAACAAATCTGACATCACAGACTAAAAACATTCAGTCGTCAGACGGGACAACGTCTGTTACGGGTCGGCTAGTTCTATCTATCTATTATATGCCTTCACAGTTGAGTAGATACTCACTCATATCAGGCAATCGGTGAGAGCTCAGTGGCGATGACGTAGACGCGCCCGCAACTCTGTACCTCGCGAAAGGTAAAGCGAAACCTTTTGCGACGGAATCCTTAACCCAAGTGGGCAGCACGCACGCTTTTCCGTATTCCAGAGCAGCTTTGTACTTTTCGCTACCAACACCTTCCCTGGAAAATGAATAATTTATTGAGATTGTGAATTGCCAGCTGGCTTGTTGAGTAAAAATTATGTTTTATGAAGGAACATAGTCCTACATGAATTTAATTAAAATTGGACCAACTTTGAAGTATTCTCTACACAATAGAAAATCATCGAAAACAGATCACCGGGTAAAAAGATAGAGCGGTTAATAAAATAAAAACATGTTTCAACATTTAAACTGAGAGCCTTCTCTTTTTTCGACGATTAAAAAATAACATAACAGAGATGCAGACATTATAACAGAAACAAAAGTCTTATATGTCTCTATTTTACTATCTATTATATAAAAACTGGCCAAGTGCGAGTCGGACTCGCGCACGAAGGGTTCCGTGCCATTATCTATAAAAACGGCAAAAAAAACATGTTTGTTGTATGGGAGCCCCCCTTAGACAGACAGGCGGACAGACAGACGGACAGACAGACGGAAAGACAGACGGATAAACAGACGGACAGACAGACGGCCAGCAAAGTCTTAGTAATAGGTCTTAGTAATTGTTTACGGAACCCTAAAAATGAACCCTTATTTCCTTTGTTCATAGCATTATGCATTAACAGCTGGACCAATTTTGTGTTTGTTATTGTCAGGAGAAAGTCTTAGAAAGAAAATTTTGGGAAATTGAAATTTGACAGAACTTCTGTCAAGACAGCTAGTAAAAAGTATTGAATAAAAACTCACTTATTCAACACAACAACATCAGTGGTCTCACTTTGAAAAGCACCAGTGAACACACCTCCATTCTCACTAACAAGCTTCATTATCATTGTCTTATCCCGTTTAGAAATTCCGGAGGTTGTGAGTTGGATGTTGGCGAATACGGGCAGCCTGTGAGCATCAAATTCTGATGAAGAGCCATTTATATTGAGCTGCAAGGAGGCTTCCCATACAGCTTCAATCCAGGTCTCGCACATTATTGGAATGCCTTTTTCCACTGATTTCTGAAAGAGTAAGGTCCCACTTAGGATATAAAGGACTAGATTTTACCCGCGATTTCAACCGTGTAGATACAGGAAATTGATTTTTGACAACTTTATCGTAGAATATAAAAAATCCTGAAAATCAATATATTTAAAAAAAAAAAATTGGATAAGGTCATCCCAAGACTTAAAATTATTTCAATAATTTATTCATATTTTATATTTCATAACAATCGGCCCAATGCGATTTGGCCGTGATAACGTCACAGAGAGACAGACAGGCCGACAGAGTTACTTTCGCTTTTACAATATTAGTATAGATATAGATTTGAGAAGATGTTCTCTGAACTTGAGGGTGACAGTTGAAATACAGTTTTTTAAATGTATATTATATAATTATATTATATTGATTAAAATAACAAGTAATAGCAAAACTTAAGAATGTATCTACATACAATATACTTATCAGATAAGACTGTATCCGAAACTAGGTGTGTTGTATCATCAGTCAAGACTGTGTTGTAAATGCCACCCATCCAATGAACTTTTAACTTTATATATTCCTGAAAAAATAAACAATATCATTATAATTTCACCTACTGCTGAATGTCGGATATAGGCCTACTAAGTTTCTTTCTCCTGACTGAAATTTGCTAACCAACAACATAATACATTTATTTATATGAAACTAGCAGTCCATCCCAGATTCAATACACTGGAGCTCTACAAAGCATTAAGGAAAGGATCATTGAAAAAAAAGGTAGACCCCAAGCTGTGTTTATTGCCTGATTCTTCTAGGTTTGGTCATGAGGAATCGGCGTAGCTTCACCTAGTTCCTAAGACGTTTCAAAGTGATCCTTATGATTTTATTGAAATAAATGATTTTTGTATTTGATATGATATATGGCTTAACTTTTGATAGGATAAAGAAATAAAATTGGCCTATTTTAATATAATTTTCATCTGATTTGTATGTTTTTCAACTGAATTGTTTTCTGATAACATTATAACATGATAATCATGTTTTTTTTACAAAATAGCCCTGCTGTTGTATGTCCAATGTAGGTACAATGCTACTATGCTTCTTATGATTATTTTTAAACATAGAGTTGCAGTTTCTCACTAAGTACACTATTAAGTTTGTAAGTAATGCATACCTTCTGTTGTTTAGTCAGTCCGCTAGCAGTGATCACCAGTCCTCTCATAGCTACTGTGAACACTGGTTCTGGACCTGAGGGGATCGGGGCACCTTCTGTTAGGCAGCATGATAAGCATCTTGGGCCTACCAACCTGTAAAAACAAGCAAACTGTTCTGTGTATATTGGTGGGTCAGAGCTTCATCGGTTCATCAGTTGGTTAGCAGAATGTTCTATGGGTGTAGGGCTACCATCTCTAAAATTTGGCAACCAGGATAAGACACGTGAAAACCACGGATTTTAGAGCCCAGAACCCGGACATGTTACGGAGGGCGGGGGGTTGCAATTTAAAGCTTCGAAAAGTTGATTTCACAATTCCCAATTGATTTTTCAGTTTTTGTGATGCGGGTGGCCAAATTTTAAACCCGGAATACAAATGAAACCCCGCCCGGACGCTCCCCGGACGCCCTCTAAACTAAGACAAATCCGGGGAAACGGATGGCAGCCCTATATGGGTGGGATAGGTTGCCCCATATTCTAATGGCACTTTACCTACATAATTTATTATTTAGCTCTAGGTGGTGGTAAGAATCTGAGTGCCAGACCATCTGAGACTTTACCATGTGTAGGATTAGGTACAGTGTTACCCAAAACACAGAACTATTGAATTTTACTTTTTGATGGGTATTACACATTATTACAACAACGGGAATTACTCACGTAAATGATAAATTGTCAATGAGGACACCGACAATGTTTCGATTCATGGGTTCATGGGTATTATTACAAATTAAAAGTAAATTCACTTACAAACATTTAGTGGCCCTTAATTTTTGGTATAACTCTCCTTCAAATTTTGTCAGGATAAAAACATCTCTCTTGGTGAGACCATCAAACCGGCCCCATTTGGATTCATGCACCCAGGTAGCTTGTAGGCCGCCCCCGCTGTGTTGTTCACATGACTGAAAACACGGACAAGGTTCAAAGCAGGATCTCTACGAAATTAGGAATTCTAAAAGAAAAATCTAGGTTTTTTTCAACAGGGGTCCAATTTCTAAAGCATGCATTTGCAGCCCAAATAACCAAAGAAATAATTGTAAATTACCAAGAAAGCCATTTGCATCTCCTCTGAACATTCATTTTCACTCCGACAGTCGTTCGGTATGATAAAAGTAACTTTTATATCCTCAGCCATTTTAGCGCTCTTTATTTTTACTATTTCATTCGAGCAATCAAGACACC
This sequence comes from Hydriomena furcata, assembly GCA_912999785.1. Taxonomy (NCBI): domain Eukaryota; kingdom Metazoa; phylum Arthropoda; class Insecta; order Lepidoptera; family Geometridae; genus Hydriomena; species Hydriomena furcata. The sequence continues at coordinate 2,744,022 of OU538826.1, forward strand.
ATTTTTCTTCATGAAAGATTTTCCTAGATGTTTTAAATATCTTCTTACTTTTTAGTGGGAAAACAAACGATAAGCGATAACCTCAATGTGATTTGTTTACAAAATTCAAATTACCTTACCTACTTTTCTGCTATCTGTCTGTCAAAACCGTTTAATTGTTGACATTGACACTGACTGCTTTTTAATCAGTCAGTGTCAAATGCTTTAAAAACATCAATGTCACACTCGCCAAAATTAAAAATGCAAACAATTTGTATCTGTGGCAGCTCTATTTCATTGATAAAAGAGTCGAAATCGAACGAATGAAAGTCGGACTCGGTCGGTCGCCCGTCTTTTTCCACAGTTATCTTTTCAGGTTAGAAAAATGTGTGAGTGACGAATATAATGTTTATATTGTTTTAGAAAAGTAAAACGTGGATTTCTAGTCAATATGTTGTACGACGAATTTAAACCCGTTGTAGATTTAGTGCTTAACAACTGGACGGCTCTACAACTCGCCGTCGAACATGGAATGGGTGCCCCAGGCGGCGAAAAGGTATTGGATGTTTACTTACAGAAAATAATAAATGCTCTAAATAATTTCATAGAATTGAAAGCAATACACAGCTCTTATTTTTAATGTTAGCTTGGTGCTAAGAGTACATTCGGAAAGCTCACTGAATGGCTCCTTGTAGGTTTACGAACAGCGCCGTAGATACCTGGAAAAATCGATAAAATGGGAAGACTTCTGTTTTGTCTATAGACTTTTAAAGTACCTACCTGAGCTCGAGCTGTCCGATACTAATTACTAGACGTACGTAATTCTCAGGATTAGAAAAGTAATATCTAATTAGATTTGTACTTATTGTTTATTCTCATTGTTTCCAGACAGCTCAACTGATGGCAGTGTATGTAGCAAGATACTGCGTAGAGAATGTGGTGTGTGTAGAAGATCTCACAGAAACTTTAGAGGATTTGATGGATGAAGAATTTGATACTGTCTGCCATGATAATTCACCAAAAGGTAAAATAAAGATGTTCTTTATAAGCCAGATGTAATGTTTGCTCCTGACTGCCTACTTTTAAAATCTTAGATGTGTTCCATGGTTGGGGATTTTAGTTGCAAATTCAGTATTATTTGCACTCTGAATAAATAAATTCTTCAAAATAATATTACCTGTATGTAGACTATTGCTGTCTTAAGGTGTCTATACTAAAGCCGCCGGCCTGGCTCATATTGAAACAAGCTTGCCGGCGGCTTGCGCTCGCGTTGTTTCCTTGCGGCACGCTCCCAGCTCATTCAGTTGCCGTTTGTCATGCCGCAGGCCAAGATCCGACTCGCAAATTTCAGAAGCTTTGGTGTGTAGACAGCTTTAGTAAAAAATGTTTAAATCATGAATGAAAGAAAACGAATGGCAGGCACTTTAATTTTTGGGTATTTTATGTATGAAACCTGAATGACCTCCTTTGTGTATGTGGCTTGTGTTTTTTTTTCAGAAATAGCTGCACTGCTGATCAACATGCTTACATTGTTGAAAGCTGGTAAACGCGATGAAGTACACAACCAAATGGAGGCCATGCCTCCCAGCCAGAAGTGGCTCAGCCAGCCGCTATTTGAACCTGGACCACCGCAGGTCAGTTTATCATCCCACAAACTCCCATATTCATAATTCTGGCCTCGCAGCTCAGTTGGGACCAACTCTGCTTTCTGAGCTGTAGGTTGTCGGTTCAATTCCCACCCATGGTAAACATTTGTGTGATAAACATAGATGTTTATAGTGTTTAGGTGTTAATATGTTTATTAGTATGTATTTAAAACTTACAACAAAAAAAAAGTGTTATAAGTATTCTATCGGTTAGTTTGCGGCTAGATGATGCTATATAAAAATGTCCACCAATATTAAATATTATTATTATGAGATAGCCTCGTCAAATATGAATCTCAGAAATATTTGTTTGTAGTCAGCTTTTTTTTTCAATTTCTCATATTAATCTTAACACATTTCTCTATGCTATTATCGAAATTTAGACAGGACATGAACACATTTCTATATATTAAATGAGAAAGTAACTCTGTCTGACTGTAACGTTAACATGGCCAAACTGCTTGGCACTCTTTTCCCAAAATTTTATTATGATTTTCAATAATTTCAATGTTTTACGATAAATTCGTCAAAATTGATTTTCTGAATTTACGCGGACGAAGTCGCGTTAAATTCTAATAGCTAGAAGCTAGTATTATATTATGGGTATCATGCTAGTAAAGTCGCAAGTATTTATATCTAATATATTTTCAGCATCGTGGTAATCCTGATGATGACACAAGCAGCGATGAGGAACCTAAGACTCAAGCACTTACTTCTGCAACCCTACAAAGCCATTATAATACTCAAGGCCACAATGTATTACATCAACAAGGAACTGATGAGGAAGCCAGAGGGCAAACACTGGATGAGGCAGCCGGATTCAGTCCAAATGATGCTCAAGCATCATCCAGCCACGATGAGCCTATGGATGAGGATGTGCCAGAACCAGGATGGCAAGTAGTCCGAAGTCGGAGAAAGCATTAAATTAGGTTTTTATTTATTTTTAAGTTAAAATTAATATTTTATTTTATCCATTTCCTTAAAGGTGTGACCTTACCGTGCGCTCGATTGCCGCGCAATATCTAGACACACTTTTAGCTAACATGACTTTAAGGAACCTTTGAATGAACCCAACTAACGGACTCGTTAACACTTGAATACTTATTTATTTAAGCTGACCTAACAGATATCCTAGAATTCTCGAATTTTAGAATTTACCAGGAGATTTTTCTAATTTTTTTTATACTTACTACTACTAGTTACCCTGAAAATTAGTAGGAAAAAAACATCTTTCATACATGCGGCAATTGATTTTTATTTATTTAAAGAAGATTAAAAAGTTGTAAATAATTTGTCAAAATTATGATACCTATGTGTTAAAAATGACACATTTTTTGAACACACTTTACATAGTATTTCTTGTACAAGTATCTAGGATCTTAATATTAAGAATAATAATTAACGTATACTGTGTTTGATAGAAACCTATTCGTATTGCAGTCTTTATATATTAATAGCAAGTAGCCATATTCCATAAGTCCACTCGTAATAATCAATAGCAACAAAAAAATTGTCTTATAACAATTACACATTGGATATTTGTCATTTAATGCTGGTTTCGATTACAAGTGAACTTGCAAACTGGTGGCGATTCTGTTGTGTCCACGCCAAACCGATTAATTGAGGATACGATAATTTATTACCTTTTTTCTCAATAAACGTAAAACATACAGTTTTGTTTTTTATGACAAAGATAACTTAAGGATATAATCTAGATAAATTACAGACAGAATCACGATTGGTGAAACTTTTCTCGATAGATTTATTTTCGAAAGTTGGCTCTTCAAAAACACTAGTTTCGTTTTTAATCAAAACTATGAATAGCTAAACAGTTATTTTTTATATAATTCGTTAGATAATCATACTAGCTAAATAAATAACAGACAGTTTCTTTTTAAAATTAATGGTTTTCGAGATAATGCAGTTTAATCACTTTTTCCGTCTTATCCGGGTAGACTCAGCCCATACAAAATGTCAAAAATTTAACTTATCACCTTAACGTAAAGGAATAAGAGCGATCGTATTTTACGATATCTTAGGTTTAGCGTGGACACAACAGAATCGCCAATCGCAATATGTCTATTATTGCTAATCAATAAATGCTGTAGATTTATTTCACTATCATAGACTATTAATTATATGATTAAATTATACTTGGAATTGATGTAGTCATCGGAAAACCTTAAGATGTTATAAAGGCTGCTTTCTATCCGGATACCATGCGGGTAAATCCGCAGGCAGAAGCAAGTGTCTTTATAAAATAATAATGCCTAAATATTGTAGATATATCCTAAGTTTTAGAACTGTCACTCTGAGGTCCTGGAGCCTTACCACAAGCTCATAAAGTAATATCAAAACAATACTACTCGCAATACGAACTCGTATAGCGTTGTCACTTTCACACCGTGAGTAATATTGTTTTTATATGACTTTAGGAGCTTATGGTATAGTCCCTGAGGATTTTTTATGTATAAATATTTATAATCCTAGTCTGGCGCTAAAATTTGGTAAGAATTGTGTTGTAAATTAAATTATTAAATGGAAATTGATGGATATCAGTGATCGATCTTGTATTTATATAAACTCTATACTATATAAATATACTAATATTATATCTATCTATACTATAGAGGATTGTGCGCTAAGTAGGGTAAAACCATGCATTAATTGACCATTTAATCGCAGTTTTTGCAGTTAATTATTATAAATGCGAAAGTAACTCTGTCTATCTGTGACGTTATCAGGACCATACCGCTGGACGGATTGTGATGAAATTTCATATAGAGATAAACAAAGGTCTTAAGATAGACGTAGTCTATTTTTTCCCCAAAATTTTCCTTTAATTTTCGGGAAGTTTATTGATAATGAATATTAAAGATAATTTTATCAGTAAATACGATCTGAATTTACGCGGACGCAGTCGCGAGTAAAAGCTAGTTTAGAAATAAATGCGAACATAAGACATTTTAACAAAAATACCAGGTCTCATTACACCAGTTTTATAATCTAAAGGTTTTTCTGGGATATGGCCGAATACTGCAAGACTTACCCTACTTAAGACGCTGCCAGTCGACGATTATTTTTGTTCGAAACGAAAAAAGAAATACTTGTGAACAAGCCACATCTCCTATTTTATAATGTATAGTATATGTGAATAAAGATGTACCCATCTTTAATCACTTCGATAAATAATCCTACCGACCGCTGCAATGATGACAAACACAGGTCCGCGCGTGGTCCGCCTTAGCTTTTCGAATAAATTAATGATATAAATTATGTATCAATTACTTATCAAAAATCTATCCTAATAGAAATCTAGATCTACATATTACCTATCTTTAACAATAAATCACAAGTTGATTTTAATAGTAGGTATATAAAATATTTCGATCATAAATTCTAAAACGTATCATTTTAAAATAATATTTTTATCGTGAAAAGTTTCTGCTATTATGTTTTCAGCTTAATAGGAATCTAGGTAGGAACCTGAAGTAATATACTTATAAAAATAGGAGATGTGGCTTGTTCAGAAGTATTTCTTTTTTCGTTTCGAAAAAGAGCAATCAGCGACTGGCAGCCTCTTAATACAGGCGCCTAAAGTTTAATACATACGTATGTATCTACTTGTCAACATTTTAATAATAATTATAGTTATTTATAATGCATTTAGATGAATACCTACTGGGTATATAATAAGTATATTTTGTGCGTTTATATAAAATATCTAAGTACTTTTAATAAAGTGATTGATGTTAGTTGGAATTTGTAGACATTATTTTTTTTTTATTAACCAAGCCTTGACCAAAATAGTCTCCCATTCGGCAATATTTTTTTGACATAGTACATTCAGCATTAAATATAAATGATGATAGGCCGTACACCATAAGTAATATCATATAGCAAAAGTGACGCAATACAAACTCGTATAGCGTTGTCATTTTCACACCACTAGTAATATTGTTTTGATTTACTTTAGCACCTTGTGGTATGGCCCCTGAAGCCGTACTACAATGCCCCTGTTTGAAGCTTTAAAGTTTTAATAATGAACATTTAAAACCTTTCTTTTTTACAAGCTTTTGTTTAACTTGCAATGTATGTATGTGACATGTAACTATGTTTGTTATGGTGGAATCTTGAAACTCAATTTTGAAGCAGGTATCCCCAACAGATTGAGCTGAAATTTTGCATACCTGTGACAGCGAGTTGATCTGATGATGGAGTCGGAAGCTGTTCATCAGACACTCACAATTAAACTCCTTAGTAAATACTTAGATTGAGTAAAAACTTTGCATATTTGACAAGTTCCGGTGAGGCGAGGTGATAGCGCGCTGGTGATCGATGGTTTAAATTATTTTACAAAAGCTTGTCATTGAAAGATTTTTTCAACAGAAAACTTATTTCTTTTAGAAACTTTTTTACTTCTACTCTAAATAATACTAATGAAAATTACCTACTAGAAACACATATCAGCTTCTGACAAGTTTGTAAATGACGAAAAAGTTATTAACTTTTCCAGCTGACCGTACAGCTTCTATACAGGATGATTTTGAATTGAGGCGTCAAATTTCGATGGGGTTTTCTATGTTTACTCAAGAATATTTATGACACGTGGTAACCAAAAATAAAAATACCTATTTAAATTTAAAAAAAAAGACGTGTGGCACTCGGAGACTGCCGCGGTAAAGCTATTGCGTAACATTTATTATCAACTTATGTAATTATAATTATTTATTTATTTTATTTATGCAGTATTCATTTTTCATTAGTATTTTTTTTTTCTTCATTTTTCTTCAAATCTTTCTGACGCTGATAATATTATGCTCTTTGACGTTCACAATTTATTTTTCTTTTTAGCTCTTTATGCTTTTCTTCTCTATAAAAATAAAATATCTAGGTATAAATATTTGGTATTAATAGTGTCATTGAACACCAAAACAATTATTCATTCAAAAAATTTGAACAAAAATCCATTCTTTTTAAAGATCTATCCAACGATACCCCACAGCAGGGGGTACGCGAGAAAAAAAATAACATCCCCACTTTAGGTGAAGGGGAGGTACCTTAAATAAAAAATGTTTTAGACTGATTTGAAAAAATATTTTACCATTAGAATCCTACATTATCTCTGATGAACATATGTATCTATAAGTACGTTATTTTCAAAAACGTTAGGGATCCGTATGAAAACTTCGATAATGTAACCCAATGTGGGAAAAAAATACCAAAAAAAAAACCTTATATCGGACATAAATATCTACAAAAAAAATCTGCGATACCATATATGTCTAACTTTTACAGTTATGTCACAATACAAGAAACCCTGCCATGTCCGTCCGTCCGTCCGTCCATCCGCAGCTTAGCTGAGACTATCAGTGCTAGAAAGCTATTATTTTGCATACATATTACTAATAATAATTCCAATTTCGTTGGAAAGGTCTCGGGCTCCATGAGTCATGGAGCCCGAGACCTTTCCAACGAACACAAAACCGTGGAAATCGGTTCGTACGTTCCTTGTACCTACCTGCTCGTAAGTAGGCATAGGTTATCGTCTCTGGTAGGTAACTAGCTGTCGTACCTATTTTTATGACGTACCTAATGTTGGAATCACAATGTTTAGATTCACCCATAGATAGAAATAGAAACCAGTTAAATAAAAACTTGTAAAATCAGGATATTTAAATTAATGAAAAAAACTTACAATAAAATCTCCCCTACGTGTATTTTAACAGTTGTTCGAAATGTCCACCTTCATTTTTAGGGTTCCGTACCCAAAGGGTAAAATCGGAACCCTATTACTAAGACTTCGCTGTCCGTCTGTCCGTCTGTCCGTCTGTCTGTCACAGGGCTGTATCTCATGAACCATGATAGCTAGACAGTTGAAATTTTCACAGATTATGTATTTCTATTGCTGCTCGAACAACAAATACTAAAAACAGAATAAAATAAATATTTAAGGGGGGCTCCCATACAACAAACTTGATTTTTGCATTCCAGCGCCATCTAGTTTCATTTGATGTTACTACGTATTATAGGTACTTTTCGCGGTCTCATGCGACCGCTCGGGGTTTTTGAGGTAAGATGAAAGAGGTTTGCGATTCCGCTGGCAGGTGGCGCTATTTTACCACTATCGGTAAATAGGTGGTAATTCACATGATCGAATAAAAAGTTTGAAATTGAATTATTGAATTCATGTAGTTAGGTAAATAGGTACCTAGGTAGATATTATTAATTTCCAATTAATTTCGAGTTCGAATCCTGGCCGTGCATCAATGGATATTTCTGTTCGAAAAATGTACCTATATGCGCGTTACACGTGTTTATAACAGTGAAGGAAAACATCGAGAGGAAACCTGTTAGTATTCTTGAAAGCGGCGACGGGATTGCAACCTGTCACGTGTGGAATGCTAACTACGTAGTTAGGTAAATAGGTAGGTTACGAGATATTATGAATTATTTTTTATGTTTCTAGGGTTCCGTATCTAAAGGGTAAAAAACGGGACTACTAAGACACCGCTGTCCGTCTGTCTGTTACCAGGCTGTATCTCGTGAACCGTGATAGCTAGACAGTTGAAATTTTCACAGATGATGTATTTCTCTAAAATCAGCATAAAATAAATATTTAAGTGAGACTCCCGTACAACAAACGTGATTTTTTTGCCGTTTTGATAATAGTACGGAACCCTTCGTGCGCGAGTCCGACTCGCACTTGGGCGGTTTTTTTAATCACAGCTGAGCGCGGCGCTGCAAATGGAGAACACCAACATTTTTTTTAACATGCCAAATTAATCTACAAAAAATTACGAGAAAAACTGTGTGTTTAGTTTTTTCATATCTTAAAAAATGCCTGAGATATTTACGATCAAAGTGCGTATTTCCGGCCGAAGGTTTTTAAAAACGCGGGCGGGCGCTCTCTAGCCGATGACGTCACACCCCGGGACGAACACGACCGCGACGCGGGTTGCGGCGCTTAGTTTTGTTTCGATCATAATATCTTCTGAATGGAATGTCCGATTTGAGTAATTCGATAACAGTTTTGAATATGAAATGATTTATTTGGATAAGGATTAATACGAAGGTATAGTTATCATGGTCTAATATTGGTCAGCTTTTTTATCAACTTTTAAAATGTAAAAAGTGGTTGGATACATAACTACAAGTAGTTGGATATATAGTATCGCAATGTTTTTTGTAGATATTGATATTTTCTCTAATATTGTAGAACATTTTTTTGTTCTATCTTCAATAGTTTCCGCAGCGTAGGTATGCGATGAAAGACATTTTATGACAAAAAAAATTAACACCTTGGGTTACATTATTGTAGTTTTAGTAAGGATCCATAATTTTTCCTATAATGAATATAGCCTACTATATTAATCATTTTCTTTAATATTCTTATATTAAAGAAAATTTCTCTATTTAGTACTATTTACCTATATTCTGGACGTGCCTCTGACTAACCCCTTCAGACATTTTCAAGGATCTTTCTATACTTTATGTCGTAGGTAGCAGGTTGGGGACTGACTGCTGAAGACGGGAAACCGTCCGGGCGATAAATTCTGTGCTGGAGACTCTACTAGTGAGTTTTTAACTTATTGTAACTATCGATCTTAAGGTACCTTTCCATTGACCAATCATGCTCAAAATAGTACACTTAAAATTTAAGTAAGACTTAAAATTTCAAGCATTTTGAATAAGACCATTGTAATTTGTAACCAACCGGAGCAATAAATAAATGAATATGAATTGGTCAATTCACGGTCCACTCCGCCCAGTTCTGCGTCAGTGGAAACGCACCCATATCCCTGTGAGCGATCTCTCCACACAAGCAGGTTACCTACTAGGCATGATTTATACTAAGTGACAATTAGAGAAAAAAAAATGCTTTTTTTATTATTTTACCCAAAGGGCAGGCCTTTAGTCTTAGACCATACCGCCTAGTCAGACGTTTTAATCTATACATATAATAAAGCTGTAGAAGAGTTCAATTCTGTACATTGAATAAAAACGAAAGAAAATACTCCTAGGGGTCTTCATACAAGTAACACAAGCCAAAAAAAAACATTTTGAAATTATTGTCTGTCTGTCTGTCTGTCTATCTGTCTGTTGTCAGGCTTTCACGCAAAAACTACTGAACGGATTTTGATGAAACTTTTTTTGTTATATAGCTATTAGTCCTAGGCAACTTATAGACTATAATTTTGGAAGATCAGAATACCAGATGTGGAACTATAGCGGTCTGGGTTTGGGTAATCTATAAGAGATATTAATATACTGCTTTAGGCAAAGTTGGTCAACATGCTGTCGACAATCGAAAGAAAAGGAATAAAATAAAACCGGCAAAGTGCGAGTCGGACTCGCGCACGAAGGGTTCCGTACCATTATCTATAAAAATGATACATTATTGAATGTCCTCATTATTGCGCATAAGAAAGTCTGCGAGGAGGTATATTATCTAAATATTACGATAGTTAGATATAATAAACGTTTTTGTTTCTATCCATATCATGATATTACTTATCCAACTTAACTAATTAGCAATTAAGGCTATAAATTTAGGAGTAAACCACTTTTTGAGTTGCTCAAATCGGTCGATGTCGGTGTTTTGAAGTTATGATGAGTAAAACAAAATGAAAGCTGTCGCGATATTCCTATCGTCCTGTTAGAAAACTCGAGCCCTTTCACCATGAGATTAGTGTAAAGGCGCAAACCCACCACGGCGCACAGAGAGGCGACGCACGTGCGACAGGTAAGTCATAAGTACCGATATAAAAGTTGCGGGATACTAAATCGTGGCTACCAATGACTATACTCACGGGGTCGGCAGCGGGACCACTTGCGGATACCTATCGCCATTTAAGCCATACCATAGCCATACCTATTCAAAATAATCACATTTAGAAATGTCTGTCGCCCAGCGAAGCGGGCACGGGTCAGCTAGTTGATAATAAGGTTACACAATATTGTTTGATAAATTGAAGTAGGGTAAACTATGTGGTTACTGTGGTCGAGGCTAGTAAAGTGAAGTTCAATTAACACAATTATCTCAATATTTCCATTACAAAATCAGATTACGATTCAATACTCTCTTACTTAGTGGAAATTTATATGTTAAATAAAAATATAATGGACCTATTTTCAAATTCTGTCGCCTATATAAAGCTACATTATCAGCGAGTAACATAGGGCATGATATTTTCAAAATAATTAGAGACGAAAAAGCAAAATAATGTAACCTTAGTAGGTAACAAAAATTGCATATAATCTTAAATGTTACACCTGTTCGAAGCCAGGACGGACTGCATTAGATAATGAAGTAAAATGTAGTGTAAATCATGTAAACAAGTTCTTGAAATCTAAAGCATAAATTTACTCTTAATATTCATCACAACAAGATTAGGGAACTGATTACGTTCGTTGTTTATGTAAGATCAGTAAGTACAAAAAAGGTACTTGTTACCTACTTTTGCTGAAATAATCTATGTTGATAGGTAGTGGTTACGCACAAGTGATATGTACAGCACAAGTTTTTCATAATATGTTATTCTATCTTTATCTCTATTTTATTATTGTTAGTCTGATTATTCCTACATAATTTACATGTTGAAGATGAAGTATAGCTATCAAACTGTGTTTGTTTCATACAAATATTATTGATATAAATTTATTGCATCACACACAAACATTTTGTTGTTTTGCCATCCAACAGACATCATTCACATTCAGGGTTACAAAGACACTACACATACCCAGTGCTGTAACTAGCCGAATGTGTGTTTTTTTTGAGATGCACTCGCTAAGTAGACACATAGTAAGATACAACTAGGCGCTGCACAACCAGTAAAAAAAATGAGAGCCTTCAACTTCTTCTTCGGCAGCAACTCGTCTAGTTCGCGTAACCGCGTGTATTTCGCGGCGCCGCATGCCGTAGCGACTGGTCTTACTCGTCTCTTCAGTGAAGAGACGAGTAAGACCAGTCGCTACGGCATGTATGTAGTGAAGACTCTTCACTATGTAGTGAAGACTCTTCACTATGTAGTGAAGAGTCTTCACTACATAGTTTAAAGCAAAGTCGCTTTCCGCTTCCCGCGTATGTATGTATGTTTGCTTATATCTTTAAAACTACACAACGGATTTTGATGCGGTTTTTTTTAATAGATAGAGTGGTTCAGGAGGAAGTTTTATATGTATAATAACATGCTACCCGTGCGAAGCCGGGGCGGGTCTCTAGTTTTTATTATTAAAAAGTTTTTAATAAAATGTATGTCTGAAAAAAAAATGCTTATAATTTTATCTACCTTAAATGTTTGACATTGACAGGTTCGGTTCGGCTCTCTGCAAAGGTGACAGCGGCGGCGGTCTAGTGTTCGTATCGAAAGACCGCGGCAAGGAGCGCTATTTCCTACGAGGCGTGCACAGAACACAACACACCATCCATTATTTCTTAGTGCAGCTCTATACCTTTTGGTATAGAGCTGCACTAAGAAAGAACTTTCCGAAATTCCACCCCGAAAGGGGTGCAGCGGGAATTGAAGTATGTGTGAAAAATCCTTCACGTGAACGAAGTCGTGAGGGTTTCCAATACTTAGTACAAAACGTATATCCTGAGGCGTGGTTTCAGCAGCACCACGCAATGACCATTTGTGCAACGCCTTCGCGCATACTACCTTCACGCTTATCTCTATACATGAAACATCTCTATACTTGGATCGTTGGATTAGATATGAAATAAAAAGTTTAAACAGATCAATATTTTTGTTCCCCATTCCGTTTAGGCAAAATAAACATTCCTAACCTACTCGAATAAGTTGTCTGTAGTGGTGAGTGGCTGGACCAGAATCATCTTTTTGTGTAACTTTCCTTAACAGGAAAGCGCACAATGAATAAATTATATTATAGTATTTCTATTTTTAGGTCAGAATACATTGATAGCCATAATATGTTAATCATAGATTTTTACGCAATAAGCCAGCTGATCTGATCTCCCCATCTTTGAGGATATACAGGTATTATATTATCCCTATTTCAACAATGCCCTTTTCTATTTTGTAGTTTGTTGTTTTGTGTTGAAAGGTAGGTACCTTTTCTATTTTGTATTCTAGGGATAATTAAATTCATGCTAGAGACGCATAATAGATACAAAATATAACTGTCAGTGTCATAAACATTTGACATGCATATTTTCTCGGTTCATACTTGGTTCATACATCAGTTTTTCGACTTTTTCGTCGATTTGCGGATTTTCCTGAAGGATTGATTAGCTTTATTCATTTTTCAGTCGTGATTATCACGGTATTTTGTGTTTTGTATGTGAATAAACTACAAAAATGGCCTTGACGTCGCGGCAGCGGAGTATTCACAACAAAAACAACTTAAAACGAGCTAGTTTCAATAAAGGAAAGCGGAAAGCTAGTGAGGGGTAGGTAATGTTTTATTGATGTAATAAACCTACAACCGATCAATTCGACTATAAAATTTTCCAGTCTATTTTAGTCAAGTAAATTATTGTTTGTTCTTGTGTACGATTATTCTTTGCTTAATATGTTTCTATGTTGTGCGCTGATCTGCTTGCATCAGCTTGGCTAAGATCCAGAACCAATGAGGCTTGAGGTAAAAAAGACGCGGCTAACTAAGCATGAAATATTACTAAACTAGCGACCCGCCCCGGCTTCGCACGGGTTTAATACATATAAACATTCCTCCTGAATCACTCTATCTATTAAAAAAAACCGCATCAAAATCCGTTGTGTAGTTTTAAAGATATAAGCAAACATACATACAGACGCGGGAAGCGGAAAGCGACTTTGCTTTATACTATGTAGTGACGATGTGTTCATGTTGTTGTTAACACACTTTTGTCGTTCATCACTGTCAGCTGTTCATTGCATGCATATTTCCTTCTACTTTCCATTGAATATTGTCCATATAGTCTACGAGCCAGCAACAGATTTTCATTACCAATTTCATCTCAAGCAATAACTTATGAAATGCTTCGAAAGAGTAGTGCCGTGAAGCCTCGTGAACGTCAGCTGCCACTTTAAGGGTGGCCATGGTAGCCGCTCACTCATGTAAAAAAAAAATGTTTTCAATCATGTCCTCTCGTCTGAAAATTTGTGAAACTACAGTTTAGACTATTATTATATGTTTCAAAAAAATCAGCTGGCCTTACCGTTAATAGCTTATATTCTGAAAATATATCGTCACTAAATAATCTTTCAGGCGTTTGGTAAGTCCTCCAAACACATATTATTGCCCACTAAGACAAGATTTATTTTAGACCGGGCAGTGTTCGGGCTGTGCCGTGCCTTTCGTTAGTAGACGGGTCACGGATCAGGCACTGTTTAGTATAAACTGCTTCATACAAAATGTATGTAACATTTCAAATCCGTGCCCCATCCTGGCCACATACCAGGGCGGCCTGGTCAAATATGAATCTACCTTTACTGGCCCACCCTGGTTTTACACAGTAACAACATAAATTCATGATATGTGTACCTACTCAATGTCTTACTCTCAATAATGATTTTACATGTGTATTTTTATACCTCAGTCTGCAAGAAATTCTCTTTCCCCTCTTAAAAGTGAATTTTAACAAGAATACTTTCTTACTTTTTCAAAAAGTTAATAATACATCCTAAATGAAATACCTGTTTTAAAGTTTTTTTATTTGAAAAATCCACTAATTAAAAGTTATGTTTATTTCAGAGATATAATAGTGACCAGTGCTCCATCGGACTTGCGTAAGATTGCTTATCCCGGTGGGGCGGTGGCGATTGGCATGCTCCTGACTGCCCGACTAGCCGCTGCCTACTGGGGACAGATTGCTGATTGTGATGAGACTTACAACTACTGGGAGCCACTACATTATTTAGGTAAAAAAAAAAGACTTTGTGTTGATAACTTCTATTGGATACTATTTGAGTTAATATTAGTACCTACAGGTCTTTCTACAGGTCCATATTAGGGCTGGTTAATCAAGATATGGTGTAGAGTCCGTTAGTCGGGAGGACATTATGGAACCGACTTCCTCACGATGTTTTCCTTCACCGTCACCTTCACCGAGCATTACAGTTGTGATCCTGCTTCGTTTCAAGCCTCCTGTTTTTTGTATAATTAGAAAAAACAATTGAAAATCATATTTTTCCAGTCTACGGCAGCGGACTCCAAACATGGGAGTACAGTCCGTTGTACGCAATCCGTTCTTACGCCTCTCTCTGGGTGTTTGCTATACCTGCCAAGCTACTGTCCTATTTCATGGAGCCAGTGTCCGTGTTTTATGCGTTACGAGCTATACTGGCGGTCCTGATGGCTTGGGCTGAGCTTATGTTTTACAAGTAAGTTACTGTACTTAACCAATCCAAATGTTTGTTGTTGAATTATTATAAAGGTGTATCCAGAAATTGCGCGGTAAACGAGCGCGGCAGCCGCGCGCGGCAAGTGTACCGTGCGAACGAAGAATAACACCGTTGAGCGCGGCAGGTAGCTCGCGGCTGCCGCGCAATGTATGGTCACACCTTGAGACTGTTACCTAGGGAGGTATGATTAATTTATTGTACTTCGTCCAGGCTCTCTGCTAGGAAGATTTCTGCTGTAGCGTGTGTGTATTTTACCTTAGGTTGTACTCTTTGGGAGCATGGGAAGCAGAATGATGATATTTTTAGTTCGTTTAGTACATTTAACTGTGACAGCTAAGCTTACCCTCGTATTCAAGAACGACACTATGAGAACACGCACCCACAGTGGACGAAATCTTTTTTCATAGACATCACTTTATGTGTTGAGCGGCACTATGGCGCACGCTACCGTGTGCCTTTAGAGCTCAACTTTGGCTAGAGGCACACGACAATGTGCCTCTAGTCACACTATGCAGTGTCGCACAACACATAAAGTGAATTTTATGAAAAAAAGTTTTCGTCCACTGTGGGTGCGTGTTCTCATAGTGTCGTTCTTGAATACGAGGGTTAGTGTAGTACTATAAAGAATATGTTTTTTGGTTTTGAAACTATAATTTCATTGAAGTCTGTGATATAGCACAACGGCACATGATTGTGAGACCAGCCATTAACATATACCTAGAGGCTATAAACAAATAATTACTCGTATTTACCAAACTGTCGTGATTAGTACACATGACTGTTGATTTCATACACGGGTCTTTATCACGTATTAGTTTTAATTTATTTTCCCAACGTTTCTATGTTACAATGCTTATTAACCATGTCTATTGTAACATATTCGATTTGAGAACCTCCTGCGTTTAACGTCGGTTAATAAATAATTTGATTTTTATTTAACAATGTTATTATAGAGCGGTAGAAAAAAGCCCGTGTTGGCTCGACTTTCAATCTGAAGGTCGTGGGTTCGAATCCCGGCGTGCATCAATTGATTTTTCTATTCGAAAATTTATATGCGCATCATAAACACGTGCTCAAAACGGTGAATGAAAACATCGTGAGGAAACCAGTTTGAAAGAATACTTCTTATAAGCGGCGATGGGCTTGCAACCTGACTACTTCAAAAATGTGGGCATGTGCCAAATATAATGTTTGGAAGTGCCTCTGACTACCCCCACTAGACATCTTCAAAGGATCTAAGCGTCTGGAGATCTGATAGGATGTCTACCGTACTTGGGGATTACAGTTGTGATCCTATATCATTATAGAGCGGTGTGTCACGAGTTCGGCGTGCACGTGGGTCGCGCGTGGCTCGCTTTCTCCCTTCCCAGCAGCGGCATGTTCGCCTCCACAGGCGCCATGCTGCCAAGCGCATGGAGCTGCGCTTTAGCAGGCGCCGGCCTCGCATGCTGGTGGCGACGTCGCTACGCGTCAGCCGTCGCTTTTACTGCGGCAAATGCCATTTTCAGTAAGTTGATCGGTCACTTATGAAATATATCTATATATTAAAAGAAAGTCGTGTTAGTTACACTATTTATAACTCAAGAACGGCTGAACCGATTTGGCTGAAAATTGGAGGGGAGGTAGCTTAGAACCAGGAGACGGACATAGGATACGATTTTATAACGAGAACGGGAACGGGAACGGAAACTTACCACAACATTTTTAAATTCTAAAGCGATACGAAGTTCGCCGGGTTAGCTTGTATTGTATAAATAAAAAAAAAGAACTAGGACAAGAAAAAAATATGAGCCGTCACGGGACGTTTGGCAGATGTGAAAAATCGTGACAGTATATCGCGAACCGGATCGGACGCGGTCGGCATTTCTTCGGCAGCAACTCATCTAGTTCGCGTAGCCGCGTAAAGTGGCGACGCGTCGGCAAGCCAACAGCCGGTCGGACCCGCCGCTATAGATGGCTACTTTTTAAATCAACGTTTTGGAAAAAGAAGTAGCCTATGTTCATCCCAAGACTATCTATATATGTAATTTCATGACAATCGGCCCAGCGGTTTGGCCGTGATAATGCCACAGACAGACAGTTACTTTCGCATTTATAATATTAATATAGATAGCTACAATTAATCTTATATATAAAATGAATCTCTATTTCCCTTCGTCTTGGGCATCACGCGTAAACAGCTGGACCGATTTTGCTAATAATTTTTTTGTTGTAATCGTTATTGTCAGAAGGTTAAACAAAAAAGATTTTGACTGGACAACGTCTGTCAGGACAGATAGTTTAAATATATTTTTTATTCCAGGCTGGCCGTTTACAGCACTCCTTGGCATCCCGATCGCTATAGACATGATCGTCATGAAGCGCCAATACCTGGAGTTCCTCAAATATGCTGGAATATGCCTACTCACAATGCTACTACCCGTTATCATCATAGATTCCTGGCATTACGGACGACTGGTTGTAGCTCCTCTTAACATTGTCACATACAATATCTTTACCGAGCACGGACCAGATTTGTATGGTGTGGAACCTTGGACTTATTACTTTGTTAATGGATTCTTGAACTTCAATTTGGTTTGGGTAAGTTTGATTTTAACTACTGCAAAATGTGGGCATGTGCCAAATATAATGTTTGAACGTGCCTCTGACTACCACCACTAGACATCTTCAAAGGATCTAAGCGTCTGGAGATCTGAGAGGATGTCTACCGTACTTACATACTTTTTTTAAATTGCACTGTTCAAATTTGTTTGTAAGTGTTCCGTCAAAATTTGCAAACCATTTTAAAACTTTTTGTTAGTATTTGATTGAGCTGAAATTTTATAAATATACACCTTTAGTTCTGGTGACAATGACAATACGGTAATATGGTGACAGCAAGCTGATCTGATAGTACAGTCAGGAGTAACGAAACTACATAGTAAATAGTTTGATTGT
The DNA here is from genome assembly GCA_912999785.1 of Hydriomena furcata. NCBI lineage: Eukaryota > Metazoa > Arthropoda > Insecta > Lepidoptera > Geometridae > Hydriomena > Hydriomena furcata. Next base: position 2,761,936 of record OU538826.1, read on the forward strand.
GTGAAAACTTTTCGTACCTGTCAAGTTCCTTAGACAATGTAATATTATGTGACAGGTGATGCGCATGCGCTGCTCGAAGGCAGATTTTAAAAAGCTTGTCTTGAAAAAATATTTTTAAACTATCTAATATATAAAATTCTCCTGTCACAGTGTTTGCAACCAAACTCCGAAACGGCTTGACCGTTTTTTATGTAATTTTTTGTGAATATCTTAGGTCTAAGAATAGGTCATAGATTATTTTTATACCCCTAACTTTACGCCACTAATCACAGTGGCGTAAAGTTCGGGAAAAACTGAAAGTGCTTATTTTCGGTGGGATTATTAGAATTTGTCAGGACAACGTCTGTCGGATCAGCTAGTTTTATATAAAATTAATTTGTTTCAGGTCCTAGCCCTGTACTGCCCGCTAGCTCTTTACATCTGTTATCGTGCAGCGCCACAGTCCACTGCTCGCGCCGATTTCTGCTCCCCCTATTGGTTCGACCTACTGCCATTAGTGCTATGGCTTGCTGTGTTCATGTTACAGCCTCATAAAGAAGAAAGGTAAGCCATTCCTGTCAACGGATCAATCCTAATAATATTATTAATGCGAAAGTTTGTGATAAAGCTGCTATGTTTGTTCCCTGATCAAAAATAAACGACAAAACGGATTAAGATGCTAAACTAAATTAAATTTGCTGTAGTATGTTGAGAAAAAATCAGAATAAATAAAGGGGGAACTTATAATCCGAAAAACAACTCCTAAATAATAAAAGGATTTTGATATAGATGGCGCTAGTGTGCAACAAATCTGACATCACAGACTAAAAACCTTTGGTCGTCATAGCAACGCAGTTTTGACTAATTGGCATTCTACCAAAATTCGTAATTTATTTTAACAGAACAAGGTTCGCAGGGAAAAAATTGGAAGCTGCCTGAAATTCTTTTTCCTATGTAATTATTACAAAAAATAATTGACAGAACAACGTTTGTCACGGCTCGGCTAGTATTATAAATACGAAACTTTGTGAGTGTTTTTGTGTGTTTGTTACTCTTTCACGCAAAAACTACTGAACGGATTAAAATTAAACTTTACAGTAATATAGCTTATACATCAAAATAACAAATAAGCTACTTTTTATCCAGGTACCACCCGTGCGAAGCCGGGGCAAGCAGCTAGTAGGCTATAATTTTAAAGAGATTGTATTTTCTTTCTTTCAGATTCCTCTACCCAGTGTACAGTCTGATAATTCTCGCCGGAGCAATCGCACTAGACTGCATCCAGAAGATGGTATATACATTCGGCTCCGAAATACTAAAAGTGCGCTTCGAAGGCGTAAAAGTGCATTATCTTTCGTATACCATGCCTTTAATGGTGCTGTTTACTCTGGTTGCGGGCATTGCTGGTAAGTGACCTTTCTTCCTTAATGACCTTTCATCCTTTAGACCTTTCACCTTTGGTGACCTAAGTGACCCTATTGGTCCTAAGTGAGCCTAGAGAACGTTAAAATAAGTGACTTTGCGTTCAGTAATATTTTTCTTGACCCTTAGAGGATTTCACCTTTAGAGACCTTAGTGACCCTTTGACCTTAAGTTACCCTAATGAACGTTAAAATAATTGACTTTGCGTTCAGTAAATTTTTCCTTAAACTTTAGAGGATGTCACATAATCACATTAAGTGACCTTAGCAAGAGTGACCTTTGATGACCTTTGATTGACCTGAATGTTCTCCATCGCGCCATAAGACTGAATATATCCTCACTAACATTATGTGATACTAAAATATAATATCTTTTAGGTATTTCCCGCATAACAGCACTGTACACAAACTACCACTCACCAATGACAATTCTCCACCCTTTACCACCCTCCAACGGGAATTCCCTCACAGTTTGCTATGGAAAGGAATGGCATAGATCGCCATCTAGCTTCATACTACCCGAGGGGTACAGGATAAGGTTCATACAATCCGAGTTCAATGGCATGATGCCGGCTCCGTACGCTGACGGCCGTAATGGTGAGTGACCTTTGACTCTACGGGGTTTACCGGCCCGTGTCCGGGGCGTGACGTGTCCGGACCGGGACTTAGTTAGTAGACGGGCCCGGACGGGACACAGATCAGGCGCTGTTCAATATAAATTGCTTCATACAAAATGCAGGTAACGTTTCAAATCCGTGCCCCGTCCCGGCCACGTACACGGCACGCCCCGTGCACGGCCCGGTCTAATATAAATCTATCCTAATACTACTCCCGAAAATTTTAACTAGTTTAGATAGTTAATTTTATTATCTACTAGCGACCCGCCCCGGCTTCGCACGGGTAGCATGTTATTATACATAAAAACCTTCCTCCTGAATCACTCTATCTATTAAAAAAAACCGCATCAAAATCCGTTGTGTAGTTTTAAAGATATAAGCAAACATACATACATACATACAGACGCGGGAAGCGGAAAGCGACTTTGCTTTATACTATGTAGTGAAGGTTATTATCGACCAAGAATCGAAAATATCTAAAACATTATTTTACTTTTGCAAAATAATTTAAACCATCGAGCACTAGCGCGCTATCACCTGTTACATTATATAACATTGTCATTTTATTTGCAAGATTCCACCCTTACAAACATAGTTACATAGTTACATAGTTACATAGTTACATAGTTACATAGTTACATAGTAACATAGTTACATAGTTACATACATATATTGTAAGTTAATTAAAAACTAGTCAAAACAGACAAAAAATTGAACATTCTTCAAGATTTTTCATTATTTTCATCTGTTTCCTTTCTAGTTTTTTAATAATTAGTATTTTTTTCTCACAGCTACCCGCATAATCCCAACGCACTTCAACGACAAAAACAAAGGAGACGACCGCAGCTATCTCAAACCATCCCAATGCCATTATCTCGTCGATTCTGATATCGGGAACCCTTCGACCCTCGAACCACCCTACTACAAAGACACATCCGTGTGGGAAATCGTCACAGCATTACCGTTACTGAACCCTGAAAAGTCCCATAAGATCTTCCGAGCGTTCTATGTCCCAGTTTTCTCGGAGAAGAATAATGTGTTTGGGAGATTGTATTTGTTGAGAAATAGATTTATTGTATAGGGGAAGTAATATCAAGGGATTGTGGATCTGTTTGACTTAATGCAAAAAAAAATCGTGATAAACCGCATTCGGATGGTGTCATTTAAAATGTTTTTCAAAACGTCTTTTTCAAGTGGTATATGGATTAAAGTAGCATATTTTTCAGCGGCGATGGGCTTGCAACCGTCACTGTCACGCATGGAATGCTAACTACTGCAGAATGTGGGCATATGTCAAATATCATGTTTGGACGTGCCTCTGACTATCCCCACTAGATATGTTCAAAAGTATCTAAGCGTCCGGAGATCTTAGAGAATGTCTACCGTACTCGGGGATTACAGTCGTGACCCTATCTATCTCTATCTATCTATCTATCTATCTGTTTCTAATACAATTCTATTTGCAATACAATACCTACGCAGAAGCATAGGTATAGGTGCCTAAAAACAGCATAAAAAGCGTAGTTATAATGGCATTCAGTACCAATAAATATTGGTATGAATATCATTACATGATAATCATGTTTTTACAAAATAGCCCTGCTGGTCGGTAGGTATATCACCTCCATGTATAGGTACTAATTTAGTCATCTTCAAGAATCTGGAAGTCTAACGTACTTGGGGATTACATTCATGATCCTATTTCATTTGTATACCTATACAAACATATACAATAGTTATACGCTTAGGTATATAGTTACTAAGGTGTTTATAATTGATTAAAGCGTGACATACATTATTACATTATTCTAACATACTGCGCAGCTGTTTCTGTGCGCGACTTCACTCGCGTAACAAATAAGTTTTCTTTTGTAAACAGATTTATTGATAACGTAGCTAAACAAATAACAAATTACTATAAAAACATGCTATAAAATAATTCACAAAAATAAATTGTTATGCCCCCCTTTTTTGGGGAGTGAGGCGCCATATTTCAAAATATATAGCCAATGTCTTTCCCACAATGGAGACGAATGCAACGTCACCTCATAGTTGCGTGCCAAAGAAATGGACATACATACAAACGCTCGTAACACATTACCCTCCAGGCGCAGTCGGGTAATTACAAGATAATAGATGATGCAATTCTCATCCAAATCTGTTCAGTTGTTTTCGAGTAAATCGCGATCACGCAAAGTCAAAAACTGAATTGGATCATATGCGGTCGTTTTGAAACACATTTTCGATAAATATAAAATACCTATATTTATTTTTAATTAGGTACTGTTTTATTATTAGTGTATATAGATAGCAGGGTTGGCGTATTAATTCGAGAGTTAATGTTTCTTGTAAACGGCGACGGGCTTGCAACCTGTCACGTATGGAATGCCTAGTGCAAAATGCGAGCATGTGCCTAATTTAATGTTTGGACGTGCCTCTGACTGCCCCATTTAGACCCTATCCACCCTATCCCTAACACTTCACACTTTAGACATATCAAGGATCGGATATGATGTCTACCGTACTTGGGGATTACAATCGTGTTCCTATATTATTTCATTTTTATATTTATATAGAAAATGTTTTAACTTGCAGTTATTTTTATATTCCCCGCGCGAGACAGCCCTGTTTCTTGTGTGTGTAGTGTATAAGTACATGTATATATTAGGGTTCCGTTGTCAATTTACAAGAACCACTGTCTACCCGTTTCGCGTTTTGTCCATCCGAGGATAAACAGGTTGGTAGTTAGCTAGTGGCCAACTCTGGTGACGAAGTTTTTAGGCAAATAATAGGGCTTCACGACTGCTAGACCCGCAGCCTTATCGCGTAAGCTCTCTGGTAATCGTAACCGGCTTCAACTAACAAATAAATCTGTGTTACTATAGAAGTCTAGAATAGTATCTTTATTGTATAAGTACTGAAATTAAAAAAAATACATTAAACAGGACACAAAACTATTCATAAATCAGTGTGAAAGCTATCTTTTCCAGGCTTTAGATAGGATAGACCTAAGATTGACTATCAAAAGACGATGGGATTTTGACAGATGTTGCATATTACGATTACCAGTGTGCTTATGCAATAGGGCTGCGAGAACCGACACGAAGCGTTCTGCTGTTAATACCACAAATGTATAAGTATATTTATATGTTTTTGGGGCCGTACCACAAGCTCAAAAGTAATATTAAAACTTAACTACTCACAATGCGAAAGTGACAATGCAATACGAACACGTATAGCGTTGTCACTTTTGCACCGCATTTCATATTGTTTTAATATTACTTTAGGAGCTTGCGTATGGCTCCACCTGTAAATTCAACAATCTTTCTAATGATGATTATGATGTTGAATCGATGATATCAATCGAATGACATACTTTAATATCACATTTTCACTTTAAATCGAGCTTTCTTGTCGCTCAATTTTGTATTGTGTCGTTTTAATCTACACCCTTGTCTATTCTATGTGCGACTGACGTAGGTGTTATTGTAGTTGTAGCTCTAATCCGTTCAGATAAAACCTATTTTAGCGTGCACAGTTCGATATATACGTAAAAGCCACGGACAAAAACTTACCTGTCCGAGTGCGACTTCAAAATCGCGAATGTTTAACGTACAATCTTTATTCGCGGTTTTGAAGTCGCAATCTGTCCGGAAGAGAATGAATTCCCGAATTCTTATGTATCGTGTTTTTCATACATTGTATAATAAAGGTTGTTCCTTTATTCATTTTAGAAACATTTTAGTTGCACTGTTCATGTTCATGAAACATTTTTCAAGTCGATTTAGAAAATCAAATTAATGGAAGGAGGTACTCGAATACTTTCTTAAAAAGTACCTTTTGAAAGTCAATAATATTTAAAATGTAGAGTTAGTACTTATTTATAGTCATATTTTAAATGGTAAATATATTATGTTCTGTGCACATCTAGCGGACTATTCGCAGCGGACTGCATCTCAGCATTTATCCGCTGATTGAGCGGAAACAGATGATAATATCCGCTAAATTTGCATAGAGACAAAACTTACGAAGCTAGTCATAAATCAATGTTGCTTCAAATAATTTTATATTTTAATATGATTTATTATAAAAAGATTTATATATATTCGTAAATTATTGCGTATACCTAACAAACTGTTATTGCATTTTTATTTTTATAATGTGTTGTGTTCTTTGTCGTGTGTTGTTTGTTTATATACAGAGTGTAACAAAACTCAATGATAACCTAGTACCAGACGAGAGGCCAAGTTACATCAGTTCTGAATAAAAAAAGTAAGAAAAATAATCATGTCACTTGCCTCCGGCACCAATGCAGGCATAAAGGAATAAATGCAAGAAGATTTTCACCAATCTGCAAATCTCGTCGCCTTTTCTTTTTTAGGGTTCCGTACCCAAAGGGTAAAAACGGGACCCTATTACTAAGACTTCGCTGTCCGTCTGTCTGTCACAGGGCTGTATCTCAAGAACCGTGATAGCTTGACAGTTGAAATTTTCACAGATGTTGTACTTCTGTTGTTGCTACAACAAGAATACAAAAAACAGAATAAAATAAATATTTAAGTGGGGCTCCCATACAACAAACGTGTTTTATTTTGCCGTTTTTTATAGATAATGGTACGGAACTCTTCGTGCGCGAGTCCGACTTGCACTTAGCCAGTTTATTCTTATTTTTTCAGAACTAGTATAACTTGGTCTCTCGCCCGGTACCCGGTTATCGTTGAGTTTTGGGACATCCTGTATAGAAGGTGCATTTCTCAATTTTGTTGAGCTTATGTAATATTGATGTTGTAATGTAGGTACCTATTAAATTAAAAGGGTAATTTTGTATGTGTACTTAGTAATTAAACTGTCTGTATGTCATAATCTATTGAATATCGCGACCTACGCGATGAAATAAATAAATTCAACGAAGCCATGAAACAAAATTTCATTTTAGTTTATTAGTTCTAGATACGTAGATGTAAGACGTATTTATTTTTGTGTTATTTTATTTTGTATTGTTTTATTGATTTATTTAATTCAAATTATCCGTAATAATGCGAGAAATAGTCCACGTTCAAGTTGGAAGATGCGGCAACCAAATCGGATCTAAGGTAACTAAAACTCCAAATTCTATGATTTCAATTTGCACCTTAGCTGCGTATCTTTAAAGTCCAAATTCGTTCACAGTTCTGGGAGGTGATATCAGACGAGCATGGAATAGACCCGAATGGTTGCTACCACGGAGACTCCGATTTGCAACTCGAACGCATCAACGTTTACTACAATGAGGCTTCCTGCTTGAAGTATGTTCCTCGAGCCATCCTAGTCGATCTAGAACCGGGTACTCTAGACACGATCCGTGGAGGACCATTCGGCTCCATCTTTCGACCGGATAACATGGTTTATGCGTCTTCGGGCGCAGGCAATAACTGGGCTAAAGGTTACTACACAGAAGGCGCAGATTTGCTTGAATCGATCCTCGATGTTGTAAGGAAGGAAGCGGAGGGCTGTGATTGTCTGCAAGGGTTCCAGCTAGTTCACTCCATAGGTGGCGGCACCGGGTCTGGATTAGGGACGCTGTTGCTCGCAAACTTGAGCGAGGAATACCCTGATAGAATCTCAGTCACATACTCCATAGTGCCAAGCCCTAAAGTCTCCGATACAGTCGTCGAGCCGTACAACGCGACGCTCTCAGTGAACCAGCTGATAGATAACTCCATCCAGACTTACTGCATTGACAACGAGGCGTTATACGATATATGCTTTAGGACGCTGAAGTTGAAAACCCCGACGTATGGAGACTTGAACCATTTGGTCTCGTCGACTATGTCCGGCGTGACTACGTGTCTGCGTTTCCCAGGACAGTTAAACGCGGATCTGAGGAAGCTGGCCGTTAATATGGTCCCGTTCCCAAGGCTGCATTTCTTCATGCCTGGGTTCACGCCTCTGACGTCGCGAGGTTGCCAGCCGTACAGGGCGCTGTCTGTCCCGGAGCTGACTCAACAGATGTTTGATGCGAAGAACATGATGGCCGCGTGCGATCCGCGCCATGGCCGCTACTTAACAGTAGCAGCAGTTTTCCGTGGACGCATGTCTATGAAGGAAGTGGACGAGCAGATGCTGAACATCCAGAAAAAGAACAAAGAATTCTTCGTTGAATGGATACCGAGCAATGTGAAAACAGCAGTCTGCGATATTCCGCCACGCGGCTTGAAGATGTCGGCGACGTTTATCGGGAACACGACGGCTATACAGGAGCTTTTTAAGCGGATATCTGAGCAGTACTCGTCCATGTTCAGGCGGCGTGCTTTTCTCCACTGGTACACTGGGGAGGGTATGGACGAAAACGACTTTACAGAGGCAGATAACAATATGAGTGACCTGATATCAGAGTACCAGCAGTACCAAGACGCCACGACTAATGACCAGGAGTTCGAGGAGGAAGGCGAAGTAGCTCACGACGACAGTGATGCATAGATCTTGAATAAATTGATTTACGTTGTACTCTTGTCTTAATTATTTTTTAATAAACATTCACAGAATGTTTTCAACTCACTAGGATTCCGTGTCGTTGGTATCAGAAACTAGTCTGCCCTGCTGCTTTGACAGAGTGACTAACCTAGGCTCAGAGGGAGAAACTATTTCCATAGAGCTCTTGAAAGCGCAAGATATCCTTATCAGATTTTAGACCCTACGTCGTCAAATCGAACAGCATGCTTTACAAAAATCATTTGTGTTAAATTATGTTTATTGCATACATAAATAAAACATAAAAACAATTGTTACACCTAAACACTAAACAATACAAAACGGACAAACATTGACAAGACAAACATTCACTCTTCTTCCACTTCTTCATCAAACTCTCCTTCGTCATCAGCCGTAGCGTCTTGGTACTGCTGGTATTCCGACACCAAGTCATTCATGTTGCTCTCCGCTTCCGTGAACTCCATCTCGTCCATTCCTTCACCGGTATACCAGTGCAAGAAAGCCTTCCTTCTAAACATAGCAGTAAACTGCTCGCTGATTCTTTTGAACAGCTCTTGGATGGCAGTGGTATTACCGATGAAGGTAGCAGACATTTTAAGTCCACGAGGAGGTATGTCGCACACGGCTGTCTTGACGTTGTTCGGGATCCACTCGACAAAGTAGCTGCTATTCTTGTTTTGGATATTGAGCATCTGCTCGTCCACTTCCTTCATAGACATACGTCCGCGGAAGATAGCTGCGACAGTGAGGTAGCGACCATGTCGCGGATCGCATGCAGCCATCATGTTTTTCGCATCAAACATCTGTTGAGTCAGCTCTGGGACGGTCAAGGCCCTATACTGTTGACTTCCCCTCGCAGTTAAGGGGGCAAAACCAGGCATAAAGAAGTGCAACCTTGGGAACGGCACCATATTGACCGCTAGCTTTCTCAGATCCGCATTCAGCTGCCCCGGGAACCTCAAGCACGTAGTGACTCCAGACATTGTGGCAGATACCAAGTGGTTCAAGTCTCCATACGTTGGCGTCGTCAGCTTCAGGGTTCTAAAGCAGATATCATACAAAGCTTCATTGTCAATGCAAAATGTCTCATCTGTGTTTTCTACCAGCTGATGAACTGATAACGTAGCGTTGTATGGTTCTACCACAGTGTCCGAAACCTTTGGACTTGGTACTACGGAGAAGGTGTTCATGATGCGGTCTGGATATTCTTCTCTTATCTTGGATATCAGCAATGTGCCCATGCCGGATCCAGTTCCACCTCCCAGCGAGTGAGTCAGTTGGAAGCCTTGAAGACAGTCGCAGCCCTCTGCTTCTTTTCTGACTACGTCAAGTACAGAATCAACCAGTTCAGCGCCTTCTGTGTAGTGTCCTTTTGCCCAGTTGTTGCCAGCGCCAGACTGACCGAATACGAAGTTGTCAGGCCTGAAGATCTGGCCGAAAGGGCCCGATCTGACAGAGTCCATGGTCCCAGGTTCAAGGTCGACTAGTACCGCTCGCGGTACATACTTTCCGCCGGTGGCTTCATTGTAGTAGACATTAATGCGTTCCAGTTGAAGATCGGAGTCGCCGTTATAGGCTCCAGTAGCGTCAATCCCGTGTTCGTCAGAGATCACCTCCCAGAACTGCAAAAGAAGACGGATTATAGGTCAGCACATTAAAGGCAAAATTGAATGTTATGATTGATAATGATGTTTATCTGGTGACAAAGCGGTAGGTTCTAGGTGCATACCTTGGCTCCGATCTGGTTCCCGCATTGCCCTGCCTGGATGTGGACGATTTCCCTCATATTGATAAATTTCACTAAAAATTTGGCCCCGTAAACTGAAAATCAAAATATAACACTACCTAATTTTGCATTAAAAAAAAATAAAACAAAACTATTGCTTGTGCATCATACACCAAATTTTCAAGAAAAGTGACCAGTCTGCATTTTTTTGTGAAGTGTCGTGAATTCAAATTCTATTATTGAAAAGTGTTTGATTGAACCAACTGCCAGATATTTTTGAAATAAAACCTTACCTCATTGTCATAATGCTTGGTCTACACGAATTTGGTAGTGTCAAGCAAGCAGGACGTTCATTATGTTCATTTCCGATATGTGCAAAAGAATAAGACAGACAAAATTTCACATAAGAGGCTCCCAGTCGACGATTGCTCTTTTTCGAAACGAAAACAGAAATACTTCTGAACAAGCCACATCTCCTATTTTTATAAGTATATTACTTCAGGTTCCTACCTAGATTTCTATTAAGCTGAAAACATAATAGCAGAAACTTTTCACGATAAAAATATTATTTCAAAATGATACGTTTTAGAATTTATGATCGAAATATTTTATATACCTACTATTAAAATCAACTTGTGATTTATTGTTAAAGATAGGTAATATGTAGATCTACAATTCTATTAGGTTAGATTTTTGATAAGTAATTATACATAATTTATATCATTAATTTATTCGAAAAGCTAAGGCGGAGCACGCGTCGCCCATGGCTCAGTACCACTGTGACTACTGTCAGCGACAGACGTGTGTTTGACGTCGTCATTGCAGCGGTCGGAAAGATTATTTACGAATTGAAAAAAGATGGGTAATATTTCAAAAAAAAAAAAAAACAAAAAGAGAAAATGGTTACGTACCCTAAGAAAACATGCTAAAAATATAAGAGAAATAAAACAGTAAGTAAACCTTCCTATTTTATCAATTTTACCTATTTACGTTATCTTTGATAATCTTGTGAAAAATATTAGGCAAAGAAAACAGTAAGTACTTACATAACTACATACTTTATCATACATACATACATACATTTATACATAAAATCACGCCTGTTTCCCAGAGGGGTAGGCATAGATCACGGCTTTTCACTTGCTACGATCCTGACATACTTCTTTAGCATTCACTCTCATCACATTCCTCATGCATGCTCGTCGGTTTAGAGTACTCTTGACCCGGCTTTTTTTCAAAACGTTTCCAATATGGTCCAGGAAAATACGCCGAGGTCTTCCTCTTCCAACGCTCCCTTTCACACTTGCCTTATATACCTGTTTTGTCAATATCTTTCTTCATTCATTCTCTCCACATGCCCAAACCATCTAAGCATCCCTTTCTCAATCCTCTTTCACTCCACAACGTTTTCTTATCACGCTATTTTTCACTCTATCTTTCAAAGTTATCCTACACATACTTCTCAAGGCTCTCATTTCTACTGCATTTATAAATCACCTACTTCTCATATTATCCATAAAAATACTGGTCGTATCAACTCTTTATAGTAGATAGGTACGCTAGTGTGGCATTCTGCTGACTTATTTTGTAGGTAATAAGTTTTTTTTATGGATAAATTGTAGGGAAAAATTCTGGAAAAAATCTGGAACGACCAGTCAGATTTGCGTAACTAACATAACAATACGCTTATTTTCAGAACTTTCTCGAAGGATGATAGTTCAGCATCATCACTAACACTTCTAACCATAGCAAAACCCGCAGTTGAACAAAATAGGTACGTATGAATAATAATATATTCAGCGGGATATATAAATCCCAAGATTTTAGTAAGAATCGGTTCAATGATCCTGTCATTTTTGTTACATAATGTTCAAAGAACATGGCTAAGTTAACAGACTACGTTTTGGTGGCTGATTGTGTTCTAATAGGTATATTTTCCATAACCCGCCACTCTGTGACACAGAGCAGAGTCCCGCCAAACACGCAAGTTTTTAAAAAAATTACTTTGACAGACAAAGAGTTTTTACTTCCTATTCTACCAAGGAGTATTAATGCCACCTGCTTTATTACGTAGGGATAGTTCATCACTACATAGTATAAAACAAAGTCGCTTTCTCTGTCCCTATATCCCTATGTATGCTTAAATCTTTAAAACTACGCAACAGATTTTGATGCGGTTTTTTTTTATTGATAGAGTGAGTCATGAGGAAGGTTTTTATGTATAATACATATGCATAATATAGTAGAGAAATACTGATAATTTTAGAGGTTTCTAATGTGATGTCGTAAATAAACACATTTTTTTGCGCTTACATTGCAAACGCTGGCTGAACCCCACGAGATATATCAAAATAATGTACCTACACCTGTACTACAGTAATTGTAAACGTCTACAAAAAAGTCCGTGATGTTTTACGCACATCGTTCGTTATCCGCGATATTTTACGCACAGCGAAGCGGGCACGGGTCAGCTAGTTGATTTATATAGCGCGAGTTTTACTTAGAGATACTGTCAGATAATTTGCGACTATTATTGTATACCTACTATCACAAATAAGAAATGCTTAGGTACTCCTGCTCCTCGTTCGCCTTGCGTCAAACAAGGTGGAATGTAAATAATGACATTAGCCTACAATCATACCTTTGTGAAAAAATATCGATGAATCTACGATCGTACAATAATTATAAAAAAATATGGCATAGCACAGAAAATATTTATTTTTTTATTTATTTATGATATTTCAGACCTGAGGAGATACCAACACTGACACCTCTTCAAACTACAGTGGAACACGACCTGCAAAACCAGTACGAATTATATCTTTTTTCGCCGTGTGGCAACACCAGCGGTCTGACGTAAAAGTCAGCTGTATATTTAGTAGTCAATTTAGTATCTAATTATGTTTTACTGTAATTTATCTATAAATTAATAAGTGTATCGGTCAGAAATAGTATAAATATTAAATATTTGGTTATTTCATTGATTGCATGTACACAAAGTTTTTGTCTTTGAAAACCCATAAAAAAACATCCTGATTTGACGCGGCGCGCACCTGATTAACTGACATTGACATAACACATTCCAAGTTTTTATAGTTCATCTGTCAAATCGGCATGTACCTAGCGAGTTGAAGGTAAAATGGCTACTCATGCTAAAAACAACAACGAGATAATGCATCAGCACGATAATTTCAAAAAAATATGTATTTTTTTCCCATACTTGACAAAAAGTATTGATGGTAATTTCTTAAACTATCAAACGGTAACCCAAGGATTTAAACACAAAACGAATTCTGTGATGCCCGATGATCTTTGAAATATACCGTGTTTGGCCTGCACTGATTCGAGAAAAGGATGGTACAGCCGTGCCGCTTTATTGCTTGACTTGGCGGGGGCACTGCCGTGCTCCCAGATTAGGTTGATCAATCAGCCATCGTGATGAATCATTGGATGGAAGACGAATCTTTTGCAACTTGATAGATACTAGATATTTTATATTGATGATTGAAGTCGTGGGTTCGAATCCCGGCGTAAACATCGTTAGAAAACCAGTTAGTATTCTTATAAGCGGCGATTGGCTTGCAACCTGTCACGTATGGAATGCGTAACTACTGCAAAATGTGGGCATGTGCCAAATATAATGGTTGGCCGTGCCTCTAACTACCCCCACCAGATAGTAAAGCCTATTACCAGCCTACGCAGGTACCAGAAACGCGATCTCATAAAAACTGTCGATAATATTTACGATACGCATACGCCATCTAGAGCTTGCCGTTGTCAACTGTCATTGTCGTTTCGGCCGCGGTTTTTAGAGCTTACCGCGCCTTAAAGAAAAGCAACAAAAAAAATATAATATAGGTAGGGTAAGGAGGGGGAATGGCGTTCACCTAAGGAAAACATGGTGTATTTTTTAAATTATACTATATAAATCAAAATTAAGAAAAGTAATTAGGTCTTTAACTATCTAGTAATCAACAATTTAACAACAAAATCATATATCTTTGATCTACTAGGAGTAGGAATACATTAAAAAAAAAACACGTTTGAGCGGCATTACCCCTGACCTTGGGTAATGCCGCTCAGGGTACGGAGTAATGACGCTCAAATATGTTTATTAGAATATAACAAGAAATATACATTTTAATTATATAAATATGAATTAGATCAACATTATACAATGAAAGTAAGGTCTACAATCACAAATTAGCATCAATTATCCCGATTTGACAAAAACATAAGTGCTTGTTCACGTAGGTACACGCGGGCGCGGGGGCGGGTGCGGGCGCGGGAAATGTTGCGAGCTCGTGTTCACATTAACCGCCAGGCGTTCGCGCGAGTGTGACGTATTGTCAGAGGTCGTAAATATGGACCACGATCTTTTATTTTTAACCGAAAATTCATACCTAAAGTGGGAGATGCTAAAAATTAGATCGTTTAATATAGGTACACGTAGTCGCCTTTGTATTATTATTATCTTTTGTAGCCTTCAGGAAATAAAAAGTTTAAAATACCTGCAAATTTAACATATTTCCAGCATAATAATATGTACTTATTTCATTTACTCACCCTCCATATCAGGAAACAATCCAGCAATTTCCTTCCATAGCTTATTAAGAACATTTCTATTCATATGATGACTGTGTTTACTTTGCCAAATAGGAGTTCTAGCCTGAACAGCACTAATAAACTCTTCTGTATTGAACGACATGATAAAAACGTGCTATCGTTTCTAGCGACAAGTTCAAACTGGTTGAACTTACCTGACGTCGCGAGTGAATCGCGCGCGCCGCCGCTAGTTTGACATGAACACACACTTATTTAAGACATCAGTACCAACTACCAAGTATTTAACTACTTCGTCTATTATCTATTCTCAATGCTCTTGGATTCTATATGTCAAAAGGGAGTAGTCAGAGGCACATTCAAAAAATATTTTTGACACAATGTGCAGTGATCATCATCGTAATAGCCACTAATAGCAGGCTAATCGCTTTGTTAAAAAATGTTTATTAGTTACTTAAATAAAACATTAAAAACATTTGTTACACCTAAACACTAAACAATACAAAACGGACAAACATTGACAAGACAAACATTCACTCTTCTTCCACTTCTTCATCAAACTCCCCTTCGTCATCAGACGTAGCGTCTTGGTACTGCTGGTATTCCGACACCAAGTCATTCATGTTGCTCTCCGCTTCCGTGAACTCCATCTCGTCCATTCCTTCACCGGTATACCAGTGCAAGAAAGCCTTCCTTCTAAACATAGCAGTAAACTGCTCGCTGATTCTTTTGAACAGCTCTTGGATGGCAGTGGTATTACCGATGAAGGTAGCAGACATTTTAAGTCCACGAGGAGGTATGTCGCACACGGCTGTCTTGACGTTGTTCGGGATCCACTCGACAAAGTAGCTGCTATTCTTGTTTTGGATATTGAGCATCTGCTCGTCCACTTCCTTCATAGACATACGTCCGCGGAAGATAGCTGCGACAGTGAGGTAGCGACCATGTCGCGGATCGCATGCAGCCATCATGTTTTTCGCATCAAACATCTGTTGAGTCAGCTCTGGGACGGTCAAGGCCCTATACTGTTGACTTCCCCTCGCAGTTAAGGGGGCAAAACCAGGCATAAAGAAGTGCAACCTTGGGAACGGCACCATATTGACCGCTAGCTTTCTCAGATCCGCATTCAGCTGCCCCGGGAACCTCAAGCACGTAGTGACTCCAGACATTGTGGCAGATACCAAGTGGTTCAAGTCTCCATACGTTGGCGTCGTAAGCTTTAAGGTTCTAAAGCAGATATCATACAAAGCTTCATTGTCAATGCAATACGTCTCATCTGTGTTTTCCACCAACTGATGGACTGATAACGTGGCGTTGTATGGTTCTACCACAGTGTCCGAAACTTTTGGACTTGGTACTACGGAGAAGGTGTTCATGATGCGGTCTGGATATTCTTCTCTTATCTTGGATATTAGCAGTGTTCCCATGCCGGATCCAGTTCCACCTCCCAGCGAGTGAGTCAGTTGAAAGCCTTGAAGACAGTCGCAGCCCTCTGCTTCTTTTCTGACTACGTCCAGTACAGAATCAACCAGTTCAGCGCCTTCTGTGTAGTGTCCTTTTGCCCAGTTGTTGCCAGCGCCAGACTGGCCAAACACGAAGTTGTCAGGCCTGAAGATCTGGCCGAAAGGGCCCGATCTGACAGAGTCCATGGTGCCGGGTTCAAGGTCGACTAGTACCGCTCGCGGGACATACTTTCCGCCGGTGGCCTCATTGTAGTAGACATTGATGCGTTCGAGTTGGAGATCAGAGTCACCGTTATAGCCTCCTGTGGCGTCGATCCCATGCTCGTCGGAGATCACCTCCCAGAACTGCAAAATAAGACGGATATATAGGTAAGCGCTCTAACGCAAATAAAAATAATGATATACCTACATAATAAGACGTTTAACTGGTGACAAAGCGGTAGTTACTGATATACATACCTTGGCTCCGATCTGGTTTCCGCATTGCCCTGCCTGGATGTGGACGATTTCCCTCATATTGATTAATTTCACAAAAATTTGGCCCCTTAGAAACTGGAAATCAAATCAAACTTTGCCTAATTTTGCATAAAAAAATGTAAAAAAAACAATAAAACTATTGCTTGTGCATCGCACACAAAATTTTCATAGATGACTGTTTATATGGTTTTTGACAAATAGAGTTAAAATCGAATTCGATTTTTGAATAATTGATTTGAGAATAAACTGCCAGATATTTTTGGTATGAAACCTTACCTCATCATCATTAGGCTGAGTGCACAATGATCGACCTACCCATTTAAATCCAGCAGCGCGTGTGATGTCTACACTCGCCCACTGCTAAACCATTTTCCTGGAATAACACAGAGTAGGTACTTTATCCTAATATCCTAATCCTAATCCTATCCTAATCCTAATAATATTATAAATGCGAAAGTTTGTGAAAAGAAATGTATGTTTGTTCCACAATCAGGCCTTCTTTTCAGAGGACTGTGATTATAGCACAGAGTAAATCAGCCAAGCGCGTATCAGCTCACAGTGTAGAGTTCCGCACTATTATAATCACTACATGCTTTAGAGATAATTATTCAAACATTGTAGGCAGGTACTAATTTCATGAAACATTTTGTGCTCGTCAAGGAAATCTGGGGGCACGGTAGTGCCCCCGCCAAGTCAAGCAATAAAGCGGCACGGCTGTACCATCCTTTTCTCGAAGCAGTTCAGGCCATTTTCGACCCCCTATAACTTCGTTGTGGATAAAACTAGAAGCCTGAATTTTCAGTAACCAAGCAGTCACTATATAAACACGGTATATTTTAAATTACATTCAATTTGAAAGTCAAAGTTTCCTATTTTGTCACTCACTCACTCACTCACTGACTGACTGACTGACTGACTGACCGATCATCAAAAGTTTAAGGCACTTCTAGCAGACATAGAAGCTTCAAATTTGAAACACAATTAGTGTTTGGTGTAAAAATCCTAAAAAAACCTGCCAAGTGCGAGTCGGACTCGCGCACGTCGAGTTCCGTACCATTATCTATAAATCACGTTTGTTGTATGGGAGCCCCACACTAATATGTATTTTATTCTGTTTTTAGTATTTATTGTTATAGCGGCAACAGAAATACATCATCTGTGAAAATTTCAACTGTCTAGCTATCATGGTTCATGAGATACAGCCCTGTGATAGACAGACAGACAGACATACCGACAGACCGACAAACAGACAAACGGACAGACGGACAGACGTACAGATGGACAGACGGACGGACGGACAGTGGAGTATTAGTAACAGGGTTCCGTTTTTACTCTTTAGGTACGGAACCCTAAAAAGTAGGGCAATCTACAAAAATAAATGAGATGCCATCAAAAACATAACTTGTAAAAAAAGCCAAGTCTCGCAACGCAACTCAGTTCTTCTACCGTAAAAAGTTGTGAGATCCATGTAATACCAAGTCGGTTAATTTATTCAGTCCCTACTTTAAGGGTCCTTCTGACTTATGTTATTACGTAATTAGCTAACCTTTACGTAATAACTTAAGACAGAAGGACCCTTAAAGTAGAGACTGAATAAATTAACCGACTTGGTATTACATGGATCTCACAACTTTATGTTATTACGTAATTAGCTAACCTTTACGTAATAACTTAAGACAGAAGGACCCTTAAAGTAGGGACTGAATAAATTAACCGACTTGGTATTACATGGATCTCACAACTTTTTACGGTAGAAGAACTGAGTTGCGTTGCGAGACTTGGCTTTTTTTACAAGTTGTGTTTTTGATGGCATCTCATTTATTTTTGTAGATTGCCCTACTAAAAAAACTAAACGGACAAAGATATATAGCAACAAATTCCGCCAATCTGCTCCCAAAGAGTCCAACCCAATGTAAAATACTCCAGTAGAAAACTGTCCTGGAAAGAACCTGGAAAAGTACAGTAAATTGGTACAATAAAATAAGAATACAATAGATAAAAAATGAAAATAAAATTAAATAAAAACTGTAAATAAGACAATAAAAATAAAATAATACAATAAACAAGATAATAAATACACTAATACCCAAGTAAACAAAATTAAATAAATAAATTTAGATAACCTGAAAAAAGTACCACAAATTAACCGCACCTCCCTACCAGAAAACTGAAACTATGAAGTAGATACTCTTAGGAAACTACTCAACTAGAACCCCAAAGAGTCCAACCTAAGGTAAAATACTCCAGTACAAACTTTCCATCAAAGAACCTGGAAAAGTACAGTAATCGGTACAATAAATTAAATACAATAGATAAGAAACTAAAATAAAATAAAAACAAGATAAAACAATAATAACAAATAAAATAATACAATAATAAACAATATAATAAATACACGAATACACAAAGACAAAAATAAATAATAAATTTAAAGAACCTGAAAAAAGTACCACAACTTGAACCGCACCTCTCTACCAGAAACCTGAAACTATGAAGTACATACACTTAGGAAATTACTCAACTAGAACGACACGTGTTTCGCTTCTCTACGAAGCATCATCAGGAACTTGACTCACTGCTTGCTAGCCTGAAATGGAAAACAACAACATCGCAGGACTCCGCATACGTGTTGCTTCACCGAGCGCCCAACAGAAAGTGAGCGAGTCGCACCACCATCCCCACTTAAGTAGTGCCGGCACCGTCATTGCCGACAACGAACGAACTAGTACGAGCGCTATCCGAGCCATCTGTCACAAAGATTCTCAATAAAGGCGACCTCGGAATACCTGTATTCAATTCGTTCAACAATGTAAATGGGCTGAAATTACTTTTTGTTATCTCTAGACTTTCTAACACTGACATACGAAAACCTTTATTACAAGTGTGTAAAATATTAAAAGTATGATTATTATTTAATGAGTGACCGGAATCGATTAAATGTTTAGCAAAATGAGACCTATCTGGATAATTATTTCTGTAAGCTGCAATATGTTCCTTATACCTAATCTGAAAATTACGACCTGTTTGCCCTACATAAACACCGCTACATTCATCGCAAACTAACTTGTATATACCGGATTTTTTACAATTTTCTAATTGATCTTTCCCGTTACAAATCTGTCTCAATGAATTACTCGTTCTGAATGCTACTCTTATTTTATTCTTAAACAAAGTTTTTGAAACCCTATCACTAATGGAACCCAAATAAGTGAGACTACCTACATACTTTTCTAGTCTTTCAGGAAGCACTGGATACAAAAGAGATCGAACTATTTTACGACGTTTTCCTTTAATTAGACCGTCAATCATCTTCTTATCGTACCCGTTACTCTCTGCAATGTGATAAATAATATTAAGCTCCCTTAAATAATTAACCTGAGAAAGTGGTACCGACATTAATCTATGAATAAAACTACGATACGCTGCTAATTTATGTTGTAGAGGATGACAAGAAGACGCAGGGATAGTAACGTCTGTGTAAGTTGGTTTTCTGTAAATTTGAAAATCATGCCTATTGTCTATTCTTGATATAGTCAAATCTAAAAAGTTAAGGGACTTATCAACTTCTAAATCTAATTTAAACTTAATTTTGGGATGTAAAAGATTAATTTTATTGACAAATATATCGATTTGACGCCGTGTACCTGTCCAACACATGATTATGTCATCCACATAACGGTAGTAATAAAGAATATTAGGCTGACCAATAATATATTTATTTTCAAAATTGTCCATGAACAAATCTGCCATAAGTGGACTTAATGGAGAACCCATAGCTAAACCTTCCTTCTGTCTGAAATACTGATTATTGAATCGAAAATAGTTTTGCTCCATACAAATCTTAGTCAAAGATATCAATTCATCCACTTCAGCTGGATGTAACCTCTGTCTTTCAAAATGACCTTCCAATATCTGTAAACACTCAACATATGGAACATTTGTAAACAGACTTTCAACATCTAAAGACAAAAACCTAGCATTGTATGGCAAATTGACATCCTTAACCTTATCTATTAACTCTAAGCTATTTTTAAGACTAAATTTTGGCTGAAAATTTGATTTTGATTTTATTAAATAGTTCAAATGTTTTGATAAATAGTATGCTGGAGCCCCTAAGTATGAAACTACAGGCCGAATCGGAATGCTATCCTTATGAATTTTAGGTAAACCATACAACATAGGGGATTTAGGATTCATCGGGACTATATTTTTTAGAGAATCTGGTGAGACATATAATGTGCTTTTAGCAATATTTTTTAACTCTGAAGCAAAACTCTTAGTGGGATCTGATACAAGTAGTTCGAAATCACTACCCCTAATGACGTCATCAACCTTCTGAACATAACTATTTTTGTCCAAAATAACTACTGTGTTACCCTTATCGGCCTTTGAAACGACTAAATTGTTATCATTAATTTTGTCTTGAATAGATCTATAAATACGAGAATCTGAAATAAACGGAGATACAATGGATGAACTAAATGATTTTTTAATCTGAGATGCTACTTGATATTTGATAGACTCGTCCCCCTTTCCTCTGTGTATTGCCATTTCGGAATCAACTGCCAAAGACTCTAAATATTTTTGAGACGGAACTGACTGAATGTTATATTTAAGCCCTTTTTCAAGAAGAGAATATTCTGAAATAGAAAACTGAACGTTACTAAGGTTTTCTACACGTTGATGGAATACATGAGGACACGTTGTTACCCTGTTACTAATACTCCACTGTCCGTCCGTCCGTCTGTCCATCTGTACGTCTGTCCGTCTGTCCGTTTGTCTGTTTGTCGGTCTGTTTGTTTCATGAAATTAGTACCTGCCTACAATGTTTGAATAATTATCTCTAAAGCATGTAGTGATTATAATAGTGCGGAACTCTACACTGTGAGCTGATACGCGCTTGGCTGATTTACTCTGTGCTATAATCACAGTCCTCTGAAAAGAGGTTAAGATTGTTTATCTTGCGGAAGTGAAAATTCATACTTCTTATCGACCACAGAACACAGTTATCGATGCGGGCAGAGCTGTTTCAAGATTTTATGATTTTATGAGTTCACTTTGCTCAGTGACTAGGTATTTCAGCATACCAAAATGAAACCTATTTACCTACTGGTAGATATAAAACTTTTAGTGCAAGGGTTCTATTCTACTTAAATCAGTGAAGTGCATAAGTTATGGAAAACACATTTGATAAGGATTTTGAAAAGAAAAAGATTTGCCGAGGCCTAATTCCTACGCTTATTGAAAGAAAGATTGAAAAAAGTGACGAAGACCCTATCTACAACCGCAAATCATGAAAGTTCAAAGGTTAGTGGTACTTACTTACTACCTAGGTACCTTAAAGCACATACCCCTACTAGCATGATTGTCAAAATACTATCCCTACCAAATAAGCTAGTGAAACCACGTCCTTAAAGTCGGCTCTACACTACTCGCGAAGTTGACCGAAGTTAAGCGAATACGATAGTGTAGAAGGGCACTTCGCTTCACTTCGTATAACTTCACTTCGCCTCGGGCGACTTCCATTCGGTGTCGGTATTTGCGCCCGAGTCAAAGGATTCGAAGTGTCCCGAAGTTCGAAGACGAGTGTGACACGTACTTCGGACTTCGATCAACTTCGGCAAGTACTTTGTCGAAGCAACTTCGCGAGTAGTGTAGAGTCGGCATAAAAACATTCACATTGTGTATACGAGGCTAGTTTTTCAAAATGCTTGACTTATTAATACTGAAATCGCTCAAAAGCTTACGAGGAGTAGGTCCTTTTTGTTCTATAGAACAAGACATCATAGAACAAAAAGACACAGTTTGTACCATAAAACTACCTGCAAGCTTCACACCAGAGTCCTGTTTTTTTAAAACAAAACTGTCTTTTTATTCTATAGAACAAATGGGACCTACCCGCTTAGAGCAACACGGGCTTCCTACAGATGGTAATAGTCTTAGCGATAGATTACTATTAAAATCGTTCTGGCGTTTGTTGCGGGGGGAAATGTGCACACAAGTGCAGTTCCGCACACTTACATGCAAAAACAAAACTGCCAACCGACTGTAATGATGACGTTTACACAAACAATCCAACAATACACTAATAATAATAATTCGTGTACAGATGACTCGCACATTGACACGTTTTATAAAATGTGTAATGCCCACTTGGACTTTAAAGCGCCCTGTAAACGATCAAATTTGTTGACAAACTTGTATGAAATTCACGTTTTCATCAAACAACAGCGCAGACGTACAAACGTGCATGAAACAAGTTTGTCAAACACCGAGCCAGAATCGGTTTCCTCCTCGTTGCGACTCGACGTCGTTGTGCCGAGTTTTTGTTTGACAAACGTTTCAAACTAAAGCTGTACACTATTAGTTGTTTGACAAACACGTAAAATTTTACAATTTGATCGTTTACAGGGCGCTTTACTTTGTCTGTTATGTGGGGCTTCCACGAGCGTCTAATCTGAAGGTGCCCTAAGGATCCTAGATCCCCTTACACTGCCTTTCTAGACCTATACTTTTCTGGATCTATCCTAATGAACCCTATTTCCCTAGAACCCTATTTCCCTATTTTAAAATTAAATGAAAGCAGAATGTGTGATACCAGATTTTAATATTTTGGACAAAGACAAATGAACTTCCAAATAACCTATTATTCTTCTAGCCCTTCACCCTCCGCTTCTTCGTCGAACTCTCCCTCATCGTCAGCAGTGGCATCCTGGTATTGCTGGTATTCAGAGATCAGGTCGTTCATGTTGCTCTCTGCTTCTGTGAACTCCATCTCGTCCATACCCTCTCCGGTGTACCAGTGAAGGAACGCTTTCCTCCTGAACATCGCCACAAACTGTTCAGCTACCCGCTTGAATATGCTTTGAATTGCCGTTGTGTTTCCAATAAATGTGGAAGCCATCTTCAGCCCTCGAGGTGGGATGTCGCAGCATGCAATTTTGCAGTTGTTCGGGATCCATTCGACGAAGTACGTGCTGTTTTTATTCTGAATGTTCACAAGCTGTTCATCGACTTCCTTCATTGACATTCTCCCTCTGAATATCGTTGCCACAGTCAGGTACCGCCCGTGTCGTGGATCGCAGGCTACCATCATGTTTTTCGCGTCAAACATTTGAAGTGTCAATTCTGGAACAGTGAGCGCTCTGTATTGTTGTGCTCCTCGTGACGTCAGCGGGGCAAAGCCGGGCATGTAAAAGTGTAATCTTGGGAACGGAACCATGTTGACGGCTAGCTTCCGCAAATCTGCGTTTAGCTGCCCAGGGAATCGCAAACACGTCGTAATGCCAGACATCGTAGCGCAGACCAGATGGTTCAGGTCTCCGTACGTCGGCGTCGTCAGCTTCAGCGTCCTGAAGCAGATGTCGTATAGTGCCTCGTTGTCCAAGCAGAACGTGTGGTCGGTGTTTTCCACTAACTGGTTGACCGCTAGCGTGGTGTTGTACGGCTCCACTACGCAGTCCGACACTCTCGGACTGGGAAAAACCGAGAAGGTCAATATGATTCGGTCAGGATATTCTTCTCGGATTCGGTTGACGAGCAGAGTGCCGAGGCCGGAACCGGTGCCGCCTCCGAGTGAATGCGACATCTGGTAGCCTTGCAGGCAGTCGCAGCCTTCGGCCTCTCTCCTGATGACATCGAGCGCCGACTCCAGGATCTCAACGCCTTCGGTGTAGTGTCCTCTCGCCCAGTTGTTGGCGGCTCCACCTTGTCCGTACACAAAGTTATCAGGACGGAACAGGCATCCGAAGGGTCCAGACCGCACGGCATCCATGGTCGCAGGCTTGAGATCGATAAGCACGGTCCTCGGGACGTACTTGCCGCCAGATGCCTCGTTGTAGTAGACGTTGATACGCTCTAGCTGAAGATCGGAGTCGCCGTGGTAGCAGCCGCTAGGGTCGATGCCATGCTCGTCAGAAATAACCTCCCAGAACTGTGAACAAACGAGTAGTTAGGGAATAAAAGGATAAAGAAAGAAACTTACTAACACTTTCACATAATATAATAAAGATACTGTACAAGTACCTACGTGAGGCGGAAAGGTGGTTCTAAAAAAAAAGTAGGTATCTATGTAGTTTCATCGACTAAAGGGTGTGCTTACCTTTCCACCAATCTGGTTCCCACACGAACCGACCTGTAGATTAATGATCTCCCTCATCTTGATAATTTAATAATTCGTAGCTCCGGATACTTGTAAATTTCTCAAAGAGATATCAAAAGATGTTCATAGAATTGAAGCTTATCATTTAACTTAAACTAATAAAAAAAAATATAAAAAATCAAGCGCAAATTCACAGTGTGTGCATGATAACTCCGATTTCAGAAAAGTGATTAGAAAAATTTGCCATGGCAGAAGTAAATTATTCAAATTAAAATTCTAGAATTTTTACTTTATTATGCTGAAAAAAAATTAATGCCAGCTTTATCAAAGCAGTTTAGCAATAAGGTTGAGTTCATAATATACGTAGCGACCTCTTTGCCTACGAAGTGCTACGAAACTGCTACGCAGTGCGATCTCGCGACAATATACGGAACTACATTACCTACGAATTTCCTCACTTCACACACATGCTAAATACATTGCAGTTCAGAGCGTTGCCGCTAGATGGTTCATGCTTGGTTTACAGGATTGTTTTGTTTTCAGTCGCGCCGTATTGTCACTATTGTCATGGCGCTCGCTTGAAATGTCAGGAAGATAGCGCCCCGCATACAACGTAAATTTTAAGTAAATCCTGTATGATGTAGTTGTATTTGATGAGTGCCGTGTGTGTGGTGTGCGATAGCCCATGGAGTGATGTCAGTGGCCGACGGGAATGCGGTTACTGATGAGAAAAAAACAGGTTATTGTGAGGACAGCACCGACAGTGATAATGATACTGAAAGGAAACGTCTCCTGCGGAGGGTTTCGACCAGCAAATGCGTCGGAAGATTGGTGAGTTCATTCACTATTCAGTGGTAATATTTATAAAATGTGAGTAGCATGCCTGGGCGTGCCAGACAGCTGTCAACCCGCGGCGGGAACAGGAGGGTGGGGGTAACCCATGTGCCCGGGCTGCCGGGACCCAATTCCATGGAGATCAATTTTTTAAAGTGAATAGGTATGTCTGATGTGCTGGATAAGTTTGTGTGCAGAGAAAATGAGGTATGAAGGATGTTTGACCTATTTTGTTGGGAATGGAAACTGGATCTCGGAGGGGAGAATGTGTGGTGACCACGCTTTTAACAATACGTGGAATGTTATTTATAAAATCGGTTTTGGCTCGACTTAATTAAAAAACTGCCTGGAGATCTGAGAGTATGTCCACCGTACATACCTACTCGGGGATTACAGCCGTGATCATAATTATTACTTTTTTGTGTATATATAAAAATATTATTCACAAGACTATGTACCTAGATATCTGAGGATTATTGTATTATAGAAATTATAAGCACCTACCTAGGCATGTTGTTTTTGTTGCTATATATATATACTTACCTAACATTAACATCGACTTGCAACTAGGTATATCGTACCTATAATAAGTAGATATTCCAAAATTCGATTGAAAACGTTGCATAAGCACCTACCTTCCCATAAAATTTAATACAACCATGAAATTATCCACGTAAAACCGACATTGCTACTCACCTAAGGTATTTAACCTTATTTACTAATTTTCTGGCGCTGTGAATGAAATAAATGTCCTGTAAAATGGGTACTGCATCAAGAACTTTTAGATTTATGGTCACCTTTACGTTACCTGGCCACTGCTGGATCTTTGCCCTTGTTATAAATGACTTGTATTATTTTGGTCGTAGGTAGGTATCACTTTTAGAAATGCTGAAAATAATGCTTTATTAACCGTTGAAAGTACCCTAAACAGTGTAAAGTAACTTAGGTATATTGAAAGGGTATAAAGTAGGTAACTTTTGTGTTCGAAAGCGATCCTTATATTAACTTTTAGAAACTTTTAGAAACGTATAGAAAGTACCTACCAACCGAAATATTTAAATGTTACTTATGAGTTCAAAAACACGTTAAAAATATACCTTACTTTAATACTGTAATGTACACAGAAAAAAAATAACAAAGATCATACATAAGCGAGCTTAACCATAAAAGAGTTTTCTTTCTGCAAACCTTTGATATCTTTGCTCTTATTTAGCTTATTCTGATTATTTTAGTATACAGACTCAGCCAAGAATTTTGCCATAATAACTATCATCAAATGTAAAGTAGAAACATCTAAATCCATCACCCAAATATCACCGTGTCGCTTACAAACACCTTGTTACAACGTAAACAACGCGTTGCTTCACGAAAATAATCTTGCAAATCAACTCGCCCATATCGCGTGGGTCTGACAGTCTTGACATCTGACGTGATTGTTGTCACCCTACTGAATAGTATTGAAGGTCCATCCGTGGGCGGTCACGGAAATCCGTCTGTCAATCTTTTGACTAGGGCTCCCCTTACTGCTTAGGCGCCTTAAATATGGGTACTTACGATTCGTCTTTCAATACCGTGATTGTGTGAAAACAGAGATTGATCAATAAGTAATAGTCCAAAGGTTGTCTGGTAGAGTCTGGTAGAGATCGCTGATTAGCGATAAGACCGCCCATTGTTCAGCATAGTTTTTATGTTGTGTATGCTTTATTTATTTGTTTTTATTTATGGTGTGCAATAAAGTATTTTCTATCTATCTATCTATCTAATAGTAGGTACTTACATAAATCTGTTTTTGAACACACGGTAAAT
The DNA here is from genome assembly GCA_912999785.1 of Hydriomena furcata. Lineage (NCBI taxonomy): Eukaryota > Metazoa > Arthropoda > Insecta > Lepidoptera > Geometridae > Hydriomena > Hydriomena furcata. The sequence goes on from OU538826.1 coordinate 2,789,394, forward strand.
TCTTTTCAAACAATAAACCTCTTTTTCCCCACTTCAATATTTAGTTTATTCTGTAGCAGCAACAGAAATACATAATCTGTGAAAATTTCAACTGTCTAGCTATCACGGTTTATGAGATACAGCCCTGTGACAGACAGATGGACAGACAGACATACGGACAGCGAAGTCTAAGTAATAGGGTACCGTTATTACCCTTTGGGTACGGAACCCTAAAAATTCAGGAGGTTCTCAAGTCGACGCGTAATTTTTGTTTAAGTTTTTTAAACGTAATTATTTCTAGTTTACTGAACATACGAGAAGCATGAAGGAACTTATGTCTTAGTTTCGTCCTCTTATAAGTATTTCTGTGGCCACACTATCGTTCTATTAGAGGCGTCCCATCGCTATCGAGTAAAAGTTAGCGCTTAAGACGCTCCCAGTCGACGATTATTTTTGTTCGAAACGAAAAAAGAAATACTTCTGAACAAGCCACATCTCCTATTTTATAATGTGTAGTATATGTGAATAAAGATGTACCCATCTTTAATCACTTCGATAAATAATCCTACCGACCACTGCAAAGACGACAAACACACGTCGGCGCGTGGTCCGCGTTAGCTTTTCGAATAAATTAATGATATAAATTATATATATAATTACTTACCAAAAATCTATTCTAATAGAAATCTAGATCTACATAATTACCTATCTTTAACAATAAATCACAAGTTGATTTGAATAGTAGGTATATAAAATATTTCGATCATAAATTCTAAAACGTATCATTTTGAAATAATATCTTTATCGTGAAAAGTTTCTGCTATTATGTTTTCAGCTTAATAGAAATCTAGGTAGGAACCTGAAGTAATATACTTATAAAAATAGGAGATGTGGTTTGTTCAGAAGTATTTCTTTTTTCGTTTCGAAAAAGAGCAATTGTCGATTGGGAGCCCCTTAAATTGATGGAGTAGCGCCTTTGAGAGATGAGTCATTAGACGCGGCGAGAAAGCTTTCAGATCATTTTCACAATGAAATGATTTGAACGGTCCGTCCCTGTAACTAGATCTCTTCTTCAATACCTACGGATAGTATAGTATATAGTATAGGTAATTAGAGCTTCTTGAAAATGAATAGGTACGTCTGAGGACTGAGTGAGTAGTACTTTTAATTATTACTAGCGACCCCCCCGGCTTCGCACGGGTAGCATGTTATCACTACATAGTATAAAGCAAAGTCGCTTTCCGCTTCCCGCGTATGTATGTATGTATGTTTACTTATATCTTTAAAACTACACAACGGATTTTGATGCGGTTTTTTTGGGGTGGGGTCGCAAGGGTGCTAAGCTGATACCAAAATATATTACAGAATGTCTTTGTATACTCGTTAACAGCATTTATTTTTAAAAATTTTACTTATTTATTATGTTATTATTCATATAAACCTTCCTCCTGAATCACTCTATCTATTAAAAAAAACCGCATCAAAATCAGACGCGGGAAGCGACTTTGCTTTATACTATGTAGTGATTCTTGTTTGAGCCTTCACCTTGTTCGATCGGCGCTCGGAGCTCTACATAGCATTAAGGAAAGGATCATTGAAAAAAAAGGTAGACCCCAAGCCGTGTTTGTTGCCTGATTCCTCTAGGCTTGGTCGCGTGTTTGTGGACGGATTTACAAAATTATTTTTTTAATTGAAAGCCTATACTTCCGAGGTTCTTACGTTCTTACTTCCATTACCACCAAGTCAGCATCTGACTAAGGGATCCCAGAGAAATCAAGAGAAACCTTCAAAATTTTTGGGCATTGATAGTGGTTTTCAACTATAGACCTTGTCCTTCTTTCATTGACATACTAGTGGAGGGCTAGCCGGGGTAGGGGCCCCTAGATCTCGCGTAGGGGTGAACCCCCACGTTAATTTTTGTTTATAATAAACATGAAGTCGGTTTTGTTTTTAGTTTTTAAACCTAATTACTATTGTACCTGTTATTTTCTTTATTGTTACTAACGGCTGTAAAATCCGCATTCAAATGCGTCCAGTAAAAACATGCTAAACCTTGCAAACAGACATGACCTTATAAATATTGATACCAAAAGTTGTAGATACATTTGGGAGTAGGCAGGCAATGCAAATGAGAAGAAACTTTATCTTGCGTCTCGACGCGCGACATCGAAAGGTTGAAAGTACACGATGGCTAGACAAAGTTATAAATGTGTTTTATGCATGAAAAATTATAACTTTTTATAACTTACTAACATAGCTAACCCGGCAGACGTTGTCCTGTCCAAACTTCAATAATCTCATGGAAAACATTTTTTTCAACTTTTCCAATATTTATTTTCCTAAAAACCTTATACTTACGAACTTTTACAGACAAATAATTAAAAATTTCCTTATTAGTCCAGCATTTCTCAAATGAAACGCTGAAATACTAACGATCATCTTTTAATGTTTGTATTATAAATTATAGATTTGCACTAAAATTAATTATCAACTGTTTTTTTTCTCTTTAATAGGTACCTAGTGATTTAGCTATCTAGTTGGTATGAATAGGTACCTACTGTTCCGCCCACTTTCATCGAGTATTTCCTCTTTGATTAACCTCAAAGTTAAAAATATTTTCGTAAAACCTTAATTGGCGGTGAGTACCTTTTATTTTAAATCTCACAATAACATTTTTTATCTACAATATAAATACATTACGTGTTATGTACGACGTTTTAACTTTAACACAATATTAACACTGTATTTGAAGTTGAAAATTTCGCAACACAAACTTTGTCACCCTGTTGGTTGCCGAACATTAACACTTACTGTGTAGAATTGTTTTTATTTTCATCTAACTGACACGGAAGACGTTGTCTTGTTCAAACTTCAATAATATTATAGAAAAATCAAGCTTGTTTTTCGCAAATTTAAAAAAAAAAAAAAAAAAAACCTCTTTTCTTATTTGGCTGTAAGTTAAATGTATCAGGTAGATAAGTAAGTCGATAAATAGAACAGTACATTTTGTTATTATAAATAATAATAAATTAAAAAGTCTAGTAAATATAAAGTTTTTTCACACAAACACATTTTTTTCTTTTTAATCACATATGCATCGAATTTAGTAAATCCCAGCAATTGGCTTCCCCAGCTCCAATAGCATCGTCTTATCTAAGTCGGTCATATCCACAGGAAAAAACCGGCCAAGTGCGAGTTGGACTCGCGCACGACGAACCCTAAAAACGTCAAAAAAACACGTTTGTTGTATGGGAGCCCCTCTTAAATATTTATTTTATTCTATTTTTAGTATTTGTTGTTATAGCAGCAACAGAAATACATCATCTGTAAAAAATTCAACTGTCTAGCTATCACGGTTTATGAGATAGGTACAGCCCTGTGACAGACAGACGGACAGCGAAGTCTTAGTAATAGGGTCCCGTTTTTACCCTTTGGGTACGGAACCCTAAAAAACGAGTTCAAACGAGTAGGAAACGTAGTGGAAATATCTATTGACATATCCGATTTAAGCACAAGTTACAGCGCACATAATTTATTCAAATAGAAAAATCCATTGGTCCACCCAACCGGGATTCGAACCCGACCTTCGGGTCAAGGTAGGTACCTGACACGAACAAAACTTACTTTACCCCGGTATAAATGTACCTACGCTACGCAATAGCGGTCACGGGTCCCAAAAACTAGCTATGTTATAAGACCTATTACCTCGTCATTTTTCTTTTTGAACCTTTCGTATAAACTATAAAAAATAAAATAAATATTGATGGACTTTTACACACAGTGACATCTAGCCCCGAACTAAGCAAGGCTTGTAATATGGAAACTAGATAACTGATAGAATACTTAATACTTTGTTACAAAGTAGGTAGGTACAAAGTCTTTGTACCTTAGTAAATACATTTAACACAGAATACATATCTAGAATTCTAGATGTTCATCACACAAATGTTTATCCTGGGTGGGAATCGAACCTACAGCGCAGAACACAGAGCTACTACCAACTAAGCCTTAAGGCCACCTACCACTCCGCAATTGTAAATCTTTAGTCATTGAAATCTCAACCTTAAGCTGATATAAATAAAGGTTTAACAAGCATCGGCATCATTGCGACAGATAAATGCAGATTTGTTCCGGAATCTCCCTGTTAGGCGGCCACCCTACATCCGCATACCCCGTTAGCGTTTCCCGTGATTCCATGCTTTCTGCATCACACGATCCATTTCAATCTATCCGTTCATTCCTCTCTGAATCAATTACAATGCATTGTATCAAGTCAATATTTTTTGGCAGCGAATCTGGGGGCACGGCAGTGCCCCCGCCAAGTCTAGCATTTTGTTTTACTGAAAACTTTTTAGTAAAATAAACCTTTTATTTCTATTCTATTATACATTAGGTCGTAGGTTCGAATCCAGGCGTGCATCAATGAATTTTTCTGTTTGAAAAATTTATATGCGCATCAAAAACACTTGCTCAAAACGGTGAAGGAAAACATCGTGAGGAAACCAGTTAGTATTCTTATAAGCGGCGATGGGTTTGCAACCTGTCACGTATGGAATGCTAACTACTGCAAAATGTGGGCATGTACCAAATATAAAGTTTGGACGTGCCTCTGACTACTCCCATCAGACATCTTCAAAGGATCTAAGCGTCTGGAGATCTGAGAGGATGTTTACCGTACTTGGGGATTACAGTCGTGATCCTATTTATTTATTTTACACTAGCGACCCGCCCCGGCTTCGCACGGGTAGCATGTTATTATACATATAAACCTTCCTCCTGAACCATTCTATCTATAAAAAAAAACCGCATCAAAATCCGTTGTGTAGTTTTAAAGATATAAGCAAACATACATACGCGGGAAGCGGAAAGCGACTTTGCTTTATAGGTACTATGTAGTGATCCATTATATCATATAGATTTAAGGGTCACATTTTTATTGTTTTAATTGCTGATGTTATAGTAAAGTACGAAGCCAATAATTAAAAAAAAAAATACATTGTAATTGATAAATAGTCATTGTCATGGGTGAAAAAAAATGCCCTAAAATATTACATAACCGATGCATAGAAATTGTAATAAGATTGATAGAACTCCAATCGACTGTTCAATGTCGAGTTTTCACTTGTCGCCGTTTCTGCTTTGTTTTTCCGGCAAGCAGTTTCTTTAACACTAGCAGTCCGCCCCGGCGTCGCACGGGTGTAATAATGATTTTATGGGTAATTTTTTTACACCTTGGGTTACATTATCGAAGTTTTCATACGGATCCCTAATAGTTAGACATATGGTATTAAGAACTTTTTTTGTAGATATTGATGTTATCTATAAAACTGTACTACATTACTTTGATCTATTGTCAATAATTTCCGCAGCGTAAGCGATATAAGAATTTTTTTTGTTTTTTTTTTCACGCGTTGGGTTACATTTTCGAAGTTTTCATACGGATCCATAATATTTTTGAAAATATTCTATAGCCTATGTTCATTAGGGATAATGTAGGATTCTAATGGTGAAAGAATTTTTCAAATCGGTCCAGTAGTTTCGGAGCCTATTCGATGCAAACAAACAAACAATCAAATCTTTCCTCTTTATAATATTAGTATAGATGAATCGCCTCCAATCACATAGCACGATGTGTCAATGATATGAACATTGTCAATCGCATTGGATGGTGTCCGGGACCCCTTAGGTAGGGACGACTGTTTTGGCTTAGGTTTAAAGACATTTATTCTCAAAAAAGACAACAGTCACTTACATGAGAATACTTAATTAACTAAAGTGATAAAATTCTTAGGTGGTACAAATTGAGTTGATCGCTCGATATAAATGTTAAGGTAGTAGTAAAGAGTAGGTGTTTGCTCATCCTGTGCATCGTCTAACACACTGCTATTAGGTAGGTAGGTACTGTTAGTTATCTTCAACTACAAAATCAGCTAGTGCTTTTTTAAATGCGCAAAATGAGCTAGCATTTTTTATAATTGACGGTAGTCTATACTAATATAATAAGTTATTGTATCGAATAGGCTCCGAAACTACAGAACCGATTCAAAAAATTCTTTTACCATTAGAATCCTACATTATCCCTGATGGACATAGGCTATATAGTATTTTCAAAAACGTTAGGGATCCGTATGAAAACTTCGAAAATGTAACCCAAAGTGTGAAAAAAAATCTTAAAAAAATCTTTATTTCGCGTTTGCTGCGAAAATTATTGACAATAGAGCAAAGTAATGTACTATAGTTTTATAGAAAACATCAATATCTACAAAAAAAATATAATACTATAAGTCTAACTATTAGGGATCCGTATGAAAACTTCGATAATGTAACCCAACGTGTGATAAAAAATCCAAAAATATCTTTATATCGCGTATGCTGCGGAAATTATTGACAATAGAGCAAAGTAATGTACTACAGTTTTAATTTGTTATAAAGTTGTGCTCCTTCAAATGTAAACATCTTTTTTCTCTTTTTCTTTCTTTTGCTTCTCTTGGCTTACTCGAATCATCCGACAGATTCTCGTATTCCTACCTACAACGATCGTCACTTTATCTCGTTGATCCCCAAAAGTAGAGAACTACGAGATTTATATATTACGTTTAAAAAACTAAAAAGAAAACCGACAAAAATGTTCCGACTAATCCAAAAGTCATGATCATCATTTTCTCCCCCTTTTCCTAGTTAATGTGGGGTCGGCACAACATGTTGTGAAGAGGTTTTTTGGCTTATGTCTTACAACTGGTCAATCCAAAAGTTAACGGACGATATTGGTTTGTTAAGTAAATAAATAAATAAATATTGTCGGACTTCACACACAGCGCCATCTAGCCCCAAACTAAGCAAAGCTTGTACTATGGGAACCAGATAACTGATAGAATACTTATATACTTTTTTTTTGTAAATACATACGTATTATAAATATAAACACCCAGACACAGAACAAACATCTATGTTCATCACACAAATATTTGCCCTAGGTGGGGATCGAACCCACAACCTACAGCGCAGAAGGCAGAGTTACTACCAACTGAGCTGTGAGGACTGTCAAGCCTACATTAATATAATTTAAATGTTACCAACTTGGGACTATTCTCTACACAATAGAAAAAAACATCGAAATCGGAGGTACCAGGTACCTATAAAAAAGCAACAAAAAAAAAATACCTATATGCATGTCGAATTGACAACCTCCTCTTTTTTCGTCCGTTAAAAATGCGCAACATTTCGTTGTCAATATGTGGGTATACTCATTTTCACCCGCCAACGATAAACATAATAATGTAAGTACACTTTCGATTTCCTTATTAACCTCATTAGTTCAACGACCCACTGCGCGAACTGATTGTATCACCACTGGACATGTTTATTCATTGGCGTCGCGCCAAAGACGGCGCACTCACCACATCGTTATTAATGGCTTTTGCTGGACCGTGTTGGTAGTTGTGATTGTACTGAATGCACATTTTTTTAATAATCGAACTGATTATTTAAATTTTCATTGACGATGTTGACGAAAAATCGGTAAAGTACCTGTTAGGATGAGTTTTCATTGAAACTAGACGCTGTTAATCTAATCCCACCAAAAACATTCTGTAAAAAACTAGCCAAGTCTCGATGGAGCTGCTTGTTTATCTCTAAAAAGTAATGAAATCTAGACAAAGTCGTGTCAAGTCTGAGGTTCTTTACTGCGTATTATTATAGAATGTTGTGTGACTTGGCCGTTGAAGAGTACACAAGGGTAGGGTAGGGTAGGTACATTTTTCGAACAGAAATATCCATTGATGCACGGCCGGTATTCGAACTCGAAATTAATATTATATACCTATTTACCTAACTATATGAATTAAATAATTCAATTTTAAACTTTTTAGTCGCTTAAGTAAAGTACCACCTATTTACCGACTTACCTTACCGATAGTGGTAAAATAGCGCCACCTGCCAGCGGAATTGCAAACATCTTTTATCATTGGTTTACATCTCATACCCCGAGCGGTCGCATGAGACCGCGAAAAGTACCTATAATAACGTAGTAACATCAAATGAAACTAGATGGCGCTAGAATGTGAAAATCACGTTTGTTGCGTATATTTAAATATTTATTTTATTCTGTTTTTAGTATTTGTTGTTATAGCAGCAATTAAAAGAAATATTTTTTTTTATTACAAATCCTAAGCCTATCAAGTTGAATATTTTTTGTAAAGGCGGTATGTCGATCTCTAATAGTTTGGTTAGGCTCTTGTGTTTTTTAATCAGGGTCACCAGGTACTCCAGATCTGCGATTATTCTAGTTTTTATGGTTTTCCCTTTATGTGGCCATTAAACCCTAACTCTGTACCAAATTTCAGCTCTCTGAGTTCATGGGAAGTACTAGTTCTATTCTGATGATCATGAGTGAGTGAGTGTCTAAAATGCGAAACTTTGCTTTCGCTTAACTTCGGAACTAAATGACCTACAGACTTGAAATTTGATTTTAAGTGGATTTTAAGTATGTGATTATAGCTTACTGGATGACGAAAATTTCTGCGTTCTGGTCTTATCCATAGGTTCTCAAATAGGGGCCTGAAAATGCAGCGAAATGGTTCCAGTAAAAGTAGTACGGCAGTGTTTGCTTCACGCTCGACTTGGCGGGGGCACTGCCGTGCCCCCAAATACTTAAAAAGGTACCTAGATTTTATTGTATAAATGTATGTATACATTTAAAAAAAGTATAAAAGTATTCTAGCAGTTATCCGGTTCCCATAGTAAAAGCTTTGCTTAGTTTGGGGCTAGATGGCGTTGTATGTAAAGTCTGCCAATATTTATTATTATTACTGTAGGTAGGTAATTAATAAATTTGCGAATTTTCTCTTTGGGAATTAATTGTTAATAAGGTTGACGTCACGCAGGCGGCCGGTTGTAAAACATAAGCCAAATCCTTGTCGCAATATGTTGTGCCGACCCCACATTAAATTAAATGGGAATAGGAGAAAAAAATGATGACTAACCTATCGAATAAAAAAAATCGGCCAATTTCGAGTCGGACTCGAAGGGTTAAGCACCATTATCTATGAAATACAACAAAAAAAAATTACGTTTGTTGTATGGGATATTTAAATGTTTATTTTATTCTGTTTTTATTATTTGTTGTTATAGCGGCAACAGAAATACATCATCTGTGAAAATTACAATTGTCTAGCTATCGCGGTTCATGAGATACAGCCCTGTGACAGTCAGCCGGACAGCGAAGTCTTAGTATTAGGGTCCCGTTCTTACCCTTTGGGTACGGAACCCTAAAAAATAACTTCTCCATTTAATACAATAACAACTAGAAACAGAACAAACTATGTTCATCACACAAATGTTTGTCCTAGAAATCGTACCCACAACCATAAGAAGGTATTAATGTACCGTACTACCTTATGACCTGTGAGGCCTACCGCCTATTTACAAGGTAGGTAGGTACTTCCGTTCACTCTATATCAGAACCCCTATAATCTACTTAATGTATTACTTACACTAAAACGCCACTTAGTTCTCATCAATAATTGAACTACTCAACCGATATTATGCAGTCCAATTAAACGTTGTCATCCAATCATGCTAATTAGCCTAGCAAATAATTGATACGTATAGAAGCGTAATACTTTGATTAAGTCAGTACCACCCGCGCTGGCTCGCTCTGCTACACATAGGCACCTAACTTGCTAGTAGTATCGAACGAATTTTATAAAAATGAAAAGTAAAAACGTAAATAGTGAAACGTAAATAGTGTTTTAGAAGAGCCAGTTTGGAAAATAAATTTATCGAGAAAAGTTCCAATCGTGTTTTTGGTGTATAAATTTATATAGATTAAATCCCTAAATTATCGTTGTCATAAAAAAATTGGTACTTAACTGAAAAAAAACTATTCTGCATTCATTAAACAAATATATTCCTCGTCTTAATCCTACTAATATTGTAAACCCGGAAGTTTTTGAGGATATTTGTATGTTTGTAGCTCAATTACGCTCAATAGCAACGCGAAGGACAGCATGTAGTTTTTTATATGGTACACTACAATCTTACTAGGTCACAGGATGCGGTTTTCGTTTGTGTGCCTGCAGCTAGAAAATTGTAACATGTACGGACGAATTGAGAGTTACATAGTGTCTTATCTACGCGTTCGATTTATTCCAAGGCAGTATTTATAGCGTAAGTGGTAATGGATAGACCTCTCTAACCGATGCCTCAGGGCTAGTGCCTACTTAGCTACTACGAAGTGCACTCTAGCGCGATTGAAAGCGTTTACTTTGATAGCTTTAGAATTTGTGCACGCGTGAGAACCTAAACATATATGTAAAACTACAGAACTTAGACTTATTTATCGATAAAGTCGCATGGGATTTCGACGTTTTCATACATTAGTTAATGAGATTCACATCTATGTAGGTATAATATTAGATTGATTTTCATTCCCTGTGTCGTTTGGTATCAAAAACTAAAAGCAAAAAGTCGTGTCGGCCTAGATACTTCGACTTTCAATCCGAAGGTCGTAGGTTCGAATTTCGGACGAGCATCAATGGATTTTTCTGTTCGAAAAATGTATATGCGCACTAACACGTGCTTATAACGGTTAAGACAACATAGTGAGGAAACCAGTTAGTGTTCTTAGGGCGACGGGCTTGCAACCTGTCACTTGTGGAATGCTAAGTACGGCAAAATGTGGGCATGTGCCAAATGTAATCTATGGACGTGCCTTTGACGGGTTAGTTCCGCTATGCTAGATTCCCGCTATGCACGGATTTTAAAATACCTAAATAAAAGTCCCGCTATGCTCGGAATTATATTTCCGGACTATCGAAAAGAAAATGCTTGTGTTAAAATATCACAATTCTAAAATATACTACAGATACACATAGTGTTGCTGCTTCTTGATGAAATTCCATAATAATAATTAAAATAAATAATCTCTTACTAGTTCGATTTGTTAACTAGTAAACCGTATTAGTTTTAATTAACTCGCACCTTAGGCATACCTTCAAAACCAAAACAACCAGTTTTTTTAGGCTATTAAGTTTTGTTCTTGTATAGAAAGAGAGTAGAATTGCGGTTTTGGTGCATCTTCATTTTACTGATAGGTAAGCGTAATTAGGATAGGTTTGTGGGATCCACATTTCTATTTACATTGAATAATGACTTACCCTTTTAGACATTTTCAAGGATCTGAGCGATTACAGTCGTGATCCTATTTCATTTTATTTCATATAATATTTGTAAAAGCACTGCGAGATAAAAGCACAAACGCAAAGGGATGTGTGGTTGAGAGAGGTTAATTATGTTCATCTGTCACGAGCAGGTCGCGTGTCTAATAATATAAAAACCGGCCAAGTGCGAGTCGGATTCGCGCACGTCCGGTTCTGTACCATCCTAATCCTATTCCAATAATATTATAAATGCGAAAGTTTGTGAGTTTGTATGTATGTTTGTTCCTCAATCAGGCCTAAACGGCAATACGGATTAAGTTGAAATTTGCTGTAGATGTAGATATAATGCCCGAATAAATAATAGAACTACTTTAATAAATTAAAAACATCCCCAAAACGATAAAAAAATCAAAAGGGATGATTTCTGTATAGATGGCGCTGGTGTGCAACAAATCTGACATCACAGACTAAAAACATTCAGTCTTTTCCTCTTTTCTATTCGATTATTAAATTTGACAGGACAACGTCTGTCACGGGTCGGTTAGTTATCTATAAAAAAATACAAAAAATCACGTTGTATGGGAGCCCCACTTAAATATTTATTTTATTCTGTTTTTAGTATATTTTGTTATAGCGGCAACAGAAATAAATCATTTGTTAAAAGTTTCAACTAGCTATCACGGTTAAGGCGATGTGTGAAATGTTTGATTTTTTGTCAGAGCTGAGTCTACCCGGAAAAGGTGATAAAACCGCATTATCTTGAAAACAATCAAACTTAAAAAGAAACTGTCTATAATTTACTTAGCTAGTATGATTATCTAACGAAGTATATAAAAAATAAAGAACTGTTTAGCTATTCATAGTTTTGATTAAAAACGAAACTAGTGTTTTTGAAGAGCCAACTTTGTAAAATAAATCTATCGAGAAAAATTTCACCAATCGTTTTTCTGTCTGTAATTTATCTAGATTATATCCTTAAGTTGTCTTTGTCATAAAAAACTAAACTGTATATTTTGCGGTTATTGAGAAAAAACGATTCTGCATTCATCAAAAACATATTACTCGTCGAACGAAACGAATGGAAAATAAATATAAACCAGTTTTACATAACAGAATATGGTTAGTTTCTGCCTAGTTGAACAATGTATGTAAATTCGTATGACGCTATAACTTCGTAACCATGATGACGTGTTCCGTAGGCCTCCGTTATTTATGAATCTCTTCTCTGCCCCTTTACCACAAGCTCTTATAGTAATATTAAAACTGTATTACTCGCGAACACGTATAGCGTTGTCACTTTTGTGTTGTGCTTGTAGTTCGGACTTCGGAAGCTTCTTTTAGTTTACAATGAGTTTTATGTACCTACTTGGTTCCATAATAGTCAGTTGGAGCCGTAGATGTCTATGCAAAAGTATCTTTCTACGGCTCTACGCCGTAGCACGTAGGCTCTACGAACTACTTAATAACTTGAGATAACGATCGGAAATTCCAAAATAAAAACAGATTTTGTTAGTTTATCTATACTTATATATACTTGTATACAAATCTAATATATAAAAATGAATCCCTATTTCCCTTGGTCACGGCATCACGCGTAAACGGCTGGAACGATTTTGTTATTTTTTTTTGATGTATTTATTTTTATCAGGAGAAGGTTCTTATAAAATAATTTATGGAAAATTGTAATTTGACAGGACTACGTCTGTCAGGACACAGCATAATGAAAAAAGAAACGAATAATGCTTGCTATAAAAAATTAAATAATAATACTAAAATAAGTTAATAAATAGATATAATATATTGAATAGAATGTATTGAATGTAACTTTTAAAAGAAGAATAAATGGCTATAATCATAGCCCTCAATAATAATTAATGAGTGACATTGTTTTTAGCCTATATTTTATTTCCAAAAAAATTATAGATGCGTACGATAATTGCAATAATGTAACCTAAGTTAACCCTATATTCGTACTCGTGTGCAAATTACGAGTGAGTTTCCATTTACGCAGAGTTCCGTGAAGCTGCACAGCTTCAATGGGCTATTTGACATGATTTTGAAAACCATTCTAGATTATTCAGTAGTGACTGTGGAACCCATAAAAAAATATTATTTTAATTCTGTTAAATATTGGCCCTAAAAATTTAAATTGAATAATGACAATTTAATAACCCGCTAAAACGTTTCTTCATGCAAATGGCGTCACACTAGTTTCTGTGACGTTACATGCTTGTCAAGAAATAAACAAACGTCAAGTTTTTCAAGGCAGGCGATGACATATTGACAAGCATGTTACGTCATCGTCGATTCGACCAATCCTGTACGTTTTGTGTCACGTGACTGGCGTTTAAAAATAGATAATTCTAATTATAGGTTTTTTAATAAATCATTGTTTATTTTCAAGTTATTTTACTCCATAACGCTATAAGAAGGCATAATTTACATAGATTACTATCAACACTTTATTTTTTATACTGTCAAATAGCCTATTAAATATTCGAGTTTCAAAATGTCTTCAAAGCGCTTTCAAAGTTCCGCTCCGCGCAGCTCCGAGTAGATAGAAACTGGGATTGTATGGTACTAAGATGTTTTTTGCTTGCCAACAGCCTGTGGTTAAGGAGGGTTACCTGATGAAGCAGACGCGCAGCTTCCAGCGATGGCAGCGGCGCTACTTTCGGCTTCGCGGCCGCACACTCTACTACGCCAAGGAGAAGGATGTGAGTACAAATAAAATAATTACCTTTAAAAAACTAAAAACCGACTCTTCCGGTGCTATTAATCAAAAAATTCTTATCCAAAGATCATCTGAGGTTACACCAAGACTTGTTAATACCAGCTTAATGTAAGCAACTCCATTTCTAATCCTTGTTTATTAATATTGAATTCGACTAGTCCAAACGTAAGCGTTGGACTAAATTTAATCCTGCGCTAGTCTACGTTTATTAATGAGACGGTAAATGTTTATAAATAAAAATTGTAGTGGGAGGGGGGCTACCATGGCGAGTACTCCACACGTTGCATGCCAATGAAAGAAGGGCAAGGTCTATAGTTGAAAACCACTATCAATGCCCATACATTTTTAATGTTTCTCTCGATTTCCCTGGGATCCCATCATTAGATGCTGACTTGGTGGTGATTGGACCACCTCGGAAGTATAGGCTTTCAAATATATATATTTTTTTAATCCATCCACAAACGCTGGAGTTATCAAGTAACATACACACAAAAAAAACATACAGGCGAATTGAGAACCTCCTCCTTTTTGAAGTCGGTTAATAAAATAATATCATTTTTCCAGAACAATTTTATCGGTTTAGGTAGGAATGGGTAAAGTCAAAGTCGAAAGGTATTTATTTCAATAAAATGTCAAGGACCACTTTGAGACTTGAGCTAGGTAAAGCTAAGCCTGTTCCTCGCGACGAAGCCTATAAGAATCAGGCAACAAACACGGTTTAGTGCTTAACGTTATCGACAAAAAAAAATTGGTGATAAAACTATATAAATAAATAAAATAAGATAAGACTGTAACTGGTTCTTATATAAATATATGTACTAGCTAACCTGGCGAACTTCGTATCGCCTAATAATGTTAATTTTCCGTTCCCGTTCCCGTCATAAAAAGTATCCTATGTTCGTCTCCTGGTTCTGTGCTACCTCCCCACCAATTTTCAGCCAATTCGGTTCAGCCGTTCTTGAGTTATAAATAGTGTAACTAACACGACTTTATATATATATATATATAGATATAAAACTCTTCGACTGACTGATCTATCAAAGCACAGCCCAATCCGCTGTTCTTAGAAACTTGACATTTAGAGGGTGTACACACTATTGGTGTGGTAAGGGTGCTAAGAAAAGAATTCCCGGAATTCCGCGCGGGGTGTTTTAAGATTTTTGAAAAACTTCGCGTGGACGATTTCGTGATGGTTTCCACTTGTATCGTATATTTTGAATAGATTATCTTTGAATAAACAAATAAAACCTACATACAAACACGTCAGTTGCATACATATTCCTGACCCCACGCTATGATTCCTAATTGATTCAGTTAGGTAGATTGCATGGCGTTATCAATAGACAAATAATAACTTTTATATCTTTATTAATATTATTAATTCGAAAGTAACTCTGTCTGTCTGTCTGTGATGTTGTCATGGCCAAACCGCAGGACCGATCGTCATAAAAGTTCATGTCAAGATAATTTAAAGACATTAGCTAGTTTCTTCCAAAACATTATATTCATTTTAATATTTTATGGTAAAAAAACTATTTTCTGAATCTACGCGGACGAAGTCGCGGTTAACGAGTAATTAATGTGTTTGATGAATGCAGAATCGTTTTTTTTCATTAACCGTAAAACATACAGTTTTGTTTTTTATGACAAAGATAACTTAAGGATATAATCTAGATAAATTACAGACAGAAACACGATTGGTGAAACTTTTCTCGATAGATTTATTTTCCAAAGTTGGCTCTTCAAAAACACTAGTTTCGTTTTTAATCAAAACTATGAATAGCTAAACAGTTCATTTTTATATAATTCGTTAGATAATCTTATTAGCTAAATAAATTACAGACAGTTACTTTTTAAATTTGATGGTTTTCGAGATAATGCAGTTCTATCACTTTTTCCGTCTTATCCGAGTAGATAGCCCATACAAAATTCACTCATCTCCTTAAAACATAAATAAGTCCAATATGTCACACAAACTGTCAGAAACTGTAATCGTGGCAGAGTTCCTCGATCGGAAACGTAAGGAATATAAAACTCGTATTCGCGTCGCGTGCTCTCGTGACAGATGACAGTTGACAGCTTAATATTCTGGATTGACATAAGTGGGGCGTTCATCCAACGCAAGCTCTGAATGTAGCGAGTCGGAAAGAGTTATGTTACAATGTTTTAGTGTCGAGACAAGTTTCTGGACGGTTTGTTTTGATATGTGTCAGTTCTGTTAGCTCGTGCAGTTCTGCTTTGTAATTTTTTTGAAAGTTATCGCTCTCTGATTTTGATTCACAAATTTACAGTCATGTGTCAACAACTATTGCAAAATGTAAGCATGTGTCAAATTAAATGTTTGAGCGTGCCTCTGACTAACTCTTTTAGACATCTTCAAGGATCTGAGCGTCTGGAAATCTGGGAGGATGTCTACCGCACTTGGGGATTACAGTCGTGATCCTATTACATTTCATAATCTAAAAATAGTTTTAGTACCTACCTAATTAGTCATTAAAACTCTCCGTATCTTCATTAAATTAATTGAAGCAACAGGCTTATACGACTAGATACGACACGTGTTATCTACAGAAGTGTAGACAAAATATAATAATTTAGATATGTCTAAAGTTCACATATACCTAACGAGAAGAAAAGTTTCGACTCCTTACTCGATCAGAATTCCATGTCATATCCAAATGTATAATTTGAACTGATCATAGACAAAACTTTAACAGAGATACTCGGACAAGGCAGATTTTAATAATATTTTCCTTTATTATGGGGGTGGAAATAGGTTTTTTTAATACAGTTACTTACTAAAATATTCATACCGATTGAAAAATAAAACGTCGATTTGAAATGTACCCTCCGGTCCATAGATACCCATAGTTGTAAATATTTAAATACGACTGTCTTGTAGGTGGCGGAAATTTTTGCAACAAGCTGTTGATACCGAAATTTAAACTGGACATAACAATATTCAGACCAAAAACGAACACCCGTCTCTTTCAGCCTGTCGCGGTATCGGTACAAATTACACTAGAGAAAGGGAGATGATAGCATTCGATCTTGTCTCTTTTGATGCTCTCTATTTATGTAATGGGCTATACAGGTACTAGCGAGACCGCTGGGCGCCGCGAGCCCGCCTTTGCCGAGAAATTCAGGCCTTGCTTGTTCAGTCGCACGCCAGGCGCCGCGAGGAACGGACGCCTGATCTACGCCTCTTGCCAATTCAATCGTGCGATCTCATAATCTAAAAATCATTAATGAAAATTATTTTAAAAACTTTTTTGACGCAATTGCCTATCGCTTGCTGACTGTTGTGTGTGCGTGTATGAGTTGTATCCTCGTTCAGTGGATGTTTGATAATACTTTTACTTTGAACTGTACTGACCTGGTTTTTATTTTGAATCTGTTGCACAATTTTCGGTGTTGGGAGCGGAGCTTTTGATGTGAGTATGAATGTTTAAATTAATACGTTCTGCGTTAATTCGGATTATCAGCTGGTCTAGCTAGTCTACCCGCTCTCCCGGTTAAGAAATCGCAGTTTGAGTTTATTATGGTTACAAACCGCCTAAAGTTATATTAGAGAATTAATACTTCAACCCTTGTTCAATAAATAGCCACTTATTACAATACAACACAACCGCTGAAACTTTGAGTTATTTTATAAGTACGTCATGATAAATTAAAACTACTAAACAAAAATTCCTACGGATAACATCTGTTATTACAAAGTACCTACGGTGTAGGTACATCTTCTGAGGTCTTCCAGGCGCTCAGATCTGTAAGAGGTAGTCAGAGGCACGTTCAAACATACCTACATTTTCCATGCGAGACAGGTCGCAGATCTGCTTACAATCTTAATTTAATAAAACTTGACAATACTATACCTACCTTAGATTTAATACAAATATTGTAATGTGTGACCGTCTTTCTTCCCAAATAAATAAAATAAAATAAAATAAAATAATTTGTACCTACCATCGGCTTTTTCTGCTGCTATTTTGTATTTAAGCGTCATCTTACTTCCTGCAATATTTTATATGTTCTATTGCACCTGGATTTTAATATTATTAATATTTGTACCCTTACCTTGTAGTGAGAAATAAAAGGAATTATTTATTATTACGTTTTCCTCCAAAAGTACTCTCAAGAACAATCTAAATCTCCTAATATTTTATAAATATTTAACCACCCGACCGAGATAATCTTCTACATACAATTTCCACCATTTACAAAGTAAGTAGGTACTTAAAGGTCAAACTCCAAGTAAAAGCCTCGTGTTACACGATGTTTTGGGGTTCCGTACCCAAAGGGTAAAAACGGGACCCTATTACTAAGATTCCGCTGTCCGTCTGTCAGTCACAGGGCTGTATCTCATGAAACGTGATAGCTAGACAGTTGAAGTATTCACTGATGGTGTCGTTCTGTTAGTGCTATAACAACAAGTACCAAAAACAGAATAAAATAAATGTTTAAGGAGGCTCCCATACAACAAACGTGATTTTTGGCCGTGCTAGAGTTTTTTTAACTTATTTGATTACTATATTATAGTATTTGGACACAACGGATTAACATAGCAATGCCGTCGGTATTTTGGGGATTCCGACTGGTAATGATCTGGATCAGTTGAGCCTCTTATAAACTGTTTGCAACGATCTTTCAAAACTTAACTGTTTCTTGTGTATTTTGTTAATATTACGTACGATATAATTTTAACTGTATTTTTACATGGAACATAAACTTGTTAGATTTGGAAACAATTTCGTAATCACACTTCATAGAAACAATTCTTGAAATATCTTGTATATTTTGTTAATATTATATACTAGCGACCCGCCCCGGCTTCGCACGGGTGCAAAGCTGATTCCTATAAACCTTCCTCCTGAATCACTCTATCTATTAAAAAAACCGCATCAAAATCCGTTGTGTAGTTTTAAAGATATAAGCATACATACAGACGCGGGAAGCGGGAAGCGACTTTGCTTTATACTATGTATATGTAGTGATGACATAATTTTAACTGTATTTTTAAATGGAACATAAACTTGTTAGATTTGAAAACAATTTCACAATCACACTTCATTGAAACAATTCTTGAAATATCAACAAGCGATGTTCGAAATAAATCATGATAAGCCAAGACTTGAACGGGACGCTCTGCGCTTCGAAGTTTCAGTCCCACAAAGCATTTAACATAACATTGTATAAATAACCAACATTCAAACACTTCTAAAATTACCTATTTTAGAATTACACAGGCGCTCCTAAGACGTTTCAAAGTGCAGATCCTTGTGAATTGATTGAAATTATACATATTATAAATACCTTTTGTAAAAGAAGAATGTACACGATGCAGATAAATACGGATTGAGATGAATGGACAAGGTATTTAGAAATCGACTGACTCACTGGCCTCACAGCTCAGTTGGTAGTAACTCTGCCTTCTTCGATCGTAGGACTGTAGGTTGTGGGTCGGTTCCCACCCAGGATAATCATTTGTGTGATGAACATAGATGTTAGTTCTGTTTCTGGGTGTTATCTAATATATAAAATTTCCATGTCACAATGTTAGTTACCGTACTCCTCCGAAACGGCTTGACCGATTCTCATGAAATTTTGTGAGCATATTGAGTAGGTCTAAGAATCGACCAACATCTATTTTTCATACCCCTAAGTGATAAGGGTGGCGTAAAGATCGGGAAAAACGGAAAGTGCTTTTTTCTGTGGGATTATTGACATTTGACAGGACAACGTCTGTCGGGACAGCTAGTAATGTATAATAAGTATGTAAAAAAAAATAGGCCAGACTGTTGACTGTTGACTGTTGACCTCAAGCACGGTAGACATCCTCTCAGATCTCCAGACGCTTAGATCCTTTGAGGATGTCTAGTGGGGGTAGTCAGAGGCACGTCCAAACACTATATTTGGCACATGCCCACATTTTGCAGTAGTTAGCATTCCATACGTGACAGGTTGCAAGCCCATTACCGCATAAGTATGTATTTACAAAAATAAAAGTATTTTTGGGGCTCCCAGTCGCTGATTGCTCTTTTTCGAAACGAAAAAAGAAATACTTCTGAACAAGCCACATCTCCTATTTTTATAAGTATATTACTTCAGGTTCCTACCTAAATTTATATTAAGCAGAAAACATAATAGCAGAAACTTTTCATGATTAAGATATTATTTCAAAATGATACGTTTTAGAATTTATGATCGAAATATTTTATATACTACTATTAAAATCAACTTGTGATTTATTGTTAAAGATAGGTAATATGTAGATCTAAATTTCTATTAGAATAGATTTTTGATAAGTAATTATACATAATTTATATCATTAATTTATTCGAAAAGCTAAGGCGGACCACGCGCCGACGTGTGTTTGTCGTCATTGCAGCGGTCGGTAGGATTATTTATCGAAGTGATTAAAGATGGATACATCTTTATTCACATATACTATACATTATAAAATAGGAGATGTGGCTTGTTCACAAGTATTTCTTTTTTCGTTTCGAACAAAAACAATCGTCGACCTTAAGCTGATGAAAAGCGTTCTATTTTGATATCGTTTCGCGTAACGTAAAGGAACTAAAGTTTGAGCGCTACCTTCTTTATCCTTAACACATTGTACTCGCTGGAGAATAATGGTAATGTGGCTTTTGTAAGCCTGCATACAATATATCTGCTTTGACATTCTTACCTTGCAGTTCACTTTGAAGTAGTTCGCTTTTGAGCGATAAGACCGCCCATTGTACAGTGTTTCTTCTAGTTTAAGTTTATATCTTTATTATTTTGTTTTAATGGTGTACAATAAAGCATTTTCATTCATTCATTCATTCATTCATTCTTTGGTTGTGGCTTTGATTCCCACCCAGGACACACATTTATGTAATAAATGTTTGTTTTGATCCTAAGTGTCAACGAATAAATAATTTCTTATTAGGGTTCTGTACCCAAAAGGTAAAAACGAGACCCTATAACTAAGACTCCGCTGTCCGTCTGTCTGTCAAAATGCTGTATCTCCGTGATGACTAGATTGTTGAAATTTTTACAGATGATGGTATTTCTGTTGCCGCTATAACAACAAATACTAAAAACAATATAAAATAAATATTTAAGTGGGGCTCCCATACAACAAAAGTGTTTTTTTGCTGTTTTAATAGATAATGGTACGGAACCCTTCGTGCGCGAGTCCGACTCGCACTTGGCCGGTTTTTTGCTTAGTTTGGACTTGATGACGCTGTGTGAAATATCCATCAATATTTATTATCTATTCATGTAATTCATGCCCGTGCTGAAAACAGAGCTTAAGGCATCAGAGAGATTCAGGGTTCAATAATTAATTTACAATGCAGAAGCTATCGGGCGTGTGCTTTCTGCGTGGGTTCCAGCTACAACGAAAATAAACGAGAATACTGGTTATTTCACCATGAAATTAAAATCCTATAATATTATAAATGCGAAAGTTTGTGAGTTTGTATGCATGTTTGTTCCTCAGTCAGGCCTAAACGACAAAACGGATTAAGTTGAAATTTGCTGTAGATGTAGATAATAGATATAATGCCCGAATAAATAATAGACTACTTTAAAATATGAAAAACATTACCAAAAAGATTAAAAAAACACAAAACGGATGTTTTTGGTATAGAGGGAGATGGGAGATGTCTACCGTACTTGGAGGTTACAGTCATGATCCTATGTTTTTTTAGAAGACAGAGTTACTACTAACTGAGCTGTGAGGCCAGTCAACTTTACTTTATCTACCTATTGATCACTGTTATTTTATACAGGTAGATACCTGTTCAACGTAGAATACCTTTATGGGAAGTTATTGGTTCGAAGCAAGCGCTGAGTGGCCCACACCGCCTTTATGATTGAATACCTAACAATGTATCTAATCTATTCAAGATATTGCGTCATATTGTGTCAGTGACTATATGACGAGCTTTGTGGCATGCCAGGAGTGTGCCCGACTGAGAGACAAAGGGTGCTGTAGGTTTATTTTCTATATAAAATTCTCGTGTCACAATGTTAGTTACCTTACTCCTCCGAAACGGCTTTACCGATTTTTACCAAATTTTATATGCATATTCAGTAGGTCTGAGAATCGGCTACTATCTATTTTTCATACCCCTAAGTGATAAGGATGGCGTAAAGATCGGGAAAAACGGAAAGTGCTTTTTTCTGTGGAATTATTGACATTTGACAGGACAACGTCTGTCGGGACAGCTAGTTTTCTATAAAAATTGTCGAAACGGATTTTTTTTCGTCCGGAATAGGATAATAAGTATTAAAACATTTAAAAAATTAAAGAAAAGAAAATAATGCAGTGAGTTCAGTTTGATACCAAGGGAAGAAGCACGAGAACGGGAACGGGAAAGGGAACGGAAACGGGAACGGGAACTTAACTTAACACAACATTTGTTAATTCTAAAGCGATACGAAGTTCGCTTGGTTAGCTTGTAAGATACCTATATATTATTACTAGCTGCCGGTTTCGCACGGGTGGTACCTACCTGGATAAAAAGTCTACCGATTTTGTGCAAACTTCACATAAACCATCTACTAATAGTTCGAACAAAGCCTAAACATTTGGTTTGGATAGGTGAGCCCGTTCTTTAGTTATAAAATTACAACAAAAAGTGGCATTGATTTTTATACATGTATATTGTCACTACATAGTATAAAGCAAAGTCGCTTTCCGCTTCCCGCGTCTGTATGTCTGTATGTATGTTTGCTTATATCTTTAAAACTACACAACGGATTTTGATGCGGTTTTTTTTAATAGATAGAGTGATTCAGGAGGAAGGTTTATATGTATAATAACATGCTACCCGTGCGAAGCCGGGGCGGGTCGCTAGTATATTATATAGATTAATTGCAATGCATCACCGGTGCGAATGATGCACATTCGTATGTGTTCTGTTAGATATGGAGCTAAATGGCGCTGTGTAAATGTCCACTAAGTTCCTAGGGCTCAAAATGGTTTGAGACACATGTTTATGTAAGAGTACGTTACGTACGGGATTGCGTAATTTGCGCGCAAGCAAAATACAATTTTTCATATTTTATTGGCAGGTTAGATCACTGCGCTGGCAAACATTGAGATTTGCCACTATTTATTCTGTATATCAAGTGCATGCCTTGACCTAGTTAATATAAGAAGATGTGCATTTGAATTTTAAACTTGACCCGAAGGAGACTTAATCTTTAATTAAAAAGCAAACGAAAGTTGTCGCGCAACTGTCATCAAAGTTATGCTCAGAATAAAAATAAGTTTTCTGTTGAAAAATATGTTTAAAAAGAGTACCTAATAAATGTTTTTTGATGAATGCAGAATCGTTTTTTCTCAGTAACCGCAGAATATACAGTTTTGTTTTTTATGACAAAGACAACTTAAGACATTTAGGATATTATATAGACAGAAACACGATTGGTAAAACTTTTCTCGATAGATGTATTTTCCAAAGCATATTATTGCATTGTCATTGAAGTACCATATGTATGCAAAATTTCAGCTCAATCGATTGAGGATAACTACTTCAAAATTGAGTTGCAAGATTCCACCCGAACAAACATAGTTACATACATTGCAAGTTAATAAAATAGGATCACGACTGTATGTAATCCCCAAGCACAGTAGACATACTCTCACATCTCAAGGCGCTTAGATACTCAAAGATGTCCAAAGGGAGTAGTCAGAGGCACGCTAAACATTACTTTTGGCACAATACCCACATTTTGCAGTAGTTAGCAGTTAGTAGCGTTATGCTCAGAATAAAAATTTAAAGGAAAATTGGGGCAAAATAAACGATGTACATATTATATTTTATTTTAGTGATACAGTATTCAAGCTATTTATTACGAATACCATTAACGACACAGGTAATTTTAGTGTGCGGGCGAAACAATATATGTACAGTACGTGACTTTGAGTATTTTTTTTGTCATTCCCTACAAAACATTTCCGCCCAGTCAAATAAAAGTTACATTATTAGAATTCGTTTAATTTTTGTCAAAAATCAGTATTGACATGTCGTCATAGCAACGTACGTTTTGGAACCAATCGTGTATAGAATGCAAACTACAGCAAAAAGTGGGCTAGTGATAAATGTAACGTTCGGACTTGCCTCTGACTACTTAGATATCTTCGAGGATCTGATCGCCTGCAGATCTGAGAGGATGTGTTGACGGATGACATTCGCGGTCCTAACTAAGCTGATGTTGCGTGCGATGATATGAATTCCGACCCTCTGCCGACGTCATGTTTCTGTCATTTTAAGTTTAGATATGCATGAGGTTGTCGGGGCCAGTCGGGAATGCATACTTGAGGAAGGTTGGGATGTTACACGTAGGGTGAGAGCGCTGGTTGTGACCACTTTAATAACATTAATATTCAAAAAAACGGTTTATAATAAAAAAAACCGGCCAAGTGCGAGTCGGACTTGCGCACGAAAAACGGCAAAATAACAGCTCAGTTGGTAGTAACTCTGCCTTCTGCGCTGTAGGTTGTGGGTTCGATCCCCACCCAGGGCAAATATTTGTGTGATAAACATAGATGTTTGTTCTGTGTCTGGATGTTAATATGTATAATAAGTATGTATTTACAAAAAAAAAAGTATATAAGTATTCTATCAGTTATCTGGTTCCCATAGTACAAGCTTTGCTTAGTTTGGGGCTAGATGGCGCTGTGTGAAATGTCCACCAATATTTATTTATTTTATTAATCATGTTTGTTGTATGGGAGCCCCCCTTAAATATTTATTTTATTCTGTTTTTAGTATTTGTTGTTTGAGCAGCAACTGAAATACATAATCTGTGAAAATTTCAACTGTCTAGCTATCACGGTTTATGAGATACAGCCCTGTGACAGACAGACGGACAGCGAAGTCTTAGTAATAGGGTCCAGTTTTTACCCTTTGGGTACGGAACCCTAAAAATGATTAAAAACGATGATTTTTAACCAATTTAGAATAGAATATTATCTTTTACAAAGGTTTTGTAACAGGCGATATTTATTTATTAATTATTCATATTTAAATACACAAAACGGGAAATTATTGGTTGTGACCAAAACAATCTAGAGTTACAACGCACCACAAATGTCACCGATAAAGAATTGTAATAACTATAGACTTTAAACAAGTTTGTTTGCTATGCTTAGTTATTGACTGGCAAAATTAAAAATGCCCAAAGTCCATGACCCTACCTACTACCCGACCCTACTCGTAGATTAGTTTCGCCAGTCCGAAGTTGAGAAGTAGGTTACATTGAATCGAATTTGTAAGAGCTGGTTTTGATTCGGTGGAGTTGTCAGTTTATTAGTTTTGTTTTTGGAACGACGTAACTATTTTAGAACTGGCTATTAGCTTCCGCCGACGGCTTCACTCGCATATTCACTCGATATCCGTATAAAAAATTTGTTGTCTATAAAGTCGGTTTACAGACAATAATTTTACGTGATAACGTCAACGCTTAGGCCGATTGTGCCTCTCTATCGCTTGTTCTGCGCTCTCGCTTGCACGCTCGGCTCAGACGGAACGTGAAAATAAGTCATGCTTTTTCGTGAGTGCAGCCGGCGTTCATCGATTTATAAGACGTTATCACGTCAATAAGTACCTACCTAAGTAAGGATATTATGTGACTTACCATGCGCGGATCCACCGTTGTTGTGGGCACTATGGGCATGCCCACAATCCTAATAGACTTGTGACGTCACAATTTTATTTATGCAATAGTGTCATATATCGCTCATTTCTTTTTTCCCTACGTGGGATACTTTAATACACTGTGAGTGGGTGTCCGGGTGCTCATAATGGGTGCTCATAATACAATGATACAGAATTTACTAGTTTACAGTAAACACGAAAATATTTGCACAAGTGAAGGCTAATAACTAATAAACGAACGGAAACTAGCGCGCAATAACTGTGCAAAAGCGTCACATTCCTAATAATAAAGCATTGTTTTTCCAACAATTCTGTACTTCCCCGTACTATAAAATGTGCTGTAACATTGTTTATTCATAACAGTTTACTATAACGTTAGTAATACTCGTAAAGCACGTATATAACTCACCCTAGAGAACTTGCAATCGTAAATGTACACAAACGAAAGCGCTGTCAATTGTCTACATAGATACAATGTCTACGTAGACATTTGACAGGGAGGGAAGAAAGAGGGTAGTGACAAGTTGCAAGCCCGCTTACAAAAATCTATCTATCTATATATATAAAAATCAATTGCTGTTCGTTAGTCTCGCTAAAACTCCAGAACGGCTGAACGGATTTATCTTATTTTGGTCTTGAAATGTTCGTGGAGGTCTAGGGAAGGTTTAAAATGTGAGAAAAAAATCGAATTATTGCCGGAAAATCCCTAAAAACTTCCCTTTTCTTTTTCCCATACAAAAGTTTTCTAAATAAAACGTAGAGTCAATTTGAGCTTTATTAGGTTTGATAATACGGTAACGGGAACGGGAACGGGAACTTAAGACAACATTTATTAATTCTTAAGCGATACGAAGTTCGCGGGGTTAGCTTGTACCAAATAATTTCCTCACTATATTTTCCTTCACCGTTTTTGAGCACGTGTTTTATTTTATTAATCAACCGATTCGAAATTGTCTAAGGGCATGACGCCCACGTCCGACGTTAAGGGGCTCCCAGTCGCTGATTGCTCTTTTTCGAAACGAAAAAAGAAATACTTCTGAACAAGCCACATCTCCTATTTTTATAGGTATATTACTTCAGGTTCGTTCCTAGATTTCTATTAAGCTGAAAACATAATACCAGAAACTTTTCACGATAAAGATATTATTTCAAAATGATACGTTTTAGAATTTATGATCGAAATATTTTATATACCTACTATTAAAATCAACTTGTGATTTATTGTTAAAGATAGGTAATATGTAGATCTAGATTTCTATTAGAATAGATTTTTGATAAGTAATTATAAATAATTTATATCATTAATTTATTCAAAAAGCTAAGGCGGACCACGCGCCGACGTGTGTTTGTCGTCATTGCAGCGGTCGGTAGTATTATTTATCGAAGTGATTAAAGATGGGTACATCTTTATTCACATATACTATACATTATAAAATAGTAGATGTGGCTTGTTCACAAGTATTTATTTTTTCGTTTCGAACAAAAACAATCGTCGACTGGGAGCGCCTTAAGCTCATAAACCATTTATTGAATTCGAAAGCTTTAAAGTGTGTAACAAAGATTATGTATTTCGGAATAAATATATTTTTGAGCTTAAAATATTTAAATAATAATTATTTTGTTGTAAATACGTTCATAAGATACATTATAGCACCCAGACACGGAACAAACGTTTATTTTTATCACACAAATGTTTGTCCTAGGTGGGAATGAACCCACAACCTACAGCGCAGAAAGCAAAGCAGAGTTACTACTAACTGAACCAGGCCAGGGGGCCAGTAAAACCAGCCCCGGATTAACGGGGGGGGGGGGGGTGGGGGTTGACAAGCCGGGGCCCATGCCCCGGGTGTCAAGATCAGGGGGCGGCAAATTCACACTAATTGATTGACATTTGGACATAGCCTTCCGGAAGGCTAAATGGCTAAAAGTAAAAATAAATACAAGGGGGCGGGGGTAGCATTTTTCAGTTTTAAATATTAACCCCTAAAAATATTGAAGATCCGGGGCTGAGTAAAACTAACTTAAAACTATTGTATGTAATCCCCTACTCCGCTGACCCCACTTTCAAGATTAAGCTTAGTAGAGCGGAACAGATATCCTTAAAGTTGATGTTTAAAAGCTCCTAAGACACTTAGCGCTGCGCTTCAAGATAGTTGGCTCTTATCTTTGAATCGAGTCGCAATACTCGCGGGCCACTTCATATAAGTCGATAAAGATTTCTTAGTACGTAATTCTTCATTTTAAATTTTATTTCTTCTGCGCTGTAGGTTATGGGTTCGATCCCCACCCAGGGCAAATATTTGTGGGATGAACATAGATGTTTGTTCTGTATGGGTGTTACTATGTATATTATGTATCTATTTACAAAAAAAAATATATAAATATTCTATCAGTTATTTGATTCCCATAGTACAAGCTTTGCTTAGTTTGGGGCTAGATGGCGCTGTGTGTAAAGTCTGCCAATGTTTATTTATTTATTCCAGAAGAATTTTATTTAAGAACAAGCTGACCCGGCGAACTTCGTATCGCTTTAGAATTAACAAATGTTGTGTTAAGTTCCTGTTTCCGTTCCCGTTATAATATCCTATGCCCTTCTCATGGCTACCTCCCCACCAGCCTAAATTTTCAGCCAAATCTGTTCAGCCGTTCTTGAGTTATAAATAGTGTAACTAACATGACTTTCGTTTCGTCTCGTTTAGATTATAATTTATAATGTTTGTACCTGCCTCTGATTACCCCTATAAGATATCTTCAGGGATCTGAGAGTTTTAAGAGAATATTAAACCGTACTTTGAGATTACAGTCGTGATTATGTTATTTTTGTCAGCTGATAAGTTTTATAAATATGTATATAATTAATTAATACGTTTAAAATACTAAAAACAAAACCGACTTTATGTTTAAGGAACTACCTAACTGCAAAACATAACCACGTCGTGTTGGTCTCGTTGGATTTGTCTTGACGAGTACTAGAGCCCTAGAATTTATAAAAGACTAGCCGACCCGTGACAAACGTTGATCTGTCAATTTTTTTGTAATAATCACATAGGAAAAAGCAATTTCAGGCAGCTTCCAATTTTTTTCCTACAACTGTACTCCCTTGTACTGAAAAAATAAATTAAGAATTTTGGTAGAATGCGTATCATTCATTAGTCAAAAGTGCGTTGCTATGACGACTAAATGTTTTTAGTCTGTGATGTCAGATTTGTTGCACACCAACGCCATCTATACCAAAATCATCCTTTTTGCGTTTTTTGATCATTTAGTTGTTTTTCGGATTATAGCTATATTTATTCTGTTTTTTTATCTACATAATACTACACCAAACTTCATCTTAATCCGTTATGTCGTTTATTTTTGATTAGGGTACAAACATAGCATCCTAATCACAAACTTTCGCATTTATAATATTATTAGGATTAATTTTAAAATATATAAAAAAAAAACTTATTTTGTTTCTTTCATCCGCCAAAAACTACAAAAATATCGTTAAAAGCTTAACGTCGGCAATTACCCGATGCGAACCACAAAGTGCACGAGAGAAACTGTACATTTCTCGTGTTTACTTTTTACTTCTGCAAATGTGGTTCAATTAAAAAAACAGCCAAGTGCGAGTCGGACTCGCGCACGAAGGGTTCCGTACCATTATCTATAAAAAACGGCAAAAAACACGTTTATATGGGAGCTCCTCTTAAATATTTATTATATTCTGTTTTTAGTATTTGTTGTTATAGCGGCAACAGAAATACATCATCTGTGAAAATTTCAACTGTAGCTATCACGGTTCATGAGATACAGCCCTGTGACAGCAAAGTCTTAGTAATAAGGTCTCGTTTTTACTCACTGGGTACGGAACCCTAAAATGAACACTTACTTGCAATGTTTATTCATGCGGTCTGCACAGCGGACCTTTGAACTCGCTACTAAAATAAACTATGTAGATGCAAACGAAACGAAAATAAGCTAGAACATTGTATGGTTTGCATGTTTATTTCACGAAAATTAAAGCAAAACACAATAGTAGGGCTGTAGTAAATATTCGGTAACGTTGGCGCACACGTACCTAGTACCGAGTACCGAAACGTTATTCACGTACTTAAGCATTTAGTTACTCGCATTTTTCGTATCATGGGTACTTATGAGTACACTGTTTCAGTTCAACGATACTTGATTAATTTCAAATCGATTGATTCTAATTTAAAAATCGATTGCGAGAAAATATCGAATTATTAAATAATCGATTTTTTCACATCCCTATGTCAATGTAGGGGGGGACGTTCAGACACACGAGTGATCCTATAAGGGTTCCATTTTTTACTTTTAAAGCACGCAATCCTAATAATATACAAAATACTTTTTATATTTTTAGGGTTATCTAGCTGTCCCGAGACGACTTTGTACTGTCAAATTTCAATAATCCCAAACTTTATGCCACCCTTATCACTAGGCGTATATATACTACGACCTGTTCTCATACCTACCAAAAATACACAAAAAAATAAATATTGGTCAAGCCGTTTCGGAGGAATTTGGTTACAAACACTGTGACACGAGAATTTAATTTTAGGTTTAATTTTGTTTACCAAGGGGTCTATATCTCAAAAGGCAGATTTTTATCCTTCTCAAACATTAAAGGAAAAAAATAAAACGAAATCTCTAACTCAATAAATATGGAAAGGGTTGGTGAAGATTTAAATGGGCTACTAGGTCAAGTGGGGAAATGAAAAGGTCTTGATTTACTTATCGTAGAACATGTTTTAATTTATATTTGTCGCAAAGGTTTCCGAATTTTAGCAATTTATACAAAAAAAATATTATAAGCTCTTATTTATGGCGATAATTGAAATTTTTGACTTTTTGTATGCGCTGAATCTACCTGGATAAGACGGAAAAAGTGATAAAACTGAAGTGAAAACCATCCAATTTAAAAAGAAACCGTCTGGAATTTACTTAGCTAGTTATTTTTAAGCTATTGCATAGCTTCTATCGCGGGCCTTGAGCGTGGAGACCGAATCCAGAAATTTCGTAACGAAAATTTTACGAGACACTCACACTTACGCAATATGCGTGAGTGTGAGTGTTAGAGATTTCTCTTTTTTTTATTTTTATTTTATTTATTTAACTAACTAATTATATAAAAATTAACTGTTTAGCTATTCATAGTTTTGATTAAAAACGAAACTAGTGTTTTTGAAGAGCCAACGTTTACCTTGGGTTACATTATCGAAGTTTTCATACGGAACATAACGTTTTTGAAAATAATCTATAGCCTATGTTCATTAGGGATAATGTAATATTGTAATGGTAAAAGAATTTTTGAAATCGGGCCAGTAGTTTCGGAGCCTATTCGATGCAAACAAACAAACAAAAAATCAAATCTTTCCTCTTTATAATATTAGTATAGAAGTATAGATACATCAGAAGAACACATAGGCTACTTTTTATGTAGGTACCACGCGGGCGAAGCCGCTGGCGAAAGCTTGTACAATAATAAGTTGACAGCAAGCTGATCTGATGGTGGAGTCAAAAGCTGTTCAACGGACACTCACAATGGAACTTCTTAGTGAAAAATTCGATTGTGTAAAAATTGCATACCTGTCAAGTTTCAAGACAATGTAATATTATGTGACAGGTGATAGCGCGCTTCTCTGATCTTTTGTTCGAAGGAGGATTTAACAAAAGCTTGTTATTAAAAAATATTTTTCAACACAAGTCAGTCAATATTTATTTATTTATTTACTGCGCTCACGGTGCGCGAGACGACTCGCACTTGACTACCATGTTTATGTAGATGTCATCCGTTATCATGTCACTTTAATTTACTTACACGCATTATGCAACAATACACCAAGGGCGGATCCAGCTTTGGCGCCAGAGGGGGGTCACGTGAACATGGGGGGGGGGGGGTCAAAATGTTGGCTTTAATCAGGATTTGAATTATGCAGTAATGTAGACCATGGTTTCTTGTGATTTTGACTGAATTTTAAAATTCAAGTGTATAAGATACTTAATTAAATACACATTTTGTTGCGGTAACGTTATTTTGGCAAAATATTATCGAAATAATGGAAGTAGCCAAAAACTAACTAGTAGGTTGGGTAGCTTATATTTGTGTGTGAATATGAGCCAAAAATTTAAATGTGTGTCCAAAGACTCCAGAGATTTGCAGGATTTTGTTAACTATGGCAAAACTTCAAAGTCATTATACAAGAGTTTTACATGGACCTGGTCCCAGCTCAAGGGGGGGTTAAGACCCCCATGCCCCCCGCCCTGGATCCGCCCATCTGGATCATCCCAGCAATACACCTGCGTTCAGGCTTCTTCTCTCTCCCGAGACGTTACGAGGTCACTCTCACGTACGAGTAAACATTTACAAAAGTTATCAATCAAGTTATATACCATCTGAAATTGAACCTTAATTCAACGTAACACGTGCCAATATGCATTGTCAAGTTTTAATGTAACATTTGCGGTAAGTACGCGTTTTGCGTTTTGTTTAGAGATTTTACGCGGATTAAACAGTGAGCTTTTGAGTTATGTTGACTGGCCTCACAGCTCTGTTGGTAGTAACTCTGCCTTCTGCGCTGTAGGTTGTTGGTTCGATTTCCACACAAGACAAACAATTGTTTGATGAACAATGGATGTCTTTTTCTGTGTCTGGTTGTTAATATGTATTATCACTACATAGTATAAAACAAAGTCGCTTTCTCTGTTCCTATATCCCTGTATGCTTAAATCTTTAAAACTACGCAACGTATTTTTAATAGATAGATTGATTCAAGAGGAAGGTTTATATTATTTTTGTATAATACATGCATAATATAGTAGAAAAACACTGATAATTTTAGAGGTTTCTAATGTGATGTCGTAAATAAACACATTTTTTTGCGCTTACATTGCAAATGCTGGCTGAACCCCACGAGATATATCAAAATAATGTACTACAGTATTGTATACCTTAAAAACGTCTACAAAAAAGTCTACGATGGTATTAGAAATGTCTTACGCACAGCGAAGCGGGCACGGGTCAGCTAGTACATAATAATTTGAATCATTTAACAACTTAATCTATAAATTCGTCATAATATGTATAGAAAGATTGCTCAACGAGCCAAGTTTTATTTTGAAGCATAATAATGTATTGGCCTCGGTAATACTCTTTGGCAGTTTATTGTAAACAGCAGGGCCCATGACGTGAGTCAACTTCGAGGATTTCGCTAGCCTCCGAGATATCGGTCTGATGTTGTGACGGTTGCGCGTGTTGTGCTCATGTATCTGGCTGTGTAACACATATGAGTCTAGATTTGTTTTCACGTATGTGGCCACTTGATAGATTGCGATACTGGGCAGCGTGAGGATTCCTCTAACTGACTGAAATACGGCCTAACAGTAACATCGCTACAGATACGTACAATTGCTCGTACGGCCTTTTTCTGCAATCTGAACACGCGTTTCCAGTCGGCAGCATGTGCCCAAAGTTCGGTGCCGTACTGCAGCAGCGAATGTACGGTAGCAAAGTAGCACGCACGTACCACATCTGCAGACACAACCCACGCAAGTCGACCTAACGCGTAGCACGCACTGCCCAACCTACCACACAACGTATGGATGTGGTCGGACCACTGCAGTCCCCTATCTATCTGTAGCCCGAGGAAGTCGTAGAGTCTACCCGCTCAATTGGCTCACCATCAACCGTCACAATAAGTGATCTCACTTATAGAATCACTCGTGTGCCTGAACACCAGCTACATATTGATGGACATTTCGCACAGCGTCACCTAGTCTCAAACTAAACAAGAAACTAACAGATAACTAATAGATGAATAACATGTCATTTCATCCACCTTAAGTTCGAAGGGGTTAATAAAATCCTTTAACGTTATAGTTCAAAGGGGTAGGTAGGTAACGAGTATCATCTAAGGAACAGAAATGTCGAAGGTATGAGAGATACGCAGTCGGGGCGGATGCCTCTCCAAGAATTGCTTTTCATAAATACAAGATGCTTTCGCCCTTGAGCTAGTGATGCGAAAGTCATCCGTATCCGTGTTTCCGTACCCGTAAAAAAGAAGTTAGAACAGTGGCGCGGCATGGCGGCTTGCTAAATAAACGTGTTTTCACATTTTTTTTATTATCTCTTGCAATTGATTTTAAAATAAATCAATTCAACGTTTAATTTTCAATTATTTCTTTAAAATAATAATAAAAATGGCCCTATTTTCCTTTTTCACTTACAACTTTCGTGAATTGCACTACATGTTATGACAAAACGGGAACTTCTCACGTAAATAGTAAATTGTTTAAAATAATTTTCCTTGTTTAAAATATACCAATCTAGTTTCTGTTTAAAAAAAAATATATAATTTCTTAATTGATTGATTCAGGCGTGACTTTGCGGAAATCCATTTTAAAAAACTAAACGGACAAAGATATATAGCAACAAATTCCGCCAATCTGCTCCCAAAGAGTCCAACCCAATGTAAAATACTCCAGTAGAAAACTGTTCTGGAAAGAACCTGGAAAAGTACAGTAAATTGGTACAATAAAATAAGAATACAATAGATAAGAAATGAAAATAAAATTAAATAAAAACTGTAAATAAGACAATAAAAATAAAATAATACAATAAACAAGATAATAAATACACTAATACCCAAGTAAACAAAATTAAATAAATAAATTTAGATAATACTTATAGAATGTACTCGAGGATATTTTTAGGTCTCGAGGGATCTCGTAGAATTTTGTAGGTTCTCGTAGGGTCTCGTAGAATTTTGTAGGTTCTTGAAAAAAGTACCACAAATTAACCGCACCTCCCTACAAAAAACTGAAACTATAAAAAACGAGATAAAACAATAACAAATAAAATAATACAATAAACAATATAATAAATACACGAATACACAAAGACAAAAATAAATAATAAATTTAAAGAACCTGAAAAAAGTACCCTAAGAGTTTCCTAAGAGTATCTACTTCATAGTTTCAGTTTTCTGTAGGGAGGTGCGGTTAATTTGTGGTACTTTTTTCAAGAACCTACAAAATTCTACGAGACCCTTCGAGAACCTACAAAATTCTACGAGACCCTACGAGAACCTACAAAATTCTACGAGATCCCTCGAGACCTAAAAATATTCTCGAGTACATTCTATAAGTATTATCTAAATTTATTTATTTAATTTTGTTTACTTGGGTATTAGTGTATTTATTATCTTGTTTATTGTATTATTTTATTTTTATTGTCTTATTTACAGTTTTTATTTAATTTTATTTTCATTTCTTATCTATTGTATTCTTATTTTATTGTACCAATTTACTGTACTTTTCCAGGTTCTTTCCAGAACAGTTTTCTACTGGAGTATTTTACATTGGGTTGGACTCTTTGGGAGCAGATTGGCGGAATTTGTTGCTATATATCTTTGTCCGTTTAGTTTTTTTTATTTTTTTTTATTTTTTTTTTATATAATTTCTTTATTCAACATTCTTCCGCATTTACAAGGTCTTTGATTAATACCGTGGGTTAAGCAGCGCTAGGAAACCAAGATTCTTGTTTTAATTTTCCGTATGCGAGGTACGCGATGTATATTCGGAATATCACTATCGAACTACACAATACCTATAGATACCTTATCATACTTGTCGAAATAGGTCTTTGCGAAATATAAAATGGAACAATGTGGGAACAAACTCCACGAGAAAATTTGTTTTTCATACTTAACCCATTGTACAAACTGTTATAATTGTAAATAGAACTGCCAAATTTACGACTTTGCGATGAATAAGTAATCTACAAGTGGTACTTCCTTTATTTGAAGTCGGTTAAAATACCAAAGAACTCGACTCAAAGTCAAGCTCATTATTTCGTTTTATAAATAAAGTCAAGTAATAACTAATCGTATTTACATGATCTAGAAAAATCGGCTAAGTGTGAGTCGGTCTCGCGCACGAAGGGTTCCGTACCATTATTTATAAAAAACGACAAAAAACACGTTTGTTGTATGGTAGCAGCACTTAAATATTTATTTTATTTTGTTTTTAGTAATTGTTGTTATAGCAGCAACAGAAATAAATCATCTGTGAAATTTGCTACTATGTAGTTATCACGGTTCATGAGATACAGCCCTGTGACAGACAGACGGACAGCGAAGTCTTAATAATAGGGTCTCGTTTTTACCCTTTGGGTACGGAACCCTAATAAGCAATAAATAAATAAAATAAAAATAAAAATTGTTTTATTCTTAATTATATAATACTAGCTGCTCGCCCCGGCTTCGCACGGGTGGTATCTGTATGAAAAGTAGCCTATGTGTTATTCTGATATATAAGTTTTATTACTGTAAAGTTTCATTTTAATCCGTTAAGTAGTTTTTGCCTGAAAGAGTAACAAACACACACAAACACTTACAAACTTTCGCATTTATAATATTAGTAGGATAGTATTATAGATATATCCATTGAGTGGATTTATGGGAGCCGTCATCCAGTATCATTACTGTCATGCCGACCCGCCAAGATCCCAATACAACAATATAAGAAAATTTATTTTTTCGACATCCTGTTCGTTCCTTATCCTGACCTCTAGGGAAGCTCTACTAGATTGGACTTCCGCTAGACACTATTTTATAAGACATCCTGTAGTTAAGACGAATCCAGAAATGAAAATAAATCATCATCTCCTAGCTCTTATCCCACTTAGTCATCATGTGGGGTCGGCACAACATGTAGAAATAAAAACCGGCCAAGTGCGAGTCGGACTCGCGCATGAAGGGTTCCGTCTATAAAAACGGCAAAAAAATCACGTTTGTTGTATGGGAGCCCCCCTTAAATATTTATTTTATTCTGTTTTACTCGTAGTATTTGTTGTTATAGCAGCAAACGAACTACATAATCTGTGAAAATTTCAACTGTCTAGCTATCACGGTTCATGAGATACATCTCTGTGACAGACAGACGGACGGACGGACAGACAGACAGACAGACAGACAGACAGACAGCAATACCCCCCTTCTCGGCAGTCGGATAAAAAGAGGATAAACCTAAGGAGCCAATACAAATCTGCTTTTGTACAAAGTTTTCCATAACAAACATGCGCCGGCATAAGTAGCTCGCGACTTTGTGAGGCGAACCGACAAAATGGAATTTAACATTTACTTGAAATGTTCTTTGTAAAGGCGCATTTTCATTGGTCGTTAACTCAGTCGTTACACAGAATGCGGGGATTCCCCGAATACGGGCCATCGACTGTTGAAAGTAGGTAATCTTTGTCTCACTACTCTCTAGCTTTACCTAGCTTCTAAGACGTTGCCAAAGTGATCCTTGTGATTTTATTGAAATAAATACCTTGACTTTGACTCAGCCGTATGGCATACGATTATTTCTTGCACGCGGCTTAACAACCAATGAAGCCAATGAAGAATGAAAGCAAGCGTAGCGCGGGGACTCAGATTACGAATGTTATTTGGTTTCTCACTCCCACTCTTTCAAAACTAATGCGCGGTGAAGATATTATTATCGCATGCGGTCCTTATGGCATGCTTAACAAATATTTCCTGTACCCCGCATGCTGGCCCTATCGTCTAAAGAAAACGGTTATCGCATACGGTTCTTATGGCATGCTTAACAAATATCTCCCGTGTCACGCATGCGGGCCCTATCGACTAATGAAAACGGTTATCGAATGCGGTTCCTATGGCATGCTTAACAGATATCTCCCGTGTCACGCATGCAGGCCCTATCAACTAATGAAAACGGTTATCGAATGCGGTTCCTATGGCATGCTTAACAGATAACTCCCGTGTCACGCATGCAGGCCCTATCTACTAATGAAAACGGTTATCGAATGCGGTTCCTATGGCATGCTTAACAGATATCTCCCGTGTCACGCATGCAGGCCCTATCAACTAATGAAAACGGTTATCGAATGCGGTTCCTATGGCATGCTTAACAGAAATCTCCCGTACCTCGCATGCGGCCCCTATCGACTAATGAAACCGGTCCCTATGGCATGCGTAAACATAATTCGAGCTCCAACGACCAACGAAAATGTACCTTAAGGATGTTCTGAGATCTACTCTATTGTTTCTCTTACCTTTGTTATGGAAAATTCCTTGTTATGGAAAATTCCATTCAAGATGGGAATTTCGCTTTATTGCATTTTACATTATTTGTTCTAACTAATGGCAAAGATGAAGTATGGCAAAGATAAATAAAACGAATTAAATAAACGCCTTTGTGAATGAAATTCTGAAAGCATACACAAAGGAATGATACTGAGAAGATGAAACCAAAACAAAACTTTTTTAATTAGTTGTAGTAACATTTTAATTGAAATCAAAACAAAACAGAAGATAAATAGGGGCTCTATCTTCAGCGCTGTAGGTTGTGGGTTCGATCCCCATCCAGAGCAAATATTTGTGTGATGAAAATAGATCTTTGTTCTGTGTCTGGGTGTGTAGTATGTATCATCAGAAAGTATTTACAAAAAAAAAAAAAACGTATATAAGTATTCTATCATTTATCTAGTTCCCATAGTACAAGCTTTGCTTAGTTTGGGGCTGGGCTGGCGATGTGTAAAATGTCCACCAGTATTTATTTATTTATTTATTTATTTTTCGGTATTTCGTTTTTTTCGGTATTCATATTATATTCGGTAAGTAGTTTTATTTTAGGAGCTCTCACAAGATGGTTCTCTATTGGAAACGTATATTATAATTTTTGTTGCTTTTCTTCATGTATATCTTTTTACCTGGTGGTCCGATTTTGATGTTTTTTATATTGTGTAAAGAATAGTTTAAAGTTGGTCCCATTTAAATTGTATAAAAAGGATTAATCGTTCCTTCATGAAACTTAAAAAAAAACGAATATAATCTCTTGACTTTGCAAGTGGTCAAAACTTTTGTCACTTTTCTTTTTAACCGACGAAAAACGGAGTAGGTTCTCAAGACGACGAATAACTTTTTTTGTTTTTAAAAAATTACCGTTATTACCCGTATATTGCTAGTCCTTACATAAATATTGCTAGTTCTTACTAATCACTACATAGAATAAAGCAAAGTCGCTTTCCGCTTCCCGCGTCTGTATGTCTGTATGTATGTTTGCTTATATCTTTAAAACTGATGCGGTTTTTTTTAATAAATAGAGTGATTCAAGAGGAAGGTTTATATGTATAATACATGCATAATATAGTAGAGAAACACTGATAATTTTAGAGGTTTCTAATGTGATGTCGTAAATAAACACATTTTATTGCGCTTACATTGCAAATGCTGGCTGAACCCCACGAGATATATCAAAATAATGTACTACAGTATTGTACACCTTAAAAACGTCTACAAAAAAGTCAACGATGGTATTAGAAATGTCTTACGCACAGCGAAGCGGGCACGGGTCAGCTAGTATATAAATATAAGAGTAACTCCTAAACTGCTGGACAGATTTCTTCCCCTTCTTTAGCCACTGGCTCATATTCGTACGAACTTACTCATCACTGTTGTTGGGAAGTTTTTCGATTACGTCTTACTTTGAACGTCTTCATTTAGATTAGACCATTCAGGATCGAGTTTGTCCTTGTGACTTCAATTCGAGCACAAATCAATTTGAGATCTTTACTATATGCAAATTTTTACAATCGTGATTCTTGGCCGACGATGCCCATCACTACATAGTATAAAGCAAAGTCGCTTTACGCTTCCCGCGTCCTTATATCTTTAAAACTACACAACGGATTTTGATGCGGTTTTTTTTAATAGATAGAGTGATTGAGGAGGAAAGTTTATATGTATAATAACATGCTACCCGTGCGAAGCCGGGGCGGGTCGCTAGTATAAGATAAATGTTAAGGGTGTCATAACCTTCGAGAAAAAATAAAAGTTTTTTTTTCTGTGGGATTATTGAAATTTGACAGGACAACGTCTGTCGGGACAACTAGTTACTTATAAACTTTTCTAAAAGCATTAAATCTACACAAAAAAAAATATTTATATACGAGTATGTTTATCACAATAATGCTCGTCTTGGATGAAAATTGGACCAGGTGAGGCCACTCAATATGAATTCCAGAAGTTCCAGAAAGTTATCATAATAATTTCGAAGGTCGTGGGTTCGTATCCTGGTGTGCATCAATGGATTTTTCTGTTCGAAAAATGTATATGCGCATCAAAACACGTTGAAGAAAACATCGTGAGGCAACCAGTTAGTATTCTTATAAGCGGCGATGGGCTTGCAACCTGTCGCGTTTGGAATGCTAACTACTGCGAAATGTGGGACTACTACTAGACTATTACTAGACATCTTCAAAGGATCTAAGCGCCTGGAGATCTGAGAGGATGTCTACCGTACTCGGGGATTTCAGTAGTGATTCTATTTTTTTATTATAATAAAATTAATTAAGGATTTATTTCACGTTCAGTAAATTTAGTAATTATATATAGCTAGCAAGCAGTGGCTCAACTGGAATGAAGACGTGGAAGATTTAGTATAGTTGGGTCATACTGTTAGTTCATATAATTGGTTCATATACTCGTAGCTGGGTATTAAGCTCGTAGTGCTAATTGAACCCCGGGGCTATGAGTTCTAACATTGTAACAACTGTAACTTGTTACTACAATTTGACCAAATTCTCACCCGCACATAACTTTTAGGGCTGTGTGAGGCTTTCAAATTAAATCAAATTAAATTATTCATTCATTTCATTTTATTTATTTTCAAAAAGAAAACAATAATTGTATGCGGAAAATTATCAATATACCTAAATAATTATAGTTTAGTTAGAATACATCAAATTCAAATTCAAATGACATTTATTTCAATAAAATCACAAGGATCGCTTTGAAACGTCTTAGGAGCTTGGTTAAGCTACGCCTGTTCTTCGCAACCAAGCCTAGAAAAATCAGGCAACAAACACGGCTTGGGGCCTATTATTTTTTCAATGATCTTTTCCTTAATGCTATGTAGAGCTCCAGTGTGGTGCCGATCGAAAAAGGTGAAGGCTCAAACAAGAATCCATTTATTATATTATATGAGTAGGTAACAGATAAAAAAAACATTTTAGACTGCAGCAAACATGTTACAGCCATAATCAGTGCGTCACGCATGCAATATTCTAAGTTGATACAAAATTTCAAAAAATCATTAACAAATACATAAACATAAAATGTATAATAATCATAATCAATAAAAATGTATAATCTTTCATCACCTAGTATACTCTCAAATCGATAAAATAGCAATATTATATCGTAAACTAAATGAAAAATCACAGTTTGACTTTACTAAACTTTCGGTCCTAGTAATTTCGGTCAATCCGAGCTCCTAGCTCGAAAGTTTCCGATTCTGATGATCAAAAAGAAAAGTTACTTTGAAAGTTAAAATCGCTACGTTTCTGCCTCTTCAAGTTTAACGAAAAGGTACCTGTAAGAAAGATAATTGTATCAATTAGCGGAGAACACGACCTTACGTACAGAGCTCTTGTTACAAGATTTCAGAATTAAGGTTGAAAACGTTTGGAGAAGGCAAAATTGTTCAATGTTCTGAATTAATTAATACAAATACGAACAGAATACGGGTCTGGTATTCTTCATAGTGGACACTATGAAGAATACCAGACCCGTATTCTGATGATGATAATTAATGACAGGTACCTACTTACTTGAATCAAACAACTGAAACTGAGATTAACGTTAAATAAATATAGTCCTTAAAACATTAAATTCGGCGAAAGCCCACTTTTTGCAGTGGTTAGTATTCAAAGAACATCGCCGCTTATAAATATGATAATCTGGGTTTTTTACAAAAAAATAACCGTTTTGAGCACGCGTTATAATACTCGTATAATCCTAAAATCATTTAGTAGGTACTTTACTTTTTTAGTTAAAAAATGTATCACTAAATTTATGATAGACAAAGTAAACCTGCCTAATCCATACACATGTCACAGGCAAAATCTGTATGAAAAAATAATGTCTACCAATATTTATGTATTTATTTTATATACAATAATTGCTCGTTTAAAGGTATTAGATAGATTAGGATTAAGAAATGATGACTGCATTAAAAATGCCACATCCAATACCTGCCACTCTTGTGCTGGGCGTGGCGTGTCGGTCGTTAGTCGCAGAATCCGCTTGCGGCAACAAGTGAGCTCCACTGTCTCACGTTACAAAAATAAACATCAAACTACAAGGGACGCCGGTAGCACTTAGATGTAATCCTACACTAAATTCACTATATTTATCGAAACAGAGGTGGCGTAACCTTAAAGTGACAGTTCTAAAACACCTACCTACGAAAGTTTGCAAGTGTGATTGAATATTTGTTTTCTGTGAACGATTTTATCGATTCAGAATTTGCTTGAATTAGGTAATTTAAAATTGATAATGTCACGACTGTAATCTACAAGTACGGTAGATATCCTCTCAGATCTCCAGGCGTTTAGATCCTTAGGGGGTAGCCAGAGGTATGTCAAAACATTATATTTGGCACATGTCTACATTATGCCTTAATGCATCCTATACCTAATAGCATATAGACTACGTACTAAGCAAGCAAAGCCGCTGACGAAAGCTAGTTTGTTATGCAAAGTTCAAACTTAGTGTATGGCTTGAGTGTCGCGAGTCGAGCGTCGAGCGGGGCGAGGCGTGCTGGCGGTCAACGTGAGGGCTTGTCCCGAATGCATGCTAAAGGCGGAAACATATTTGTACGTGTCGTGGCGTGGCTTAAATAGCGTCTGTCCGCCCCACTGACCGCTCCGCTGTCGCTTTACAATTCTGGTCGCAAGCTAACCATCGAGCGGGCCATCTAATACATAATTAATTAAATTATTTCCTGAATTAAACATTTTCCTTTTTTAATTCGTTTCTAAATGGCAATTAATATTAATAATAATATTAGTGGCCATCTTCCGATAGCGAGCAATGATAGCTGATAGAATACTTAATTTTCTTATTTTAAACATACTTTATGATATTATAATGAACACACACAGAACAAACATTTATGTTCATCATACAAATGTTTTTTTCTTTGATGGGATCGATTTCCATACAATATACCCACCCACGATACCCACAACCTAGACTACCTATCTACCTACATAAAGCAGTGCTAGGACCAACCGAGCGATAAAGCTAGTCAGAACTTAACTTCATTGTCTTGTCTAGGATATTCTACATTAATGTTCTAGCTCTTAAGGCGCTGCCAGTTCCTAAAACCGCGGCAGAAACGACTAAGACAGTTAACAACGGCAAGCTCTAGATGGCGTATGCGTTATAAGATCGCGTTGCTGGTACCTACGTAGGCAAGTAATAGGGGTAGCTTTACCCACCTCTCAATAACCATTTTCTCTTTGTCCGCCTTTGCTTTTCGAATAAATTAATTATATAAATTATGTATTATGTATTATGTAATTGTACTTATCAAAAACCTATTCTAATAGAAATCTAGATCTACATATTACCTATCTTTAACAATAAATCACAAGTTTATCTTAATAGTAGGTATCAAAGTATTTCGATCATAAATTCTAAAACGTATCATTTTGAAATAATATCTTTATCGTGAAAAGTTTCTGCTATTATGTTTTCAGCTTAATAGAAATCTAGGTAGGAACCTGAAGTAATATATTTATAAAAATAGGAGATGTGGCTGGTTCAGAAGTATTTCTTTTTTCGTTTCGAAAAAGAGCAATCGTCGACATACAGCCCCTTAAGAACAGAAATAGAACTAAGATATTGTTCAA
The DNA here is from genome assembly GCA_912999785.1 of Hydriomena furcata. Taxonomy (NCBI): domain Eukaryota; kingdom Metazoa; phylum Arthropoda; class Insecta; order Lepidoptera; family Geometridae; genus Hydriomena; species Hydriomena furcata. Next base: position 2,832,657 of record OU538826.1, read on the forward strand.
CATTTTCTTACAAAGATCATGTTACTCGTTGCAAAACTGCTTTTGTCTGTTGTTACCTACCATTTTCTTTAGGATTAAATTAAAAAAAGTACCTACCTTAGTTGCTGGTATTGTAAAGAACACAGACCAGGTTTTGGAATTTCCAACAATCTCTGAAAGAGTTTAGCGGCTTATTTTATTTAAATATGATGCGCGTATCAGTAACGGTTCAGTTTTTACCCTTTGGGTACGGAACCCTAAAAACATCTGAATCGGATCACCAGGTAAAAAAAAATAAAGTGGTCATATCCTAATATCCTAATAATATTATAAATGCGAAAGTTTGTGATAAGGCTGCTATGTTTGTTCCCTAATCAAAAATAAACTACAAAACGGATTAAGATGAAATTTGCCTGTAGTATGTAAATAAAAAATCAGAATAAATAAAGAGAGAACTTATAATCCGAAAAACCAACCCCTAAAAGATAAAAAAACGCAAAAAGGATGATTTTGGTATAGATGGCCCAGTTGTGCAACAAATCTGACATCACAGACTAAAAACATTTAGTCGTCATAGAAACGCAGTTTTGACTAATTAATGATACGCATTCTACCAAAATTCGTAATTTATTTTATCAGTACAAGGTTTGTAGGGAAAAAATTGGAAGATGCCTGATTTTTTGTTCCTATTATATTCTTAAAATTTGCCATTGTTCTGGCAAATTTTAAAATAAATTACGAATTTTGGTAGAATGCGTATCATTAATTAGTCAAAACTGCGTTTCTATGACGACTAAATGTTTTTAGTCTGTGATGTCAGATTTGTTGCACAACTGGGCCATTTATACCAAAATCATCCTTTTTGCGTTTTTTTATCTTTTAGGGGTTGGTTTTTCGGATTATAAGTTCTCTCTTTATTTATTCTGATTTTTTATTTACATACTACAGGCAAATTTCATCTTAATCCGTTTTGTAGTTTATTTTTGATTAGGGAACAAACATAGCAGCCTTATCACAAACTTTCGCATTTATAATATTATTAGGATATTAGGATATGACGTTTGTCACGGGTCGGCTAGTATAAAAATATGTATGTATACGCATTTGAGAAACTCCTATTTACATCTGTTGAAAATGAATTGTTGACACCAAATACTACTTAAAGCGTTCACTGAAACATCTTGGACAGGTAACCGCTCCAATTAGACTCCAGTTTCCAGGTTAGACATAATTAAGTCTATTCTTATCTGGATACACGTGTTCGCTATTTATTATCCTTGTGTATCCGAGCTAGTTTACGTCTAGACCTTTCTTTGTGACATTTTTAGGGTTCCTTACTCAAAGGGTAAAAACGGGACTCTATTACTAAGACTTTGCTGTCCGTCTGTCTGTCCGTCCGTCTGTCTGACACAAGGCTGTATCTCATGAACCGTGATAGCTAGACATTTTAAATTTACACAGGTGATGTATTTATCTTGCCGCTATAACAACAAATACTTAAGGGGCTCCCAGTCGCTGATTGCTCTTTTTCGAAACGAAAAAAGAAATACTTCTGAACAAGCCACATCTCCTATTTTTATAAGTATATTACTTCAGGTTCCTACCTAGATTTCTATTAAGCTGAAAACATAATAGCAGAAACTTTTCACGATAAAGATATTATTTCAAAATGATACGTTTTAGAATTTAGGACCGAAATATTTTATATACCTACTATTAAAATAAACTTGTGATTTATTGTTAAAGATAGGTAATATTTAGATTTAGATTTCTATTAGAATAGATTTTTGATAAGTAATTATACATAATTTATATCATTAATTTATTCAAAAAGCTAAGGCGGACCACGCGCCGACGTGTGTTTGTCGTCATTGCAGCGGTCGGTAGGATTATTTATCGAAGTGATTAAAGATGGGTACATCTTTATTCACATATACTATACATTATAAAATAGGAGATGTGGCTTGTTCACAAGTATTTCTTTTTTAAAAACAATCGTCGACTGGGAGCGCCTTAAAACAAAATAAAATATATATACCTCCCATACGTGATTTTTTTGCCGTTTTTATAGATAATGGTATGGAACCCTTTTTGCGATATTCCGACTCGCATTTGGCCGGTTTATATGATATTTTGTGTAATGATCAACAGACGACGAAGGTTCTTAAATTGATGTGCAATTTTTTGCTTTATTTTGTTTTATGTATGCGCATATCTTCTTACCTGATGATGATTTTTTTTTGTAGATAATAGTCCCAAGTTGATTCCATTTAAATTATATTCATGTGGGACTAATAGGTCCTTCATAAAACTTAATAAACGAATATAGTCCCTTGACTCTCCCTTTCACAAACAACAATCAAAAAAATAACTAATTCCCTTTAGTTATTTTTTGGAACGAAGTTCCTTATCGCGCGTTGTGAAAGGGGGCTACGGAAAAAATTCTTACTAAAAGTTGTCACGAAAAGTTGTCACGACACTTTTTTGCTATAGTATATCTATTAATATACAGTCGTGGTCAACTAATTAGGGATACTCTTTGGTTAAACCGAATTGTGAATTTATTTTTTATTTTCCAACGAGTCTAAACCATATTCCATATCTCTTACATGTAAGTATAATTAGTCATTTATGTGCCCGATTATACAAACAATAACAACTTCTTAAACATTAAACCTCTTTACAGTATAGCTGATAGATTATCGTAGTGCTATTTGTTCAAATAATGCTGGCTGGCCATTTAATTAGGGACACTGAGATATTGCGTTCTATTTTAAAAATTTGAATCTCAATACTTTTTTACTTCTTCTCTTATAGTTTCGTGGTAGTTTTGGCGGCAATCCCGATATTTATTTTAAGTTTTGAAAAATATTTTGAAGAAAAATGGGTAAAAATAAAAGTTGCGATCCAAAACTACGAAAAATTATCATGAAGTTTGTTGTCGAGCATGGTTGGCCATACCGAAGGATAGCAGAACATTTAAATTGTTCAAAAACTATGGTATACAATGCAGTGCAACATGTCAGACGCAATAACACAGATTTAAATGTACCCAGAACAAAAAGATCGAGAAAAACAACTCCGCAAGAAGATAGAATGATAACCAGGTTAGCTAAGAAAGATCCGTTTCTAGGCTCTATTTTAATTAAACACGAAGTGTTTGGGACAGACGAAAGAGCTGGTGTCTCAGCGAGAACCGTTCGACGACGTCTGGTAGAAGCAGGGTTGTTCGGAAGAGTGGCTCGCAAAGTACCGTTGTTGAAGAAAGAACATAGAAATGCTCGTTTGGCGTTTGCACGTAAATATGGACATTGGACCTACGCCCAATGGCAACATGTATTATTCTCTGACGAGACCAAGGTTAATTTGATTTCTTCAGATGGAAGGCAATACGTACGGCGTCCAGTAAAAGCGGAAATGAATCCAAGATTCACAAAAAAGCAGGTGAAACATGGCGGTGGAAACATTAAAATGTGGGGTTCATTTTCTGGACGTGGAGTGGGACCTGTGAGGAAAGTTCAGGGTAACTTAGACCAACATCAATACAAGGCAATATTGGAGGAAACGATGCTTCCCTATGCTGAGGAGCATCTCCCTATTATATGGACGTTTCAGCATGATAACGACCCGAAACATACCGCCCGTTCAGTCAAGTCGTTTCTTACCAGTCAGTCAGTATCGGTGCTAGATTGGCCAGCAAATAGCCCGGACCTTAACCCAATCGAGCACCTTTGGCACGAAATCAAGAAAAAAGTAGCCACTTATCGTACCACAACTTTAAATGAACTTAATGAAGCTTTTTGTGAGGCATGGGCAAACATTCCTGTCGAAACATGCCAGAAACTGATAATGTCTATGCCACATCGGTGTCAAGCGGTAATCACTAACAAAGGTTTTGCTACTGGGTACTGATTTTACACGTAATAAAATGGAGCTGTTAAAGATATTATAATACTGCAGATTATTAGTTTTGTTTAACTCTATTTTTCATTATAGTTTACTGTCCTTAATTAAATGTCCAGCTACAGAATTATACCTTAAAATTGAATACATGTTCAACCTTTGATATTAAATACTTTTTTCTATTTATTTATTATTTTATTTACAGCCATTTAAAGCATAATAATCGGACCAAATTATGCAAATAATAGTTACTGAGAAATCAATAGGGTTTTATATTTGTATGTACATAACCGGTTATTGTTCTTCACTATCTTGCATGTCCCTAATTAGTTGACCACGACTGTATATATCTATTAATTGTGTCGAGGTCGAGGTGGAAGTGGAGGTCGAGATGGAGGTCGAGGTCGAGATGGAGGTCGAGGTCGAGGTCGAGGTCGAGGTCGAGGTCGAGGTCGAGGTCGAGGTCGAGGTCGAGGTCGAGGTCGAGGTGGAGGTGGAGGTCGAAGTCGAGGTCGAGGTCGAGGTCGAGGTCGAGGTCGAGGTCGAGGTCGAGGTCGAGGTCGAGGTCGAAGTCGAAGTCAAAGTTGATTCCCCTTCCCTTGTCCCACGTTATTTTGTGAGAAGAGAACTTCGTTCCATCCGGGTGTCCCTTGACACCTCTCAAGTTTTTCACTCAGAATGAAACTTCTTAGGTGTAAGGAGAGCGCGACCAAAACTGGAAAACTCAGGCAACAAACACGGCTTAGTGCCTATCACTTTTTCGATAATCCTTTTCGTAAATGCTACATAGAGCTTCAGTAGGGTGCCGATCGAACGAGGTGAAAGCGCAAACTATTTTCATCATATTGATTTTTTAGGGTTCCGTGCCCAAAGGGTAAAAACGGGACCATATTACTAAGACTTCGCTGTCCGTCTGTTCGTCTGTCTGTCACAGGGCTGTATCTCATGAACCGTGATAGATAGACAGTTGAAATTTTCACAGATGATGTATTTTTGTTGCTGCTATAACAACAAATAAACTAAAAACAACAGAATAAAATAAATAATCAAGTGGGGCTCCCATACAACAAACGTGATTTTTTGGCGTTATTTATGGATAATGGTACGGAACACTTCGTGCGCGAGTCCGACTCGCACTTAGCTGGTTTTTATTATTATCGCAAATACGTGGGTATTGGCCTTTTTTTGGGTCATCACATCAAATGGTCGCTGGCGATAAAGCAACGTTCCCTCAATCTATTTACGTACAAAGTTAAAATTAAAATAAACAATAAATAATTACGTTTATAAAACTAAAAAGAAAACCAACGAAAATGTTTCGATCAATCGAAAAGTCAAATTCAAATTCAAATTCAAAAATCATTTATTAAATAAAATCACAAGGATCACTTTGAAACGTCTTAGGAACTAGGTGAAGCTACGCCGATTCCACGCGACCAAGCCTAGAAGAATCAGGCAACAAACACGGCTTGGGGTCTACCTTTTTTTTAATGATCCTTTCTCTAATGCTATGTAGAGCTCCAGTGTGGTCCAGTAACTCTGCCTTCTGCGCTGTAGGTTGTGGGTTCGATTCCCACCTGGGACTGTGTGATGATCATAGATGTTTGTTATGTATAGATAATGTAATTAGACGTTATAAATTTCATTTCATTTATTCATAACGAATACAAATCGTGTTTGAATTTTTATCATATTATTTATCATTAGCTACAAACGAAATAATTTTTTTATCTGTTGGTATATCAGTTATCTGGATAGCTACTTTGGGCTAAATGGCGCACATAATATTAATTTATTTTGAAGGAGTGTGGGGGAAATACGAATAAAAAAAAAAAAAAAATGGTTCACGACTGTAATCCCCAAGTACGGTAGACGTCCTCTCAGATCTCTAGACGCTTAATCCTTTAAAGATGTCTAGTGGGGGTAGTCAGAGGCACGTCCAAACATTATATTTGGCGCATGCCCACATTTTGCAGTAGTTAGCATTCCATACGTGACAGGTTGCAAGCCCATCGCCGCTAACTGGTTTCCTCACGATGTTTTCCTTCACCGTTTTAGGCACGTGTTTTTGATGCGCATATAAATTTTTCGAACAGAATAATTCATTGATGTACGCCGGGATTCGAACCCACGACCTTCAGATTGAAAGTCGAGGTACCTCCCACTCGGCCAACACGGCTTTACCCGAATTCAAATAATAATAAATCAAAATACTATGCAAGAACACAACGATGGTTTAGGTTTTCCGGATGAGAAAATACAGTAGATATAGATAGCGGCCGTAATCTAATCACTACATCACTACATAGTATAAAGCAAAGTCGCTTTCCGCTTCCCGCGTCTGTATGTAATATGTATGTATGTTTGCTTATATCTTTAAAACTACACAACGGATTTTGATGCGGTTTTTTTTAATAGATAGAGTAATTCAGGAGGAAGGTTTATATGTATAATACATGCATAATATAGTAGAGAAACACTGATAATTTTAGAGGTTTCTAATGTGATGTCGTAAATAAACACATTTTTTTGCGCTTACATTGCAAATGCTCTCTGAACCCCACGAGATATATCAAAATAATGTACTACAGTATTGTACACCTTAAAAACGTCTATAAAAAAGTCAACGATGGTATTAGAAATGTCTTACGCACAGCGAAACGGGCACGGGTCAGCTAGTTTTAAACATAAAAATAGAAACAAACGAAATGTTTTCGAACGGAAAACGAAAAAGGAATAGTGAATTCGAATGACTTATTGGGTAGCGTCTATTTTCGTTCGATACTGAAGCTCGAGTGGTTCTCGGCTCTCGGCTCTCAAAGCGAAGGGAGAACTGTTGAGTCAATGTTGACGCGAGTACAAGTGCTAATTGAAAAGGCACTTTTTGTTACTTACATGGATCACACGTTTATCTACACTAATAATATAAAGAGAAGAATACGTTTTCTGTTGAAAAATATTTCTCAATGACAAGATTTTGTAAAATCATTTATGGCGCTCCCAGTCGACGATTGTTTTTGTTCGAAACGAAAAAAGAAATACTTCTGAACAAGCCACATCCCCTATTTTATAATGTATAGTATATGTGAATAAAGATGTACCCATCTTTAATCACTTCGATAAATAATCCTACCGACCGCTGCAATGACGACAAACACACGTCGGCGCGTGGTCCGCCTTTGCTTTTCGAATAAATTAATGATATAAATTTTGTATAATTACTTATCAAAAATCTATTCAAATAGAAATCTAGATCTACATATTACCTATCTTTAACAATAAATCACAAGTTGATTTTAATAGTAGGTATATAAAATATTTCGATCATAAATTCTAAAACGTATCATTTTGAAATAATATCTTTATCGTGAAAAGTTTCTGCTATTATGTTTTCAGCTTAATAGAAATCTAGGTAGGAACCTGAAGTAATATACTTATAAAAATAGGAGATGTGGCTTGTTCAGAAGTATTTCTTTTTTCGTTTCGAAAAAGAGCAATCGTCGACTGGGAGCCCCTTAAACCATCGAGCACTAGCGCGTTCTTTGTCATATCTTACAACATTGTCATTGAAACTTGACAAGTATGCAAAGTTTTTACTTAATCGAAGTATTTACTAAGGAGTTCCATTGTGAGTGTCTGTTGAACAGCTCCTGACTCCATCATCAGATCAGCTCACTATCACCATATTATTGCTTTTAGTATTTAATGTAGAAAAACTTAGTAATATTATAATTGAGAAAGTTTGTTGAGTTTGTTTGTATGTTTGTGCCTCAATCACGCCCTAACGACATTACGGATTTAGTTGAACCTTAGAACATGCATAGCTCATGCCCTGGAATAGCATATAGGACACTTTTTATCCAATATACACGCGAGCGAAGCCGCGGGCGGAAGCTTGTGTTATATAATGTGACAGGTGATAACGTGCTCGTGCTCAATTGTTTAAATGATTTTGCAAAAGCTTGTCATTGAAAAATATTTTTCAACAGAAATCTTATTTACTCAAGCCTAAATAGCTATTGCTACCAATATATTCAAGATAACTAAAACAAGTTAATCGATGGAGGAACCGTGACCCGAGCCCCTTCGAGCCGCTTCAAACGTAATTAGTGAGTTAGTGAGTGACAGTACACGCAACTGCTTACGAATTCCCAGCTCCTGGTACATTTGGTAAGAAAATAATTCTTTATTTGTTTCCACGACTCTGACACAACGAGGAACAGACGTGATAAAAACAAACTGGTTTTACAGCTCAGTTTCTTTTGTTTGTTTGCAAAAATATCCTTTGTCATAGGTCAGGGCCCTTATTATGCAATACGATTTAGATATATCGACGTCAGTGACAGTGCTTAGATAAATTCGGCCAAACTGCACAGAAATCGTCGTCTGTCATAGTAGAATGTATGACTGGCCTCACTACAAAAATATTCACATAAATATTCTGTCATGGCATGGCATTTTATCATATGGAGATGAGACTGATCTCAAAATTATCAAAATATAGTCAGAAACGATGTGACGTATGTCCCGATACATCGTTGATCGTTTTCAAAAGTAAACCCCCAGATATTTAGCATACATTTCGCCACTGGGGCAGTGTGATTATTGTATTTGTCGACTTGTGTTATTAAACATCAGTTTTCTCTGCAATGTTCTGTAGGTTGAGTTCGGTTCCCGTCTAGGATAATTATTTGTTTGACGAACATAGGTGTTGTGTGTCTGGGTGTAATAATGTGTATTAAGTATATGTATTAAATACATCTGAAAATTTCAACTGTCTAGCTATCACGGTTCGTGAGATACAGCCCTGTGACAGACAGACGGACTGCGAAGTCTTAGTAATAGGGTCCCGTTTTTACCCTTTGGGTACGGAACCCTAAAAAAAGCAATATCTCTTACGATATCTTATAATATTAAATCATAATAATATATTTCTATTCCTTATCAGAAAGGCTATAAACATCATTTTTACGTTAAAAAACCTACCATTTACGATTGAAATAAACTTGTTATCGAAAAAGTGTATATTTATTTACCCAACCCACTAGCGCTAATTACCAGGCTCATTGGGGTCAGGGCTTGTGGTTTGGTTCATAAGGGTTCTGCCTGTGACCACAACAGTATAACGAATAAGGGGAGATCTATATTAGACCGGGGATACGTGGCCCGGACGGGGCACGGATTTGAAACGTTACATACATTTTGTATGAAACAGTTAATATTGAACAGTGCCTGGTCCGTGTGCCGCCCGGGCCCCTCTACTAACCAAAGGCTTCGGCCCGCCCCGAACACGGCCCGGTCTAATATAAATCTTCCCAAATACCGTGTAACAAAATAATAGTTAAATACTACTGAGCTTTTCACTATAAAAACTTTCGTGAGTACACTTAATGTCCAAAAAAAAATTACTCGCCTAAAAATTTTGATTGTTGATAAAGAAACAGACAATATTTCGATTCAATGTTTGTAAATGTTTGTAAAGCCGACAATCTTTCGATTCATTTAGAACTAGACTCTAGATGAATCGAAAGATTGTCGGTGTTTATATCCACAATTACATTTTTTACGTAATTTCCAGTTTTTGACATTAGCCAACTGAGTTGTCAGGCCAGTAATTTATGGTCATAGTATGACTTTCCGTTTTCCACTTTGTCTCACTTTGAAAGTTACAATGTTATCGTGTACTTATCTACTAAGTGAAACTTCAAGAATAACTTCAGAACTCTCTTATCTCGCGCGACTTGAGCGAAGTAGTTACCACCAATTCATCAACCAGCTACAGTTAGGGTATCCAATTGTGATGTGTAAAGGTGGATCTACGCTAGAGGAATCGAGCACGAACCGAGCATACATTCGTGTAGTGTGGACCGACTTGCAAGCCTAGAACGGTGGATCGACTTGCAAGCTTCGAACGAGCACGCTTCGGGCTTTTGGTTCGTGCTCGACTATGCTCTGCTTATGTGGTTATTATAAGTTTTCTGTTTTTAATTACACGCTTTTGTAAAATCATTTAAGGTGGCTGTTTCAAATATGACAGCTCGCATTTTTTGTACTTTTCCGTATTCTGTGGCCGCACACTACGAATAGTGCAAACGCACACATTGAAGCTACTTCACACTTCATTTACCAAGACTAAATAACTAGTCTTGATACTTGAAAATATTTGGTGCAATAGGTATGTCATATTTGTATAGGTAGGTATGTACTTAATAATTTTATAGGTTGCACTTGACAAAAAGAAAATAAATATAGAAAAAATTAATATATATTATAAGACAGGTTACAAATCGTAAAGTGCTACTACACAGTTACTAATATTTGACTGTGCAAAAAATATTTGTTAGGTACCTATACCTACTAATAAAATACATTATGACAAAACGGTAAGTATCGTTTTTTTATAAGCTCTTATTTAACTTGCAGTTTATGTACATATTTATGTATCTATGTTTGATAAGGTGTAATCTTGCAACTTAATTTTAAGCAGTTATCCCCAATCGATTGAGCTGAAATTTTGCATACATAATATGGTGACAGCGAGCTGATCTGATGATGGAGTCAGGAGCTGTTCAACGGAACTCTTCACTAAATAGTCGAATTGAGGCAAAACTTTGCATATCTATATACCTGGTCTGATGATGGAGGTCGGATGTAGCCATCGGAACTCCTCAACTACACAACATAACCACGTCGCGTTTGGGCTCGTTATTTTTATCTTGACGAGAACTAGAGCACAAGAATTTACAAAAGCTTGATTTAAAAAATATATTTTTAATAAAAAAACTTATTGTCATCTAAAATCGATGACGGCACCGTCAACGTTTCGAGTACCACTCACAGAAAGTTTTGAAAGTGAAATACTGATAAAATATGTAGGTAGGCTTTTGAATATTGTGTGCGAGCTATGATCTCGAAGATCCATAGACAGCGCGTAGCGAGGGTCAACAAGTTCTGGAATTAAACAGTTATTGTAAAATTTTACTAAATAATCTTCCATAATATTTTCTTTCCAGAAAAAGAGATGACCAGCTGCTCTTTTTACAAATTCATATTTTCCATTGTATTTATACTAAATGACATCACAAACCCGCAATACTTTTTAAGACCTATCCAAAGACATGGAGAGTATGCGAGAAAAAAAAACATCTGAAAATATATATTTATTTCTACCACATTGTCGGCGTGACTAGTATATTCATGCCAAATTACAGCTTTCTAGTATTAAGAGTATCTGAGCTAAGCTGCGGACGAATGGACGGAAATGGCAAAACTATAAGGGTTTTTTGTAAACTACGAAACACTAAAGAGCACTTTCAGTATTTCGAATTAAACAATTTTTCAGGACACTTTATTATTTTTTTAATATTTAATTATTTGCATCATGTACAACTTAAAAGTATATGCCATCAAAAACAACTTGTAAAAATTAAAATAAAAAGCCAATTCTCGCAACGCAACTCAGTTCTTCTATCGTAAAAAGTTGTGAGATTTCAATGTCTGTCTGTCTGTCCAAAAAATGACCTGAACTGTTTCGAGAAAAGGATGGTACGACTGTGCCGCTTTTTTGCTTAACTTGGCGGGGGCACTACCGTGCCCCCAGATAAACCTTGCCTTGATAATAACAAATACCGACCTTTTTAGAAGGTTCAACATTTTTGGTTCAATGCGTATCGTATCATTCGTCAGTCATTCATCAGTCGTCAAAATTGATTAATGCTAGATTTGTTGCACACCAGCACTCGGAGTCTTTTTATAGTTTTGGGGATGTTTTTAAATTAAAAATAGCATATTTATAAGCTAGGGGTATATTTACATCGACAGCAAATTTCAATTTTATCCGTTTAGTCGTTTAAGTCTGATTGAGGTACAAACATCCAAACATACCTAACATCCGCACAAACAAATCAGATTTATAATATTAAATGTAGATAGATAATAAATATAAATTATATTCGTAATCGAAAATTCAGGTAATTTTTCGCATTTTGTTCAGATAAAGTATCAATTTTTTCCATCCATGTATAAAAAAACACGCTTGGTAATATAGGGGAGGCCGAGTTAAAACCGTACTAAGGGTCATGGTACCTTTTTAGAACTTTCATTTCAAAACAGAAATGTATCAAATCATTATTTATATTTATTTAGTAGGACTAATTAGGGACACAAACAGGTTCACATTTTTCTGAAATTTAATATTTTTATTAAAATAACAATCAAATACGAAACATCTGCTTATTTCGATTTTGCTCCAACGCGACGTATGCAAAAAGGTAAAACCGTAAACTATTATCATACTGTTTCGAAACGTAACTCGATGTAACGCATCTTCTACAAAAAAATCATCCAACTCTTTCATAGTCTGTACAGTGTACATGAGCCCAGCCCTTACAACTCATGCATTGTACCTAACCTTCATCTGTGTGGCTTGCACCAAATTCGTCAAGGCAATATATTATACAAATGTTATCATTAGTTTTGCATGTCCACTATTTTACCCCAGTATCCGGTTATGTCAGACTGCCCCTAAATTCGAAGAAAAATGTGACGTGGACGTGCTTCCCCGAGCGCGTCTGAGCGCTGACTGACGTGCCGACTTGAGGTGAATGTGAGTTTTGTATGGAAAAAATGTATGGATAAGTTTTATTGCATTTTATATTGTTCATAAATGAAAAAGTAAATTATTTGAAAACAAGATAATGCCACGCGGTATAGAGAAATATAAAATCTACAATTTCGTATTATTTTCAAATAAAAATATGCTGTGGGTCTAAAGATATTGGTACCTAACCAGACCCCATTTTTCGACATTTTCAGCGGTTCTTGCGACGGTAAAAACGTATTTTTTTGAAAATGTTGTATAGAATTGGCCAGTTTTTATTATCTACTATTAAAGATGAATATATTATCAGTAATTTTGTATCATTATATCCTCACAATTGTGATTCCTGGTTTTTAAATCGGTACCTGAAAATCATTGAAATACGTGTGTGGGTGTGAGCCGGGCCTTAATTAAACCAGCGCGTCTGTCACATTTAACATTGTCATCGGAACTTGACAAGTATGCAAAGTATTTACTCAATCGAAGTATTTACTAGGGAGTTTTGTTGTGAGTGTCTGTTGAACAGCTCCTAACTCCATCATCAGATAAGCTCGCTGTCATATTATTGTATTGTCACCAGAACTAAAGGTGTATGCAAACTTTCAGCTCGATCGGTTGGAGGTAACTGCTTCATAATTGTGTTGCAAGATTCCAACCGAACAAACATAGTTATATACATACATACATACATACCTACATTGCAAGTTAAATAAAAGCTTGTAAAAAAGGGATTTAGCTGAGAACAGTGATTGTTGTAAGCTCGTTGTACGTCCACACTTGAAACCCTACATTGCAAGTTAAATAAAAGCTTGTAAAAAAGGAATTTAGCAGAGGACAGTGACTGTTGTAGGCTCGTACGTCCACACTTGAAACCGCGAGTAGAGCGGCTCGGCTTGTGCTCAGCTCGTGCTCGGCCCCTCTAGTGTAGACCCGCCTTAAGACAAACGAACAAACGCACAACTTGCTGTTGTATTATGTTTGTTTGTTGTTTGAAATGTAATTGGTAAAACGCTGGAGCACTCGGTTCATAAACATTACGATAGAAAGCATTCGAAATGTTGTTGGTACAGTAATTACCAACTGGCTAACCCCCTGCATGTTAGATCAGAATAATTCAATAATATTATAAAATAAATATTAGCGGACTTTACACACAGCGCCATCTAGTCCCAAACTAAGCAAAGCTTGTACTATGGGAACCAGATAACTGATAGAATACTTTTTTAATTATTTTACTTTTTTTCTTGTAAATACATACTTATTATACATATTAACACCCAGACACAGAACAAACATCTATGTTCATCACACAAATATTTGCCCTGGGTGGGGATCGAACCCACAACCTACAGCACAGAAGGCGAACCAACTGACAAGTTCAAGTTTGTATCCTAATAATATTATAAATGCGAAAGTTTGTGAGTTTGTATGTATGTTTTTTCCTCAATCAGGCCTAAACGACAAAACGGATTAAGGCGCTCCCAGTCGACGATTGTTTTTGTTCGAAACGAAAAAAGAAATACTTGTGAACAAGCCACATCTCCTATTTTATAATGTATAGTATATGTGAATAAAGATGTATCCATCTTTAATCACTTCGATAAATAATCCTACCGACCGCTGCAATGACGACAAATACACGTCGGCGCGTGGTCCGCCTTAGCCTTTCGAATAAATTAATGATATAAATTATTTATAATTACTTATCAAAAATCTATTCTAATAGAAATCTAGATCTACATATTACCTATCTTTAACAATAAATCACAAGTTGATTTTAATAGTAGGTATATAAAATATTTCGATCATAAATTCTAAAACGTAACATTTTGAAATAATATCTTTATCGTGAAAAGTTTGCTATTATGTTTTCAGCTTAATAGAAATCTAGGTAGGAACCTGAAGTAATATACTTATAAAAATATAAGATGTGGCTTGTTCAGAAGTATTTTTTTTTCGTTTCGAAAAAGAGCAATCGTCGACTGGGAGCCTCTTAAGCTAAAACTTGCTGTAATGTAGATATAATGTCCGAATAATAGAATACTTTAAAAAATGAAAAACATCCCCAAAACGATAAAAAAACTCAAAAGGGATGTTTTCAGTATAGATGGCGTTGGTGTGCAACAAATCTGACATCACAGACTAAAAACATTCAGTCTTTTCTATTCGATTATTGCTAGTTTTGATATAGATCTTGAATTAGGTACCAAACTACCACTGACACTTTTACTGTGCAAATAGTTTTCTCCGCTTTTTTAGTCGGTTAATTACTTTTAGTAATTTGATTATTAATTGTATAGAATTTTCCCTTTTAATTATCCAAGGCGTAGGTAATTATAAAATTTAAATCGCGATTACGTTCTTCGCCAGAAAGTAATTTTCAAAAGTAAAATGCTTGAGCCCACGTGACCCATTTCTGAATCGTGGCACACTTGCACCTAGTCTGAGATCCAGCGAGGGTTTCCGTACATCATAGAACCAACAGTAAAAGCGCGAATCGCGTTTTTTTCGCGTCAATTGTCACATTGATTTTCAAGGATTAGATAGGTTTTGGATGTGTAAAAAAATACAAGGTAGCAGTACATTTAAAAGGATAACTATCACAGCTAGTAGACTTTACAAGTTTAGAAGTAATAGTCAATCAATTTAATAAAATTTGGAGAAGTAATAATAAAAATTAAGTACAAATACCATTAAAAAATACTTCTTTAACGTTATTAGCTGTGTAAACTACGGAACCAAACATTGCGCATGGCCCTACACGCACTCTGCCGGTTTTTTTATTATATTACCAAAACCTGTTTTATATAAAAGTACGGTCAATATCCACCTTTCAACTTGTACTGCTGTTGATTTGTTACTATTTTCGATATCCCTTTCGGGTTTAACAATGAAGTGGTAATTTTATTGCTTAGCTCTCGGGTTATTGCTCGACTATGAATGGCTTTTATACGGGTATTGTCGTAAAATAAAGCATCAAAGGTTTTGAATGCAAATGAAAAAGTTTATATCTGAGAGTTTTAGTTGTATATACAATACAAAGTTAGTTGTACATTACTTACATTGAAGCAGTGTTGGTCGAGTGGGAGATACCTCGTCTTTCATTTCGAAGGTCGTGGGTTCGAATCCCGGTCGTGCATCAATAGATTTTTCATTTCGAAAATGTATATGCGCATCAAAACACTTCCTCAAAACGGTGAAGGAAAATATAATGAGGAAAATAGTTAGTATTCTTATAAGCGGCGATGAACTTTCAACCTGTCACGTATGGAATGCTAACTACTGAAAAATGTGGGCATGTGCATTTGGCATTTCGATCACGACTGTAATCCCCAAGTACCGTAGACATCCTCTCAGTTCTCAAGGCGCTCAGATCCTTGGATATGCATAAGAGTGGTAGTCAGAGGCTCGTCCAAACATTACATTTTTATGTTGCCTATATCCGCCGACTGTACTCTAGGTGATCTATCAAACAGTTTTGTCCTAAAGATATTTTTATTTATTTACAAACACAGATCGGGTACAATTAATAGCAGATAGTGTTATTAAACCTAAATTAGGTTTGTCTTAAAACTAGGTTCTCAATATAATATAATTAACTTTTAAACACAATAATGAAGATAAACACAAAAAACTACAAATATCATCAAACCAAACAAATACAGTTTATGAGCCCACACTCACACACACCCATCGTTAAGCAACCAGCCAACCTGACAACTTCCTACCATAGTATTATTGACTTAGTCACAGATTAGGTAATAAGTAGTATAATGAGCATAATCATTAGTTGATCAATTCGGCGAAACCAGTAGCAACTAACCTACTCCGTTTTAGTATTATCCATAGTTATTATTATACGCCAGCCTCCTGCCACTTTTGTTTTATTGCCGCGGTAAAATAAATAGTTTAACGACCAATGAAACATATTTAATTAGGAATATATTACAGTCGTAATCAGGTGGATGTAAACTGCGATGTCTCAAATTGGCCGTAAATTTTTTTATGTGATACTGACGCACTGTGCACACTCGGCCAATAATATACTTTGTCTTCTTCTCTCGCCACGCGTGCGATAAAGACAGAGAATGTTGGCTTTCTTTGGCTTAGTTTTTACGTGTTCCTATTCTGTCATAGTAAAACATGGTTTCCGTGAACGGGTTTACCTACACTACGAACTGCTGACCTGATTTTGATTTTCCATTTTTATAAAGAATTAATATTTTTATGCATTAGTCATGGATTATTAATACGTGCTTACAACGGAGAAGGAAAACATTGTGAGGAAACCAGTAAGTATTCTTGTAAGCTTGCAGCCTGTCACGTGTGGAATGCTAACTACTGCAAAAAGTGGACATGTGATTGTTTGGAGATCTGAGAGAATGTCTACCGTACTTGGGGATTACAGTCGTGATCCTATTTCATTTCAGTTTTTAGTTATGGAGTTCACATAACAAAGTTGCGACTTTTAATACTCTGAGTTCATAATAAACTAGCTTGTACAAGTATTTCACTTTGAAAGCTTTCGTGAATTACTGACGTAAAAATACATTGTCGTACCGAGACACCGACAATGTATCGATTTATCTCTAGAGAATCCTTGGACCCTCCATCACGCTCACTCCATTTTGCGTTCGTGTCACAGTAGTTACAAACTAGCGACATTGTCAGTTGTCGGTGCCCTCATCGACAATGCATAACTCTTGCTGCGCTACTAACTGATTTACAAGCCGTGTTTGCTGCCTAATTCTTCTAGGCTTGGTCGCGAGGAACAGGCGTAGCCTCAGAGCCTCACCTATCATCTAGCTCCTGAGACGTTACAAAGTGGTCCTGGGATTTTATTGAAATACATACCTTTTGTATTTGAGTTTGAGTTCGAGTTCGAGTTCGAGTTCGAGTTCGAGTTCGAGTTCGAGTTCGAGTTCGAGTTCGAGTTCGAGTTCGAGTTCGAGTTCGAGTTCGAGTTCACTTGAAATTTGAAATTTGTTATACTATTGTGTATACTATGTGAACTATTAGTCGAACGAATAATGTTACTCAATTTTATTTTCGATTCGCAAAAAGACCTGTGTTTAGCTACTTTCGTTGATTAAAGTAGTTAGGAGTTTTGGCAGTTTGTATGTGCCATCTGTACGAGCATGTTTTAAAAACTATGAACAGTGAAAACTAACCATTACACACTGGACCATAAAACAATTAGTAAAATTGCGGGATTCGGCCGAACTATCAGCAGCGTCCCACTTTCGTAATTCAATTGCCTTGCTGCGGGAATCTGACGCGAATCTCTTTCCGAACTGACACTGAAATGGTTGAGTTTCTACTGTGGACTTTGAACTTTCATTTTATCTACTACGGTTATTGTGTAGTATACTTTAAAATGCTTTAGGCTTTATTGGCCACACAGGCCTCTCTGGTTTTGAATGAAAATGAAAATGTTTCTTGCTGAGAGTTTTAGTTTTATTCACAATACAAAGTTAGTTGGTATAAATACTTACATTGACGGTCTCAAAGCTCATTTGGAGAAACTCTACCTTCTGCGCTGTAGATTATCGGTTCGATTCTCATTTGTGTGATGAACATAGAGATATTTTGTTCTGTGTTTGGGTATTATAATGTACCTATCATAAGTATTTAATTAGAAAAAAAAGTATTAAAGTATTTTATCAGTATCTGTAATCTGATTCCTATAGTAAAAGATTTGGCCAGATGGTGCTGCGTGAAATATACACCAATATTAATTTATTTATTAATTTTGGCGTAAAAAAATAGGTAGCTTGCTTGGATGATCTGTATAGTTTGACTGGCCTCACAGCTCAGTTGGTAATAGCTCTGCCTTCTGCGCTGTAGGCTGTGGAATCGATCCCCAGCCGGGATAAACATTTTGTGTGACGAACAGAGATGTTTGTTCTGTTAATATGTATTAAGTATGTATTTACAACAAATAAGAAACGTATATAAGTATTCTATCAGTTATCTGGTTCCCATTAGTACAAGCTTTGCTTAGAGGCAAGATGGCGCAGTGTGAAATTTAAAAAAAAAAAATAAAAAAAAATTATTCTATTGAGTTTCTAATCTAAATTGAAAAAATGTCACAATCTAACGCATTTGATGAACCCCTGTTTGGTGGGTTTTTTTAAGTAAGTATGAAAAGTTGTAATTCATACAATAAAAATCTATTAACGCGCGTTTAATTCTCGACATTGACAACCATATGAAAAACTGTAGCACATAAAAAACTATATTTTATTTCATTTCATTTTTACTCCGCCATTCATTGTACAACCTTGCATTAACTTGTTTACCGTTTTACTTTTCTAAGAAAAAAATTCAAAATACAATTTGTTTTCGATTGATGAATGCGTGTTTAAAAACAGGTGATAAAAATGTCATGGGGCTTTTGCGTTGGTTTAAAAAATAAGGTTACAGAAAGAATAACCCCGTATTCAGGAACGACACTATGAGAACACGCACGTCCCACAGTGGACGAAATCTTTTTTCATAAACATCACTTTATGTGTTGAGCGACACTATGGCGCACACTACCGTATGCCTCTAGAGCTTAACTTTGGCTAGAGCACACAAAAGTATGCCTCTAGTCACACTATGCAGTGTCGCACAACACATAAAGTGATGTTTATGAAAAACAGATTTCGTCCACTGTGGGTGCGTGTTCTCACAGTGTCGTTCCTGAATACGGGGGTTAGTCAAACAAACACTTACATCTACTACAAACTCTACACAACTACCTATACATTATCTCTACGTCACTAATTTTAAAGTAGCTTTGTTCATAATGCAAGATCTAACTGACCAATTTTAAAAAGACTGCTTACTGCTTACTGCTTAGGCACCAATTTCAAATCATAACGATGTGATTATGTAAATGTATATGCTATCAAAAACATAACTTTTAAAACATCCATGTAATACCAAGTCGGTTAATTTATTCAGTCCCTACTTTAAGGGTCCCTCTGTCTTAAGTTATTACGTAAAGGTTAGCTAATTACGTAATAACATATGACTCCCATACAACAAACCTGATTTTTTTGCCGTTTTTATAGATAATGGTACTAAACCCTTCGTGCGCGAGTCCGACTCGCACTTGGCCGGTTTTTTGATGCAGCAACGCTCTGCCCTTTTGATATATTTCTGTATGACTCAGTGGGTACTTAAATAAACTTTCAATGAGGCAATAAACGTTCTTTTATTTAGTCTTAGCAACTGGCGTCTATCTTTGTAATTCGACCACGTGTTTATATTGGCTAGGTATATCCGATGCTCAACAAACGTCAGTTTGGTTCAGGGCATAGACCTACCCGATTTATTATTAGTATTGTTTACTTTACAATTTACGCTTGGAAGCATTGCCGGCGCCTGCGCTGTTTGGACTTTGACCAAGCGGTAAATAGAGCGGCCATGCTCGCATTACGGACTGCAATGTCAAAGTCAAAATTAAATTCATAAAATCCAACGCACGGGCCGTACACTAAAGTTGAATTACGATTGTAATTGTGTTGTCCGAGTGGGAGGTACCTCGAATTTCATTAACGCATTAACATGTGATCGAAACGTCGAAGGAAAATATCGTGAGGAAAACAGTTGGTGCGCTTGCAATCTGTCACGTATGGAATGCTAAATACGGCAAAAAGTGAGCATGTGCCAATTGTAATGTTTGAACATTAGGCTTCTTCAAGGATATGAGTGTCTGAAGATTTGCCGTATATGAGAATTTATACAAATATTATAAATGCGAAACTTGTAAAGCCTACTTAGCCGTGATAGTTTTCCTTTTAAATTCATTAGATGTACTACTACCTACTACTACGTTAATTTTTTCACACCCCCAAAACCAATCGTTTAGTTGATAGGGACACACACTTGACTCTGACAAAATTTAGCACTTGTTATGTAGTAATTAGCACAATTTACTTTTAAAATACTTTATTAGATTTAGAACTTAGTATTTACACTTTTACTAGATTTAGAACTTAGTATTACGAACTTAGTACAATGAGATGTGTCGAATTTGGATGTTGGAAGTGAAGTGACTTGCTTATTCTAATGCCACTTATTTATACTAAGAAAGGTGTGGGAATATTTAGACATATGTTGGGGATTTACATGGTCGGGAATGTAAAGTATCCATAAACTATCAGTTGTAGACAACTGAGCCACTTATCCTAATAATTTATTTAAACAAAAGTATTGTAAGAACTTAAACAGTTTTGAAAGTTAAGTACCTATAAAGAATACAAAGGTCCTTAAGATACAATACTACTTGAGAATCACGTAATGGTTTGCAGGTTAAGTCAAGTACCAAAAAGGTCCTTAAGATTAATAAATTGTATAACGTAATGGTTTGCAGGTTAAGTCAAGTACCAAAAAGGTCCATAAGATTATAAATTGTTCACAGAACTACAAACCACTTATCGTAGTGCAACTTATTTAAACAAAAAATGGTCATGTGAACTAAAAGCATTTTTAAGGGTTTTGAAAGTTAAATACTTATAAATAATACAAAGGTCCTTAAGATACAATATTACTCGAGAATAACATATTGAAGGTATAAGAAGTACGTGGGAATCACCTAGAATTAGTATTATGTAACATCTCCCCTCTTAGAATAAAGATTGGGCGTTAGTGCCTAATCTTTGGGAATGAGGTGATGTTAGAGGGTTTTCAGTGTTGATTTCTTCGTCGTCTGTTACGCGGGAAGACGTCTGATGTATATTTCTAAGCGGGATGGCGATATGTGTGCTGCGCTCTCTTCGGGAGTTGTCGAAGCAGTTGTTGAATATTTGAACGTATCCTCTTCCGTCCGATGATCGTCTTGTTTGATTGAAACCGATTGGACATCGTTTGCAGAGTTTGATAAGAAAATAAGAAGGGAGTATGATGCCTATCGTAAAATAGAACCACATGAAGGTAGAGTTGTTTCTATCTAGGAACGATTGTGACTTAGAATTAGCTTGGATCTTCTTCAATTCGTCTGAGTATTTATCGAGGTGAGTCTTGATTTTGTTAAGCGAATCCAAGGGCATGTCGTTGATCTTGATGGGAAGAAGATGTGGTGGTGCTTCAATGTTCTTTGTTATCTCAAAGCAATCATCCGTCCTTATGTCGGGAATTATAATGGGACTCGTCGCGTTTTCTTCCATTGATTGATATGCCGAAAGTGTGCTGTAGCCTGTGTGAAGCGTACACCCTTGTGATAGTGTTACAATGCCTGATCCTTGAAGCTTATGATTTGAAACTTCATTGTCGCAGTGTAGAACGCAGCTGGTTTCGGTGGTCAAGATGTAGAGCCATCTGTTGTGATGCAATGGTTGAAACGTCTGGATTTCCGCAGGAAATGTTGTCGCCGTGCAGGTTTCAGGAATAGTAGTTTTCTTGCTAAGAAGTAGTTGTAGCTCGCAGATGGGACGCTCCGCTGAGTCGTAGACCACAAGATCTTTGCAGACTCTGTTTCTCATAGCGAAGGTGATGCAGTTGTCTAGTGAACTCGTCGAAACATAATATTGCCCACTTGGATTAGTAGCCAGGTATATATGCTCAGGAATGATTGTGGAATAGTATGAGGAGTTAGGATGTTGTATTGGAATAGAATAGGTATGATACAAGGTTAAAGGATCATTCATGACGAGAGGAAATTCTAGAATATAGACTAATCGATTCGAATAAACATAGGCTGTCAAGAAGGAAGAATCTAGTAAAGTATGTAAGTTATTAGTAGTGACCGAAGTGACTAGCCTTCTGTTTGTTCTAATTTTATTCGATTTAAGAAGCTCATTGAACAACTTTTTAGAGCTTATGATTGAAGGATGAACTATATTACATTTAGCAAAAAGAATACTAGCTAGACAATCGTCAATTTCGTTTTCTAGGCTTGTAACAAGCTCTAGGATTTGCAAAGAAATAGTAGAGATATCTTCGTTTACTTTGATGTCGAAGATAAGAGTATCTGTCTTGTTGAGGTAGGAGTTGAGACGATTAATGTTTTCATTAATTACTTGTTCGTCAAAGGTAATTTTAAAGATTGTTTCATTAAAATTTCTTACAGTAGAAGATGTAATTTGCAACTGTTTTTGCATGAGATTGCTTAGATCCAACTCATTTCGTTCAAGTTTATCGATGCATTCGTCGTAGCGTTTTGCATCTTTTGCATCAGGTGTACCTATAAGCCACTTAAGAACAGAACCAAAGTTGTCTAAGAGTTCTCTTTTAACACGAAAGTTCTTTCCTAAGTACATGTTGAGTTCAGCTAGTTTTGATTCGATTTTATTTAGATTTACGTTAAGGTAAGATTTGGTCGATTGAACGTTAGGAAGAAATTGATATTGAGCTGATGTCGCTTGGAAGTTGTTGGAAAGGCGAGTTAGGGATTCGAAAGATATGAATAGTGGTTTTATGTCTTTATAGACGATAAGCTTCCATGATCCATCAGATATTGAAATTTGTCCTTCTTTGTCATAAAAAATACCAGCATGTGAGGTAAGGGAATCGGATATTATCATTTGAGCAACGATTTTCGTGGTTACGCTGGAATAGAAGTAATTGACGAGTTAGGAAAATAGAAGAGTTCTAATATAAATTTAAACCTAATTTTATTATATACCTATACTTAACTTAGTGGACATAAGGCCGTAGGCGATTGGCATGCACTAATTGATTTTTGCCTGCTTTCTTAATTAAATAGTTTTCGTTGAAGCCTACACGTATTATTTCGCACGGACCTTCCCACTTAGAATCTAAATTATTTGGGTTAGGGACCCTTAACATTACCTTATCACCTATTTTATATTCGATAGTATTTCTAATTTTGCTATCGTAGCGCTCTTTTGCTTTTTCTTTCATGTTTTCGATGTTTTTGAGTGCAGTTTCACGAGATGCGTTTAGACGTTCATTAAGGTCTTTTAAATAATCGCATGCAGTGTAATCAGAAATTGGCTTAATGGAATAGAATGGACGCGGTTTGTATCCGAAAAGAAGTTCATGCGGCGTATAACCCGTGGAGCTATTAATCGAGGTGTTATGACACATGATTGCGAATGGAATGATTTGATCCCAATTCTTTAACCGTCGATTATGGTACATGCGAATGTGATCTCGTAGAGTTGCGTGAAATCGTTCGAGGGCACCGTTAGTTTGAGGATGGTAAGTTGTATTGAAAGTGTGATTAGAGCCGAAGAATTTCATCAGTTGTTTTATTACATTATTCGTAAATTCGGTGCCTTGATCTGAATGGAATCTCTTTGGTACTCCGTAGTGTTGGCAAAAGTTAAGCAATTGCCGTGCTACAGTTACCGCTTCTTTGTCTGGGATCGGGTATGCTTGTACATATCTCGTAAGATCGTCTTGGAGAGTTAAAACATATTTGTTATTGCCTTCACTGATGTCCGAGTAAGAGACTAAGTCCATTGAAACGCGTTCGAAAGATTCGGTTGATTGGGAGGTTATGACCATGGGAGCTTGAAAAGATTTTCTTTGTATTTTATTACGTTGGCAGATAACGCAAGATTCGACGTAAGTTTTTATGTCATTGGTCATCCCTTTCCAAAAGAATTCGTTTCTAATTTTCCTGGTAGTTTCGACTACACCACGATGTCCTGATAGAGGTTCATCGTGATAGGTTTTCAGGATATCAGGGATATCTTCTGACTTTGGATACTTAACTTTATTTTCGCAAATTGTGATTTCGCAATCATAGTTTTCAGCCAAGTATGTTGAGATATGAATTTGTTCATTATTGACTAGTTTACAGGTGTGGTCATTTTTAAGATCTGGGACAAAAAGTTGGGAGATAGTATGTTGTTGAAGACAGGAAAGCAGAGCTTTGAAATAGCTTTCAGCATCCCATGGGTCGAAGTGATTTGGCCTAGTACAGCAAAATATAAGATTTTGTTTATCATTTGAAATTAGGATATCCGTGCCATAAAGGTTTTTGATTTTTGCTACATAGTGCTCTACACCGGAGCACAAGCTTAAAGCTTCGTTGAATATTTCGTTTTGATCTGAGAGTTTGCAAGATGTGGGAATAAAGACATTTTTATGTCTGGGATCTAATAATCGGTCAGGTGAGAACTTGACTTTAGAGGATTCAAAACAATTGCGTTCTCTTATATCTAAGGCTGCATAATGTTCATAATTGAGTTGGAGATACTCCTCTGTTGGAGAATTTGGAGTCGAGTTTGTTAAGTCAATGATGTTAGAGTTCATAACCGGAGGGCGGGAAAGAGCGTCTGCATTAGTGTTGTTACTGTTAACCGTTTTTGATAGATTTACTGGGAATTTGAGATTGTTTAATGACTTATCGTCGTTTGATAATAATGGAGTCGCTTGAACTATGGGAATAGAAATAATTTTGTCTTCGTTACTAGAATTTACGCAAGTGATTAAGAATTTGTGGTTTTTGACTGCGACTAACGCGTTAGGAATGGAGATATCGCTTTGAATTTGTTGTTTGTTGATTACAGCGTATCCGTCTTGAATATCATTAGTAAAACATGTGATAACGGTTTCTGAGCGTTGACCCACGAACTGTTCGTTTTTATTATTGGCTAATCCTTTTTTCGCCGACATAGAAGAGTTTGTAAGAGCGATCATGGATTCTCATGGATTTTGATTGGACATAGATGTTAACGTTGAATTTTGACATGAAATCGTTACCTAGGATACCGTCGACTTGAATGTTGAGGTTAGCTACATGGAATTTGAATTTAGGAAAATTGTCTAGTGATATTTGAGCCGTTCCAAAACTTTGAATTGAGGATTGGTTACCCGAGATACCTACGATTGATACGATGTTCGATACATCTAGAGGTGCCATTCCTATTTTCGCTTTATTTATGACCGAAATAGAGGCTCCTGTATCAACGAGTAGCGTGACTGGGTTTCCTTCGATATGGAATTGGCAATGTAGAAGATTTTCTGGAGGTACGTTAAGTGAGGAAATAGTAATAGGTACAGCGGGTTTGGTATATTTTGATTCAGAGTTTGATTTGGATTTTGCATCAGATTTGGTAGAAATAGAATTTGGACTAGTATTGATTTGGGAGTTAGTATTTGATTGAGTCGATTTTGATTCAGAGTTTGATTTGGATTTCGCATCAGATTTGGTAGAAATAGAATTTGAATTAGTATTGATTTGGGAGTTAGTATTTGATTGAGTCGATTTTGATTCAGAGTTTGATTTGGATTTTGCATCAGATTTGGTAGAAATAGAATTTGGACTAGTATTGATTTGGGAGTTAGTATTTGATTGAGTCAGATTTAGGATTTCAGTTTGAGTGCTGGCATCACAAAATTGTCTCCGATAGACTGGTCTATTTTGTGGTGCCATTATGCGATTCTTGTTGAGCTGAAGCACGGGTGCCTGTCCCCGATGGACTGAATGAGGCAACCCATGATTCCTAAGATTACTATCTAGGGTTGGTTTAGGTTTTACCATCCTAGTTGGAGTGCCTCCGCCTCGATATCCATGTTCTGGTTCGAATTGGGGCTTGACATCAGTGTCCGGGCATTGGAGTAGCAAGTCGAAGCGGTTTCCGGAGTAGTGCCCATCTCTCCGGCCGCTTGAGAGTTTAAATTATTTACTCTAGCAGGGGCCGCAGGCCGTTGTTGAGACGTTTGTTGAACAGAGTTAAGATTTTGTCTTAGGTTGTTGTTATAAGCGCGTTTACGGCACTCCGAGATTAAGTGTCCCGGATATTTGCAATAGTTGCAAACTTTAGTATGGCTCTGTGATTGCTGTGGGATGCTATTCCTGTTTTGTGTCTGTCTAATTTCGTTCGTACGCATGCTATTATCTGTGCGGAAGTTGTTTGTTGGGTTTGGGACGCTTTTCTTATATAGAATTTGTCTAGCGTTGTTCATGTTTCTAATTTTTTCTTCTTGAATAGCCAAGTTTCCTGCGTCGGTGAGGTTAGATATAGTGTGAACCCTAAGCATTATACCTATATCTGAGTTTAACCCGTTAATAAAGACGTTTAGTGCCATTTCTTCGGTGGTGGCCACGCGGCCTTCCAATGTATTGTCTTTCGTTTCAGTGGATAATTTTTCAACGAGTTTGCTCCTACACATATCGACCCTATGAAAATAATCGGTGATGGATTCACTGGGTTTTTGAAAAAGAGATTGTAACTCTAGTTGTAAGTGTCCCAGCGTCTTTGTATGCGAGTACTTTTGAATTAAAAAACATTTTAAATCGGGCCATGTCTGAAACCGCTTCGTGTGGACGTCTGACGACCCTGGTCCCGTGATTTTGTTTAATGCGTATGTTAAAAGTATCTTAATTTGAGATTTTGATGCTAATTCAAAAGCTGAGTCACACGATCTAATGAATCGATAAACTTCTTGAGTAGGTTTGTGGGTGTCGAATTCAGGAATAAGTTGCAAAAGCATTCTGAAGTCTATATCCATTGTAGCGGATTCCGCTTCAGTTGTTTTAGAGTCGATGGACATAATGAATCGATGATCGAATAATTAAAGGAATCGAGATGAATGTTGTAGGATTAGGAAATAGAACAAAGGAGCATATAAGAATGAGCCACTTACCACAGTAACACAATAAATGTTTTGCGGATGCACATCGTTGGTTCGGCGGAGAAGATTAAAACCCTGTAGGCACCGTTTCACTGTTAGTCTTTTGTTTAATTAAACCGTAGAAACGTTATCTCCGACTTTTATTCGCGATTTTTGCATTCCTACCGGCTGCGCCAAAATGTTATGTAGTAATTAGCACAATTTACTTTTAAAATACTTTATTAGATTTAGAACTTAGTATTTACACTTTTACTAGATTTAGAACTTAGTATTACGAACTTAGTACAATGAGATGTGTCGAATTTGGATGTTGGAAGTGAAGTGACTTGCTTATTCTAATGCCACTTATTTATACTAAGAAAGGTGTGGGAATATTTAGACATATGTTGGGGATTTACATGGTCGGGAATGTAAAGTATCCATAAACTATCAGTTGTAGACAACTGAGCCACTTATCCTAATAATTTATTTAAACAAAAGTATTGTAAGAACTTAAACAGTTTTGAAAGTTAAGTACCTATAAAGAATACAAAGGTCCTTAAGATACAATACTACTTGAGAATCACGTAATGGTTTGCAGGTTAAGTCAAGTACCAAAAAGGTCCTTAAGATTAATAAATTGTATAACGTAATGGTTTGCAGGTTAAGTCAAGTACCAAAAAGGTCCATAAGATTATAAATTGTTCACAGAACTACAAACCACTTATCGTAGTGCAACTTATTTAAACAAAAAATGGTCATGTGAACTAAAAGCATTTTTAAGGGTTTTGAAAGTTAAATACTTATAAATAATACAAAGGTCCTTAAGATACAATATTACTCGAGAATAACATATTGAAGGTATAAGAAGTACGTGGGAATCACCTAGAATTAGTATTATGTAACACACTTTCAAGCTTAATAATTTAAATACGGATCCCTTAATCGATAAGTTGTCTTTACAAACCCATAATGTTTTTTATAGACCTATCCAACGACACCCGCACAATAGGGTATGCGAAAAAAAAATAACATCCCCACATTAGGTGTAGGGGAGATACCCTAAAAAATTGTTTTTCTAGATAAATATATCTAATATATACGATTGGTATGTACACCAAATTACAGGATTCTAGCACTTAAACTCTTGAAGCTAAGCTGCGGACGGACGGACGGACGGACATGGCGAAACTATAAGGGTTTCTTGACTAGACTACGAAACCCTAAAAAGTGGAAAATTCTAGAGAAGCTAATGCAGCCGTCATACGCCGAAGCTAGAACTGGTTTTGACTTTTGAAATGCATGGATTACCAATTCGTCACGTTCAGCTGGAAGTTTGCAATGAATATTTGCGTAATGTTTACCATCTGCTACATTTGTTTGAATATTTTGGTGGATATTTCAAGAACAAAAGCTTTTTGTGTGTGAAACTTGATGTTATTGTTGCTGCGATTGGCAGCTGGCACGTCTCTATTGTTTACAACACTATGGCAGGACCTTAAATCTAATTTATATTACGAAACCAGTGCCATGAAAGTAGTTCCAAGACAAATTTAAATTCAAATTCAAAAATCATTTATTTCAATAAAATCACAAGGATCAATTTGAAACGTCTTAAGAACTAGGTGAAGCTACGCCGCGCCGATTCCACGCGACCAAGCCTAGAAGAATCAGGCAACAAACACGGCTTGGGGTCTACCTTTTTTTAATGATCCTTTTCTTAAAGCTATGTAGAGCTCCAGTGTGATGCCAATCGAACAAGGTGAAGGCTCAAACAAGAATAATTATTAAAAGTACTACTCAAGTACGTAAACCATAAAAAATATTAATAATAATAATAACTAAAGAGCCTCAGCACAAATTCAAAAAGCAGCACACGCTACACTTGATTTAGAAATAAAACTTAAAGATAAAATAACTATTTGCTTAAAAATAATTAAAGTAGACAAATGTCCTAAAACTAACGTGGTTGTTACTCATCCTAATAATATTATAAATGCGAAAGTTTGTGGTAAGGCTGCTATGTTTGTTCCCTAATAAAAAATAAACGACAAAACGGATTAAGATGAAATTTGCTGTAGTATGTAGAATAAGGAAAAAATCAGAATAAGGAAAAGGGGAACTTATAATCCAAAAAAACAACCCCTTAAGATAAAAAAAACGCAAAAGTTTTTAGGAATTTAAACTTTGCGTGGCCACAATCGCCACCATTGATAATTCAATAGGTATACACGTGGAGCAAACAGAAACCCCGGGAATATCGACCCGGGTTTGAACTAACCGGGTCACAGGTGCAATGCATCTCATTGTACCACTTATTAAGGCACTCGTTTATTCGGAAGACCTTCATTATGATGTATTTCACCTCGTATGTGTGTTGGATAAAGGTGACCTATCGTCTTTATTTCGGAACACTGTGAAGGACATTGTTTTTGAAAAACGCGGAGAGGTTACAATCCCTTGTTATCGAATTACAACTATTAGACTCAAAATACCTTTACTAAATGCTAGGCACCAAGCCGTGTTTGTTGCTCGATTCTTCTAGGCTTGGTCGCGAGGAATAGGCTTATTTTTTACTGTTTGTTTGTTTATTTGATACAAGCTGACCCCGCGAACTTCGTATCGCTTTAGAATTAACAAATGTTGTCTTCCGTTCCCGTTCCCGTTCCCGTTACAATTCCCGTTCAATAGTTTTTGTAGCGCACACGAAGAAAGCAAAATTTTTGGCAATTTTTTACACCTTGCTTCAAACTATCGTCATTCTTATAAAGAGTTTATTACTTTTTCAAAATAAAAAATAGCCTATGTGACTCAGGGATAATGTAGCTTGGTAAGGTGAAAGAATTTTTGAAATCGGTTCAGTAGTTTTTGAGTTTATCTATTTTACAAACATACAAAAAAACAAAAAAAACAAAAAAAACAAAACTTTTCTCTTTATAATATTAGTATAGATTAAAATGTTGTTAAAAGCATCACCAGTTAGTATTCATATAAGCGGCGATGGGCTTGCAAGCTGTCACGTATGGAATGCTAACTATTGCAAAATGTGGGCATGTGCCAAATATAATGTTTGGACGTGCCTGACTACCCCCACTAGATATCTTCAAAGGATCTAAGCGTCTGGAGATTTGAGAGGATGTCTACCGTACTTGGGGATTACAGTCGTGATCCTTTTTATTTTTTATTTTATTTTATTTGTTAACATCTACCTAACAGAGCGAGTTTTCAGACTTATCAGTGAAGAGGTCGCAGCATACATAAAGTGTTGTTAAAGTGTCCACAACCAGCGCTCTTGCCCTACATCTCGTTATATGTTAGTAAACACACCGTAATCACGCCGAGGGTTGCTTAACTTAGCGAACCTGTCAAAAACAACTAAGTGCTTATTCACGTTGACTCGCGGGCGCGGTGGCGGGCGCGGTCACGAAATATCAAACATATGACGTGATTTCCAAGTGTTCACGTTCAAAACGCACGTGCGGTCTAAGTAGCGAGCTAACTAGCGATATGTTTGATATTTCGTGACCGCGCCCGCCACCGCGCCCGCGAGTCAACGTGAATAAGCACTAAGGAAGCCACTAGCTGTATGCTAATGCCCAGTGTACCAGGTCGTTTATAGCCCGACTACCTTTAACCCGCGACTTCGTGTGAGCAGGATTCAGTAAATTATATTAAAACACTAGCCGACCCGTGACAAACGTTGTTCTGTCAATATTTAATTGTAATAATCACATAGGAACAAGCTATTTCAGGCAGCTTCAAATTTTTTCCCTACAAACCTTGTACTCATAAAATAAATTACAAATTTTGGTAGAATGCGTATCATTCATTAGTCAAAACTTCGTTGCTATGACGACTAAATGTTTTTAGTTTGTGATGTCAGATTTGTTGCACACCAACCCCATCTATACCAAAATCATCCTTTTTGCGTTTTTTTTATCATTTAGGGGTTGTTTTTCGGATTATAAGTTCCCCCTTTATTTATCCCAATTTTTTATCTACATACTACAGCAAATTTTATCTTAATCCGTTTTGTCGTTAATTTTTGATTAGGGAACAAACATAGCAGCCTTATTACAAACTTTCGCATTTATAATATTATTAGGATTTAAATTTAAGAAAACAAAAAAAATAAAAAAGTAGCCTAAGGACTTCATACTTTCCCTGTATGAAATTACATGACTATACGTGACTATCATTGAGGTTTTGCCGTGATAACGTTATAGACAGACAGAATTACTTTCGCATTTAAAATCTACTATATAAAAGGAAGTCGGGTTTGTTACAACACTTATAACTCAAGAACGGCTGAACCGATTTGGCTGAAAATTGGTGTGTAGGTAGCTTTGAGCCAAGCGAAGGACATAGGATAGGATTTATTAACGGGAACGAGAGTTAATTAAAAAGCGATACGAAGTTCGCCGGGTCAGATTGTATAAGTATAGATAGAGCATTTTAGGCGCGTCTATTGTTTGTCAAGCTAAAACACCCTAAACTTTGAAACAAGCCCATATTTGGGATTAAATCTTGTAAGAGGATTTCGACCCACTTTCCAATATCCGTTAGTCAATGTCAACAGAGTCGTATAATAGAAATCACAAGGATAGTTTTAATCGTCCTCAAAACTAGTTGAATTCACGCCTGTTTCTTCTGTTTTGCATAATTATCAAGATGCGACGACAATACACCACACTGGAGCTCTACATAGCATTAAGGAAAGAATCATTAAAAATAAGTTTTCTATTGAAAAATATTTTTCAATGACAAGCTTTTATTAAATCATTTAAACCATCGCGCTATCACCTGTCACATCATATAACATTGTCATCGGAACTTGACAAGTATGCAAACTACTCAATCGCAGTATTTACTAAGGAGTTCCATTGTGAGTGTCTGTTGAACAGATCCTGGCTCCATCATCAGATCAGCTCACTTTCATTGCATTGTCACCGAAGTTACACTAGTATGCGAAATTTCAGATCAATCGGTTGGGGATAACTGCTTCAAAATTGAGTTGCAAGATTCCACCTAACTATGTTTATAGTTACATACATACATTAGAAGTTAAAAAAAAGCTTGTAAAAATGATAGGCTGCAAGCCGTGTTTGTTGCCTGACTCTTCTAGGCTTGGTCGCAAGGAGAAAGCGTAACTTCACCTAGTTCCTAAGACGTTTCAAAGTGATCCTTGTGATTTTTTTATATA
Source organism: Hydriomena furcata (assembly GCA_912999785.1). NCBI lineage: Eukaryota > Metazoa > Arthropoda > Insecta > Lepidoptera > Geometridae > Hydriomena > Hydriomena furcata. The sequence goes on from OU538826.1 coordinate 2,864,861, forward strand.
TAAATACATTTTGATTTTGACTTATACAGCATTTTATATACAGCATCGGGAAGAAACCAGTTAGTATTCTTATGAGCTGCAATAGGATTGTAATCGATCACGAGTATAATAACTAATGCAAAGTGTGGGCATGTGTATGTAATGTTGAAACGTACCTCTGACTACTCTCTTTAAACATCAACATATGTGACTGAAGATCTACATCTACTTATACTTGATCACTGTCTTGATCTTATTTCGACTGTAAAATTGAATTTGGTTTTTATCCGACTTATCTTTTAGTTAGAGCTTAGTTAACTTTAGTGATGTTTTGTTTACGTTCTAATGACGTTAACAGTATTAATACCAAAGAGTTTAAGTTTTAATAAAGTTAATTAACAATTTACATAAACTGACTTACCGGTTGGTGCAGCGCTATATCTGCAAGCTATGCATAGTTAGTAAGTCATATTTTCAGTGTAGATAATTCAAAGACTGTATCATATATTCCGATTAAAAATGTATTTATTCATTCCGAATAAAATTAGATTTTATATTTGACTAGCAGACCCGGCCACGCGTTGCGTGTCAACAGATATCGCTATCTGTTAGAATCATTTGGAGCTAACAGATAATTGTGACTGTCAGATAATAAACAAATAATTTGCAATAAAATAATATTGCGACTATAAATTGAGATGTCAGCTATCCTATCTTTCAAGTTGGATCAAACTGCATACGGTGTGCAAAGTTTGATTAAAATCGGTTTAGTAGTTTAAGAGTCCATCGCGGACAAACAACGTGACGCGTAATTGATATAATATTAAGAAGACTAGCTGTCCCAACAGTCGTCACAACAAATATACAATTTCCGTATTTCAAGAATTTCTAAATTTTTTCAAGATTTCTTTTATGAGAACCTACTCCTGAGCAACATCGGTCGACCCAGTCACGCGTGATGTTGTGACCAAGGAATATAGGGTTAATTTTTATACAATACTAGTTGTCCCGACAGAACGTTGTTCTGTCATATTTCAATAATCTCACAAAAAATAAGCCCTTTCAATTTTACCGATTACGCCACCCTTATCACTTAGGGGTATAAAAAATACCCTTAGACCTATTCTCAGATCTACCTAATACACACAAAAAGATTCATAACAATCGGTTAATGCGTTTCGGAGGAGTTTGGTTACAAACACTGATACGAGAATTTTATATATTAGAAAGATATGTAGATAGATTTGGAACCACAACATTGCGATCCCAACTCGCACTTAACCGATTACTTTTTAATTAACTTTCATCATTGAGCATGATGGCTTTCGCAATATAAAGTCGTATCATGCCTCACCAATCGAGCCGTATACGAACCGTTAAAAACTCATTTACCGATGTCACATTTCGATCACAAACTTCACCCTCGTATTCAAGAACGACACTATGAGAATACGAACACACAGTGGACGAAATCTTTTTTCTTAAAAATCACTTTATTTGTTGTGCGACACTGCATAGTGTAACTAGAGGCACAATGTCGTGTGCCTCTAGGCCAAAGTTGAGCTCTAAAGGCACACGGTAGCGTGCGCCATAGTGCCGCTCAACACATAAAGTGATGTTTATGAAAAATGATTTCGTCCTCTTTGGGTGCGTGTTCTCATAGTGTCGTTCTTGAATACGAGGGTCAGTCGTGTTCGTGACGTGTTCAGACAAAATATTATTATACGCGCTCTCTTCCGTTAAGAGGATGCTTTATGATGATTTGCCTAGATTCGATAAGCAAAAGGGTTTTTCCACAATATATATTTTTTTACATTAAATTTAGTTTTTCATACTCAATTCCCAAAGAGGGCTGTCAGACTCAGAGATCTTTTGCAACATGATTTTAGGGTTCCGTACCCAAAGGGTAAAAACAGGACCCTATTACTAAAGACTTCGCTGTCCGTCTGTCTGTCACAGTGCTGTATCTCATGAACCGTGATAGCTAGACAGTTGAAATGTTCACTGATTATGTATATCTGTTACTGATATATCAACAAATACTAAAAACAGAATAAAATTAATATTTAAGGGTGGCTCCCATACAACAAACGTGTTTTTTTTGCCGTTTTTTATAGATAATTGTACGGAACCCTTCGTGAGCTAGTCCGACTCGCACTTGGCCGGTTTTTTTTACAAATAAATAAATACTTCTTTTATGTTGTCTTAAAATCGACATTTCATATTTTTTTCAATATAAACTGTTAATTTGAAAATTAAAATGTTGTTAAAAAGCGCTCTCACCCTATTAAGCTAAATATACAAGTACGTAGGTATTCGTATAGGGTAGCTACATAATCCTATATTATTTGTTTTTTAGGATTTCGTAGTCTACAAGACACCTTTATAGTTTCGCCATGTACGTCCGTCCGCAGCTTAGCTCAGAGACGCTTAGTGCTAGAAAGCTTCTAAATCAAATTTAACATGAATATACAATTATACATAATGGTCACGCCGACAAAGTGGTACAATAAAATCTTGAAAATCTTTTTTTTTTATATCTCCCCTACACCTAACCTGGGGACTGGGGATGTTATTTTTTTTCTCGCAAACCCCATGATGTGGGGTGTCGTTGGATAGGTTTTTAAAAAACATTACGTGTTTGTGTAGACTACTTTTCGATTAAGGGACCCGTTTGTGAAATACTAGGCATTAACATGTTTTTTTTGTCAGAGTCGAATAAATTAAAACAGTAAATTATTGATTATGGAGGTATGAAAAAATTCACAATAGTAGTACATAATAATGAATTTAAAAGGAAAACTATCAGGGCTAAGTTGGCTGTACAACTTTTGTTACAAAATGTATTTTCTAAGTTGGTCGATGATTGCTCGTAAACCAAAAGTAAACTTTTTAGTAATATTGTTAAAAATGACTTATATAACGCTGTGTAAACTATGAAACCCTACATTGTGCGTGGCCCAACATGCACTTGGCGGGTTTTTTTAGTAAACCAAATAGGATTTAAGATTACGCCGAGACGCACGTAATATTAGCGCGGAGTAAAGCTTTAGTAAGGCTTTACCGCCTGGCCATAAATCGCGACTGGGACATCACCTTGAGTTTTTATAACTTGTATTACCCCCGTATTCCGGAACGACACTGTGAGAACACGCACGTGATGCGACACTGCATAGTGTGCCTTCAGCCAAAGTTGAGTTCTAGAGGCACACGGTAGTGTGCGCCATATAGTGTCGCTAAAGTGATATTTATGAAAAAAGATTTTGTCCACTGTGAGTGCGTGTTCTCATAGTGTTGTTCCTGAATATGGGGGTTAGTGTCATAGGATCTGACGTTATATTACGAAATACGGTTATATCTACCCTCATGTCTATTAATTTTTTTTTTACCTACTTTTTCGATTTGTTATTCATGAGCATTAGTCGAGAGAATATTACATGAGAAATTGGAAAAATATAGGACTCTTACTTTCCCTTTAGTAGAGGTAAAGATACTTAGTTGGGTTCTCACTCCTCATTTTTAGGGTTCCGTACCCAAAGGGTCAAAACGGGATCCTATTACTAAGACTTCGCTCTGTCTGTCTGTTTGTCACAAGGCTGTGTCTCATGAACCGTGATAGATAGACAGTTGAAACTTTCACAGATTATGTATCTATGTTAATATTTAAGTGGGGCTGCCATACAACAAACGTGATTTTTTTTTCGTTTTTAATAGATAATGGTATGGAATAATGGTATGAATAATGGTATGATAAAGGTACGGAACCCTTCGTGCGCGAGTCCGACTCGCACTTGGCCGTTTTTTTAATAAACCAACCATTTTTACGGACTATTGACATAGAACCTTATGTATCCTCAACACGTCATTTAGGAGACCTTTTTATATATTCCGCGGTATGTATAGCACTAGTTAATTGGCGAAGTGCTCCATTTGGGGCCCGCCGGGGCACGGTAAGCAAATACGCCATTAATAGCTTTGTAAAACGACCGCACCGCTATTATTGGGTCAGCTTACCTTATGTCCCATTACGTGAATGCTAATGACAATAGAAGTGATGATACGCAACGCATCATTATCTTTGACGGCGAATTTATGACCCACAGCTTTCTTCCACAGTCTTTTGCAATTTATTTTCAGCGGAAACTAGTTTTATTTTTAAACGAATGTATAGTTACTAGGTACATATATCTTTACCTTTCTTTGTTAGTTTCTGGTATGGTTGGCTTGGATACCTACTCTAGAACTATACTGCGCAACAAATGCAGAATAACTAAATACTAGGATCGCCCGGTGGTTGAAATTAGACCACAATATCTATATATTAATAAACAGTTAATTGACAACGGCCTCCACCAGTATAAGATGTATAAGTCTACTCGCTGACTCGGCGAACTTAGTACTGCCTACATCACTACATAGTATAAAGCAAAGTCGTTTCCCGCTTCCCGCGTCTGTATGTATGCTTATATCTTTAAAACTACACAACGGATTTTGATGCGGTTTTTTTTAATAGATAGAGTGATTCAGGAGGAAAGTTTATATGTATTAAACCCGTGCGAAGCCGGGGCGGGTCGCTAGTATTAAAATAAAAATAAAAATAAATAGGATCACGACTGTAATCCCCAAGTATGGTAGACATCCTCTCAGATCTTCAGACGCTTAGATCCTTTGAAGATGTCTAGTGGGGGTAGTCAGAGACACGTCCAAACATTATATTTGGCACATGCCCACATTTTGCAGTAGTTAGCATTCCATACGTGACAGGTTGCAAGCCCATCGCCGCTTATAAGAACACTAACTGGTTTCCTCACGATGTTTTCATTCACCGTTGTAAGCAATATATTAAGAGTACAGCAAATCAAATTTGGTGACATACCGACAGCAGCGCCACCAGGAATTTCAACCAAATCGGTCCAGCCGTTTAGGAGGTATTAGGTGACAAACACACATACAGAAGAATTATATAAATTGAGATTTTTAATGCAAATTGTTTTTGCAAACTGTCAAAGTATTGATGGTGATGATGCTTTTCAGACATTCAATATCAGACATCGTTCGCACGATAATATGGTAATTACGGCACCAAATAGCCAATAATAATCTTTAATGGAGTAGGTAAGGTAATGATACGTCCATTTTTTAGGGTTCCGTACCCAAAGGGTAAAAACGGGACCCTATTACTAAGACTTCGCTGTCCGTCTGTCCGTCTGTCCGTCTGTCCGTCTGTTCGTCTGTCCGTCTGTCCGTCTGTCCGTCTGTCCGTCTGTCCGTCTGTCCGTCTGTCCGTCTGTCCGTCTGTCCGTCTGTCCGTCTGTCCGTCTGTCCGTCTGTCCGTCTGTCCGTCTGTCCGTCTGTCCGTCTGTCCGTCTGTCCGTCTGTCCGTCTGTCCGTCTGTCCGTCTGTCCGTCTGTCCGTCTGTCCGTCTGTCCGTCTGTCCGTCTGTCCGTCTGTCCGTCTGTCCGTCTGTCCGTCTGTCCGTCTGTCCGTCTGTCCGTCTGTCCGTCTGTCCGTCTGTCCGTCTGTCCGTCTGTCCGTCTGTCCGTCTGTCCGTCTGTCCGTCTGTCCGTCTGTCCGTCTGTCCGTCTGTCCGTCTGTCCGTCTGTCCGTCTGTCCGTCTGTCCGTCTGTCTGTCACAGGGCTGTCACAGGGCTGTATCTCATAAACCGTGATAGCTAGACAGTAGAATTTTTTAAAGATTATGTATACCCTTCGTGCGCGACTCCGACTCGCACTTGGCCCGTTTTATTTTTAATCGGTTTTATTGGCGAAGTTATTGAGTCTTTATATAGATTGGACACTGAGCGGTGGGGGAGCGATGTTGGATCAATTTTATGAGAGAGATTTTCTGCACTTCAAATGAATTTTATTGGAGTGTTTATTGGCTTTTATCGAGTAGGTACACTTCAGTAGACGCAACGCTTTGGAGTAGCTAATAATTAATTTGCGCTGGTGCAGAAAGAGTTATATGTAAATTGATGGTGATGAAGGTGATATAATTTATTATATCATATATGATATAATTTATTTACTCTATTTACTATCAAATAATGTTGACCCAACAGTGGAATGACTAAATGATAAAATCTAAATTAATGCAAAAAAATCACTAAATATTAAAACGAGTAATAAATGTTTTTGATGAATGCAGTATCGTTTTTTTCTCAATAACTGCAATACATACAGTTTTGTTTTTTTATGACAAGGATAACTAAAGGATATAATCTAGATAAATTATAGATAGAAACACGATAGGTGAAACTTTTCTCGATATATTTATTTTCCTAAGTTACACTAGTTTCGTTTTTAATCAAAACTATAAATAGCTAACCGTTCATGTGAACTTAATTCGTTAGATAATTATACTAGCTAAGTAAATTATAGACGGTTTCATTTTAAGTTTGATGGTTTTCAAGATAATGCAGTTTTATCACTTTTTCCGTCTTATCCGGGTAGACTCAGTTCATACAAAAAAACAAACATTTCGCATAACACCTTAAATGTTTTTAGAAATATGAGTATGTTATTAATTTACAAAATACATATTTTCATCTGATACTTGTTTAAAGCATTTATTTCAAATTCAAAAATCATTTATTTCAATAAAATCACAAGGATCACTTTGAAACGTCTTAGGAACTAGGTGAAGCTACGCCGATTCCACGCAACCAAGCCTAGAAGAATCAGGCAACAAACACGGCTTGGGGTCTACCTTTTTTTAAATGATCCTTTCCTTAATGCTATGTAGAGCTCCAGTGTGGTGCCGATCGAACAAGGTGAAGGCTCAAACAAGAATAATAATTAAAAGTACTACTCAAGTACGTACAAGAATAATAAAAATAACTAAAGAGCTTCAGCGCAAATTCAAAAAGCAGCAGCAAGCAGTACTTAGAACGAATCCTACAGAAATGTATCTACCAATAAGAAGTAAAGAATGAATCGGCGATATTACTTAATAATATCGCCGATTCATTCTCACAATAAACCTATAACATAATTTCCAATTCGAAGTTGTAATCAAAGGAATTGTGCCAATTGCTCAACACCTTATATTTCGGTAAACTGATGAGATTTCAAACCGTTTTCGGTAAACAAGATATAGGGAGCACTTCACAAAGACTGTTTCCTTCAGAGGACTCTTTCCTCAATAAGTCATTTACGAGTATGACCTATCTAAACTTTAAAATAGATCTCAATCACAGAGGCTTATAAGCAAACTGTAGATCAGTCAGAATTTTTGATTCATACCTTCGCGTTTATTATAAAAAAAAAGATTTATTATTTTACTCCATAACGCTTTTTTGAAGGCATAATTTACATAGATTAGTAATCTTTATATAATATGCCTTCAACACTTTATTTTTCATACTGTCAAATAGTCTATTGAATTGTACCCTAAAAACCACCCAGGATTTGTCTGGGTACTCACGTTTGTCGTAAAATATATTTTCGTAACATGGTATATCCTAATCCTAATAAATGCGAAAGTTTGTGATAAGGCTGCTATGTTTGTTTCCTAATCAAAAATAAACGACCAAACGGATTAAGATGAAATTTGCTGTAGTATGTAGATAAAACATCAGAATAAATAAAGGGGGAACTTATAATCCGAAAAACAACCCCTAAATGATAAAAAAACGCAAAATGGATGATTTTGGTATAGATGATGTGCAACAAATCTGACATCACAGACTAAAAACATTAATTCGTCATAGCAACGCAGTTTTGATTAATGAATGATACGCATTCTACCAAAATTCCTAATTTACTTTGTCAGTACAAGGTTTGTAGGGAAAAATAATGGAAGTTGCCAGAAATTGCTTTTCCCTATGCGATTATTAAAATTTGACAGGACAACGTCTGTCACGGGTTGGCTAGTAGTACATAGACGATACGTAAATAGACATGAAATATAAAATAACGCTTAGTAAATCCAGTAGGTAAACAATATAACTTTTATCTGATATGATCTATAACCAGCTCAATATCCCTCAGAGCTCAATAAATTAAAGCGTGTACTTCAGATTGGGTGAAGTGTGTCGTAAATAATAAATGCTCCTTTGATTATTGTTATAGCGTCATGGCGGAAGGATGGTCTATTTCTTATATTTACGAGGCAATAAAGAACGATTGGATAGTGTATTACAAATCAGCGAGTCGAGCTTGAGCACACGAGGAAACATTTTATCTATAGACTAGCAGAACCCGCGACAGACTTTGTTCTGCCTAAATTTAAATAATTTCATAGAATACTTTCAGTTTATCGAATTTTACAATTTTTCATTCCGATTTCAGTGCACAAAATGTACAACAATGGGTCTTTGAAGAAAATATTCCATAAAAACCATTGAGTTTTATACAAACTTTGCCCCAGTTTTTCACTTTCTTAGGGATAGAATTTCGGAAAATCCTTTCTTATCGGATGCCTACGTCATACAAAAAACGCACCCTCCAAGTTTCAGGTCTCTACGATCAGCGGTTTAGGCTGGACGTTGATAGTCAGTCATTCAGGACAAAGCATTTTATAGGTATAGAAGAGTAGACGGAAAAAATATATTGCCACTATTAGCGATATTTGTACGAGTACTGTTTGAGTATGAAAATCGCGATAAATAAAAATAAAAAATTACTACACTTTAATTGCCCTGAAATTTATGTAGACTACACATTACATATAGCGCTACATTCTTTAACCAAATCTAGTTATTATACTTTTTAGTTAGAAATTGATTGAAAGTATTACTCTTTTATTACTTTTAAATAACCATGTGTGTTAAATGTGTGTGTCAAATAGATATATTGAAAAATAAAGTTTATAAAAATGCAATTTATGAATAATTGAAAAAACGAGACAGAATCTTATATATTTATTTATTTATTTATTTATACATAATTAGCACGGTACAAGACCAATTACACTAACTATTTACACATTAAATCACATCCAATCATTTAATACTAAATTAAAAATAACATTACTCATTAAAATAAATTATAAAATTAAAAATAAATTAGATACCTACATAAATAATTATACATGTCAATATATAAAAATGAATCCCTATTTCCTTTGGTCATAGCATCGCGGCTTGACCGATTTTGCAAATTCTTTTTTTGTTGTGTTTTTTATTGTCAGGAGAAGGTTCTTCCAGAGCGAAATTGACATGATAACGTCTGTCGGGACAGCTAGTAATAAAATAAATTGAAAAAAATATATGTTGTAGAACCTCTCTCACTTATTTTTAATGTGCATAAGAACACCATTTAAAATTAAACATAGCGTTCTGTTAAAATAATTATCTCTACCAGTTTTTAATATCCTGTGACGTCATAATTAATTTAAGTTAATATTTCGAAACGGAGAGATCTCCTTTAATGTTCTGTGACAAAGGGTAAAAAAGGCCTGTCAGTGCCATAACTATAGGGCCCGCAGGATTTGTTCACGAGTATTCAGATAGCCCGCCAAGCCGTGTAATGCTGAATACAATAGAGCTGGGAAAAAAAAAACCTTTATCGATAGAAATAGCTAAAGAAAAACCGGCTAAGTGCGAGTCGGACTCACGCACGAAGGGTTCCGTACCAATATCTATAAAAAACGGCATAAAAATCACGTTTGTTGTATGGGCCACTTAAATATTTATTTTATTCTGTTTTTAGTATTTGTTGTTAAAGCGTCAATAGAAATACATAATCGGTGAAAATTCCAACTGTCTAGCTATCACGATTCATGAGATACAGCCCTGTGACAGACAGATGGACAGACGGACAGCGAAGTCTTAGTAATAGGGTCCCGTTTTTACCCTTTTAACCCTCAAAAACATGTTATTCATATTCATATTCATATTCATTTATTCAATAACAATTAAAATTGTATCTGAAATAATAACTTAAAGCTTTGTGTTTTAGCTTTAAGTTATTATTTCAGATACAATTTTAATTGTTGTACCTAATTGTTGTACCTAAAAAACTTAAAATACTTATTATAAATTTATCAAAATGCTACATTATTACCTACTATTATCTTATTCAATCAGGTTATTATTATCTTATTCAATCAGGTTAAAAACAAAATATATAGAATTAAAACAATTAACATTCACTAAGGAAGAAATACACACAAACAATTACACAACAATTATTAAGGCGATACTTCATTTTTTTTTGTGCTAAGTCTCGGAAGGCTATAGAAGAAAGAGAAAGCACGCGTTGTCCGCGCTTGGCTTTTTAGGCACGGTAGGTCGCCATTGTTGTCGTCAGAATTAGTGTTGCTAATAATATAATACAAATGTTAAAAAAAACTACCAATATAGCTTGTTAATCGATAAATATCCCATCACTACTCTCTTCTATGATACTGCGAGCACGTACTAACACGTGATAGAATTCACGTTATTCCAACTATTTTGTAAAAGCCAACGAACTACAGAGTTCAACGGTTCGAGGACGTAATACTCGTACAATGATTTTAGTATTTGAAACTGTTTAATTTAATTATCGATTACTAGCTGACCCGTGTCAGATGTTGTCCTGTCAAATGTTAATAATCGCATAAAAGGCAATATCTGGCCATTTTTTTCCTACAAACCTTGTACTGATAAAATAAATTACAAATTTTGGTAGAATGCGTATCACTCATTAGTCAAAACTGCGTTGCTATGATGACTAAATGTTTTTAGTCTGTGATGTCAGATTTGTTGCACACCACCGCCATCTAAACCAAAAACATCCTTCTTGCATTCTTTTACTATTTATAGGTTGTTTTTCGGATTAAAGTTCCCCCTTTATTTATTCTGATTTTTTATCTACATACTACAGCAAATTTCATCTTAATCCGTTTTGTCGTTTATTTTTGATTAGGGAACCAACATAGCAGCCTTATCACAAACTTTCGCATTTATAATATTATTAGGATATCCTACTAGCAGTCCGTCCCCGGCGTCGCACGGGAGTAATAATAATTGTATAGCAAACTAGCAGACCCGGGGCAGATAGCCTGTCCAAATTTCAATAATCGCATAGAGTAACGCACGTTGCTATGACGACTGGTGTCAACGCTGATGTCAGATTTTTTGCACACCAGCGCCATCTATACCAAAATCTTTACTTATGCTTTTTTATAATTTTGGGGATGTTTTTCGTATGATTTAAAAAAACGGCAAAAAATCACGTAACTAACTTTACGTAATAACTTAAGACAGAAGGACCCTTATAGTAGGGACTGAATTAATTAACCGACTTGGTATTGCATGGATCTCATATTTTTTTACGGTATAAGAACTGAGTTGTGTTGCGAGACTTGGCTTTTTTTACAAGTTATGTTTTTTATAGCATTGTTTTTGCCTTTTGTTTTCTGGACACGTTTAAACATTTCTTATTTATTACCAACAGTTTGTTTGTTGAGCCGCTTAGTAACAGTGTCACGTATCTAAAACAATAATTTTATTCCGCTTGTCACAACAATAGATTTCAGAGCGAAATGAAAATCTGTTATCAGTCTGATTTAATAAAAGAAAAGATTTCAATTTAGTAAAAAAAAAACTTAAAATGTTGTTATCTATCTGATACGCCCCATGACATTTTGTACACAAGGTACATACTTAATATTACAGTCGTTTTAATATATTTTTACCCCCAACGCAAAAGGAGGGATGTTATAAGTTTTAAGTTTAACGAGTCTGTCTATGTATATGTCTGTCTGTGGCATTATAGTTCCTAAACGAATAGACCTATTTTGATGCGGTTTTTTTTTGAAAACTGACGTAATTAAGATGGTTCTTATCTATGGTCTGGTTTGATTGATTCTAAATTTAGTATCCTGTGACTTTAAAGGCGGGGTTACTTTAGGTTTTTAATTTAATGTTATCTTATATGTATATAAAAGAAAGTCGTGTTAGTTACACTATTTATAACTCAGGAACGGCTGAACCGATTTGGCTGAAAATTGGTGGGGAGGTAGCTTAGAACCAGGAGACGGACATATGATACGGAACGGGAACGGGAACGGGAACGGGAACGGGAACGGGAACGGGAACGGGAACGGGAACGGGAACGGGAACGGGAACAAGACCGGGACCGGGACGGGACCGGGACCGGGACCGGGACCGGGAACGGGAACAAGACCGGGACCGGGACGGGACCGGGAACGGGAACGGGAACGGGAACGGGAACGGGAACGGGAACGGGAACGGGAACGGGAACGGGAACGGGAACGGGAACGGGAACGGGAACGGGAACTTAACACAACATTTGTCAATTCTAAAGCGATACGAAGTTCGCCGGGTTAGCTTGTTATTAAATAAGTAAAGGTATAAGTATTCTAGTTTTCAAAGTTCAAGCTTTGCCTACGACTTTGTCAGCATTCGCCGGTCTACCGTTGATCGCGGGCGCGGGCGGTGCTCATGATGAAGAGCATCTGAACTGTCTCGAAACTGTAACGGTACGATAATTAGCCGTATTTTTATTTAAAACTATTAACAATCACGATAGTTTTAATTTCATAAGCCTTGCCTAGTTTGTGTGATAAGGTTCACCTATATATTTATTTTATTTTACACTACCTGCTCGCTGGTACCTGGATTAAAAGTAGCCTATGTATTATTCTGATGTATAAGCTATATTACTGTAAAGTTTTATTTTAATCCGTTCAGTAGTTTTTGCGTGAAAGAGGAACAAACACACACATACACATACTCACTCACTTACTCACAAACTTTCGCATTTATAATACATATTATTTTTAATACCAAATACAGTCTTGCTTGACGGACCTTGGACGGTAATACGTTAACTTATTTCTAAGCGGATATTGAAACGGTATCTGGGTAAGCGGGACGCCGGCAACGGCTATTTATCAAAACTGTCAAATCCAGGATGCCTTGCCTCGCAGCTGATACGATAATGTTAATGATGCTTGCGTGACTGGCAGGTTAAAAGGGTCAAATGGCGAAGTCCGAGTCAAAGGTGAAGAATTGACTACAATTTATTCATTTTTTATTCTAAATATTTAGATATGTATATCTATATACATATATAGATGTTCTTACAGACGTTATCCTGTCAAATTTCAATAATCCCACAGAAAAAAAGCAATTTCTGTTTTTCCTCCCATTTATGCCTCCCTTATCGCTTAGGGGTATAAAAAATAGCCTGATATAAAATATACATAAAACATTTCATAAAATATTTCATAAAATACGTTCCAGCCGAGTTTGGTTAAAAACAGTGTGACACACAGAATTTTATATTATGTTTAAGACTACGTTGTCAGAATACAACAAAAAGATTAGAAGAATTAGCAAAATCGGTCCAGCCGTTTACGCGTGATGCGTGACTCAGAATGGAACTCCTTAGTAAATACTTGGATTGAGTAAAAACTTTGCATACTTACTTGTCAAGTTCCGATGACAATGTTATATGATGTGACAGGTGATAGCGCGCTGGTGCTCGATGGTTTAAATGATTTTACAAAAACTTGTCTTAGAAGAATATTTTTCAACAGAAAACTTATTCCTAATGATAAAACAAAATATATTAACGTAGCTCTACCTACATGTTCATACATAGACGTAAGTCTGTTCTAAAATGTCTGCAATCACAACATTAATCTGTGCACTCGGCTGTCTGCACAATAATTTTGGTCTGGCCATGTTTGTTTAGTCATCGTAAACTTCGGAGCTTCGATTTGTATGCAAATCTCCGAAACAGCTGCCAGTGTTCATTGGCATGCGACCCCTGCGAGGCAGGTGTGGCTCCACTGTTTGCTTATCTCAGCCGCGTCTGTTTGTATTGGGAACCTGAGCTGGCGCTTCATAATGGCTTTTTAGCCGAGCGAATCATCTGGAAAGATACACGCACACATAACAGATAGAAGACACACATAGAAGATACAGTCACTGCCTTCCGGATTTAAGCAATTTTCGGCAGTAGTACGGTAGATGTTCTCTTAGATCATCAGGCATTCGGATTCTTTAAGATGACTATAGGGGTTAGTCAGAGGCGTCCTAATATTACATTTTATTTAATGTTCAATTAACAAGTGTTATGCGCAAATACATTTTTCGAATGGGAAAATCCAATGATGCGCGACCGAGATCGAACTCACGACCTTCGATTTGAAAGTCAAGGCACCTTCCACTCGACTAACACGGTTTTGTTGTAGTCTAAGTTTTTAAAAATCATATCTGTTTTCTACTTTAATACCTACATAAATAGCAACTTAAGCTCATACAATTTAATATAATATCTCCTGTCAAACTTTACCAATAAACTCTTTGGTAAACTAACAAACTTTCCATATAATTTCTTTGCAAAAGTTTTAGGTACACAATAAAATGGGACGCAAAGCTACCCTGGCAAATTACACATTCATAATAACAAAATCTGTACCAAATAATGGTTTTGGAGAGTTATTTATTTTAAAACAGATACCGGTTTTATAACTCACGAAGGCAAATTGGCCCTAATTGTATGTCTAGCATGTGGCCGAGTGGAATGTACCTCGACTTTCAATCTGAAGGTCGTGGGTTCGAAACTCGGCGTGCATCAATGGATTTTTCTGTTCAAAAAATTATATGCGCATCAAAAACACGAGCTTACAACGGTGAAGGAAAACATCGTGAGGAAACCAGTTAGTGTTCTTATAAGCGGCGATGGGCTTGCAACCTGTCACGTATGGAATGCTAACTACTGCATATGTGGGCATGTGCAATATATCCTATTTAATTATTTATTTTGTTTTAACCTTTTGCAAATATTGAGACAAAACACGATCAAAATTACCAATTTACCTTCAAGCCACTTCGTCAGAGTTTACTAAATAACGTACTGTTTGGTAAAGCTGTGCGGTGCGCTGAACACATTGTTATGTTTCTCTGTTCCGTGTTTGTTTAAGTGTTTGCGTTGCAGCCATATCCATGTCGGCCATGTCTGCAAATATTTGGTCCAAATCTGAGACGCGATAGCGCCAGCACCAAGGGAATTTATGTGTATTGACGCCGTTTTCCGGAAATTTCAAAAAACGCCTTAAATTATTCATTGCAACTTGTGATCCTTTTTATACAAACTTAGTTATTTTTGGAACGAAGTTCCTTATCGCGCGTTGTGAAAGGGGGCTAGACGGAAAAAATTCTTACGAAAAGTTGTCACGACACTTTTTTGCTATAGTATATCATTAATATATATATCTATTAATTGTGTCGAGGTCGAGGTCGAGGTGGAAGTGGAGGTCGAGGTCGAGGTCGAGGTCGAGGTCAAAGTTGATTCCCCTTCCCTTGTCCCACGTTATTTTGTGAGAACTTCGTTCCATCCGGGTGTCCCTTGACACCTCTCAAGTTTTTCTGCTTAGCTTAGTACTATCTACGATGATGTTTGGTTAATGTAATCCAAAAACATTATCTAACAAATTGTTTTATAACTTTGTTTTTATGCTTGTGAAAAGAAATGAATTGAAATGTGAAGTTTTACTTAGCAAGCGTCTTCGTCATAAAAATAGGTTTGTGTCGTATAAAGTGTTATCCTAAGACATCTTCAAGGATCTGAGCGTCTGTTGATGTCTACATAGGGATTACACAATCGTGATCCTATATATTTTATTTATTATATCCAATGAAAAATGCATAATTTCATTAAAACTAGTTCAATTATTTTACTATATTTATATTATACTTTTTATATTACACTAGTTCGCGTATAAATTGATATTTCTCGTTAGTAAGATTCCCACTCTCTTCAAAAATGTTAATGGAAATTTTCCTGGTCCAAAGTATCAAGAATTTGTGTCGGTAGACGATAGCACGCCTGAATCAGCGCAGAATAATTTCCGAATAAGCGTCTAATCAGGAGTCCCAGACGGACGGCTCATTGAAGCGGTACATTCAGCATTTTGACTGCTATGAAAATCAACTTAAAGGCGCCTTCAGATTAGACGTTCGAGGAAGCGCCACAGAACCTGCGTACGCTATATCGACCACACTACCTAGACTCCTCATGCAAGGCGAACACTGTCAGACAACACATAAAAGGCTAATCCTGTGTAAACCACTGAGCGTGGTTCGACGCGCCCCGCGGCGTGCTGTGACATTGAACAGGCCAATCAGAATGCATTTTTTACCGCTTCACCTGACCTACACACCTCAACATTTTGACAGAATTGTTTTTTTGAAGAAATGTAGTTATAAGCGTCTAGGGCTATTTAGTCGATGACGCCAAATGTAAAAAAAACCGGCCAAAAGTGCGAGTAGAACTCGCGCATTTATTTTATTCTGTTTTTAGTATTTGTTGTTATAGCAGCAACCAAAATACATAATCTGTGAAAATTTCAACTGTCCAGCTATCACGGTTTATGAGATACAACCCTGTGACAGACTAAGGGACAGACAGACGGACAGCGAAGTCTTAGTAATAGGGTCCCGTTTTTACCCTTTGGGAACGGAACCCTAAAAGCAGTTGCTAAAATCATTAATTCACTCATGAGGTTTGAAGATTTTGTTGTAGCGTCTCTGTGGCGTTTCTTGGAGCGTCTAATGTGAAGGCACCCTAACAACATGCCTTTTCATGTGAGGGAGATAGATACCTGGCGTTTGTATAGAAAACATTAATTATTTCTTGTTTCGTTTTATTCGTGACTAGCAGTCCGCCCCGGCGTCGCACGGGAACCTATAATAATGATTTTATTAGTATACTAGCGACCCGCCCCGGCTTCGCACGGGTAGCATGTTATTATACATATAAACCTTCCTCCTGAATTACTCTATCTATTAAAAAAAACTGCATCAAAATCCGTTGTGTAGTTTTAAAGATATAAGCAAACATACATACAGACATACAGACGCGGGAAGCGAAAGCGACTTTGCTTTATACTATGTAGTGATTTCTTCGTTTTGTCGGCGTTGCCTAGAATACATAGCCAGCAGGTATTAATCCATAACCAAAGAAAACCGGCCAAGTGAGAGTCGGACTCGCGCACGAAGGGTTCCGTACCATTATATATATATACACAGACGCGGGAAGCGGAAAGCGACTTTGCTTTATACTATGTAGTGATGTAGACATCCTCTCACATCTCCAGGCACCTCAATATGGGGTGTCAAATCCAAATGTCAATAGTCAGAGCAAGCCCACCCATTGCATTTTGTTTAGTTATTATTCTTACGTGGCATATTGCAAGTCTATCTAATAATTTCTTGAACTT
Organism: Hydriomena furcata; assembly: GCA_912999785.1. Taxonomy (NCBI): domain Eukaryota; kingdom Metazoa; phylum Arthropoda; class Insecta; order Lepidoptera; family Geometridae; genus Hydriomena; species Hydriomena furcata. The sequence continues at coordinate 2,882,025 of OU538826.1, forward strand.
CCATAAATATTTCATAGCATACAATCGTACTTCATTTATTCCTTTTTCCTTAGAACATCACGTCTTAACGCCTTTTCAAGGTTAGGGCCTACTCAATGCCAAGGCTACTATCGTGAACTTGTGGACGTGTGTGGGTTTACAAAAGAATCCTTGGTTTTTTTGCGTCGAGACATTACCGCGCAAATCCTTGCGGAGGCGTGTTCTCGCAAAGCTCACGATCGCTACTGCCTTCTATTTTACGTCTTGCCAAGGTTAGTGCTGCTTACACAATGCCAAGGCTACTATTCCTGAAGTTGTGGACGTGCGTAGATTCGCAAAGAATAGAACTGGTTGTTTTTTTTTCTGTCGCTGCTGTTTTAATATTAAGCTCATCATCTATTGTACTACATCGTGTAGTTTTTATCTGTTGCTATTGGAAATTTATTTGGAGAGTGATTTTATTAGTTTTGTTTTATATGTAAATCTAAAATTGCAAACGTCATCCAATTTATACTACTTTTGACTACCTGTATGGCTTATACAAGAATCCAAGAGTTGAGCTCTTCGTTCAGATACACATGTTCCTAGTCTGTCTAACTGATCTTAACTGATACAGACTTAACTATAGATTTGGACACGGGTCTTTATCACGTTATTACCTTTAATTTACTTTCCCGACCTTTCGGCTATGTTACAATAGCCATGGTCGCGGGCAGACTAGAGTACTCGGAGCTACCGTCGAGAAGCAGCAAAGAAAAAGAAGAGAGCAGTTGACATGAGAGACTGTCTGATAGTTATCGTTTTAAAATTACAAAATTACTGCTAATATTATAGCTGGTTTACTCTAGCAAGATGGTAAAAGACATAGCACGCTCTACCTCGTTTTCCACCTTATTGACAATGATTCTTAGGTTATACCAAACTTAAAACCTAGAAAGTTGTGCTCTCTTCTTCTTCGCCTTATCATCCAGTTGTGTGCTCAATTTGCTCGATGTTTATTCCTCCCGCGATAAACGTGAAACACAAAACGTGAGAGATTTGTATAATATAATCCTTGAACCGTCTGCAGCAGTCATCACATTGATACTTCCTTGACATAGTTTTTCTTCAACATCTTTGTACTCGTAATAGTAAAAGTTCTTTGGAAGAATGTAAATTGTTTGATGAAAAAGTTTTTCAGTTTGGGTTAAAACAAATTTCACAAAATGTAACGTCGATGTACGCCGTTTATGTAGCGGAAAACAAACATCGTTTAAAAACAAAAACGTTTAACCTTACGCCAAGTAAATATGCGTGTGCTCGTAGAATTAAAAACAAATAACGCAGGTCATAAGGTGAAGGAAAAAACCTGTGAGGAATAAAAGGCTGTGTAGCGAGCACGATTTATTATCGTACTAGCCGACTCGTGACAGACTTTGTCCTGCCCAAATTTCAATAGTCCCATAGAAAAAAAAACTCTCAGGAAACTACAAACGTTTTCCCCATAAACCTTGTCCTGATAAAATAAATTACGTATTTTGGTAGAATGCGTATCTTTCAGTAGTCAAAAAAATTACATTAAATAAATTTTATTACGAATTTTGGTAGAATGCGGTAATCATTCGGTAGTCAAATTGATGTCAGATTTTTTTGACAAAATGAATTTCCAATAACGACCTTGGTAAGATTCAACTTTTTTGGTAGAATGCGTTGCTATGACAACTCAATTTTATCGGTCTAAGATGTCTAATTTTTTGCACATCAGCGCCATCTAAACCAAAATCATCTTCCTTTTGCGTTTTTTTATCTTAAAAGGGTTGTTTTTCGGATTATAAGATCCCCCTTTATTTATTCTGTTTTTTTATCTATATATATTATGATTTTATTAAAAGAAATCCTTTTTGACTTTGACTAGTCCAGAAATACAGATTGCCCTCCCCCCATAGTACTTTTGTTGTCAACTCAAACCAGTTTAATTCGAACCCTATTGATCATTGATGCCACAGCCTACAATACCTAGAAATATAACAGAAAATTGATCACTACGAAACTTGGAAAATAATTCTGCCTTATGTCCAGGAATAATGTAGGTAATTTTATTAATGCTTTATTAATGCTAATATTTATTACAGCTTTTATAGTGAGGCTCTAAAGAAAAATGTTTGTATTACCCTTTCAGCAATAGTACAAACGGATTTATTAATAAAGCTGGCTGGCTTGAACCCGACTCGGCTCACATCACTTTGGTGTCGGAATTAATTAGTTGATTCAGGAGGATGTAAATACTTTAATAAGTTAATTAATAATGTTATTCGTAAATCAGTTATGCTTTACATAACAAACTAATCCATTACGTAATCGAAACCTTGAAGTAATGAACACTGTTGGTAATTCAATAACGTTACGGGATATGTGAAATTTGTGGTTTTTTGTATGGTCCGAGTCTACCCGGATAAGACGGAAAAAGTGATAAAAATTAACTGATTATGTAGCTATATATAGCTATAGTTTTGAGTAAAAACTAAATTAGTGTTTTGGAAGAGCCAACTTTACAAAATAAATCCATCGAGAAAAGTTTTACCAATCCTGTTTCTGTAAGGCGAGTAATAAATGTTTTTGATGAATGCAGAATCGTTTTTTTTTCAATAATCGCAAAACATACAGTTTTGTTTTTCATGACAAAGATAACTTAAGGATATAATCTAGATAAATTACAGACAGAAACACGATTGGTGAAACTTTTCTCAATAAATTTATTTTCCAAAGTTGGCTCTTCAAAAACACTAGTTTCGTTTTTAATCAAAGCTATGAATAGCTAACAGTTAATTTTTATATAATTCTTTAGACAATCTTACTAGCTAAGTAAATTACAGAAAGTTTCTTTTTAAATTTGATGGTTTTCGAGATAATGCAGTTTTATCACTTTTTCCGTTTTCCCATACAAAACGTCAAAAATTTCACTTATCACACATCAATTAAGTTGTCTTTGTCATAAAACAAAACTGTATGCTATCACGTTTCATGAGATACAGCCCTGTGACAGACAGACAGACGGACAGACAGACGGACAGACAGACAGACGGACAGCGAAGTCTTAGTAATAGGGTTCCGTTTTTACCCTTTGGGTACCCCAAAAACGATTCTGCATTCATCAAAAAAAATATTACTTGGTGATGAAAGTCGTGACCCTATTTTTGTTTTTTTTTTAAGTGAAGGTATCTTTTGCTCGTCCAACACGATCAAAAAAAAACTAAAAATAAACCCTTTACAGTGAAAGGAAACTTTCAAGGAAACTTGGGTTTATTAATTTTAATGAATCCTTTTAATATAAAAAGAAACTTTGATACTACTCAGACATCGCGTTTTACACAGGTATTTAAATAATGAGCACTTTTGGTTTAGTGGGGTATTAGGCGTAAAATATTGCAGGGTGAATGGATCTTTGAGAGCCCTTTTGGGGCTGTTTTTAAGGCAGTTGCACAGATGATAAAATAAAAGTAACTAGATGAGATTAACATATGGCGTTTTCAAAAAAGTACTTATCTATCTTTCTAATATATAAAATTCTCGTGTCACAGTGTTTGTAACTAAACTCCTCCCAAACGGCTTGACCAATTTTTATGTTTTTTATTGTATTTTGGAAAAACCAGCGTAAAGTTCGGAAAAATTGAAAGTGCTTTTTTCTGTGAGATTATATAAATTTGATAGGACAACGTCAACGAAATTTACCAATAAATAGGCAAATAATTATCTAAAGTAAAGTGTGTACCTATATTCATAACAGTTATAAATAAATTAATAAATTAATATTGGCGGACTTTACACACAGCGCCATCTAGCCCTAAACTAAGTAAAGCTTGTACTAAGGAAACCAGATAAGTGGTAGATAATTATATACTTCTTTTTTTGTAATTACATACTTATTATACATATTAACACCCAGACACAGAACAAACATCTATGTTCATCATACAATGGGTTTTTTAGTATGGCAGTAGCACTGTAAACATTGGCCATACCTTTCAGTGTTTCAGTGGAAAATTAATTAAAAACGTTACATGACTCTGGATTCAAAGAATTAATATTTTTCATTACGCGTAGTATATCGTTACTATTAATACCACTTTAGTATATTATGATACAAGTGAGTAAAGATACTCATAACACACGAGGCTGTTGGTTTTAGCCCAAGCTGCAGGCGAGGGCGTAAAACAGCCTTTTTTTTTACACCTTTGGTTACATTAATGAAGTTTTAGTAGGGATCCCTAATGTTTTCTAGTGATAAATATAGCCTTTATTACTCAAATATAATGTAGCATTCTAATGGTGAAAGAATTTTTAAAAACTATCCAGTAGGAGTTTATTTGTTACAAACATACAAAAAGAAAAAAAAGACGTGTGGCACTCGGAGACTGCCGCGGTAAAGCTATTGCATAACATTTTTTATCAACTTATGTAATTATAATTAAATATTTTAGCATTCCACACGTAACAGGTTGCAAGCCCGTCGCCGCTTTCAAGAATACTAACAGGTTTCCTCACGATGTTTTCCTTCACCGTTATAAACACGTGTAACGCGCATATACATTTTTCGAACAGAAATATCCATTGATGCACGGCCAGGATTTGAACAAGAAATTAATTTGAAATTAAGTACCTATTTACCTAACTACATGAATTCAATAATTCAATTTCAAACTTTTTAGTCGATCATGTGAAGTACCACCTATCAACCGACTTACTTTACCGATAGTGGTAAAATAGCGCTACCTGCCAGCGGAATTGCAAACATCTTTCATCTTACCTCTCAAACTCCGAGCGGTCGCATCGCATGAGACCGCTAACGTAATAACATCAAATTAAACTAGATGGCGCTGGAATGCGAAAATCACTCTAAGCAGGCATGACATGAGTCACCAGATTGCGGGGCGATTACGCATGCGTAATCGCGATGCGCAATTCGTCGTAAAATTATTTCGTTACGAAATTTCTGGATTCGGTCTACACGCTCAAGGCCCGCGATAGAAGCTATGTAATAGCTTAAAAATCCTTTCTGTAATATTAGTATAGATTAGGGCTGTAGTTGGATCTACCCGCCGAAAGGTACTAAAAAGATACACAGTGGTGGCGATTCTGTTGTAACCAAGCTAAACTCAAATTTTCTTAAAAAACTTTCGCTCTTATTTCTTTTACGTTAAAGTCGAAATTAGCGTAGTATCAATATGACAGTCCTAAAACCTAAGACTATTTAGTCATTTCTCTATTTTATTTCGCTTATTTGACACATCCAAGTATCATCTTAGTCAACACCAATTTACATGTTGATTAAAAATCAAGCGATTCGTAAGTACGAAAATCGAAAATTTATTTGAAACTAGTTTTAGAACTGTCACTTTGATGTTACGCTTATTTAAACTTTAACATAAAAGGAATAAGAGCGATCGTTTTTAGGAATTTTAGGTTCAGCAAGGATACAACAGAATCGCCACCAGTATACGATTATGTTGGGTAACAAATTTGCGTGGAATAATTTGATATATCGTGTACAAATGCCTTAGCTCTTAGGTATATTTTGGACCTCGATGTGGTGAAAATGTACACTCTGCGAATACTAATGTAATGTCATATTTCGCGGAAGTTTGTGAAAAGCATTTTCTAGTTTTAGGTAAGAGCGCTGAGTATTGTAGGATTAAAAAAAAACTGAGCTGAAAAACTTTAGTTTGTATTATTTGTTTTTTGTACCTGTTTATCTGCCTACCTATTGTGTAGGTTTTGTTTTATAAAACCTCAGAGAAAACGATAAAAAAGGTACTATTATATATTTATTATATTATATTTATAAGGTATCTTATTCAAGGTTCGATGTCCGTAAATAAGCTCAACTGCGTTTCTCTGTAATTAAAGTTTTTTATTGTTTTATAGAAATACTTAGAAAGAACTTATAGAAAGTACTTACTGCTTTACAAAATATAACTTTACCTGTAATTAAAGAAACAACATTCAAAGCTTCTATTTTCACGAATATCGTCTCCTTTCTAATAATTATCCTTCAGGTAGTATAATTAACACTAAATAGTTTTATTTTCACTTTAACCTCCAAATCACAATGACGTCCGCAATATTGTCATTAGTGACGTATCATAAACATCTCAGTCAGTCATTCATTCCTACATTCATACAATCTTTCTTCAATCAATCCGCTCGCTCTTGACTGAGCGCAGGTAAATTCAAATTAATGAAATGATAGGTATGTAAGTAGATTATCATTTCTTTACATATTTATGTGGCTATGTAACGTGGAAAAATTTATAGATCTTGGTTAGGTACCTACTATACTGTTCGTTTTTAAATGTGAATAATAATTATAATTATATCTTGTAAGCGGCGATGGGCTTGCAACCTGTCACGTATGGCATACTAACTACTGCAAAATGTAGGCATGTGCCAAATATAATGTTTGGACGTGCCTCTGACTACTCCCACTAGATAACTTCGAAGGATCTAAGTGCCTGGAGATCTGAGAGGTGTCTACCGTTCTTGGGGATGACAGTCGTGATCCTATTTTTTTACAAGTCTTTGGATCTGAGCGTCAGGAGATCTAGAAGAGGTTATCACCGTAAGGGGTTGACTAACTGTACAGTCGTGAACCTATTTTGTACAAGTCTTTGAAACTCAACTCTTAGTGGTCGGGAAAAGACCTAGGTCACACATTTTGCTTCACATAAATACTTTTCCGACCTCGTGACACAGTTTACCACAGAATACTTTAAGTTGCTAACGCCCCTTCTCTGCTTAGCCATTCAACCCGGTTCGAAAGTGGTAACAACTCGGTGCATATTTTACCAGGAGTTCATAACGCGTAAGCAGATGGAACATTCAACTTACGGGACTTGAATGCTTGTGTTGTGATTCATCTATGAGTAACATGAAAATAAAAGAATACAAGGTTAAATTTGATAGGGTTATGACTGTAGTTTCTAAGTACGATAGACATCTCAGGTTTCCAGGTCCTTATAAATGTCGAATGGAGGCACATACAAACAATAGATTTGACAAATGCCCGTATGTTTGTGTAACTAAACTATACAAATCCTATCCTAATAATATTATAAATGCGAAAGTTTGTGATAAGGCTGCTATGTTTGTTCCCTAATCAAAAACAAACGACAAAACCGATTAAGATGAAATTTGCTGTAGTATGTAGATAAAAAATCAGAATAAATAAAGGGGGAACTCCGAAAAACAATGGTGGTGGAAAAACAATGGTGGCTAAATGATAAAAAAACGCAAAAAGGATGATTTTGGTATAGATGGCGCTGTTGTGCAACAAATCTGACATCACAGACTAAAAACATTTAGTCGTCATAGCAACGCAGTTTTGACTAATGAATGATACGCATTCTACCAAAATTCGTAATTTATTTTATCAGTACAAGGTTTGTAGAGGAAAAAAATTGAATTTGTCTGATTTTTTTTTTCTTTGTCAAAAATTGACAAGCTAACCTCTGTCACGGGTTGGCTAGTACAATATAATATATTGTGATCGTACACGCACTTGGCTAATTATTTTTAACTAAGTATAGGAAAATTTAATCATATTTGTTAGTTTTTCTGAGGATCAAACATTTTATAAATATTTTAGATAAGTTAACCGCGTTACAAAAGCGCTACCCTAAAAACAAAAACATTTTAACTAATGACATAAAAATGACAGCTATTACGTAACTTAGACGTTCGCTACGTGTTTGTTTTAAGTTCCATTATCAAACGTCGACTTGGCGTTGTCACGCACACAATCCCCGTCAGCACAACACAAACATTTGGCCCAAGTTGGACGTATTCGGTCATATCAACAGCGCGTAAGTGGACAGAGTTGGTTGATAAGTACATCTGACATCTGACATGTTAACAGCTGAACAAACAATGCAAACTGATACTGAAAACTTTGCACAGTTGGAGACGTGAGTGTGTGTGCACACATCAGACGCTTTGTAATAAAACATCGAACTGCTCTAGTGTGCTTTTGACAAACCGAACAATTCCTGTCGGAGTTGAGATTGCATTGTTAGTATTGGGAATTTAACATTAAGTTATCGCTTTAAATTATTATGACCCGAATTTCCAGGTTTAATTGACTGATGTAACCAGTTTTTATAAAAAATATTTTAATAGTAAATCCTATATTCCTATTTGGGGGCACGGCAGTGCCCCCGCCAAGTCGAGCGCGAAGCAAACACTGCCGTACCATCCTTTACTGGAACCATTTCGCCGCATTTTCAGGCCCCTATTTGAGAACCTCTGGATAAGACCAGAACGCTGAAATTTTCGTCATCCAGTAAGCCATAATCACGTACTTAAAATCCAAAATTTCAAGTCTGTAGGTCATTTAGTTACGAAGTTAAGCGAAAGCAAAGTTTCGCATTTTAAACAGACACTCACTCACTCACTCACTCACTCACTCACTCATGATCATCAGAATAGAACTAGTACTTCCCATAAACTCAGAGAGCTGAAATTTGGTACAGAGTTAGGGTTTAATGGCCACATAAAGGGAAAACCATAAAAACTAGGATAATCGAAGATCTGGAGTACCTGGTGACCCTGATAAGAAAACACAAGAGCCTAACCAAACTATTAGAGATCGACATACCGCCTTTACAAAAAATATTCAACTACTGGACCGATTTGAAAAATTCTTTCACCATTAGAATCCTACATTATCCCTGATGAACATAGGCTATAGTATATGACGAAGGAGCTACCCCAGGACGATTTTTAAAAAGTGTGACGTCAGCAGTGCTGACGTCACTTTCATCATCATCCTGATGGTCGCTCATGGTGGAATAAGAAAAACTTCAAGTAGTGTACTTCCAATTTATTCTTCAATGTCTTGAGGAGGTCCGAACGGTCCGACGGCTCGAACTGGAATGAGTCGAGCCCAGTCGTTCGTCCGTATTTATAGTAAAACTCACTACCGTCAAAACATCTTGCGCAATGAGTGTGAAAATTGCTTTCAAGATAGTGAGCCGTACTTTTTACAATAAAGTGAAGCACATTTTAGTTTAATAATTTTCGGAGGTTTAAAATAATCAAATTAACAATCATTTAACAATCATTAACTTAACTAAAACTTAAAACTTAACTTAAAAACCGATTTGACTAAGAATCAATAAACCGTTAATGAAATCATGATTTTAGACGTTGGTTTAACTGATTAAACTAGAATTTAAGTTACACGTGGTGTTTTGTTGCGTGTTGATTTTGTTATTTTGATCAGATAACGCCTTCGCGCCGATATATATTTTCAAAAATATTAGGGATCCGTATGAAAACATCGATAATGTAATCCAAAGTGTAAAAAATTAAAAAAAAAACCTTATAATATTGCGTTTGCTGCGGAAATTATTGACAATAGAGCAAAGTAATGTACTACAGTTTTAAAGACGACATCAATATCTACAAAAAAGTATGCAATACTATATGTCTAACTATTAGGGATCCGTATGAAAACTTCGATAATGTAAACCAACGTGTAAAAAAAAACCAAAAAAATCCTTATATCGCGTACGCTGCTGTAATTGTTGACAATAGAGCAAAATGATGTACTACAGTTTTAAAGAGAACATCAATATCTACAAAAAAGTATGTAATACCATACATCTCACTATTAGGGATCCTTATGAAAAATTCGATAATGTTACCCAAGGTGTAAAAAAATTACCTTTATCATTATTACATCCGTGCGACGCCGGGGAGGACTGCTAGTACGCAATAAAATTAAAGGAAAACTCTGGATAAGACTAGACTGGCTTTTATACTTACAAGTTTACAAGAAGAAATAGTTGAACGATTAACTTTATTCTAATCGAACATTACACAAATTGAATAAACAAATTAACAAATTAAATAAACTAAAATATTAATTTCGCTCAAAATTTGATAAAAATATAATGCATTGGACTAAGAGTGGCGGTGATACCAGCGCACACGTCGCTAGATGGCGCTGACTGTATTTTAAACGCGCTTACGATTTGTTTTTATAATACAAAAACAACTCATAAAAAGAAAAAAAAAACTGTGTCAAATAAGAAAATCTAATAAAATAAATCAATAAGCCCACGTTTCTACAAAAAGAAGTGAAATCCCACCAAAAACATTCTGTAAAAAACTAGCCAAGTCTCGATGGAGCTGCTTGTTTATCTCTAAAAAGTAATGAAATCTAGACAAAGTCGTGTCAAGTCTGAGGTTCTTTACTGCGATTTCTTTATTATTATAGAATGTTATGTGACTTGGCCGTCAAAATACGTCTATTTTATGTTAGATCGGTGGTCGATTTGACGCTCCAAAAAGAAGACAGCAGAAGTCAGCATTGTCAATGCTGAATGCATGTGTTGCACGATCAACAACAGCCTAAACTAAGACACTAGCGTCCAATTACCAATACCTGTATTGGCTATTATCTTGCATAACAAACAACAGATATAACATTACGTGTAAACAAAATTGACTTGTACCCACTAACGTATAAAGAATGTTCAACGGCCAAGTCACACAACATTCTATAATAATAAAGAAATCGCAGTAAAGAACCTCAGACTTGACACGACTTTGTCTAGATTTCATTACTTTTTAGAGATAAACAAGCAGCTCCATCGAGACTTGGCTAGTTTTTTACAGAATGTTTTTAGTGGGTTTCACTTTCAAAAAAGGGCAAACTTTCGTGAGTTGTACTACACATTATTACAACAACGGGAAATTACTCACGTAAATGATAAATTGTCAATGAGGACACCGACAATGTTTCGATTCATCTAGAGAATCTTCTTCAGGGTGAGTGGACCATTAAACGCGCGCGCTACCCTGCTCGCATTGCCGTCTCGCACTTCCTATATTCCTATTAAATAAAACTAGCCAAGTGCGAGTCAGACTCGCGCACGAAGGGTTCCGTTCCATTATCTATAAAAAACGTCAAAAAACACCTTTTTTGTATGGGAACCCCACTTTTTAGTATTTGTTGTAATAGCGGCAACATAAATACATAATCTGTGAAAATTTCAACTGTCTAGCTATCATGGTTCATGAGATAAAGCCCTGTGACAGACAGACGGACAGCGAAGTCTTAGTAATAGGGTCCCGTTTTTACCCTTTGGGTACGGAACCCTAAAAAGTGCATGTCGACGGACTTTGAATTTGTGCAGAGCGGACCAACGCCAAAATATTGGAGTTTGATAATGTCGAGCGCTCCCCCCATTGGTCCGCTCCACACAGCTTTGCACACAACAACCACACAGCGCAAGAGACGCCTAAGGACTTCATATTCATTCAAACCGTTGAGGTGTGCGGGTCAGGGGGAGTGGTATAAAATGCATTCTGATTGGCCGGTTCAATGTCACAGCCGACCGCGGGGCGCGTCGTGAATCGCGCTCGGTGTCTTATATCAGCAGTATAAGCCCAATGTTATGTGAGAAAGTGTTCGCCTTACATGAGTCTATAGGCTGTGTGATTAATGTTTGCACTGCTCCGCGTAGTTGGAAACTCACCCTAAATATCACGTTGAATAGAAGCGTTTTGACACCTCCAACGCGGTTGAGTAGCTTTTGATTCAATCGCATTTAACTCGATTACAACCCAGTCAGTATTCAACTGAATGCTTTGTGCTAATGTGAACTGTCGGAATTTGTTTCAAATGATCACGCGGTACAGTCCTAATCACTACATAGTATAGAGCAAAGTCGCTTTCCACTTCCCGCGTATGTATGTATGTATGTTTGCTTATATCTTTAAAACTATTCAACGGATTTTGATGCGGTTTTTTTTAATAGATATAGTGATTCAGGAGGAAGGTTTATATGTATAATACATGCATAATATAGTAGAGAAACACTGATAATTTTAGAGGTTTCTAATGTGATGTCGTAAATAAACACATTTTTTTGCGCTTACATTGCAAATGCTGGCTGAACCCCACGAGATATATCAAAATAATGTACTAAAGTATTGTACACCTTAAAAACGTCTACAAAAAAGTCCACGATGGTATTAGAAAGGTCTTACGCACAGCGAAGCGGGCACGGGTCAGCTAGTAATATTATAAATGCGAAAGTTTGTGATAAGGCTGCTATGTTTGTTCCATAATCAAAAATAAACGACCAAACGGATTAAGATGAAATTTGCTGTAGTATGTAAATAAAAAATCAAAATAAATAAAGAATGAACTTATAATCCGAAAAGCAAACCCTAAATTATAAAAAAAACGCAAAAAGTATGATTTTGGTATAGATGACGTTGGTGTGCAACAAATCTGACATCACAGAATAACCAAACCTACCAAAATTCGTAATTTATTTTATCAGTACAAGGTTTGTAGGAAAAAAAATTGAAATTGTCTGATTTTTCCTATGCGATTATTAAAATTTGACAGGAAAACTGTCACGAAGTCTGTCACGGGTCTGCTAGTAAATAATATCCCACCAAAAACATTCTGTAAAAAACTAGCCAAGTCTCGATGGAGCTGCTTGTTTATCTCTAAAAAGTAATGAAATCTAGACAAAGTCGTGCCAAGTCTGAGGTTCCTTACAGCGATTTCTTTATTATTATAGTCACACCATTTAACTCTGATAATACCAGAACGCAGAAATTTTCGTCATCCAGTAAGCTATAATCACATACTTAAAATCCAAAATTTCAAGTCTGTAGGTCATTAAGTTCCGAAGTCAAGCGAAAGCAAAGTTTCACATTTTAGACAGACACTCACTCACTCACTCACTCACTCACTCACTCACTCATGATCATCAGAATAGAACTAGTGCTAAAGGAAAACTATAAAAACCGGCCAAGTGCGAGTCGGACATTATCGGAGTCATTATCTATAAAAACGGCAAAAAAACATGTTTGTTGTATGGGAGCCCCCCTTAGATATTTATTTTATTCTGTTTTTATTATTTGTTGTTATAGCAGCAACCGAAATATATAATCTGCAAAAATTTCAACAGTCTAGCTATCACGGTTCATGAGATACAGCCCTGTGACAGACAGACAGACAGACAGACGGACATCGAAGTCTTAGTAATTGGGTCCCGTTTTTACCCTGTAAAACCACCACGGAACCTTAAAAACAAAAAAGGTAATTCTCAGAGTTCATCAGTGTAATTATGGAAAAATATTTTTATTTAATCGAGGTTCACATTATAAATATAAAAAAGAATATTACTTAGTTAAAACAAAAAAGCCTTGGTTAAATTGGATGCTTTTAACATTTTTAAAACTTTTCATAAGAGATTACTTACCCGTTGTTATAACATTAATTACTTACGAATTTTAATGTGCTTTTCGTTTAATTATTGTTGAATACCTGTCGCGAACTTCCGAGGCCCACGCCCACGCCCACGGTTGCGCATTTCCCGTATGGAGAGTATGCAAAATATATTTTATTATGTAAACTCATTGTCATCTCCTTTTCCCACTTGATGTGTTTTCGGCACAACATGTTGTGCTGAAGGAATTGGCTTATGTTTTACAAACGGCCGCCTGCTTGACGTCAACCCTGTTTATTATTTAAACTGTGTGCGCTAACCGTAGAAATAACGCTAAACAAAAAAAACATTGTTTATCTACTTATCTGTAGACTTCAAGTTTTACGGATAATAGTCCGAAAATCAGTTTAGTCGGTGCAAATCCTAGATACTTATACAGCTTGACTATATTGTTTTTTTTTTATTTGACATGTCGACAGTCCTAGAATGAGCACCCAAAAAAAATATTTCTCAATGTAATTTAGATAAAAATTACGTCTGAAAAATGTAGCGCTGTGAGCGCGTATATTAATATTGCGATAGCATCTCTCACAAACGAAATACTGCGCAACACAAGAAAAATAAGTGATTGTGTTATATTTTCTCTAGATAAAAAAAGTTGAACAAATTCAAATTCAAAAATCATTTACTTATTTCAATAAAATCACAAGGATCACTTTGAAACGTCTTAGGTGGAGCTACGTCTGTTCCTCGTGACCAAGCCTAGAAGAATCAGGCAATAAACACGGCTTGGGCCTATCATTTTTTTTCAATGATCCTTTCCCTAATGCTATGTAGAGCTCCCAATTAAAAATAAAAATAATTAAAAGTACTAACCGAATAAGCACAACAATAAAAAAAAAATACCGGCAAAGTGCGAGTCGGACTCGCGCACGAAGGGTTCCCCGTACCATTATCTATAAAAAACGCCAAAAAAACACGTTTGTTGTATGGGAGTTCCATTTAAATATTTATTTTATTCTGTTTTTAGTATTTGTTAATATAGCGGCAATATAAATGCATAATCTGTGAAAATTTCAACTGTCTAGCTATCACGGTTCATGAGATACAGCCCTGTGACAGAACGACAGCGAAGTCTTAGTAAAACGGTCCCGTTTTTACCCTTTGGGTACGGAACCCTAATTAACTAGGGCTTCAGCACGTCAAGAACGTCAAGCTACGCCTTCCGAAGTTGTACAAAAAGGAGGCAAAGAAAGTTACACGGCTGTTTGACGCGGTTCAAGTGGCAACTTAACCGACATTCCACTCGTGTGAACAAACGCGCCAAATAGCCAGCGCCAGGCTATTTGAAAAACCGGCCAAGTGCGAGTCGGACTCGCGCACGACGGTTTCCGTACCATTATCTATAAAAAACGGTAAAAAACCACGTTTGTTGTATGGGAGCCTCACTTAAATATTTATTTATGTGATTTAATATGTACTTATAACACTCACGACACATAACAAACATCTATGTTCATCACACAAATGTCCCGGGTGGGAGACGAACCCACAACCTACAGCGCAGAGGGCAGAGTTACTACCAACTGAGCTACTACCTGCTGAGCTGAAGACCATATTTTCACCACCACACAGAACTAATAACCGTTTTTTTTTTGTTGAATTTTTTTTTTGTTACTTATAAGGTAATTAAATTTACATCTGTTTATAATTTACTAGCGACCCGCCCCGGCTTCGCACGGGTAGCATGTTATTATACATATAAACCTTCCTCCTGAATCACTCTATCTATTAAAAAAAACCGCATCAAAATCCGTTGTGTAGTTTTAAAGATATAAGCAAACATACATACAGACATACAGACGCGGGAAGCGGAAAGCGACTTTGCTTTATACTATGTAGTGATTTTATGTTTTTTTTTGTATTATTGTGGTGGTTTGAATAAACGTTTTTCTTTCTTTCTTTCTTTCAACTGAGTTGTGAGGTCATGCTTCTAGGGTTATGATTTTGGTATTTGTTATTTTGTAATATTCATAATTGTATTTTATTTTGTTGCAGAGTCAGTTATGGGACGAGTTTGAGCTAGAGGAGGCCACCTATGCGGAGTGTAGTATCAACAACGCAAAGAACAGCTTTCAGGTAAGAACTTGTTAAGGCGATAAGTGAATTTTTTGACTTTTTGTACTGGCTGAGTAGTGAGTATACCCGGATAAGACGGAAAAAGTGATAAAACTGCATTATCTCGAAAACCATCAAATTTAAAAAGAAACTGTCTGTAATTTATTTAGCTATTATGATTATCTTACGAATGAAATAAAAATAAACTGTTCTAAAGCTATTCATAGCTTTGATTAAAAACGAAACTCGTGTTTTTGAAGAGCCAACTTTGGAAAATAAATATATCGAGAAAAGTTTCACCAATCGTGTTTCTGTCTGTAATTTATCTAGATTATATCCTTAAGTTATCTTTGTCATGAAAAACAAAACTGTATGTTTTGCGGTTATTGAGAAAAAACGATTCTGCATTCATCAAAAACATTTATTACTCGCCTTAACATAGTATTGAACAACATTATTATTCTTGTTTGAGCCTTCACCTTGTTCGATCGGCACCACACTGGTGCTCTACATAGCATTAAGGAAAGGATCATTGAAAAAAAAAATAGATCCCAAGCCGTGTTTGTTGCCTGATTCTTCTAGGCTTGGTCGCGAGGAATCGGCGTAAATTCACCTAGTTCCTAAATCGTTTCAAAGTGTTCCTTGTGATTTTATTGATATAAATGATTTTTGAATTTGAATTTGAATTGAATGAGGACTCGAGTTTTCCATTATTAATTAATTAGACTCTCAGAGCCCCAACATCAACAGTTTCCGTGATCTGATCTACTCATTTTGTACGTACGTTTACTTGCCAATTACGAACTTGAGTGCAAGTTGGTTTCACATAGTGTTCCCTACAATATGATTACAAAGACTAATGCCTGGCGCTCAGTGGGGGACTGAACGGCAGCGGATTTTAAATTTATCTATTGAATTTAATAGTTATCCAATCGAAATAAGGTATAATATTTCAATGCTTTACCGCGCTATCCGCCAGTGTGCGCAAATCACACTGTCGCGGAGCTGGGTAGCATGGAGAGGAGCGGACCGTGAATTGACCAATCACAGAGCTTGAATCAAGATTTCGATTCAAACACTGTGTTAATTCTTCATTCCGCCAGCTCTGCATCAGTAGAAACGCATTCTAAAGGTGACTTTCCACCTACACGGTGCTGTGCAAAGCTGTGCTGAGCGGACCAATGACAGCGTTCAAATATTCGAGTTTGAAAATGTCGAGCGCTGTGATTGGTCCGTTCCGCACAGCTACGCGTAGGTGAAAACTCACGCTTAGGCCGTGGACTCATATATACGGTGCGGCGTCGGCCACCGTGAAAAGGTGTGACGCCGCGCCATCAGAAGGCACCGTGCCGCGGAAAGATGCCATGCACGGCGTTAGGTTAGGCCGTATACATGAGTCCACGGCCTTATTATGCAGTCAGATGGTCCGATTTCGTATGTATAATTGTTTGTTACGCTTCTCTCTCAGCTTTACACGTATGAATAGTGAATGGTCACTGTAAATCGATCGGTTGAAGTTCTGTACTGTACCAACTATGTAACTTTGTAGGCATGGAGCTGCCTATTTATTTATTCAAGAGTTAGCAGAAGTAGTTAAGTGCCTTAGGTTCACTGGCTGGAATAAAACTCACGAATGAAATGGAAAAGTACGAAAATATAATGATTCAATGGTAGAAGCGGGGATTTTTCTTCTGCCCTTAGTAGCATTGTGAAGTTTTTCACCACACTGGTTATTTTGGCAAACGCTCAAATGAAAACTACAGAACAACATTTTTTTTTTATAGGCGGACTTTACACACTGCGTCATCTAGCCCCAAACTAAGCAAAGCTTGTACTATGGGAACCAGATAACTGATAGAATACTTATATACTTTTTTTTTTGTAAATACTTATTATACGTATTAACACCCAGACACACCAACAAACATCTATGTTCATCACACAAATATTTGCCCTGGGTGGGGATCGAACCCACAACCTACAGCGCAGAAGGCAGAGTTACTACCAACTGAGCTGCTATGATCCAGAATATTAGCTAAGATAAATAAAGCTGGTTTTAATCGTAGTGTTACTTTTAATAGTTATTTGTTATACAAGAGTGCAAAGTTGCTTTTTAACCGCGTGTTCAATTTTGATGACCGAGCAAGCGAAGGATTATAAAATTTAGAATCCTGAGCGTTAGCGAGGGAATCAAAAGAGCACGAGGTGAAAAATCTTTGCACTCGAGTGCAACACGTAACTTTTCATTCCACCTCAGCGAGGAAATGACTAAATGCAAAAAAAAAACGTTTACAATCACAAGATAGGTACTTTTATTTCAGTTTAGGTATTAACAATTCTACATTATGACAGGTAAGTATTACAGAATAATCTTAATAATGACGTGAAAAAATGCCGCGTAAAGAACCGCGTACAAAGCAAATTGAAAAACCGGCCAAGTGCGAGTCGGACTCGCGCACGAAGAGTTCCGTACCATTATCTATAAAAACGGCAAAAAAATCATGTTTCTTGTATGGGAGCCCCCCTTAAATATTGATTTTATTCTGTTTTTAGTATTTGTTGTTAGAGCAGCAACAGAAATACATAATCTGTGAAAATTTCAACTGTCTAGCTATCACGGTTCATGAGATACAGCCCTGTGACAGACAGACAGACAGACAGACGGACAGCGAAGTCTTAGTAATAGGGTTCCGATTTTACCCTTTGGGTACGGAACCCTAAAAAAGAACACCAAGAAGGTTCCGAGTCTGAGTTTTTAACAAATAAAAAAAAAGTTGTATGGTATATTCGGCACCATAGAGGTAGCAATAAATAGATTTAATGATTTTTTTAATTCACAAACTTAGTGCACACGATGTTCTAAATTCAATTTACTTTATCCTCTAGAGAATAAAAACGGCTTTTGCACTCAGATATTGAAGAGCAAAAAAACTCTTTCCGAGATGGTGGGATGAAAAAATCATTTATACGCTGGATTATCATTTTACAATGGTTTCAATAAATTGGGATAAATTTTGATACAAAAACAAAAACATACTAAAAATTTTACAAATTTCAAATTGATAAATCCATTGTTGCTGGAATTCAAACACACGACCTTCAGATTGAAAGTCAAAGTACCACTCAGCCAATGTGGCTCTTTTCTTATTAGGGTTCCGTAGCCAAAGAGTAAAATCGGGACCTTATTACTAAGACGTCGCTGTCCGTCTGTCTGTCACAGGGCTGTATCTCATAAACCGTGATAGCTAGACAGTTGAATTTTTCACAGATGATGTATTACTGTTGCCGCTATAACAACAAATAATAAAAACAGAATAAAATAAATATTGATTCCACACAACAGACGTGTTTTTTTTGCCGAACCCTTCATG
The DNA here is from genome assembly GCA_912999785.1 of Hydriomena furcata. Taxonomy (NCBI): domain Eukaryota; kingdom Metazoa; phylum Arthropoda; class Insecta; order Lepidoptera; family Geometridae; genus Hydriomena; species Hydriomena furcata. Next base: position 2,900,725 of record OU538826.1, read on the forward strand.
TGAGCAGTATGAATCACACTTGGCCGGTTTTATTTTATTTATGGTCTGATAATAACGTTTTCGCAAATGAAAGTGGGCATACAATATTTTTGAGGTACTTATCACTACATAGTATAAAGCAAAGTCGCTTTCCGCTTCCCGCGTCTGTATGTATGTCTGTATGTATGTTTGCTTATATCTTTAAAACTTCACAACGGATTTTGATGCGGTTTTTTTAAAAGATAGAGTGATTCAGGAGGAAGGTTTATATGTATAATAATATGCTTAATATATTAGAGAACCACTGATAATTATAAGATTTCAAAACAGCGCGACCTTTTTTTTAATTTTAAATGCTGTTAACGAGTATACAAAGACATTTTGTAATATATTTTGGTATCAGCTTTGCACCCGTGCGAAGCCGGAGCGGGTCGCTAGTATATTATAAGTTCTTTATATGACTGGGTCAAAAGCTGAACCCTGATACGTAGGTTGAGTAATCATACCAAAGTAACTAAAAGGGTTTCATTTCAATCCAGACCCTATTGGGAGAACGCTGATTTGCAAAATCTATACATATAATAAAACTGTAGAAGAGTCCAATTCTGTACATTGAATAAAAACTAAAAAAAAACTCCTAGGGCCTTTAAACAAATAATACAAGCAAAAAAAAAACATTTTGAAATTTTTGTCTGTCTGTCTGTCTGTCTGTTTGTTGTCCGGCTTTCACGCAAAAACTACTGGACGGATTTTGATGAAACTTTTTTTGTTATGTAGCTATTAGTCCTCGGCAACATATAGGCTATAATTTATTTTGAATACAGGGACAGATAGTTTCTCATCTGGTATTCCAATACCAGATGTGAAACTATCTGTCACCAGCGAAGCGGGCACGGGTCAGCTAGTATACAATAAGTAGCCCGCAGGGCTCGCTACCAATTAGTTTTGACTGGGGCTACCCATTCCAATACGTTAATATTTAAGAGGTAATTCTAGCAGCGACAAATTGGAAAAATATGTATTTAAAAAACCGGCCAAGTGCGAGTTGGACTTGCGCACGAAGGGTTCCGTACCATTATCTATAAAAACGGCAAAAAAATCACGTTTATTGTATGGGAGCACCCCTTAAATATTTATTTTATTCTGTTTTTAGTATTTGTTGTTATAGCAGCAACAGAAATACATAATCTGTGAAAATTTCATCTGTTTATCTATCACGGTTCATGAGATACAGCCCTGTGACAGACAGACGAACGGACGGACGGACAGCGAAGTCTTAGTATTAGGGTCCCGTTTTTATTCTTTGGTAAAAACGGTACGCAACCCTAAAAATCTATCGCGCTCACGCTGTGCCCAAGGTATAAACGTGCTTGCTTTTCGCCCGCGGCTTCTATAAGAAAACTATGCCGCAGTGTCAACATGAGGGTAATATTTTACTCGTACTTAGAGTTAATCAAATTTGACGGGCTTTCTTTCTTATATTTTACTTCATAAATCTCTTTCTAAATATTGGAGCACTCATTTTACTCAGCGCTTTAAGGGGCTGTATGTCGACGATTGGTCTTTTTCGAAACGAAAAAAGAAATACTTCTACACAAGCCACATCTCCTATTTTTATAAATATATTACTTCAGAATATATTACTACCTATATTTCTATTAAGCTGAAAACATAATAGCAGAAACTTTTCACAATAAAATTGTTATTTCAAAATGATACGTTTTAGAATTTATGATCGAAATATTTTGATACCTACTATTAAGATCAACTTGTGTTTTATTGTTAAAGATAGGTAATATGTAGATCTAGATTTCTATTAGAATAGGTTTTTGATAAGTAATTATACATAATTTATATCATTAATTTATTCGAAAAGCAAAGGCGGACAAAGAGAAAATGGTTATTGAGGGGTGGGTAAAGCTACCCCTATTACTTGCCTACGTAGGTACCTGCAACGCGATCTATTAAAAACTGTCGATAATATTTACGATACGCATACGCCATCTAGAGCTTGCCGTTGTTAACTGTCTTAGTCGTTTCTCCCGCGGTTTTACGAACTGGTAGCGCCTTAAAGCCTCACACTAAACACAGCTCGTATAATAGGAACTTGATAACTGATAGAATAAATAAATAAATATTAATAAATAAATATTGGTAGACATTTTACGCATCGCCATCTAGCCCCAAACCAAGCAAAGCTTGTACTATGTGAACTAGATAACTGATAGAATACTTAAATACTTTTTTTATGATACATACTAACACCCAGACACAGAACAAACATCTATGATCATCACACAAATATTTGCTCTGGGTGGGGATCGAACCCACAACCTACAGCGCTTAAGTCAGAGTTACTACCAACTGAGCTATGAGGCTGTCGTTAGAATACTATAAATGTTTTACTAGTTTAACATCTTGCTCATGTTCATCATACAAATGTTTGCCCTGGGTAGAAAGCAGAACTAAGCTGTGAGGCCTGGCCATCTGATACCTACCTCTTAGATTCTGATACCCAGGAATCCCAGGAATTTTTCATTCTGTTTCATCTTCGGCGTTTCTATTTACAGAAACAGCTATCTTTTTAACTTGGCAAAATGCCGGGTTTTTTATCTCGTCTACTTTTTAACTTTAGACTTTCAAGTTTCTCTTGTCCCAAGTAAAACAATTAGGTGTAGTTTTAAAGTTCTCATTCCGCTGACGAGAGACCGGCTCTTTCAAACTCGACGCCCGGCAATTAGCCACAACCTGCAGATACAGACGGCGAAGCAAGCTAAACTTTTCAACATGGATTTGTATATCTCATTGTTTAAGGTGATAAGTGAATTTTTTGACGTTTTGTACGGGCTGAGTATACCCGGATAAGACGGAAAAAGTGATAAAACTGCATTATCTCGAAAACCATCAAATTTAAAAAGAAACTGTCTGTAATTTATTTAGCTAGTATGATTATCTAACGAATTATATAAAAATAAACTGTTTAGCTATTCATAGCTTTGATTAAAAATGAAACTCGTATTTTTGAAGTGCCAACTTTGGAAAATAAATCTATCGAGAAAAGTTTCACCAATCGTGTTTCTGTCTGTAATTTATCTAGTTATCTTTGTCATGAAAAACAAAACTGTATGTTTTGCGGTTATTGAGAAAAAACGATTCTGCATTCATCAAAAACATTTATTACTCGCCTTAGTAATAGTTGGTCCAGAGTTAGGCAGTAGGTAAAAACCTTAGAAGAGCTAAAAGCGTCTAGGAAAGTATTAGCCTATTTACATATAACTACTACAAAACGGAACAAAACTAAAATATCATTATTATCTCACATTTTTGCACTGTCTGTACGATAAACAAAACTACCGTCTGTCAGCTCAAGATGAGGCAAGATACCTCTAGAAGGTTTTTTAGGGGCGTAATTGTTTTCTAAGATACGCGAGCGCTTAAACACTATAATTCGTTCGTAAAAGAACACTCAGCGATGTCGTCGGGGGATGAATAAGGAATGCATTGTAATGATTTTCTTAGGAAATTACTGGGAGGAAGCAGCGATGACGTCTTTAGAATCAACGATTTCAGCGACAACAAAATTTACGTACAGATATTATTTTTCAAACTATCGTGATTAGTAAACATAACTATAGATTTTAACACCGGTGTTTATCACATAACTTAATTGTACATTACATTGTGTTACATTTTTAAAAGCTTTTATTTAACATGTAACTATATAACTATGTTTGTTAAGGTGGAATCTTGCAACTTAATTTTGAAGCAGTTATCTTCAACCGATTATCTTTTATCTGTATCTATTATCTGTTATCTGCAACCTGTCACGTATGAAATGGCTAACTACTGCAAAATGTGGGCATGTGCCAAATATAATGTTTGGACGTGCCTCTAACTACCCCCACTAGACATCTTCAAAGGATCTAAGTGTCTGGAGATCTGAAAGAATGTCTACCGTACTTGGGGATTACAGTCGTGATCCTATTTTTTTTTTTTTTAAATGAAATATGATGATAGCTTAGTTCTCTGGTGGGGTGTTATAATGTGTTATAAATATGTATTTACAAATAAAAGTTGTTTAAGTATTCCATCAGTTATCCGATTTCCATACTTCAAGCTTTGTTGAACAAAATCTTCTTTACAAAGAGAAATATTACCATCTACGTAATATTTAATGTTACACAATATTAACAGCGGCAATGGGCTTGCAACCTGTCACGTATAGAATGCCAACTACTGCAGAATGTGAGCATGTACCAACGTTTATCAGTTATCTGGATCCCATAGAACATAAAATCCATATTTCTTTTATTTATTTATTAAAATATAATGTTTGGCCTCTGACTACCTCTTGAGATCTTGCTTGGAGATCTAAGAGGATGTCTACCGTACTTGTGATGGGATTACAGTCGTGATCCTGTTTCTATATATCATAATATTTACAAAATACATAAGAATATACATATACTAGCTGTCCCGACAGACGTTGTCCTGTCAAATGTCAATAATCCCACAGTAAAAAACACCTAGGGGTATGAAAAATAGATGTTGGCCGATTCTCAGACCTACTCAATATGCTCACAAAATTTCATGAGAATCGGTCAAGCCGTTTCGGAGGAGTACGGTAACTAACATTGTGACATGGAAATCACTACATAAAGCAGTCGCTTTCCGCTTCCCGCGTATGTATGTTTGCTTATATCTTTAAAAATACACAACGGATTTTGATGCGGTTTTTTTTAATAAATAGAGTGATTCAAGAGGAAGGTTTATATGTATAACACATGCATGATATAGTAGAGAAACACCGATAATTTTAGAGGTTTCTATTGTGATGTCGTAAATAAACACATTTTGCGCTTACATTGCAAATGCTGGCTGAACCCCACGAGATATATCAAAATAATGTACTACAGTATTGTACACCTTAAAAACGTCTACAAAAAAGTCAACGATGGTATTAGAAATGTCTTACGCACAGCGAAGCGGGCACGGGTCAGCTAGTTTTATATATAAGATAAACCGTTACAATTAATAGTCTATATTTACCTCAATTGATCCAGATCACGACCAGTCGAAGAGTCCCTAAGACGCTGGATAGGAATGCTAGTCTGTTGTGCTAAACGGAAGCCAGCTATCTTCGCTAGATGGCGCTGTGTCAAATGTTAATTAATGGTGGCGATTCTGTTGTGTAAAAGATAAAAGATAAAATTATTCCTTTACATTAAAGTCAAAATAAGCAAAACATCAATATTTATAGATATTTCAGTCATTTCTCTATTTTATTTCGCATATTTTATACATCGAAGTGTCATCTTAGTCAACACCAATTTACATATTGATTAATTACTTTATTTATTTATGTTTATTTATGTCAAACTAGCTGACCCGTGCCCGCTTCGCTGTGCGTAAGACATTTCTAATACCATCGTTGACTTTTTTGTAGACGTTTTTAAGGTGTACAATACTGTAGTACATTATTTTGATATATCTCGTGGGGTTCAGCCAGCATTTGCAATGTAAGCGCAAAAAAATGTGTTTATTTACGACATCACATTAGAAACCTCTAAAATTATCAGTGTTTCTCTACTATATTATGCATGTATTATACATATAAACCTTCCTCTTGAATCACTCTGTTTATTAAAAAAAACCGCATCAAAATCCGTTGTGTAGTTTTAAAGATATAAGCAAACATACATACAGACATACAGACGCGGGAAGCGGAAAGCGACTTTGCTTTATACTATTTATGTCAAATAAGTTTTCTGTTGAAAAATATTTTTGAAGACAAGCTTTTGTAAAATCATCAAGCACCAGCGCGCTATCACCTGTCACATCATATAACATTGTTATCGGAACTTGACAAGTATACAAAGTTATTACTCAATCGAAGTATTTTCTAAGAAGTTCCATTGTGAGTGTCTGTCTGAAAAGCTCCTGACTCCATCATCAGATCAGCTCACTGAGACCATATTTTTATTTTAGGGTTCCGTATCAAAGGGTAAAAACGGGACCCTATTACTTTTCTGTTCGTCTGTCCGTCTGTCTATCCGTCCGTAACTAGACAGTTGAAATTTTCACAGATGATGGATTTCTGTTGCCGCTATAAAAAAAAACTAAAAACAGAATAAAATAAATATTTTAGTGGGGCTCATACAACAAACGTGTTTTTTTTGCCGCTTTTTATAGATACTTACGGAACTCTTCGTGCACGAGTCCGACTCGCACTTGGCCGGTTTATTAACTGCTTCCTTTCACCTTGAGTGACTTCCCGACATAATTGACAACTTTTAATAATAAGTACCGACATACTAAGCCCAAGCGACGTAAACCGCTGACAGCGTTTGTGACATCTTTACTGTCACAATTTAGGGCTCCGCCATATTGCGATAGGTTAATCCTGGGGCTGTACCACATGCTCAAAAGTAATATTACCACTCACGCAATACAATACACGAACTCGTATAGCGTTGTCACTTTCGCACCGCGAGTAATGTTGTTTTTATATTACTTTGGGAGCTTGTGGTATGGCCCCTGTTCGTGAATTTCTGCAATTTATGTTGGTAGTAATGTGCTTCACAAATAAATCCTACTCATCGTGATATAAAAATGTCGGTTTGTCTTAACGTTTGTGGTTCAATCACGCCATAATAATTTGTTTGTTGATTAGTAAGCCAGTAACTTATTTCTTGCATGAGATCTTTAGACGAGGAAGATCTCGGTGACATTTTGGAAAAAAGGCCAATTCACACATTTACCGCTAGTAGGCTATTGCCCCCCCCCCCCCCCCCCCCTTTTTGTAATAAAAATATTTTATTTTTATTTTTATTTATTGTTTTATTTTTGTTTAATTTTATTTATTGTTTTATTTTTGTTTAATTCCTGTAAGACATTTGACAAAATCAAGTGATTGGCCAAACCCCCTAGGTCTGAGAGGATCTACCCTACTAGACATCCATCCTATTTATTTTTTAAATAGAATGCGTCAGATAATTCAGCGTGTTTATTGAATAGCTGCTTATGAGCCACTATTCGCATCTTAGCAATTTTTCGTTGTTGCTAAAAAGGTCGCGACCCAGTTAACGTAAATTTGACAAATGGTATTTTGCCGGGTCGGTTGACAAAGTTTAATACCTGAAGAATGATGTTTGTGACCTAAATTTTAGGAACCTTAGCAAAGCAACCTTGTATTTAAATAAATAAATATTGGCGAACTTTATACACAACGCCAGATAGCCCCAAACTAAGCAAATCTTGTACGATGGGAACCAGATAACTGGTACTTATTTTTTGTAAATACATACTTTTTATACATATCATTTTACAACATCTATGTTATTCTAGTATAGGTAACAGATTTCCTTACGATGTTTTCCTTCGCCGTTTTCGTCTGTAGTTGGTATTATAAAGTAGGGTTTTTTTTTACATAACTAATACGAGCGCATTTCCTTGCCGTACCCCGTCGATTTCAGTACGTGAAAATTACTGAAATCGACGGGGTACGACCTCATTCGGGTCACGTGAGCTTTTGTGGCCTAAAGTACGTGTGAGAGTGCGATCATGGCCTGTAAAAAGGTTATGGCTGTGTTTAAGGTTAGCATTGAGTCTAATGTATGTATGTACTTTATCCTTGTTTATTAAAATGTAGGTGCATAATGCATATACATAGGATGCTAAGTACTGAACACTTTTATTATATCTTATTTTGATTGTGTCTACCGTACTTTGGGATTGCAGTATTTTTTTTTATTTGGGAATCGACATTATCATCGACTAGCAGACCCGCGACAGGCGTTGTCCTGTCCAAATTTCTATAATCGCATAGAGTAACGCACGTTGCTATGACGACTGATGTCAGATTTTTTTGCACCCCAGCGCCACACACATCTTTACCAAAATTATACTTTTTGCGTTTTTTTATTAATTTGGCGATGTTTTTCGTATTTTAAAATAGTCTAAGTTGTTTTATTCGGGTGTTATATCTACAATCACTACATAGTATAAAGCAAAGTCGCTTTCCGCTTCCCGCGTATGTATGTATGTATGTATGTTTGCTTATATCTTTAAAACTACACAACGGATTTTGATGCGGTTTTTTTAATAGATAGAGTGATTCAGGAGGAAGGTTTATATGTATAATACATGCATAATATTGTAGAGAAACACTGATAATTTTAGAGGTTTCTAATGTGATGTCGTAAATAAACACATTTTTTTGCGCTTACTTTGCAAATGCTGGCTGAACCCCACGTGATATTTATATCAAAATAATGTACTACAGTATTGTACACCTTAAAAACGTCTACAAAAAAGTCCACGATGGTATTAGAAATGTCTTACGCACAGCGAAGCGGGCACGGGTCAGCTAGTCTACATATATAGCAAATTTCATCTTAATGAGTTTGGACGTTTAGACATGATTAAGGCACAAACAAACTCACTAACTTTCGCATTTATTATAATACTAACAGCTGGTACTTGGATAAAAAGTAGTCTAAGTATTTTTCTGATGTATAAGCTATATTACTGTAAAGTTTCATTATAATCCGTTTAGTAGTATTTACGTGAAAGCGTAACAAACACACACTCACTAACTCGCAAACTTTCGTATTTATAATATTAGTAGGATTAGGATAGTCTTAGGGACACTAAGTTTGAGATGACATACCTACTCATTATTACGTTTGAAAAACTTGAAAAATAAAAAAATTACGAAAATATTTCGACCAATCGAAAAGCCATAATTACGTTTTTTCGATTGATTAATTTGTTAAGTTTTTTTAAAGGGACTAGTTCTACATAAATATAATTTGTAAAGTGAGAGTTTGAGTTGTACTGTTTTATACATAATAGTGCATAATAGAATAAAAACATTAATATCGGTAAACAAATATGCGCGGTCATTCATTTATAAAAACAACAAAAATAATAATATACAGGTTGTTACAAAACTACCCGTAAAGCCGAAAGGAGGTTAAAAGGGGTCTTATAACGAGAAAAATAACATTTATGAATGAAAAAGAGAAAAACTATTAAGGCGCTGCCAGTTCCTAAAACCGCATTAGAAACGACTAAGACAGTTAACAACGGCAAGCTCTAGATGCCGTATGCGTATCGTAAATATTATCGACAGTTTTTATGAGATCGCGTTGCTGGTACCTACGTAGGCAAGTAATAGGGGTAGCTTTACCCACCCTTCATAACCATTTTCCGTGGTCCGCCTTTGCTTTTCGAATAAATTAATGATATAAATTATGTATAATTACTTATCAAAAACCTATTCAAGTAGAAATCTACATCTACATATTACCCATCTTTAACAATAAATCACAAGTTGATCTTAATTTGAAATAATATCTTTATCATTATCATCATTTATCATTTTGAAATTATATCTTTATCGTGAAAAGTTTCTGCTATTATGTTTTCAGCTTAATAGAAATCTAGGTAGGAACCTTTTTTTATAATATATTTATAAAAATAGGAGATGTGGCTTGTTCAGAAGTATTTATTTTTTCGCTTCGAAAAAGAGCAATCGTCGACATACAGGGCCTTAAAGTAGACAATTATTAGGTAAAATAGGTACGTAGGCCTTTCTGTTAAATAATCTGGTTCCCTGACATGACAGCTTACTAGGGTTGACAAAATTATAATTAATTATATTTTTTACGTGATATTTTGTAAAACATTGTATACGCCTCGAATTGAGAATTTCTTTTTTTCATCGAAAAGGAACATTCTAACGGCCTATATAACGCCCTTGCTGATACTTGCTTCAGGCTACTTGTTAGATAACATCGGCCCACAAAAGAGGCTTCTTTGTGAATGGTTAATTAATTAGCGTTGAATAACGAGTAACCGTCGTTTGACCACGATCGCCTACGGGCGGTTACGAGATAAATATACCGAGAGATAATGAGCTTTGTATTCTAACAAAAGCGCTCACAAAACGCAGAACGAGTTGGTATTATATTGTAATATAAGTTTTTTGTTCATTTAAATTTTAATAAACTAGCCGAACCGTGACAGACGTTGTCCTATTATTTTTCAAACTATCGTGATTAGTAGACATAACTATAGATAAACTAACATAACGCGACCATGGTTATTGTAACATAGCCGAAACGTCGGGAAAGTAAATTAAAGGTAAAGACGTTGTCCTGTCAAATTTCAATAATCGAATAGAAAAGACTGAATGTTTTTAGTCTGTGATGTCAGATTTGTTGCACACCAGCGCCATCTATACAGAAATCATCTCTTTTCAGTTTTTTTTATAGTTTTTGGGATTTTTTTCATATTTTAAAGTAGTCTATTATTTATTCGGGCATTATATCTACATCTACAGCAAATTTCAACTCAATCCGCTTTGTCGTTTAGGCCTGATTGAGGCACACACATACAAACAAACTCATAAACTTTCACATTTATAATATTACTAGCGACCCGCCCCGGCTTCGCACGGGTAGCATGTTATTATACATATAAACCTTCCTCCTGAATCACTCTATCTATTAAAAAAAACCGCATCAAAATCCGTTGTGTAGTTTTAAAGATATAAGCAAACATACATACAGACATACAGACGCGGGAAGCGGAAAGCGACTTTGCTTTATACTATGTAGTGATTAGGATTGCGTAAATGTAGAAGTTTATAAAAATTATTATTTATGCATAACGTTTTATGATTGTATTGGTGTGTACAAGTATTATTACCCAATATACCTTCTATAGCGATATTATCCGCTTCAGAGGATTATGTTTGGCTTCATTAAAAACAGCAGCGCAGCACTGCGAAGCGGTTATCAACAAAAGTGTCGTAACCATAAACGGGTACATCCCTATCAAAGGTTCGCATCCAGCCGTAACAGTCGCCGTACCACAAGCCCATGGTATATACTTTTTATATCAAGCTTTTATCAATCCTAGGGCTCTAGTACTCGTCAAGACAAATCCAACGAGCCCAAACACGACGTGGTTATGTTGTGTAGGAAGGCAGTTCCTATGGCTACATTCGAGCTTCATCATCAAACGAGCTCGCTAGTACCATAATTTTATATTGTCAATGGAGATTGATAGGTATGCAAAGTTTTATCTCAATCAGACATTTTACTGAGGAGTTCCGTTGAACAGCTCCTAACTCCATCATCATATCAGCTCGCTGTCATCATATTATTGCATTGTCACTGAAGTTACACAAGTATGCCAAATTTCAGCTCATTCGGCCAAAGATAACTGCTTCAAAATTGATTTGCAACATTCCACCTTAACAAACATAGTTACCTATACATACGTTGCAAGTTAAATAAAAGCTTTTAAAAAGTGATAAAACCGCATTATCTTTAAAACCATCAAACTTGATAAGAAACAGTCTTATATTTATGTAGCTTGTATGATTATCTAAGGAATTATATAAAAATAAACTATTTAGCTATTCATAGTTTTGAGTAAAAACTAAATCAGTGTTTTGGAAGAGCCAACTTTGGAAAATAAATCTATAGAGAAAAGTTTCACCAATCGTGTTTCTGTCTATAATTTATCTAGATTAAATCCTTAAGTTATAAATGACTTTGACTAAAAATCAAAAAAACTGTATGTTTTGCGATTATTGAGAAAAACTAATCTGCATTTATCAAAATAAATTATTACTCGTCTTAAAAGCAATATCAAACAAAATTGCTCACGGTGCGAAAGTGATATCGCTGTCACTTTTGCGACGCGAGTAATTGTTTTAATATTGCTTTAGGACCTTGTGGTACGGCCCCAGATAATACGGGTATAATCTCTATAATACTTACAGCGTTTATTGCGCTTTGTTCTTTTCGAGGGCAATAATAATTATAGAAATCACAAGTATGTTACAAACTAGCTGCCTCGTTTGATAAAGATTATAGGTAATTTTTTTATACCTTATGTTAGTTTATTGAACATTTTGTGGGTTTTTTTAAGGTTTCGTAGTCTACATGAAACCCTTATAGTTTCGCCTTGTCTGTCCGCCCGTCCGTCCGTACACCTAAAGTGGTGATGTCGATAGATAGTTAGATAGGTAATTTAAAAGTATTGAGGGTTTGTAAAAACAACTTTTCGAATAAGGGATTCGTTTGTTAAATATTAAGCTTTAAAGTGCCAATTTTTGTTAGAGTCGAGTGTTCCCCCCCCCCCTCCCCCCCCCCCTCCCCCCCCCCTCCCCCCCCTAAAGCAAAACTATTGGGTTTGGGGGCGTGAAAAACTTCACTGTAGTAGAAGATACATATAATGAAGTTAAAAGCAAAACTATTACAGCTTTACAAGTTTTTAAGTAATAGACGTAATAGTCGATCAACTTATAAAATGTTCTTGAAATAAAATGTAGTGATACATAGTAGTCAAAGCAAAGTCGCTTTCCGCTTCCCGCGTCTGTATGTCTGTATGTATGTTTGCTTATATCTTTAAAACTACACAACGGATTTTGATGCGGTTTTTTTTAATAAACAGAGTGATTCAAGAGGAAGGTTTATATGTATAATACATGCATAATATAGTAGAGAAACACTGATAATTTTAGAGGTTTCTAATGTGATGTCGTAAATAAACACATTTTTTTGCGCTTACATTGCAAATGCTGGCTGAACCCCACGAGATATATCAAAATAATGTACTACAGTATTGTACACCTTAAAAACGTCTACAAAAAAGTCAACGATGGTATTAGAACATTATCTTACGCACAGCGAAGCGGGCACGGGTCAGCTAGTAAGAAATAAATAGACATTTCACACATCGCCATCTAGCCCCAACTAAACAAAGCTATGGGAACCAGATTACTGATAGAATACTTATAAGTATATTTTTTGAAATACATACAGTACAAACATCCATGTTCATCACACAAATGTCTGTCCCGGGTGAGAATCGAACCCACTACCTACAGCACAGAAGGCAGAGTTACTACCAACTGAGCTGTGAGGCCAGTCGAAGTGAGTAAAAAGTTCGACCTATCGCTGTAAATATCATCCCACCAAAAACATTCTGTAAAAAACTAGCCAAGTCTCGATGGAGCTGCTTGTTTATCTCTAAAAAGTAATGAAATCTAGACAAAGTCGTGTCAAGTCTGAGGTTCTTTACTGCGATTTCTTTATTATTATAGAATGTTGTGTGACTTGGCCGTTGAACATTCTTTATACGTTAGTGGGTACAAGTCAATTTTGTTTACACGTAATGTTATATCTGTTGTTACTACCTATGTTTGCTATGCAAGATAATAGCCAATACAGGTATTGGTAATTGGACGCTAGTGTCTTAGTTTAGGCTGTTGTTGATCGTGCAACACATGCATTCAGCATTGACAATGCTGACTTCTGCTGTCTTCTTTTTGGAGCGTCAAATCGACCACCGATCTAACATAAAATAGACGTATTTTGACGGCCAAGTCACATAACATTCTATAATAATAAAGAAATCGCAGTAAAGAACCTCAGACTTGACACGACTTTGTCTAGATTTCATTACTTTTTAGAGATAAACAAGCAGCTCCATCGAGACTTGGCTAGTTTTTTACAGAATGTTTTTGGTGGGATTTCACTTCTTTTTGTAGAAACGTGGGCTTATTGATTTATTTTACTAGATTTTCTTATTTGACACAGTTTTTTTTTTCTTTTTATGAGTTGTTTTTTTATTATAAAAACAAATCGTAAGCGCGTTTAAAATACAGTCAGCGCCATCTAGCGACGTGTGCGCTGGTATCACCGCCACTCTTAGTCCAATGCATTATATTTTTATCAAATTTTGAGCGAAATTAATATTTTAGTTTATTTAATTTGTTAATTTGTTTATTCAATTTGTGTAATGTTCGATTAGAATAAAGTTAATCGTTCAACTATTTCTTCTTGTAAACTTGTAAGTATAAAAGCCAGTCTAGTCTTATCCAGAGTTTTCCTTTAATTTTATTGCGTACTAGCAGTCCGCCCCGGCGTCGCACGGATGTAATAATGATAAAGGTAATTTTTTTACACCTTGGGTAACATTATCGAATTTTTCATAAGGATCCCTAATAGTGAGATGTATGGTATTACATACTTTTTTGTAGATATTGATGTTCTCTTTAAAACTGTAGTACATCACTTTGCTCTATTGTCAACAATTACAGCAGCGTACGCGATATAAGGATTTTTTTGTTTTTTTTTTTACACGTTGGGTTACATTATCGAAGTTTTCATACGGATCCCTAATAGTTAGACATATAGTATTGCATACTTTTTGTAGATATTGATGTCGTCTTTAAAACTGTAGTACATTACTTTGCTCTATTGTCAATAATTTCCGCAGCAAACGCAATATAAGGATTTTTTTTTAATTTTTTCACACTTTGGATTACATTATCGATGTTTTCATACGGATCCCTAATATTTTTGAAAATATACTATAGCCTATGTTCATCAGGGATAATGTAGGATTCTAATGGTGAAAGAATTTTTCAAATCGGTCCAGTAGTTGAATATTTTTTGTAAAGGCGGTATGTCGATCTCTAATAGTTTGGTTAGGCTCTTGTGTTTTCTTATCAGGGTCACCAGGTACTCCAGATCTTCGATTATCCTAGTTTTTATGGTTTTCCCTTTATGTGGCCATTAAACCCTAACTCTGTACCAAATTTCAGCTCTCTGAGTTTATGGGAAGTACTAGTTCTATTCTGATGATCATGAGTGAGTGAGTGAGTGAGTGAGTGTCTGTCTAAAATGCGATACTTTGCTTTCGCTTAACTTCGTAACTAAATGACCTACAGACTTGAAATTTTGGATTTTAAGTACGTGATTATGGCTTACTGGATGACGAAAATTTCAGCGTTCTGGTCTTATCCAGAGGTTCTCAAATAGGGGCCTGAAAATGCGGCGAAATGGTTCCAGTAAAGGATGGTACGGCAGTGTTTGCTTCGCGCTCGACTTGGCGGGGGCACTGCCGTGCCCCCAAATTTAAAAACATGTAAAAACGCCTACCAATATGTTAATTGACCATTGTCCAGGCATCACTCGCTCATCATGCAAACACAAAGGTGGGATACGTGACGATTTGTATGCAAATATACTCGTTAGCACCTGAACCGCCAACGCGCGCCTATGGGGCCGTCCATTAATCACGTGATGTATTTAACCCCCCTCTTGGTAATACGTGGTGAGGTTTAAGACGAACCCCCCTCCCCACTCAATTTTTTTAGTACCTACAACTTAAAATATTTAGAATATTATCTTTAAATACAGTTATAAATAAATTATAATCTAATATTATTCTACAAAATTAGGGATATGATTAAAATGTCTTTTCGCCGTTTTTAGGTTTAGGCTATTGTGACATAGCCGAAACTTCGGGAAAATAAATTAAAGGTAATTACGTGATAACACCCGTGCTAAAATCTATAGTTAAAAATCGCGCGTTTGCTGAATAATTTAAATACACGTGATATCTTACCACACCAACCCCCCCTCCCTTGTGATTTTTCGTGATTTTTGCCGAACCCCCTCCCCCCCATTCCGAGCCTCACGTGATTTATGGACGGCCCCTAGGTTATCGATCAACCTCAATACAGAACACTTTTTGGATGAAATGTCATAGTCAGTAAAGCGTGCGACGTGTTGCTTAGGGAAGATAATGCTATTTTTGCTCCCCTTTTCTAACGTGGTAGGCTGGTTGTCTCTATCTTGCTTGAATTGACATAATATAAACGCACTTGTCTTTGGTTTCGTACTATGAATACCTACCATGATATGACAGGTCCATAACAAATATTAAAACATTTTACCTGCCACGTGACATGTTCCAGTGATGGAACGGTTGTGATGATTGTGATTTTTATTTTTTTTATTTTTACATTTATAGACCACGACCACATTTATAGACTTATAGACCGGGCCGTGTCCGGGCCGGAGCCTTTAGTTAGTAGACGGGCCTAGACGGGACAAGGATTAGGCACTGTTTCATATAAACTGCTTCATACAAAATGTATGTCACGTTTCAAATCCGTGCCCCGTCCGGGCCTAGAAACTCTCCTAAAAAAAAATCTAAAATTAGAGGGTGTATTCCTTTTGATGCATAGGGGTACACTAAGAAGGAATTCCCGAAATTCAGCCCCTAGAGGGTGTAGCGGGGGTTGAAGTCTGTTTAAAAATAACTTCACCTGAACGAAGTCGCGAGAGTCTCAAATAGAATTACTACTTCTATAGTCTACTAGAACGTCATAATTTGAATGCGAGTAAATTAATTTCCGCTGTCCCCGTTGACGGGGACACGATCACCGGGGACAACGAAACTACACCAGATATGGTGACGCTACGTTGTATCCGGGTAAAGCTCGTGCAAAGCCGCGGGAAGATGCTAGTGAATAAATAAACGAAACAATCTTTCTCCCCAGGTCATAACAGCGAGTCGCTGTCTGGTCCTCTGCGCCGACAACCGTGGCGAGATGGAGTCATGGGCAGGAGCGCTATGCGGCGCTCTGCATCGAGGAGCTGACGTGGCCGACCTAGTCGCCATGCTCTCAACTGGAGAACACCACTGGTAAGATTAATTCATGAAGAAAATCCTTGACGTATTGTTTCTCACATTAGTAGTGGAGTCTTATCGTTCTTAGTGACGTGACATTGCACGGTGGTCCAAGCGCCCTACAAGGGCGGTCATAAATATCTTACTTTATTAAATTTGTTAAATGGGATGTTTTCTGAAGGGTAAATAATAAAAAAATACTTCACTAATGTACATTAATGCTTTATTTACATAATTTAATACATTATGTACAATAAACTGTAAAATATGTAATGTTTAATATACATTTAAATTGTCAGTATTTGAGATTTATTCTCCCTCGCTCGGAAATACATCTGAATAAGATAATAACGCTGGGGTTACCATTAAATATGTATTCTTTTATATATTATACATATTATGTACAACAAAAGGCAAGAAAACTAAAACTACAATTTACATAATATATTTACAAACGTCATCATAACCACAACTAAGTTAAATAAGTACAACAACTAACCTAATTTGAATTTAAACTAAATTTTTAATAAATCTAAAACCTGCCTTGTCATAACGCTCTTTTTCTTACGGGGAAGTTTCCGAAGACCAGTAATGAATGGGTCTGAGCTAAGTAAAAGTCTGATAAGTAAGTCCGTATTCGTAAGTTCTCGCGACATTTTTCTCGTGTGATCCCGTCTGAAGGCCTTATAATTTTTAAACCTAATCTACGTCTAAACTCATTCTGTACATACGATTTTCTATCTGCTACTTGTCTCTTCTCATCATCCGACCTAACCTGCCACTTCTTAACATCTATCCTGTAAGCAAGATGAACAAAATATTCGAAAAAGCGAATCCAAGAATGTAAAGGAGATAGGCCAAACTCAAACCTACTTTCATCAGGTTGTTTCAGTAAGCAAACGTCTATTTTGTTCATTTCTTTGGGAGGGGCTCCACAAATAAATGTAACACTTACAGGATGACGATTCACTCAAAGCAGTACACACTTTACCATCCACCATAGTTAACTGTAAAGAGTGTTGAATTCTGAAACGAAACGGACGTCCGCGTTCGCAAGATGGCCCGGGCTGGTTCGCGTTTTCTTGAATGCACTTCTCATTACCCCTTACTAATTCAACACATTCAAATTCATTTAACCAATCTGAGTACTTATCCAAAAATTTTGATTTACTTCTAGAGACAATTTTCCAAAATCTATCAAGACTTTTACATAAATTGAGTATCTTACTATCTAAGTTCTTAATGTCTACATTTTCGACCTCATCCAGTGAAGCTAGAATAGTTTCCAACACGTGTTGATGTTTTTGAGGAACAGTTCCAGTTATGGCAGACCAAATCTCAAAGAAATGCATCCTTGAGAAAGAACATTTAACCAAAGTACCTGGAAAAAAAATATTATTTATTTTCGTAAGTTTCGTAGACCGTGCTACGCCAGAGCCTACGCAGACGTAGAGGTTATATAGCGATTATAGGCGCAAAAGGGCGCAAAAAAACCTTTTAGATTTTCAAAATAGACAGTTCAATCTTTAATATAAGATATGTGAGAGTATTCGATTATGGTTGAAATTTTTTGTAGGTCTATGTGAAGTCAACTATAAGATACAAATTTGGTAGAAATACTGTGTGGCGTAGCATGTAAAAATACGTCATAATAAGTAAAATAAAACTTAAAAATATAACTATTTAGTAAAAACATACCTTGATCTTGAAAATCCATGTCACAAACACCACTCAAAAACAATGCAATTCTGAGAATTCACAGTTAAACGAACAGTACCGTTAATGAGTTACTGATAATGCGCGCGCAACGTAATGATGTGTTCACTTCGGAGGTAGAAAAATAAGTGATAATTAGGTAAAATGGGTGACATATTTATACTTTTGGGTAGCTTGTTTATCGGTAAATCATTATAGATAATTAAATTGGGGGTAATTGATGATGAAATTTTTGCATTTATGACCTACGGAGGAACCACTGTGCGCCGCGCCGTACCAATTTACAAGCAACAAAAGTACTATAATCACATTTACATTCATTTGCTAATGAAATCGTGAGTAATTGTGATGGTGGCTATTGTATTTAATATTATTACTGGCTGACCCTGACTTTGGTCGAGTATTATACTAACAAACCATTCTTTATTTAGTAATAAAACCGTACTATTTGCGTATTAATGTTAATTTAGTAATAAGTTGATGAATAAAATTTATTAATCAGGTATAAAATCAGATTCTTTTATTATTTTAAAAATAAATAGGATGACGACGGTAATCCTCAAGATCCTCTCAGATCTCCAGACGCTTAGATCCTTTGATGATGTCTAGTGGGGGTAGTCAGAGGCATGTCCAAACATTATATTAGGCACATGCCCACATTTTGAAGTAGTTAGAATTCCATACGTGACAGGTTGCAAGCCCATCGCCGCTTATAAGAATACTAACTGGTTTCCTTCACCGTTTTGAGCACGTGTTTTTGATGCGCATTTATTATTTTAACTTGAATAAACCAAAGAAAAAACCAGCAACATACTATTAAGAACATTGATCACCCAAGAAAATATTTTGTCTAAGTACAGTAGTAGAAACAAAACCAATTTTTGTGTAGAAAACAATATTTCTACAGTTGACTAAATAGAATAGAAATAAAATAGAGAAATAGGATCCCTAAGCATAGTTCATCGTCTCAAATCCTTGAAGGTTTCTTAGGAATTTTATTAGGGGCTCTTCTAAATAATATCTGGTTATTTATATAAGAGTATGCTATCAAAAACATAACTTGTAAAAAAAGCCAAGTCTCGCCACGCAACTCAGTTCCTCTACCGTAAAAAGTCGTGAGATCCATGTAATACCAAGTCGGTTAATTTATTCAGTCCCTACTTTAAGGGTCCTTCTGTCTTATGTTATTACGTAATTAGCTACCTTTATTATTAATAATTAACTAATAATTAATGTGTGACTATAATAATAAAGAAATCGTAGTAAGGAACCTCAGACTTGGTACGACTTTGTCTAGATTTCATTACTTTTTAGAAAAAAACAAGCACCTCCATCGAGACTTGGCTAGTTTTTTACAGAATGTTTTTGGTGGGATTTCACTTCTTTTTGTAGAAACGTGGGCTTATTGATTTATTTTAATAGATTTTCTTATTTGACACAGTTTTTTTGACATAGTTTTTTGCAATGACAGTCGATATTTTTATGTACCAATAGTAGAAGGGGGCATTACCATATCTCTAATACAGCTGAGACCAGCTGAGGGTTCTTCATCAGATACTTCAGACCTTCTACTTTTGACATCAAATGAAGCGGCCCATCAAGTTGAATATTTTTTGTAAAGGCGGTATGTCGATCTCTAATATGTAGTTTGGTTAAGCTCTTGTGTTTTCTAATCAGGGTCACCATGTACTCCAGATCTTCGATTATCCTAGTTTTTAGGGTTCCGTACCCAAAGGGTAAAAACGGGATCCTATTAATAAAACATCGCTGTCCGTCTGTCCGTCTATCTGTCACAGGGCTGTATCTCATGAACCGTGATAGCTAGACAGATGAAATTTTCACAGATTATGTATTTCTGTGGCCGCTATAACGACAAATACTGAAAACAGAATGAAATAAATATTTAAGTGGGGCTCCCATGCAACAAACCTGTTTTATAGATAATCATAAGAATACTTTTAAGAATCACTAGTACCACGCGAGTGAGGTCGCGGACGGAAGCTAGCTATTATAATAAAAAAAAGCGACCATGTTTTTCTTCTCGAAATAATAAATAACACGCGCAGGCTCTGTTGATTACTATTATTACTATTTAGGTCAGGGTTTTTTTCTCGAGCCAGAGAACGTATAGATAATTGTAGCAAGTCTGTTTTCTGTCAAAACCTTTTGTTTTCTATAAGGGGCCGTCCGTTTTAATCGTGAGGCTCGAAAGGGGGAGGGTGGGGGGGGGGGGTTTGTTCGACTAAAATCACGAAATATCACAAGGGGTAGGTTGTAGTAAGATATCACGTGTATATATTTTTTCGTTAAGAGGAGCAATAAATGTTTTTGAAGAATGCAGAATCGTTTTTTTCTCAATAACCGCAGAACATACAGTTTTGTTTATCATGACAAAGATAACTTAAGAATATAATCTAGATAAATTACAGACAGAAACACGATTGGTGAAACTTTTCTCGATAGATTTATTTTCCAAAGTTGGCTCTTCAAAAACACTAGTTTCGTTTTTAATAAAAACTATAAATAGCTAAACAGTTTATTTTTATGTAATTCTTTAGATAATCATACTAGCTAAATAAATTACAGATAGTTTCTTTTTAAATTTGATGGTTTTCGAGATAATGCAGTTTTATCACTTTTTCCGTCTTATCCGGGTAGACTCAGCCCATACAAAACGTCAATAATTTCACTTATCACCTTAATCGTGAGGCTCGAAAGGGGGAGGGGGGGTTCGACAAAAATCACGAAATATCACAAGGGTACAGGAGGTTGTAGTAAGATATCACGTGTATTTATTTTTTCGTTAACGCGCGATTTCTTCGATCGCAACCTTTCTGTCTAGACATTTTTATCATGTTTCTTAATTTTCTAGAATATAACTAGATCTCTATTTAAAAATAATATTCAAAAAATTATTGCCCATTGCCGCTTATAAGAATACTAACTGGATTCCTCACGATGTTTTCCTTCACCGTTTTGAGCACGTGTTTTTGATGCGCATTTATTATTTAACCTTGGATAAACCTTGAAAAAAAAATCTGTAAATTGTAATTTATAATTATTAGTTGTAATTATTAAAAAATACACGTGATTTTGGGTGGGGGGAGGCGGGGGTAGTCTTAAACCTCACCACGTATCACCAAGGGAGGGAGGTTAAATAAAAAACCGGCCAAGTGCGAGTCGGACTCGCGCACGATGGGTTCCGTACCATTATCTATAAAAAACGGCCAAAATCACGTTTGTTGTAAGGGAGCCAACAGAAATACATATTCTGTGAAAATTTCAACTGTCTAGCTATTACGGTTCATGAGATACAGCCTTGTGACAGACAGACAGACAGACAGACGGACAGCGAAGTCTTAGTAATAGGGTCCCGTTTTTACCCTTTGGGTACGGAACCCTAAAAAGGCAAAAAAAAAAACATCACGTGATATCGGACGGCCCCTAAGGTCAGGAGAATGTGCTTTGTCCCTATTCTAGAAACCTATTAACTAAGACTTGAACGTGATATCTTTATTGTCAAATTGTTAACAGTATAGGACCAGTCAGCTTTTGTAACTCGATACGTGAATACTTCAATGTTATTTATTAAAAGGTAATACACTCTTCCATTAAGGTTGAATAGAAAAGAGTTAAAAGCTTTTTAGAATAGACTATTTATATATTACTAGCGACCCGCCCCGGCTTCGCACGGGTAGCATGTTATTATACATATAAACCTTCCTCCTGAATCACTCTATCTATTAAAAAAAACCGCATCAAAATCCGTTGCGTAGTTTTAAAGATATAAGCAAACATACATACAGACATACAGACGCGGGAAGCGGAAAGCGACTTTGCTTTAAACTATGTAGTGATACCATTTGAAGGTAAAACAAGGTGATCCCATGCTGTAGTAGATATAATATAAAACACTAACTTGTAGCCTTACGTCCGAACTTTCACAATTAACTCTACTACTCTTCAAATTTTACAATCTAAAAGCTTTGTCTCGTCTAATAATTATATACCTGCTTTGTAGGTAAGATAATACTCTAAGCAAATAGTGTGTTCAATTCCCGTCTTATTCCCGCTTTAACGTTTGCCAAGCCATGAAGGTTTAATTCTAAAAGTGTGTCCAAACACAGCGCGCAACTTGCGCGGCAGCTGCACGCGGCAGGACACAAGTTTTCAGCGTGACTAGTTAAGATATAAAAGTATGTGTGCGGGGCCGTTGCCAAACAGAGCGCGGCTAGACGCGCGCGGCTGCCGCGCTATGTTTGGTCGCACCTTTACATCGCACCCGGGAATAATAGATACTTAAAACTACAACTAATGATGTGTTTTTATAGGTACGCCGCCACACACGCGCGCCCAACCTTCTGTAATGTCTGCCGGGAGCCGCTCGGCGCACTGGGTACAGCGCACGCGCTCGCATGCGAACTTTGCAAGTTCAAAGCGCATAAGCGATGCGCGTCGCGAGCACCGCCCTCGTGCAAGTGGAGCACATTGGGGTCTGTGGGACCACATGTGGTCGAAGATGATGAAGGGGTAAGCACACCTTACTATGCACGGTATATATACATATATGATGTACTTATGTATATATAACTACTAGCCGACCCGTGACAGACGATGTCCTGTCAAATTCCAATAAACGAATAAAAAACTGAATTTTTTTAGTCTGTGATATCAGATTTGTTTCACAACAGCGCTCTCTATACCAAAATCATCCCTTTTGTGTTTTTTTTATCATTTTGGGGATGTTTATCATATTTTAAAGTAGGCTATGTTTTATTCGGGCTTTATATCTACATCTTCAGCAAATTTCAACTTAATCCGTTTTGTCGTTTAGGCCTAGGATTGAAACACAAACATACTTACAAACTCACAAACTTTCACTGTCGCATGTGTAAATTTATCGTCGGCAGACTCTGCCTGCGATCATGGCTATTATAAGATAGTCTTAACGTCGGGAAAATAAATTAAAGCTAATTAACGTGATAAAGACCCGTGTAAAAATCCATCACGATAGTTTGAAAAACAAAATTGTATGTATATATCGGCGCGAAGGCGTTATCTGATCAAAACAACAAAATCAACACTCAACAAAAGACCACGTGTAACTTAAATTCTAGTTTAATCAGTTAAACCAACGTCTAAAATCATGATTTCATTAATGATTTATTTATTCTTAGTCAAATCAGTTTTTAAGTTAAGTGTTACGTTTTAGTTAAGTTAATGATTGTTAATTTGATTATTTTAAACCTCCGAAAATTATTAAACTAAAATGTGCTTCACTTTATTGTAAAAAGTACGGCTCACTATCTTGAAAGCAATTTTCGCACTCATTGCGCAAGATGTTTTGACGGTAGTGAGTTTTACTATAAATACGGACGAACGACTAGGCTCGAGTCATTCCAGTTCGAGCCGTCGGACCGTTCCGACCTCCTCAAGACATTGAAGAATAAATTGGAAGTACACTACTTGAAGTTTTTCTTATTCCACCATGAGCGACCATCAGGATGATGATGAAAGTAACTTCAGCACTGCTGACGTCACACTTTTTAAAAATCGTCCTGGGGTAGCTCCTTCGTCATATATAATTGCAGTAAAAAAAACAATATGCAAGTATTTGCTGTTTGGGTACAAATAAGTTCAAAACTGCACAGCATTTCTGATTGAAATCAGAAATGCTATGAAATGCATTTATTAATTGCCTTTGCATTTATTAACCATAGGATTGTACCATGTCTAAAAACAGATGGTTTAAAAAAACAGGCCAAGTGCGAGTCGGACTCGCGCACGAAGGGTTCCGTACCATTATCTATAAAAAACGGCAAAAAAATCACGTTTGTTTTATGGGAGCCCCACTTAAATATTTATTTTATTCTGTTTTTAGTATTTGTTGTTATAGCGGCAACAGAAATACATCGTCTGTGAAAATTTCAACTGTCTAGCTATCACGGTTCATGAGATACAGCCCTGTGACAGACAGACGGACAGACTGACACTGAAGTCTTAGTAATAGGGTACCGTTTTTACCCTTTGGGTACGGAACCCTAAAAATCGTTAAACAATCATAAAAAAACACTATATAAACACAACAACGTTAACGAAATACATTTTCTCATTTTAGAATCATGGGTTTTCACGTTACGTTACGAATTCAACTTAAGGCCCTGTATGTCAACGATTGCTCTTTTTCGAAACGAAAAAAGAAATACTTCTGAACAAGCCACATCTCCTATTTTTATAAATATATTACTTCAGGTTCCTACCTAGATTTATATTAAGCTGAAAACATAATAGCAGAAACTTTTCACGATAAAGATACTCGTATTACTTCAAAATGATACGTTTTAGAATTTATGATCGAAATACTTTGATACCTACTTTAAGATCAACTTGTGGTTTATTGTTAAAGATAGGTAATATGTAGATCTAGATTTCTACTAGAATAGGTTTTTGATAAGTAATTATACATAATTTATATCATTAATTTATTCGAAAAGCAAAGGCGGACCACGGAAAATGGTTATGAGGGGTGGGTAAAGCTACCCCTATTACTTGCCTACGTAGGTACCAGCAACGCGATCTCATAAAAACTGTCGATAATATTTAAGATACGCATACGCCATCTAGAGCTTGCCGTTGTTAACTGTCTTAGTCGTTTCTGTCGCGGTTTTAGGAACTGGCAGCGCTTTAATATTGGGGTAAAACTCGACCGTAAATCGCAATTCAATTTATTTAGAGGAAATAAGTAGTATGATTGACCGTGTAAGTCATATTAAATTATTTAGTATGACTTGGATATCAATATTTATCACGTATTTCTAGATTTTTTAATTACGGAATGACAGTTTGTGATAAATGCTGACATCTGTCAAAACAATACATTGCACGATCATTAAACATCACGATATCAATCAGAAAGATATAGGCAAATGTTTGATACCTTAGGTTACATTATTGCAATTTACGTCGAGATCTTTAATTTTATTGAAAACTAGCGGTCCCGACAGACGTTGTCCTGTCAAATTATTTATTTTACCCATAAGAACCTTTTGATAATCACTACATAGTATAAAGCAAAGTCGCTTTCCGCTTCCCGCGTCTGTATGTCTGTATGTATGTTTGCTTATATCTTTAAAACTACACAACGGATTTTGATGCGGTTTTTTTTAATAGATAGAGTGATTCAGGAGGAAGGTTTATATGTATAATAACATGCTACCCGTGCGAAGCCGGGGCGGGTCGCTAGTAACGAATAAAACAAAAAAAGAATTAGCGAAATCGGTTCTGCTGCTCTCGAGATTTGCGCTTAGCAACACATTCAGCGATTCATTTTTATGTTGTAGACTAGCTGTCCCGACAGACGTTGTCCTGTCAAATTTCAATAATCCCACAGTAAAAAGCACTTTCCGTTTTTCCCGATCTTTACGCCATCCTTATCACTTAGGGATATAAAAAATAGATAGTAGCCGATTCTCAGACCTACTGAATATGCATATAAAATTTGGTAAAAATCGGTAAAGCCGTTTCGGAGGAGTAAGGTAACTAACATTGTAACACGAGAATTTTATATATAAGATAAAACATAGCCTATGTTACTCGCTCATAATGTAGCTTTTGATAGGTGAATGAATTTAGAAAATTGTTTCAGCAGTTTTTAGGGTTCCGTAGTTCCGTACCCAATGGGTAAAAACGGACGGGGACTAAGACTTCGCTGTCCGTCTGTCCGTCTGTCTGTCACAGGGCTGTATCTCATGAACCGTGATAGCTAGACAGTTGAAATTTTCACAGATGATGTATTTCTGTTGTCGCTATAACAACAAATACTAAAAACAGAATAAAATTAATATTTAAGTAGGGCTACCATACAACAAACGTATTTTTGTGCCTTTTTTTATAGACAATGGTACGGAACCCTTCGTGCGCGAGTCCGACTCGCACTTGGCTGGTTTTATATTTTTTAGTTTATTCAATAAAAACAAAAAAATGGTTTTACTCTAACTAAGTAGTGTAAATAATAGCCACACAAGCTTTCGTTTTTGTCTCTGTATCCATATCACGTCGGAAATGCATGAAACACGGAAGAATACTGACGTGATAAATATTAAGCGTCTGACGCCTTGCCTGTTTATCTCGTACGAAATGTGGTCCAGCAGTATGAGAAATACCACAATATTAACTTTACGTGCATCCTTCGCCTAAATGGAAGCTGAATAATAAATGGACTTTTCACACAGCGCCATCTAGTCCCAAACTAAGCAAAGCTTGTACTATGAGAGCCAGAAAACTGATAAAAAATTGTATACGTTTTTTTTGTATTATACAACTAGCTGACCCGTGCCCGCTTCGCTGTGCGTAAGACATTTCTAATACCATCGCGGACTTTATTGTAGAAAAAAAAATGTGTTTATTTACGACATCACATTAGAAACCTCTAAAATTATCAGTGTTTCTCTACTTTATTATGCATGTATTATACATATAAACCTTCCTCTTGAATCACTCTATCTATTAATCTAACCGCATCAAAATACGTTGTGTAGTTTTAAAGATATAAGCAAACATACATACATACATACGCGGGAAGCGGAAAGCGACTTTGCTTTATACTATGTAGTGATAGTGATATACATACTTTTACATATTAACACCCAGACACAGAACAAACATCAATGTTCCTTACACAAAAGTTAGGCGGCAATCGAACCAACTAAAATGCGAGCCAGTACCTTCTCTGTACGTGTATCCTTTACCTAAATGGAAGGTGTATGTCGTCACAAACTTCGGATTAGATCGCAGCGGTAGCTCTACGTAGGTGCTACGAGAACGCTTCGGCTCCACGTAGCTACGTGTAAGTGCTACGAGAACGCCTCGCTGTTGAATATTAGATTGCGATGCGGTTAGGGTTTTTACGTCAATATATTCGTAAGGGCAGTCCTTCTTAAGGTACAAAATAAACATGGCGACTCCGGCCCAGCCCATTTTGTACCTATAACGCTCAACGGTCCTTTACAAAGGACCTGGTAGTCGAACTGTTTTTAACTTTTTTATATTTCGCTGGAAGTTATAATCGTGTCAGTGTTTTTTGAACAAAATATTTGGAATTGTCTATGGATCATTGGTTAAATCATGTGCTACTTATCAATTTGGAAAAAAATGGTGACGAGATGGGATGACACTTGCATGTGTTGGGCCGGAGTCACTATTTGTATGAAGTCCTTTAAGAAGGATCACTGTCGTAATGACACGACGAGAAGGCCTTAGTCCGCATCATAGCTGAGGTACCTTCGTTCATTGTTACCGAAATTTTGATACAACGTTTCTCAAAATGCTCTGCTTCGATATTTCATTTTTAGGGTTTTGTACCCAAAGGGTAAAACGGGACTCTAATATTAAGACTTCGCTGGCTGTCTGTATGTCACAAGACTGTATAACCGTGATAGCTAGATAGTTAAAATTTTCATAGATGATGTTATTCTGTTGACGCTATAACAACAAATACTAAAAAGAGAATAAAATAAATACTTACATGGGGCTCCCATACGATAAGCGTGATTTTTGGACGTTTTTTATAGATGGTACAGAACCCTTCAAACAAAGACAATTATCGTAACCTATTTTAAAGCGTACATGACAAAAACTTTACATGAAATTAGTACATTTACCTACTATAAAGCACGGTGGACTATTTAGGTCACGAAAATGCGTGACACAAAAACGGGTTTAGGTCACACTATGCTTAAAAATAAATAACAAAAACACGCTTGTTTCTAAATAATATCTACGTCATGATAAAATGAAGCAGGATCATGACTGTAATCCCCAAGTAAGATAGACATCCTCTCAGATCTCATAAAGTCTAGCTACGTATAACAAGAAAAATAATTAAAGAAGATTACGACTGTAAATCCCCCTAGTACGGTAGACATCCTCAGACTCAGATCTACAGGCGCTCAAATCATACGCAGTAAGGGTCAGTTTCCACCTACGCGGAACTGTGCGGAATGGACCAATGACAGAGCTCAAATATTCGAGTTTGAAGGTATTGCAGGAAACACAAAGTGAAAACACACTGGTGAGTACTTATATGGTTGAGAGGTTAAAGAAGGCAAGCGTCTGCGCTTAACTTAAATTCAAATTCAAAAATCATTTATTTCAATAAAATCACAAGGATCACTTTGAAACGTCTTAGGAACTAGGTGAAGCTACGCCGATTCCACGCGACCAAGCCTATAAGAATCAGGAAACAAACACGGCTTGGGGTCTACCTTTTTTTTCAATGATCCTTTACTTAATGCTATGTAGAGCTCCAGTGTGGTGCCAATCGAACAAGGTGATAATCACAGGTCAAATGACACTGCCGGCTCACAAAACTTAGAACTTCTTACTTCAACCTTAGATTTATTAAACAAAGCATAGGTAATACAAAATCAAAGCATAATCAAAAACTAAACCTAATAACATATAAAAGACCATACAGAATTTTGCAAGCATTTTGAGTTTTAGGTTCATCATCTCAAAACATCCTAGTAATATTATAAATGTGAAAGTTTGTGAGTTTGTATAAATAAATAAATAAATAAATATTGGCGGACTTTACACACAGCGCCATCTAGCCCCAAACTAAGCAAAGCTTGTACTATGGGAACCAGATAACTGATAGAATACTTATATACTTTCTTTGTAAATACATATTTATTATACATATTAACACCCAGACACAGAACAAACATCTATGTTCATCACACAAATATTTGCTGTAGATGTAGATATAGTGCCTGAATAAATAATAGACTTTTTTAAAAAACTGAAAAACATCCTCAAAACGATAAAAAAAAAACGCAAAAGGGATGATATCTGTATAGATGGCGCTGGTGTGCAACAAATCTGACATCACAGACTAAAAACATTCAATCTTTTCTATTTGATTATTGAAATTTGACAGGACAACGTCTGTCACGGGTCGGCTAGTATATTATATATGAAAAACTTATCATATAAAACTTGTATCAAAGCATAATATTTGTGCGATGTAAAACGCTTCGGTGTTTGCCTGCCGCTGTAAAAGCCTCTAAAACTTTTCCATTTCAGAAAAGTTGGTGTTTTTTAAAAGTCCATTCTTGAGTTTTGGGATACCGGAATACCGCGAATGTTTGGACGGTCGAAAAAACAAAGCTCTCAAATTGTGTACGTGTGTGTTTTAAAATTACGAGTAATATATTTACATTTTATCTTCTACTATATAAAACAAAGTCGGGTTTGTTCAAACACTTACTAGCCTCACAGCTCAGTTGGTAGTAGCTCTGCCTTCTGCGCTGTAGGTTGTGGGTTCGATCCCCACTCAGTACAAATATTTGTGTGATGAACATAGAAATGCAAAAGCTATCTATTAGCAAATTTAAAAACTTAATTAAACGTAAACTATGCAAAAAGGCTTACTATAAAATATCTGATTATTTAGACGACAAAAAAGCCTGGGACTGCTCCAACTCGCTCTATCAATAATAATTAAGATTCATTATGTAATAAAAATAAGTACAAAGACTTAAAAAAAAACACAAACAATGAACAAATTAAACTAATTAAGTTAAGCTTAACTAAATTTGACGATTCTAATGATCCAAGTGATTTCAATGAATAAACGATATTTTGATTTTGATTTTGATTTTGATTTTTGATTTTAGATGTTTGCTCTGTGGCTGGAGGGTAGTATATATATCATGTGTATGTATTTATAAAAAAATATATAAGTTTTATATCAGTTATCTAGTTCTCATAGTACAAGCTTTGCTTAGTTTGGGGCTAGATGGCGATGTGTAAAATGTCCACCAATATTTATATTTTATATTTATTTATATTATATCTTCTACTACATAAAACAAAGTCGGGTTTGTTCAAACACTTATAATAAACCGATTTTCATGATTTTCGATTTGTTGGTTCGTCTTCTCCTCGAATAGCAGAATAATTATTAAAACATGATTTTGTGAGTTTGTTTGCTATGCTTAGTTATTGACTGTAAAAATGTGAAATGATCAAAACCGGGGTAGGCACCACAACCGGGTCTTTGATCCAAATTCAACTTGAAATAATTTTGTGATTTTTAAAAACTGTTCCACGCTTTCCCAAACAAGTCTACCTAAACAACTTGATATCTATATTTATAAAAATCAATGCCACTTTTCGTTGTAATATTATAACTCAAGAACTTTAGGCTTTGTTCGGATTATTTAGTAGATGGTTTATGTGAAGTTTGCACAAAATCCGTAGAGCGATTCTTCATTTATCACATTTTTTGTAACAAATGAATTCAATAAAATAAAAATAAATCTTTCATAGATATAATCCCTCATAGATATAATAATTGGCGGATCATTTTATAAATGGGGATTTAGCTGTCAATCAATTATTGAAATTTGACAAGACAACGTCTGACACGGGTCGGCTAGTTTAATATAAACAAGTTGAGTGAAGAGTACCCTAAAAAGCATTAGAAAACCGCTTTAGCAATACATACCGAAGTAATAATGAACAGTCGGCTTAGTATCTGGATTAACATCGTAAAGCCGGGTTTCTTTTGCCAATTTGAGGCAGAAAAGTTTTTTTCTTTTCAAGTTTAGAATTAATACGGTAAGATCGGTAAATATTTTTATTATTCACAGGCTTGTAGTGAAACATAACTATAGTATGTACCTTTAAAGTAATGGAATTAAAGTTTTGGATATAATTAGATTTTAAAACCGGCCAAGTGCGAGTCGGACTCGCGCCAAAGGGTTTCATACCATTATCTATAAAAACGCCAAAAAAAACATGTTTGTTGTATGAGAGCCCCCTTAAATATTTATTTTATTCTGTTTTCAGGGTTCCGTACCCAAAGGGTAAAAACGGGATCCTATTACTAAGACTTTGCTGTCCGTCTGTCTGTCACAGGGCTGTATCTCATGAACCGTGATAGCTAGACAGTTGTAATTTTCACAGATTATTTATTTCTGTTACTGTTATAACAACAAATACTAAAAACAGAATAAAATCAATATTTAAGAGGGGCTCCCATACAACAAACGAGATTTTTTTGCCATTTTTATAGATAATGGTACGGAAACCATCGTGCGCGAGTCCAACTCGCACTTGGCTGGTTTTTTTAAACTAAAACTAACACAATAATGAATATAATAAAATATTACGGTCCACAATGCATACAGATATACCCTCGTATTCAAGAACGACACTATGAGAACACGCACCCACAGTGGACGAAGTCTTTTTTCATAAAAATCACTTTATGTGTTGTGCGACACTGCATTGTGTGACTAGAGGCACATTGTCGTGTGCCTCTAGCCAAAGTTGAGCTCTAAAGGCACATGGTAGCGTGCGCCATAGTGCCGCTCAACAGTTAAAGTGATGTTTATGAAAAACCGGCCAAGTGCGAGTCGGACTCGCGCACGAAGGGTTCCGTACCATTATCTATAAAAATGGCATAAAAATCACGTTTGTTGTATGGGAGCCCCCTTTAAATATTTTTTTTTATTCTGTTTTTAGTATTTGTTGTTTTAGCAGCAACCGAAATACATAATCTGTGAAAATTTCAACTGTCTAGCTATCACGGTTCATGAGATACAGCCCTGTGACAGACAGACGGACAGACAGACAGACGGACAGCGAAGTCTTAGTAATAGGGTTCCGATTTTACCCTTTGGGTACGGAACCCTAAAAAAGATTTCGTCCACTGTGGGTGCGTGTTCTCATAGTGTCGTTCTTGAATACGAGGGTAAGTTTATGAGCTTACACTCATACACACCTATCGATAAGCAACTAGCTAACTTGACAATTACCTACCAGGTAGGTAGTATCGGTTGTCTTTGTTTTTGTATTAAAACAGTACTACTCGCGGTATGAAAGTGACAACGCTATACGAACTCTTTCCACACCTCGAGCAGTACCCACTGTTTTAATATTACTTTTAAAGCTTGTGGCTCCAGATCATCACGGCACGGCGATGTCTACAAACGGCTAGAAATAAATTGCCATTTCACTGGTTCGATTGAACACGGTACCGGATATTGACACCTCCACACCACGGCGCTTTCAACATCTTGAACACTCCGAGCGTCTACTTTACTTGGGAATATTCAATCGTTGACAAAATGAGAAGTTTTCTCCAGTAAAATTAGCGTTCAATTTCAAATTTCCTTAAAAATGTATCGACTCGTCAAGGAAAAGAATGCCTCCAAAACTTGACCATACTAGAGGCAAAAGCGCCTTAAAACAAAATGTTTTTCAATATATTCAAACACGCTAAATCAAATGCAAAATGTGAGCATGTGCCAAATTTAATGTTTGGACGTGCCTCTGACTAACCTTTTTAGATATTAGATCTGAGCGCATGGTGATCTGAGAGCATGTCTACCGTACTTGGGGATTACAGTTGTGATCCTATTTTAATTTATTCTTTACTAGCTGATCCGTGCCCGCTTCGCTGTGCGTAAGACATTTCTAATACCATCGTGGACTTTTTTGTAGACGTTTTTAAGGTATACAATACTGTAGTACATTATTTTGATATATCTCGTGGGATTCAGCCAGCATTTGCAATGTAAGCGCAAAAAAATGTGTTTATTTACGACATCACATTAGAAACCTCTAAAATTATCAGTGTTTCTCTACTATATTATGCATGTATTATACATATAAACCTTCTTCTTGAATCACTCTATTTATAAAAAAAAACCGCATCAAAATCCGTTGTGTAGTTTTAAAGATATAAGCAAACATACATACATACATATTACATATTACATACAGACGCGGGAAGCGGAAAGCGACTTTGCTTTATACTATGTAGTGATTTGAATCTTCTTATTTGTATCTTTTTGTTACCATAATTTGCAGGTAAAGCTGTTGTAGCATTATTTAAATTAGGTATTCCGAATACCTACGTAAGTTAGCTCAACTTTGATTGTAGCTTGGCGGCGCTAATAGGTACAATAGATTCCCGCTTTGAACTATTTCTGTTCTGGAAACTTCTAAATTAATTATTTAGCTACAAATAAAACATGGTTCGTGTGCCGTAATCGATACAAGCCTTAACTAACTATTGGTTTGGGTAGTTGTTTGCTACTTTTAACTATTTTTAGGGTTTTGTACCTCAAAGGGTCAAAAGGAAAACCTTTACAAGTCATTTATGTTTTTGGGTGTAATAATATTAAGGTGTGACCAGACATTGCGCGGCAATCGAGCGCGGCAGCCGCGAGCTACCTGCCGCGCTCAAACGATGTTATTGTTCATTCCCACGACATACTTGACATACGTATGTTCCTTATAAAAAAGTAAATAATTATCCTATCAATTATCTGATTTTTATATTATAAGCTTTGCCTAGTCTGGGGCTAGATGGCGATGTGAAAAATGTCCAAAAATATATTTAATAAAAAATTGTCTATTAAAAAAAAATTACACTTTTAAATATAAAACCTAAAATAAATTAATATAAAAGCTGATGCAATTGTGAGTCAAAAGAATATACTATACATTTTTATAACTATAGATTTTCACAAGGGTCTTTATCACGTAATTCCCTTAATTTATTTTCCCCACGTTTCGACTATTGTAAGCCATGGTCGCGGGAAGACTCCAAATTAAAGGTAATTACTTGGGGATTACAGTCGTGATCCTATTTTTTTTTTATTTATATAACAATCATATGGCGTCGTCACTTTCGCACCGTGAGTGGTATTATTTAAATATTACTTTTGATCTTGTGATACGGCCTCAGTTCGCACTTCGCTGATTAAATATTACTTTTGATCTTGTGATACGGCCTCTCGCACTTCGCTGATTATTAATTTTTATGAACGTTGTGATAACTTTTGTGCTTGTTGCAGAACATCATAATGCCACATCAGTGGCTGGAAGGGAACTTGCCAGTGGCTGCCAAGTGCGACATCTGTGATAAGACCTGTGGTTCTGTACTAAGGTAAGCAACACTGAAGCACCTCGATCAAAGTTTTGTTGCAATCAAGGTCCTTACTTTACAAAATGATTTCCACATTATCGATGATAGTGACAATCTATACATATTATAATAAAACTGTAGAAGAGTTCAATTCTGTACATTAAATAAAAACTAAAAAAATACTCCTAGGGGCCTTTATACAAGTAACACAAGCCAAAAAAAAACATGTTGAAATTTTTGTCTGTCTGTCTGTCTGTTGTCCAGCTTTCACGCAAAAACTACTGGACGAATTTTGATGAAACTTTTTTTTATATAGCTATTAGTCCTCGGCAACATATAAGCTACAATTTATTTTGAAGATACCAGATGTGAAACTATCTGTCGCCCAGCGAAGCGGGCACGGGTCAGCTAGTGCTATAATATATTCGGCTCTAAGAAATCGTCGTCTGGCGTCTTAGAGCAACACTGGATCCTACGGAAGGGAGTAGCCAATCGCCATGGTCTCCTCTGTCAAAGTACAAGCCCAAGTGGGCATACACATTTTATAAAACGTGTCAATGTGTAATTCATCTGTACACAAATTATTAGTGTATTGTTGGATTGTTTATGTGTTAACATCATCATTACAGTCAGTTGGCATTTTTGTTTTTGCATGTAAGTGTGCGGAATTGCACTTGTGTGCACATTTCCCCCCGCAACAAACGCTAGAACTATTTTAATAGTAATCTATCGCTAAGACTACTTCCGTAGGAAGCCCGTGTTGCTCTAAGTCTGACGTAGTAGAATGTATGATGTCAATTATCAAAAGTAATATCGGTCGTTCTATCTTTCAAAAATAGTCGGAAACGATGTGACGTTTGTCCCGATGTAATAACATAATAACATTGATCGTTCTCAAGAATAGACCCCCAGTTTCCATTATCTAAAGTAAACTATCAATAGAGACAAAAAAGTAATGAATCGAAGGATCATTTTAAAAGTTAATTCACTTTCACGTCTTATCAAACAGAACTTATCTTAGATCGTTAAAATGAGTACACCCTTCACTGCACACCAGGCTAAAGAAGTCTTAGAATTTTGTCGATTATCTGTTCGACTACGAACACATAACACGTTTTACAGTTGCAATCGAAGACAGACATCTGAAATTTTGGTGGGCATTATCACACAGCGCTATCTAGCTTCAAACTAAGCAAAGCTTTACCATGATCTATAAAAAAACGGCAAAAAAACACGTTTGTTGTATGGGAGCCCCCCTTAAATGTATACAATAATATGTGAGGCTCCCAAACAACAAACGTGATTTTTGTAAATACATGCTACATCCTAATATCCTAATAATATTATAAATGCGAAAGTTTGTGAGTTTGTATGTATGGTTGTATGTTTGTTCCTCAATCAGGCCTAAACGAATTAAGTTGAAATTTGCTGTAGATGTAGATATACTGCCCGAATAAATAATAGACTACTTTAAAATATGAAAAACATCCCCAAAACAATAAAAAAACGCAAAAGGGATGATTTCTGCATAGATGGCGCTGGTGTGCAACAAATCTGACATCACAGACTAAAAACATTCTGTCTTTTCTATTCGATTATTGAAATTTGACAGGACAACGTCTGACGTGGGTCGGCTAGTCATACATAATATGTATCATAATATGTTATGTTTATAATGGTTTACTTTACTTCACTTTATCGTGTCGTATCGTGGCTTCAGGTAAAACGCTATTATATAAGTGAAAGTACGCTTAAATGCACTTACCTCCCCCTAGAACCTCCGTCTCATCTCACGGCTCATCTCTCCAATCCGCAAATCCAATATCGATTCCACCTGCAATACTCACACTTCAATGAATCGAAGTAAGCTCAAGCGGAATTTCATTTTCATCATTTCTGTAGAATAGAAATGATATCTTCTCTAGCGTGCTGTATTGTTTCCTGTGATAGTTTCGTTTTTAACCGACTAAAATAGGAAGTTATTATTTTGACGCGTATAATAAATACTAGCTTTTATCCGCGTTGATTCAGGAAACCGGTTTTTGACGACTTTATCGTAATACATTGAAATTCCTGAAATTAGAAGAAATTTTTGGGGAAAAAAGCAGCCTATGTCCGTCTTAATGACTTTAACTATTTCTATATGAAATTTCATCACAAATTCATCGCGGTATTGCCGTGATAAAGTCACAGACAGACAAACAGACAGAGTTCCTTTCGCTTTTGTAATTTAGTATAGATTTTGTATGTATAAGGATGACACCGTGTATAAGATTTTACTTGGTGATCCGATTTCAATTGGGACTAAAAGTTTCTACATAGAACTTTAATAAAAAATGATATCTTGACTTGACCCGCCGTGTTTCGTAGCCCATAGCGTAGCTCAGCTACGAAGATCCAACAGTTCGTAGCCATAAAGCTACGGCTTGTAGATGTTAGCTACGGCGTAGCACATCTATCTATATATTCGACCTCGACTGACAGCGTGTATCGACAGGCGGTTAGCATTGCAAATAGAACCAATTTCCGATCTCGGCTGTCCGGTACCGGATATGTGACTCGTAACAACATGTAACTGATAATATAAATAAACTAGCAGTCCGCTCCGGTGTACTAATGATTTTATTTATATTAATATTATAAAGAGGAAATATTTAATTGATTGTTTGTTTGCATTTAATAGGCTCCGAAACTACTAAACTGATTTAAAAAAATCTTTTACCATAAGAATCCTACATCATCCCTGATGAACATAGGCGATTGAATATTTTCAAAAACGTTAGGGATTTGTATGAAAACTTGGATAATGTAACTCAAGGTGTAAAAAAATAGCCATAAAATCATTTGTACACTCGTGTGACGTTGGAGCGGGCAGCTAGTGGCTAATATTTTTACACCTTGGGTTTCATTATTGGAGTTTTAGAAAGGATCCCTATTTTTTTCTAGTAATTAATATAGCCTATGTTACTCAGAGATAATGTAACATCGTAATGGTGAAATAATTTTTGAAATAGATCCAGTAGTTTTTGAGTTTATTCGTTGCAAACATAGATAGATAAAATCTCTTTTAATTGGTGTTCAAAATTTCAATGGTTTTTCAATTTGTTACGTACGAGTATGTGTTTAAGCATATTGCTGTCTGTAAAATCGCGTTAATATTCTTTTAGTAAAGTAATCCTCCTCTCTCTGGTTTAAAAGAATAAATAAAATGACTATCCCCTTTTTGAGATCCGTGGTCTTTATCTAAAAGGTAAGAAAGTCACAGAAAAAGTTTTAACCGACTTAAAAAAAAAGCATTTCAGGAGCGCTTTTATTTTTTTGTACCTATATCGATTATTTCTAAACGTCTGGTCTGATTTCAATGATACACTATCGTGTAGAGGATGACTTTAAGTTCGAATAAAATTATTTGAGGCGTAAATTCTATTTTCAAAATGATTAAAACGGAGATAAAAATGTATCTGAGTTCACAGTACTGAACCTTAGATACGCGTGCAACTCGCGCTTGACTTTTATTTTACGTAAAGTTTTTTTCTGCTATTCACGGAATGAGCTGTCTGTTGCAGATAAACCCCACGGCTGAAGGTTATATAAATAAAAAACTGTTTTAGAGTAACATACATTAATAAATGTTAAGTAGTAGGTTCATATTTCTCGGAATTGATACAATATCATAGCGACTGAATAATATAAAATAAATAATATTGGTTGACATTGGTTTCGATACTGTTGTGTCCACGCGCTTAAGTTAAAATTCCTAAGAACTATTGATCTTATTTCTTTTAAGTTAAAGTTTAAAATAGCGTAACCTCAAAGTGACAGTTCTAAAACATAGAATAGTTTTGAATAAATTTACGATTTATGTAATAGATTTAAAAACGTCAAGCTAAATTTAATCAACATGTAAATTGGTGTTGACTAAGATTTATATTTAAAATATGCGAAATAAAATATAGAAACGGCTAAAATATCCCAAGTTTTAGGACTGTGATTTGGATGTGACTCTAATTTAGACTTTAATATAAAAGGAATAAGATCGATCGTTTTTTTACGAAATTTTAAGTTTAGCTTGGACACAACAGAATCGCCACCATTATCATAAGTATTCCTTATAATTTTATTAAAATAAACACTTCCTGACTTTGACTTTAAATAAAAATAACAGTAAATATATGACATTATCTAATAATATTCCAACATATTATATGAACAAATATTGGTTTTATAAAAGTTTATTAGATTGTATAAGGGTATAGGTTTATCACGGTTACAAAGTTGTTAAACGATATAAATCGCTCGTTTCCGCTGAAAACTTATTTACCCCCAGCGCTTGATTTCCCCCGAGATATTGCTCGATAAGTGGATCGAGCTGATATTGGCCAACGTTCATTTATTGCTTAGCTTTTCTCGCGATGAGAATTCTACTTAGAAATAGTCTACATTCAGAAAGTGGTCAAGCACTTACATATTACATTAATATCGTAGATTAAAGTTGTTAAAAATTACTAACGGTGGCATTTTCTAAAGGTCTAGGTTCAGGGGCCGTACCACAAGCTCTAAAGTAATGTTAAAATAATACTACTCGCAGTACGAGTTCGAGTTTGACTGCCTTTTGCGCTGTAGGTTGTAAGTTCTATTCCCACCCGGGACAAACATTTGTGTGATAAATAACGAATGTTTGTTCTGTGTCTGGATGTTATAATGTATCATAGTATGTATTTGCAAAAAAAAAGTATAAATAAAATATATAAATAAATATTGGCGGACTTTACACACAGCGCTAGCTAGCCCCAAACTAAGCAAAGCTTGTACTTTGGGAACCAGAGAACTGATAGATGATGATTTTGTAAATGCATACTTATTATACATATTAACACACAGACACAGAACAAACATCTGATGTCTACCTTACTTGGGGATTACAGTCGTTATCCTTTTTATTTTTACAATATAAGTTTAATCCATTCTTGTCTTGACCCTTTCATATAGCCCGAGGCGAGAAAACAAAAGTCATTATGATCCGCCAACTTTTAAACACTGAAAAATGTAGTTTCGAAAATAAAAGTCCCGAACAAAGGGAGTATACGCTTGCATTGTCTGGGTACCTAAGCTCCGGGGAAATTGAAAATGCGCAGTGGTTAGCGCTTCGAACCGCTTCACACGGATTGGCGCTTTGCGTAAATAAAAATGCAATGAGCAAGACGAAACTATAAAATATACGTAAATAAGTTTAAGAATTGAATAAAATAAAACCGTACCATTATCTATAAATACTCGTAATAAAACCGACCAAGTGCGAGTCGGACTCGCGCACAAAGGGTTCCGTACCATTATCTATAAAAAAGGACACAAAAATCACGTTTGTTGTAGGGGAGCTCTACTTAAACATTTATTTTTTTCTGTTTTCAGTATTTGTTGTTATAGTTGCAACAAAAATACATCATCTGTGAAAATTTTAACTGTCTAGCGTCTACTTTCTGATTTTCTGATAAATGCGAAAGTTTGCGAGTGTGTGTGTGTGTATGTTTGTTTGTTACTCTTTCACGCAAAAACAGACTAAAATGAAACTTTACAGTAATATAGCTTATACATCAGAATAACACATAGGCGTCTTTTTTATCTAGGTACCACCCGTGCGAAGTCGGAGTGAGCAGCTGGTATATAATAATAATAATAATAATGCTTTATTTCTTTCCTAATAACAGTAAATATAACAGTGTTTAAGGTCTTCATTTAAGTATGAAAATACCTGTGTTAGGAGAGAGAGATAGAGAAAGGAGATATATACAAAGTAACTTTGATTCATGCCGATCTGTAGATCCATTTTAAAGCAGTCTCACTTCTATACGCTATCATTACCCTACTTTAAATAAGCGGGTGCCTAGTTCATCTTGCTAAATTTATGTGGCGCTTGCAATTTGAAAGCCAAGTCAGACAGAGATGGATTAGATTTATACGTAATCCTCAGTCTTGTTTCTTGAAGCTCTTATACAAGTGTTTGATGTTTCGAAATCCAATTGATGGATCTATTAATGATGCTGAATTAAATCTGTGAAGGTATTACCTTTACAGATTTCATTCAGCGTTTGTGAGATTATCATTTGTCTCTTACAACTCTCTTAAACCCGCTTTGCAAGTTCCCTCATCATGTTTATCAGTTTGAAGTATTGCTGTCTTTAGAAGGTTTTTGAATCGATAGTAAAATCATAGAGAGTACCTTGCAAGGAGGCTATTGCTAAAAATAGCTAGGCATAGAATAATCCTAGCCAAGGGTGTTATATTAAACCTTTTTTAGGGTTCCGTACCTAAAGGGTAAAAACGGGACCCTATTACTAAGACTTCGCTGTCCGTCTGTCAGTCACAAGGCTGTATCTCATGAACCGTGATAGCTAGACAGTTGATATTTTCACAGATGATGTATTTCTGTTGCCGCTATAACAACAAATACTAAAAACAGAATAAAATATTTAAGTGGGGCTCCCATACAACAAACGTTCATGCGCAGACCCTACGTGCGCAAGTCCAACTCGCACATGGCCGGATTTTTGTTTTGTTATAAATGCGAGACGCGACTGCGTTTATAATTTCAAAAGATAGCGACCGAGCCGTGCGAAGCGGACCAATGACGGCGCTCAAATATTCGTGTTTTAAAATGTCGAGCGCTGTGATTGGTTCGCTCCACACAGCTTAGCGCAGCTCCGCACAGCTCCGTGTAGGTGTAAACTTACCATTAGACATCATCAAGGACCTGGAGATCAGAGAGGTCTACCGCACTTGAGGGTTTACTATTTTTTCTCTCTCCTAATTTAAGAGCTGTGCTCTTGTCGGTGTAATTGATGCAGCTCTCTCCATCTGTTTCTCTCCAGCGCCGGCTCCTTAACATCCTTGTACGACACGACAGCTATTTTCTCCTTTATCTGGCTCATGTAGCTTATTCGTGGCCTTCCTCTTCCTCTCTTCAACCTTCAACCTTTTTTCTATTGTAACCTTAATCTTTTGTCCGCAGACTGCAAGACTTCCGTTGCGTATGGTGTCGTAAATGCGTGCACGCCGCGTGCAAGCCTAGCTGGTGCGCTGCGTGCTCGCTCGGACCGACGCGCGCGTCCGTCGTGCCCCCAACACGGTTACACTCCGTGGGACCGGATGACGCGTGGGTGCCGGATCGACCGCCAAACGCATCGCCACTTATCGTCTTTGTGAACTCCAGATCAGGTAAAGACTAACTAGCTTCCGCACACAGCTACGTCTGCATTCGCAGTTAAGTAGCTTAGATGCTAATTTAGGTCACAAATTATATCTGTTCGGAGTAATATATTAAATCGGTTTAGCAGTTACCGGGCGACGTGATTCACACATGCATAATAGTCACTAACTTAGGTACGCATTTTTTTAGGGTTCCGTACCCAAAGGGAAAAAACGGGACCATATTACTAAGACTTCACTGTCCGTCTGTCTGTCACAGGGCTGTATCTCATGAACCGTGATAGACAGTTGACATTTTCACAGATTATGTATTTCTGTTGTCGCTATAACAACAAATACTAAAAACAGAATAAAATAAATATTTAAGTTGGGCTCCCATACAACAAGCTTGATTTTTTTGCCGTTTTTTATAGATAATGGTACGGAACCCTTCGTGCGCGAGCCCGACTCGCACTTGGCTGGTTTATTAATAATAGTTTTAATGGTTTTAGTAACTAATTTATTGTATAAAATGGCCATAAATATTCACTTACCTACTAGTTATCCTTTATTGCATCTACGTGATTGAGTTTTGTGATGTAACCGACTTCGTAGGAATATTTTCTGTCCTTATTTCAAAAGCCAACGATAATGGTTAGAAACTTCCTACATTTTGCAGACTGCGTTTCTATTGAGAGCTTAGATTCGGATGCTTGCTTAAGAGGCTGCCAGTCGCTGATTGCTCTTTTTCGAAACGAAAAAAGAAATACTTCTGAACAAGCCACATCTCCTATTTTTATAAGTATATTACTTCAGGTTCCTACCTAGATTTCTATTAAGCTGAAAACATAATAGCAGAAACTTTTCACGATAAAAATATTATTTCAAAATGATACGTTTTAGAATTTATGATCGAAATATTTTATATACCTACTATTAAAATCAACTTGTGATTTATTGTTAAAGATAGGTAATATGTAGATCTAGATTTCTATTAGGATAGATTTTTGATAAGTAATTATACATAATTTATATCATTAATTTATTCGAAAAGCTAAGGCGGACCACGCGCGGACGTGTGTTTGTCATCATTGCAGCGGTCGGTAGTATTATTTATCGAAGTGATTAAAGATGGGTACATCTTTATTCACATATACTATACATTATAAAATAGGAGATGTGGCTTGTTCACAAGTATTTCTTTTTTCGTTTCGAACAAAAATAATCGTCGACTGGCAGCGTCGTATGGGCTGAGTCTACCCGGATAAGACGGAAAAAGTGATAAAACTGCATTATCTTGAAAACAATCAAATTAAAAAAAAAAATGTCTTTTCTTTAGGTAGCTAGTATGATTATCTAACGAATTATATAAAAATGAACAATTTAGCTACTCATAGTTTTGATTAAAAACGAAACTAGTGTTTTTGAAGAGCCAACTTTGGAAAATAAATCTATGGAGAAAAGTTTCACCAATCGTGTTTCTCTTTTTAATTTATCAAGATAAAATCCTTAAGTTATCTTTGTCATAAAAAACAAAACTGTATGTTTTGCGGTTATTGAGAAATATAATATTGTTTAAAAAAACTAAAAAAACACGCTTTTATTGCTAATCGAACTAAAAACTAGAAAATAATTTTTAATGACAAAGAGTTTAATATAACTGTAGTAGAAGATGAAACAATCAATCATATTGAATCACCTCAAAACAAAATTTTAGTAAAATTTAAGTTGTTAACACAATAATTCAATTCAGAGTAAAAAGAGTGGGGTGCGTGATATTTTTAAATATTACAATCATTTTATTGGCAACTATCTATGAGAGGTATGGTAGCTAGTTATGAACCACAGTAAAATGCACCCCACGCTTTTTACTCTGGATTGAATTATTGTGTTAATAACTTAAATTTTACTAAAATTTTGTTTTGAGGTGATTCAATATGATTGATTGTTTCATCTTCTACTACAGTTATATTAAACTCTTTGTCATCAAAAATTATTTTCTAGTTTTTAGTTCGATTAGCAATAAAAGCGTGTTTTTTTAGTTTTTTTAAACTATATTTTATTTTTCATTTTTTAGTCTGTGTCAAACTCATAAATTGGGGAATGAATAAATTATTTAGATTTTTTAGAAAGAACCACTCAGTTGTCCCCGAACGAAAGAGCAAGTCCGAAACGGCAGGCATGCGCAGATCGCGCGCTAGCTTCATCCTCCTCACTCTCCTACAGAGGATCTGTTTATTCTTTCGTGAATAAATGAGGTTTATTTGTATTTTGTCAAATAAAATGCGATTTAGTACAATTAGGTAAAGATTTTAATAATTTGGACAAATATATATATACAATTGAAGTGTGTTGTACAAGGGCGGTGAAAGTAATGACGTAACTAGATAGTAATTAGCCATACTAGGTATATTTAATTGGCATGTTAATATTAAGTAGGCGTTGCGAGTAGAATTTCAGTAGGCGTTGCGAGTAGTTTTTCAGTAGGCGCTGCAACAGGATCTACAAAAGAATTTATTAATCCTGGCGGTCCTATTAAGGATAATAGGAAACTAATATCAAATTATTGCATTGTCATCGGTCCTTGATATGTATGCAAAGTTTCAATTTAATCAGACTTCTGGAAATTGGTGAAAATTAAGCTCAAAGATTTCGTTACATACATAGATACAACCCGAGCTAATAAAAGCGTGTTAAA
Source organism: Hydriomena furcata (assembly GCA_912999785.1). Taxonomy (NCBI): domain Eukaryota; kingdom Metazoa; phylum Arthropoda; class Insecta; order Lepidoptera; family Geometridae; genus Hydriomena; species Hydriomena furcata. The sequence goes on from OU538826.1 coordinate 2,944,755, forward strand.
AACGATTCTGCATTCATCAAAAACATTGATTACTCGTCTTAAAGCAAGAAACATCTATAACTCCAGCTCAATTGAAAGTTGGGAGACGGCAACAATGCAGCCTCGTTAGCGGCAGCCGCACTGCTTCGTACCGCCGGTAATAACTACTGTCGTGGTCTACATTTTAAACCGACTTCAAAAAGGAGAAGGTTCTCAATTCGCCTGTATGTAAATAAAATAATAAATAAATACGATCACGACTGTAATCCCCAAGTACGGTAGAAATTCTCTCCGATATCAAGACGCTTAGATCCTTTGAAGATGTCTAGTGGGGGTAGTCAGAGGCACGTTCAAACATTATATTTGGAACATGTCCACATTTTGCAGTATTTAGACAGGTTGCAAGCCCATCGCCGCTTACAAGAATACGAACTGGTTTCCTCACGATGTTTTCCTTCACCGTTTTAAGCACGTGTTTTTGATGCGCATATAAATTATAAGAACAGAAAAGTCCATTGATGTACGCCGGGATTCGAACCCACGACCTTCAGATTGAAAGTAGAGGTATCTCCCACTTGGCCAACACGGCTTTTTTTGTCCATACAGGACTTTTTTTTTTTTGTTTTTACACACAAATGTTAGGCGATTACTCCGGCGTTTGTGGACGGATTTACAAAATTATTTTTTTATTTGAAAGCCTATACTTCCGAGTTGGTCCAATTCTCATTACCACCAAGTCAACATCTGATGATAGGATCCCAGGGAAATCGAGAGAAACCTTCAAAATTTATGGGCATTGATAGTGGTTTTCAACTATAAACTTTGCCCTTCTTTCATTGGCATACACCGAGAAGAGGGCTAGCCGGGGTCGGGGCCCCTAGATCTCGCGGAGGGGGGAGCCCCTCTATTTATAAACATGAAGTCGGTTTTGTTTTTAGTTTTTCAAACGTAATTATGTACAAGTATTTACACGGAGTATGCAATTTCGCTAGTGAAAATGCATCAGCGAAAACGTATTTGCAGAAAATGAGATCTTGACTATCTTAATACTTCTATAATAATTATCATAAAACCCGTGACAACGTCTGTCACGGGTCGGCTAGTATATACATACACTAGCTGACCCGTGCCCGCTTCGCTGTGCGTAAGACATTTCTAATACCATCGTTGACTTTTTTGTAGACGTTTTTAAGGTGTACAATACTGTAGTACATTATTTTGATATATCTCGTGGGGTTCAGCCAGCATTTGCAATGTAAGCGCAAAAAAATGTGTTTATTTACGACATCACATTAGAAACCTCTAAAATTATCAGTGTTTCTCTACTATATTATGCATGTATTATACATATAAACCTTCCTCTTGAATCACTCTGTTTATTAAAAAAAACCGCATCAAAATCCGTTGTGTAGTTTTAAAGATATAAGCAAACATACATACAGACATACAGACGCGGGAAGCGGAAAGCGACTTTGCTTTATACTATGTAGTGATATACTAGCTGCCCCGACAGACGTTGTCTTGTCAATTGTCAATAATCCCACAGAAAAAAGCACTTTCCGTTCTTCCCGATTTTTACGCCATCCTTATCACTTAGGGGTATGAAAAATAGATAGTAGCCGATTCTCAGACCTACTGAATATGCATGTAAAATTTGGTAAAAATCGGTAAAACCGTTTCGGAGGAGTAAGGTAACTAACATTGTGACACGAGAATTTCATATATAAGATGTGTAATTCCTTATGTTCAACAGTATGTTTGACTAGTAATATTTTTGGATGAAACGTGGCTCTGAAATTGAGGCGTGCATAATTAAACGTAACCCTTCGGATTAACACAAGTCTACTGCAGGTACATGCTTTATGAGACGAACAAGAGAATACAGCGGGATTAGTTTGAAACATTCCTTTTAGCTTAGCCATTCTTGTTGCATCCATCAATGTCTTTTCAAAAACTGACTCTACAGACTCTAGGACTCAGACAGACTTTAATCTTATGAAAACCTGATCTTGTTCTTTTTATACCATGAGCTTAAGACTGATTGTTGAAACTAGGTACTAAGCTTGATTGCGAAAAACAGGCGTAAATTCAACATGCACTTTGAAATTTTGTTTGTTGTTGGATTTATTTAAGTAGTTTCAAAGGTTAGAGATATATATAAATAAATAAATATTGGCGGACTTTACACACAGCGCCATCTAGCCCCAAACTAAGCAAAGCTTGTACTATGGGAACCAGATAATTGATAGAATACTTATATACTTTTTTTAAATACATAAATATGATACATATTAACACCAAGACACAGAACAAACATCTATGTTCATCACACAAATGTTTGCTCTAGGTGGGGGTCGAGCCCACAACTTACAGCGCAGAAGGCAGAGTTACTACCAACTGAGCTGTGAGGCCAGTCACATTATTATATTCCTAAATAAGAGGGATTTAAATTCCAACAAAAGTAGTTGCAACACAGTGTACTAGCATTCTATAACGTGATTGAACCAGTTTCTTTTGTTCAATTCTCGTGAGAGTGCAAGTTTAACTTCCAGGACAACGGAAGAGATTTTTCCATGATTTGTTTCGGGTCTGGGTCTTGTGATATTGTAAAACTTAATCTACCTTAACTAACCTTACATATTACAATACCAAAAAAGTATCCAACCGTTTATCTTGCCATTTTCCTTCAGGTGACAACCAAGGTGTGAAGTTCCTTCGTCGCTTCAGGCAGCTCCTCAATCCGGCGCAAGTGTTTGAGCTTAGCGGTGCTGGTCCAAGACTGGGGCTGCGGTTGTTCAGGCACTTTGCACCACTAAGGGTACTCGTGTGTTCCGGAGACGGTTCGGTTGGATGGGTGCTGCAGGAGGTTGATAAGCTGGAAATGCACGTGAGTTTATGCTTTCTACACTGTATTCCAGATATGCGAACTACCTATTTCATACTTAGTAAAGTTATGGTTCAAGATTTCGACTAAGTCTATCCACATACAGCGCTGCTCATAAAGTCTTTTCCTGGGTTCGTTAATGAAATGGCAAAGAACATTGCTTCTTCTAGCCAAAAGACGATTCAAACTTTAATCTTGATCCATTTAATCCATCAAATTTATTTCAATGTCTGTCTACTCTCCAGTAGATGATCTCCATATTATGTCATCAGGAGGTAAAAAAAAATACCTTATTCCCAACAGCGCCTAGTGCAAACAGCAGTTCTACCCCTCGGTACTGGCAACGACCTGGCTCGGGTGCTCGGATGGGGAGCCTCTTGCGACGACGCGGCCAACCTTCAGCAGCTTATCGAAAGATATGAACGGGCTTCCACTAAAATGCTTGACAGGTACTCGACCACGTCTTTATTGTGAAAACATTCGTACTTAAATAAACTTGTACTGAATTTACTACCTTAGGCTACCTTCAAAACTTGACTGTTATAGCTATCCGTGTTTTTGTATGCAAGAAAGTGCTTAGTTGTATCTATTTTTAGCGATCACTAGTCCATGTGACAAACACACTAAACGTTGACTAACCCTAGGTTCAAGAAAGATCTTGCAAATGCTTTGTCTTACAGGTGGTCAATAATGACGTTTGAGAGATCACTGTCTGCACCACCACCACCTCCTGCGCCTCCTGATTTGCTAGAGGAAGGTCCATTGCTGAAAAACTTGCAAGACATCATGCAGGTAACTATTCAACCTTAGGCGATGTCGACAACGGATGTAGTTCCAAAAATCTTCGAAGCTTCTTCTCCGAAGCTTTGCTCTTGTCGATGTAGTTGATGCAGCTCACTCCACCTGTTCATTTCCTTTACTACCTTAACACAACAGCTACCTTCTTTTGAATACCAACAGTGAATACCATCTTTTATTTTGTGTTAGGCGGGTGAGATCAGCCAGGTGACCAGCACTTCTCTCCGGACTGGGTGTTTGCGGCTGGCGTTAGCGGGGGAGCGAGCGGGGGGAGGGGCAGCGCGGGCCGCACATCGCCTGCGACGAGCGCTGTCTCTTCTGCTGCATGCTAGAACACACCTGGCACACGATCACACTTCATGCAAGTGAGATATTGTTATCTTCTTTGTTTCAAGTCTTACATAACAGATTTTTTAAAATTTAACAAAAACAATTTTGAAACCTATTGTTTACATAGAAACTGGGAGCCGCTGGAGACGACGAGTGACAGTGAGCCCGAAACCCAAACCGCTGTCGAGAAGGGCAGCATCGAAAAGACTGAAAAGGTACACTTGCAAAACACTCTTTTACCAACACATTTTCTTGTGCGAACAGCTGATTAAACAACATTGTTATTAGGAGCAGCTGAACTGGGCGGCTCGCGGTTGCGCGTTGGCGACTAGAGCTGACAGCGTGCGAAGGGCGCTTCGGTCGCTAGTGCGGACGCTTTCGCAGTTCTACCCGCAGGTATGGGAATACTACATATTAACTCTTAACATTTACTTTAAACCATTATACTAACAAGATCATTGATCAGCCGTCACATGCCAGTTGGCTCTTAGAATCATCAGAACTAATTGAAGTTTTAAAGGTTATTTTAAAAGAAAACGCTTGCTTGATTGTTTGTCTGTCTAAGTTCCCATTTTTTACATCAGGGCGTATCCCAAGAGTCGGAATCATGCGATTCGGCAACAGAGGGCGCGGGTGACATAGCGGTATGCGCGGCCGCAACGCCGGCGATGGCAGAGCTATCTCTACCAGTGCCTCGCGCTTTTGCTGACAGCCGTAGGTCATCCGCCGCATCTGCCGTGTCTGCCGCTTCTATGCAACCTGATAAGTAAGTTGCTATAACATTCTATCCAATAATCAGTGACCATCTGTTTTCAATCAACTATACTTATGATGTTTGGCTTTAGAACAATCCAACTAATCAAATACTGTAATCAATCCCATAAAAACCTTAAATGTGTATTTATTTCTCCACAGCATTCCAGATGTAGATGAAGACATTGTTAAACTAATAAGCTCGAACCCACCAGACCAGTTCACCCTGGACGTAGACCGAGCTGAAGGCAGCAAAGCAAGCTCTACATCACCCATGGACAGGCTCTCACTGTCTAACCTTTCATCCTGTGATACTAGTTCATGCAAAAATCTATTCAGACCGGATACAGACAGGGAAACTAACAGCAGTAGCCTTACAATACCGAACCTAGTGATATCTGACGATAGTGACAGACGCGACTCCATTATACAGGGAGACACATACGAATCGGACCAACTAACCATTATAGATATCGACAAACCGTATACGGAAGACCATTACCAAGACCTTAGCGCGAGGGAAACCCCGGCCAGTGGAGACTGCACGCCTGATAGAAGGCTGTCTAGTGTAGATTTGGAGATAGACGCTAGTAGCTCAGAAGGGTCCAACATTAGCGATGATTATAGTTTAATATCTGAAATTATGGATGGGAAACCTGACGATGATGAAACAGGTATGATAGGGCATATAGACTCTCCGGAAATATCCGAAACCACTTATGGCAATTCGGAGACCTTGCATGGGGAATCGATCATGGATGATATTAGTTCCATGCTTGGACAAGAGGTCCTGATGGCCATGATGGGCAAAAATGGAGAAAACGAAACGTATACGGATGATACAACGCTTTTTACGTCAGATACAGCATCAGACATTACCTTGGACAGCAGAAATCCAAGTTTACAGAAGAACAACGAGACTAAAATGAAATACATATCGAAAACAAAGAAACCAAAAGACGGAGAGGTAGAAAAATTCGGATTTGAAAATAAAGTTTTTTACATCGAAAACGCAACAAAAGTAGAGGAACAGATCAAGTATTGTAGTCTAGCGCAGTTTGAGGAGGGCAGTGATATAGCTAGAAAATCTTTTAGGAAGCACCAACGTAAGAGTTTGAAGAAACGTATGGCTGACGATTCAAGTTTGAAGAGTCTTTTACCTAAAGCAGCTGAAGAGAATTTTAAGCCCGAGAAAACTATGCAGCATTTTGAGGCTCATTTAAGTTCTCCAACAAAAAACTTACAAGGAGGCTTGACACCATCGTTTCCTTGCGTCAGCGTTGTAGTTGAACCACCATCTCCCTCGCACAGTGAGGAAAAGAAAAGCATAAAGAACTGTGTGAGCAGGATGGCCTCAGTTCTCAGCGATATCTTCGACCAGGGAACGGATACTTTGAACGTCAATTCACCAGACCCTAATATAGGCACGACAAGAGAGCGGAGACAGTCTGATAATCCCAAGCTTTTAGGGTCAGATTCTGAGTATGGAAAGTTTCTTAGCTGTTCTCCGGCAGCTACGAGACGCATATCCTGTGGGAGCCTCTTCAAACCTGGAGAAGATAAGTAAGTATTATTCCAATCATATTTTATAATCTTTAACCTGATCTAGATAAGCGAGAGATAAACCGATTTAAAACTCATCAAAATTCGAAAATGAAAATTGTTGATTTTTTTATAAGGTATAAATCCGTTTCTTAAGCTGCGATCAAACCCGGGGTCGTTTCCATAATCGTATTTTTTTAGGCCCAAGTGGGCCAATTGTTTTGTCCGAACCTCTCAAAGTAAGCACTTTGGAGTCAAGAAATTTATTCAACGAGGTTCTAACTGCTTACATTATTATTAGATGGGATGTTTTCTCAATGATTGTCGTTTCGCGCCGAGAATAAATTGCCCGTTGGGTCTTGTGAGGCATATTACTTCCGAATCTTGAATCTTGCTTTACAACCCTAAAAATACAAGGAATTGATTTTATCAAAGTATTTTTTTGTGATTATAGCTGTCCTCGGGTTCGGTTATTCTTAGTTGCCAACGATAATATTTTTGTTTTTTTATCTTTTGGTTCCCGGTTATGGTGTGGGATAACATACCGTTAGAATAGAACAGAATAGATTTTTTTATTTTGACCACAAAATCAAGACAACTTTCTTGTACATATAACAAAGATTTACAGTTTATTGTGTATTTTACAGTTTATTGTGATAGAAATAAGGCTACAGCAGCGCAAGTTTTTTGTATACCGATTCTCTTTTTTCAAAGTTCGAAAGACTTCTTGCAACTCTATCTTCCACAGCAGACTGTCGACATCAGTCTCATCAATATGGGGCGAAGGTGGAGCTTCCAACACAGGAAACGCATCCTCCAGGCTAGAAGTCAACGAAAAGGCAAAGAAACTTCCCATAATCAATCCCCTAGTCCAGCTACCGGCGTGGCCACACGTGACTCAAGGTTTCATCAGCCAATGTCTGCTGGCTAATGCTGATGCTTTGTGTGCTGCTGTCAGTCCATTGATGGACCCAGATGAGACATTACTGGAAGGGTTCTACGAAAGAGCTGTGATGAACAATTACTTTGGGATCGGTATCGATGCGAAGATAACCTTGGACTTTCATAATAAGAGGGAGGAACACCCTGAGAAGTGCAGGTCAAGGGCAAGGAACTATATGTGGTATGGAGTGCTGGGGTCTAAGGAGTGGGTGAACAGGACTTACAGGTAATTTGATGTTTTTAACCGACGAGAAAACGAAGGTTCTTAATACCACGCGTATGTTCCTATTATGTAAGCAGAAAATAGTTCAAATTTGATCCTATTTAAATTGTTTTTATGTAAGTCTAATAGTTCCTTCATTAAACATAAAAAAAACTAATATCGTCTCTTGATTTTATTGGAAACATTATGTTCTTTTTAGAAAAACGTAATTATTTTTATTTATTTTGTACTTAAAGTTAAAGGAAGGTGCAGATAACCATTTTCTTATTTAGTATTTTTCTATAAAGTTCGACGTATTTACGGAATTCGAACTTACGACCTCTGGACCAAAAGTCGACCACTATTCCAACATGGCTCACGGCATTTTTGTGACATACGTTTAATTTAGGTTTAGGTTTAAAGAAATTTATTCTCAAAAAAGACATTACAGTCACTTACATGAGAAACATAATATTAGGGTAAATAATTAACAAACGTCGCTCAAAACTACATTCAGTGTAATTTAGTTCATACCTACGTGATACAAATTCCCTTTGATCTTCGAATTAACAGATTGCTGACCAAGTGCGTCAGTTTGCAATTTGCTAGGTAATTAGTAACACAACCGAACCATTAAATTGGTATGTATATGTCATCGACCAAATACCACAATAGACGTTAGGCGTTTTGACGACGTGGCGTAATTTCTTCAAACAAACAATTCTGTTAAAACGTTGAGGTCTGCGGGTCATTATAATTGGCCGGTTCAATGTCACAGCCTACCGCAGGGTGCGTCGTACACCTCGCTCGGTGGTTTACACAAGATTTGTAGCTCATATGTGTTGTCTGACAGTGTTCGCGTTTCATGAGGAGTCTAGGCTGTGTGGTCGATGGTATATATATACGTAATCAAGTCGCTGGTACCTATCTAAGTATTAATGTTAGTAGGGAGCTCATCAGATCTGTTAATTACCTGAGCTTTGCTGAAACACGAGTTCAACTATCCACACAACCAACTATTCCGGTTTCGTGTTAAGAAAACTTACCTGTAAGACCAATTACCTCTATAGGTTATATAACTATAGTTTTTTGACAACTATGCGACGCGTATATAGGATATTTTGCTTTATGGAGAATTTATATATATAAGTAAAAAAAACTGCATTTAAAGATTTTAAAAATTGTGTATGAGTATGTGGGTATTGTGCCAAACATAATGTTTGGACGTGTCTCTAACCCCTGTAGACATCTACAAGAACCTGAGCGTGTGATGTTCAGAGAGGATGTCTACCGCGTATGTATGTATGTTTGCTTATATCTTTAAAACTACACAACGGATTTTGATGCGGTTTTTTTTAATAGATAGAGTGATTCAGGAGGAAGGTTAATAACATGCTACCCGTGCGAAGCCGGGCGGGTCGCTAGTACATTATAACACCCATAAAAATCAAAAAATCAAAAATAACTAACATATCATACACATAACTAACATCTATGTTCATAACACAAATGTGATTGGTGGAAATTGAACCCGCAACCTACAGCGCAATAGCTAGTATTAAGACGAGTAATAAATGTTTTTGATGAATGCAGAATCGTTTTTTCTCAATAACCGCAAAACATACAGTTTAGTTATTTATGACACAGATAACTTAAGGATTTAATCTAGATAAATTTATTTTCCAAAGTTGGCTCTTCAAAAACACTAGTTTCGTTTTTAATCAAAACTATGAATAGCTAAATAGTTCATTTTTATATAATTCGTTAGATAATCTAATCATACTACCTACCTAAATTAGAGACAATTTTTTTTTAATGTTATGATTTTCAAGATATTTTATCACTTATTTTTATCATGTTTTATCACTTTTTCCGTCTTAACCGGGTATACAACTCAGCTCATACAAAACGTCAAAAATTTCACTTATCACCAGCCAAGTCTCGCAACGCAACTCAGTTCTTCTATCATAAAAAGTTGTGAGATCCATGTTATACCAAGTCGGTTAATTTATTCAGTTCCTACTTTAAGGGTCCTTCTGTCTAAGTTATTACGTAGAGGTTAGCTAATTACGTAATAACATAAGTCAGTACATTATTTCGTTCTTCAGACATCTTGGACAACGTGTTCAGCTTGAATGCGATGGTCAGAGGATTCCACTTCCAGAGCTGCAAGGCATCGTTGTCCTGAACATATCCTCGTTCATGGGAGGCACCAACTTCTGGGGTGGCACCAGGGGTGATGACCTGTTTCTCGCGCCGTCGTTCGACGATCGGATTCTTGAGGTAAGACGGCATTTTTAAATAATCATCATCATATACATTAAGAATTACCCTTTAGAGCTCTGCCTCATTAAAACGCCATGGCGACGTCGCCGGCTACGTATCCAAGCAGTTAATATTGAAATGTATGATAGCTAACTCACTTGGCGACGGTTTGGCAACGTCGCCAAATTGGAAGTGTGGCCACGAGCTACAGTTCTCTACGTGGCTTCTGGATACTCTGGCGGCTTGGCGACGTTGTCACTATAATGTACACGGTAAACTGCACCTCGCTCACTCAGTCGCCAGTCAGCCGCCATTTTGGACGCTCGACCCTAACGCGTTTTTCTACGACGTAGATAACAAAGAAGTGCGATTTCTTCTACATCCATTCCTGACGACGTAAACGAACTGACTATCGAGACGCCATGGCCACTCGACTAAGCGACCTTCGGATACCAGAAATAGCCAGGCCTGCGCCGCTGGCGACGTCGCCATGGCGTCTTAATGAGGCAGAGCTCTTAAACTCACAAGTTCATCCATATCTAGTCGTTCTAGGCCTTATATTTTATTATATTATTCACTAGCGACCCGCCCGGGCTTCGCACGGGTGCAATGCTGATACTAAATATACTACAGAATGTCTTTATATAAAACGTTTTTTTTTCACAGCTTTTTTGTCATTAGACAATTATTGATGATTTATTTTTTTCTCGAACGTTCGCGACCGGCCGAACTGCGCGTTTGACGCCTAGCTGCTAGGCCGGTCGCGAACGTTCGAGAATGTTCGTTTTACGAAGCTACTCGCTAGGTGACTCGCTAGCCTCTAGGTGCCAAGCAAGCCGCCTGCCTGTGCGTTCGCGTTTTTAATTAGGGATGACTGAGAGTGTTATAAACGTAAGAGTAGACAAATATAATCAGAAAGCTTCGAACTGCTAAGCTATCGGGAGTTACACGTGTTATTGTGAGTCAACCATACAAGATAGACATATGCTGTCGTAGAATATTTTTTATATAATTTTAAGGAGAACATTTCCGTCATACATGAATTCTGTGTAGCTTTAACCATTAAGGTTGCACACGCGACGGAAGCTTAAAAAATGGAGTAACTTCTCCCGTTTTCCCAACATTTTCCTTCACTGCTCTGCTCCTATTGATTGCAGCGTGATAAAAAGTATACTATAACCAGCTCAGGAGTATGAAAAATAATTGTTCCAAGTTTCGTTAAAATCCGTCGAGTAGTTTTTGTTTCTATAACGGTTATACAGACAGACAGACAGACAGACAGACAAAAATTTTACTGATTGCATTTTTGGCATTAGTATCGATCCCTAATCACCCCCTGATAGTTATTTTGGAAATATATTTCATGTACAGAATGGACCTCTCTACAGATTTATTATAAGTATAGATAGATATAGATAAGTATATTATTATTTTTTTTGCTGCTTAGTTTATATATTTTTCATAGAATTTTAAATGGTAGGTATTTTAGAATTTAAGTAATGTAAATATATGCACTGTATGATATGCAGTATGCTGTCCCACACGCACTATGGCTCCACTGAAAATCAGCGCTGCATCAACTCTCGCTGTTGCAGCATATAGCTGAGTGGTGACCAATGTTGTTGTAAATGTTGCTAATATGAATGTTTTTTGTATATTTTTAAGAGATTATGTTGACACAAAATAAATTTATTCTTTCTTTATTTAGCCTTTCTCATCCCACTGCTGGGCATAGGCCTCTCTAACTTGGTGCCATTCCTCTCTATTTTGCGCCAGTCTGACACATTATTTTAACAAAATTACGATTAAAAAACCGGCCAAGTGCGAGTCGGAATCGCGCACGAAGGGTTCCGTACCATTATCTATAAAAACGGCAAAAAAAATCCCTTAAATATTGATTTTATTCTGTTTTTAGTATTTGTTGTTATAACAACAACAGAAATACATAATCTGTGAAAATTTCAACTGTCTAGCTATCACGGTTCATGAGATACAGCCCTGTGACAGACAGACGGACAGACAGACGGACAGACGGACAGCGAAGTCTTAGTAATAGGGTCCCGTTTTTACCCTTTAGGTACGGAACCCTGAAAACTAGATTTATTAATCTTGCAAAGTCGCTCACGTGCTTACAAAAGGAAAACGCCGCGAGGAAACCAGTTAGTATTCTTGTAAGCGGCGACGGGCTTGTAACCTTTCACGTGTGGAATGCTAGCTACTATATAATGTGGGCATGTGCCCAATGTTATGTTTGGACGTGCCTCTGACTAACAACCTTTATAAATCTTCAAGGATCTGAGCGGCTGAAGATCTGAGAGGTTGTCTACAGTACTTGGGTTGCAGTCGTGATACTATTTATTTTTTCAAAGGCGCACAAAAATATCGAAAATAATGTAAACTGAATATTCTTAACTTAGTCGTGAGGACATGATTTATTTAAATTTAGTTATTTATAGGATGGTTCCAAAATATCTTTGTGATTTCAGCGACTTTGTTCAAAACAGATTTAATAAAACAAAATGTTGAATAATTTATCTTCGTATAATAAGAGTAGATAGATTCCATAAGAAGCATTCTGTCTTTGTAAAGTTTTTATAAATTCGAATGGAATAATAGCAAACTTTAAAAGAAATAAGTTTTTATCCGACTTCAGAAGAAGATAGGAGGTTCTCAATTCAGCGGCTGTGTTATTTAGGGTTCCGTACCCAAAGGGTAAAAAACCGGGACCCTATTACTAAGACTTCGCTGTCCGTCCGTCCGTCTGTCTGTCACAGGGCTGTATCTCATGAACCGTGATAGCTATACAGTTGATTTTTTTTTGCCATTTTTTATAGGTTTATAATGGTACTAGCGACCCGCCCCTGAACTGAATCACTCTATCTATTAAAAAAAACCGCATCAAAATCCGTTGTGTAGTTTTAAAGATATAAGCATACATACAGACGCGGGAAGCGGATCCTTCGTGAGCGAGTTCGACTCGCACTTGGCCGGTTTTTTTTAATGTTTGTTAACCGATTAATCCGTAACAGCTTACAATGTTTTTCCCCTATTTTACAGATACCCCTTATTGGGGTGCTCCCATATAAATTGAATAGTTTAATATTTTATGAATCTGATTAATTTTAATATTAAGATATCTTAAGTATTTTTTTTTGTTTTTAAACTATTTTATGGATTATACATTTTAGATTAACAGTTTTAGTTTTACAGACTCGTTATTATTTTTTTAGAACGCGTCTAATAAATCAAAAACTTCTTAGTTAAAAACCCTTCATGTTGTGAATCCATCAGTCGGGTCCACAATGATCCAGCGACTATTAATTAATCTGCGACAGAGGGTGAAATCCTCCCCCGACCAATCACTCACCCCTTCTAAGTGATTTAAAATAGATGCCATCGGAGTAAAGGCGTTTAAAATCTAATAAAACCACAAAATATAATAGAGTAAATGCTGTCTGAAATAAGCTTTTTCGTAACTTTAACGATCTTACCTTGCGTAGTTCTACAGTATTTTCACTACATAGTATAAAGCAAAGTCGCTTTCCGCTTCCCGCGTCTGTATGTCTGTATGTATGTTTGCTTATATCTTTAAAACTACACAACGGATTTTGATGCGGTTTTTTTTAATAAATAGAATGATTCAAGAGGAAGGTTTATATGTATAATACATGCATAATATAGTAGAGAAACACTGATAATTTTAGAGGTTTCTAATGTGATGTCGTAAATAAACACATTTTATTGCGCTTACATTGCAAATGCTGGCTGAACCCCACGAGATATATCAAAATAATGTACTACAGTATTGTACACCTTAAAAACGTCTAGAAAAAAGTCAACGATGGTATTAGAAATGTCTTACGCACAGCGAAGCGGGCACGGGTCAGCTAGTTATCAATAAACTAGCTGTCCTGACAGACGTTCTCCTGTCAAATTCATTTTTTTTCATAAGAACCTTCTCTTGACAGTAACAAACACAACAAAAAAAGAATTAGCAAAATCGGTCCAGTCGTTCACGCGTGATGCTATGACCAAGGAAAATAGGGATTACTTTTATTATTCCTTATAATTTTTTTTTTATATATTTTTATTTAGGTACATTCCAAATTCAATCAATTAAATATTTTATTAATTTATTGATATTTAAAAGCCGTGTTGGCCGAGTGGGATATACCTCGACTCTCAATCTGAAGGTCGTGGGTTCGAATCCCGGCGTGCATCAAAGGATTTTTCTGTTCGAAAAATAAAAAAACGGTGAAGGAAAACATCGTGAGGAAAACCAGTTAGTATACTTGTAAGCGGTGATGGGTTTGCAACCTGTCACGTATGGAATGATAACTACTGCAAAATGTGGGCATGTGCCTAATTTTTGGACGTGCCTCTGACTACCCCCACTAGACATCTTCAAAGGATCTAAGCGTCTAAAGATCTGAGAGGATGTCTACCGTACTTGGGGATTACAGTCGTGATCCTATATATTTTATTTATTGATATTTATTTTGTTTTACTTCAAACTAAATTAATGAGACTCAATTGTAACTTCTGTATAATTATAATTCGTAGTTACGCAAACAAAATATTGTGAAAAATAAAACCTACTTAACTACGAGTTTAAGTTTTTCTATTATTTCTTTTATAGCAGTATAACGACGACCGCAAAGATGGTTTCTGCAATTTTACAGTTGTACAGTTCCCGGGAAAAATACTTAGCTCGTAGTTTTTAGAACCACTGAAAAGGCTTGGTTCTCTTTCAAATGGGTTTTCCTATTATGGCTTCAATGTGCTCGTTCGCACGTTTGCTATTTTTATTTCAAGTTCTGCGGCTTAGAATTTATAACAAGCTTTTTGAAATGATAATATTATAGTGGCACTTAGAGTAAGGCGGCCAACTTTCTGGAAATTGAATGCGGGACTTTTTGTGGATAGTAGAAGTACAAAGTTTTGTCAGTATAGGTAGGTACCTACCAAAATTAAATAAAAACGCAATAGAGTGACACATTTTCACTTTTTTCTTGTTTGTGTGCGCGTGTGGGTGTTGCGTATCTATTATGTGTGTGGCTATGTAGTAGCTTGAAAAATAGGCATGGTAGGTACTACGTAACGTAATGCATTGAATAAATAGGAATGCGGGACATGCGGGACGCTTCCAACGTTTTGCGGGATTATTTTACTCATTCTTGCAAAGCGGGATTACAGCCATCATTACGGGACGGTCCCGCAGAATGCGGGACGGTTGGCCGCCCTAACTTAGAGTATAACTAGGCATTCAGAGCACATTGTGGCTGGGATTAAAGTTGGAAATAATGCTGGTGCTATTTTACTGAAGGGATTTTTTATAATCCGACTACGAGAGGCAGCTTATGTAAACGAGTAGTGGTATAATTTCTATATTCGTGTGTACATTTTTAGGGTTCCGTACCCAAAGGGTAAAAACGGGACCCTATTACTAATGGTTCTCGTAGATCGGCGAATACATATTGTTTGTTTTCTAGGTGGTGGCAGTATTTGGATCAGCTCAAATGGCAGCGTCTCGTCTCATCAATCTGCAGAAGCACCGGATAGCGCAATGCCGAGCAGTTCAGATCAATATCCTGGGCGAGGAATGTGTTCCTGTACAGGTAAAAAACTAAAAAACTACGGTCTTACGTAATATTTAAAGATTAGATTTATAGAGATAACAGTATTTTATTACTAGCAGTATCAATGCGCGACTTTATTCCGTACAAGGAATGCATTTTTCTGGATTATGTAGAAGAATACACTATAGGTGCCTCAGGTCACTTCTGCTTCACAATCAAGATGGCCTTGAAGACAGTTCAAAAAATAAAACCGTTGTGAATTTATCAGTGTGGTCGCAAAGGCTCCTAACACAAGCCTTCCTCGACATCAAGCAAGATTGCCATAGATAAATCAGCATTATTCCGTACCAATAAGTAACTTTCTCCTTTGACAGGTGGACGGCGAAGCATGGCTCCAGCCGCCCGGCTGCGTCCGCATCATCCACAAGAACAGGGCCCAGATGCTATGCCGCTCGCGGGCACTTGAGACCAGCCTCAGGCATGTATCAAGGTGGTTTACTGGCCTAGGATTATAGTCTGGACCACGTAGACAGAATAGCTCATGTCACCACCAAATACCATTGCAATCTTGTCGATATGCAAAGCTCAAAGTGAAACATTTGGCAGCGCAATAGATTTTTTAAAGGCTTTTTATATTAATCAATACACTACCTACTGACTACCCATTGTTTTAAAAACATACCTAATTTACGTAATATGCCTTAATTAAAAAAAAAAAAAAAATGATCACAACTGTAATCCCCAACTACGGTAGACATTCTCTCAGATCTCCAGACTCTTAGATCCTTGAATATGTCTAGTGGGGGTAGTCAGAGGCACATCCAAACATTATATTTGGCACATGCCCACATTTTGCAGTAGTTAGCATTCCATACGTGACAGGTTGCAAGCCCATCGCCGCTTATAAGAACACTAACTGGTTTCCTCACGATGTTTTCCTTCACCGTTTTGAGCACGTGTTTTTGATGCGCATATAAATTTTTCGAACAGAAAAATGTTTTGATTCGAACCCACGACCTTCAGATTGAAAGTCGAGGTACATCCCACTCGGCAAACTGTGGCTTTCCTAAACTGTATTTAATTAATCAAAATATATAACACGTCTTGCGTTACTGACTGACTGACTGATCTATCAACGCACAGCCTAAACCACTAATCCTAGACACTTGAAATTTGGAGGTAGTATACCTTTTGGTTTGTAGAGATGCACTTAGAAAGGATTTCTCGAAATTCTACCCCTTAGGGGGTACAGCAGGGGTTGAAGTCTGTTTGATAAATAACCTACTAAGGTTTTCCACCAGTCTTATATAATACAAGCTGACCCCGCGAACTTCGTATCGCTTTAGAATTAACAAATGTTGTCTTCCGTTCCCGTTCCCGTTCCCGTTCTCGTTCCCGTTCCCGTTCCCGTTCCCGTTCCCGTTCCCGTTCCCATTCCCGTTCCCGTTACAATTCCCGTTCAATAGTTTTTGTAGCGCACACGAAGAAAGCAAAATTTTTAGCAATTTTTTACACCTTGCTTCAAACTATCGTCAATCTTATAAAGAATTTATTACTTTTTCAAAATAAAAAATAGCCTATGGTACTCAGGGATAATATAGCTTGGTAATGGTGAAAGAATTTTTGAAATCGGTTCAGTAGTTTTTGAGTTTATCCATTACAAACATACAAAAAACAAAAAAACAATAAAACAAAACTTTTCTCTTTATAATATTAGTATAGATTAGTATAGATATCTTTGCGCATCCAAACGTCTTACTCCACCTTCCTAATTGGCATAACTTTACACACTCAATAACATATCGCAAATATACTTGTCTTGTCTTCACGCTTCTCAAAGGAAATAAAATAGTGATTGGATTCACTGAAAGCCTATTAGGGCACACAGAGGGTGATCACACACTCAAGTAATTTTGAAACATTTCTCATTTATTGGGTAAAGGATGATATTGAATTGAGCTGCCTTGAAATGAATTCGAAACTCGGAATTTTCTAATAAATTGTAGGTAGTTCTGTTACTGATACAGGATGTGTTGAGACTATTCCTAAAAACTGCAACTGCATATTTATATATTAATCTTGATCGATTATTACCGAAAAAAACGAAATTGGTAAATTTTTGAACTACAAAATTTAGTCTTTTTTTCAAGTTTTTCAAATGTAGATATTTTTTTCAGTTGAGGTATTAGCGGCCTTTGTAGATCCTATAGCCTGTAGCATGGCCAAAATGTAGTCGTAGTCTAGACGTTACTAGAATAATAGTATGCTATCTACCTTCCAACTTACTCCTTCATTGTGAAATCATCCTCTTAGTTTCTAACCTTTAGAACTAAATAATATAGACAAACAGATATCTATCTAGTAGCCTAAACACGTAAAACACGTGCACCTTCCATACCTCTAGCATTTAAAGTGCGTTTACATTGACGCGGAAGTCGCGGAACTTTGAATTGACCAATCACAGCGCTCGAAACTTTTCGAGCAATGTTATTGGTCATTTCACGTTCCGCTCCGCACAGCTCCACGTCTGTGGAAACCTACCATGACAAGCCGTGCTAACATACTCACACGCAGTATCCACAAGCACATATTAAGAAGTTTAATATGTTTTGCATCTATACGAAGCATCTTTGTTAAGAATCGACACTGCATGGAAATTAGAAGACAGAACACGGTGTACATTTTGATGATATAACCTACTAGATTTTGTTTGTCTATACAATATTAAAATGAACTTCCAATCATCAATTAACAAGAACTGACTACTATATAAGTAGATGTTTGTTCTGTGTCTGAGTGTTATAAATGTATTAAGTACATATTTATGTATTAATAAATAAGTATATAAGTATTCCATCAGTTATTTGGTTCCCATAAGTACAAGCTATGCTCAGTTTGGTGTAAGATACTAACCCTCGTATTCAAGAACGACACTATGAGAACACGCACCCACAGTGGACGAAATCTTTTTGAATAAACATCACTTTATGTGTTGAGCGGCACTATGGCGCACGCTACCGTGTGCCTTTAGAGCTCAACTTTGGCAAGAGGCACACGACAATGTGCTTCTAGTCACACTAGGCAGTGTCGCAAAACACATAAAGTGATTTTTATGAAAAAAGATTTCGTCCACTGTGGATGCGTGTTCTCATAGTGTCGTTCTTGAATACGAGGGTCTGTCTTGTTGCGATAGAGTTGACAAACACTTTTAAACGTATTATATATAACACTTCTTATGAAAACCTCCCTTACGTATCAAAGTACACCGATTATTGTGTGATGTTTGAATGATCAAATAATGTGTTCCAGATTTATGTATTGTGATGCCACCTGTAGTTTCTAGTAGCCACGACACAGGGAATTCTAGTTTGGCGTAAGGACAATGAATGTATATAAATAAAAATAATACATATTTATCACAACTGTAATCACGGTAGACATCCTCTCAGATCTCCAAGCGCTTAGATCCTTGAAAATGTCTAGAGGACAGGTCACAAGCCCATCTCCGCTTATAAGAATACTAACTGGAATGTATGTGACTGCTAAATGTTTGTTATTTTTTTTCCTGGCGCGCAGGACATGGGACGAGAAGCAACAGCTGAAAGCGCATTCGCACGGTGGCGCTGCAGTCGCACGCACGTCCCTCGGGGTCATAGAGAGCTCACAACTACTGGCGTTGCTGGATGACGTCAATACGCTTGTTAAACATGTGAGAAGATATTTTACTTTGTACTAGTGTTATATTTGTGCGCGTTGGTCAACTCTCGAGTCGACTTTTACCTAAATAATTTCCGTTATCTAATTAATCTTAATTGTGGATGTCCTACTAAGTATACCAATTTCAATTTTAATTCTTGCACTTGATAGATTATTTTTGTAAATACTCCAAATAATAAATAAATATGTGTATGATTCCATCTGAGGAATGGTTTTGATCAGATTATACAACCTTTGTTGTTTAAGATAACTATGTTGTATATTAGGTGGAATGTTATTTTATGTATTTTGGTTATTATTATCAAATATTTCATAGAATAATAGTAATATTGAACTTTCAATCACTTGATTCTGTATAGTAACAAAGTTATACTGTATAACTTGGTATATGGTTACATATTATGCAAAAATGATATAGTAGACATTTTAAAAACAATATTAGCAAAAATCGCCACTCTAATCTGTTTCGTTTCATTTTTGCAAAAATACCTGGCCGTGAGCCTTGTTTACACCGCACTATAAAAGCGCTGCCGGTCGTGGCGTGGGCTCAGTCGGTAACCGACAGCCGGACCGAGCAGAGCTCCCGTTTTAAAGTAAAACTGTGCCTGAGCAATTAGCTGTTGAATAAAAGCTAAGTAAAATATTGTTTATATTTATATATTTATGATATTACATTTAATATACATAAGATATATAAAAATATATATATTTGTAATTATTGTGATAAGATTAAATGATGATTAAAATAAAATGTGGATAATATCGATTAATTTAAAAATATCAGTAAATGATTTACCTAAGTATTTATTAGATTATATTTTGTCAAAATTATTATAAAAGGTTTGAATGGTGATTAATTTGTTAATATCTTTAATTCATTCAAAAATCAGTAAATGATTTAGTACCTACATATTATTTCTTCGTTTATATTTAAAATTTAAATGAACTGTATTTGTTTGATATTGTTTTATGTAAATAAAATGTTATAATATATTATGTAGGTAAATAATAATATATTATACTTTATGAAAATAAGTAATTAAATTAATAAATGGTGAGTACCTAATTATAAATATATGTAAAATTAATAAAGGTAATAAGTTGATGATTTTAATTATGTTTATTATACTTATATACATTAGGGTTTTTATTACACTCATCAAAAGCTACACCTGCTTATCGGGGGGTAACATATTTATGCCATAATTAATTTCCATAAAAATTCCTATAATGTAACCTAAGCAACGCTTTTATATTTTTAAGTAAAAATCGTATTTACTAAAAGCTTTTATTTAACTTGCAATATATATATGTAACTAAGTATGTTTGTTAAGGTGGAATCTTGCAACTTAATTTTGAAGCAGTTATCTTCAACCGATTGAGCTGAAATTTGGCATACTTATGTAACAGCGAGCTAATCTGATGATATAAATGATAAATCCTCGTGGCCTGATGTCGCTCTCCCACTCGACAGCTAAATATTAATTTAGGTACTTAATTTTATTTTGTGTAACATTTGTCTACTTTAATTATTTTTAAGCAAATAGTTATTTTATCTGTAAGTTTTAATTCTAAATCAAGTGTAGCGTGTGTTGCTTTTTGAATTTGTGCTGAAGCTCTTTAGTTATTTTTTTTATTGTTGTACGTACTTGAGTAGTAGGTACTTTTAATTATTATTCTTGTTTGAGCCTTCACCTTGTTCGATTGGCACCACACTGGAGCTCTACATAGCATTAAGGAAAGGATCATAAAAAAAAGGTAGACCCCAAGCCGTGTTTGTTGCCTGATTCTTCTAGGCTTGGTCGCGTGGAATCGGCGTAGCTTCACCTAGTTCCTAAGACGTTTCAAAGTGATCCTTGTGATTTTATTGAAATAAATGATTTTTGAATTTGAATTTGAATTTGATGTTGGAGTCAGGCCCTGTTCAACGGAACTCTACAGTAAATACTCTGATTGAGATAAAACTTTGCATACCTATCAATCTCCAATGACAATATAAAATTATGGTACTAGCGTGTTTGATGATGTAGCTCGAATACAGCCATAGGAACTGCCTTCCTACACAACATAACTACGTCGTGTTTGGGCTCATTGGATTTGTCTTGACGAGTACTAGAGCCCTAGAATTTATAAAAGCTTGATTTTAAAAATATATTATAAATAAACTTATTTTTATAACAGGTAAAGTTATCCGGTATAAGTGAGAGTGGCGTGGTCGGAGTGTCTCACGCGGTGTCTACGGCGAGACGTGTGGCGGCGCAAGCTGATGCATTACAGGATTCTGATGGTAGACTGCTGCCGGCGCCGCAGTTGAGGAGACTACTGGCTACATTGGTCAGTTATTAACCGATTAAAAAGAGGTTCTCAATTCGACATGTTTTTTTTAGGGTTCCGTACCCAAAGGGTAAAAACGGGACCCTATTACTAAGACTTCGCTGTTCGTCTGTCCGTCTGTCTGTCACAGGGCTGTATCTCATGAACCGTGATCGCTAGACAGTTGATATTTTCACAGGTTATGTATATTTGACGCTACAACAACAAATACTAAAATCAGAATAAAATTAATATTTAAGTGAGGCTCCCATACAACAAACGTGTTTTTTGGCGTTTTTATAGATGAGTTGCGTACCATTGTACGCAACTCATCGTGCGCGAGTCTGACTCGCACTTTTTTATGTATGCTAATCTTTTTACCTGGTGATCCGATTTTAATGATTTTTTTTTTATATTTTGTAGAGAAAAGTGCCATGTTCGTCCCATTTAAATAATAAACATGTACGATAATTAGTTCCTTTACAAAACTAAAAAAAATCAATATTGTCCCTTAATTGGTCGATTGGTTTTAGTTTTCGTGAGTAGTTTTATTTAACACACTCTGTATTGTCCCGATTATCTATACCGTATTATTCGGTATAGGTAAAATAATATGGTTGTAAAATAATAAACCATATGGTTTCGCTAAAGTCACTCGGCAGTCGCTTGGCTTAAATTTTCTAATAGAAAAATCCATTGGCCGGTGAAAGTCAAAATACCCTCCACTCGACCAACGTAACTTTTAAGTTTCTTCTTTTGATGAAATGGCAGCTACACTCTCTTAGCATTCTTTTAGTGAAAAGATCCTGATGAAGGATTTTGTTGTTCTCTAGGTGGAAAGCTGCCACGAGCTGATCGACAGTGGCGGTATGAGCGGCGCAGCGACATCTGCCGCTGCTTCGATTCGCGCGCAACTCACCAGAGTCGAGTTACATGACGGGCATGCTTACCTGCAACCTGATGAGGTGAGCTTCTATATATGGTTGTGGGTCGGTTGGTGGTGAATTTTATGTTATAATGGCAGTACTAAATCTGACTATCAAATTGTAACCAGTCAGCCAGAGGGCAAAAATTTTATAATAGAAAAAAATTTTGGTGCACGATCGATGACAGTCAAGGTACCTGCCACTCTGTCAACATTGTTTTGTTTCTTCTTTTGATTAACAGTATAGAGAATAGAAAATAGATGCAAAAAGAACTTTCGAAGAGTCATTATTTAATAATGAAAAAAACAGTTCAACAGCTTCACCAAGACGTTTCAAAGAAAAAAAAACTTTGACTTGCCAACATTAAATTTTCCACCAACAAACTATATGCTTAACTTTGGACTGAATTTAACTTTTTTGGTTATTTTTACTGCAATGAATTAACCACACAATTTTCCTTTGACACCACCTAACCCGCAGTTTGTAGACGCTAGGCCTAGACCCCTCAAGCCATACCGTAAGATGTCACTTGATGGCATCAGGCTGTATTTTTAAGCTCTATTTGGTAGCCCCGTAAACGCTTCAACCTTCAACTCACAATGCATTGTCTGTAGCTCATAAAGCGAAGATGTCTGTTGTAATAGAGCTTAACAAACATACATACATGTTTCTTCTACTGCTACGAACTTTTTGCTTCATTCACTCTCTTCAGATTCATCATGGATGCTCGACGATTCTTGACCTGGTTTTTTTTTCAAAACGTTACCGACTTGTTCTAAGAAACTACGCCGAGAGAATCTATTTTGTCAACCTTCTTCAATTCTCTCTGCATGCTTAAACCATCTCAGCATACCTCGTCACTACGTCTTTCACTTTCACGTTCCTAGAGCCACTTCTAAATATGATTGAAGCTGATTCAACCTAGTACTAGAATTCAAGTCTCTTGCTATCTTCTCTACCTGCAACTCTTCACCTGATCTGTAGTAAACCCGGCCACATATTGTATCTATTGCCTCAACTCGATCCATTCACCCTTATCCTCCCAGATCCCCAAAAAAGGCAGCCGCTGGCTACGCGGCCGCCGCTCTGTCTCCGAGGGTCCGGCGCCCAATCAGGTGAAGTCCTGGGGAGTGAAAGAAGTGCAGTCCTGGCTAGAAAGCCTCTCATTGGGCGAATACAGCGACGCTTTCGCCAAGCATGACGTGACCGGGCGTGAGCTGCTCTCATTGGCTAGACGTGATCTGCGGGATCTTGGAGTGACGAAGGTAGGACACGTGAAGAGGATTCTGCAAGCGGTCAAGGAGATGCAGTGACGACGGCGAGGCCGCTCCGAGGGAGATGGCCATTTATAAATGCTGATGCTCTGATTTTACTCAGTCGCCAGCTAAAACCAATTTCAATATTCAATAGATTTAACAAAAGATCATCATTCAATGTGAAAATAATAGATCAACAATAAGGGCATGTTTCCACTGACACGGAGTAGAGTGGAGCGGACCGTGAACTAACGAATCACAGTGCTCTACTGTGCACTGTGATTGGTCAGTTCACGGTCCAATCCGCTCAGCTCCGCGTCAGTAGCAACGCACTCTAGCAACTAGTAAAGGTATCTACTGACTGCAAAATACAATACTATGGCTTTACCATCATCATTGACATGGAACAAAATATATCCCTGGATTACTGTACCTACTAGAATGTTCCGAATGTTTCCTCGTTGTAACGCGTTTCTTTTTCATCTTCGTTTAACATCGCGGTATAGTCCGTTGCAGTCGGTAAAGTATTTTAAACAGAGTAAAAATCGTGTAGAGAATGTTAGTAAGTCGAGGTAGTCAATATTGGGAAGATACAGGGGTATGTTTTTTTTTTTGCAAATTAAAAGATGCCGTTTTAAGGAGGTATTATGGTGTTTCAATATATTAGCCATTGGAAGTTGTATTTAAATAAAATGTTTTAATGAATGTTTGCAACACTCGTAGTTATTTCTAATTATTAATAATTATTGTTACCATATTTTAATTCAATTAAAAAACTTTTTGGTCATAAAAATCACCAAAGATATTTACTAGTAAGTCTGGTCTGACCCTTATTACTTATCAAGCGACCATGCATACGATACGACTGTGACCATGATGCTACGGCATAGGCACGCCACGACGTAGCACAATGATCCAACAGTATTCAGCTATGATGGTAAAAATACATTATTTCCTTGTAAAATTTAATATTTTCTTTATGAATGTCGTGATTTTCTTTCAGTTTCAAACTATATCTTTTCCCTAGCGTAGTTACATGTATATTATGAAACCTTCTGTGATTTATTAATGTTCTTATGTAAATACATAATTATCTTTGTCTGGTAATGTCTAATGTAGGTACTTAGTATACTTACGTAAAATATCTGATATTATATAACAAAAATAGTGATTATGTTTTGATTGATACTCACTTGAAGTAAAGTCAGAGTATCGGCATAGAGAGAAAGAGAAGAAAGATACCCATTGTATGAGAAATGTATTAAAATGGGTTTATAACTAAATTATATTTATAACTAATTTATACCTAATGCGCAATTGTACTGTCTACGTACGTACAAAAAAACCACTAAAATATCCATCATTTATTTTGCACTATGTTAATGAATTTTCTACCTCTTCTTATATCTACTCTATGTCAATGTTGAAAAAGAATATGATATTCATGTTTGCATTGAATATAATTATGCTAATTGTAATAAATATTATACTGCTACTACGCCATGAACTTTCTTGAGATCTCATAATTTTTTTGAGAACTTTTTACTTGAATCGGAAAGTAAGGTATGTAATACGAATCTACGTGGGGAACAGACTGCGCGAATTTATATATATATAATAGAAATGTCTAAATTTACTAAATTCAAGCGTAAATTCACATATTCTGTAAATAAACATAAATATTTCAAAAATCCCTTACTTACTAAAAATTATATAGTTGGTTGGTAAGCGATTAAAAACTCACATTGTCTTTTTCGAAATTCTCTTTTTCAATATCTTTATAAAGTTGCCAAAATTGCCTTCACATATTGTTGTTTGTAATGTGGAATCGCACGAGAACAACGAATTTATTACGAAGTACATACATAATATAATTTTGATTCTATTCTTTCGATTAATATAAACTAATATAACGAAACTAATTATCTATTTGTTTGCTATATAAGATTTTACTCAATGAACTTATTACAATAGTTATGGTATTTTAATGAATTGAATTAAAACGAAAAACGCGAAATATATAGCAAAAAATAGAAGTTAGCGCTTAGCGATCGGTTTAGAGTAATCGGTTATTATAGAATCTATAGCTGAATACTTTTATTTTTGTTACAAACAATAACAAGCAATTATTAGTATAATAACAAGATAGACAGCTCAGATTAGATAAACAAACTTTGATCCGTAGAATTTCGTCTTAACGAATCGTAACTGGTATTTTGCATTCTAATTCTAAAGCTCAAACTCAAAGTTTTTTAATATATTAAAGTCCAATATACGTTAAACTAGTTGATTGTAATATAATATCTCACACAGCGCGGCGTCGGTCCTCTTTCTTTGAACTAGGCTGGACACGCTGCCGCGTCTCTGGATCTAGACTACAATTTCATAGTTTTGTGTTTCTTTACTATAGATATTCTGAGATTCATCGTGCAGGAAGTAGTTATTAGAAGATGATAGATACCACCAGTATTTAAGTACTTAGAAAAGAAATAGATAATTATAATTCCCTAGCTTAAATCCATTAGAATAGTAGATACAGAATTCAATAACAATTTAAACTAAATTTGACTTTAATCTCTGTCACTGTCAAAGTATATAATGCTACATCATATACACAGTTCCGTATTTATATATGAGAGGCAAACGCGACACAATGCGACACAGTGAGAAAGTTATGTTGTGCCTACACGTGGCCTTGTTGTTGCGACAAGACATGACGCAGTCCGCGTTTGTTGTTAATGCGACACAACACATAAAGATTTTTTGTTACAAAACACTACTTGCCATGGCATAGTAGGTACAGTTGTTCTATCTCACGAAGACGAGTTGGTTTTAATTGTAAATGTAGGGTTCACTATCGTCTAAGCCGCAGTCACGCACACAAAAGCGCGTATCTATACACATCACAATACAAGTACTGTTCATCCGCCTTCGTGATAAAGAACAACTGTAACAGTATGCAAAAGTTAAAATAACATCACGTCATCAGTACGCACGTCGCGTATAACATAGTTTCGCAATACGTCGTGTCGCGTCGCTTTCTGTCGCTCGCCCAAATAAATTGGGCTGTTATAATCGGATTGTAAAATAATCCTAAATTTTAGATTCTATAAAATATTCTAAAGAGAAAGCAATTTGGTGTTTGTGTGAGTGTGGCGTACTTCGGAGCTGGAAGACTATTGTGATCTCGTGTTTTTCCTTTGAATAATATTATCTCTAGATAGAATAGACGACCACGTTGTATGTCTTTGGATATTAGTTGTGTGTTGCCTAATTCTAGCTACCGACTCTAATTTAAGTATTGCATACAAAATACAAGATTATTAATTACAATTTTAGTAATGTACTATATAAAATACAAATAAACTAATAGTATAGTTCACTTTGTGTTTTTATAGTACGTACATTACTTCATCCTGATGCTGTCAAAGTTTTGTTTATGGAATTCCAGCTGACCTTTAAACTTTTTTCCAGCACCTATAAATAATTGTATGAATAAGTTGTATCCTAAGTACATACCTACCTAATATTTCATGATATACAATGTGGTCAAACTTCCTTATAATGATCTGCCTTATAAATGTTTATAAAGTGTACCTATGTCTACGATCGATCTTGCGTATGTGTATAAGAATTGTATATCTATTTATAGTACATTATATTTATAGTACATTCTAAAGTAAACTACTATATACTTCTGCCGCTGATGCGGTTTCTAATGCCTTAGTTTAATCTATTGGAAATATAAAATAAACTTAAATTATAACGATTAACGATGTAGATATTTCTCATTAATAATTTATTCTTATTATCACCACTATGTTCTTCCGTAATGTGAAATTTTTTAAAAATTATCGCGTTGAAAGCGAGCCGTTTTTTTTTTTGTTATTTAAGAAAAAAATTGTATTATTAACTTTCATATTAAGTAGGTAATAGATCGAGCGATGACAGCTACCCGCATACTTTCTAATGGGTATGTATTTCTGTGAAATATATAATCGGCTCGATAGAATTGAATATGTAAGTTTTTCCTAAAATTAACGTGAAATTCTAAATTCGGTAAGTGTAAAATGAGTATTTAGACATATTGGAAGGTCTTTAAAAAAGTTGGTGTGTTTAGGCAGTTATACTTTGCCACATGATATTAATAATGGTATAGTTTTCAAGTTTTAGTATTTAATAGTAATACTATCTTACTATCAGATTGTAGTTTTGGAGGTTCAGTCAGATTTGTTCTTCCGACAATGTTGTTTGAGTGGCGAGTCAAATTGACAGATTGTTAAGATTGACCAAATGATTGATTAATTGTTTTGGCTGTCAATATTACACATTTAACTAAGTTTTTATTTTTCAATACAAGCTTTTATAAAATTAAAAGCTTGTAAAAAGTAAATCGACCAAAATTTGATGTTTTACTTAACGATAGATTGTTAATGTAACATACATTTGAACCCAAGCGCTAATTTCATTCATTAAAAAGAAAATAACCTCTAAACATAAACTAGATGTGTCATATTTACGGTCCAGTACTGTAAGTTGTCTAGTTTGACTCGCCCCTCGATAATCTTCAGTGATATTCAAATTGTGTTGCTAAGGAGAATAATTTCCTTTGTAATTTGTAATCATATCAATATTTTAAGTCGGTTCTTAATGTTTCTCTTATAATGATAATTCTTTAAACGATATTTTACGATTTTAAGCAATAAGCATCGATATTTCGCTTCGATTTTGTACTTAGGTGTCGTGTTTTACTTAGTTATATCGATTTGATGATTATAATGAGCATTAACACCTTTCTATTTTCGAGTTACTAAAATCATTCTGTTTCTGTAAAAAAAAGATTGAAGGACTGTGTAAAAAATTACATGGATAAGAAAGGAGTGAGTGATGAGATGACGGCTGATGTAAGGAAATGGATGAAGAACATGTGCCGATCCCACTTAAGTAGGATAACGACCGAAAAATTATATAAAAATAAATATGAAAGTTTCTCACCATTTCTTGCAACCATATTAATAGAATTACACCTACTTATCCATCGATTGAAGTATTTTTTCACATCATAAAAATACAGTGTTAAAAAATGTTGTGCCCTAATAATCATCAAATTCGGTTTAACCATTTTATATTTAGTTATCTAGTCATTATCAGTATGTTCCTGCAAGTTGTGAGATTCAAGTACATAATTAGAATAAGTTTTGTTTTGTTACTTTATAAGATTTTTTTGCAGCTAGATAATTTGTTGGCAAAGTCTTTATTTCGTCCGTCGAAATTACATGGTAATGAAAACTATTTGATTAATCAAATAATATAAATGGAAGGAAAGTATACGAAATCAATAAGATATTCAAGAGAAAATAATCTTATTATATATTTAATAAATATCTCGTATGATCAATTGATCTTGATCAAATGTTTCACGAATATTAATTTTAGATCCAAACAGTTGGCTAATTTTGCATCCTACACAAGACAAGAGGCTTTGAGTCAATCGTCACAAATTTATTGCTGCAATATTGTTATTTCATTTAATATGTTTTCAAAATAATAAAGATGTTTTATGTACGCTAGTAGCTACGTGTAGCAGCTGGCTACGAGCGTAGCCAAGTTTAGCAAGAGCGTGCTACGAACGTCTACGAACTTTGAAAAGCGTAGCGCTACTTCTACAGACTCTAGTTGACGTAGACAATCGTAGCGCTACTGCTACGGCGTAGCACTTTCGCACTTATAAACAAGCTCTTTCGTTTGTGAATTTATTAATTTGCGTTCTCAATAACTAATAAGGCTTGTTTGTGTATTTATCTATGTAGTTTTAGTTTTACATGCTCAATTTAATTTTAGTGAATATTTTTGATTGGGGAATTTGCATATTTTATAGTTACTTACCTAATTAGTAGATGCCTAGTATTCTAAACTAATATGCATTATTATGCCTTATTAACATGTACCTACTATATTCTTAGTATTTTTTTATTTATTTTAAAACACTTTATTTTATAAAGCGATAGACCTTTTTAAATTCAATAAAATCTATATTTTTGTTAGTTTTATTGTATGAAAATTGTAAA
Organism: Hydriomena furcata; assembly: GCA_912999785.1. Lineage (NCBI taxonomy): Eukaryota > Metazoa > Arthropoda > Insecta > Lepidoptera > Geometridae > Hydriomena > Hydriomena furcata. The sequence goes on from OU538826.1 coordinate 2,974,309, forward strand.
ATGTGCAAATTACCCAGAATTTGAATACTTGTGTAGTGTGTTTCGATACATCTGAATACAATGAGCTCGATATTATTGTAACTGATATTATTCTTGATATTTTATCTCGGTATATTTGGGAATTCAATAAATTATACTGTTACTCAACAGATGAAGTGTTTTATTTTTCAAAATCATCCACCGGTTTAGGTTACATTCTTATACCAGCTTTTATCCGCGACTTCGTCCGGATTTAGGAAATAGATGTATGATGTTTCTATAAGAAAACATTAAAAATCCGCTAAATAAAAATATAGGAAAAAAGGTAGCCGTATGTCCGTCCCATATTTTAAGCTATCTCTATATGAAATTTCATTAAAATCAGCCTAGTGGTTTGGCCGTGATAATGACTCAAACATATTATAAACAGAGTTACTTTCGTATTTATAATACCCAGACACATCAAACAAATGTTTGTCCTGGTGGGGACCGAACCCACAATCTACAGCGCAGAAGGACTTTAATCCCCAGGTACCTACGGTAGTACCTCTACTCAGATCTCCAGGCGCTCAGATTCTTAAAGATGGGAGTAATTAGAGGCGACATTTAAGAAAATACTTAGATATCTGATTTTGTTTAAATAAAACACAAATCACCTCAAAACCGCTTTTATTCTTTCCAACGACTGACTCTTGCCTAAAAGATACATCATTTCTGCTACACCTGGACCCTCTTCCAACCCACTAAGAACAGCTCTAAGCATTTTCATCAGCACCGGAAATTTAACATCATTGCTTTTGGAAAACGTCTTCAATTTATCCTTCAGTTTTCTCTCATCGAATATATCTACACTTTCCAAGTCCTGTATTAGTTTTGTTAGTAGTTCTTTGTCTGCGTCTACTTGGTTTGAAGGTAGGATCCATAGAAAGCCGAATTTGTTCGATGTTAGCTCTTCTATTCTTGTGATACGGGTTGTGGCCCAATTGAGTACGTTTCTCACGTGGTCATCTGAAACAAGTAATAAAGAAGTATTCAATACTTTAAACCAGGGACTAAATAAATGAAAAACTAAGATATTTTTATTTCATGATAATAATGATGTCATCAGCAGCGGGACAAAATAGAGGTGAGAAAAAATACCAAAAGATTTCATACCGATAAATTTTGGTTACCAAAATTTACCGAAAAGTGAGGTATCGAAACACAAAACGCTATAACATCAGTATCTTTGAACGAATTCGCGCTGCATTTGGCCCAAACGGGTTTGTGTCAATATTATTTCGGTAGTACGGTAGACATCGTCCAGATCTTCAGGCGCTTAGATCTTTGAAAATGTCTTAGTCGGGGTAGTCAGAGGTACGTCCAAACATTTTTTAGCATTCAATACGTGACAGGTTGCAAGCACATCGCCGCTTATAAGAAACTGGTTTCCTCACGATGTTTTCCTTCACCGTTTTGAGCACGTGTTTTCATGCGCATATATACATTTTTCGAACAGAAAAATCCATTGATGCACGCCGGGATTCGAACCCACGACCTTCGAAATGAAGTTCGAGGTACCTCCCTCTCGGCCAACACGGCTATTTTATACCGGTTAAATATCGGTATAGCCCAACCTATATCGGATAATGGTATCGTTATATTTTTACGATACTGGTATCGTGGGCAGCCCCAGATCTAGGGGGAGAGGGGGGGGGGCGAGCGGGGGCCCATGCCCCGAGCAGCAAGTTCGGCAGGGGCGGCCAAATTCAGAATTTACAGACGTATGGACAATTCATAATTTACGTTACTTTGACCTACACAGGACACGAACATTATACATTTTTTTTAGTGGGGGGGGGAGGGCAAAAACTGAAAAATGCCGCCCCCGCCCAGATGCAAAGATGATAAAGGTAAATATAAAATAAATATAAGTGAGTGGGGGCGGCAATTTTAAATTTTAGCCACCCCCCCCACCCCCATCCCTTAAAAAATTGAAGATCCGGGGCTGATCGTGGGCACGATTGTTTTACCTGTAGTATTTCTCTGGTGGTTCGGATACTTGTCGCGTACAAGTTCTTGCATCCGTTGTATTAAGATTTGCGATAATTGTTCGTCTTGCAACTGTCTTATCATCTCGAGTCTGTTGCATTCTTCTAGTAGAATTGGGTCCAAGCGGCTCGGATGCGAAGAGATCCTTTCTATCTGGAACTAAAGATCGCATAGTTAATCTTGGATTACCAACCGATCGAAGAGAAGGATACATTTTTTCCTAGTAATGCTTTTCGAGCGTATGCATGTCTATTTGTATGTCTATTCTTTGCAGTCTGCGCTGTAGGTTGTGGGTTCGATCCCCACCTAGGGCAAATATTTGTGTGATGAACATAGATGTTTGTTCTGTGTCTGAGTGTTAATATGTATATACATAATACATACATAATATATTTACAAAAAAAAAGTATATAAGTATCAGTTCCCATAGAACAAGCTTTGCTTAATTTGGGGCTAGATGGCGTTGTGTGTAAAATCCGCCAATATTTATTTATTTATTTCTTTGGCACGTTCTACAGCCGAAATGACTTGACGGATTACAACATAATGAGGTGTCGTTGGATTCGTCTCAATTGTGGGAATGATATAGGCTATATATTTTTAAATATGACGCCCTCCTCCCCAAAAAGGGGGACTATTTTTTTTTTTGACAATTATTTTTAGCATTCGGATTTTATGTTTTACAAGCTGACCCCGCGAACTTCGTATCGCAATTGACAAACAAACAACAAATGTTGTTTGAAGTTCCCGTTCCCGTTCTTAGGAACACACCTACATTGCTTACACAACAGTGAACTTTATACCATAGCAATGAAGCTCAAATTGACTCTACGTTTTAGTTAGAAAACTTTTGTATGGGGAAAAAAAGGGCTGTTTTAGGGTTTTCAATTTCGGCAATTATTCGAATTTTTCTTTGAACCTTTTAAACCTTCCCTTTCTAAACCAAGATAAGATAAATCCGTTCAGCCGTTCTCGAGTTTTAGCGAGACTAACGAACAGCAATTGATTTTTATATATATAGATAGGTAATCAATTATTTATCTTGTCAATTTGATGATAAACTTGTATTTAGAGAGTGAATTAAAACGACTTCTGAAAAAATATTGTAATGCAGCTAAGAAAACAAAATTCCTTAATCTTGAAGGATGTATAACTGCCGATTGATTTTTCTCAATAAAAACATAATGAAATTCAGAAATCCTACAGTCCACGAGTACAGTCAGATCTTACGGTACTCAAATTCTCGAAGATGACTAAAGGGGCTAGACAGATAACGTTACTAATTTTAATAAAAAATAATATATTAAGACGCTGCCAGTCGACGATTATTTTTGTTCGAAACGAAAAAAGAAATACTTGTGAACAAGCCACATCTCCTATTTTATAATGTATAGTATATGTGAATAAAGATGTACCCATCTTTAATCACTTCGATAAATAATCCTACCGACCGCTGCAATGATGACAAACACACGTCCGCGCGTGGTCCGCCTTAGCTTTTCGAATAAATTAATGATATAAATTATGTATAATTACTTATCAAAAATCTGTTGATTTTAATAGTAGGTATATAAAATATTTCGATCATAAATTCTAAAACGTATCATTTTGAAATAATATTTTTATCGTGAAAAGTTTCTGCTATTATGTTTTCAGCTTAATAGAAATCTAGGTAGGAACCTGAAGTAATATACTTATAAAAATAGGAGATGTGGCTTGTTTAGAAGTATTACTTTTTTCGTTCCGAAAAAGAGCAATCGTCGACTGCAGCCTCTTAACTTAGGAAGGAAAACATCGTGAGGAAACCAGTTAGTGTTCTTATAAGCGGCAATGGCAACCTGTCAAGACTAATGCTAACTACTGAAAAATGTGGGCATGTGCCAAATATAATGATTGGACGTGCCTCTGACTACCCCCACTAGACATCTTCAAAGGATCTAAGCGTCTAGAGATCTGAGAGGATGTCTTGGGGAAGTACGGTCTTGGGGATTACAGTCGTGATCCTTTTTTATTAGGGTTCCGTACCCAAAGGGTAAAAACGGAACCCTATTACTAAGACTTCGCTGTCCGTCTGTCTGTCTGTCCGTCTGTCTGTCTGTCTGTCACAGGGCTGTATCTCATGAACCGTGATAGCTAGACAGTTGAAATTTTCACAGATTATGTATTTCTGTTGCTGCTCTAACAACAAATACTAAAAACAGAATAAAATAAATATTTAAGGGGGGCTCCCATACAACAAACATGTTTTTTTTGCCGTTTTTATAGATAATGGTAAGGAACCCTTCGTGCGCGAGTCCAACTCGCACTTGGCCGGTTTTTTTACTTTTTTTAACTTACCTCAGAGCTTAATTCGTCCATTGTTTTTAATCTTAGTCCAGAACCCGGTACATGGTCGAATCCACCTCCAGCTAAAGTTATGTAGTTCACCAACGCCAGGGGGAAAACACCTGAAAATTATTAAAGTATCTATAATAATAATAATAATAATAATAAGCAATTGATTACCAGAATTAAATATATAATACAAAAAAAATTATAACACAAAGTAGAACATATTAGAAAAAATAAAATTATGATTATTACAAATTTACTAGTAAGTATGTAAATAAAATAAAATTTTATAAATTAATTCACTATAAAAATTAACTTCACTCATTGAACAAGTTAAGTCTTACAATTATTATTTTTTAAATTCTGGTACCAATCTTCGGGTAAAGGCCTCCATCCATCGCCACAGACTCCTGTCTTCGGCATGTCTAGTCCAGTCCATACTAATATTATAAAGAGGAAAGATTTGTTTGTTTGTTTGTTTGCATCGAATAGGCTCCGAAACTACTGGACCGATTTGAACAATTATTTTACCACTAGCCGACCCGTAACAGAAATGTCCTGTCAAATTTCAGTAATCGAATAGAAAAGACGTGAATGTTTTAAGTCTGTGATGTCAGATTTGTTGCACACCAGCGCCATCTATACAGAAATCATCCTTTTGAGTTTTTTTATCGTTTTGAGGATGTTTTTCATATTTTAAAGTAGTCTATTATTTTTTTGGGCATTATATCTACATCTACAGCAAATTTCAACTTAATCCGTTTTGTCGTTTAGGCCTGATAAACATACATACAAACTCACAAACTTTCACATTTATACTATTATTAGGATAGGATTAGAATCCTACATTATCCCTGATGAACATAGGCTATAGAATATTTTCAAAAACGTTAGGGATCCGTATAAAAAAATCGATAATGTAACCTAACGTGTGAAAAAAAATAATTATTATCCCTGTGCGAAGCCGGGGCGGACTGCTAGTTAGGGTTCCGTACCCAAAGGGTAAAAACGGGACCCTATTACTAAGACTTCGCTGTCCGTCTGTCTGTCACAGGGCTGTATCTCATGAACCGTGATAGCTAGACAGTTGAAATTTTCACAGATTATGTATTTCTGTTGCTATAACAACAAATACTAAATACAGAAATTATTTAAGGGGTGCTCCCGTACAACAAACGTGATTTTTTTTGCCGTTTTTATAGTTCGTTAGTATAGTTCTCTGCGAGTTCAATATAATAACATCTTTAGGATGCTGATGCAGCTGCCTCGCTATTGCAGCGCATCTGGGATGTTCGCAGAGGCGCGCACGGATGGCTTCATGCGATTATTCGTAAGAAAGTCGCTTCCCTACTCCAGCGGACGCGAGGCAGTAACAACAGCATCCTGAAAATGATTGTTGCACGAACAGACTGTCCTATTCAAAACAGATGGATGCATATTATGATGGGCTCCATCAAATTTAATTTAATTTATAATTAAACTGTAATATAATAACTTAATAATTTCTTTTTGTATTATAATTTTCATTTATGTGAGTAATGATCTATGTAATTGGTTTTAATTGTGTATAGTATTGTCATGGAATTTTATGTAACCTATGGATATTTTATCTGAAATAAATGAATAATAATAATAATAATATAGATAATGGTACGGAACCCTTCGTGTGCGAGTCCGACTCGTACTTGGCCGGTTTTTTTATAGCTACATACTTATTATAAATTATTAACACCCAGACACAGAACAAATATCTATGTTTATCACACAAATGTTTGCCCTGGGTGGGGAACCCACAACCTACAGTGCAAACGGCAAAATTACTACCAACTGAGCTGTAAGGCCAACAAACTAAATGCCTCTGCCTACCTTTATTTCTATAATCTTCAACCTTGACGTCGCTCTGGCGTTTGCTGAGCTTAGTTCCATCTGAATTGACGATCAGAGGCAAGTGTCCAAACTCAGGAGGCGTCCAGTCAAATGCTCTAAAAATAAACGTAATTTACTCATTAGAACTCATACAAGTAATATACAAGGACTAAAACAATTTAGAGAAGCCGTGTTGGCCGAGTGGGATGTACCTCGACTTACAATCTGATGGTCGTGGGTTCGAATCCCGGCGTACATCAATGGATTTTTCTGTTCGAAAATTTATATAATACGCATCAAAAACACGTGCTTACAACGGTGAAGGAAAAACATCGTGAGGAAACCAGTTAGTGTTCTTATAAGCAGCGATGGGCTTGCAACCTGTCACGTATGGAATGCTAACTATTGCAAAAATGTGGGCATGTGCCAAATATAATGTTTGGACGTGCCTCTGACTACCCCCACTAGACATCTTCAAAGGATCTAAGCGTCTGGAGATCTGAGAAGATGTCTACCGTTCTAGGGGATTACAGTCGTGATCCTATTTATTTATTTTTATTTTTTTAAACAATTTAGGGCCACGAGCGTCGGCTTGTCACCGGCGTCAATTTTTAAAAAGTAAAAATAAAACTGCTCGTTTCACACAGCGCCATCTAGCCCCAAACTAAGCAAAACAAGTACTATGAGAACTGATACCTACAATATTTTATAAGTTTTTTTGTAAATATATACTTATGTTATGATACTTTGTAACACCCAGACACAGAATAAGCATCTATGTTCATCACACAAATATATGTCCTACAGGGCTATTTTGTAAAAAACATGAATATCATGTTATGATGTTGAATGCAATACCTAATGTTAAAGAATACCTAATCTGTACACTTTTCATAGTAACTATTCACAGTTTATGCACCTATACCTACGCTGAAGTGTAGGTATAGGTGCAACACATAAAGTGATGTTTATGAAAAAAGATTTCGTCCAATGTGGGTGCGTGTTCTCATAGTGTCGTTCTTGAATACGAGGGTTAGTTACCTACTTATAAATAAGTAAATGCTTTGTAGTTGATATCTGCCACTCCACACCCCGGAACACATGGGTTATGTCCATCAGATGGTCATCCACGACATTTGCAAAGTGGTATGTTGGGAATCCATCACTCTTCATCAGCACCGGGTCACCTTCGTTCAGTGTAACATCATATGCTATGCCCCCAAAGATCAGGTCTTCGAATGATTGGATGTCGGAGCTGAGCTGAAAGGATTTTTTTGTAAGTATGAGCATCTTGTATGACTTGAATCACTGTTATAGTGAGAATAAGGTAGTTTATGATGTCAAACAAAAAATCAAAGAAATAATTTTAAAAAAATCCCCAAGTACGGTAGACATCCTCACATATCTCAAGGCGCTTAGATCCTTTGAAGATGTCTAGAGAGGGTAGTCAGAGGCACGTCCAAGCATTATATTTGGCACATGCCCACATTTTGCAGTAGTTAGCACTCCATACGTGACAGGTTGCAAGCCCATTGCCGCTTATAAGAATACTAACTGGTTTCCTCACGTTTAGAGACTCACCGTTTAGAGCACGTGTTTTAATGCGCATATAAATTTTTCAAACTGAAAATTCCATTGATGCACGCCGGGATTCGAACCTACGACCTTCGAAATGAAAGTCGAGGTACCTCCCACTCAGCCAACACGGCTATTCAGCTTAGCCAAGTAAAAAACTAAAACTAGTATTTCAAATAAATGTAATCCCCAAGTATGGTAGACATCCTCTCAGATCTCCAAGCCACCTTTTAAGATGTCTATAGGGGGTAGTCACACTGTTGAATGTATGAATAAATGGTTCAATGCCCTTTGCAAGAAGGTTATATTTGTTTCTATATTCATAGACAATGGAAATAGTGCCTTAACTGACCTTAAATCTTATACAATAAGGTATCCCGGCCTCGATCTTCTCTCTGATTGTCTCATGGGAGAGATCTCTGCATCGGTTGTCATATTTAGGTATGTGTTGGCTCTTAATAGCATCTCGACGGATCATGTTCAGCCGACGCTCCGTACAAAAGCATTTGTATGCTGACCCATTTTTGATGAGTTTTGAAATATGCTCTCTGTAAATATATTTCAATATAATATAAATATTAGTGGGCATTTCAAACTCAGCAAAGCTTGTACTATGAGAACTAGATAACCGATTGAATACTTTTGTATATAAATTGTGTTAATTTATAGACACAGCAAACATCCATAAATACTTGTGGGGTGGGGATCGAACCTGCAACCTACAGTGCAGACGGCAGAGCTACCTACCACTGTGCTGTGACGCCAGTCTTTATTACTATAAGGTTTCTATCCAGGACATTTCTATTACTGAAGACCGAGTGAGGGTAGTTTCTAAGACCTCCATTTCTCAATGATAGCTCCGAGTACCCCCATTGAATTCTGCCCGTGAACATGGCTATTGTAACATCGAAACATAACATTCTTCGAGTCGAAACATCAGGATAAAGACCCAAGTAAAAATTTGTTGTTTCAAAATATTGTTGTTTACTTATGTATTAGTAGAAAATCCTAGGTACACTTACTGGTAAATATGCAACCTCTTGCTCTGGACATAAGGTCCATATTTCCCTGTAGACTCTGGACCTTCGTCACACTCTATTCCTGCCCATTCTAAATCATCGATCAACGCCTCTAGTGAACCGTCTACTTTCCTCGTCTGATCGGTATCTTCAATGCGCAAAATAAAAACACCACCTTGATTCTTTGCGAAAAGGTAATTATACAAAGCAGTCCTTAGGCCTCCTAAATGTAAATATCCTGTAGGACTAGGGGCGAATCTCACTCGAGGAACTTTTGTTGCGATAGTCCTGTAGTAATTTAAGTTTGGTGTGAAAAGTACGTGTTTTATAAATGAAAATCGCATTGTTTATGAATCTAATATGTAAACAACAGAGATATGCCCCAGTCTATTGAATTCGACACACGAAATCGGTTGAAATCAAATTAAATAAGGTTGAATTAATGTTTTGTTAAGAAAATAATAAATATATCAGCTCAGCTGTCTTGTCTGTTCTGACGTTTTTTTGACATTCCTATTGTATGACGTTAGCTATTTCGATCGAAAATGGTTTGTCATGATTTAAGAAGACAAGTTTTACGCCTTATAAATTACTTTATGAAATACTTTATCTTTCATAGCCAAAGCCATCGACAGTCGATGTTCATAGCGTACACAAAATAACAATTTAATTTGTTTAAATATTAGAATGTGTGTCAGATACCTAAGGTAAAAATTTAGAACGAACGAATTTAGAAACGCTTTTAAAATTTTTAGAACGAATAATAAAAAAGTGTTTCCGTTAAAGTTACATACCCCAAAATTCACGAGTTTTTTCCAACTACGAATACTTACAACAAAATAAATAACATAACACTAGAAACTAAAACGATTGTATTGTATTTATGTAGGTATTTTGTATAAGTACCTAAATGTTTTATAATATAAAATAATTTATGGTAAATAATTAATAAACAAAGATTTCTATTTTAATTAAATATATTTTTAAGATTATTAGGTAATTAGATGAATATATTATTGTAGTGCCCTAGCGGGGTCCACGTTGAGAAACTCTGTATGCAATATCTTATGACCATTGTAACCAACTGGAGCAATAAATGAATATGATATGAAAAAAAAAATAGGTACGTACTAGTGGTATAGCGTAGTATTGGCATTATAGGAATGATAGGAATGAAAGTCATGATAAAAGAATTTGTATAGTTATAGAGTGGAAGTAGGCCAACGAAAAGATGAACGGTTTTTGTATAAGAAAATAAACAGGTAAGAATGGAGTAAGTGATGGTGATGACATGACTGCTGCTGCTGACAAAGAGATATATTTATATAAGAAAAATCATTGTTGTGCCGACGACCCCACATAAAGAAGCAGGCAATTTAATCATTAATGACTTTAAGGAAATTATACCATAGCAATTTACACTGCAACACCGTTATTTAATCTGTGGTCTAATGTTATTTCACATAGGTTCCGATGTTGAAATAACAGTGAAAGTCATTAGAATTTCCAAAAATCTTTCCAAAATGGTGAGTTATTACGCATAAACACTTTCTACACTATATTTTGTGTATCTAGTTTAACATATTTTGTCAGAAACAACATCAAAGTGATTCCAATAAGGTTATGATCTGACGTTCCTACATTTATTTTCAGAATAAACTAAAATCGTCACAGAGAGACAAAGTGAAGAAGTTCGTCGCATTTACTCAGACAACTGAGAGTACAGCGATATACTGCTTAACGCAGAACGACTGGAAACTAGACCTTGCCAGCGATAACTACTTTCAAAACCCAGACGCCTACTTCAAAGACTCTGGAAAGACATCAGTGGACAGAAAAAAATTGGAGCAGCTCTTTAACAAATATAAAGACCTACACGAGAATGACAAGATAATGTTAGATGGTATCATGAAATTCTTAGAAGATGTAAACCTTGGTCCAGAATCCATATTAGTTTTAATTATAGCATGGAAATGCAAAGCTGCGGTCCAATGTGAGTTTACGAAAGACGAGTTTGTATCTGGCTTCATTGAGCTTGGTGTGGATAGCATAGACAAGTTAAAAGCAAAACTACCAACGCTAGAAGCGGAAATTAAAGATGTAATCAAATTCAAAGATTTTTATCACTTTACATTCAATTATGCAAAGAATTTGGGCCAGAAAGGCTTAGATCTTGATATGGCGATAGCGTATTGGAATATTGTTCTCCGTGGGAGGTTTAAGTTTTTAGATGCTTGGTGTCAGTTTCTAACGGTAAGTAACCTACTAATGACCTGTGCGCATTGGCGGATGAATTTAAAATTTATGAATTGAATTGAATAGCTATCAAATAGAATAAATCCTCTGCCGTCCTTTCCGCCCATGTGCGCAGGCCCCGATGTACAAGTTTATTATTTTTGTATTAGTAAGAAGCTAACTGTTGGCTCAAACTCTGGTGATAGAGTGTTCAGGCTGCTCTAAGACCTCTGTTGTATGTTGTATTCTTATTAGAATGAAGTGAGCCTATTTATAGGACATTTTACATAACTAGGTCCAAACTAAGCAATTCTTGTAGTATTGTGTTTTATTTTTGTAAAAACATACTATTTTTTTTAAGGAACCTTTGTCGGTATCCAACCATGTTGGTTCCATAATTTCCTCCTGACTAACGGACTCTACACCATATCTTGACTAACCAACAAAAAAAAAAAAAGTATGTACTTATGTAGTAAAAACATACTTAAAATGGATTAAAGCACCCAGATATAGAACAAAAATCAATGTACATTAAACAAATGTTTGTTCTTGGTGGGGAACAAACCCACATCCTACAGTGCAGAAGGCAGAGCAACTATCAACTGAGCTATGTGGCCAGTCGAAACTTATCAGTTCATAAATTACGCATCTAATACATTATAGGAAATAAGAATACTTGATTTAGGTATAGTATAGGTATTAATTGCTTTCAATCACCAACTAATGCCAATTCAAGATTAGATACCTACAAACAATTCTATTTCAGTTTAAACATTCTCAAGGCTAAAACTTGGCCTCAAACATGTCTCGTTTTATATCTATACATTATACAACCTTGAATGCAAAAACAATTTGCAATTGAACACAAAATGTACCTTATTACACTTAAAATTTACCTTATTTAATTAAAAAAAAGCTGTGTTGGCCGAGTGGATGGTACCTCGACTTTTAATCTGAAGGTCGTGGGTTCAAATCCCGGCGTGCATCAATGGATTTTTTTATTCAAAAATTTATATGCACATCAAAAACACGTGCTCAAAACGGTGAAGGAAAACATTGTGAGGAAACCAGTTAGTATTCTTGTAAGCGGCAATGGGCTTGCAAGTCTTGCAACCTGTCACGTATGTAATGCTAACTACAGCAAAATGTGGGCATGTGCCTAATATAATGTTTGGACGTGCCTCTAACTACCTCCACTAGACATCTTCAAAGGATCTAAGCATCTGGAGATCTGAGAGAATGTCTACCGTACTTGGGGATCCCTCAATCTGTTCCACTCCTTTTCTCTCTGTTTTTTGCACAGGTGTTTAATAGTTTTTTTTTTTCAATTTCCAGGAACATCACAAAAGATCGATACCTAAAGACACATGGAACCTGCTACTCGATTTTGCGACGCAAATCGACGACGGCATGAGTAATTACGACGCGGAAGGTGCGTGGCCAGTTTTAATCGATGACTTTGTGGAATGGTGCCAGAAGCAGGGCCTAACAGCCAATGAACCTGTGTCCAACTAGCTATCGTTGTCCTGCTACCAACTAGAAGAGATTGAGCAGGACCAACAAATACACAGGCCGAGATACAGCAAGGCGCTAAGGACTTGCCTACTAGTGCTACTCTCCAGATTCATTATGTACAGTCTTGAACTGTGCCCTTTTGAGTGGGTGGCTGTCTTTCTAGTAGTCAAGTTGTGTAGCTGAACAAAGTGACATCAGTGCTAATAAAATTAATAAACGGTGTGTTTTAAGTGAATTTTTAGCTTGACAGTTGAGATCTCGACTGTGGAGCAGTAGTACTGTTCGTCCGCTAGTTGAAATTCTCGTTAGACTTGTTGGTTACCTTTTTCGGGTATAATGTTTGAATTTATTCAGATTTAATACTTCCCATTGAACTTTGAACATAATTCTCCTTATAGATTTAGTAATGCCGTGAAACTTTATAAATTAAGATGTAAATATGTACATACATGATAATGATATTACATTTTTTAATTATTGAAGCTTAGATTTTTGGTTTTAATTTTTGTTTTTCTGTAGTTTTGTGCAATCTAAAGGGATAGTTTGAAACTATCTTGCAATATTTTATTAGGAGCTGCTTTGCACATTTATTTATTGTTAGAATTGGCACATAGTTACTTCTATTTTTATCACTATTTATCATTGGGCAAAAGTGCTGTTTTGACATGAATAAATATGCAAATGTAGTTTGATTGAAGATCATACTCATACAACTGTAAATTAGAGATTTGAGAAATTAATACGACTTAATACACAATTTTCATTTTGTTAAACTATCAAAAATCTAACTAAATTAATGATCTGATTCTTATATCAATGCATATTTACAGCAATAAAGATTACTGAAATCTATTGTGTACTAAAATTGAGTGAGAATTAAAAGAATATAACCTAGATATAAAAAATGTTTTTTTTGTAAAACAAATATTTTCTAATGTTATGTAAGTACCTGTACCTACTTTGTGACGTGATGTTGCTTCTAGGTTTATCATGAACACTTGGTACTTAGATCAATGTACAAAAGATGAAATTGATGTATTGAGTATTAAATTACATTAAATTGTTAAATAATTCAAGTATAGTTTTTTTCAAAAACTAATAGTACCTACCTACTTAAACTCGTTAATATCTGTTATATTGTTATGTTGTGTGTACCATGGAAGCTAGTTTATTAGAAATAGCTTTAGTTATCTACCTACCAAGTAGTGGTGGATTTACCACCAGGCTAAGTTGGCTGGAGCCTAGGGTGGCAAGTTCTGGGTATTTCTACATAAATTAAAATAAAACTGGTATATTCCTCCTACATACTTATGTACACCTTACCTACCTACCTAAATGTTATTGGGTTTTATTTGCAAATCAGTTTAGCTGGTGACTCTTAAAGTTTTTATATTACACTAGCTGACCCGTGCCCGCTTCGCTGGGCGACAGACATTTCTAAATGTGATTATTTTGAATAGGTATGGCTATGGTATGGCATAAATGGCGATAGGTATCCGCGGATATACCCAAGTGGTCCCGCTGCCGGCCCCGTGAGTATAGTTATTGGTAGCCACGATTTTAGTATCCCGCAACTTGTATATCAGTACTTATGACTTACCCATTAAGGAGTAAACCCGCTGCAGAGCATGCTGTGCATGGCACGCAACGCATCTTAGCTGCGTGGGTTAATTTGTTTGACAACGTGAGTTGTGAGTTAATATTCCTGTATAGCGTGTGCAGCAGTGGAAATGTAGACTCACGTTATCAAACAAATGAACCCACGCAGCTAAAATGCGTCGCGTGCCGGTGTACAGCATGCTCCGCGGTGGGTTTGTGCGCTGTGATTGGTTTGCGCCTTTACACTAAACACATGTTGAAAGGGCTCGAGTTTCCTAACAGGACGATAGGAATATCGCGACAGCTTTCATTTTGTTTTACTCATCATAACTTCAAAACGAATCGACCGATTTGTACAACTCAAAAAGTGGTTTACTCCTAAATTTATAGCCTTAATTGCTAATTAGTTAAGTTGGATAAGTAATATTATGATATGGATAGAAACAAAAACGGTTATTATATCTAACTACCGTAATATTTAGATAATATACCTCCTCGCAGACTTTCTTATACGCAATAATGAGGACATTCAATAATGTATCATTGATTTGATTACGTACTGTACTATCAATAGTTTTTGCAGCACACGCGAAAAATGCAAAAAAAAAATTAGTTTATCCATTACAAACATAAAACAAACAATACAGACAACAAAAAATCAAATCTTTCCTCTTTATAATATTAGTATACCAACTAAAATAACCCATAATGGTGTAGCAAGCCTACACAAATATAAAGAATGTTTGCGCCTATTATTACCGATATAGGTAGGTTAGTAGTAGTTAGGTAGGTACACATGTGCTGCTATCTGTTGAGTTTTTTATGAATTAATGTATAATTCGTAATTCTTTTTTAGGGTTCCGTACCCAAAAGGTAAAAACGGGACCCTATTACTAAGATTTCGCTGTCCGTCTGTCCGTCTGTCTGTCACAGAGCTGTATCTTATGAACCGTGATAGCTAGACAGCTGAAATTTTCATAAATGATGTATTTCTGTTGCCGCTATAACAACAAATACTAAAAACAGAATAAAATAAATATTTAAGTGGGGCTCCCATACAACAAACGTGTTTTTTTTGCCGTTTTTTATAGATAATGGTACGGAACCCTTCGTACGCGAGTCCGACTCGCACTTGGCCGGTTTTATTTTATTCCTTTTTTTTCGATTGTCGACAGCATGTTGACCAACTTTGCCTAAAGCAGTATATATTAATATCTCTTATAGATTACCCAAACCCAGACCGCTATAGTTCCACATCTGGTATACCGATCTTCCAAAATTATAGTTTATAAGTTGCCTAGGACTAATAGCTATATAACAAAAAAAGTTTCATCAAAATCCGTTCAGTAGTTTTTGCGTGAAAGCCTGACAACAGACAGACAGACAGACAATTATTTCAAAATGTTTTTTTTTGGCTTGTGTTACTTATATGAAGACCCCTAGGAGTATTTTTTTTCATTTTTATTCAATGTACAGAATTGAACTCTTCTACAGCTTTATTATATGTATAGATAGTTGATCTACTAAACTTTGATTCTGTGAATTTCTGTGTCATCCATCCATCGAGCTAAAAAAACTGCATCAACACCACCCAGCCACCCACTCCACTCGTAGCCACAGGTCTGGGTCGATGTTCGTAGGTATTCGATTACACCTAGGTACCAGAAATTAATAATCTGTCAAACAGGTTGCCATTGAAATTGACAGTGTCATTCTGTTCTGTTGGACAACAGAAAAGAACTGACGGAGTGACGGGCGACTTGCGACTTGACATAAAAAAAAATTGGAAGAGAAAATCTTGTTTGAATATTCTTGTTTGAAAATCGGCAAGAAGTAATTAATAAAAATGGCTCTCCGCCTGGGTGGAGCCCTAAAAGAACTGAGGATTCATTTGTGCCAGACCAGCAAGCAGTCCGAGGGCGTTAGGTAAGAAAATTGATTACATAAACACTAACATAACCTCCATAGTGCAAAATTTTTAATAGTTTTGAATTGTTTTAGGGAGTTTATCCAGAAGAACTATGTGAACATAAAGAAGGAGAATCCTAGCTTCCCGATACTGATTCGTGAGTGCAACGGTGTCCAGCCGCGCGTATGGGCTCGCTATGGTATGTATTCTGCCTACGATATTCACCAGTTTTATTGTTGTTGACAATAAGATGTATCTGTCTAATGTGATGATGGGTATAGTCCAGCAGCTTCATAGACCTATTTATGTTTGTATCCAGATAATCTTATTTCGTTTCGCCTAAAACATTACAGAGAGAGGAGTTGAAGAATCTCAAGAACTTTGTGACTTATCATCAGATAAAGTTATGGAAGTAATCAAAGGACTTGTCAAATAAGTTATTCAGAACAGCTGTTAGTAATATGTACAATGTTTAAAAGAGGTTGAATGCAGATGTCACATCAAATTGGTTATGGATTTGATTGTGTCTATGGCCAATTTTAGCTAATTAACTGTGTATATTGCTATACCAAACTTAAAACACACATTCTACTTCTGCCGCTGCATTGGTTTAATTTATATATCCCACTCTATTAAGGCGATACTTGAAATTATTGACTTTTTGTATGGGCTGAGTCTACCCGGATAAGACGGAAAAATTTATAAAACTGCATTATCTTGAAAACCATCAAATTTAAAAAGAAACTGTCTGTAATTTACTTAGCTAGTATGATTATCTAACGAATTAAATAAAAATGAACTGTTTAGCTATTCATAGTTTTGATAAAAAACGAAACTAGTGTTTTTGAAGAGCCAACTTTGGAAAATAAATCTATAGCGAAAAGTTTCACCAATCGTGTTTCTGTCTGTAATTTATCTAGATTAAATTCTTATGTTATCTTTGCCATCAAAACAAAACTGTATGTTCTGCGGTTATTGAGGAAAAACGATTCTGCATTCTTCAAAAACATTTATTACTCCTCTTAACAATTTTATTGTTGAATCGGACCAACCAGTCTTTCTTTACCAGTTTTTAAAATTATGTTTATTTGATTTTATCCGCGACTTAGATTCAGTAAGTCGATTTTAATTTTGTTATCTCCCTATATACAATTTCATCACAATCAGCCCAGCAGTTTGGCCGTGATGACATCACAGACAGAGTTACTTTCGCTTTAATAATATTAGTATTAGGTTAATATTAGGTTGGGTTCTTTTAGCATTGAAGTTTTAATTTAAATGTTTGTTGTCTTGTTTAATTTCCCTGATTGTTATTGGTTGTTTGTGATCACCCAGTAGAATTAGAATTATATTTTAGTTTTAGTTAGATCTATTTATAGAACTCGAAATTTAGTAAAATAGAGAGGAAAGCAAACACTCTAATAATACCATGATTATTTGACAGGTTAGATATAAACTATTTATTTCTAAGAAGCTCATGCAAATAGGTTTTATTAACTGCAAATAATTTTAGTAATATTTTCTAAATAATTTGTTTCATTTTCAGAAAAAGGTGAAGAGACCAGCACTCCTCTGACTAACCTTTCGTCTGGCGATGTTCTGTCTGCTATCAAACAACTCGCGAAATGAATTGTTTAGTTTATTAATTTATTTTAATATAATTGTTATAGTTTAACCATTGTCATATTATTTACTCAAGGTGGTAATAAAAAAAAATTGGATCACTACTGTAATCCCCAAGTAACACAGTCATACTCTCAGATGCTTAGATCCTTAAAGATGTCTAAAGGAGGTAGTCAGAGGCACGCACAAACATATGTTTGGCATAGTGCCCACATTTTCAAGTAGAAAGAAGGCTTGTACACAAAATAATTTATTATGCATAAAACTACAAATTACAACCAACACAACAAATTACTAAGACTTATTTTGCTTTTCTGATTTCATTGTTGCATAGAAACTATTAAGGCACTAATTCTTTCTTACACGTTTTCTAACTGACAAAATACCTTACTTTTGGTAGGTATATATATATATACTTTCAATACATAATTATTAATGGTACCTATATGTAAAATTGGTAGCCAAGAAAAGCTAGCGTTGAGCGTTGAGATCCCTATTAGTATTAAATTAGGTACTGTATGTATAACAAACAAAATATAGACTATTTGAAGAACTTAATAAGATATTTCCTGTAAAAAATGTGCTATATCACCTTAAAAATGTGTAAAACACAAAAAAAAATCCACGTAATGGCTTAAAGACTACAGAAAATCTGATGTAGGTCATCTAAGTACCTACATTAAATTCAGGAGAAAAAAAATTATTCTATTAATTAACATGCTTCAATTCAACCAATCAAATCGCTGCGGGATTGGTTACGTATTTATCAATGTTTCTATTGGTTGATGTTACACATCTATTTTGTCTATCTTCACTCAAAGTAGTCATTTTATGCCACACTGGTCATCAATACGTTTACGGTTACGTCAAATAAGTTCAATATTCATAGTAAGTTCGTAAGAGATAAGGGTCAAATCTAGTGACGGAGTTTTTAGGCCGCCCGAAGGCCTCCGTTAATGCCAGAAGCGGCCACCCATCCATTTGGTGACCGCGCTAAAAGTTGCTTAACTTAGACGATCTTTTAAGAACGACTTCGCAAGCTACACTACGAACTCTTGCGTAATAGTAGGTACATATAATTGTAGAGTTGTCAAGCAAGCCTCTATCTTGCGACGACTCTTATTGCTTTATCTAAATATATAAAACTCTGGCATTACTGACTGATACAGCCTACCAAACCCTAAGAGGGTGAAGCGGGGGTTGAAGTCTTAAAATAACCTCACGTGAACGAAGTCGCGATGTTTTTCACTAGTCTAATACACAACGCTAACCTATTGTATATCCCAGGGCGAAAGTACCTACGGCCGCGCATAAAAATAATTAACACATTTTTCACTGAAACGCGGGTAGTCCGAACTTTTCTGGTTGGAATTTCGCCAGTGTTGGTAGCACTATGGTCGCGTGCGTTGTAAGTTTCTTGTCTAAGTGTGGGTCGGGCACCATGACAGTTTGCATGTTTGCCGAGACGCCGGCCGTAACGCCGTGGGGTGAGTCTTCGAAGACTAAGCACTGAAATTAAAGGTAAATTATTTATTTATTAATATAATTAATAACTAGACGCCCTCGTGGCTGACCCCGGAGGATGGCGGGACGATCTCGACTGTCATTTGAATGACTGAGACAATATAGCTGGAGATCGAGAAGTGTGGAAAGAAAGGAGGGAGGCCTTAGCCCTGTAGTGGGACGATTTAAGCTTAAATAAATTAATAATTTGATAATAAAATTGGTGTATTTTTAACACAGTGCTATCAAGCCCCAAACTAAGCAAAGCTTAGAACTATAACTGGAAGAATACTTTACTTTTTATTTTGTATGAATCTACTATCATCAAAAGTCAGAATTTAACTTTTGTTCAACTGTTTGCACGTCTGTGTAAAGTAGGGGCCTCATTTAAAACACCTAAGCTTTCGATTTTATTCTATAAACAAAGGTATTTTCTAATAGATCTGATTGTCAATAGGTACATACTGTAGGGTTTACAAACAAAAATAAACACTAATAGCATAATTTTGATTGAAATAAATAAATTAAAATGAATTGAATAGGTGTAATAAGGTAGCTGTAGATTTACTGACGAATAAGTACGTATTTCAAAGAATAAACTTTTGTTTTCTCTCATTTGACTTACTTTTTCAGGATTCGGTCTGTCCGGAAACCTGTTCGCTGCAACCAGGAATATATCTGGATGAGGTTTTCCAAACTTGACTTCCTTATCGCTGCTGCCCATCACCATATGATGGAAGAGTTTGAACAAGTCCTTGTGGGCAGCTACTTTGGTTTCCACGGAACGCGCGCTAGATGACGTTGCGAGCGCGAAAGGAACATTCGTTTTGTGAAGATGAAGGATCAGTCTCTCTGCTCCTGGAAGTCGGGAAATGCAAGGTTAAAACTTCATCTTTATTTTAAGGGTTCCCTATTACTAAGACTTC
Organism: Hydriomena furcata; assembly: GCA_912999785.1. Lineage (NCBI taxonomy): Eukaryota > Metazoa > Arthropoda > Insecta > Lepidoptera > Geometridae > Hydriomena > Hydriomena furcata. The sequence goes on from OU538826.1 coordinate 2,994,420, forward strand.
GCTGTCCGTCTGTCTGTCCGACTGTCCGTCTGTCTAGACTACAGCCCTGTGACGGAAGAGGACTGTATCTCATGAACCGTGATAGCTAAACAGTTGAAATTTTCACAGATAAACCCTCGTATTCAAGAACGACACTATGAGAACACGCACCCACAGTGGACGAAATCTTTTTTCATAAACATCACTTATTGTGTTGAGCGGCACTATGGCGCACGCTACCGTGTGCCTTTAGAGCTCAACTTTGGCTAGAGGCACACGACAATATGCCTCTAGTGACATTATGCAGTGTCGCTCAACACATAAAGTGATGTTTATGAAAAAACATTTCGTCCACTGTGGGTGCGTGTTCTCATAGTGTCGTTCTTGAATACGAGGGTAAGTATTTCTGTTACCGCTATAACAACAAATACAAAAAACAGAATATAATTTAAGTGGGGCTCCCATACAACAAATGTGATTTTTTTGCCGCTTTTTTAGGATAATGGTACCCTTCGTGCCCGAGTCCGACTCGCACTTGGCTGGTTTTTAAGTTTATCCATTACAAACAAATATACAAATTTTACCTCTTTAAAAATAGTAGTGTAGATGGTCATAGGTAACGCCAATAAAATGTATGATCCCTATGTTGGGACTTGGGCCAATAGTTGTTCTGAGGCTGAACTATTTTTATCACATAGTTTTATCTCTAAAATTATACATTCGTTATCAATTTCTGCAGAAGAACAGCTACCCGGTTGCCCAATATTTTGCGAGTGTAACCATTTTAAGGTTTTAGAGAAAGTTGAGTCGATACTCGATAATAACTTAAGACGAGTCATAAATTTTGTTGATAAATGCAGAATCGTTTTTTCTCAATAACCGTAAAACATACAGTTTTGTTTTTTATTACAATTATAACTTAAGGATTTCATCTAGACAAATTTTAGACAGAAACACGATTGGTAAAACTTTTCTCGAAAGATTCATTTTCCAAAGTTGGCTCTTCCAAAATACTAATTTATTTTTTACATAAAACTGTGAACAGCTAAACAGTTCATTTTTATATAATTCTTTAGATAATCATACTAGCTACATAAATGAAAGACAGTTTCTTTTTAAGTTGGTTTTCAAGATAATGCGGTTTATCACTTTCTCCGTCATATCCGGGTAGACTCAGCCCATACAAAAATTTCAAGCATCATAGTTGTTATGTGGTAAACGTGAACTTTAGCATGATTCTGAAATAACGTATATTTATAAGCTAAATCGAAACCTAATCGGATACAAATCTATATTCCCTATGTTTGAATTTTTCTCGATAGTGCTACTGGTTGTCAAAAAGTTTGGGTAATCTAAAAGAAAATAAGGACTTCTATCATCCCTTCACTACATAGTATAAAGCAAAGTCGCTTTCCGCTTCCCGCGTCTGTATGTAATATGTATGTATGTATGTTTGCTTATATCTTTAAAACTACACAACGGATTTTGATGCGGTTTTTTTAATAGATAGAGTGATTCAGGAGGAAGGTTTATATGTATAATAACATGCTACCCGTGCGAAGCCGGGGCGGGTCGCTAGTACTATAATAATTTAGAGATTTTTTAAATATATTTTGATTCTTAAATCTTCCGCGTTGCTTGCGTCAAACGCCCATTGTTTTTTTGACAGTTATTCAATAGTAATTTGACAGATAAAGCCGATTACAGTGAGCTTACGATACGGCTGTGGCATTTTGTCACTCTGTCCCTTTGACTTACCATCTAGCAGAGGCGTGTTTGCCAACATAGTATCTCCCAACTCCAGTAGCTGGTCTCTGAACTCCATAGGCGTTACTGGCAGGCTTAGCTCCTTGCACAGGATCTCGGAGAGCCGCTGCTCAGTACCTCCGAGGATCTTCATCATCAGCTCGTCTGTGTATTGGTGGCCATATTTGGCGCATAGTTGGGTTATCATCTTCTTGTAGACCAGTTCCGTGTCTGGAAGAATTGCGTACTCTCAAAATCTATAGGTACTTAGGTATTTTTTTTAAATAAACAGGATCACGAATGTAATCCCCATGTACGGTAGACATCCTCTCAGATCTTCAGGCGTTTAGATCCTTGAAGTTATCTAGATGGGGTGTCAGAGGCACGTCCAAACATTATATTTGGCACATGCCCACATTTTGCAGAAGTTAGCATTCCATACTTGACAGGTTGCAAGCCCATCGCCGCTTATAAGAATACTAACTGGTTTCCACACGATGTTTTCCTTCACCGTTTTGAAGTGCATAATAAATTTTTCGAACAGAAAAAAACATTGATGCACGCCGGATTTCGAACCCACGACCTTCAAAATGAAAGTCAAGTTACCTCCCACTTAGCCAACACAATATTGTTTATCTAATACGAAATTTCGTTGTCAGTTCGCGAGTAGACCCCTTGATTACTGTTTTTTTTGTAAATAAATACATATAATACATTTTAACACCCAGACACAGAACAAACATCACACAAATGTTTGTCTTGGGTGCGGATCGAACCCACAACCTACAGCACAGAAGGCGAGATAGAGATACTACCAACTGAGCTGTGAAGCCAGCCAATTACGATTATCAGTTCAGAAACAATAAGTAGGTAGTAGTAATATGGGCCTAAAATAAAGGTGTGTGTAGTAATAGTCTAGCCTAAGGCCTGAGGTTCAGTGCGGTACATATAGGTACACTTTAGGATCAACCTACAGATCTTTGGCATGATATCATACTTCACCTGGTTTGTTCAACAGGTCATGTGATATTCCGAACACTACGTCATTTCCACCAATTCAAAGCTATTCAGTCGTGACTCGTGTTAAATGAAAGTAATGAGATAATTTTCAACCATTTCCGAATATCATATTTTTTAGTCAGAGCCTCTACGCCGTAGTCACGGCCGGCGTAGAGCCTCTACGCCTACGTCGGCGTAGGCATTTCCTGCTACAAAATATAACTAAATTTTATATGATCTAATCCCAAAAATAATGTATCTAGTCATGGATTCGTAATTCAAACTTCAAACATAGATCGAGTACAACACTGACTATTCATTGCTAAGTGAACTCTATTATGTACGAAATACGATACAAAATGCCAACGCAAGTAACTAATGTATGTAAATATTAACCTTGCCATTCAATAACATTGACTACAATGCACCTTGCAAGTCGAACTTTATAACAAAACTCACCCAACAGCAGTCCGTCCATATCAAAAATGCAGTGCGTGACATTTTTAAAGTTCTGTGTCGAATAAAAACGAGCACTTATTGCTTTTGATACAGTTTTGACCAAATTAATCCTCATGGTCACACCGGTTATGTAAAAAGTCACAAATTAAAAAGAAACTAAAACACGACGTGATGCAGTTCTATTGAAATTCAAAAGAGATGCGTTTGTATAACCGCTAGGTATTTTCAATTGTTGATAACCAATTTTAATATTATATTTAGCGATTATTACAGTATTAAAAACAGCTGGCCACTAAAAGTAGTCAATGAATGAAAATGTAATATTAGGTAGATATAATATAAAGTCCATCTCCACGACCAATAACTTAGTAGCTTTCTTATCAAACGTGTTTGATTGGCTGAATTATTTTAAAACTAACCAATCGCAAGCCTTAAAACTGGCATTTATAAAGTTTGTTGAGGTTACGATAGATGGCGTATCAATCGCTACGCTGCATATCGAGGGGGTTAAAACAAAGCAGTGTAAACCTAAAATAACTTATTTTTGTGTTTTATTGTGTTACAATAAGTTATTTACAAAAAAAAATGAAATGAAAATATTAAGTGTGTATTGTTTTAGAAATTGTTATGTGAACACTGGCAATATTGGAGAAATGCCATCTGCTCGCTTTCGGCTCACTTCAGCCAGTGACAGTGAGCGCAGTCGGGCTGCGACCATCATGGATCGCAGTTGAATCGCGGTATGTGCGTCTGTCGATAATATCGCAGCTACAACATTAATTCATGTTTATTATTATCCGTACTCTAATTTATAAATTGTTCTTTACTGTGTAATCCGTGTCGCGGATAGTAGCGCGAATATGGCTGTGAGAAAGTGTAATGTTAAACTGTCGCCTAACAAAAAATCGATTTTTGGATTGAGAATGTGGAGCCAAATATTGTGTTTATTGGTAGCTTCGTGTTTCTTTGCGGCATCTGCGGAGAACCAAATATCGTGTGCAAATGTGAGGAGTATGTTTGAGAAGAAAGGAATGTTGTCGGCGGTGGATATACAAACGAAGCCAAATTCAGGTGAGAATCACGCGCTGTTCGATACTTACCTGTGATAATGATAAATGATAATGTATGATACGAAACTTGTTCACATTATGTGTGTCATAGTCATAACAATTTTGTTTATTTATGTTTTTTTTATATCTAAATATTAATCATCGTTTAAGTAGATATAGATCTTATTGTTATCATCAAGTGATTAGGTAGTGTTTAATTTTTTTTATAATTTATTAACTATTTTATAACATTTATTTACGCCGCTGTCTTCAAATATTTTGCCTACCTAAAAAGCTTTTCAATTGAATTTAAATCGGGTTTAAAACCTTTCTTAAATCAGGGATTTGCTGATACCCGTAATAAATCGCTCGCCAGAGCTTACCTTCATTGTTATTTAGTGCCACAAGTAACTAATCAACGTTATCTAAGTTCTCTGTATCCTCTAAAAACGACAATGAACCAAGTTGAAGAAAGGTTCCGCTCATCCATTGTTATTGAATTCATAACAATCTGTTTCCAGAAAAAAATTACCTACCTGAGATTATAGGTTCTACAAGTTTGAACAAGAATAAAAAGTAAGAAACAATGACATTTTTGTTGTTAGTCATCGTTTAAAAGTTTAGGCGCTTTGAAATTAAAAAAAGGTCTTATTAAAAACTGAGGAAAAAACATAATGAACATATGAATTCTAAAAAACACTACAATCATGATTTTTCGTGGTTTAGATTGAAAATGTTGTACCTAAATAGATATTGATTCACATAAAAACATTAAAGAAAACCGCGAATTTCATCAATATTTATTACACGTTAAAATGTCGACCTTCAACAAATTGTAATGGTTCAACATAAATGCCTCCCAAAAGCTAATGATCGTAGGCGTAGTTGATGTGGGCGTAGTTGTGAAATGCACACATCGCGACTTATAGCCAAGAATATAAAACTTTGTTTCTGCGATGCAAGCCTTAGAAAATAACACCATACTGATGCTCAATGTAAATCTGGCCTTTGTCGTTACAACATAAAGTCCATTTGAAGTTGCACCGGTTCGGATCAATGTCTGAGAAGCATTTTAAGTTAAAAGCACAGCTCGCAGGTAATGGTGAGTTAAAACAAGCGTGGGCGAAGCTTCCACTACACGGAAGATTCAAACACGATTTGACATGGTTTCTGACATCCATTTCAATTTATGGTAGGTACCATAAAGCTCTATTTTAAATATGCTTCGGCCCTAATTGTGCTGAGCAATCAGATTGTAAATATAATATGCTTACAAATAATTTGTTCTGACTTGCAAGACGCATGTTTAATATCTACATTTAGAAGATTTCTTAAACGTGTGTGGCATTTATCACCCTCACCGCCATCATTCCGTCACTGCCTCTTCCTTTTTTGGATTGGAAAGTCTGCTTATTGCAGCCACTTTAAAAGTAAGCGCCGACGAATTATTCCGTGAAAATTTACAGTCACGGACACAGTATTTGGCACACGAGCGTTATTTCTTTTGCCTTCCCACGAATGTCATTACACTTAACGCGAAACGCTGCCGAACTTAGATTTTACCCTTCGTTCAACCTCAAACCTTAAAAAGATGTTTAATTACGATTGAGCATCATTATCTTTACATTTTTATGCTTTATATCAATTGATTATTATAAAGAAACAATATTTTAAAATGTTGTAACTGATAGCTTTTTAAATAATTGAACTAAGAACATTATATGAATTTTAAAGATAAGGTGCACAAGGCTTATTACTATAATACAGTGGGTTTACTTACTTATTACCATTAACTGGAGCTCTTTTACTGACTTCTTCAATAACTCGCTAATGAGCTGGAGCTGAATAGGTAGTAAATTTGAAATGCAATTTAAGAAATAACCGCGAGAGCGATATGTGTGTAATTAACACGCAAATTGTATTCGTCGCCGGTCATTCAGTAGCGGAGAGATCAAATCATCAGACTCGTTCTCTTATCAGGCGATATCTTTATACTATTTAACTTGCGCAGGTTGTGCTATGTTTCCCATTAAGGCAGAACCTGATAGATAGGCCGGTAGCACCGGTGCGGCGGCGTCAGTATCAAGTTTTATAAAGTGTTTTGCATAGCTAGCGAGTTATTTAGCATGCAATACTCGATCGCCAGGGCTCCTAACGGACGAGTTGTCACCGACGACTACCTGCATTTGTACTTGAGAGACGGTTTACAGTATTTAGCAAACCTAAGGTATCTTTGTGATCGTGAATGCAGGAAATGAGCCAATAAGATCAAGACTATTAATGAGCTTATCGTTATACCAATTAAATTGGCTTACAATTAACTAAAGATCAATTTTATCATAAGCACGTGTGCCAAAGATTAACAGAATAGGCTGACTTTCTTAAAAAGATTAAGTAACTATCCCACGAGAATGTTAAGAAGAATCCGGTCAGTTGGATTGCCTGTGATTTTCATAAGTAAACATCCTCAAGCAGGGAAAACGTACTAAGCATGGACGTCCTTATCATAGAAATATCCTGTTTGGTTAGGCAGGCACTTACTAAACTAACCTATCTATCATAGCTGTCATAGGAGCCATATTAGAGATAACGAGCATCGGCTGCGAGAAAGCAGAAACTAGTCCTAACATACATCGTACCAAGTAAATGTTGAAATAACGACCGCTTCATCAGTTGTGAGTTGAATAACTATCATAAACTAAAATACCGGACATCTATGTAATAGCAAGACAAGACAAGCATTTAAAAATTTCAACCAATCACACTATCCCTATTAGGTAGTCAAGTGGCTAGTTATCTCAAAGCTACCGAAGAGCTCTCACCTTTATTAAAATGTTTGGAATGGCATAGAAACCATCCAGTGGGTGGACTGGTTGACAGAGTATTGAGTAAACATGAGGTACACGAGGTAAGGTCGACAACCTAAGCGCGGCACTCAGTACTATTGATTGGTGTCCCAAGTTATTTCTAATTTATCAGTTCGCGTTCTACATTTTATGATAATCAACTTACTACACGTAGCAAGCTTAAATTAAAGTTTTTTAAGGATAGCGCGTTGTAGTTTCGAGCGGCCGAAATTTCGTCGCGCCAAAATAATTAGTTTCATTTTATGTTTTTTTATATTAAATACTAGCTTTTTCCGCGACTTCGTCTGCGTAGATTTAGAAAATCTATTTTTGACGACTTTATCGTAAAACATTGAAATTCCGAAAGAACAAAGAACATTTTGGGAAAAAGTAGCCTATGTCCCAAAACTTTAAGTTATCTCTACCTAAAATTTCATCAAAATCGGCCCAGAGCGTATGTAGGTACGTATAACGAATTATCCAATAAAGTCCATTATTCGGGCCGTGCCTACCTACCCTTTCAATTGAGTTAGTTGAATGGCGCTCCATCACTCACAGCCTTACAGGGCCGTACCACAAGATCTTAGAGTAATATCAAAACAATATTACTCGCGGTGCGAAAGTGACAACGCTTTTCGTGTTCGTATTGTGTTGTCACTTTCGCACCGAGACTAATAGAAAATCCTTTATTGCACTATTCAAGAACATGTACATAGACGAACTTAATGCTAAACTTAGCATTTTCTTCCAGCTTACCTTTGTGTAATTTGAGTAATATTGTTTTAACATTACTTTTGAGCTTGTGGTATGGCCCCAGGCCCTTTATGTCATGTCCTTATGAGCCCTTATTCAGTAATTAGTCCTGCGAATTCCAAGGGTACAGGATGGCGTGTATTATACTTTTTTTCCGCGCTTTTTAGGGTACCGTACATTAAAAGGGAAAGACGGAACCCTTATAATGATCACTCGTATGTCTGTCCCAGCCATTTCTCCGAACTACTGGGCCTAAATAATAAAAATAAAATATAGAAAATAGTTTTTACATTTAAAGATTACATGATAACCTATCTTAAAACTGTACCTACGGAATTTGACCGGTTTTTTTTTATTTGATTGGAATGTTTTATATTTACGTAGCTGACATTTTTGAAATATGAATGAAAATCCAAATTAGGATAATTTTTCTTGAAAGTCTCTTGTTTGATTCAAATTTGATTCAACCTTCAAGTAGGTATTTTGTATCATGATAGAAAGTGTCAATTTTTTTGGAACCAAACTAAACTAAAAACGATTTAGACGTCTCTAAAATCATTGTTGTCTCGTTTACTCTTTACGAAACAAAAGGAGATGGAGTACGCCGTTGGGTTCAGTTTTTTTAATGTAAATCTAGTCTTGCACCAACTGAATCGGTACCATTCTACATTTCTACATAAACATTAACCATGGCTAACGAAGATCACCCACCGCTCAGCGTTCAATGAGTCTTAATCGTAAACTATATATTATCGTATGAATATATCATATGGATCATTAAATCGTACATTATTATTATTATCGGTAGTTATATAAAATCATGGTTTATTATATACTTGGGCGACACATACATTAAAATGCTCGATTTAGTATAGGCAATGTTAGTTTAACCGTTGTCTATCTTGAGATAAGCGATTACCAACAATAATAAAAGATTAGTAACAATAAATTGCAATTACCTGAACACATCCCGTTTTAATTAGCTGATACAAGCTAATTCATTTAAAAACGTTAATGAGCCGAATGAATAATCCGGAAAAACGTCATTGTCATCACATAAAGGCTTTTAATTCGCAGCCGGACATACCGCGGCCCATCTAGGGTTGCCAGACGGTCGGGATTGTTCCGACATTTCATATCGCACGTCTGAAAGTAAACCAGAATAACTCAAAAAATGGGTTTTTGGATTTTTTCTTTTTCTTTCGGCAGGCGCAGGCACTTTAAAGCGAGCAAAAAAAAATATTTGTCTCGACTTTTTAAAATTTTGGTCATCCCATCTGCTGGCTTATTTCGTAAAAGTCTGTAAAACCTATTGTAAATCATATATTTTTGAGAATACCAATTTCGTAGTAAAACTATAATTGTATCTTAGACTATTTAGTAGGTACATTATTTAATTCAAATTCTAATCTTTATTTGTTTGTCTATTCTCATAGTCATAGCTATTGTTAATTATACATTTTAGAGAATACCAATTTTATAATAACTGTTATAGAATCTATGTAAGTATGGGTACCTAACCTAAACTGCATTGAAAGAATTTATGATAATCATAGTTTTTTACGAAATAAGCCGGCTGGTAACCCTAGGCCCATCGAAGGCTGGGTAGAGTGGGCATGGGCAGGTGCCGACCTGTCGCCGACCGGTCCGCGAGCACTGGCCGCAAAAAGCATTCCATTTTTAAAACCAGTGTTGTCGATCGCATAAGAGCACAATTAAAAGTACTTGGTTTTAAAAACCGATTTTAAAATATGAGGAGTTCTTGATGTCTTTGTCTGATTTTGACCGAATAATGAGGTTTTATATTAGACCGTTTGTGTTTTCTAATATTGTTTCTAAATAAAAACCGGGTTCCGTACCATTATCTATAAAAAACGGCAAAAAAACACGTTTGTTGTATGGGAGCCCCACTTAAATATTCATTTTATTCTGTTTTTAGTATTTGTTGTAATAGCGTCAACAGAAATACATAATCTGTGAAAATGTTGTCACGGTTCATGAAATACAGCCCTGTGACAGACAGACGGACAGCGAAGTCTTAGTAATAGGGTCCCGTTTTTACCCTTTGGATACTGAACCCTAAAACATAAAATATAATAAAAATGTCGACATGAGATCCACTTATTTTCATCGGTAAAAATATATAATTACCAATGGATAGAAAATGACTATCCTTTAGGCATTGATTATACTAGTATACCAAATAAGTACTGCAAAAGGTTGGCATATGCCAAATGTAATGTTTGGACGTGCCTCTGACTACCCCCACTAGATATCTTCAAAGTATTTAAGCGCCTGGAGATCTGAGAGGATGTCTACCGTACTTGGGGATTACAGTCGTGTTCCTATTTATTTTATTTTTATAAATTAGATAGATACAATACAAAAAGTTTTCTTTATGGTTATTTTTTTTTAATACTTGGAATATTTTTAACTTAACGTACTATTGTGTTTCAAAAACTTAAAGTTAAAAAGTCTTAATCCAACCCACCGTTTTCCGATGTCGACTTGAAGCCGCATAATTAATGCAAAAGGCTGTTTTGCAGAATAAATTATTGAGTTATTTATCTTAATTAGGGGAGGTACGCCCAAAACCGGCTATCGGTTAGGGATTTGAGTTTACGCGTGTAGTGTTAGTGAGAATATTATATTTAAATGCAGCCTGACTGCTCAACCTTCCGCCAATTACAGGTTGAGATTGGCATTTGAATGTTATGTACCTACTCTATCTAATCACATCCATTTTTTCACTATCCTTATTAGTTCCTTTTAAGAAGCGTAAAAGGTTATCCGAAAATTTTATATTTTTTAAACGTAATAAATGAATATTTAATAATAAAATCGTCAGAGTAAAAATATATATAAATATTCATTTAAGATATGTAAAATTACATATCTACATGAGAATTTTTAATTATAATTCCTGTTTGAGCCTTCACCTTGTTCGATCGGCACCGCACTGGAGCTCTACATAACGTGAATATGAAAGGATCATTAAAAAAAAAGGTAGACCCCAAGCCGTGTTTGTTGCCTGATTCTTCTAGGCTTGGTCGCGAGGAATCGGCGTAGCTTCACCTAGACGTTTCAAAGTGATCCTTGTGATTTTATTGAAATAAATTATTTTTGAATTTGAATTTGAGAAAGTTTCATTATGCATACAGTATTTTTTTTCTATTATCAAATTTAGCTTACCCGCACTGGGCTTACCTCCCCTTATGCTATCGGGCCACTTTGCGATATACACCACTTATCTAAATAAAGTTTTCGTCGGGTTTCTCTGATCGTTATTCTTATCTCAGTTTGATGATGTAGTGATTTGAATCTGATGAGGAGCGAAGTGACTCAGAATAAATAACCTTAAAACTGGTAGGTAAAATAAAATAAATAATTGATTAAATAAAACAAAGAGCATAGAAACAAAAAGGGACAAATCCAATTTTGATCATTTTCGTTTTTAGGGTTCCGTACCCAAAGGGTAATAACGGGACCCCATTACTAAGACTTCGCTGTCCGTCTGTTCGTCCGTCCGTCTATCCGTCTGTCTGTCACAGAGCTGTATCTCATGATTCGTGATAGCTAGACAGTTGAAATTTTCATAGATGATGTATTTCTGTTGCCGCTATAATAACAAATACTAAAAACAGAATAAAATGAATATTTAAGTAGGGCTCCCATACAACAAATGTGTTTTTTTGCCGTTTTTTATAGATAATGGTACGGAACCCTTCGTGCGCGAGTGACTCGCACTTGGCCGGTTTTTTATTTTGCCAAAAATTTGCGAATCTGGATTTATACCTTTTTGGGCCTATGCTCATCAAATTTGATACGAAACGTGTACATAATTATGTCATCAAACAACCCAAGCACGCTATCGGTTAATTTACAGTCGTAAAACATTAGCAAAATATCGGAATCTTATCTTGAAACAACCAACACACACTTTGTGAAGCAACTAGCCGACCCGTGACAGACGTTGTCCTATCAAATTTTAATAATCGAATAGAAAAGACTGAATGTTTTTAGTCTGTGATGTCATATTTGTTGCACACCAGCGCCATCTATACCAAAATCATCTCTTTTGCGTTTTTTATCATTTTGGGGAAGTTTTTCATATTTTGAAGTAGTCTATTTTTTATTCGGGCATTATATCTACATCTACAGCAAATTTTATCTTAATCTGTTTTCTCGTTTAGGCCTGATTGAGGCACAAACATACAATGTTCACTCAATCAACAAACTCACAAACTTTTCGTATTTATAAAATTATTAGGATAGGATGTGCAAACCTTATCTTCTTATTCATATTTTACGCTCATAATTTACATTTCAACGATGTTTGCAAGTCGCAAAAACAATTATAATTGAACGTCGAAATAAATTTGATGGTAATGAATGTGTAGCTCCATCTTTCTCAAAAAATGCAAAAACTCATCAGTTTTTACTTGAAAGTACGATGCAGCCTGACTGCTCAACCTATTTGTTACCTTACCATATTTTATTTCCTGGAAACTTTTAAATAGGACGTTTGTCTTTTGAATTACAAAAGCTATTGGACTTAATTATATTATTGTGTTAATAAAAAAACTTCCTGTACATAACGAAATATATTTATCAGACACCAAAATAAAACTACCTAGGTGGTTCCTATAATATTATCCTAATAATATTATAAATGCAGTCCGTCACATTCGAACAGCATACAGAGCAGGAAGTACAAAGAAGAATCGCCATAGCATGGAAAAAATACTGGGGGTTGAAAGAAATCATGAAAAATAGAGACGTAAACATTACCATAAAGAAAAAACTTTTCGAAATAGCAATCCTTCCATGCATAACTTATGGCTGCCAAACTTGGTCACTTCGTAAATGTGATGAGGACAAATTAGAGATATGCCAACGAAAAATGGAAAGGAGTATGTTGGGAATTAAACTGTCAGACAAGATAAGAAACCAAGACATTAGAAAAAAGACCAAAGTAACCGATATTGTGGAAAGAGTAAGAAGGCTTAAATGGAACTGGGCGGGGCATATATGTCGAATGTCACATGATAGATGGACCAAGAAAATCATTGAATGGATACCAAGAGATGGAGTCAGGTCGCGAGGACGACAAAAGAAAAGATGGGCAGACGATTTTGTACAAAGTGAGGGACCAAACTGGATGAAAAACGCCAGAAATATAAAATATTGGAAAGAAATGGGGGAGGCCTACGCCAAGGAGGCGACTACTACAAAATAATTTTATGATTTTAATTAGGACCGCGAATTACGTATTTAAATTTATTTATATCAATCTAATAATCATATTATAAATTATTATTATTACTATTTTTTTAATTATTGAAATGTAAATATTATTTTGATTCTATAATTATAATTATTTTAATGCACGCTCAACGTAATTTAGAAAGGGTAGTAGAATAAATGGTTTTTTTATTTTATTTTATTTTATTTTATTTATTATAAATGCGAAAGTTTGTGTTAGGGCTGCTGTGTTTGTTCCCTAATCAAAAATAAACGACAAAACGGATTAAGATGAAACTTGATGCAACAAATCTGACATCACAGACTAAAAACATTTAGTCGTCATAGCAACGCAGTTTTGATTAATGAATGATACGCATTCTACCAAAATTTGTAATTTTTTTTATCAGTACAAGGTTTGTAGTGAAAAAATTGGAAGTTGCCTGAAATTGCTTTATCCTGTGCGATTATTAAAAATTCGGCTAGTTTTTAATAATAAATGAACAACTTTTGAAATAAAAAGAAACAAAAATTAGCTCTAAAGATAAACTTGATATCAATTTTTTTGATATCAAGTTTGCTTCTGTTGGTATAAAATTATGACGAGTTTTGTATACCAATCGCATTATCCTAATTTAATATTATAAATGCGAAAATTTGTGAGTTTGCATGTTTGTGCCTCAATCAAGTCTAAACGACAAAACGGGTTATGATGAAATTTACTGTAGGTGTACATAATAATGTCCGAATAAAACATAGACTACTTTAAAATACGAAAAACTTCCCCAAAATGATAAAGAAACGCAAAAAGGATGATTTTAAGATGGCGCTGGTGTGCAAAATCTGACATCAGTCGTCATAACCCAGTGTGTGCGATTATTGAAATTCGGACAGGACAACGTCTGTCGCGGGTCTGCTAGTATTTGTATAATCATTAAATATTCGGAATGAGGTCGTAAGGCAGACAGGGCCGAGTCGGGATTCCAAGATCGAGTTATGACGTGGCGAAAACAAAACGGGTTAGAATCGATTCTGTGCATTCCGACGCTTCACAGATTCTTCTGTAAGAATGTGATGCCGTGATCTGGTATAATGATTATAATCTCGATTTACTGCTCGATTCGTCATCGTCTGATTTAGTTAATGGAATAGCCAATAGCCGTGTGAATCGGACGCGATGACTTAAAGAAACCATCAAATGGTTATAGGTACAGAAAATGAACCTTGTTTTTAGGGTTTCGTACCCAAAGGTTAAAACGGGACCCTATTACTAACCCTCGTATTCAGTCACACTATGTAGTGTCGCACAACACATAAAGTGATTTTTATGAAAAAAGATTTCGTCCACTGTGGGTGCGTGTTCTCATAGTGTCGTTCTTGAATACGAGGGTAAGACTTCCTTGTCCGTCTGTCTTTCTGTCTGCCACAAGGCTGTACTCATGAACCGTGATATCTAGTAGAGTCATTTGAAATTTCACAATTTCTGTAATACTCAAAACAGAATTAAATAAATATTTAAGTGGTGCATGGGAATACAACAAACGTGATTCTTTTGCCGTTTTTTATAGATAATGGTACGAAACCCTTCGTGCGCGAGTCCGACGCGCACTTGGCCGGTTTTTTGATATTTTCCATTCGACTATTGAGTTTATGATTTAATAGCTAGAGTCCATCAAGCGTAAAATGAGATTATTTAATTGTATTTACTCCTGAGAAAATATAGCAAGCTCTAATTGAGTTTTACGAGAAACTTGATAACTTCAGGATTAATGGGGGGCGTACTGCTCGACCGATTTATTAAAGCAACCAGCTGTAAACAAATTAATAGTTTTAATTGCGGTTTTAAATTGTCAATCATAAAAAACCGGCCAAGTGCGAGTCGGAGTCACGCACAATGGGTTCCTTACCATTATCTATACAAAATCGGCAAAAAATCACGTTTGTTGGGAGCCCCACTTAAATATTTATTTTATTCTGTTTTTAGTATTTGTTGTTATAGCGGCAACAGATATACATAATCTATGAATATTTCAACTGTCTAGCTATCACGGTTCACGAGACACAGCCTTGTGACAAACAGACGGACACCGAAGTCTTAGTAATAGGGTCCCGTTTTTACCCTTTTGGTACGGAACCCTAACACATAAAGCTAATAAAAACAGAGCTTCAATTTTATAAGAATCATAAAGCTAGAGCTAGGATCACGGCTGTAATCCCCATGTATGGTAGACACCCTCTCAGATTTCTAGGCGAATAAATAATAGACTAGGTACTTTAAAATATGAAAAACATCCCCAAAAAAATACAAAGACGCAAAAGGGATGATTTCTGTATAGATGGCGCTGGTGTGCAACAAATCTGACATCACAGACTAAAAACATTTAGACTTTTCTATTCGATTATTGAAATTTGACAGGACAACGTCTGTCACGGGTCTGCTAGTAATATATATATTTAAACAAGAATTGCTAGATAGATTAAGTAACACTAGTGAATCGCAAAGTGTATTAAACCGAGCGAAAATTAATAAAAACATGACATTTTGGAGAGGTCCCGGAGAGGATGCAGGACCTCGTCGCATGGGAGCGGAATGCGGTCCGGCGAGGGGCAAGCGGGTAAGAGCCGCTAGCCTTAGGGTTGCCATATGGTCGGTATTCGTCGATTGTCCCGACATTTTACATGATGTCCAAAATCCCGACACAAATGCAAATTGTCCCGAGAAATTTAATAAAAAATTACACTGTTTAATAATGAATCGAGTCATGCGCTGCCGAGAGCAGAGCTTGACTTATTTGTCCCGACTATAATCCCATAATCTCGACATTTTGATATTTTGTCCAGATATTTCGGTCATCGCATCTGGTAACCCTAGCTAGCCTATAAACCGCCACGCTGCAGCTCCGTAATTATTGCTCCGTCAGAGTGCACGGACGATCACCCCTGACCACGATAGCCACTGACTTTTGTTTTTAATGACTGCGAATCTAAAAGCTTAGACGTTTGTAATTGAAATTTGCACGCGTCAGACGTGTTTTCCATCCTATACTAATCTATACTAATATACTAATTACTAATTACAAATATTACTAATAATATTATAAAGAGGAAAGATTTGATTGTTTGTTTGTTTGTTTGCATCGAAGAGGCTACGAAACTACTGGACCGAAATGAAAAATTCTTTCACCATTAGAATCCTACATTATCCCTGATGAACATAGGATATAGAATATTTTCAAAAACATATGGGATCCGTATGAAAACTTCGATAATGTAACCCAACATGTGAAAAAAATCCTTGTATCGCGTACGCTGCCGAAATTATTGATATTAGAGCAAAGTGATGTACTACAGTTTTATAGAAAACATCAATATCTACAAAAAAGTGTTTAATACCATATGTCTAACTATTAGGGATCCGTATAAAAACTTCGATAATGTAACCCAACGTGTGAAAAATTACCCATAATATCATTACGCGTATCATTCATTAGTCAATACTGCGTAAAACCAAAAAGGATGATTTTCGTATAGATGGCTATAGATGGATGGCGTTTCGGTTAGTGTGCAAAAAAACTGACATCACAGACTAAAAACAATTAGTAGACGTAGCAACGCAGTTTTGTCTAATGAATGATGAACGATTACATTAAAAAAATCTAATCGGTTGCGTTATTTTAGAGCTTTTACAATAAAAGGCAATTGATTTTTAAGTACTTACAGATTTTGTGGTTTTAATTTTGCTAAATAACCCTCGGTAACCGATCGGCGCGGTGATCGCATCGCATTTAGAGCCTTGACTTCTGTTTAAATAAAATGATCACGTATGAGTTTTGTAATCGCTGAGCACCCTCAGGCTTTTCGCTATTTCTAAATATTTGCGTGCTGTCGGCACTTCCACTTCGCACGTATAAATATTTACTGTTCACCGCAACATGCAGCGAGAATTAATTTCAAGCTGAGGCTAGTGTTGGCGAAGAAACCGCAACACATCTGTGTGTGACCTACATAAAAAACAGCAATAAAAACAGCTACCTACAGGCGAGCGCAGGTTGAGCTTAATAGCCCTTGCCTTTCTATTTATTACTAAGCTATTACGTTTTATGGCTTTCAGATAATGGATTACAGAATATTTGCATGATTCTTTCTTTGTGACTTATAAATAGCTACTTTACTGCTTTATGAAATTTGTAACACATACGTAATCAATCACTTGGAGTACACGCACACATCCTAATATTATAAATGCGAAAGTTTGTGAGTTTGTTTGTATAATTGTGCCTCAATCAGGCCTAAACGAGAAAACGGATTAATATGATTTTTATGTAGATATAATATAAGTAGATATAATGCCCGAATAAAACTAAGACTACTTTAAATACGAAAAACTTCCCCAAAATGATGAAAAACGCATATTGGATGCGCTGGTGTGCCAAAAATCAGACATCCGTGTTGTCAGTCGTCATAGCAACGTGCGTTACTCTACACGATTATCGAAATTTGGACAGGACAACGTCTGTCGCGGGTCTGCTAGTAGGTACATTATAGTCATAAGTTTGTTAATCTTATCTCGTTTTGGCTTGCCAGTTTTACAAAGTTTTAAATATAGTAGGTATGGACCCTTCATTCCACTATCCATTAAAAATTAAACAGATGTTCCAGCTAACTTTGATAGTTTTATTGAACTTATCCACAAATGACTCGACTGTTTAGAAATTGAGAACTCCTAATGATAATAAAGAAATGAAGACCACGACGCCGCGCCGGTGGTTTGTTTTTCTTACCACAATAAATCAAACGGCACAATAACCAAACTAAAACAATTCTAGTTTTGTTTGCGTTACGTTTCCGGCTAACACATGTTACCCTCAAATACCTACTAGACGAGGATAGTTGGCATCACGCCGTGTTATGAATGAACCGGACCCCCGGCGGCGCTAGAGCGGGTCGGGAGGGGAATATAGGAATTCCAAAAACCCGAGTGGGCGATGTCGATGCGCGCGTAAAAAAAATGAGAGCCGATACAATAGCGCGGCCGCAGTTACTCGACCTGCGCTGTCTTCAACATAAATATAATTTAATCGACAAAGCGACGATATGTGGCGCTACGGTTCGTTAAAATAACAGAATAATGAGCACGCTGTTTGGTTAACATGACAAAGACGCGGGTGGAATGCGGCGGCGAGTTGTTTTTCTCGGCGCCTGTAAGCCCTGCTTTTCCATTCGATCTGGTGCCAGCTCACGTACGCTCAAACTCACCGTTCTATGCATTAGTAATGCTGTTTATAGCGGCAGCACTTAGCCCACTTAGCGGAACGCCCGATTAGAGATATGAGAAGAACTTGGATTGTGAATACCTTGTGGATATCTGTTGCGAATTTGTTAACAGGAGATAGCATAACTCCCGGTTCAGCTAATGCATTTCCATTAGCTAGATGCCTGCTTATCAGTTTAAATTGTGGATTATCCACAAGATAGAGGATAAGACATGTCCCCATAACTTCATTATTTGTTGTAAAAACTGTCAAATGCCACCCGCGCCGCATCTTGCCTAATGTGTGGCATTTATTTTTCAACAGAGCAACTTGTTCCGTAAATAACAACTTACCACTTTGAACTGTAAAATATATTATCTAGGTAAGATAACTTTTGACATTTTGTCACCATTTGTGTAGCTTTTCGTGTGAAAAATAACACGCAACAGATATTTTGGGGCACTGCGAACGCTGCATCAGGCAATAAAAGCCTACCTGCCCTATGTAGATCTTATCTACCGGTCAAAGGAGCCGTCGTGTCAAATTTAGCGAGAAATTGAACCTTATTGATATAGGAATAGAGGTGAAACATCAGCACGCAGCAACAAACACATAACGGTGTGGAGTTACAACACTTTTGTGTTAGATTGTAACCTTTGTCATTGTTACGAATAAACATTGACCATAATAAATGCGATGCAATGTTACGTTGATTGTAATTTATCTTTATATTAATTAGGTACTATATTATTTTTATAGAGATAGGTTATTAATTTTTAACTTTACACAAAAATATAACATTTAGGTGATATGTGAAATGTTTGCTTTTTTGTACCGGCTGAGTCTACCCGGATAAGACGAAAAAGTGATAAAACTGCATTATCTTGAAAACCATCAAACTTAATAAGAAACTGTCTATTTACTTAGCTAGTATGATTATCTAACGAATTATATAAAAATGAACTGTTTAGCTATTCATAGTTTTGATTAAAAACGAAACTAGTATTATTCAAAAGCCAACTTTGGAAAATAAATCTATCGAGAAAAGTTTCACCAATCGTGTTTCTGTCTATAATTTATCTAGATTATATCCATAAGTTATCTTTGTCATAAAAAAACAAAACTGCATTCATCAAAAACATTTATTACTCGTCTTATTATTGTAACATTTATTTTTGACGCACGATACAATCAAGAACAACAAATCCTATAAAAAAATACAAATGAAAAATGAATTCATTTAACTCTAAAACCATAGACAGGGTACGCCACAAAATTCCCTTTTAGATTACCGTGGTCTTGAGACCAATAAAGTCTGGGGAATGCGGGCCTGTATCAATTAACGAAGATGTTAAACTTAGGTAGATAAATGAGAACGGGTTGTGGTAATATAAATAACGCCGCCTTAGGTTATTACTATTAGTATTAAAAGAAAGGTTTGAATATAAATCGAAGGGTCAGAGATTTGGTTCGTATTTTATCGAATTGACAAACTTAAGTGACTTGAGTGGCCAATTTTAGATCAGGCTTAAACTTGGTGCATTTACCCTACCGGTACCTAGAATTACTAAAACATTGCTTAAATTATTTGAAGAAACACAGATTAAATGACGAATGTGTGTTTGATGTTATATTCGACTTCATCCGCGTAAATTCAGGAAATCGATTTTTAACGAATTTATCGAAAAAAAATATTAAATTAAAAATATAAAATTTCTTCACAATCGGCCTAGCGGTTTGGCCGTGTAACAGACAGACAGACAGAATTACTTTCGCATTTATAATCCTACTAATATTATAAATGTGAAAGTTTGTGGATGAGCGTGTGTGTTGTGTGTGTACTTATATTATTCTTTCACGCAAAAACTACTGAACGGACGAACGAAATAATACTTTACAGTAATATAGCTTAGACATCAGAATAACACATAAGTAGGCTACTTTTTATCTAGGTACCACACGTGCGAAGCCGGGGCGAGCAGCTAGTCTATATATATAAAAATCAATGCCACTTTTCGTTGTTATTTTATAACTCAAGAACGGGCTCACCTATCCAAACCAAATGTTTAGGCTTTGTTCGGACTATTTAGTAGATGGTTTATGTGAAGTTTGCACAAAATCGGTAGATTTTTATCCAGGTACCACCCGTGCGAAGCCGGGGATAGCAGCTAGTATAGTATAGATTACAATAACCGCGGTATTAGTACGAGTAAAAAATAATTTTACGTAGTCTGTAGATACTAAACTAATGTATGCCAACGTAAAGCCAAACCGTTTCATTTTGACAGAATATTATCATAACATTGCCCATCAAAATAACCGATGGTTAAACTAACCGTCTGTTTGTTTAGGTGAATAATGGCTTCAGTATTCTAGCTAGCCTTGCTGACCTATTAACTATTTCAGGAGTTAGTCTGAGGCGAAACAGTGACACGACCGAAATAGCTGGTCTGATCAGTGGGGCTATTTTGTAAAAATATGATTATCATGTTATGGTACTGAATGCCTACCTACGCTTCCAATACAATACGCAGAAGCGCAGGTGCATAAACTGTGAATAGTTACTATGAAAGTGTACAGATTAGGTATTCTCTAACATTAGGTTATTGTATTCAACATCGTAACATGATAATCATGTTTTTACAAAATAGCCCCACAGATTGTTAACTGATTCAATGGAAGATGCTTTTGAACTTAGGAAGTTTGGAAGTTCAAAAGCTTGATGAATGTATGTTTTGTTTTTAGGACAAGGTTATTTACTGGCTCGTTCATGAGTTTGCAGTTCATAATTATACTCTGTGTTTTTAATAATGTTTGTAAAATAACCGGCCAAGTGCGAGTCGGACTCACGCACAAAGGGTTCATCTATATCTATACTAATATTATAAAGAGAAAAGTTTTGATTTTTTGTTTTTATGTTTTTTTGTTTTTTTGTTTTTTTGTATGTTTGTATGTTTGTAATGGATAAACTCAAAAACTATTAAACCGATTTCAAAAATTCTTTCACCATTACCAAGCTACATTATCCCTGAGTAACATAGGATATTTTTTATTTTGAAAAAGTTTTAAATTCTTTATAAGAATGATGATAGTTTGAAGCAAGGTATAAAAAATTGCCAAATATTTTGCTTTCTTCGTGTGCGCTACAAAAACTATTGATTTTGAAACGGAACGGGAACGGGGACGGGAACTTAAGACAACATTTGTTAATTCTAAAGCGATACGAAGTTCGCGGGGTCAGCTTGTGTTATCTATAAAAACGCAAACACGTTTGTTGTATGAGAGCCCCACTTAAATATTAGGAGGTAGCTTAGAACCAGGAGACGGACATAGGATACTTTTTATAACGGGAACGGGAACTTAACACAACATTTGATAATTCTAAAGCGATACGAAGTTCGCCGGGTTAGCTTGTCACTACATAGTATAAAGCAAAGTCGCTTCCCGCTTCCCGCGTCTGTATGCATGCTTAAATCTTTAAAACTACACAACGGATTTTGATGCGGTTTTTTTTAATAGATAGAGTGATTCAGGAGGAAGGTTCATATGTATTAAACCCGTGCGAAGCCGGGGGGGCTGCTAGTTAGTGATATAAATACTTACGAAATACGTCAAACCTATTACAAAATAAATGAAAATGCAACAAGACTGTAACAATGGGATGGAAATGCAATATTTCAGGCTACCAAAACAGTTCGGTCATCCGTGCCAAGTAAGATGTCTCATGATGTTTTTACGCCATTCTCGGAAACAGTTCGATTTCGTCGAACGGTGGGCGTCTGTTTACCTATAGCTTCCTGAAATTACACTAATATGGAAGCCTATTGCGTGTTTATGAAGCATTAGTCAGAAAAAAAAAATTGTTCTCAACGATGTTCTACATGAAGGTCAATTTCGTTTAAATATTTTCTTTACTAAAAACATGCGCTCTCAGCCACTCAGTTTATTGAAGATGTTTTAGGGAGAGTCTAGTGATAGGCACCAAGCCTTGTTTGTAAGGAGCGAGGAACAAGCGTAGCTTTACCTAGCTCCTAAGACGTTTCAAAGTGTTACAAGTAGTAATTTATTTACGACAAATATTATATTTAGGTAAGTATTATATCAGTTATCTAGTTCCCATAGTAAAAGCTTTGCTTAGGTCGAGGCTGACCTGTGTGAAAAGTTAAAAAAAAATATTTTCTTCTAGATATTCATGATAATAAGTGATCGCTTGTACGTACTAGTTGTCCTACTGGTGTTACACGTTCACGATATTAATCTAAAATTAGAATCAAACAAAAAATATAAGTATTGCTAAGTAGGAAGGTCTCTAATGCTATTTTTAAATGCTTATAGATTAGATATTGCTATCGCTTACGTTCAAATTTCAAAGTAAATTGTATAGTAGCCCATTCTATCTGTAGATAGACTGACTACCCACTTGAATGAGTTATCTAGTTGTCTATGTTCAATGATTAGGTTTTCGATTGCGATGGCATAGTATTTTATAGCTGAGAAATATGAATGTAAACGTGCGTGCGTGTGTAATGTGCTGAGAATGGAGCATTCTAAAGGCGAAAGAATTTAAGAAATCGGTCTAGTAGATTTTGACCTGATTCGTTACAAACATACAAAAATACAAAATTCCTCTTTATAATATTAGTAAAGAAGACTGTTTTCTTTCGCTTCGCCTAAGCGTTTAAAAATATATTCACAATGCACCGATGTTCACGTATTGTAAACAAAATAACACGGAAGAATGTACATTTATCGATGTTGGTGATTACGCCCTAACATTCTCATCTCTAATTGTAGAAATTGTGTTGCAATTCCTACTGATTGCTGTTTAATTGCTTACCAATACACAGTAGTTGCGTTAATTGAACCGCTGATCAAACTGTATTGAATAAATAACGGTTTAAAACGGTATACCTACGTACCTACTAAGATAGATGTAGGCAGGTAATGGGATTAGTATTGTGCCCACTCGCATCATTTAACTTCTGGACCCATAATGTTGAAGATTAAATACAAGCTTGAGATAAAATAATAATTTACATGTGTTCATGTTCAAGCCATGTTGGCCGAGTGGGAGGTACCTCGACTGTCAATCTGAAGGTCGAGGGTTCGAATCCCGGCGTGCATCAATGTCAAATGTAAATGTATGTAAACACGTGCTCAAAACGGTGAAGGCAAAACATCGTGAGGAAACCAGTTAGTATTCTTATAAGCGGTGATGGGCTTGCAACCTGTCACGTATGGAATGCTAACTACTGCAAAATGTGAGCATGTGCCAAATATAATATTTGGACGTGCCTCTGACTGCCCCCACTAGACATATTCAAAGGATCTAAGCGTCTGGAGATCTGAGAGGATGTCTACCGTACTTGGGGATTACAGTCGTGATCCTATTTTTTATTTTATCTCTATCAAATATTTTTGTCTTATATTAAAAAAATATAAAGCGTAGAGCATTAATTTTAAAAATATATTGAAAAATACACACAAAAACCTTAGGTTTTGCATTATTGGCTCACTATTTTTAATGTTTTACTTTTTTTACTACAATGACTACAATCAAATTTTAAATGTTGGAGATTGCTAAGATGAAACTTATACCAGTAAAGTAGGGTTGCTGACGATTCGGACACAATAAATTCGGACACTTTGTCCGAATTGTCACTTTGCAATTTTAATATTTTTTTCACTGACGATTCGGACACCAATGTTTTGTACAGTCGGATATAAAACTTAAACTGCTAAGAGGAATATAATCAGCATGCATTTTGGCAGTATGGTAATAAAAATAAGATGAAATATTTGTCCAGGTACAGCAACTAGCGAGAGAGAGCTAATGCATAAACTAGATCTCAATAGTATCATCACTGTATTCCCAAGTACGGTAGACTTCCTCACAGATCCCAGGCACTTAGATCCTTGACGACGTCTAAAGGGGTTAGTCAGAGGCACGTCCAAACATTACTCAGCAGCATTCTACACGTGACGTTGCAAGCCCCTCGCCGCTTACAAGAATTCTAACTGGTTTCCTCACAATGTTTTCCTTCGCCGTTATAAGCACGTGTTCATGCGATATACATTTTTTAAACAGAAAAAACATTGATGGACGACTGGGATCGAACCCACGATCTTCAGATTAAAAGTAGAGGTAACTCCCACTTGGCCAAAACGGCTTTTAAAAAAAAGTTATATAAAAAACGGAATAGGTGTCAGTTTATATTGTTTTTATGTTTTTTGGAGGGAAGTTAAATATTCAACTAATTTTTAACTGAGTTTACAATAATAGTTAAGAAAATCGATAGATTTGGATAATTATGTTTATTAATTTTAATCTTTTCTGTATTTTTGTCCTTATCTATTGATTAATAGTAATAATAGGGTTTTTTTTTATTATTAACGCTTTTAGCAAAGTACTCTAAATAGTACATCTCGTTATAAAAGATTTATATCTTTTTCATAATGGTGGTCATTTTTGGCATCAGCATTCAATTTTTCGTCAGAGGCTGTTACTAGTTCTACTTTGGTCTTTATACACTGACCTGAAATATCAATATCACATGACATCTTTGACATTTTCATTCTCAGGAGATGGGGAAACATCATGTTCATCTAATTCTAATTAAAACCTAAAATACTCAGTTTCGGTAACTTTTTCTTAGGAGTGATATAATGTAGTTTAAAATTTTCTAAGTGACTGTACAAAACAGCTTCAATATTTTGGTGGTGTCCGAATCGTCAGTGAAAAAAATATTAAAATTAAAAAGTGTCAATTCGGACACAGTGTCCGAATTTATTGTGTCCGAATCGTCAGCAACCCGTAAAGTGGGTAAAGTAGATCATACTTTTCAGCAAATCTTGATTGTACAACCCCCTAAATGTTATACAGATACTAGCTGTCCCGACAGACGTTGTCCTGTCAAATGCAAATAATCCCACAGAAAAAAGCACTACTTTTTTCCCGATCTTTACGCCATCCTTATCACTTAGTGGTATGAAAAATAGATAGTAGCCGATTCTCAGACCTACTGAATATGCATGTAAAATTTGGTAAAAATCGGTAAAGCCGTTTCGGAGGAGTAAGGTAACTAACATTGTGACACGAGAATTTTATATATAAGAAGATCTACGATTAGACAAACATACACGTATTAAAAAAACACTGATTCGTCCAAGTCGGTTAAGAGATCTTCGCTCTCTTGATCAGTTCCTTAATTTTGTAAAAAAACAACCTATTATTAAGTGAATTTTTTGACTTTTTGTATGGGCTGGATAAGACGGAAAAAGTGATAAAACTGCCATTATCTTGAAAACCATCAAATTTAAAAAGAAACTCTCTGTAATTTACTTAGCTAGTATCTAACGCTAGCTATCTAACGAATTATATAAAAACCGGCCAAGTGCGAGTCGGACTCACGCACGAAGGGTTCCGTACCATTTAATAAATAATTATTTATAAAAAAAAGGCAAAAAAATACGTTTGTTGTATGAGAGCCCCCCTTAAATATTTATTGTATTCTGTTTTTAGTATTCGTTGTTATAGCAGCAACAGAAATATATGAAAATTTCAACTGTCTAGCTATCACGGTTCATGAGATACAGCCCTGTGACAGACAGACAGACGGACAGCGAAGTCTTAGTAATAGGGTTCCGTTTTTACCCTTTGGGTACGAAACCCTAAAAATGAACTGTTTAGCTATTCATAGTTTTGATTAAAAACGAAACTAGTGTTTTTGAAGAGCCAACTTTGGAAAATAAATCTATCGAGAAAAGTTTCACCAATCGCGTTTCTGCCTGTATTTTATCTAGATCATATCCATAAGTTATCTTTGTCTTAGAAAAGAAAACTGTATGTTTCGCGGTTATTGAGAAAAAACGATTCTGCTTTCATCAAAAACATTTATTACTCGTCTTAAATAACATAAGTGGACAAAATTAAAATGCGGCGGACGCTAAGTTGACATCATGTATTTAATATGCCATCATCTGAATAGCCGGATGACCATGTCCTTTGTTGAATACTCAATTTTAGGCTTCATGTATGTACCTAAGTTAGGTACATTAGATACTTAGTAGTTATAATCATTTATTACCAAACTAGCCGACGCGTGACAAACGTTGTTCTGTCAATTTTTTTTGTAACACAGGAAAAAGCAATTTCATGCAGCTTCCAATTTTTTTTACAGCAAATTTCATTTTAATCCGTTTTGTCGTTTATTTTTGATTAGGGAACAAACATAGCAGCCTTATCACAAACTTTCGCATTTATAATATTATTAAGATTAGGATTCTTATTAAAGCACCGTATAGTACGACTAGATAGGTTAATAATGTTCGGACCTACACTATGCAATCTTAATGAAAGGATGCGAAAACCATAGCGTCAATCGCAGGTTAAAGACACAAAATAATATCCAATATTTGCCTTGGAATTTCAAAGACCATCAATCGTCACACCACCCGGTTTCCAAGGTGTGCCTTTTGTTGTTTTTCATAACAGCTTTGCGCTCGCGCAGGTAGGGGTGACTCACCACTGTAGAAATCATAAAATTAAGTCTAGTTTTAACCCAAATTTACTCTCACACCGACATTCCCAAAACTATAGCTTACTTTAATATCCTCTTAATTAAATAGTTCGATTGAATAATAGTTATTTGTTATACAAGAGTGCATAGTTGCTTTTTAACCGCGTGTTCAATTTTGATGACCGAGCAAGCGAAGGATTCTAAAATTGAATCACGAGCGCAGCGAGTGATTCAAAATTAGAATCCTGAGCGTTAGCGAGGGAATCAAAAGAGCACGAGGTGAAAAATCTTTGCACTCGAGTGCAACACGTAACTTTTCATTCCACCTCAGCGAGGAAATGACTAAATGCAAAAAAAAAACGTTTACAATCACAAGATAGGTACTTTTATTTCAGTTTAGGTACTACTACATTATGACAGGTAAGTATTACAGAATAATCTTACTAGTGACGTGAAAAAATGCCGCGTAAAGAACCGCGTACAAAGCAAATTGAAAAAAGAACACCAAGAAGGTTCCGAGTCTGAGTTTTTAACAAATTAAAAAAAAGTTGTATGATATATTCGGCACCATAGAGGTAGCAGTAAATAGGTTTAATTATTTTTTTAATTCACAAACTTAGTGCACACGATGTTCTAAATTCAATTTACTTTATCCTCTAGAGAATAAAAACGGCTTTTGCACTCAGATATTGAAGAGCAAAAATACTCTTTCCGAGATGGTGGGATGAAAAAACTTTTAATACCCGTCAATGACAATGTAATAGTATGTGACAGGTGATGATTCTGATTATTTTAGATTTATTCTTCTTCTGATTTCTAGCTCGAAGGAGGATATTACAAAAGCTGGTCTTGATAAAAATACAATAATAGTTTTAATATACCGAAAAAAAAAATTGACCGTTGCAGCAGAAGCTTCTTATGATCTGAGCACTGTCAGCATGATTTATTATTGCACTATCACAAAGTTATCGAGGTTTCTTTTTAACCGAAAATTGGCACTAATTTATGGTCTCAGTACTAGAAAATACTACACAAATTACAACGGAGACGGCGAGCTATTTATGAATGGATAGAATCGTGAAAATATGAGTAGCTATGTGGTAGGTGCGTATGAATAAACGGTTAACTAAATATTGTGTTTTTTTAAGGATATTATTTTTAATTTTTTAATTTAAGTTTTAACTACTTAAATTTAATTAGTAACAGACACTGACAATACGTTATTATTTTTTTTGGTAATTAAAAACTAGTGTTGTATAAAACTTATTTAACATCGAAACCGAAAACGAAAGAATTTATCTTCCACGGGTTAGGTATTACACAAAATACCTAGGTATTCTATGTAGAGTAGACTAGACACAGGTATTATGGAAACTAGTTTTTATGCTAGACACAAAATATTGTGCAAAAAGTATTTTATGAAGCTGTGAGTTGACATTATAAAACGTTTGAATTACAATCTCAGACATCGCAAGAGCCGTTAAGATTGTTCTCGAAAAGTTAGATTCATTGTTGCTGATTTAACTTCGTGAATGAATTTATTTTCAAAACAAATAGGCTCACCATCGTCTAATAATTACAATTATTTTGTTTTAAATATTTAATAAAAACATACTAGGTAAGTACTACAAAAAGGAAAATTTTTGTTACTTAAGTTCTTAAAAAAAAATCTAAATAAATACCCAAAAGTTAAGCGAAAAATGTATGTTTTATGGATAAACTCTAACTTTTTAGAAGTCGTTTAAAAATAAGTTCTTACTTCTAAAATGGTCATCTTCCCGCTGGGTTATCGCGATCACTAAAGCGGTAAACCTATAGACAATATTGTAGAGTCGGGTGGTTGAAGGTAAACTGGCAATATGTTATTTATTGCTTTTGGTGGCGCCTATCTTTTAATAATTTTAAACGTCTCCACTCAATATTTTCTGTAGAGCTCCCACATAATTGCAAATTATTTATTCTTCCTGCGTCACAGAGTACTTTATGATCTCTACGAGTAATTGTTTGTATATATGGAACTTCTTTTTATCGGGGTCTTTGATGGATGACTGATGGATGAGTGATGAATGACAAATCTGAAATCTAAAATTTAGTTTTGACTCATCACAATATTTCCTCGAACAGACGTTGCTCGGATTGGGGTTACCTTCTTCTGTACTCACTACTTTTGATGTGAAACATTGTACACATGTGTATAGTGAGCAGTTGTTAACTTGCGGCATGCGTTGCGGGTTACACGCGACTACCCGGACAAGATGAGTTGCTGCCATTGAACTATATTACTATTACAACTCACTGGTTGCTGCCGAAGAAGTGCCATCAGCGTCCGATCCGGTTCGCGATATGCTGTCACCATTGACCACACAGCCCGTCGATGGCTGTCACGCTTTTTTGTATTAAAATAGTTTAAATAATTTCGATGTTTCACATCTGCTAGGAGTCATACACGACGGCTCTCATTTTTATTATTACCTTCTTTCCTATGTATTACTACAATTATATTATTGTAAAATTGGGATGCTTTTTACTGAATGATCAACTATTTCTCGTTTGGGTATTTTAACATACCTCTAGTTATAGTTAAGTATCAATTTATTGCTTGTTATTTTTATTATCTGTAAATAGTGTAGGTAAGTCGTCTCTTCAGGGTCAATAATTAATCCAATTCCATTTAGTTTTCATACTTTTATCCATTTTTTATTCATCTATACTAATATTATAAAGAGAAAAGTTTTGTTTTTTTTTGTTTTTCTGTATGTTTGTAATGGATAAACTCAAAAACTTCTGAACCGATTTAAACATTTTTTTCACCATTACCAAGCTACATTATCCCTGAGTAACATAGGCTATTTTTTATTTTGAAAAATTAATAAATTCTTTATAAGAATGACGATAGTTTGAAGCAAGGTGTAAAAAATTGCTAAAAATTTTGCTTTCTTCGTGTGCGCTACAAAAACTATTGAACGGGAATTGTAACGGGAACGAGAATGGGAACGGGAACGGGAATGGGAACGGGAACGGAAGACAACATTTGTTAATTCTAAAGCGATACGAAGTTCGCGGGGTCAGCTTGTATTTCCTAGTACATTAATATCGCTAAACATCCAATTTACTTCCCTCCAAAAACATCTCTGTGAGAATACCTGTCAGAGTGACAGTTGACTTTGCTCAAAAACCAAGCATAGAACCAAACGTGTATTCTACCTACGTTAAGCGTACCACTGAATAATTACTTATATATTTTAGTATGCCTTTACAATAGGTACATTTGTTAAATTTATCACAAATAGCTTAGGAATTTAGAGATTCAATTTGAACAATGCAGTTTAATGAGTTGGTGAACGGGTTCCGTAGACAAGTTAATTAAATTAGCTATCTGACACATGTCATGACGTTCGCCGCAAACAGTCGCACCTGCTTGTACCTTATGCGGTTTGTGATTGACACCATGATGTTGATATGATACACACCTCACAACGCCTTGTTCATCTTTCCCTCGTCAAATGATTTATATACAGGGTAGAAGACTACTCCCGAAAACTGAAATTGGATGTTCAATTCAGACCATGCATCTTGGCCCATTATCACCGAAAAAAAGAAAAAAATTGGCGAATTTTTCAACCTCAGAATTAGACACATTTCCAAAATCAGATTGCCTGAATGAAAATGCGTTGCCTGAATATAATTTTTAGTTTGGATTCAGTTTATTAGATGCTTCAGTAGTTTTTTGGTTTATCTGGTACAAACAAAAATATTTTTTTCTCCATAAAGCAGTGTAGATTTCCCCATTATTTTTAGGATTTCATTATTACATTTTAGGTACTTTATTAAAAACAGCGGAAGCTCCGAAAATATTTCAAGCTGAATCTACTACGAGTAATTTTGATTGCACAACTGTTGTGACATAAAGAACACAGTTGGTAGAACAACAATGCATTCCAATTACCAAACGTTTGTCTGGCGACAAAGGAGGTCCAATTCTTTAAATATTATTTAATTGTCTGTGGAAGGCTTTTGTATTTGAAACTATTTTTAAGACCATTAATGTTTTTTTTTTTTAAATTATTGTTCTAACATCACTACATAGTATAAAGCAAAGTCGCTTTCCGCTTCCCGCGTATGTATGTATGTATGTTTGCTTATATCTTTAAAACTACACAACGGATTTTGATGCGGTTTTTTTAATAGATAGAGTGATTCAAGAGGAAGGTTTATATGTATAATACATGCATAATATAGTAGAGAAACACTGATAATTTTAGAGGTTTCTAATGTGATGTCGTAAATAAACACATTTTTTTTTCTACCATAAAGTCTGCGGTGGTATTAGAAATGTCTTACGCACAGCGAAGCGGGCACGGGTCAGCTAGTGGTATATAAATAAGTTTCCACTAAAGACTACTGGGAACCAGATGATTGATAGAATATATGAAAACTTTTTGTATTGAAAATAACATACATTTATTATTCGGCACAAAAATATTGTTCTGAGTAGGAATGGAACCCACAACCTACAACACAGAATGGACGACATAATGACAGTCTAGCTAAATTGTAGATGGACGAGACTAGCGGAAGACAATGATGGATGGCACGAAGAGAGGCCGATGCCCTTCACTGGTTAAAGTGGCTGGTGATCGATGATGATGATGAACATGCATTTGAATTTGATGATGATGATATGCATTGTAAATACTTAGGTATCTAGTTTAGAACTCGGAATGTGGATTTGAACGAAGTTTGTGAAATATTTACCCTTATATTGTTTCCGTTGTGACTTTATAATTTCATCTTTTTAGGGTTCCGTACCCAAAGGGTAAAAACGGGACTCTATTTCTAAGACCCCGCTGTCCGTCTGTCCGTCTGTCCGTCTGTCTGTCACCAGGATGTATCTCATGAACCGTGACAGTCGTCATTTTCACAGATGATGTATTTCTGTTGCCGCTATAACAACAAAATACTAAAAACAGAATAAGTGGGGCTCCAATACAACAAACGTGTTTTTTTGCCGTTTTTTTATAGATAATGGTACGCAACAAAAATAAAGCATTTTTATTTCATTTCATATCATGTAAGCAAACACCTTTTGTCTTTATCTGGGTAACCTGCTTATACTTACATTACAGTGTAA
Source organism: Hydriomena furcata (assembly GCA_912999785.1). NCBI lineage: Eukaryota > Metazoa > Arthropoda > Insecta > Lepidoptera > Geometridae > Hydriomena > Hydriomena furcata. Next base: position 3,026,397 of record OU538826.1, read on the forward strand.
TAATTGTATAATGATTAATACCTTCAAATATTTACATGGTTTACATAATTCATTGTTGCATCGGCATTTTAAAATCTCTTTGTAGTATGCAATTGTATGTTTAGAAAAGCTTAGAGCAAACTGCGCTGCTTTAGATCCTATGCAGTAATAACGCTATCTAATCTACATCTACGTTTGTATTGTACCCGCATCTCACGGAGGTAGCTAGGGACGAGCGCGCGCGACCGCGATTTTACGGATTATTATTATTTTTATATTATACTAACTGTCCCGACGCAACACAATCATAACACAATGGTATCCTAGAGATGGCAAAAGAAGTCAAGGACGACAACAAATGCGCTGGGAGGATGAGCTCAAACTTACTGCGGGACCCAAATGGAGAAGAGTTGCTCAGGACCGCAAACAATGGAAGCTACTGGAGGAGGCCTTTGCCAACAGGCACACTGAGCTGAGAGATATTTTATAACACAACTTAATAATTTAAATACCTACAATAATTTAAATCTCTCACTCAGTTCAAAGGGCTAAATAAATAAATAAATAACTGTCCGGAACTCCCAACACACGTTGTCCTGTCAAATTTAATAATCCTACAGATAAAGCACCTTCAGTTTTTTCAGAACTTTACGCTGATTTTCCAATATACACAAAACATTTCATAAAAATCGGTCAAGGCATTTCGAAGGAGTTTTGTTACAAACACTGTGACACGAGAATTTTATATATTTAAAATATTAACTAGCTTATTAGTAAGACTTCGTCAGAATAGATTCATAAAATCGACTTTTAAAGACATTATCATAAAACAGAAATTCCTGAAAACCAAAAAAATGTTTTGGGAAAAAGTAGCCTATATTCGTCGCCAAGACCTGAAACTGTATCTATATTAAATTTCATCGTCTGTTTTTGTCTGTGATAACATCACAGACAAACAGAAAGACAGTAACTTTCGCATTTATAATATTAGTAAAAAAAAAGTAGAATATCTGTCTAAATATTCGAATTTTGAAATTTTATGTCTTTAAAAAAAGATTATGTATCTAAACCTTTTTTTGAACCATTAATTATACTGGCAATCCTTTCTTAAAAAAAATGTTTAAATAAATTATGCATACTAACTTGTGTTCAAAAAAGATCAAAAACATTCCGTTTTACGGATCGTAACAGAACAAGAAGCCACACCAGTGACACCACTAACAAAGTGCAAACAAGGGTCGGCTGAGGGCCGTAGAGCGGCTCTTATGAACGAGTCGTCGGCAGCTCTACCTACGGACTACGGAGGGCAACGACTTTCGGCAGAATGAATGAATGAAATACAGAAAAACGAATGCAATTCAATGTTACCTAACAAAATAATTTTGTACCTAGGAACTACTAATTTTGGGAGGCGACTATATGTAGGTTCACGTCCGGGAAAATGGCCAACGAACGATTCGGTTAGCGTTCGGAAAACTTAGTTTACAAAAATCGATTTATATGTGTAATTTACATAATCGATTTTTTAAAAATAGATTTTTTGAAATCCAAAAAGAGAAATCTCTAATTTCTCTAATTGCGTGAGTGTGAGTGTCTCGTAAAATTTTGTGTAAATTTTCGTTACGAAATTTCTGGATTCGGTCTCCACGCTCAAGGCCCGCGATAGAAGCTATGCAATAGCTTAAAACATCATGTAAATGAATCATCAGGTAAAAGAATATGCGCGTTCATAAATAAAAAAAACAACAAAAAAATATATAATTATACATGTTGAATTGAGAATCTCCTCTTTTCTCCTCTTTTGTCGGTAAAAATAAGAACAAACTAGTATATAAGAAAAATAAAGAACAATAAAAAAAAAATGGTTCACGTTAGTAATCCCCAAGTACGGTATACATCCTCTCAGATCTCCAGGCGCTTAGATCCTTGAAAATGTCTAGAGGAGGTAGTCAGAGGCACGTACACTGAACAATACCGGTACGAAATAAAAACTAGGGTATTATAAAATCGAATACAACAATGTAATACAAGTTATTTTTGTATTGTAACACGATATTTAGTTAGTAATTCGAGATGTCGCTATTTGGCGTAGAGAGAACTTGCAGTTCCTTTGTGAGAGCGATATTGTTTATGTTTGCAACATATTTTCACACATTTCATATTTCAATGTGTATAGGTTTCATGTTACATTATTTCATAGCTGTGTTGGCTGAGTGGGAGGTACCTCTACTTTCAATCTGAAGGTCGTTGGTTCGAATCCCGGCGAGCATCAATGGATTTTTCTATTCGATAAATGTATATGCATCAAAAATACGTGCTCAAAACGGTGGAGAAACCAGTTAGTATTCTTATAAGCGGCGATGGGTTTGGAACCTGTCACGTATGGAATGCTAACTACTGCAAAATGTGGGCATGTGGCAAATAAAATGTTTGGACGTGCCTCTGACTACCCCCACTAGACATTTTCAAAGGATCTAAGCGTCTAGAGATAAATTAAGGTAAGAAAAAAATCAAAAACTTTTTACAATTAAACCAACATGAAATATTTGTTAAATTCTCTGAATTCATGCAGTTTACATGAAAAAACTGAAAATAGCACTGCACGTAACATTTGTAATGAAAACGTTAATATGTCTGTGCACCAGGCAGTAGCAGCACTAGGGTGACCATGAAACACTGTTTATTGTAACAAAATTATTATTCAAACTATCGTTATTTTTTTATATTTTTGATCGTCGTGAAAATAAGTTCAAGGTTATTACGTGATGAAGACCAGTGTCAAAATCTATAGTTATATTAGCAGACCCGGCCATGCGTTCCTGTGTCAATAGATATCGCCATCTGTTAGAATCTTTTGGAGCAAACAGATAATTGTGACTGTCAGATAATAAACAAATAATCACTACATAGTATAAAGCAAAGTCGCTTTCCGCTTCCCGCGTATGTATGTATGTATGTTTGCTTATATCTTTAAAACTACACAACGGATTTTGATGCGGTTTTTTTAATAGATAGAGTGATTCAAGAGGAAGGTTTATATGTATAATACATGCATAATATAGTAGAGAAACACTGATAATTTTAGAGGTTTCTAATGTGATGTCGTAAATAAACACATTTTTTTTTCTACCATAAAGTCTGCGGTGGTATTAGAAATGTCTTACGCACAGCGAAGCGGGCACGGGTCAGCTAGTGGTATATAAATAAGTTTCCACTAAAGACTACTGGGAACCAGATGATTGATAGAATATATGAAAACTTTTTGTATTGAAAATAACATACATTTATTATTCGGCACAAAAATATTGTTCTGAGTAGGAATGGAACCCACAACCTACAACACAGAATGGACGACATAATGACAGTCTAGCTAAATTGTAGATGGACGAGACTAGCGGAAGACAATGATGGATGGCACGAAGAGAGGCCGATGCCCTTCACTGGTTAAAGTGGCTGGTGATCGATGATGATGATGAACATGCATTTGAATTTGATGATGATGATATGCATTGTAAATACTTAGGTATCTAGTTTAGAACTCGGAATGTGGATTTGAACGAAGTTTGTGAAATATTTACCCTTATATTGTTTCCGTTGTGACTTTATAATTTCATCTTTTTAGGGTTCCGTACCCAAAGGGTAAAAACGGGACTCTATTTCTAAGACCCCGCTGTCCGTCTGTCCGTCTGTCTGTCACCAGGATGTATCTCATGAACCGTGACAGTCGTCATTTTCACAGATGATGTATTTCTGTTGCCGCTATAACAACAAAATACTAAAAACAGAATAAGTGGGGCTCCAATACAACAAACGTGTTTTTTTGCCGTTTTTTTATAGATAATGGTACGCAACAAAAATAAAGCATTTTTATTTCATTTCATATCATGTAAGCAAACACCTTTTGTCTTTATCTGGGTAACCTGCTTATACTTACATTACAGTGTAATAATTGTATAATGATTAATACCTTCAAATATTTACATGGTTTACATAATTCATTGTTGCATCGGCATTTTAAAATCTCTTTGTAGTATGCAATTGTATGTTTAGAAAAGCTTAGAGCAAACTGCGCTGCTTTAGATCCTATGCAGTAATAACGCTATCTAATCTACATCTACGTTTGTATTGTACCCGCATCTCACGGAGGTAGCTAGGGACGAGCGCGCGCGACCGCGATTTTACGGATTATTATTATTTTTATATTATACTAACTGTCCCGACGCAACACAATCATAACACAATGGTATCCTAGAGATGGCAAAAGAAGTCAAGGACGACAACAAATGCGCTGGGAGGATGAGCTCAAACTTACTGCGGGACCCAAATGGAGAAGAGTTGCTCAGGACCGCAAACAATGGAAGCTACTGGAGGAGGCCTTTGCCAACAGGCACACTGAGCTGAGAGATATTTTATAACACAACTTAATAATTTAAATACCTACAATAATTTAAATCTCTCACTCAGTTCAAAGGGCTAAATAAATAAATAAATAACTGTCCGGAACTCCCAACACACGTTGTCCTGTCAAATTTAATAATCCTACAGATAAAGCACCTTCAGTTTTTTCAGAACTTTACGCTGATTTTCCAATATACACAAAACATTTCATAAAAATCGGTCAAGGCATTTCGAAGGAGTTTTGTTACAAACACTGTGACACGAGAATTTTATATATTTAAAATATTAACTAGCTTATTAGTAAGACTTCGTCAGAATAGATTCATAAAATCGACTTTTAAAGACATTATCATAAAACAGAAATTCCTGAAAACCAAAAAAATGTTTTGGGAAAAAGTAGCCTATATTCGTCGCCAAGACCTGAAACTGTATCTATATTAAATTTCATCGTCTGTTTTTGTCTGTGATAACATCACAGACAAACAGAAAGACAGTAACTTTCGCATTTATAATATTAGTAAAAAAAAAGTAGAATATCTGTCTAAATATTCGAATTTTGAAATTTTATGTCTTTAAAAAAAGATTATGTATCTAAACCTTTTTTTGAACCATTAATTATACTGGCAATCCTTTCTTAAAAAAAATGTTTAAATAAATTATGCATACTAACTTGTGTTCAAAAAAGATCAAAAACATTCCGTTTTACGGATCGTAACAGAACAAGAAGCCACACCAGTGACACCACTAACAAAGTGCAAACAAGGGTCGGCTGAGGGCCGTAGAGCGGCTCTTATGAACGAGTCGTCGGCAGCTCTACCTACGGACTACGGAGGGCAACGACTTTCGGCAGAATGAATGAATGAAATACAGAAAAACGAATGCAATTCAATGTTACCTAACAAAATAATTTTGTACCTAGGAACTACTAATTTTGATTATAAATACTTATATCTACATAATGTAAATATAATAAAAGAATCAAGACTCAAAACACACCTACCTAACTCATTAAATTATTTTTTTGATCAGAAGACTTAACTTATCTATCTGTTTGTTTGACCAGGTTTTATTCGAAAACTACTAAATTAATTTTCATAAATTCTGTATCACCTGGTAGCTTAGGGTCCCAGTGTCAGTTTTCCATTTTTTTACGTTAACTAGAACTTAAATTATGATTATGAATTATTGTTAAACAAAAATAATTTGTCCATAGTAACTTTGTAATATATGCTACGAGTATGTATGCCTGCTAACCTATTATCTATTAAATGCCGTAGTGTGACCACAAATACCTATAATTATATCTTTAAATGTCATGTGACCACAAAGTGAGTTTTTTGTTGAGATATTTTTGCGCGAGGAGTGCACGTGGGCTTGCATTAGATGATATTTTTATTAACCTTATAAACCACTCGGTGGCTAAGCGTCTATTTATAATAATCTGACGCAACCTTTGAGGCTGTAGGTAACTCTCTAAACCAGTGATCCCTAAAGTAGTCTATTTCGATCCCCACGGGTCAATGACGACCGGCAAGAGGTAACGGCAGCGGTAAAATTGGGACTATGAAATGTAAAGAGTCTACGATAGTAGAACTCATGACTGTAGAAAAACATAGCAAGTGGTCTTCTAGACGAAATAGTTTGGGGACCTCTGCTCTAAAGGTTTGCCTGGAGAACAATCATAAGTCAAATAGTAATTAAAAAAATATATAGGATCATGACTGTTACTGTTATCCCCAAGTACGGTAGACATCCTCTCGGATCGCCAGGCGCGTTGATCATTAAAGGTGTCTAAAGGTGATCAGAGGCACGTCCAAACATGCCCACATTTTGCATTAGTTACCATTCCATACGTGACAGGTTGCAAGCCCATGGCCGCTTATAAGAATAATAGTAATCAGTTGATAAAATATCTTTACCCTCTGACCTTTCTGGATGACTGTTATTCTGACGTTGTGCACAGTTTAGTTTAATGGATGCCTTTAGGCATATTCTAACCTGATCTTAGGATACGCCTGATACGTCAGATTATGCAAAATGATTGTCCATTACATAGGTCATGCGAAACTTGTACAAATAAGGCCGTAATCAACTAAGAGCATTTTACCATAGTTTGTGCAATTCCGTTCTATTCTGTCCCCAAAAGATTTAAGTACGATGAAAATGTTTAGACGTGCCTCTGACTAACCCCTTAAGACATCTTTAATTATCTGAGCGCCTGAAGATCTGAGAGGATGTCTACCGTACTTGGGTATTACAGTCGTCTCGTGATCCTATTTCATATAAAATGACGCGTTTCGGCTATTTTCGTCTATCTATAATACATAGTGCCGTGTTGGCTGAGTAGGAGGTACCTCGACTTTCAATCTGAAGGTCGTGAGTTCGGATCCCGGTGTGCATCAATGGATTTTCTGTTTGAAAAATGTATATGCGTATCAAAAACACGTGCTCAAAACGGTGAAGGAAAACATCGTGAGGAAACCAGTTAGTATACGTATAAGCGGCGATGGGCTTGCAACCTGTCACGTATGGAATGCTAACCACTGCAAAATGTGGGCATGTGCCAAATTTAATGTTTGGACATGCCTCTGACTACCCCCACTAGACATCCTCAAAGGATCTAAGCGTCTGGAGATCTGAGAGGATGTCTACCGTACTTGGGGATTACAGTCGTGATCCTATTTCTTTCCATTAATACATAACCAATGCTGATGCGATATTGAATCTAATTGTAGAGCTATAAAAACAATCCCTGAGCTCGTTTGTGACTGACGATGTGCTACATGACGGACATTGGAAACGCACGTAATAGCTGGTGGTTAATATTCGTTCCCTTTCATGAACATTTTTGTCTTATTTTGTCGAACACATCCCGAAGTATTTTACATGTGTTTGCGGTAGGATATTGACCGTTCCCGGCACCTTTGTTTACTTTCCACATTGAGATCGCGCCAGGACTGTCCGGAGTCCGGCTAAAGATAGGACGGTGTAGGCTGTGCATCACAATTTGTAATAAGGGATTAAAAAGTACGGATAACATTGTTGTCCATAATAAGGGACTCAAAAGTAGATACGGATAATATCAGCCTCACAGCTCATTTGGTAGTATCTCTGGTTGTGGGTTCGATTCCTACCAAGGATTATATATCTGGGTGTACTAAAAGTAATTATGCTTAGTTTGAAGCTAGAGGCCTTGTGTAAAATTTCTACCAATATGTATTACGAATGTTAATACTTTAAAAACTAAATTTTAGAATTATTCAAGGTACACTTGCGGCATTGTGTCAAGTGTCAACCTTAATAATTTAAGTTTTTAAGCTAGGTACTTACTTAATTTGTAAATTATTTTAACAATTGAATTTTGAACCGAATTTTTGTTCAGGTTTCTGAAAAATGAAGCAAACATGTGTATAATCTTCTCTTCTTCTTCTTAATATATACATATAAATTACGTGTCACGTTGTTTGTCCGCGATGTACTCCCTAAACTACTTAACCGATTTTAATCAAACTTTGAACACTGTGTGCAGTTTGATCCAACTTGAAAGATAGGATAGTTTACATCTCAATGTATAGTCGCAATATTATTTTATTGCAAACTAGCTGACCCGTGCCCGCTTCGCTGTGCGTAAGACATTTCTAATACCATCGCGGACTTTATTGTAGAAAAAAAAATGTGTTTATTTACGACATCACATTAGAAACCTCTAAAATTATCAGTGTTTCTCTACTATATTATGCATGTATTATACATATAAACCTTCCTCTTGAATCACTCTATCTATTAAAAAAAACCGCATCAAAATCCGTTGTGTAGTTTTAAAGATATAAGCAAACATACATACATACGCGGGAAGCGGAAAGCGACTTTGCTTTATACTATGTAGTGATTATTTGTTTATTATCTGACAGTCACAATTATCTGTTTGCTCCAAAAGATTCTAACAGATGGCGATATCTATTGACACAGGAACGCATGGCCGGGTCTGCTAATATAACTATAGATTTTGACACTGGTCTTCATCACGTAATAACCTTGAACTTATTTTCACGACGATCAAAAATATAAAAAAATAACGATAGTTTGAATAATAATTTTGTTACAATAAACAGTGTTTCATGGTCACCCTAGTGCTGCTACTGCCTGGTGCACAGACATATTAACGTTTTCATTACAAATGTTACGTGCAGTGCTATTTTCAGTTTTTTCATGTAAACTGCATGAATTCAGAGAATTTAACAAATATTTCATGTTGGTTTAATTGTAAAAAGTTTTTGATTTTTTTCTTACCTTAATTTATCTCTAGACGCTTAGATCCTTTGAAAATGTCTAGTGGGGGTAGTCAGAGGCACGTCCAAACATTTTATTTGCCACATGCCCACATTTTGCAGTAGTTAGCATTCCATACGTGACAGGTTCCAAACCCATCGCCGCTTATAAGAATACTAACTGGTTTCTCCACCGTTTTGAGCACGTATTTTTGATGCATATACATTTATCGAATAGAAAAATCCATTGATGCTCGCCGGGATTCGAACCAACGACCTTCAGATTGAAAGTAGAGGTACCTCCCACTCAGCCAACACAGCTATGAAATAATGTAACATGAAACCTATACACATTGAAATATGAAATGTGTGAAAATATGTTGCAAACATAAACAATATCGCTCTCACAAAGGAACTGCAAGTTCTCTCTACGCCAAATAGCGACATCTCGAATTACTAACTAAATATCGTGTTACAATACAAAAATAACTTGTATTACATTGTTGTATTCGATTTTATAATACCCTAGTTTTTATTTCGTACCGGTATTGTTCAGTGTACGTGCCTCTGACTACCTCCTCTAGACATTTTCAAGGATCTAAGCGCCTGGAGATCTGAGAGGATGTATACCGTACTTGGGGATTACTAACGTGAACCATTTTTTTTTTATTGTTCTTTATTTTTCTTATATACTAGTTTGTTCTTATTTTTACCGACAAAAGAGGAGAAAAGAGGAGATTCTCAATTCAACATGTATAATTATATATTTTTTTGTTGTTTTTTTTATTTATGAACGCGCATATTCTTTTACCTGATGATTCATTTACATGATGTTTTAAGCTATTGCATAGCTTCTATCGCGGGCCTTGAGCGTGGAGACCGAATCCAGAAATTTCGTAACGAAAATTTACACAAAATTTTACGAGACACTCACACTCACGCAATTAGAGAAATTAGAGATTTCTCTTTTTGGATTTCAAAAAATCTATTTTTAAAAAATCGATTATGTAAATTACACATATAAATCGATTTTTGTAAACTAAGTTTTCCGAACGCTAACCGAATCGTTCGTTGGCCATTTTCCCGGACGTGAACCTACATATAGTCGCCTCCCAAACGGAAACCGACTCATCGGTCTTGTCTCCGAACGCAAACCGAACCATTGATCGTTTTTCCGAACGTGATCCGACCAATAGTCGCTTCACAAACGGGAACCGACCCATCGATCGTCTCTCCGAAAGCGATCCGAACCATAATAATTAGATTTTTTGGAAAATCGATTTATTTGTAGGGACAAAAAATCGATTATTAGTTAATAGATTTTTTTTCAATCAATATTACATCCCTATGACTCATGTCATGCCTGCTTAAGAGTGATTTTCGCATTCCAGCGCCATCTAGTTTCATTTGATGATACTACGTTATTATAGGTGCTTTTCGCGGTCTCATGCGAAAGCTCGGGGTTTGAGAGGTTCGCAATTCCGCTGGCAGGTGGCGCTATTTTACCACTATCGGTAAATAGGTGGTACTTCACAGACATGATCGACTAAAAAGTTTGAAATTGAATTATTGAATTCATGTAGTTAGGTAAATATCGAATCCTGGCCGTGCATCAATGGATATTTCTGTTCGAAAAATGTATATGCGCGTTACACGTGCTTATAACGGTGAAGGAAAACATCGTGAGAAAACCTGTTAGTATTCTTGAAAGCGACGACGGGCTTGCAACCTGTTACGTGTGGAATGCTAACTACGTAGTTAGGTAAATAGGTAGGTTAAAGATTTTGACATCTATCGATGAATAGCAGAACTTTTAATGACTTTTTGAAATATCACGCTTGTCTCTTTAGTTTAGCAACTCGCCAATAGGTGGCATTGGTTGTATCGGCGTTACTGCGCATGCCTAATCCCCCTCTTCCCCCGCAATATAGGGATGTAAAAAAAAAAAAAAAAAAATTTTCTTTTTCTTTTCTTATCGGTCACCACGCTCAAAAAGTTGAATATCAAAGAAAAACAAAGGAAAAAAGGATAAATAAAATAAATAAATAAATAATTATAAATACATAAGTTGATAAAAAATGTTATGCAATAGCTTTACCGCGGCAGTCTCCGAGTGCCACACGTCTTTTTTTTTTCTATTGTGTAAAGAACAGTCCTAAGACAAAATATCTTCATGTAGGACTAATAGTTTCTAAACCTGTAAGTTAATAAAACTTGAAAAACGAATATCGTCCCTTGACTTATAGATTAATAAAAACATTTCGTCGGTTATTTTTTTAGTATATTAAACGTATTTTTAATAGAATTACGGCCAAAATGATAAACAACCTCGATAGTTTTAATATAACCCTGATTTCACTCTACAATAAGAGTTTTTATCAGTTTCTTATAAGGCTTGTAATCGATTTTAGTACATAAATATTTCTAGTTTCATGACATGGATTTAGAACGCCCGGTAGTTTCAAATATCAACGACTCGGTACCGATACCGGTATCAATATAAATAACGGTATTTCTTGAAACCGCCACCACTGATTTAGACTAGACGTAACGTTGTACTTGTACCGGTAATTTCACCGGTACCGGTATCAACATATCGATATTTTCAATAAGTAACCGTAACTTATCGCTGTGGTGCAGTTATTATTGGTACTTACAGGCAGCAAGCCTTGGTGACAACCGCCGATAGCAATATCGACTCTATCATAGTCGAATAGGGCTCATTTTAGCGTGAAATAAACAGATTGCACCTTTTTTTATCACACTATCGTGAAGGTTTTCGCATACTTATGAGGATTTAACGGCTGAGTAGTTTATTGAAATGCAATTTTATGCCTTTAATCCCAACTCGACCTATTCATAAACAGTTAAGTGATTTTACATGGCTTTGCGAAGTAGTTTTTAGGGTTCCGTACTCTAAGGGTAAAAACGGGACCCTATTACTAAGACTCCGCTGTCCGTCTGCGTCCATCTGTCTGTCACCAGGCTGTATCTCATGAACCGTGATAGCTAAACAGTTCAAATTTTCACAAATGATGTATTTCTGTTGCCGCTATAACAAATACTAAAAACAGAATAAAATAAATGATTTAGTGGGGCTCATACAACAAACGTGTTTTTTTTTTTGCCGTTTTTCATAGATCGTACGGAACCCTTCGTGCCCAATCCGACTCGTACGCCGGTTGTTATAAATAGTTGTTTTTTCTCGTGTATTTAAAATATTTTTCTTTTATTCGCAGGTAAAGATTGGGACATCAGATGAGAATGCGCGAAGATTAAGATAAGGCGATGAATGGTGAGGAGATAATCGAGATGTGTACACAAAAAATACTTATACAACTTAGCACATGTATGCTACTTGAGAATGAGAATTATGCTGACATGTAAATAGGAAGGTGCAAGGCAGGATGTATGGGTGTTTTTTTCAGTTCATCTAAATATATAAAACTCTAAAGGTTTGCCAGACATAGCGCGGCATTCGCAGGATACAAGTTTGCATGACTGGTTTAAACATAAAGGTAAATGTGCGCGTGGCCGTCGTCCAATCATAGAGCGGTTAATCGCGCGCGGCTGCCTCGTTCGAATGCCGCGCAATGTCTGGTCACGACATACAATAGAGTATTTATCTATCTCTTAGGTTAAGCAAAGCTTATGTAACAGGCGATATTCATTAATTAGTTATTCATATTTTAATATACAATAGGGGAAATCTTTGGTACGAGTATAACGCATCCTAACTGTCACCAATCAAAACTATAGATTTTAAACAAGTTTGTTTACAATGCTTAATTATTGACTGCCAAAATTTAAAATGCGCAAAGCCGCGGTAGGCTCCACAACCGGGTCTATGACCCCTACCTTCCACTCAGCCGAAACAACTAGTTAGAGCATTACCCTGAAAAATATTCTTAGTTTAATATCTCACTTTTGTGCCTGTTTTAACGTAATTCTCTTTGGCAGTAATAAGCCATTGACCCACAACCAGAGCACTACGATTACGCATGCACGTAGGTAATCTAAATAATATACATAAAACTCTGACTGACTGACTGACTACGCACAGCTTAAACCGCCTGGAGGCATGAAACTAGAGGGTATCTTTATTTTATGGTGTTCTTACATACAGTGGGCATACAGAGAAAGCATCTAAGCCATGTTTGTTGCTTGATTCTTCTTTGCTTGGTCGCGAGAAACATGCGTAGCTTCAAAATGATCATTGTAGTTTTATTGACATAATACTTTAAGAATTTGAATTCTCGAAACTAAACAGGTTTCGAAGTCTACATACTTTTCAATTCAATTCAATTCTTTTCCCTGGCTGTTGTGACTGATTGTCACAATTCTGCCAATGTCAGTGTCATTCTAGTTTGTAAACCTTATTGGAGATAGTGTTTAAGAAATATGGCTTTTTATAAAATAATATGGCTGGGTTGTTAGAGAAATATCAACTCTTCAAAACGATTTCACATTATCGACGACAGACACAGTGACAGTGCTCCGATATATTCGGCCAAACCGCACTCTTAGAAATTGACGTCTGTCATAGTAGAATGTATGATGTCAATTGTCAGAAGTAGGTAATGTCGGTCTTTCCATCTTTCAAAATAGGTTTAGTAGGAAACGATGTAAGGTATGTCCCGATATATCTTAGATCGTTTTCAAGAGTAGACTTGTTCGATTACTTCACGTGAACGAAGTCATGAGGATTTCAACTAGTTTTATTTTCGCTGGCCATTTACACGCGGGAATACAAACGCGAAGCCCTATTGTAAATGTTGCGGTTGAAAGGTTAAACTGTTCATTACGCATTCTTACCGGTTGTAGCCGCTTCTGCAGACTGCATACCGCGTAGTCCATGGCGTGATGAATCAAAATAAACCGCGATAGACCTCATATCAAATACTTCAAATCAGATTACAAGGAAATTCAGTTTGATCACGCTTTACTATGAGTAGCTGGATGACCTAGCTTTTCTCGGTATTTCATTGCCTGAAAACACGGATAAAACTACGTTTTCTAAGAATGAAACCTAAACGAAAGAAGAAAAAGAAGAACGAAACCTCCTGCATACTAAGTTTCAGGAAAATTGGTTGGAGCCGTTTTCGAGATTCAGATTATATTTATACAAGAATAGCTCGTCTAAAGATATTAGATAGATAGATAGATAGATTAACTAGTTACTGCCTCGCTCACGTATTACCTACTTGGATAAAAAATATCCTTGATATTATGATATTCCAATAGGTATTTTTATTACGGTAGTCATCCTCTCAGTTCTCCAGGCACTCAGATCCTTTGAAGATGTCTAGAAGGGATAGTCAGAGGTACGCCCAAATACTATATTTGGCACCTGCCCACATTTTGCAGTAGTCATTCCACACGTGACAGGTTGCAAGCCCAGCGCCGTTTGATTACCTTCTTACGATTACTAGTGAACTGACACAATAAGGTCGAGTAGATAGACACAAGCTATAATCTTGAACCTATTCGCTTATTAGACTAACCCTCGTATTCAAGAACGACACTATGAGAACACGCAACCACAGAGGACGAAATCTTTTTTCATAAAAATCACTTTATGTGTTGTGCGACACTGCATAGTGTGACTAGAGGCACATTGTCGTGTGCCTCTAGCCAAAGTTGAGCTCTAAAGGCACACGGTAGTGTGCGCCATAATGCCGCTCAACACATAAAGTGATTTTTATGAAAAAAGATTTCGTCCACTGTGGGTGCGTATTCTCATAGTGTCGTTCTTGAATACGAGGGTTAGACATCTAGGCGATACGCGTTCTAACCAGTTATTACGCATCTTACCCGTTAACTGTAACACAAACATAATATCGTAGTGTCGATGGATGCAAGCCAACTCACCACGTGTACGTGTACGCTCGTAAGGCCGGGTTTTTTCAAAACGGTGTGCATTAATTACGGCCGTTTTTAGGGTTCCGTACCCAAAGGGTAAAAACGGGACCCTATTACTAAGACTTCGCTGTCCGTCTGTCCGTCTGTCTGTCACAGGGCTGTATCTCATGAACCGTGATAGCTAGACAGTTGAAATTTTCACAGATTATGTATTTCGGTTGCCGCTATAACAACAAATACTAAAAACAGAATAAAATAAATATCTAAATGGGACTCCCATAAAACAAACGTGTTTATTTGCTGTTTTTTATAGATAATAGTACGGAACCCTTCGTGCGTGAGTCCGACTCGCACTTGGCCGGTTTTTTATTTCAAAAGTGTATGGTGTTTGACATTTTGAGTAAACCCGCGGCTTCAGTCAGCAGTCCGCTTCAGCTTACGAATTGACAATTGTTTAACTAAAGCCTTGTTGGCTGAGTAGGAGGTATCTAGACTTTCAATCTGAAGGTCGTAAGTTCGAATCGCATCAAAAAACACGTGCTCAAAACGGTGAAGGAAAACATCGTGAGGAAACTAGTTAGTATTCTTATAAGTGGCGACGGGCTTGCAACCTGTCACGTATGGAATGCTAACTACTGCAAAATGTGGGCATGTGCCAAATATAATGTTTGGACGTGCCTCTGACTACCCCCACTAGACATCTTCAAAGGATTTAAGCGCCTGGAGATCTGAGTGGATGTCTACCGTACTTGGGGATTACAGTCGTGATCCTATTTATTTTTTATTTTTCTAACTAAACTGAAGGGTGAGGGGTGTAGAAAATTAAATCCGACTATGGACACGGCGATGGTTGTATAAAATAAATCATATATACGTATGTAAGTAGGTATATATAATAGATGCTAAAAAGGCTTTCATATTTACGTAGAAAAGTACCACATTTACGCAGTATACAAAGTACAAAAATATATTTGACGTAATGTTTAAATTACGTCAAATATATTTTTTTATCGCGTCTAGCTGCAGACGGTCGCCGTTTTTAATGAGCTCGAAGCGAGCGGATCGGTAGTGATTTGATGCATATTCAGAGAAATAGAAGACATGGCTCTAGAGTGATTCTCTCGGTAATACAAAGATTCTGAGTTCAATATCGATTGTGCACTCATGTGTTGTTGCACTCTTCACTCACTGTTCTTGCATTTGATAAGTCAAGAGAAGATTTTTTTTAACGACTACATCACTACATAGTATAAAGCAAAGTCGCTTTCCGCTTCCCGCGTCTGTATGTATGTCTGTATGTATGTTTGCTTATATCTTTAAAACTACACAACGGATTTTGATGCGGTTTTTTTAATAGATAGAGTGATTCAGGAGGAAGGTTTATATGTATAATGCTTAAAACATGCTTAATATATTAGAGAACCACTGATAATTTTAAGATTTCAAATCAGCGCGACTTTTTTTTAAATTTTAAATGCTGTTAACGAGTATACAAAGACATTCTGTAATATATTTTGGTATCAGCTTTGCACCCGTGCGAAGCCGGGGCGGGTCGCTAGTTTATACTAAAAGAATACATTTGCATTGTTCAACTTTGCTACGTACTTACAATTAATATATTGATCTATTTGTCTGCTTCCGCCCGCAGCTTCGCTCGCGCTACTCGATAAAAAGATAGCTTAGCTATTTTACAATTTGATTTTTAATAGAATTTTTGTACAATTTGATCCATGGTGCCGACTTACATACCTGTTATAGTAGCCATTTTCTTAAAATTTCCATAAAAAAAACGTTTTGAATTTTGTTATGGCGGCTAGCGACTAAATAACATCTGAATTAGGTTACTTCAAATTCCATTACAAAATACTTTGTAGAAGTATTAAATTTGAGAATTTGCACGAAACTTGACACAGTTCCGTGTCAAAACATAGGTAATAAAGACGCTAGGTTTGTCTGCATATTTCATACATTCAGAGTGACCTATTTACTTTGTGGGCAGGTGAGGTGGACACAATGGCGTGTGTTGAGGGCACTTCACCTAGATGCTTGGATAGCGCACATCGACCGACGGCAGAGCTTGAGAATACTTTGTCCGTTTAGTTTAAGTCAGTTCAATTCAAAGTTTTAAAAGTTATCTTGGCTCCTGGTAAGTCTTTTTGCGCCAGATGAAGGGTAGGTAATATTTTTCGTGAGTATGTAATATGTATGCATTATGTCCATTTCTTTGGCACGCTACACAGCCCAAATAACTCGACGAATAACAACATAATTATGAGGTGTCGTTGGATTAATCTCAACTGTGAGAGTGAATATATTAGAGGCCTATATATTTTTAAAATATGGCGCCCCCTCCCCAAAAAAGGGGGTATACATACATATACATACGCTTGAAAAAAGACCCAGGCGCAGTCGGGTAAAAAGATGCCAAAGGTATGCCTACCTACCTTTGGCATCTTTTTACCCGACTCTAGGTACTATGTAATTATAAAAGTATTTATCTAAAAATAATCGTTATTTACTGACGTTATTAAAATGTAAGTATGCATTTCTGATTCCAAGATTCCAAAGTAGATAGCCACAAGAATAAATAACCAGGCATGATTTAAACCGAGTTTAGCATTTGCGAACATTGTCATTCCACTCCAGACTTCAGTCGACGCAAGAATGCGGGAATCGTAAACTCAGCAATTCCTTACCGAGCGTCGAACTTCACTTATTACCGAGAACATTATGAACTATTCCAATTTGCATGTCATCACACCACTTGCCAAAACGATTCTTAAACTCATTAAAATAAGTGCGAAATTCCTTATATTATAACGTAGCTCTACCAGCTCTTGTAGATCCGTAGGTAAATGAGCCTTAGGTGAATGTTAATAAGGTTCGAATTCGATTATGGTTTGCGAGTAGGGAGAGAAGGAATGTAGCGAAATCTCAATCTCGCTAAATCGAAGACAATCGAGAAAATGATCTTCTGTCGGGAAAATAATCTTATTGCCTTTTCCGTTCATAAAGTTGATAAGTTTTGTAATTTCGGGAGAAAGCGAGAATATCATTTTCCGAGAGGAAATTTTATGGTAATAAAAGTGTCGCAAGTCAAAATAACTCTGAAGTACAGACAGTTGCAGAGTTGACTTTTAGAAATATCGAAACTTTTTATTTTAGGAGCCTTTTGAGGTACGGTACTCTAAAAAAGGTTTACTTTGAAGTAGGTTTTGATTATGTTGAGCTACTGTTTATATTATACTTGTCTTTATTATATACTAGCTGACCAGTGCCCGCTTCGCTGGTCGACAGAAAGTTTCACATCTGGTATTCCAATATTCAAAATAAATTATAGCCTATATGTTGACGAGGACTAATAACTACATAACAAAAAAGTTTTATCAAAATCCGTCCAGTAGTTTTTGCGTGAAAGTCGGACGACAGATAGACAGACAGACAGACAAAAATTTCAAAATGTTTTGTTTGGCTTGTGTTACTTGTATAAAGGCCCTTAGGAGTATTTTTTTAGTTTTTATTCAATGTACGGAATTGAACTCTTCTACAGTTTTATTATATGTATATAGATAATTAGCTATTACCCCCGACTTTGTCCACGTAGATACAGGAAATCTATTTTTGACGACTTGGAAAATCAAAAGAAAATTTTGGGAAAGTCCCAAGACTAAGCTATCTCTAGGTACATAATATGCAATTTCATCAAAATCAGACAGACAGAGTTACTTTCGCATTTATAATATTAGTATAGATTTAAAACGCAGGTAATTTTTCAAATCGTTGATCTTCAAGTAAAAATATCCCAAACGTTTTCACTGAAAGACCTCTTAAAAACACAAAAATCAGACCTCTGATTTTTGTGTTTTTTTGCGATTTACTAGCAGACCCGACATAAGTTGTCTTATTTTCAATAATCCCAATTTTCTTCCATACAACCTTGTCCAGACTTTACTACGTACACAACAAAAAGAATCGAGCCGAGCCGCTCTCAAGTGAAGATCTTTCATACTGTAATTATTTTTATTTATACCTAGGTACATATTGTTCAAACTTTACAAGGGTTCATAAATTTAAATTCCCCTTACATTACAACCAGTCAATAGCGAAGTCGCATTAAAACACAACTTTATGTTAATGCTGACTTCTGACCCCATCATTTATAGCATTGTTATTTTTTGCTGGCAAATTACGTGCGCTTTAGTTAAAATTTACGAACAATAACTTACAATTTAATTATATACTCGTATATTCCCGTCGCGGAGTGTCGGAACATCAATATTCATGTCAATATTCTTTTACTGCATCGAAGAAAACACAGTTTTATAAACGGATAGACCCTGTTATTAACTGGATACTAAATGCTACGGCAGAAACACAAACTGCTGGGTTCCACAAAAGTATTAAAATAAGTATTTTTAAAATATTTTAAAATCAAGCTGTTATAAATTCTAAGGCTCTAGTACTCGTCAAGACAAATCCAACGAGTCCAATCACGGCGTGGTTATGTTGTGTAGCTAGAGAGCTTCTCTGGCTACATTCGAGGTCCATCATCAGACTCGCTTGTAGGTACCATAATTGTATATTGTCATTGGAGATTGATAGATATGCAAAGTTTTATCTCAATCAGACTATTTACTGAGGAGTTTCTTTGAGCAGCTCCTGACTCTGTCATCAGATCAGCTCGCTGTCAAGTTACATAAGTATGCCAAATTTCACCTCAATCGGTATAGAAGATAACTGCTTCAGAATTGAGTTCTTCAGTTTGCAAGATTCCACCTTTCCCAGTCGACGATTGTTTTTGTTCGAAACGAAAAAAGAAATACTTCTGAACAAGCCACATCTCCTATTTTATAATGTATAGTATATGTGAATAAAGAAGTACCCATCTTTAATCACTTCGATAAATAATCCTACCGACCGCTGCAATGACGACAAACACACGTCGGCGCGTGGTCTGCCTTAACTTTTCGAATAAATTATGTATAATTACTTATCAAAAATCTATTCTAATAGAAATCTAGATCTACATATTACCTATCTTTAACAATAAATCACAAGTTGATTTTAACAAGGTAACTAGATTGATAAACAGCATTACTAAAAATAATTTATTATTAAAATTATAATATAAATTATAGTATAAATACTTAACTATAAATAAAATACTATGATGCATTAACCAATCATAAAAATAAAACATTAATCATATCGATATTAATATAAAGAGAGATTTGTATTTTATGTGTGTATATTTGTAACGAATTGGCTCAAAAACAACTTTATCGATTTCTAAAATTATATCACCATTTGAATGCTACATTATCACTGATTAATATAGGCTATATTAATTACAGGACAAAAATAAGGATCCTTACTAAAACTAAAGTAGTGTAACCCAAGGTGTAACCCGTGCGACGCTGGGGCGGACTGCTAGTATTCAATAACGTTGTAATTCCTATCATATAAACAACACAGGTTCAAAAACACAATAAAACTTATTGATAACCAATAAAACAATTCAATTCGAGAGAAAACAGATCCAGACTAACATTAACTGAAACATCAAAAGTGATAATATCTCGGTTGCTCCCAAAATTTTACGAGTAATTTTATTATATTCTAAAGCGGCACTTACAAAGTGACGCGTGAAATATAAACATGTTTCTAAAATAAAACATGTGGTGGTGACAGATCGGCTAAAACACGTCCTAATGGTTGGCGAACACAAGCGCACGGCGCGGTAGAGGATTTAAAATTTATCAATTGATTTTAATAGTTATCCAATCGTAAAAAAGGTATACATCCAACTATACCTGCTAATATTATAAAAGCGAAAGTTTGTGAGTGTGTGTGTGTGTGTACTTGTTACTCTTTCACGCAAAAATAACTGTACGGATTAAAATGAAACTTTACAGTAACATAGCTTATACATTAGAATAACACATAGGCTACTTTTTATCCAGGTACCACCCATGCGAAGCCGGGGCGAGCAGCTAGTAGGTACATAAATTTCAATGCTCGGTGATCGGCCTCGGATCATCGCAGCACAGTTTTCAGAGATTACCGAGTATTGAAATATGTACCTTATTTCGATTGGATAACTATTAAATTCAGTTGATAAATTTTAAACCATCTACCGCGCCGTTCGCCAGTGTGCGCCAACCATAACCCGCGATTCGTGTGACGCACCCATGAAACAATTCGGGGAAATAAACATCAACATTTATCAAAATAAAACCTTTTTACGTTTTACTTTTTTACCGAAAAAGCGAAAGAGTTTCGTACATCCGAATGAAATAACGAAACCTTTGTAGGATCAATCGTGTGTCTGCCTGTCCGTCTTTCAAAAATAATTTAGTTAGTAACAAACTTTAGAAATTTAAGAAAGTTTTCATAATAAAAGAGTTTCAAAGTTTCATTAAGGCGAGTAATTAATGTGTTTGATGAATGCAGAATCGTTTTTTCTCAATAACCGTAAAACATACAGTTTTGTTTTTTTATGACATTTGTTTTTTTTTTTCATCTGATGGTGTAGTTAGGTGTGGACAGGTATCTTATTTAGTTTTATGCAAACTTAAACTTTACCCTTTTAGATAAAATGTATTTTCTCTGATAGGTAGGGTCAAAGACCCGGTTGTGGTGTCTACCCCGGATTTGGTCATTTTCAATTTTTGCAGTCAATTACTAAGCATAGCAAATTTGTTTAAAATCTATAGTAAATAAAATTATTTGTCTATGGTCCGTTTTGATTAGTGACAGTTGTGATGTTATACTTGATTGACAACAACTATATATTTCCCGTGTTGTCGCCTCTTACAAAACCTTTCCTTAATCTAGAAGATAAATACTCTATTATATGTTTTTTTTTTATTAAACCGTTTATTTGAAAATTAAAATGTGGTTGCCCATAACCAGGGCTCTCTATAATAAGTATTTTCTCTGATAGGTACATAAAAATATTCGAGTTTACATTATAATACCAATCCTTCTTTTTGTCGCTCAAAAGTGCGAACATGTAAATACGGAACAGCTATTTAAAATGAAAAAGGATCGTAAACTAAATTCTCTTTGAAGTTAATGATTAAACTGACACATTTTTCATACTTAAAAACTACGGCTTATGATGTTGGAACACGCTATTTGCCCACTGGATTATATAGGGGCTGTACCACAAGCTCAAAAGTAATATCAAAACAATACTCACGGTGCGAAAGTGACAACTAATATGAACTCGCGAAAGTGACAGCGCCGTCACTTTCGCACCACAAGTAATATTGTTTTGATATTACTTTAGGACCTTGTGGTATGGCCTCAGATTACGTGCCTTATTATAAGAAACTAAATCGTTCACCGGAAGTTATTTTCAAACAGACTTCAAACCCTGCTGCATCCTTTTAGGGGTAAATTTCCGAAATTCCGTTTTTTAGTGTACCCCTTACCTACCAAAAGGAGTTCACCTCAAAAATTTCAAGTTTTTAGGACCAATGGTTTAGGCTGTGCATTGATAGATCAGTCAGTCAGTAACGCAAAAGACGTATTTATATACGTCTAGCAGACCCGTGACAAACATTATCCTATTCAAATTTAATAATCGCATAGAGTAACGACTGATTTCAGATTTTGCACACCAATTGATTGATTTTGCATCTTAAAATCATCCCTCTTGCGTTTTTTATCATTTTGGGGATGTTTTTCGTATTTTAAAGTAGTCTGTTTTAATCGGGCATTATATCTACATCTACAGCAAATTTCATCTAAATCCGTTTTGTCGTTTACGCCTGATTGAGACACAAACATACAAACAAACTCACAAACTTTCGCATTTATTAGGATGTTTCTTCAAAGTGTTTTCCAACATTTTATTAGTAATCTCAGTATTCCCCTCTGATTTTGTATAAACAGGCGGCGATATAAAACACTTTCACGCATTTACAAAGAGAATTCAACTCACCTACAAAATATTAGCATCTGGTAATGGCTCTTAACGTCTGCCCTAAGTCTAAGTGAGGCAATCATTCCGTTTCGCGGCGTCTCGCGTTAATTTCTCGCCCCTTGAGCGACGGCGCCTTAACAAATTGGAATTTAAAAAGAAAATGTGGGGTGCTTGAAATAAAATAAGAAATTCAAATGTCGAATTAGGTACTTACCTGGTTGTGGTGCCTGCCCCGGCTTTGGGCATTTTGATAGATAGATAGATTATAACCTTATTGTTCACCATAACAAAAAATGACATAAAAACAGTGTAAACATTGGGCGGCCTTATCGCAAACAGCGATCTCTTCCAGGCATTTTCAATATTGGCAGTCAATAACTAAGCATAGCATACAAACTCGATTCTATGTTGTTTTAATATCGTCATTTTAATCTTTTTTTTTAATATAAACTGTTTATTTAAAAATAAAAATGTTGTTAATGTGCCCACAACTAGCGCTCTTGCCCTAATTTGTATTTTTTTAGGGAATTTAAAAGATATGAAGCCTCAATAAAACGCGTAAAGAATGTCTTTATTATTTTAGACCAATTTATAAGATGAATAGAGAGTTGTTTATTCGTGAAAACAATAATTAGAAGGCCCACACCGGCGACCACCTACCAAGGTCTATTAGGTCGAAATTACTAGCGTACCATTGGGCACGAACCACAAACCTTGAGGGCATAAGGTATAAATAGTTAATGTCAAACAGTTTGAATACCATTGTGCATTTTAGGGTTCCGTACCCAAAGGCTAAAAACGGGACCCTATTACTAAGATTTCGCTGTCCGTCTGTCTGTCTGTATCTTATGAACTGTGATAGCTATACGGTTGAAATTTCACAGATGATGTATTTCTGTTGCCGCTTTAACAACAAATACTAAAAACAGAATAAAATAAATATTTAAGTTGGTCTCCGATACAACAAGTGTTTTTTTTTTGCCTTTTTTTATAGATAATTGTACGGTACTCTACGTGCGCGAGTCCGACTCGCACTTGGCCGGTTTTTTCTCTGTATTTCCCTTTCCCTGGTTGGTAGGTGTTTTATTAAAATTACTAGCTCTTATCTAATCTTTCATCTTTTCAATAGAAAAAGCCATTTCAACTTTTTAAGAATTTTACAATTTACGGGTAACTTGTTCAATTTTTCTTTTACCGAACCGGACTATTTCTTATGCACTAGCTTCCATCCGCGGCTTCGCTCGCGTGTACCTGGATAAAAAGTATCATATTTGTTATTCCAGGACATAAGCTACTCGTATGTATAAGTATTCCAAGTCGTCTCGTTTGCATATACATATTTAAAGGTAATAAATATAAAAAATAAATAGGATCACTACTGCAATCCCCAAGTACGGTAGACATCCTCTCGGATCTCCAGGCGGTCAGATCTTTGAAGATGTCCAAAGCGGGGTTAGTCAGAGGCACATTACACACACATTTGGCACATGCCCTCATTTTGCAGTAGCATTCGAAATAAAATAAAAATAAAAGACAAGGGCACTTTTTAAATTAAAGATAAAGCTTTCTTCTCGAGACAAGAGCGTAATGAAAGAGATGAGGTGTGAAAGAGAAAGGGCTACTTTTGTAATGGTCTTGGCCGTAATAAAATAGACCACCCGCGAGATCTCGCACTGTGCATTATAGAGCGGTTTTTGTGGTTTTTATAATTTACTCAATGAAGTCATCATCGAAATGCGGACATCATCGTTTCGACCAACTCGAGCCAGCGGTCGTCACATTAAAATGTATTAGGTACCTACTTCTCATTCGCTTTTGGTTCTTTTTGGGAGCTTTGATTTGATTTATCATACCTACAGGGGAGGTGACTGTATATCTTTAAATTACTTCAGGTACCTAGTACCTACCCAATATTAGTCATTTTGATTGATCATTTTGTCGTGTTCTCAATATTTGCAAAATGATATTTGTTTTTATGGCATAAATAACTATAAGGTTTTATTATACAAAAACCGCCAAGTGCGGTTAGACTATAAAAAACGGCAAAAAAATCACGTTTGTTGTATGGGAGCCCCACTTAAATTCTGTTATTAGTATTTGTTGTTATAGCAGCATCAGAAATACATATTCTGTGAAAATTTTAACTGTCTAACTTTCACGGTTCTTGAGATACAGCCCTGTGACAGACAGAAGGACAGACAAACGGACAGGCGGACAGCGAAGTCTTAAAAATAGGGTCCCGTGAGGCATGAAAGCGTTATAAATACCAACCTCAAAGATTTGCCGTTATGTCAGTAGGTACCATTGACTTGTACCATTGATGACACAAGTGACACAACTTTGTATCTTAATGAACAACTAATGATACTAGTGACACTAATTTAGAATCTGTAGTACCATCACGAATATCCGTTGATAAATAAAGTTTGTTGATACGAAATGCTATAAAGAGTATCGATACAATTACCAACATACGAATACGTGCGAAAAATAGCGAATTATAATTACGATTAAGGTGATAAGTGACATTTTTGACTTTTTGTATGGGCTGAGCCGTATAAGACGGAAAAAGTGATAAAACTGCATTATCTTGAAAACCACCAAATTTAAAAAGAAACTGTCTGTAATTTACTTAGCTAGTATGATTATATAACGAATTATATAGAAATGAACTGTTTAGCTATTCATAGTTTTGATTAAAAACTAGTGTTTTTGAAGAGCCAACTTTGGAAAATAAATCTATCGAGAAAAGTTTCAACAATCGCGTTTCTGACTGTAATTTATCTAGATTATCCCTTATCTTTATCATAAAAAACAAAACTGTATGTTCCGCGGTTATTGAGAAAAAACGATTCTGCATTCATCAAAAACATTTATTACACGTCTTAAATGATGGGCGTTGTAAATAACTGTATGTTCCGCGGTTATTGAGAAAAAACGATTCTGCATTCATCAAAAACATTTATTACATCGTCAAAATAGGAGATGTGGCTTGTTCAGAAGTATTTCTTTTTTCGTTTCGAAAAAGAGCAATCGTCGTCATACAGGGCCTTAAATGATGGGCGTTGTAAATTGTACATAAGTTATCAAGTAAATATGAGTGCGTGTGTCATCTTTCGCACATAAAACTTGAATTATATACTCGTAGTAATGCTAACGAAATTACTAATTACCACCAGTTATTGATTACCGAATGGCTTGTTGTTCCTATTCCGATATTTAGTCACGATCACGTATCAGTCCAGACTTCAAATACGCTTGTACTATTATAAACTGACGAAAAAAGAAGTTTCTCATTTTGATATGTATATTTTTTTGTTGCTTTTTAAGGTTCGGTACCCAAAGAGTATAAACGGGACTACTAAGACTTCGCTGTCCTTCTGGCTGTCACAGAGCTGTATCTCATGAACCGTGATAGCTAGACAGTTGAAATTCTCATAGATGATGTATTTCTGTTGCCGCTATAACAACAAATACTAAAATAAAATAGAGACAGAAGAAAATACATATTTAAGCGGGGCTCCCATGCAACAAACGTGTTTTTTTGCCGATTTTATTAAGATGGTACGGAACCCTTCGTGCACGAGTCCGACTTGCACTTGGCTGATGATGATCTCTCTCATCATCAGATCTTATTACCTGGTGATTTGATTTCGAAGATTTTTCTGTAGAGAATCGTCCCAAATTGGTCCCATTTTAATTATAGCCTATATGTTGCCGAGGACAAATAGCTACATAACAAAAAAGTTTCATCAAAATCCGTCCAGTAGTTTTTGCGTGAAAGCCGGATAACAGACAGATAGACAAAAATTTCAAAATGTTTTTTTTTTGTTTGTGTTACTTTTATAAAGGCTCCTAGGAGTATTTTTTTTTAGTTTTTATTCAATGTACAGAATTGAACTCTTCTACAGTTTTATTATATGTATAGAGTATAGGTAACTATTAAGTTGTGTGGAATTTAGTATGAACGCTAGCAACATCGTACAGTCCGGAAGGATCGCCTGGCCGTGACGGCTTGCCGTTCCGGACTATGAAGTTTTCCGGTGAGCACAATACTGCTCCTGTTGTCTGAGGGATTTGCACTGCAATTAAGAGTTATGACGTTGAAATATTGGTTATTTGATATGGTTCAGTTCTTATCTACTTGACTACTACTACTAGCCTCTAGCTATCAGTCTATAGCTAGGTATATAGTCAAAGGTAAAATAAAATAAATGAATAAATATAAATAAAATAAATAGGATCACGACTGTAATCCCCAAGTACGGTAGACATCCTCTCAGATCTTCAGACGCTTAGATCTTTTGAAGATGTCTAGTGGGGGAAGTCAGAGGCACGTCCAAACATTATATTTGGCACATGCTTACATTTTGCAGTATATAGCATTCCATACGTGATAGGTCGCAAGCCCATCGCCGCTTATAAGAACACTAACTGGTTTCCTCACGATGTTTTCCTTCACCGTTTAAACACGTGTTTTTGATGCGCATATATATTTTCGAACAGAAAAATCCATTGATGCACGCCGGGATTCAAAACCACAACCTTCAGATTGAAAGTCGAGGTACCTCCCACTCGGCCAACACGGTCGAAGAAGAAGAATTAAATTTCCGTAATTAAAAGCCTAAGGAGGTGCAACGAGAACCTGTTTCTCATTTACGAGATTCCCACCAACCTCTAATAAGTCTACGACCATAACTATTATATAGTCGACACATCGGCAAAAAACTAATTATAAGTAAAATAATACCCTATCGCTTAGCGTCACTTAGTAAAAGTTAGTAAAAGTACATAAAAGTTAATCACTAAGGCCTGTTTCACCATCTTCAAGTAAAGTCCTAAGTAAGCTACTCGGCGATTACCAAAAACGAACGTACCATTTGACATTTGATAGTTTTGACACTTTCATACATTAATTTAGCGCTATCTGGAAAGTAAATAATCTAAAGTACATAAAAGTTAATAAATAAATAAATATTGACAATTCACACAGCGCCATCTAGCCCCAAACTAAGCAAATCTTGTACTATGGGAACCAGATAACTGATACAATACTTATATACGTTTTTTTGTTGTAAATACATACTTATTATACATAACACCCAGATACAGAACAAACATCTGTATCTAACAAAGTTCAGCTGTGAGGCTAATTAATCTATATCTATACTAATATTATAAAGAGGAAAGGTTTGTTTGTTTGTTTGTTTGCATCGAATAGGCTCCGAAACTACTAGACCGATTTAAAAAATTCTTTCACCATTAGAATCCTACATTATCCCTGATGAACATAGGCTATAGAATATTTTCAAAAACGTTAGGGATCCGTATGAAAACTTCGATAATGTAACCCAACGTGTAATAAAAAATCAAAAAAATATTGACAATAGAGCAAAGTAATGTACTACAGTTTTAAAGAGGTCATCAATATCTACAATACCATATGTCTAACTATTAGGGATCCATATGAAAACTTCGATAATGTAACCCAAGGTGTAAAAAAATACCCATAATATCATTATTACACCCGTGTGACGCCGCCGGGGCGGACTAGTAAGCATAACTCCATCGTACCGACCACACCTTATACAATTCTCACATACTTTTGCACTGAAACAGCATTTTAGCGACATTGTTGCAATACTGAAACTCGCAGCTTTATTTATTTAATATTTAATCTGCGATCGAGGCGTAGGCAGTAAATTGCAGCTGACAACGATACTGATTTATTGAACGGCTAATTTACACCTAGGGTTTACAGATGGGATGACCAGAATATATGGACAAAATTTCGTAAAGTCTGGGTTTTGGGATTATAGTCGGGACAAATCGAATTACGAATTAAAAAGTTATTTTTAGGAGTTACTAAGACCTATTACTAAGACTACGTTGTCCGTCTGTCTGTCCGATTGTCTGTCTGTCTGTCCTCCGTCCGTCCGTCTGTTTGCCACAAGGCTGTATCTCATGACCGTGATTTTTTTCTCGTTTTGTATAGATAATGGTACGGAACCCATCGTGCGCAAGTCCGACTCGCACTTTCGCACTCGTTTTTTAATTGATGTTATGTTTTTTGTCGGAACAATTTTTATTTTGCCGGGACGAACATCATTATGTGATGTCGGGACAGTCACAACAAATTCCGACTATCTGACAACCCTATTTAAACCACCAGATTGTAAGTATCGATACTGTATGGACACTGCATTTTCCGTTTTGCTCGTTAATAATCATTATTTTATTATTTGTGTTTTATATTTATTAGCGTGTATATACACTGCTGTATAGATAACTTAGTTACATTATTAAAAATATCTGATTTGCACTACATTATATTGTACCTACAAACAATACAACGCCTTTTCAACAAGCTCTTATTATAAATTAATTTTAAAACATGCAAAAATCGAGATAGAGTAAGTGACCGAAATAGCAAAAATAAATCAATTAATTTAATTAATATTTCAAATGGGTCTCGCTATCTACCTTTAGAATGAATAATTATGTGTTTTGATTCGAAAGTAGTTTAAATAGTAATAGATTCGAAAGTAGACGGACAGACGGACATCGGAGTCTTAGTAATAGGGTAACGTTTTTACCGTTTGGGTACGGAACACTAAAAAGGTCAGTGTCGTGTTGCATTTAAACGTCATTGACTATTTATGACAGCTTTCCATATCGTAAAACAAAATAGCCATAAACACATTTTTCAATAATAATGCTTCATAAAATGGCAAAGAAAAGCGCGAGCTGCTTCCTTATAGCCGTCGTAGTCATAAACCGATATCCTATTTGCAATGACTTTGCTGTGCGCATTAAATAATAACATTTGGTTAAATATAGTTTAACTAGACAGCTCAGCTCCGTAGTTCAACCACGAGATCAAAACCTTGCTAACTAGCTATTTTGATTACCTAGCTCACTCTAGCTAGGTAGCCGTGTTTGTTGCCTGATTCTTCTAGGCTTGGTCGCGTGGAATCGGCGTAGCTTCACCTAGTTCCTAAGACGTTTCAAAGTGATCCTTGTGATTTTATTGAAATAAATGATTTTTGATTTTGAATTTGAATTTGAATCAAAATAGCAGCGCAAAAGAGCGCTGGTTGTGCATTAAAATTTACAAATAAACGGTTTCTAATGAAAAAAAAATTAAAACGATGATTTTTAAACAACTTAGAATATAGAGTATTTTTTTCTAATCGGTCCAGTAGTTTCGGAGCCTATTCAATGGAAACAAACAATCAAATTTTTCCTCTCTATAATATTATTATAGAAATGACCAAACCATGACTGTTCTCTAAATTCATGTTCAAAATATAGGTATGCTGATTTTTTATATTACCGCCTTTTTTGTTTCTTTTTCTTTGCAAATGGGTCGAGATTCTCTGACGGATAAATAAAGGATGACGCATCTTTGGATTCCTTTCTAATTAGACAATCCGCAGGGTAATACATTCCGTCGGACTGCCCTTCGGACCTTCAAAGCTAAAACGGCGTAAGTACAAAAACGCCGGTTTTTAAACGCTCGAAAACATAGTTTTAGTAAAACTGCTTGTTACTTGTAACATTATACTAAATTGAGTATGTACTTAGTTACTTATTCCGTGATACTCTAATCGAAAGTAGAATACACGTATGAGCGCATGCCTAGTTTTTGAGCAAAGACAACTGTCACTATGACATGTCTTCTGACAGATGGGTTTTGGAGCGAAGTTCAGATAAAGTGATGAAAGTATGTACCTATCAAATGTAAATAAAAACATGGATAAAAGTATGAAAACTAACTGGAATTCGATTAATGATTACCCTGAAGATACTTTACATACTCGAAGCTTAGTTTTTTTCGATTTCTAAAACAATAGAATTTCTTGCCATTGCCAAATATTAATGTTTTCTATACTTAGATTATTTATTAACTATTTTTATTTAAAAAAAAAAAACTATTGTACTTACTGAGTTGTTTTTTGTCAGTTATCTTTGATCGATTTCGTTTTCTGGAATATAGGGAACTTTCGAAACTATTTGATTCTCGGTAGTTAGGACTTTTTACCATTTACTAGCAGACAGAGAAAAGGGTTGGCAGATCTTGGTATATTCACAAACGAAGATTGATGCTGGCTTTAATTACAAGATCGGGATCCTCCTTTTTCTTTTCCTCCTATTCGTTTTGTTGGTAATACGCTTGTTTTAACGGTTCATTTGGTTTAGGTGATGAAGAGTTTATCTTTGCTAACATAAATTGCTAAAGCCGCTTTCTTTTATCCTAATGTTTACAAAATTTGCGAGTATTTATAATTTAAATACGTTTAGGTTCCTTTCAAATGAGCCAACTTTTCTTAACTAGGAGGTAGCTATAATTTAGTGTTACTTCGAAATCTAATCGGTAAACACTCAACTATTAATGTAATAAGAACCTAGGTATTTACAAAAAAAGTATAGGCATTAGTAGGAGGTATATCAGTAATTTGGTACTTACCCATAGCACAAGCTTTGCTTAATTTTATCTAGATGGCGCTGTTTGAAATGTCCACCAATTAGATTATGCCTTTACATTTTACCAAATAATTCAAAGAGGTTATTTGTTTTTTTTTATTGCTAATATTATAAAGAATTTCATGGGTGTTAGACATACTAGTTAGATTCAAACGCACAATAGTCATAAAACCATACTTCTCAATTACGCTCCAAAAAGCCTATCTCCATCTGCCAAGTGTGAAACACATTACACACCTCCTTGCCTACGCCCGTCACGTACAGTCACACGAATTCCCTACTGCCGGTTATTATTTCATTACTATGCGTAGACGGTAACATGCCAGGGGTTCTGAGAGAAGACATTTTTTGTCGCTTGTCGGTAAAGCAATAAAATCAATTGGAACTGACACTACAAGGCTGGTACTGAGATAACATCGTGAGATACGTTTGGGACGAAATAATTCCATTTTTATAGCATTTCGCTGTATTATTTATTAGTTTCAGTCTAGCAGCGCCTCAATGTTCCATATATGGCCATAATAATTGATTTACAAAACCACACAACTAAAACTACGGATATAACGACTAACTAACTAAAGTTTATTAGGAGGCATACCATTTTAGTACTAAAAGCCGTGCTGGCCGAGTGGGAGGTACCTCTACTTTCATTTCAAAAGTCGTGGGTTCGAACGTGGAATTATATGCTCATCAAAACACGTGCTCAAAACGGTGAAGGAAACCAGTTAGTATTATTTTAAGCGGCGATGGGCTTGCAATCTGTCACGTATGGAATGCTAACTACTCTAAAATGTGGGACAAATATAATGTTTGGACGTGCTTCTAACTAACCCCTCTAGACATCTTTTAGTACTTATTCATATGACGTTTGGCTTCGCCATTCCTCTTAAAATCGCTGCCTGAGATAATAAAGTTAGTTGATAGTAAATATCACATCATGCTTTTGTTTATCATCATCACATTACAACTCTAAAAGGCGGAATACGTGTGTGAATGCACATTAACCTTTTAAACATCAACTTTGCCTGAATCATTGTGTTGTACTTACTGACAAAGAGCTTCGTTGACATGTTAGTTACACTTTTGTTTTACATTTCGACTTATGACACTTTTGTATAACAAGGTGGCGATTCTGTTGTGTCCACGCCAAAAGTCAAAACTCCTAAAAACTATCGCTCTTAATCCTTTACTTCAAATCTAAATTAGCGTAACATCAAGATGACAGTCCTAAAGTAAGTATATTTTAGACATTTCTCTATTTTATTTCGCACGTTTGAGACATCCAATCATCTTAGTCAACACCAATTTAGGTATATGAAGATTTTTAGTTTGAAGTTTCTAAATCACGTACGAAAATCCTAAACTTATGCAAAACTATGCTAAGTTTTAGAACTGTCACTTTGATGTCACGCTAATTTAAAATTTAACCTAAAGGAATAAGAGCAAGAGAGATGGTTTTTAGGAATTTTAGGTTTAGCGTGGACACAACAGAATCGCCACCAATATGTATGTATGTTGTGTCATTATTGTGTATGTGTGTGTTACTATTTACGACTTCGCAAGTCATGGTAGTTTGTCAACTGGGTTATTAATAATGTAGATACCTATTCAAAGCAAATTACACATTTAGTGATCAACCAATGGACCATGGCATATTAATTTCATGGCCGAATGAAGCTCAGAAGTCGTGTGCTCGGACTCGGATTAACTTCATTCATATGCCACATTAACCTCGACTACTAGGGCATACCATAGATGCCTATATCATTAAACCATTCGATTATCTAGGTACTCTAAAATTTGAATCATCTATCAAGGCATCTAAATTATATGTATAATGTTTATACGAGCCAAAAGTGTAAATTTTGACATATAGGTGGTTAGATATACCTACACAAGCCGCTGTAGCAAAAAAAAACATTATCTATGAATTGAGTTTTAAGTTTAAATACGCTTGATTATGTTATTTTATATTGCCCTAAGTACCTACGATAAATCTAACACTTATGTCATGTATATGTTTGTTTTATCGTAGATATACAGGCCCATCTTATAATCATTTAAAAAACAATAAATACATAAAAAAAAACTATCCTATTTGAAAGAGGAAACAGATGAATATATAAATAGCGATTTCGTCAATTTTAAATAGAGGTCCGCGCTGTTTTTGTCTCTATTGCCACTTTATATCTTGAGCACAGCGCGACATCAATAGATTTTTAAATACCTATTTTACAAATTTGTCGCTGCTAGGATTACCTCTTAACTATCTCTCCCTAAAAAGTATGAATTTGTATTTTAGTAGTTTTGTTACAAAAAGTACCTAAATAGATTTAGATGTGCATAATTCACATCAGATGGGCCATCGTCCAATTCTTCTATCACCGTAAAACTTTCCCGAGCATAATATTTGGAAAGCTCTTGAATTATTGCTGCAGTAAAGGCCTTATGCAGCTAATATTTTATTTTTATTACCGTTATAGCTAAAGCAAATATCGTAAATCAAATATTACGATAACACTTACGAAACTGCTCCCGTTCTAATCAGGTCAGCAAGTGGTAAACAAAATGGCAACACTACGACTAAACAGGTGGTTAGTGGCAATACTGATGTATGTTTGCTTTGGAATTCAATATTGTGGGATCACTGACGGAAATAAACCGTAAATAGTAGTTCAGCTTGAAATGAAATAGCCGACATATTTATGAACTCTACCGACTTCATTAGGTACAAAATATGAATCACAATTTGTGATATTTGCATACATTGGGTGTTCAGAATCCAAAAGCCAATCCCTAAAGCTCAGTGTACCAAAAACAATTTCTATCCTATGGTAGGTAATAGTTCTTTAAAAATTTCAATATGTAGGTATCGTTATTTATATATCGGTTATTATATCGGTAGCGTGTCCAGCCAAGTTCAAAGAATATCTTTTATCTGGTGATCCGATTTGGATGCTTTTATTTAATTGTTTAAAGAATAGTCTTATATTAGTCCTATTTAAATCCAATGTGTTTAGGTATAGGACTAATAGTTCCATCGTAACTTAAAAAAAACTGATATATTATTATCTTGACTGTTATTTTTTTAAGTTTTTAAAAAGTTATGAAAGGTCCATTATGGCGTTTATTTTAACGTCAAAAAATGTTTATAGAAAACATGGACCTCATTCATTTATAGTCAAATGTATTCATAAGCTGAAATCTTGGGGCACGAGGGCACGTCTGTTCAAACAAGCCACGCCAAGGGGACTCTGTTTATTTGATTTCCATTACTCCAAGATTAAAGCCAAGCTTTGCCCCGTTTCGCACTCGAGCGGAATGGACTTCTAACGTTTTATTACTTGTTATGGCAAGGTATTATCGCTTTGACACGAGATCTGTAGATCCTATCTCAAGTTTATACAAAAAACTTTATTGCATTTGATATCTATACTAATATTATAATAGAAAAGATTAGTATTTTTGTATCGTAACGAATAAACTTAAACACTACTGAACCGATTTCAAAAATTATATACTCGTGCGACGCCGCGCCGGGCGGACTGCTAGTCTAAAACAAAATAGTCATAATTTAAATAAAATAATAAGATCACAGATTAAAGTCAATTCAATATGAGATTATAAAAGTCGTACTATAAATTGGCGCTATAATGACCCACAAACGGACCGACAAACCGTTATTTTCTGTGACTGTGGTCTGTGACGTTTCTAATTAATTTATTAATAACTCACGCCTCCTCTAACGACTTACAATTGAGTTGTTTAGATAAAGATCAAAATATCTGATCGTCATAAATTACTGTTAGTTTGACATGCGTTGAGGGCTAAAATCGTCTTCATTAAAAGGCCAACTGTAGCTTGCGTTATTTTGATTCAGTATCAGCAAACCACTTAGAGCATCAGTGTCCAATCACTAGCATACGTCATGGATGTCTTATGTCAAGCATAATAATTAAAGATCTAATGTCAGAAAGCTTAAAGCACATTTCGTTCAAAAACAGTTCGATATTTGAATGAGCAGAAGTGTTAGTGGCCATAGACAACTTGTCATAATGACGTGACGCTGGCAGAAATTAAGGTCGATTGCCATTCATATAAAAAACAACTTAGCATAATGCGAAGTAGGTTACTTTGTCGTAGGATTCAGGATAAATTCTTTAAATAAATCGTTTAGTTTCGTCAACCATGCGCGCGTAGGTTGACAATAATGTCTGTAATAGGCGGTTTACATTTTTTTGTCCTTGCCAGATTTGTCTCGGCACTTCCCCTGAGCGTTCAAACATTAATATCTATACGGTGAGTCACATTATCGCCGGCGATAGACATGTCGCCCCCTAGTTTAGGGGCTTGAGTGTGTGGTGCGGAATAAAAGCTTTTGAAGTTTTGGAATTCATTCAAATGTGTCATGCAACTTTTCTTATAGGCAGTGATGGGCTTGCAACCTGTCACGTATGGAATGCTAACTACTGCAAAATGTGGGCATGTGCCAAATATAATGTTTGGACGTGCCTCTGACTACCCCCGCTAGACATCTTAAAAGGATCTAAGCGCCTGGAGATCAGAGAGGATGTCTACCGTACTTGGGGATTACAGTCGTGATCCTATTATTTATTTATTATTTATTATAGTTTTATGTTTAACATGTGGAAAACTTTAATAAACCTAAAATACAGGATTAATAAATAAATATAGAACGGAATATTATAGAATCAAGAGAGGTTATAAAATAGATATAATACAATGATATAGGTACTTATTAATAACAAAAGTATATAAATCTATGTATTTAATTTACTTACTCAATATGATGTCAACATCATATGAACTCAAGTACCTATGTACTCAAGTATGTATATTTACACAATGGAACCAGTGGTACCAATGGTGCCAGACTAAACTAAAATTAAACTTACCGGTATCCATCTCTTTGGTAAAAGAGTCACCAATAGTTTGCCAGCAGAATCTACATCCTTAGCGTTTTTAATAATTTAGGTGCAAGAAACAGTAATACCTACTTTACGAAATACTTTGATATAAATGTCGTATTATTTGTACTATTTCAATAAAATAAAAAGTCGATTGCTTTTATCTTGAACCATCGCTTTTAATTTTACCCTACTCACTATGCGTTGGCTAGTGTTTGTGTCATCGGAATAAGGTTCAAATTGCTCTGCTCATGTAAATTATAACCGTTCATCTCTTCTCGATAATACAAAGCACGCTCCGGATGTCGGTTTTATTCGGGATTTCAATGGATTTTCGTTGATTAAGTTATTATTGTTCTGTTTGGTTATTGCATGTTTGAATGTGTCAATAATTGCTTGCGTTTATCATCACAAACACAATTTATTTTAAAATGAAATACTACTTATTCGAATAGTCCCCACATCCATGTACCTAAATAGAAATGAATACTGTCCTCTGGTAAGCGTTAATTGAGAAACGTTGACAAGATTTTTAGGGAAAATAAAAAACCGGCCAAGTGCGAGTCCGACTCGAGCACGAAGGGTTCCGTACCATTATCTATAAGCTTAAATATTATTTTATTTTGTTTTTAGTATTTGTTGTTATAGCGACCACAGAAATACATAATCTGTGAAAATTTCAACTGTCTAGCTAACACGGTTCATGAGATACAGCCCTGTGACGGACAGACGGACAGCGAAGTCTTAGTAATAGGGTCCCGTTTTTACCCTTTGGGTACGGAACCCTAAAAATGATTCCGGAAAATTAAAAAATTCGGGAAAAATGAAGTACTTTTTGTCTATGGTATTTTTTGAACTCAAGACATAAGGACTCACGATTCATTATGTTGCTCTAACGACAGGCATCCATATTGAAAGACCCATCATCTACCAATACAGTCAAGGCACTGTTTAAAATGGTCATCCGTAGTTGAAGGCAATACGTAAGTTTAGCTTCGCAGTAGGGTGGGACAATAAGTTTAAACAAGCGTCTAGCCTCGGGGCTTATTGCATTACTTACCGACAGGCAGGGAAGCTATTGCGTAACAAAATCGATACTAAACTTAGAAAGGGATAAGTATTAGAAAATAGCAGGGTTTGGGGATGTATTTGGAGAGCAAAATGCCTAAGATTCGGAAAACCTAAAATATAATTATGCCAAATATGCTTCGCGCTCGCTGTGATGGAGGATGATAAAATAAATACGGCGTTGGGCGTATAACGAAAATTCTGATTGGAAACAAATCTTTTTTATTTAATGATTAAAATTACTCGTAAATTACATTTTATCTGTCTCATTTAAAACAAATGTGGTTAATGTAGGTATATCTTGACATAAATAATTATAGGTACCTATCTGTTATAAAAAAAACATTCTTAGCCTTATTATTATTATATTATCCTTAAAATATATTATATTATATTGTATACATATATATTATATTATTTTATTATCTATACCTATAAAATGCTTTGTCCTGGATGACTGACTATCAACGCATAGCCTAAACCGCTGATTGCTGAGACCTGAAACTTGGAGGGTGTGTTCTTTGTATGACGTAGACATCCGATAAGAACAGATTTCCGAAATTCTACCCCTAAGGGGGTGAAATAGGGGATGAAAGTTTGTATGAAACTCCAACATCCATTTTTTATTTTAAACAAATGAAATGTGGTATTTAATTTAAAATATAAAATAATTAAACATGAATTAAAGGGTTTTTTGAATTTCATCCCTTAACGGGGTAATAGGGGTGTTAAAGTTTGTATGACAAATTCGTTGTTTATTATCAAAATTACTTAAAATTTAGTATTTATGCTCTTCAATACCATTAAAGAAGCACGTGTTTAAGTGTTTTTTTTTATTTTCATCCCTTAAGGGGGTAAAAAGTGGCGTTAAAGTTTATTATCAAAATTACTTTAAATAGAGTATTATTTCTCATCAATGCAATTAAAGAAATTCATATTTTATGTTTTTTTTTAATATTTTCATCCCTTTACGGGGTAAAAAGGGGCGTCAAAGTTTATTATGAACGGAATGAAAAATTGTGAATTTCGAAAAACTAAAAGTGATTTTTTCCTTGTGATTATTTAAATTTAGATAGGACAACGTCTGTCGCGGGTCCAGCTAGTTAAAGTGAATTCAACAATAACTCGTAACAAAGAAAACAGGTCGATCCTATCTTGGTGCAAAGTGCGAAGAACTGTCAGGATAGCGATGATTCATAGCAGGATGACAGCTACGCTGTTTCTTAGAACCGAACTGGAGATACTCCTGAGAGATCCCATGAATCACGAAAAAGGATGAATACAAGTTACCTTGCAACCAATCATAAATAAATCTATGTCACTTAAGCTTGAGTCGAATCTTCGATTATAACGCAAAAAACAAATACTTTTAGGCTCTCCCAAAAGACAACCCGATTACGCAAGGTTTGGTCGATCAAAATAAATTGAAAAAAAATCATGACTTTCATTTCGAGTACGACCTTCTACCGAAGGTGCTCAAATCTATAAAGATGGAAAGGGTTGATCCTTAAATGGGTTAGTCCGACTAACCCATTTAAGGATCGTTCCAACATAACATTTGTCACATGCCATTTTGCAATAGTTGGTATTTTTGGCGAGGTGCAACACGTATGGGTTGACAGTTATCTATGAAATGACAGGTAACCCATCGCCGCTTATTCTTATACTAGCGACCCGCCCCGGCTTCGCACGGGTGCAAAGCTGATACCAAAATATATTTCAGAATGTCTTTGTATACTCGTTAACAGCATTTATTTTTTACATTTTTACTTATTTAATACTATGTTATTATACTTACATATAAACCTTCCTCCTGAATCACTCTATCTATTAAAAAATTAAAGAAACCGCATCAAAATCCGTTGTGTAGTTTTAAAGATATAAGCATACATACAGACGCGGGAAGCGCGAAGCTACTTTGCTTTATACTATGTAGTGAAGCGTTATACTAACTGGTTTTGAACATGTTAATGCAAATACATTTGAGTTCTAGGTATTGTGGTTCTGATGATAATAGACTAATAAATGGTTACTTTGTTTCAGACATAGACGGAATCTGCCTGAACAAGGGCTGTTGCGGTGCAGGCGCGCGCTCGCGACTATCCCAGCAAGCGCGTACGCAGCTCGAAGGAGCCCTGCGCAGTGAACTCAATAAGCTCAGCGAAATGCTGGCCAACAGGGCTACGCGATTCGATGGTAAGTTATATTCAATCTCGATAAAAAAACTACTCATTTAGATCACTTATGGGGGAGACCTGCGTCCAACAGTGGGACAATACAGTGATTTTTTACACCAACGACAGAGGCTACTGCAGCCGTTGAAACAGCTAACGACGTCTTAGAGACGAGACGAGACGACTAACCTATCCAGCCCCCTCAAAATTAGCACCTCATAGGATGCAAATTCAAACTGACTTATATCGTTGACTTATATCGTTTATATGTTTAATTGTTTGAGCTGAAAATTAAATAAATATTGGTGGACATTATCATATAGCGCCATCTAGCCCCAAACTAAGCAAAGCTTTTACAATGGGAACTAGATAACTGATAGAATACTTATATTTTTTTTTATAAATACATACATTATGATACAGAAAAAGAAGAAAAGTCTATGTTCATCACACAAATTTTTAATTTTGTGAAGAAGGCTGAGCTACTACCAACTGAGCTGTGAGGCCAGTCAATATTTGGATAAATTCAAGTTTAATCCGGGTCTTAGCTGAATGCCTGTTTTTTGCAAGGCCTTAGAGCCGAGCTGATTAAAATGCAAGTTATAAGGCAACTTAGTGTAAGTAGGTACTTATTATAGACTATAGTCTAGACACATGACTTGAATTACCATATACAGAAGTTGTAATATGAATAATAATGTTTTGTAATGATATCTTTTGTGAATCACTTCATGCTCACTTTAATGACGACTTATAAAAATAATATACTCGTTATAGTAATATTATAGTATACAATATATAATTATAGCTAATAATATACACCTACACTTACGTAAAATCCTTTAAGTAGAAAACAAATCAAGGATGTTTAATACTACCTAAATATTAGATATTACCTAATATTAAAGAAAAGTTCAACACAAATATGAAAATGCCTAGACAAGTTTTGATGTCATGTGATTTGTATTTTTTACTTTTGTGGAATAACTGCTATACCGATATCGTTAGAATTATTTCGGAGTAGTTTTCTATAAGAACGCGAAAACACCATTGAAATCGGACTAGTAGTTACGGACTAATTGGCATAAATGCATGAAAAAAAAAACAAAAAACATCATGAGCATCTTTTTTTAATGTTATAAATGTGCCTACCACAGATTTTAAAAAGGGTTATCCACGGTTGTATTTTGTACCTACGGTACTAGACGTATTGATATTGATATCTAGTAGGAGGCGAAGTCCCGATCGCTGTTATAGTAAAGGCAGATAGTATCATGTAGTAGGTGAATTTCATTGGGGTTAAAGTTCGTATACATACTATATTTGTGGTTATGTTGGGTATTTTGTAATAGTACGTCTCGGCCGGGGAGTACGAAGATCTTCTACAGACGCTCTGGTCAGAGATATTAATAGTTGATGGTACAGTCGCGGGTTATCGGAGTCCCTACCACTGGTCGCCGCACTGGGATAAAAGTAACTGTAATGGCTACTTATCTAACTTTAATCATTTATATTTAGTACTAGCGACCCGCCCCGGCTTCGCACGGGTGCAAAGCTGCTACCAAAATATATTACAGAATGTCTTTGTATACTCGTTAACAGCATTTAAAATTAAAAAAAAAGTCGCGCTGATTTGAAATCTTAAAATTATCAGTGGTTCTCTAATATATTAAGCATGTTATTATACATATAAACCTTCCCCCTGAATCACTCTATCTATTAAAAAAACCGCATCAAAATCCGTTGTGTAGTTTTAAAGATTAAGCAAACTTACATACAGACATACATACAGACGCGGGAAGCGGAAAGCGACTTTGCTTTATACTATGTAGTGACTAGCTGTCCCGACAGATTGTCCTGTCAAATTTCCTAATCGGTGATTGAGATATAAACATTCGAAATCCTCGCAATATTTTGAATTTATAATAGTCTCGTACGTGGGTTATGCTATAGCATTATGTCCTGCTTAGTTTGTGTTAAGTAGAATGTTACAATAGGATATCCTGTTATGTAAGTTTGTTCCTAACAGTATCCTCACAATGAGATGAATTAACCCGAAAGTTATGTAGGTAGATCGCGAATGTTTGGATAATATCCTCGCTATTAATCACCGTCAGACAATAAAACAATGATTCACAATTCAAATTCAAATTCAAAAATCATTTATTTCAATAAAATTACAAGGATCACTTTGAAACGTCTTAAGAACTAGGTGAAGCTACGCCGATTCCACGCGACCTAACCCACTTCCAAGCCTAGAAGAATCAGGCAACAAACACGGCTTGGGGTCTACC
The DNA here is from genome assembly GCA_912999785.1 of Hydriomena furcata. Lineage (NCBI taxonomy): Eukaryota > Metazoa > Arthropoda > Insecta > Lepidoptera > Geometridae > Hydriomena > Hydriomena furcata. The sequence continues at coordinate 3,067,788 of OU538826.1, forward strand.
TTTTTTTTAATGATCCTTTCCTTAATGCTATGTAGAGTTCCAGTGTGATGCTAATCGAACAAGGTGAAGGCTCAAACAAGAATAATAATTAAAAGTACTAAGTACTCAATGTACGGACGGATAAATTCACAATGAACCTACATATTAATATTTAACTTTGTAAGGTTATCAGTTTCTATAGCAACTTGGATGACCTGGATCAATTCTGACTCATATCGAAGACAAATAAGAAATTAAATTCCAGACAATTCGCTTCGGAAATGTGTTTTTTTTTGCGCCAAAATATAAAATGGCTCGCGTAGTCCTTCCGAAGCCAACTTTTTCTATCTCTGATGATTTTATGTCTATTTATATGTCTACAAGAGTAATGTGTATAAATTAGGCCATTCTCCAAAGACATAAAAAACGCGTTAGGTCGCAATAATTCGACATGTTCTACATTTAGGATATGTTGTAGTATGTGTGTATGTATGTAGTAGGTATCAGTAGTGTGAAACCAAGTTTGCTGTTTTGAAAGACGTGTTCTAACTTCGTGGTGTAAAATGTGGAGAAATGTTGGAGTAAAATCGAGTGTGTGATATCCCATAGTCGCTGAAACACGTTCAAAATTGCCAACAAAATAACATCTCTACTCCAATAGCAACACGAGTATTTTTAATTTCTTCTCTCAACCAATTTTACTTCCTAACTCATAGAATTGACGTTCAAAATAGCATTGTTCCGTTTGCGGCTCTACTTTCCGACAAAACAAATAATAGTATATCCGAATTTACTTCTAAACCTGCAGGATGTAAAGTGTAAAATAGCGTGTATCAAATTAAATTCTAGTCGGAATCGAGATGAATCACCCATTGTAGGGGCTGTGTTTAGTCTTGCCAGTTGTTATGTCGATAAAGCACTTGAGGTTATTGCATTTAATACGCCTTTTGTTCTGTAAGAAATTGAAATGATGTAAGCATTGATGTGCGTAATAAAGACCCTAATGTATATAAGTATAATAAACATAATTAAAATCATCAATTTATTACCTTTATTAATTTTACATATATTTATAATTAGGTACTCACCATTTATTAATTTAATTACTTATTTTCATAAAGTATAATATATTATTATTTACCTACATAATATATTATAACATTTTATTTACATAAAACAATATTTATTTTACCTAAGTATACTAAAGGATTATTTTAATTTATAAATAACTACAAACAAATACAGTTCATTTAAATTTTAAATATAACCGAAGAAATAATATGTAGATACTAAATAATTTACTGATTTTTAAATGAATTAAAGATATTAACAAATTAATCTCCATTCAAACCTTTTATAATAATTTTGTCTTAAATATAATCTAATAAATACTTAGGTAAATCATTTACTGATATTTTCAAATTAATCGATATTATCCACATTTTATTTTAATCATCATTTAATCTTATCACAATAATTACAAATATATATATTTTTATATATCTTATGTATATTAAATGTAATATCATAAATATATAAATATAAACAATATTTTACTTAGCTTTTATTCAACAGCTAATTGCTCAGGCACAGCTTTACTTTAAAACGGGAGCTCTGCTCGGTCCGGCTGTCGGTTACCGACTGAGCCCACGCCACGACCGGCAGCGCTTTTATAGTGCGGTGTAAACAAGGCTCACGGCCAGGTGTTTTTGCAAAAATGAAACGAAACGGATTAGAGTGGCGATTTTTGCTAATATTGTTTTTAAAATGTCTACTATTTCATTTTTGCAAATATATGTACATAATATGTAACCATATACCAAGTTATACAGTATAACTTTGTTACTATACAGAATCAAGTGATTGAAAGTTCAATATTACCATTATTCTATGAAATATTTGATAATAATAACCAAAATACATAAAATAACATTCCACCTAATATACAACATAGTTATCTTAAACAACAAAGGTTGTATAATCTGATCAAAACCATTCCTCAGATGGAATCATACACATATTTATTTATTATTTGGAGTATTTACAAAAATAATCTATCATGCGCATAGACCTTGTGAGTCACAAATTCTAGTCATGGTCATTTGGTATGAGCTGGTGGCCAAGATTGGTGATGGAACTCAGCCGACGGCTTGGCGACTGTTAAGGCTTGGAACAGTCAAACTATAAAGTTGTCTGGAAGAGATCGCTCCTAGCGATAAAACCGCCCATTGTACTCCATACATATTACTTTTTTGTAATTTTTATTATATTATTATAATGTGTTGTGCGTTTTCTCTCTATCTATATATCTATGCATATGTGACCACGCTTAACGTTACCCAACTTAGTTCTAAGTACCTCCTAGAACGACCAAACAATACAAACGTGTTTGTCTTTGTACCCTATGAGTAATGAATGAATGACTGATGATGCTAAAAGGTAAGTAAGTGCTGCTAAAGACGAATTAAGGGTGAATTTCGGTGCGAAGCTGTGACGGTCCAATGACAGCGCTCGAAATTATCAAACTCGAATATTTGAGCGCTGTCATTGGTCCGCTCCGCACAGCTCCGCGTAGGTTGAAATTCACCCTAAAACGGGTATCTCATTAAAGGTACCTCCTGTTTGTATTGTAGTGTGGGGTTTACTTTAACTAGTTTTGCAATAGGGCAGTGGGGCGCCCTAAAGTCCGGAGGCAATTAAAGTTAGCTACGTTATCCCCAATCTCAAACTTTGACTACACCTTACGACATGCGTCTTACTCTTAACTGGATAAACTTAATAATATTGATTTAGAAGTTAGAACACTATGTAGGATAGAATCTTTTGTTCATCGCTTAGATAAAAAATAAAAAAGATTAGTCTTTAAAAAAACATAATTTGACTTTTTTCATGGGCCATCGTGGCTATCTAGGCATTTTACAAAACGTCTCAAGAAATACGTTAGCTTAAAGGGATGTGTAGATCATTGAAACAGAATGTCAGAACCTTAAAAAGCAGCCCTATCGCGTTAATCAATTGTCAATCGTAATCGGATCTGTCAAAATCCCATTGTGTTTTGACATTTACAAAGTTTGACAGCTGAAGCCGATAATAATCACAAGTTCAACTGGGCCAAAAACCCTTAGGCATATAACAAACTAGCGACCCGCCCCGGCTTCGCACGGGTTTAATACATATAAACCTTCCTCCTGAATCACTCTATCTATTAAAAAAAACCGCATCAAAATCCGTTGTGTAGTTTTAAAGATATATGCATACATACAGACGCGGGAAGCTACTTTGCTTTATACTATGTAGTGATGAAATGGGTTAATAGGATCACGACTCATCGTCTCAGATCTCCAGGCGCTTAGATCCTCAAAGAAGTCTGGCCAGAGGCACGTCCAAAGATTACAAATAGCACATGCCCACATTTTGCAGAAGTTAACATGCTATAGACAAACTGCATTCTTCGTGTTGGTACGACAGGCGCGGATCCAGCCTTCATAAAAGGTGGTGGTCACAGTCAACACCTGCCTAAAAAACGGCAAAAAAATATCTACTATTTTTTTCATTCGTTGTTAGAAATACATCATCTGTGAAAAAGACGGACAGAGAAGTCTTAGTAATAGGATCCCGTTTTTACCATCTGGGTACGGAACCCTAAAAATGACACTATTATAATTGCAAAAATAAAATTGTGACGTCACATGCCTATACGGGTTGTGGGCATGCCCATACACAACAGTGTATCCGCGCTTGCGGTACGAGGTACATCAGTGTCCTCTATTCGTTATTGGCATATGCCGGTCAATATTTACGTGAACCAGCCTTGTGTTCACAAGTAGAAATAAGTGGCAATAATAATACCTTTGAAACACAACTTTCATGGCATTCGTACCTACATTTCAAAGGTTTTACGATTGGAAGACACTCAAAAGCTTGCTTGCTGTGGTAACTACAAATTATCAATATTAAACACCGTGGGAGAGGCATTTGTTTCTACACGTAGGCCGGGAGCTCGTGATCATTTAGTTACATCAAAAATAATTCGAAAGAATCTTTGGAACGCTTTCGACTGGTAGTGATCTGGATTAGTTGAGCTATCTGAAGACTGTTATTAGATAGCTCTACTGGTTATTGTGTATTTTGCTAATATTCTGTATTAAATTAGTATTCAATGTTATTTATTTCTGTAAATAAAGAAATAAAAAAAAAATGAAATGAAATGAAATACATTTATTTGACACACACACATAATTAGGTAGGTACACATTACAAGAAGAAGAAAGATAGGTACATAAAAAACAGACTACCTACTGAGTGGGTCGAACAGGCCAAAAATAGATTTAAGATTAAAAATAAACAAGATGGTAAACAACAAGGATTTGTTTTCAACTTATTGCTTTCCTTATTATTTGCCTTCTTTTACATTTCAAACCAATTCACAAAAAAAAGGTTCTCAAAGTTTATTTATATTACGCAATATTTTTGATAATTGTTATCCGATTTTGATGACTGTCAAATTATACCAAAAGTAGGTACTTATATGGTTCAGGTTCTTGTAAACATAATTAGTTTAAATCCAAATTCGTGATTTACTAATCGAGGTATGGATAAAATATTTAACATATTTGGCAGATAGCGAATATGAAAGTCAAATATTGTATCATCATGCAAAGGTCATTGAAATATCAATAACGTCCTGCAACGCTATTCAATAACTGATAAGATTAGTTCACAAAGGATTTTTTCTATTATATAAATAAAATTAAATGACATAAGACCCAAAACTATTAATAATAAACAAATAGATAAAAATGAAACCATGCCTGGTTTCATTTTTAGGGTTCCGTACCAAAAGACTCTATTACTAAGACTTCGCTGTCCGTCTGTATGTCACATGGCTGTATCTCATGAACCGTGATAGCTAGACAGTTGAAATTTACACAGATGATGTATTTCTGTTGCAACAACAAATAAAAACAAAATAAAATAAATATTTAAATGGGGCTCCCATACAAAAAACGTGTTATTGCCGTTTTTTATAGATACCCTTCGTGCGCGAGTCCGACTCGCACTTGTCCGGTTTTTGTTATTATTGAAATCTATTTATTAGTACGGTCCACTTATTCATATTTAATTTATTTACTTATTACAGTAAACATATGTAAATGTGAATATAAAAATAAAAAAACTATATGAACACTGGCATTTATGCAAGGTAATATATCGTAAAAATTCCATCGCGTGCCCTCGTTCTCTCCACAATTGAGACTGAAGGTGGAAAGTGTCAATATTGACTGTCAGAATGTCGGAAAGCGTTTTGTGGATGTCGGATGAGTTGCCTCTGTGTTTACGTGATGAAATAAACACGATTTCCGATGTTTTCATTCGTAGTCGTGTTGTCATTTCGTAACGGGACCCTAAACAAAAACCATACCTTACTAGTAATATAAGGGTTCTCTAAGCGGCCAGTGGCGTCCCCAATTAATTTAAAAATATATATTTCCATCTATACTAATATTATAAATGTGAAAGTCTGTCTGTCGGTCTGTGGCGTTATCACGGCCGGCACGTTATCAAAACGTTTGTCCGATTTCGAGGAAATTTCATATAAAGATAGCTTAAAGTTTCGGAACGGACATCGGATACTTTTAGTTCCAACTTTTTTACATTATTATCCAGAATTTCAATGTTTTACAATAGAGTCGTCAAAAATTGATTTTCTGAATGTACGCGGACGAAGTCGTAGGTAAAAGCTAGTTGATTTATAAATATATCTTACCGTCAAACGACTGTCAAATTGTAGTACATGAATTATTTAAAAATCCAATTGGGGGGCGCCACTGGACGCCCAGAACCCCCCAAAATCTCAACTGAATGTTCTCTACCTTCTTACTAATATTATAAATCCAAAAGTTTGTGTAGATGTTTATGGCTCAACTAGCTGACACAGTGGACTTTTTACCGCTTTATAATTAACACATTTTGTGTTGAGTTCCCTTTTCAAAATTATTAAATTCTTCGCAATAATTGCGAATATTCGAAACCCTTATTTTAATATGTTCTTCAATTTGATTTAGAGTCTATCGTACCGAACGGGACAAATATCAAAAAAATTTACAGGTATAAGAACAGTTTGTATGGATAAAGAAAAATGTTGTTTTTACTATTGTCCTCGCATTTTTCCGTATGTTCTCTCCGTTTAAACCTTCTCTGAACTTTCATGAATATTTTAAAACCAAAATTAACCGAATCCGTCCAGCTGTTTTTGAGTTTTAGCGAGACTAACGAACAGCAATTAATTTTTATATATAAACTAGCGACTCGCCCCGGCTTCGCACGGGTAGCATGTTATTATACATATAAACCTTCCTCCTGAATCACTCTATCTATTAAAAAAAACCGCATCAAAATCCGTTGTGTAGTTTTAAAGATATAAGCAAACATACATACATACAGACGCGGGAAGCGGAAAGCGACTTTGCTTTATACTATGTAGTGATAAAAAAAGATTGCGCCAAAACGGCCTGACGGATTAGGATGAAACTTGGAATATACATAGCTTATAATGTCTGTATGTAGCACCATGCAAGCAAAGCCACTGACAAAATCAAGTTAATAATAATTCTTGCTGATACAGTAGCGCGGTAGTTGAAGACTAATAGGTATAAATTATGAAATACCGGCGAGTAGGTTGAAAGTGCCTAGTTACAGCCTGTGTCTGGAGCGCCTAAGTGGCCTGGGGCCTTACCACAAGGTCCTAAAGCAATATTAAAACATAAATATAGATTTATTAAAATTAATAATATTATTATGTAGTAGTCGCCTCCTTGGCGTAGGCCGACTGAGAACTATAAACTAAAAATTATTATTATTATTTTTAAATTATTTAACTTGATTATATAACTAATGTAAATATTGTTTTGATTTTATAATTATAATTAATTTCATGCACGCTAAATGTAATTAGGAAAGTGTAGTAGAATAAATGGCTTTTTTATTTATTTTATTTTATAGATTTATTACCATTAATTTATTTTCCCGACGTTTCGACTATGTTACAATAGCCATGGTCGCGGGCAGATCGTCTATTAATCACGATAGTTTGAAAAATAATATAAAACGATATTACTCGCGCAATACGAACCCGTATAGCGTTGTCACTTTCGCACCGTGAGTAATATTCTTTTAATATTGCTTTTGAGCTTGTGGTACGACCCCAGGCCACAGCAACAAAACTCAGGAATGCAGCTTGAACTCCGCAAGGCCTTAAAAAACAAACTCAACATAATACTGGGTGTACTAAGACTGCTACCGAAAACTGAAGACACAACTACCTATGGATACAAATTAAATTGTGAAAACCAAAGGATCTTGAACGATGTTTAGATTTAACTATTTTTAGGAAAAACTAAAAATAGTTCTCATCATTTGATAAACCTACTCATTATTATCTTTTTTTCTTACTTTTAAGTTTGTTAAATTTTTTCACTTGAAATTAGTGTTAGTGCATAAGGATGGAAGAGGAACTTGATTTCTGAATCACAGGTTATATATTACCTAGCTCAGAGATCAAGGGCTTTAAAAACTACTTGTATATCTTGTGAGTGAAATAAATAAAGTTTATTATTATTATTATTATTATTATTATTATTATTATAGTTTAATCTTTTATCTTATGACAATGGCAATGATGGCAATTATGAACTAAACCCAAACTTGACGATATATTATATCTGTGCGGAAAAACTAAAAATAGTTTCATTAGAAATCTTATGACAATAAAATAAATAATAAATATTAGTGGACATTTTTACACAGCGCCATCTAGCCCCAAACTGAGCAAAGCTTGTACTATGGGAACTAGATAACTGATAGAATACTTATATAGTTTTTTTTTGTAAATAGTATATGTACATATGATAAATACTAAAACCCAGACACAGAACAAACATCTATGTTCATCACACAAATATTTGCCCTGGGTGGGGATCGATCCCACAACCTACAGCACTGAAGGCAAAGTTACTACCAACTGAGCTGTGAGGCCGTCAATGATGAATAATGACCCACTCAACCCAAACTCTAAAAATATTATCTTCATTAATTTCAGGCATTGAGTGAGATATAGCTAAAGGATCAAATTAAAAAAAAATACCACTATAGTTTTTTTTTCTGTGAAAATCGATAAATATGCATGATCTGAACATTTTTAATTTTCGGGAGTGTTCTTATTACACTCTGTATACCCGCTGAATGCGTTGGAAAATGCATGAACTTACCACAGCCGAACGAACCATTATAATTACTACTCCAACACAGTAAGATACTTACACAATAACAGATTGGGCGTAGTAGCGGCGTGTTCAAGCTCGTTTTTAACCGACTTCAATACCTAATAGAGGTTTTGAAATTCACAGTATTTTTAAACCGACTTCAAAAAAGGTAGTTCTAAAGTTCTCATTTTTTTTGTGTGTTTATTTTCCTCGATTTCTCCGGTGTTTGTGGACGAATTTCCAATTTTTTTATTTTATTTGAAAGCCTATACTTCCGAGGTTGTCCCATTACCACCAAGTCAGCATCTGATGATGGGATCCCAGAGAAATCGAGAGAAACCTTCAAAATTACGGGCATTGATGGTGGTTTTCAACTATAGACCTTGCCCTTCTTTCGTTGGTATACACTGAGTGAGGGGGGAGCCCTAGGAGCCTAGGTACCAAGCTCCTAAGATGTTTTAAAGTGATCCTTCTGATTTTATTAAAATAAATAGCTATCTTTTGACTTTGACTTTCAACGCAACGTTTCGAGACAATTCATGGTAATTACCCGTAATATTCGCATGGTCAGAACATCTAATTGAAATCGGGAGTAATCATTAAGAGGTTTTATTTTTTTTGTAAATACTACAACTTCACACAAAATAGAGATATAGGTGTATTTTGGAAAGAGGAAATTATGTAGAAACCTAACTAAATAATTTGTGTGCACAGAAGATACGCTAAATTTGAACAACTACCTAACTAACACCGAACTAAAACTATGCGGTACTGTTGGCCATTGCCCTACTTTTTACTAACAGAATGCTATTTATGTGGGATTAAATCTTTAACGATAATAATACCCGTCTAGACTTGCCCTTATTTCATTGATGTTAGTGATTAACCAGAAGCACACGAGCTTTGCTTTGTATGAAAACCGCTTTACATCCGACTACACAAGGAGGGTTATGGGTTTAGTTATTGTTTATGAATAGCAATGTAGGTTACATAGTAAAGTTTGGTCCAAATAGGTTTATCGCCGTTGCGAACAATGGATTTCTCGAATATTATTTCTAATTTCTACTGCAAAATGTGGACATGAGCCAAATGTAATGTTTAGACATGCCTCTGACTAATCCCTTAAGACATTTTCAAGGATCTGAGCGCCTGGTGATCCGAGAAGATGTCTACTGTGTTTGGGAATTACAGTCGTGATCCTATTTATTATTCTTTTTTTAGATAAACTAAAAAACTACTGGACCAATTTTAAAATTTATTTCGTTTCTCAAAAGCTATATTACAGGTTGCAAGCCCGTTGCCGCTTACTATTACATCTTATGGTAGATCTAAAAGTACTCGTAGGTACATGTGTAAAATAATAATACTTTGTACAAGTTCCGACTGGGCCCTTCTGGGCTAATGTACCTTCTGTATATACCTAAGTATAAGTAGGTACGAGTAGGCACTGGCGCGACAGTCGGGGCAGTGCCCATATTCGTCCACGGTCCCGTTCACCGCAATCATTGGCGCCGGGAAACTCTCTAGTGAAAAATGTCTTAATGCGGTACGTGATTGAGGAGTTGCTTTTTGCGCATCTCAGGGTCTGTGCTGTCAACTTTTAGATTTTTTAAGTTTTGAAAGTTGCAAAGGGTCAACGCCTTCAGATTAGACGCTCGAGGAAGCGCCACAAGCCAGCATACGTAAAGCCAGCGTACGTGCTAAAATCATTAATTCATTAATGAGGTATGAAGATTTTGCTGTAGCGGTTTTGTGGCGCTTCCTCGAGCGTCTAATCTGAAGGCGCCTGCAGCCTTTAGTTCAAATTTGTGCAAAAAGATCTTCTTGCCCTTATCCCACTACATTTGGGGTCGTAGAAAAGTAATGTACATAACATGTTGTAAAGTTTTGGCTTGAGGTGTTTTACAACTGGTCGCATGCCTGACGTCAACTCTCTTTGGGAAAATCGTGCAAAATATGCTATGAAATAAAAATAAAATAAAAAAACAACCATTATTTATATAGAAAAAAACGTCTAAAAGGTAATATTAACAAAACAAACTACTGCAATATATATGTAGTGTGATAAGAGGACGTTGTATAGCAGAAGATAGTGATGAGGATTGAGAAAGGGATGCTTAGATGGTTTGGGCATGTAGAGAGAATGAATGAAGAAAGATTGACAAAACCGGTATAAAAGGCGAGAGTGAATGGGGGAACGTTGGAAGAGAAAGACCTCGGCGTACGTTTTGAAAAAAGACCAGGTCAAGAGTACTCTAAACCGACGAGCATGCATGAGGAATGTGATGAGAGTAAATGAAGCAAAAGAAGTATGTCAGGATCATAGCAAGTGGAAAGCCGTGATCTCTGCCTATCCCTTAGAGAAACAGTACTGCAATCTAAAGGTAGCTAGTTCCTAGCCTAGGAGGTAGGTAGTTAAGATAAGTAATTCATTCAACTGTTATTTATATAGAGCTCAAGTTAATAACACCCCGAGCTATTGGTAAATTGTTTCAAATGGAGAACTGAGATCTTTACCGTTAAGATTTCTACTTGGGGGTTATAGTCGCGAGTATATTTCTTGTTTACTTTTACGTTGAAATGAATATTTATTAGCTTTTACTGATTTGCTTTTGGTGAGGTTTTCATTAACATAATGTGGAGCTTGTTTGACCCACGTTATTTACATTAGGTAAATGCAGATAACATTTTGTGCACAAATCACAAATACAAATCTATACCTAAGTACTTAAGTAAAAATTAAATGATGATCGTTGGTAACCTCATTACTTGAGAACGGCTGGATAGACATGTTTTTCTTATTCTTTTTAAATCTTCCTAATAGATCTAAAAAGGTTTTAAGCTAAAGTAAAATAGTCGAGGAAACTGATAGTGCTTTTTTGTATGGAGTTATTTAAAGCTAGCAGGTAAATAATAAAATATAGTTTTTTCAATAGTTCAAAATCAAGATACATTGCGAAGACAGTAGTGATCTGAATCAGTTGAGCTATCTATAGACTATTTGCATCGGTCTTTAGATGGCTTGACAGATTCTTTTAATATATTACTAGCTGACCCGTGCCCGCTTCGCTGGGGGACAGATAGTTTTACGACTTCATATTAGAAATCTTAAAATTATCAGTGGTTCTCTAATATATTAAGCATGTTATTATACATATAAACCTTCCTCCTGAATCACTCTATCTATTAAAAAAAACCGCATCAAAATCCGTTGTGTAGTTTTAAAGATATAAGCATACATACAGACGCGGGAAGCGACTTTGCTTTATACTATGTAGTGATGATCACTACATAGTATAAAGCAAAGTCGCTTCCCGCTTCCCGCGTCTGTATGTATGTATGTATGTATGTATGTTTGCTTATATCTTTAAAACTACACAACGGATTTTGATGCGGCTTTTTTTAATAGATAGAGTGATTCAGGAGGAAGGTTTATATGTATTAAACCCGTGCGAAGCCGGGGCGGGTCACTAGTGTAGTATAAAAGTGTAAGCAGACAGAACGCGGCATTCGAGCGCGGAATTCGCAGGACACAAGTTTGCCGCGTGACTAGTTTAGACTGTAGCAGGTAGCTCGCGGCTGCCGCGCTCAATTGCCGCACTATGTCTGGTCACACCTTTAGATGTTATTTGTTTCTGTAATAAAGTTATTTTCTGTTTTAGAAACATTTGACATTGATTCGTAACCAAGGTTTAAACAAACATACCGGAAGTTCGAATCTATAAAACATGATTCGATATTTCACTTTCAAAACTTTCGTGAGTTGTACTACACATTATTACAACAACGGGAAATTACTCACGTAAATGATAAATTGTCAATGAGGACACCGACAATGTTTCGATTCATCTAGAGAATCTTCTTCAGGGTGAGTGGACCATTTAAACGCGCGTGCTACCCTGCTCGTATTGCCGTCTCATTGACAATTTATCATTTACGTGAGTAATTTCCCGTTGTTGTAATAATATGATTCGATATTGTCATTAATTTTGATAAACATAAACTGATGAACGTCTGCGATGACGCAAGTCGAATGTGAAACGACATGTCGTGACATTGATTTATTAAAATTTAATGAACGTGTTGACAGCCGTGTAAACAAGAATCTGGTAAATGCTCAATTATATACAGAGCTACAAAGCTATCGAAAAAAGATCATGCTTATTATAGTTACCTAGTTACCTACGTAAAGTTTTATATATTTGGTACCTACTGTATTGCACAATCATTTGATTTTAATTTTTAATCCATTCGCATCGATACAAAAAACAGTCATAATCTTTTAAAAAATTACCTATAACATTCATGGTGTAGTAATGTACGAGTACGTGCGAAGCCAGGGCAGGCAGCTAGTATACCTTTAATATGTATAATCTGTAATAGCATACTTATGGGCTATTTCAGGCTTGGTCAAAGACCCGGTTGTGGTGCCTACCCCGGTTTTGGTCATTTTTAATTTTGGCAGTAAATAACTGAGCATAGCAAACAAACTTGTTTAAAATCTATAGTTAATACAATTCTTTGTCTATGGTCCGTTTTGATTAGTGACAGTTGCGATGCGTTATACCTCTAGACTTGTTTGACAACAACTAAATATTTCCCGTTTTGTCTATTTAAATATGAATAATTAATAAATAAATATCGCCTGTTACAAAACCTTTGCTACTAAGCGATAGATAAATACTCTATACTATGTTGTTTAATAATCGTCGTTTTAATATTTTTTTCAATATAAACCGTTTATTTGAATACTAAAATGTTGTTGAAATGGCCAAAACGATCAAATATTACGATCGGCATCACACTAGAGCTCTAAATAGCATTAAGAAAAGTATACGTTGTTTTTTCTAGTATACGTCTCGCAAGCTTTAAGTAAAAGCTTGCAGAAAGGACTTGGCAATACACAGCTTGGTATGGCTCGCCTACTTTCCTTTGTTGGCAAGCAACCGTCTTAAAATCGGTTAATAAACTGTCAAAAATAATCTTGAAAGTACATACCGCCTGCGAAATTGAAGGTAAAGTTGGTAATTATAGTGCTGCATATAAAGTGGTCTTGATCGCGCCTGTTTTGGCGACTGACCTCTTCGCCTGACAGGATTACCTATCAGGCACTGTAAGTAAGTAAGCTTTTTAGGGTTCCGTACCCAAAGGGTAAAATCGGAACCCTATTACTAAGACTTCGCTGTCCGTCTGTCTGTCTGTCCGTCTGTCTGTCACAGGGCTGTATCTCATGAACCGTGATAGCTAGACAGTTGAAATTTTCACAGATTATGTATTTCTGTTGCTGCTCTAACAACAAATACTAAAAACAGAATAAAATCAATATTTAAGGGGGGCTCCCATACAACAAACATGATTTTTTTGCCGTTTTTATAAATAATGGTACGGAACCCTTCGTGCGCGAGTCCGACTCGCACTTGGCCGGTTTTTTAAAATATGGCAGGCTTGTCCGTAGTCAGTTTTTCTTTTCACAGACATCGTAGGTATCCATTATTTTTTGGATACATTGGTTAATTAATTAACGTATTTTCAGGGTTTTGTACCCAAAGGGTAAAAACGGGACCCTATTACTAAGACATCTCTGTCCGTCTGCCTGTCACAAGACTGTATCTCACGAACTGTGATAGCTAGATAGTTGAAATTTTTATAGATTATGTATTTCTGTTGCCGCTATAACAACAAATACTAATAAAGGAATAAAATAAATATTTAAGTAAGGCACAACAAAAGTGTTTTTTGCCGTTTTTATTGATAATGATAACTCACAAACTTTCGAATTTATAATATTTTAAATATTTATTAGTTAAAAGTCTTAGTTTAAAAAGTCACTATCTGAAAGGTGCTATGGCAGATCATGCAGTTTTCTCTGTTTAAACTAACTGTTACATGCTAGGTAGATACACTTTTTTTAAATAAGAGATGATTTAAGAGGCGTGGTAACACAACGCTGGCACATTCAGCCACATTGCAGCTGACAGCCGGTAAGCCGACACTGAACTCTGAAACGAAATTTATTTATGGCTGCCGGTTTTTCACACTAAAGAGTTAATAACCTCTGTTTAGTTTGACAAGGTTGCGACAACCATCGACAACACAATCCAATAGACGCTTCATGGCTTAATTTCTTCAAAAAAACTTGTTGTCAACCACCATTTCTACTATCAATTAGGTTTTCTATATCTATACTAATATTATTAAGAGGAAAGATTTGATTGTTTGTTTGTTTGCATCGAATAAGCTCTGAAACTACTTGACCGATTTCTAAAATTCTTTTACCATTATAATCCTACATTATACATGATGAACATAGGCTAGGATTATTTTCAAAAACATTAGGGATCCTATATGTATATTTAGATAAGTTCCTTGTCTAGTATAAAATGCTTTGGCATTAAGTCCGACTTTTGTATTTATTTTTAAGTACCTGTAGGTAAATGGTTAAAGTATTATTAAATAAATAAATAAAAAATGCATTCTGATTGGCCGGTTCAAAGTGACGGTTCACGGAAGTGGTCGATACTACTTTAGATTTGACGCGCGGTGTCTATCAGCAGTATTAGCCGCATGTCTTGTCAGACAGTGTTCGCCTTGCATAAGGTGTCTATTAGCTGTGTTGTCGATGGTTGCGACCGTACATCGGGAGCAGCATACGTAGAACGATTCGGCTGACTTTAAAAGAAAGACACAAATTGTGTCGTTAGATAATTTGTGAGTCTAATCGTTAGATTTAGAATCGGTGAGCAGTTTAGTTTAATAAAGATTAATGTGCAAGTAAATAGGATAATGACGGCTGAAGAGTGTTGCGTTACCTTTTTAACCGACGAAAAATTCGAAGGAGGTTCCCAATTCGACACGTACCTATATATTTTTTATGCTAGACCGCATAATTTTTACAGAGTAGACCAATTTTGATAATTCTTTTTTTAATGGATAGGGTATACTCAGAAGTTGGTCCCATTGGTTTTGATTGGTCGGAACATTTTCATCGTTTTTCGTTTTAGTTTTCTAAACCCATAATTACTCGCCTTACCCCAATAATTACGGGTAGGTATTATGTATCTACCTACCTATAGAAATTTAGTATACTTACCTTGTACTCCGAGTAGCAAAACTTAGAGTGGTTTAGACCCATGACCTGGTTTCGTAAATTCAATTATTTCAATCTAATCATAAGGGTGTTCCTCATCCTTTGAAATGTGTAGGAGCTAGGTGAAGCTATGCCTGTTCCTCGATAACAAGCGTAAATATTGGTGGCGATTCTGTTGTGTCCACGCTTAAGTTAAAATTCCTAATAACTATCGATCTTATTTCTTTTAAGTTATAGTTTAAAATAGCGTAATCTTAAGAGGCTCCCAGTCGCTGATTGCTCTTTTTCGAAACGAAAAAAGAAATACTTCTGAACAAGCCACATCTCCTATTTTTATAAGTATATTACTTCAGGTTCCTACCTAGATTTCTATTAAGCTAAAAACATAATAGCAGAAACTTTTCACGATAAAGATGTTATTTCAAAATGATACGTTTTAGAATTTATGATCGAAATATTTTATATACCTACTATTAAAATCAACTTGTGATTTATTGTTAAAGATAGGTAATATGTAGATCTAGATTTCTATTAGAATAGATTTTTGATAAGTAATTATACATAATTTAAATCATTAATTTATTCGAAAAGCTAAGGCGGACCACGCGCCGACGTGTGTTTGTCGTCATTGCAGCGGTCGGTAGGATTATTTATCGAAGTGATTAAAGATGGGTACATCTTTATTCATATATACTATACATTATAAAATAGGAGATGTGGCTTGTTCACAAGTATTTATTTTTTCGTTTCGAACAAAAACAATCGTCGATTGGGAGCGCCTTAAAGTGACAGTTCTAAAACTTAGAATAGTTTTGATTAAATTTACGATTTTTGTAATAGATTTAGAAACGTCAAGCTAAATGTAATCAACATGTAAATTGGTGTTGACTAAGATGACACTTGGTTGTGTCAAATATGCGAAATAAAATAGAAAAACGGCTAAAATATCCCAAGTTTTAGGACTGTCATTTTGATGTGACTCTAATTTAGACTTTAATATAAAAAGAATAAGATCGATCGTTTTTTTACGAAATTTTAAGGTTATCTTGGACACAACAGAATCGCCACCATTGGCTCTATATTTACTAAAATTCAGTAACTTTTTCATTTTTGTAGACTTTTATAACAATTTACTCACTTATAAACCGTTTCTTTCACCCTTTTCCATTTATTTACTACTTTCCGAAAAGACCACGACGCTTCCAATTTCTTATGCCGCTAAACCAAATAAATACTTAAATAAATAGGTAGACATTTCACAGCGCAATCTAGCCCCAAACTAAGCAAATCGTATTATGGAAACCAGTTATCTGATAGAATACATATACTTTTTTTGTAAATTCATACTTACTTATTACATACCTATTAACATCCAGTCACAGAACAAATATCTATGTTCATCACGCACGCAAATGTTTATCCTGGGTGGGAGTCGAATCCACAACCTACAGCACAGAAGGCAGAGCTACTACCAACTGAGCTGTAAGGCCAGTCAAAACGATAAATTACTGACTTATAGGCAATTTCTTTCACCCTTTTCCATTTATTATCAACTTTCCGGAAAGACTACGACGCTTCCAATTTTAAAAGTATCGACATGAAAGCCGCTAAACCATAGATAACAAGTTTACTTTTTCCCTCTACATTTCACCCTAAAGCTGCGTGCACATCTGCGCGGGCACGTGCGACGGAAGAGCGTGCGGTCGCGCCAGAGATGTCGCTAATGTTCGAGAACGGATGTGAATAGTGTGCACTCTTGTTAGCTATTTCTAGTCGGTTTGTTTGAGAAGGAAACCGCTCGATGCTGGTAACTAACATTTCTACTGTGATAATATCAATCAACAACTAAGTATTTAGGTACTATACTAGGGTCTACCCCGGCTTTGGGGATTTTCAATTTTGGCAGTCAATAACTAAGCATTGCATACAAACTTGTTTAAAATCTATAGTTAATACAATTCTTTGTCTATGGTCCGTTTTGATAAGTGACAGTTATGATGCGTTATACGTCTAGATTTGATTGACCACAAATAATGATTTCCCGTTTTGTCTATTCAAATATAAATAATTAATAAATAAATATCGCCCGTTATAACACCTTTGCTTAACCTAAGAGAGATAAATACTCTATTCTATGTTGTTTAAAAATCGTCGTTTTAATCCTTTTTTCTATAAAAAGTCTTTTATTTGAAAATTAAAATGTTGTTAAAGTGCCCACAACCAGCGCTCTCACCCTATTAATATTACGATCGACATCACACTGGAGCTCTACATAGCATTAAGCAAAAGATAATTGAAAAAAATTATAGGCATCAAGCCATATTTGTTGCCTGATTCTTCTAGACTTGGTCGCGAGGAACAAGCGTAGCTTCACCTAGCTCCTAAGACGTTTCAAAGTGATCCTTGTGATTTTTATTGAAATAAATTCTTTTTGACTTTTATTTTGATACAATAGTATCAAAATAAAAGTCAAAGACCAAGAGACCACATTATTAGGATCCTGTGACACAGGATCAAATGCAAAAAAAACAATGAAGTATTGTTTTTTTCCTTTAGGAACTATATTTATAGGTAAAATAAAAATGTAATCGAAACAACTTCCTTGTAGTTTTTTATCAACAGATAAACAATTCACAAGAACGCCGATAAAATAAAGTATGAATATTCATAGCATGCTTAGCCACCTACGAAATAACAGAAACAAAACAAAAAGGAGCAAAGTAGGTACTTTTTAGGTTCGCGTACACAAAAGGGAAAAACGGGACCCTATTACTAAGACTCCGCTGTCCGTCTGTCTGTCTGTCTGCTTGTCACCTGGCCGTATCTCATGAACAGTGATAGCTAGACAGTTGAAATCACAGTTGATGTATTTCTGTTGCCGCTATAACAACAAATACTAAAAACGGAATAAAATAAATATTTAAGTGGGGCTCCCATAAAACTAACGTGATTTTTGCTGTTTTTTATTATGGTACGGAACTCTTCGAGCGCTCACTCGCACTTGGCCGGTTTTTTAACGTTTATTTTGACTTCAAACGTATACTGATTCTAGTGTAGTGTAGTGCGTGAGTTAATTAAATAGGGCAAGAATGGGTTCTACATATACTTACCTTACAAAGGTTTCTATGTGTTTAATTATGCGAATATTTTGCCTGTTTTTATATTGTACAAAACTGAGATATTTTCTGCGGAAGCACATAGGTACTATGCTAAAAAAACGGATAAAATATGTAGGTAAGGTTTTTTATTTCATGAATGTTATAATAACAAATGCTACGAATTTCTTAGAAATTACTACGTACCTAATTATTAATGTTATTCGTCGTAACATAATAGAATAAGCAAAGATTTTGAAACAGGCGATATTTATTTATTCATTATTCATATTTAAATAGACAAAACGGGAAATCATTATGGTCAATCAAGTCTAGAGGCTATACCTCTAGACTGTCACAACTGTCACTAATCAAAACGGACCATAGACAAAGAATGATATTAACTATATATTTTAAACAAGTTTGTTTGCTATGCTTAGTTATTGACTGCCAAAATTGAAATGACCAAAACCGGGGTAGGCACCACAACCGGATCTATGACCTTAGGTACCTACGAAGTATTTCCTCCATGTCAGTAGGTAGGTCCTTGTCTACTTATACCTACGTTGTTCTGTGAATGCGGAATCCTACAAACTACTATCCGATACAAACGCATCATTAATTTTTAACCACAAATCGATTTATTTGCCTTTTAATGTACTATAGTTAGTCCACCCATCAGTTAAACTTTTTCCTGTTTCCATTCCGCACTTTCTTTTCTTTCCCACGCAGCCAATATGTATCAATCTGACAGCTGACAGTGATCCAACGCAGATATGAATTTATGAAGCATAAAACCATAAAAAACTTGTAAACAGTTCGGTTTTTTATGTGTAAAGCCACGAATACACTAAAAGACAAATGGCGCGTCATTTTCTAGAGAATTACGTAGTTGAGCGACATGTTGCGAGACAATGTTAGTGCAGTGATGGCATGGCCACGCGACAAAATATTTTGAGACCATCGATCACAAAGTTCACTATCGTGCTCGTTTGTTATTGGTGGCACTTCTGAGGCCGTGCTACAATCTCTAAAGTAAGACTAAAGCAGTATTACTCGCGTTGCGCGAGTGACAGCGCCATACTTGTTCGTATAGCGTTGTCACTTTCGCTCTTAAAGTAATATATTAAAGTCTAAATTAGCATCCTCAACATGGGTGTTCTAAAATGTTTTTTTTTAGTAAAGTTTTAGATTGTATTTACTTATTTAGTATTATTTTCTTAATAATCACGAAGTCAAAATTATTTGACGGCACATCGTTAAACATTTTTGGGAATTAGAGTCGTGATCCTTAGATTTAGTTATTTTTTTTAAACTAAAAACAATCCGACTTCATGCATGTTGTTATAAATTAATTTGAATATGTTTTCACCCTTAAAAGTGATATTTTTTTCAAATAGGACACAGGAAGCACCAGCTTTCTAATAAAAGTCGAAAGTTCTGGGGATAAAAACTTTTTTTTTTTACTTTCAATCGATATCCTCTTCCTTTCTTCGGTTAAACAAGGAAAATATCGAGATTTTTTATGTTGCCTACTGGAAAACATTGTTAATAACAATTCTTCGAAAAACATGAGAGATAGGGACGACTTTGAAAACCGAATCATAACACTCGATTAAAATGTAGCCTTTAGATTGATCGCAAGCATGTGGAAAACACATTACCTACTGCGTAGGCACAGTAGGTGAACTATTTCTGGCTGTGACACTGGGCTGTGTTCTCGGAAGACGAATAACGCTACCTAAATACCGACAGTAATTTTATTCTGTGGCTGTAAGCAGAATAAAATTACAACCCACTGGAATACTTACGACCGCATCCAGTTCATAAGGAAATACTGAACCGCCGGCCACTTGGCCGTTTTACGTACTATAAAAACGGCAAAAAAAATTACGTTTGTTGTATGGGAGGCCCCTTTTAAATATTTATTTTATTCTGTTTTTAGTATTTGTTGCTATAGCAGCAACAGAAATAGGTAGGTACATAATCTGTGAAAATTTCAACTGTCTAGCTATCACGGTTCATGAGATACAGCAGTTTTGACTAATGAATGATACGCATTCTACCAAAACACGTAATTTTTTTTATCAGTACAAGGTTTGTAGGGAAAAAATTGGAAGCTGCCTGAAAAAGCTTTTTCCTATAGATGTGATAAAAATTACAGAACAACGTTTGTCACGGGTCGGCTAGTATTAAATATGTTCTCTTTTGTTTCAGAATTCTTCAGAAAACTATTAAAACTATCACGGGAGGAGTTCCACTCTATGTTCAAGAGAACGTATGGAATGATCTATGAACAGCACTCATACGTCTTCGAGCAACTGTTTGAACAGCTAGAAAGGTAAAAGGTCAAATGATTGGTTGACATTAAGGTGACTGTTAAATTTATGACAGCTCGCATTTTTTGTACTCGGTCGTATTCTGTGGCCGCACACTAAGAATAGTGCAAACGCACACATTGAAGCTACTTCACACTTCATTTACCAAGACTAAATAACTAGTCTTGATACTTGAAAATATTTGGTGCAATAGGTATGTCATATTTGTATAGGTAGGTATGTACTTAATAATTTTATAGGTTGCACTTGACAAAAAGAAAATAAATATAGAAAAAATTAATATATATTATAAGACTGGTTACAAATCGTAAAGTGCTACTACACAGTTACTAATATTTGACTGTGCAAAAAATATTTGTTAGTTACCTACTAATAAAATACATTATGACAAAACGGTAAGTATCGTTTTTTACAAGCTCTTATTTAACTTGCAGTTTATGTACATATTTATGCATGTATGTTTGATAAGGTGGAATCTTGCAACTTAATTTTAAGCAGTTATCCCCAATCGATTGAGCTGAAATTTTTTATACATAATATTGTGACAGCGAGTTGATCTGATGATGGAGTCAGGAGCTGTTCAACGGAACCCTTCACAAAATAGTCGAATTGAGGCAAAACTTTGCATACCTATCAATCTCAATGACAATGTAAAATTATGGTACTAGCGAGCTGGTCTGATGATGGAGGTCGGATGTAGCCATCGGAACTCCTCAACTACACAACATAACCACGTCGCGTTTGGGCTCGTTATTTTTATCTTGACGAGAACTAGAGCAGAAGACATTACAAAAGCTTGATTTAAAAAATATATTTTTAATAAAATAACTTATTGTCATCTAAAATCGATGACGGCACCGTCAACGTTTCGAGTACCACTCACAGAAAGTTTTGAAAGTGAAATACTGATAAAATATGTATGCTTTTGAATATTGTGTGCGAGCTATGATCTCGAAGATCCATAGACCGCGCGTAGCGAGGGTCAACAAGTTCTGGAATTAAACAGTTATTGTAAAACTTTACTAAATAACCCTCCATAATATTTTCTTTCCAGAAAAATCAAATATGAATTTGTAAAAAGAGATGACCAACTCTTTTTAAAAATTCATATTTTCCATTGTATTTGTACTAAATGACATCACAAACCTGCAATACTTTTTAAGACCTATCCAAAGACATGAGGAGTATGCGAGAAAAAAAAACATCTGAAAATATGTATTTATTTCTACCACATTGTCGGCGTGACTAACGTATATTCATGCCAAATTACAGCTTTCCAGTACTAAGAATATCTGAGCTAAGCTGCGGACGAATGGACGAAAATGGCAAAACTATAAGGGTTTTTTGTGAACTACGAAACACTAAAGAGCACTTTCAGTATTTAGAATTAAACAATTTTTCAGGACACTTTATTTTTTTTTAACTATTTAATTATTTGCATCATGTACTTAAACTTAAGTATATGCCATCAAAAACAACTTGTAAAAATAAAAATAAAAAGCCAATTCTCGTAACGCAACTCAGTTTCTTTTTTTGTCTTTTTTTTTGTTGGAACTATGCTCGTGTGTAGTAAACTTAACTTGTGAGATATTGTATAAGTAGCTTAAGATGACCAGAGATAATCTGTCGATATCAGTCTCTCTTCCCTGTTCGCTTGTTACGGCTGGTCGTGTTCTATATCTCTACAATAAAGAATCCATATATATCACCCAGATCGTGTATAATTTACCCAAAAACCCATTCTATCGTAAAAAGTTGTGAGATTTCAATGTCTGTCTGTCTGTCCAAAAAATGGCCTGAACTGCTTCGAGAAAAGGATGGTACGACTGTGCCGCTTTTTTGCTTGACTTGGCGGGGGCTAGTGCCCCCAGATAAACCTTGCTTTGATAATAACAAATACCGACCTTTTTAGAAGGTTCAACATTTTTGGTTCAATGCGTATCATATCATTCGTCAGTCATTCATCAGTCGTCAAAATTGATTAATGCTAGATTTGTTGCACACCAGCACTCGGAGTCTTTTTATAGTTTTGAGGATGTTTTTTAATTAAAAATAGCCTATTTATAAGGTAGAGGTATATTTACATCGACAGCAAATTTCAATTTCATCCGTTTAGTCGTTTAGGTCTGATTGAGGTACAAACATCCAAACATACTTAACATCCGCACAAACTTTTAGATTTATAATATTAAAGGTAGATAAATAATAATTATAAATTATATTCATAATCTGAAATTTATGTAATTTTTCTAAATCCAATTATAGATAAAGTATCATTTTTTTCCATCCATGTATAAAAAAACACGCTTGGTAATATAGGGTAGATTGGGTCTAAGCGATACAGGTAAGGATCATGGTACCTTAGAACTTTCATTTCAAAACAGAAATGTATCAAATCAACATTTATATTTATTTAATAGGACTAATTAGGGACACTTCAAAAACCACAGCAAAAGACGTTGTCCAGAAAGTATTATCACTAAAATGGAAATAGGCCGGGCACATACAAAGATTACAAAATGAGAGGTGATCTAAAACAATTATGAATTGGGACCCAATACATAAAAAACGAAGAAGAGGAAGGCCTGCTATGCGATGGGATGATGACATCGTGAAAGTAGCAGGCAAAACATGGAGCAGAGCCGCTAGAGATCGGGAAAAATGGATAGAGCTGGAGGAGGCTTTTACCGCTGAAAGCGGTCCTTACACATAATTTTATATACCTATGCATAGATACATATTTAAGTTAATTTTATATTGTGCAAGGAAATAAAAGCTTTTATTATTTATTATTAATTTGGGACACAACCAGGTTCACATTTTCCTGAAATTTAATATTTTTATTAAAATAACAATCAAATACGAAACATCGGCTTATTTCGATTTTGCTCCGACGCGACGTATGCAAAAAGGTAAAACCGTATACTATTATCATATTGTTTCGAAACCAAACTCGATGAAACGCATCTTCTACAAAATAAAACCATCCAACTCTTTCAACAAACCATGCATTGTACCTAACCTTCATCTGTGTGGCTTGCACTAAATTCTTCAAGGCAATATATTATACAAATGTTATCATTAGTTTTGCATGTCCAGTATTTTACCCCGGTATACCATTATGTAAGACCTCCTCTAAATTCGAAGAAAAATGTGACGTGGACGTGCTTCCCCGAGCGCGTCTGAGCGCTAACTGACGTGCCGACTTGAGGTGAATGTGAGTTTTGTATGGAAAAAATGTATGGAGAAGTTTTATTGCATTTTATATTGTTCATAAATGAAAAAGTAAATTATTTGAAAACAAGATAATACCACGCGGTATAGAGAAATATAAAATCTACAATTTCGTATTATTTTCAAATAAAAATATGCTGTGGGTCTAAAGATATTGGTACCTAACCAGACCCCATTTTTCGACATTTTCAGCGGTTCTTGCGACGGTAAAAACGTATTTTTTTGAAAATGTTGTATAGAACTGGCCAGTTTTTATTATCTACTATTAAAGATGAATATATTATCAGTAATTTTGTATCATTATATCCTCACAACTGTGATTCCTGGTTTTTAAATCGGTACCTGAAAATCATTGAAATACGTGTGTGGGTGTGAGCCGGGCCTTAATCATTTACTGTTATACGTAATTTTCTGTCAACGATAAAACATACCGGTCAAGTGCGAAACGGACTTGCGCACCGAGGGATCCGTATAAACTTCTTAAAGGTTTTCCTAAATCTAGTAGGTAAAAAACAATTTCTGTATTTTTTACAAAATTTTAGGCCAATGGAGTGACTGACAAACAGACACACGCACGAGTGATCCTATTTGTGTTCCTTTTTTTTTGAGGTACGGAACCTTAAAAGACCTCAAACAAACAACTCAAATGATATCACTTCTCTGATAGTAAATTGTTTAAGCTACCTATATTATATTTTATTATATATTTATTATATTATTATAGGTCATCGTTTCTTATGACATCAGCAATCATTTTGTACGCAGATATTATTCTGTGTTAAGTGTTTTGGCAGATAGGTACAGTAGGAATGTGGATGAGTTTAAAGTGTTCAAGGTTGTGGGGTTCCAATCCTGTGATTAATTTTATATTTATAACACATGGAAGTATCCAGATAACCATGTTATTTTCAAAACTTGACCTAAGTTTATGAAAAAAAAATTACCCAAATTTTCTGGAATTTTAAATTTTGAATTTGAAAGTGTCGTCAAAAATAGATTTTCTGAATCTACGCGGACGAAGTCGCGGATAAAAGCTAGCATGAATATAATTATACGAATCCAAAGCTCATATCAAGTTCATTCCAGGTACTATGCGCGAGGAGACACAAACTTCAGCGGAATGATGGACGGCTTCTTCGGTATACTGTACGAAAAGATGTTCACTGTGCTCAATTCGCAGTACCAGTTCGATGAGAAGTGAGTATTATATTATCTGTGAATATTAAACTTATCTTGACAGCGATACTGGTGGCAATTCTGTTGTGGTCGTCTAGAGCTTACATTTTGTAAAAATACGATCGCTCTTATTTCTTTTGCGTTAAAGTCTAAATTAACGTACGTTAATTTAGACTAATATCTCGTTTTTTCGTTAGAAAAAGAAATCTTGTCAAGTACATACTCGTAGATACACATGAGTTATAGTAGGTAACACAGTAGGAAAAAGCAATAATCTGGCCAATTGTTTACCTACAAACCTTGTACTGATAAGATAAATTACAAATTTTGGTAGAATGCGTATAACTCATTAGTCAAAACTGCGTTGCTATGACGACTAAATGTTTTTAGATTGTGATGTCAGATTTGTTGCACACCACCGCCATCTATACCAAAATCATCTTTATTGCATTTTTTTACTATTTAGGGGTTGTTTTTCAGATTGTAATTTTATTATTCTGATTTTTTATCTAAGTACATACTTACTAAGTATAACTTTCATCATCCGTTTTGTCGTTTATTTTTGATTAGGGAACAAACATAGCAGCCTTATCACAAACTTTCGCATTTATAATATTATTAGGATTAGGATATTAGGATACTAGGTATTTCCTCATTAAAATTTGACCCCTATTGTTATTGTCGCCTGTAAAATTCGATGAAGTGTGCTAAAACATCTCATTACTCATTACTTTATCTGAGTAAGTTTATCTACTTATATTCTGGGAATTTATAGGAGAACAAGTAAGTTTCACGTTATTAGAAATCCCTAATTAGGTACCTACTTTTTTTTTATTACACAAGAAAAAAAGGCTTTGTTGTATGCGACCACACCGCCTAATCGGTACCTACGACTTAACATGCTAATAAAATAACTAAAAACAAAACCGACTTCATGCATGCTGTTATGAATTTTTTCATAACAGCAGCCCCTATTTTTTCACACTTAAAAGTGGTATTATTTCCTCAAATTTAAATGTGGCCAAACTAAACTAAGCAAAGCTTGTACTATTATGGGAACTAGATAACTGATAGAATACTTATATACTTACTTTTTTTTATAAATTCATACTTATTATACATATTAACACCCAGACACAGAACAAACATCTATGTTCATCACACAAATATTTGTCCTAGGTAGTGGATCGTACCACCACAACATACAGCGCAGAAGACTTAACATTCATTAACTTATTAGCTACTACAGCTAGTCAGGGTCAGCGCACCCGTGCCCGCTTCGCTGGGGGACAGATAGTTTCACATTTGGTATTCGAATCTTTAAAAAAAATAATAGCCTATTATATTGCCGAGGACTCATAGCCACATAACAAAAAAAGTTTCATCAAAATCCGTCCAGTAGTTTTTGCGTGAAGGCCGGATAGCAGACAGACAGACAGACAAAAATTTCAAAATGTTTTTTTTTTTGGCTTGTGTTACTTATATAAAGGCCCCTACGAGTATTTTTTTTAGTTTATTTTCAATGTACAGCATTGAACTCTTCTACAGTTTTATTATATTATAGATTACTAGCTGACCCGTGCCCGCTTCGCTGTGCGTAAGACATTTCTAATACCATCGTTGACTTTTTTGTAGACGTTTTTAAGGTGTACAATACTGTAGTACATTATTTTGATATATCTCGTGGGGTTCAGCCAGCATTTGCAATGTAAGCGCAAAAAAATGTGTTTATTTACGACATCACATTAGAAACCTCTAAAATTATCAGTGTTTCTCTACTATATTATGCATGTATTATACATATAAACCTTCCTCTTAAATCACTCATCTATTAAAAAAAACCGCATCAAAATCCGTTGTGTAGTTTTAAAGATATAAGCAAACATACATACATACATACGCGGGAAGCGGAAAGCGACTGCTTTATACTATGTAGTGATTATAGATGTATAGATTTTCTAAAACTGGTTTAAGTATTTAAAATATCTAGATAGGTACTCGCGTTATAATTAGGGCATAAACACCTATCAGCATAAGCTTCAAATCATTTACTTTGTACAATGTTTGTTGAGCATAAAACGAGCTAAAAGGTCGTCAGCCATTATCAACACATTTCACGGAACTTAACCTCTTAGCAAAGCCATAATCATCAAACAACTATTGGCTATTCTATGCTGTAATCGCATAGTAACTAGGGTGAGAGCGCTGGTTGTGGGCATTTTAACATTTTAATATTCAAATAAACGGTTTATATTGCACAAAAACTCTGCACTATAGCATAACAAAAGCCGAATATGTAAACTCAGACAACAACTATAATAATCTTGAAATTTTTCTATTAGATCAGATTGAACGCAATAAAATAGACAAAATAAAAATTAATAATGCACCACAAAGTGATTGGATCAATAAGGATATTATAGACTCAATTAATCTTAAAAACAATTTATGGCAAATAGCTAAAACGAATCCTAAAGATGACACAATACTGAATAGCTACAATGAACAACGAAATAAAACAAAAAAGATGATAAAAATTGCAAAAGAAACATATTACTTAACATTATTCCAAAATAGCTCTAGTGACCCAAAACAAATGTGGGAAATTATTAACAGTTTAGGATTAAATAAATTTAAAGACAGCACTACGTTACCAAAGCTAAAAATAACGACTGATCTGATTACTGATGGTCGCGAAGTTTGTAACGTTTTTAATGAATTCTTCTCATCTATAGGTGCTGATTTAGCAAATAACATACCTAGCTCTTATCATTGCAATACTGGAAACATACTAATGTACAATCAGAATCACATTCATAGCTTGACTTTAAGCGAGTTTGCTCCTTGTGATTGTGATGAGGTAGCAAAAATAATAGACCATTTGGACAGTAATACTAGTACTGGATTAGACGGCATCTGTACAAAAACAATAAAATCATTAAAAAACCTACTTGTGGACAGACTTACGCTCTGTATCAATGTCTGCTTGGCTCGCGGAGTCTTCCCAGATTCACTAAAGATAGCTAAGGTTAGCCCAATCTACAAAACAGGAAGTCGGTCGGACCCCGGGAATTACAGGCCAGTATCAGTTTTACCTGTCATCTCAAAGATCTTTGAACGAATTTTATACAATAGACTAAATGCCTACCTCACTGACAAAAATTTTTTAATTGATCAACAGTATGGCTTCCGTCCTAAATCGAGCACCCTAACAGCGGCTGTTGATCTAGTAACAAAAATAAAAACTCACATTGATCAAAAAAACTTTGCTCTGGGAATTTTTATTGACTTAAAGAAAGCTTTTGATACTGTAAGTCATCAAAAGCTTCTTCAAAAGTTGAATAACATAGGGATTACAGGCACAGCTCATGATATGTTTACATCTTATTTGTCTAATAGGAAACAAGTTGTCAAAATCGTTAACTTTACTAGCTCTATTAAAAATGTGACTTATGGCATTCCACAGGGCTCAATTATCGGACCGTTAATGTTTCTTATCTACATAAATAACATAGCTTCAATAGGATTAACGGGTCACTTAACTCTCTATGCGGATGATACGTGCCTTTTTTATTTCGATAAAGATATCTCAGATATTATAAATGATGCACAAAGAGATCTTGATATACTAAACGAATGGCTAAAGTATAATTTGCTAACAGTAAACACGTCGAAAACATCATTTATGATATTTTGTAACAAAAATAAACAAATACCTGAATTCACACCACTAACAATAAACAATGACAAACTTAAGCAGTCACATCTAGAAAAATATTTAGGTTTGTGGATAGACGATAAATTGACTTGGAAGCCACATATTGAGCATGTTAAGTCAAAATTAACGTCATTACTGGGAGCATTACGAAAAGTCACAAAATGCATTCCGAGAAAGGTTCGCTATGTTATTTACAATTCTTTGGTGAAATCACACCTTGAATACCTAGTAGAGATATGGGGCACGGGTGCTGATACTAATATTAATCCTTTACAAAGAACCCAAAATAAAATAATAAAAGTCCTTTTCTGCTATCCATACCTATTTCCTACAAACGAATTGTACAACAAAACTAAACTCTTTAACTTAAAACAACTTTACATCTATAAAACTTGCATATTAATAAAAAACATAATTACAAAGTCTATACAATCTAATATAAGTTTACAGATAAAAGAAAACAAACACAATCTAAGAAACAAAATTAAACTACATTTAGCTAAAACACGCACAAAAAGCGGGCAAAAGACAATACTATCAGAGGGAGCTCAGTTATTTAATAATTTACCAAACAGTATAAAAGAGTGTGAAAACATAAATATATATAAAAATAAACTAAGGTCCCATATCTATTCGTTGTTATAATACATAAAAAAAAAATCCTTTAAAATTTTATAACATGGACCACACACCAATACTGACCTCAGCCGATTCTTTTGAATGATAGTTTAGCTAGTGTTTACCTACCCTCATCATATCTATTAATTTCTGTTATCTTGGTAACCACTCTATGTAGTATGTTAACCTATTTTGTTTTGTTTTGTATATTTTATTGTTGTATTAGTGTTAATTGTATGCGTTTAACTTATCGATCTATTTAAAAATATACCAACTGTACTAGGCCCTTAGGTGTAATCATTTAAAACGCAATATTTATGTGTTATTTTTGTATCTCATTTTAAGTGAACTCTGTGTTTTTATGAGAAATAAAATTCTTTAAACCTATATTGAAAAAAATATGAAAACGACGATTTTTAAAACATAGAATAGAGAATAGAGTAGTATATAGATACTACTCTATTAAAACCCTACTTAGGGTTTTGTAACAAACGATATTTATTTATTAATTATTCATATATAAATAGACAAAACGGGACTAGTTAGTGGTCAATCATATCTAGAGATATAATACCGGGGTCCCACGGCCCGCGTTTTCACGCGCCAGACCGCGCCAAGGCGGACAGAGGCGCCGTGGGAACGATGCATCCGTGGTGGCCCGTGCTCGGAACGCTCTGTACGCGACGCGCCGCGCGCCGGACGCACACAGGCGGTGCGTCATCCGGCTCGGCACGTCGTTTTACGCGCCGTGGGCTTAACGCATCACAACTGTCACTAATCAAAACGGACCGAAGACAAAGAATTGTATTAACTACACATTTCAAAAAAGTTTTTTAAACGATTGCCAAAATTTAAAATGATCAAAGCCGGGGTAGGCACAACCGGGTCTATTACCCTACCATTATACTGCGGCTATAATAGTTTGTTTACGTGTCTTATGACGTCGCACAAGTGTTTGATAGGTACCTTTATAAACAATAGACACAACCCCTTTACGAGCGGTGGGATTGTCTGGTTATAGTGGAGTTTATCGTTTGTCACGAGCCACGATAGAGTAAGGTTATCTTTGTTCGTCGCATGTAGAGACGTTTTACGCCTGTATCTAAATAGAATAGAATATAATACGTATAATACGTAGGTGATTCCGTAAAGATGTCGATAATCTACAATTTGTATGGATTTAGGGAATTATAAACAAAATCAGAGATAATAATAATATAATAATTAATAATAAGAGTAATTATTTCACTTTCAAAACTTTCGTGAGTTGTACTACACATTATTACAACAACGGGAAATTACTCACGTAAATGATAAATTGTCAATGAGGACACCGACAATGTTTCGATTCATCTAGAGAATCTTCTTCAGGGTGAGTGGACTATTAAACGCGCGCGCTACCCTGCTCGCATTGTCGTCTCGCAAAGTGTGTCTCAGTGCGAGACGACAATGCGAGCAGGGTAGCGCGCGCGTTTAATAGTCCACTCACCCTGAAGAAGATTCTATAGGTGAATCGAAACATTGTCGGTGTCCTCATTGACAATTTATCATTTACGTGAGTAATTTCCCGTTGTTGTAATAATGATAAGAGTAATTAATCGTGTCATGTATAGACATGGTAACATGCCACGTTGATATAGACGATTTAGGTTTTGACTTTCCCATAAAGTTTAGTTTGTAAGTCGAATTTGCTTACAAACTAAACTTTACGGGAAAGACAAAACCTAAATCGTGCGTTTTTAAAAAGAGGGTGTATGTAGAGACACTCCTAAGGTTCTTATGTAGGTTTGTTTTCAGCAATGATAATCTCTTGCGCGTATTCTGCATTACAGTTTATCCAGTCGGGTAAAGCGCAGCTTTATTCGCGTGCTCATAATTAAGCTAGAAGAGCTTGAACATCCAATAGTATTTCTCGCCTGTTGTGATTTCTTATCGCCCCTATTAGATCGCTGCATCTAAAATTCTGATTATTTATTATTCGTCTCTATCAGAGTGCTGCATGTCTATCGCTGTGTGGTCGTTCGATACTAGCGCGTGTCAAAGTTAACTTCTTGCGACTTTAAAACTAAAAGCTCTTATGTGGTCCAATAAAGTCTAAATAAGGTAAAAGGAAAATGCTGTATTAATCTTGTTAGTCGGATAACTGCATTGTAAGGCGCCGGGAAACAATTAAGTTTGATGCTTGCAACAAAGTCGGAAATTCAATTAACTACTACATACCTGTTCTTATAGATACTAGTGCTAAGTGAATGCTAACTAATGCAAAATGAGGGTAGTGCCAAATATACCTATGTTTACTAAGTAATTATTAGATTAATAGATTATTGTAGTGCTCTAGCGGGGTCCACGTTGAGAAACTGGGTTAGTCCAGGAATCCCCATTGACTATCCCCATCAATGGGGATTTCTGGACTTTTTTTTAGAAAAAGTCCAGATATCCCCTTTGGCAGCGCATTGAGTGTGTAATGGGGATAACTGACTTTTTCTAAAAAAAAGTCCAGAAATCCCCATTGGACCCCTACTAACTATATTTATTTCAAATTATGATAAACTCTGTAATACCTTATGACCATTGTTTGTAACCAACTGGAGCAATAAATAAATGAATATGAATATGAATATGATATCTTCGATAATCTGAGCGCCTGGAGATCTGAGAGGAGGTCTACCTTAACGATTTGGGACAACAGACGAAAAAAGGCGGAAATCAATTCAGCATGTATTTATTGTTTGCTTTATAGGGTTCCGTACCCAAAGGGTAAAATCGGAACCCTATTACTAAGACTTCGCTGTCCGTCTGTCTGTCTGTCCGTCTGTCTGTCGCAGGGATGTATCTCATGAACCGTGATAGCTAGACAGTTGAACTTTTCACTGATTATGTATTTCTGTTGCTGCTCTAACAACAAATACTAAACACAGAATAAAATAAACATTTAAGACGCTGCCAGTCGACGATTATTTTTGTTCGAAACGAAAAAAGAAATACTAGTGAACAAGCCACATCTCCTATTTTATAATGTATAGTATATGTGAATAAAGATGTACCCATCTTTAATCACTTCGATAAATAATCCTACCGACCGCTGCAATGATGACAAACACACGTCCGCGCGTGGTCCGCCTTAGCTTTTCGAATAAATTAATGATATAAATTATGTATAATTACTTATCAAAAATCTATCCTAATAGAAATCTAGATCTACATATTACCTATCTTTAACAATAAATCACAAGTTGATTTTAATAGTAGGTATATAAAATATTTCGATCATAAATTCTAAAACGTATCATTTTTGAAAAGTTTCTGCTATTATGTTTTCAGCTTAATAGAAATCTAGGTAGAAACCTGAAGTAATATACTTATAAAAATAGGAGATGTGGCTTGTTCAGAAGTATTTCTTTTTTCGTTTCGAAAAAGAGCAATCAGCGACTGGGAACCTCTTAAGGATTTAATCTAGATAAATTACAGGCAGAAACGCGATTGGTGAAACTTTTCTCGATAGATTTATTTTCCAAAGTTGGCTCTTCAAAAACACTACTTTCATTTTTAATATGAATAGCTAAACAGTTCATTTTTATATAATTCGTTAGATAATCATTACTAAGTAAATTACAGACAGTTCCTTTTTAAATTTGATGGTTTTAAAGATAATGCAGTTTTATCACTTTTTTTTTCCGTAGACTCAGCCCATACAAAAAGTTAAAAAACTCACTTATCACCTTAAATAAACATTAATTTCAGATACCTAAAATGCCTGAACGAGAACATGCGCGACATCCAGCCGTTCGAGGATGTTCCCAACAAGCTGACGATGCAGCTGAAGCGTGCTGTGGTCGCCACACGCACCTTCCACAAGGCTCTTCGGGCCGGAGCCGATGTCGTCAGGAATATGATACAGGTAACTAAAAAATTCAGATAAAGAATCAAATAAAATATCTGACTTTTAAATAAAAACCGCCAAAGTGCGAGACTATAAAACACGACAAAAAAATTGTTGTATTGCCCTACTTAAATATTTATTATTTGATGTTATAGCGGCTACTACATCATCTGTGAAAATTTCAACTGTTTAGCTATCACGGTTCATGAGATACATAGAGCCAGGTGACAGACACAGACGGACAGCGGAGTCTTAGTAATAGGGTCCCGTTTTTATCCTTTGGGTACGGAACCCTAAAAACATCAGAAAAAAACTAAATGAGGTCCTGATAAAATTATGTTCTAATTTCTGAAACATTAAAAAGTGCGCTGTTTTTAAAAAAATAACAAAACTAAATTACACGTCGTTCCAATACTAGATGGCGCTCGCGGTTACGTGTTAAAATCTGGCCCGAAGGAACCCGCAAACTATGGCGATCGATTTTATTACTTTAGGAATATGAATAATTTAAAGGCAACGTAACGCAACAAGTCAGAGCAGGTACCAACCTGCAAAGTAGAGGTTCCAAACTCAAATCCCACAAGAAACTTCGAGCCGGATACCGCAGCCGGGACTTCAATTTCAAAAGTTCTTTAGACTTGTTTTTGAACACTATGTATGATTGAACTGGGGCAAAAAAGTATGCTAGGTTCCTAGTATCAATGCTAGATTGTCCTATATCCTCAGACAAATCCAGCGAAGCCTCAAGTTCATCAATCAAGCAAATCATCCAAAACATTATGTGTCATTGAAATACGAAATCAGAAATGATCTCAGATCATCCAGTACGCAATCTTTTCAAAAACATGGAACTCAAATTAGTTGGGTTTTAAGAGCGTGACAGAATAATCCATCGGCCTATGAGTTGAATTTGCAACCTGGGGTCAAAAATATACTTAAAAGACATCGTATTAAAGTTCAAAATGGCTTATAGGAACATCCCTGGTAAACAGCACGCATATCTATTAGTACGCAAATAAGGCTAATCAATGCAAATCCAAATTGCTCGACCTTCAACTTGCGAAGCTTGTAAAGTGTATGTTCGTTGTTTGGTTTTAGCAAATGAGTCATTACAAACGCCTCCAAGTACGTTGATCTCGGCGCCAACAAGTGACACGGGATTCCAAGGATTTATTATTTATCTAAAATTAAATTGTTGGCACTCGCTGGCTCGGCTTTGGAATCGGTAATAGAGATTGGTACATCCTGATAAATAACATCAGTGTTTCAACCTGATAGTATTCTCAGTTCTTACCCTCAATTTGCAATACAAAGGGCGAGAATTCACTAATGACTTACTATTGAAGGGAAGAGAAACATCGTGAGGAAACTACAACCCGGTCAGAATATCTGTGCACCTCGCTGGAATGCGGAGCCTCTCCCGCTCTCTCTCTCCCGCCTCGCCCGTACCCATGACGTCACGAGGTCAGGTGCACAGATATTGTGACCGGGTTGTAGGTAATGTTCTTATAAGCAGCGAAGGCCTTGTTACCTGGCACGTATAGAATGCTGACTACTGCAAACTGTGGGCGTATGGCGGATATAACGTTTGAACGTGTCTCTGACTACCCCCCTTTGGACATCTTCAAGAATCTGTTCGTCTGGAGATTTGTGAGAATGTATACCGTACTCAGGCATAACAATCACGTATAATTTATGTAAAAACAAAACAATCGTAAATCAAATCTTCGTAAAAATAAAACATTTAGCTCGTCAGCAATACAAACTTGACTATGAACATTTCAAAGTACATAGCACTCAAAAGTTCAGTGAAATAGCACTGATTCTATTCTAAAATCTACTATGAAATTCCATTTATCTCAGATAAGATAGCAATTTTATTGCATTCGTATTCGGAATGAAGCCAAAGCTTGAACTGCTGATTTATTTACTCGATCCTGAATCTCTATTATACGGATGCAGCCAACAGCCATTACCATTTCTTCAGCTCACTGTCGAGCTTATGCATTGCAAATGAAGTTCGGATAATCGCACTGCATCGCGAGTTTGTGCTAAGTATCTCATCGTTTAGTAATCCACTCTCAGGTGAGGTGCTAAGTACATTAATGCTATGTCACGGAATGTATACATATACATTGGTACAAAGTGAAAGTCAAGTGAAGTGCTTTGTTTATTTCTGCATTATTTGCTTAGAAAAGAGCTTTTTGTTAGGCGTACCTACCGAATCCTTTCGTAATAACCGGTTAGGGTAAGGACATGTCTTGCCGACTAAGGATGGCATAGGTCTAGATAAGCATACTCTATGTAAAACCATGTCCCAGGTTAGTAAGTGAAATTTTTCCAAAGCATTTTTCACCTTAGGCACTCGCAAGATATTATCGACGCTACCATTCTTCTTATTAGTGAGTCTATAGTCACAGAACTAAAGGTTGATCAAAAGAACTAGCGACACCATTTAAGGCCCTGTATGTCGCGGTTTTAGGAACTGGCAGCGCCTTAAAGAAGAAAATTATGCTTATCATTAATGTGGCGTCTCCGGGCACTAAAAAGTCAATGTGGTGTATCTCTTTCGGGCCATTTGGCAAAGCGATATCTTTACCTACCGTTGTTTATATCGGTATTCAAAGCGGTTACTGACGACCTTGATGGTGAACTAGTGCCTCACTGAATCGCAAGAAGTGAGTGAGGGTTTGATCACGTTGAATATGTAGTGTGGAGTTATGTGGTATTGTTGCGTGTTTAATATACGCAACATGCGTAATTGTTGGCAGGTATCGAACGTGAAAACATGCAGAAATATGCACATGACTGTAATCCTCTAGCATGGTAGACTTCGTTTCATAACTGCAAATGCCTGGTTTCTTAAAGATGCATAGAGTTGTTTCACATTTTGTAGTAGCTAGCATTCCATAAGGCTATAATCCGTTGAATTAATGTAGGCTTGGTGAACACCCCATCTTTTGAGTGAGAGCCATAGCTCATAGTGATGTTCTTCGCAGGCTGGTGTGACGTCAGAATGCGTGACATCATGGACTCGGCTGCAGTACTGCGGTATTTGTGGCGAAAAGGACCCCCCTGCTTGTTCCCGCTACTGCCACAATGTGCTACGCGGCTGTCTGCCAGCCCATGCTGATATTGGCGAATCCTGGGATGCGTATGTTGGTAAGCATATCTTTGTTTCTCTAAACAACCCACATTCACCTTAAGTATACCTTTGATTTCCCATGTTTTCTGGTTAGGAATTAGCTTGTTTGGTAAAGCAGTCACTTTTCTTCTACATAGAAGCATCTCCACGTTGGCACGTCTACTTTCATTTTCCGAAAACCTAAGGTAAAGCCAACGGAACCATTCCAGAAGACATGCCGGAACTTCCACCGTTATGATGGAACAGCTGTACCTAATTATACATAATATGCTTGCTTATTGCCTAACGTATATTCAGTCGTATAAGGTTTTCTGCATCTGATAGTCATGCACAACTTTGCATGACTGGATATGTTAATAGGTACACGCACGATTGAACTAAATGTTCTACATTACATAATTACTTTATTACAGAGGCTGTTGACAAAGTAGCCGACCGTCTGCTCGGACCTTTCAACATCGCCATGGTCGTCGAACCCATCGACATCAAGATATCAGAAGCCATCATGAGTTTCCAAGAGCACAACCAGGAAATATCTCAGAAGATATTCTCCGGTTGTGGAAAGCCGGTCCTAGGCGGTGGCGGTGCAACTGGGCCCTTCAACTCTCCTGATAAGACACGCCGCTCCATCAGATCTATACCTGACTTTGACTGGAACCAAAAACCAAACGACGTTGACGACTTCGAGATCGAAACCTCGTTCGAAAGCATTATCAACGAGGACCCCTTGCTAGCCGATCAGGGCATTATCGGCACATCTGACTTGGCGGAACAAGCTAGACTACGCGAGCAATACATCCAGTTCATGAGAGGAAACATTAAATTGGAGGCTGACGAAGAACTATCGAGGAAAAAGAGAGAGGCAGACCCCGAGCCTGCGGGTGCAAGCGGGATGGATATAGAGAACTTTAAGAACTACGAGTTCGATGGGAAGAAGGGACCGAAAAAGAAGAAGCCCGCAGCTAAGAATGATGAAAGTGGTGGTAAGTGCAATTTTTATGAATAATCCAACATGAAAACCTAGACCCCAAGACAGGTTCCTTTTGTAATAATAAGGAACAGTTAACTTCTAAAACTCACAAACTTGATGTATCTACGCGTCACGTTAATGTTGCAGGTAACTGTGCAACGTTGCAGCGTTACGTAGATTGAGCGTTGCGCGACATGTTGCGGGACAAAATGTTTCTTAGTGTATCCGTGTCTTAAGTTGCAATCTATACTATTCCAGGTTCAGAATGGGGCGGTCCCGCACTAGAGAAGCTAGTCAAAGAGACTAGGACAAGGATGCGCAACTCAAAACGCTACTGGAACCACCTCCCAGCTCTGCTGTGTACTTCGACCAGTGTGCCTACTTCGCCATGCTTCAACGGAACTGATGTTGGCAGGTAAGAACCCTAAAAACAGGACTCAAAAACGATTCATAAATCAGTGTGGCAATGGGCAGCCTTATCGCCAAGAGCGATCTCTTCCAGGCAACTTTTACACAATATCTATACGACCCGAATGACTAACTCAATTATTCCACCGTTTGTCGATCCTTTGAGCCAGATCCACTCGAACGATTTCATCAAACCGACCCGAAGTACCAACTTATTTGTTCCACCAATGTTTGTAAATCCTTCAAACCGGATCCATTCCAGCTCGAAGGACCAACTGATTTGTTTCACCAAGCATTATATAATTTATGTATTTCTTACCTCAGTTATACACTAAGCGCGGCCGGCGAAGGTGTCGCTGGACAGGCATCGAACCAGGAGGTCCGGGGTGCTGTTAACCCCGAGGCCGTGGCAGCCGCGCAGGCGCAGAGCGAAACGCTTAGAATGCTTACAGCTAAGCTGAAGGACGCTTACAATGGACAAGAGGTGCAGTGGACCGATGCTACTGATAGAGGTAAGACCTTAAAAAATAGTTCTAGATGTTTAGTTGTTGCACGTGTAATTAATACGTACCTGAATTTTTCTATTTCACTTTCAAAACTTTCGTGAGTTGTACTACACATTATTACAACAACGGGAATTACTCACGTAAATGATAAATTGTCAATGATCCACTCACCCTGAAGAAGATTATCTAGATGAATCGAAACATTCTCGGTGTCCTCATTGACAATTTATCATTTACGTGAGTAATTCCCGTTGTTGTAATAATCTGAATTTTTCTGTTTGAGTATGCGCATGAGCATTTAACACGTGCTCAAAACGGTGAAGGAAAACATCGTAAGAAAACCAGTTACTATTCTTATACTTAAACAGCGATGGGCTTGCAACTTTCCATGTATAGAATGCAAAATGTACGCAAAATGTGGGCATGTGCCAAATGTTATGATTGGACGTACACGTGTCATCCACTTTTAAAAAATCATTTATTTCAATTAAATCACAAGGAACACTTTGAAACGTCTTAGGATCTAGGTGAAGCTACGACGATTCCACGCGACCAAGCCTAGAAGAATCAGGCAACAAACACGGCTTGGGGTCTACCTTTTTTTGTTCGTGGTAGAGCTCCGATGTAGAGCTCCAGTGTGGTGCCGATCGAACAAGGTGAAGGCTCAAACAAGAATAATAATTAATTTTAGATATCTTTGATGTACTGAGCGCCTGGGGATCTGAGAGAATGTCTACCGTACTTGGGGATTACAGTCGTGATCGTATTTAATTTAATTTTTGTATTTTTTTTCAGAAATGCACGTTTCCCGGGGCAGCTCCCTGGATGACTATGGTGATGATTTGGACTCAGGCTCAGGCTCCGGAGACTACCATAGTGGAGATGACGGCCCGCCTGATGATGATGAAGACTCTGATGATAATGAAGGTAGGTCCCATTCATTCATTTAATTCAATTCGTTGGCGTATCGTGCGTGTGCCCAGCTGAGACGCCAGAATTCGGGTTCGATTCCCGCAAGCGGATAAACGTGGTCATAAACATGTCAAATTCAAATTCAATGTCTGCTGTATGTTGTGGTACTGCTAAAAGTGAGCATGTGCCAAATGTAATGTTTACTCCCTTTAAATTCGTGTGTATTTTGTAAAAATTCCGTAAGATATTAAGTATTTCTTTAAATAAATGTTTAATTTTGTAAGTTACTTACTTAAATATTGTATTGTTGAAGATATTTCATAACAAAATGATCTTACACCAGCAGGTTCTGGCAGTTTCGAAGAACCGACGGACATACCCGCGCCGCCTTCTGCCACGGAGCCACCATTCGGGCCGAGCATAGTCGACACTCCCAACACTAACAACGTGTTCCTCCCCGGCCGGCCCCGTGTCGGCGACGTCCCTGACACGATTCCACCTGACGTACCCTCCGAGCCGGAGACGGAGCGGCCGGTGACAGCGTCAGCGGAAAGACCTTCGCTGCAGAAAGCGCTGTTTACGTACGCGTTACCTGTGGTTTGTGCGTGGTTCGGTACTATAGTCACGGATTTGTTTTAAGTGCGGTTACTAGGTACGATACTCCTATGACTCACTTCAGTGGTTGCGTTCGTACGATCAATATCCGCGTCAATATTTTTTTAACAATATTTTTTATTTGTGTTCTTACAAGTCAAAATCATAATGGAAGAAAACATGTGCCGACCCCACTTAAGTGGGATAAGGGCAGGAAGGTGATTTTACAAGTGATGGGTTGCAACCTGTCATAGAACGCTAGCTACTGCAAAATATGGGCATGTGCTAAATATAATTGGAAGTTTGCTGACTTTGAATATCTTAAAGGATCTAAGTACCTGAGGAACTAAAAGTATGTTTACCGTACTTGGAGATTACAGTTGTTATCCTTTTAAAAAAAAACTAAGTAAAGCAATTTTAAATCAATTTAAGAACAGAGCAAACTGGATTTGTGCCATCAGATTTAGTAACCTTTTAAACACTGTATTGATATGTATTGATCATACAAAAGCAACCATTGAATTTGGTGTTCTCGTCTTGGGCTAATGTCCTAAGTCGAGACTTAAGTCGAGGCTTAAAACGAGGGCTAGGAGCATAGGAATTCAATACCAGGCAAAAGTATGTTTGATACCACGGATTACCTGTTTGGAAGCTAAAGAGAAGTGATGAGTGTATGGGATGGACTAATATGAAGTGACAAGCTGACAAGTACAGTCGCCAAACTTTTATGCGCCTCAAATCGTTTTAAAACTGTTGCAAACCCGCCATTATACTTTTTCTAGCGTTGTGACGATCAATGCGTATTGACAATGCTGTCTGCTGTAGATATTTAATCAATGTTTACTGATAATATTGTGAATATTACTTGATTACGTAAGTTTTGTTGCAATCAACCTCAATCAGTTTCTATATTAAACCGGTAATTATGACATTGCGATTACGAACCTATT
This sequence comes from Hydriomena furcata, assembly GCA_912999785.1. NCBI lineage: Eukaryota > Metazoa > Arthropoda > Insecta > Lepidoptera > Geometridae > Hydriomena > Hydriomena furcata. The sequence continues at coordinate 3,108,660 of OU538826.1, forward strand.
TTGACATGATGGTTTCTATCTACAGTTTACCGGTTTCAAACAAAAACTGATTGAAATTTAATTGTGTTAAAAGTCTTGGTGTGCGCAGACGTATGACAGGCGCATTTGAGTTTGACAGTCACTGTACAGAAAGGTTTGTGTGACGGTATAGCCTAGTCAGAGGTCGTGAAGTAAGCCACAGGCTACTGTGATATTGGTGGACGGAATCGAACGAACTAGCAACAAATTGATATTTTACTGCAGGTGTAGTGAATTAATTTATTGATATTTTTTTTATGAGTTACTTTGCACGCGCGATTGATCTTGACCGCTGATGTAATGAATTTTAAATAAAGTTAATTTTGACACAACGAAAACAGAAGACCTATACAAAATTTTTGATGGATCCTAATATTATTAGCCTCCTGTCTTTGTATTGATGTAGGCAAGCACGAATCACTATCGTATCGTCAAAATGTCAAAACTGACACTTTTGTATTGTTTAAGTGTCAGTTTTGACGTTTGCGAATTACGACAGTGATTCGGGCTTGCCAATACATGGAATTCATACAAACTTCATAGTGGCCAAGATCCGTCGCGCGTACTGTACGCGGTGGACGACAATAATTCAATATTGACGTAGTAACATTCCTACCAGCTTTTTTTAGAAAAGCGGGTAGTTTGCTATTCCTTTATATTTTTTCGGCATTTTAATTTTTTATTTTGCACAAATTCAGCCAAATTTATTGTATTTATTGAAAAATGATCTTTTTTTTTCCTTTTGTAAATATATTGTAAATTTTGCTAGGTAGGTAGTGAATGTATATTTTAAGTTTATGAAGGTTTGTTGTATGTATGAATTTAATAGTAGTTTTATCCTAAGTTCTACATAAACGAAATCATATCATAAATCTAATATTTTTTAATAATCAAATATGTACTTTTTTATATAACAAATAGCTACCAATTATATTTATTTAAAGGCGGAAAATTCATTTGTTTTTAAAATCATACGAAAAGTTTGAAACAGCAGTAAATATGTATGTACATAATAAACTAATTTTAATCTAAAATTAAGGTTAAGAGACTGATTTGATTTGGATTATTGTTTACGTAAAATCATAAAAAAAAATTATTGACACTATTTTAACCGACTGATGATTATGGTAATTTTAATTTTAGATTCCTCGTAATTAGAGTAGTTATTCAAAATATAAATAGGTACACAAAAATCGAAATGGCAATTCGCAGATTTTTATCAAAAAATGTGACCCTTTTATATTTTGAGTACAAAAACACTTTGTTATTATTATTTATCATTTATTTTGGCTTCAGCTTTACTTTGCTAGTGATTTAATATATTAATTCACATATTACTATGCCGCGAACAATGTTCAAAACTAGGCAATTTGTTATACACCCGGTTTTAATTTGTGAATTATTGTAACACGCATTAATTTTAACACCAGTGTATTATTTGTAAGTGTTAATTTATCCTAATGAAATACGTAAATATATCGTAGCTACTTAAAATTATTCGTCTAAGTGACAAATGGCTAATGCTGATGGTGTTAAATTTTAAACACGTTTTTTTGGAATACCTACAAACGCACAATAAATACATAGCTAGAAAAAAAATAGCTAAATTACAAATCTCACGGAAAGATACCACGGATTTCTCATTGCAGTTTAACTGCTAAAAGTAAGAATAATTATGATCTGTAAATTCATTGTGTTGAGCTTTCCTCGGAGCCTTTTGGGTTTTCATCGTAGGTTCATAATTTTATAAGGCTCTTGAAATGGTATGGTTTTATAACTCTTATAGATCCCAACAACCGTAACATGGTTTCATCTTCTACATTTCAACTATCTTTGCAGATAATCAAAATAAATAAAAATAATAATGGTAAATTGGATTAAACTAAAAGTAATACAAATCGTAAAGTTACGGGGACCAATAAATCATCGTTATGTGCCATCTATTTAAGGAAACTTATTTATAAATTAATATTTATATCTCATTCTTTAGTGCGGTTCACATGTAAAGATCTTTTTCAAAAAAAATATTAGCAACTAGGTACTTTTTTTATAAAGAACGTCGAATTGTATAAACTTTGTCGTGCTCCTTAGCTAATAAATACATGTATGTCAACAATCGTAGAAAAATCAAACGGTAAATGTAAATAATATCTTTAGGTAGTAAACTAAAGATTTAAATAAATAGTTACGTCAAAACAGTCAACTATTCGTCACATTTTCGTAAGAAACGCGCACCTGAGTCAAGCACACATAAATTAGAGATTTTTCAGGGAACGATCTCAAATAAACCAATTTCTAAGGTTTCTCGTGACGAATAATTAGCAAACTCTTGATTGCCATTTGATGGCTAAACTGCACCGCTTTTCAATGACCATGTGTGTCAACGGAATGTTGAATCTTTGTTGGTAGATATAGTTTTTATACAGCACGATAAATAAGTGTAACAGGGTATGTTAGTTCACTTGATGTCTTTGCATTTACACATAATGCATCTGTCGAGACTAGACATTTCTAGGAATTAATGGTAATGCTTACTTTCTTTCTTTGGCAGTAACATTTTCAAAAAAAATGCAACTTTAGTATACTAATAAAACGAAATCATCTTCAATGCTAACTAAAAAGTTTAATCTCAGTAATTTTAAAAAGAAAATAAATATTAATAATCTACAACCACTGCCAATGGTAATTTATTTGCCATATTTTGCGACTACATGACGTTTAAAAACGAAAAACTAACCGATTTCTACGTGGAATTTAGTTTTATCTCCTACACGTATTTTCATCATAATAAACCAACTTTTCGAATAAAATAATAACTAAAATTGAACGTTACATGTTTCGACAGACTGTAATATAAAGTATAGATGTAAATTTTTAAGGTTTATGAAATAATTACTAATTCTTCATAGATAATATCACATGGGACCACCCTTGAGGTAAACCCTATTGAATAAAAAATAATTCTCAAAATCGGTCAACAATTTGACGGAGAGAGTTCTGTCCTTTTGAGTCGGTTGAAAATATAGGACAATATTTTAGTCAAGTTGCTTTTGTTTTAGCGCGATTTTAACAAAAACATCACTTTTTGAAACGAACTTTGTATAGTACAGTCGGCAGATCAAACAAACGTGAAATTAGCTGTTTGGCTACGTGGCAGACAATTTTCGATCTTATACAGCGACACAAACTAATTTTTGCGGTCTCACGCAATACGCACGCAATCAGATGCAGTCTGCAGACCTTGTTGTCTGATCGCGTGCGTATCGCGTCTGTATCGCTACAAACGCGCGTCGACGTTTTTAAAACGCGGTTATTTCACGTTGGCCTAAGGGCCTGTTTCATCATCTTCAAGTAAAGTGTTTATTAGTTACTTTCCAGTTAGAACTAAATTAATGTATGAAAGTGTCAAAACTATCAAATGGTACGTTCGTTTTTGATAATCGCCGAGTAGCTTACTTAGGACTTTACTTGAAGATGGTGAAACAGGCCCTTAATCTCATTACCGTATTATAATTTTGCGTGAAATGTACTTGTAGTTATTGTGCTTAGTTCTTGTAAGCGATGTAAAAGCTGAAGGTGCCGTACAAGCTTCTAAAGTAAATACTAAAGACAATATTACTCGCGGTGCGATAGTGGTAACGCTATAACACACAACCCCTCGATTAAGGTAGTTTTGTTGTAATCAACTTCAATAAGCTTTTATTAAAACCGGTAAAACCCCTATTACTGTAATAATTTTCGGAATCGTGTCGATTGCTCGACGAGTTCGTATTCGTCACTTTCGCACCGTGAGTAGTATTGTTTTAATATGACTTTTTAGCTTTTGTCACGGCCCCTGGTTTGACCTATAAATTAATACAATATTTTTTCGGTTGGGAGATTGGTTTTGTATCAGTAGTCTGACGTTTTAGATAACTTTAACACCGCAAATATTATATGTAAAAATAGTTTTTCACTTTCGTGTGTCCTAAACAACGTAGCATTTCAATGAGTCGGCGATCAACAACATAGATTTTTATACTATTTTATATTAATATAACCTCGGACTTTTTGAATTTCGTTGGATATTTTAATGTTGATTCATTGCGCGTTTGGTTTCAAAAGGACAGTGATGCCAGGCCCGAGTGCAGCAGTCGGCAGTAACGGATTTTTATAAAGATTTAATATTATGTATGTTCGAAAATTGTGTACATAAATAAAAAGATAACATGTGTATCTGTTTGTTTTATTTGACATAACTAAGGTTATTTTGATACAGAATTACCGAATCCGTTTTATAATTTGACATTCATTTCCTTTCAATTATGACATCTTAAATACATAAGAGGTATATAAGGTAATTAGTTGTCTTCATCTACCACTGTGAAGCACTCCGACACTAAAGACGAGACTCGCCATTTATTTTACAAAACTAATCTATACTAATATTATAAATACGAAAGTAACTCTGTCTGTCTGTAACGTTATCACGGCCAAACCGCTGTCTGGGCCGATTGTGGTGAAATTTCATATAGAGATAGTTGAAAGCGTTGGGACATAGGCTACTTTTTTACCAAAAAAACCTAGTAATTTTCAGGAATTTCAATTTTTTACGATAAAGTTGTCAAAAACCGATTTTCTAAATCTACCCGGACAGGGTAAGTAAAAGCTAGTAAATATTAAAATACACAAGAACTGGATAAAATTATTATATTTATAAAATTGCTCTTACAATCTACTACGTCCATCTTCACGCACACAACAACCAACCTTACATCACTCTAAATAAGAATCAATATCGATAATAAACTTGCATATTATATAAAGAAAAGCACACCTAAAAGTTTATCTATAGACTGTCTCGCAAATGACTATGTATTTACAAAAAGATGTATACTAATGTACTCTATCAGTTATCTAGTTCCAATAGTTCAAGCTTTGCTTAGTTTGGGGCTAGGTGGTGGTGTGTGAAATCTCCACCAATATATTTTAAATATCGCTTTCTAAATCGGTAAAGGAAAACATCGTGAAGAAACCAGTTGGTATTCTTAATATGGCGAGATGGGCTTGCAACCTGTCACTTATGGAATGGTAACTACTGCAAAATGTGGGCATTGCGCCAAACATTGGACGTGCCTCTGACTAACCCCTTTAGATATTTTCAAGGATCAAAGCGCCTGGAGATTCTGAGAGGATGTCTACCGTACCTGGGGATTACAATCGTGACCCTATTTCTTTATTTTTCTTAGTGTGCAAGAGTCATGTGTTTTGTTTATCTACTCAGTGTCGTCACTATCTGAGTCGCTGTCTGTGCCTGAGCCACTCTCCCAGCCCTCTGAGTCTGAGTCGATCCAAGCAGGCAGGGACGGCTGCTCGTGGATTGTCTTCCATTCGTTTAGTTTATGCAGATCTGGAAAGAAAATAAACGTTTCAAAACTCGAAAACTTTTTAGAATATACTCAAATATGGGTGGAAAAATCACATAGAGCTATTCAGACCCAAACTAAGCAATGCTATGGGATTCCAAATATAAACTTGTGTACTTTTTTAGGGTTCCGTACCCAAAGGGTAAAAACGGGACCCTATTACTAAGACTTCGCTGTCCGTCTGTCTGTCACAGGGCTGTATCTCATGAAACGTGATAGCTAGACAGTTGAAATTTTCACAGATTATGTATTTCTGTTGCTGATATAACAACAAATACTAAAAACAGAATAAAATAAATATTTAAGGGGGGCTCCGATACAACAAACGTAATTTTCCCCCCCGTTTTTATAGATAATGGTACGGAACCCTTCGTGCGCGAGTCCGACTCGCACTTGGCCGGTTTTTGTGTATACGTATTATCTATTTATAACTCTTCAGAACATATAGACAGATAAGCTATTTCATTACAGAAAAGTTAGCCTTGGGCGGGAATCGAGCCCAGAACCTACAGCGCAGAAGACAAAGCTACTACAAATTAAGACTATATACTAGATCTCCCAGGAGTCCCCCAGAATCTGTCGGGACATTTTTGAAATTTGACAGGACAACTTCTGTCGGACAGACGTTGTTCTGGTAAATTTCAAAAATCCCACGGACACGCTACGCATGAATTGAAGTAATTAGTACTCGCGTAGCTTGCTCAATTATGGTGCTCACGTAGCTCAACCCTGTCAACGCCATGCACGCTGTGTACACTGTGTACACGGTACACGCAAACGTGATGAACGTATGATTCAAAACTGTGCTGCGCTAAGTTGTACATAGCTGTGAGTTAATATTCGTGTATAGCGTGTGCAGCAGTGGAAATGTAGACCCACGATGTCAAACATGCACAGTCTTTACGGATTACAAACTCACCTAGACTATACATATCACTGAGGTAGAACTGCTTTTCCTCCTTTTCCAACACACCCCCATACAAGTACAGGAAGTTCCTCAGCACACACGCCATAGCCGACATGCGAGGACTTGGCCCATTGCGACGCGATGTTATTGCATCGGGGACTGAGGATAAGGGACTCACGGGAAGAGCCCCACCGAGTTTGAGAGTGAAGCCTTCATCTGTTACCACTGAATACAGAAAGATAAAACAAATTATTATAAAAATAACAAAAAAACTTGTTATGCCCCCTTGTTTGGGGAGGGGGCGCCATATTTAAAATATATATAGCCTATGCCATTCTACAATTGAGGCGAATTTAACGACAACGTTTTAGGTTTTACGTTTTTTCTACGATCAGCGGTTTAGGCTGTGCGTTGATCCGTCAGTCAGTCATTAAGGACAAAGCATTATATAGGTATAGATAAAAATAAAACTGCGCATGACTGAATACGCCGGCGATAACTTGCAACCCTTCACCCATGGTATGCTAACTACTACAAAACGTGGGCATATGCTAAATGTAATCTTTGGATCTGACTACCTCCTTGGTAATTTTCAAGATTTCGGGATGTTTTGCTTCATAACTGAACAAAACCAACCTGTCGTGACTTTATGTTCGGATGTCTGCTCCATACTCTCAGGCTTCTTCTGCGCAGGCGCCTGTTCGCTTTTGAGTGTGACAATGTGCCACTTGCCAGTCTCCAAATCCAGCAAGTGCAGATCGTCAGTCATCTCACCGCGAATCTCTTCTTCGGTTTCTTCCACATCCTAGAAGAGATTTATTTATTTATTTAGGAAATCCAACAGAAAAATCACTTGCTATAACTAATTAAAAACATTTTACTTAAATCAATGAGTTTTTTTTAATTAACATTCTGATTCAAGAAACAATATGGGATGTTTAATTTTTGACTAGTATTGAAAATACAGTTTCTAAAGACAAAACCATTATTTTTTAGGTATATACATACAAAATTCTTTTTGCGTTTTAATATAAAAAAAAAGAATAATATTATGTTTTATAGACAAAAGGGTTAATTCATATATTTTTTTGGGATTTTATTTACATGGATAACATAAAATACATACTAGAGCTACCAGCTACCCAGACACAGAACAAACATCTATGTAACCCACAGCGCAGAAAGCAGAGCTACTACCAACTGAGCTGTGAGGTCAGATAGATATTACCCGACACATCATGGCCAGACCTATGTAAGAAGTATTTAAACTCGAAATATCACTCACACTGATCCCCCCGAACACATAACCCCTGTTGGTATGCACACTGCCAGCGGCGGCTTGTCCTGCTCGAGCAGGGGGCGCGTGGGGGCCCCCGGCCTGTGCTCGCCACGAGGCCCCCTTGACCCCCTCGACCCCCGCACTCTCGCCTTTAAACGTCAGCCGGAACAAGTCTGTGTGTGTGTGCGTCCGCTCCACTTTACCCTCGCGGACACGCGAAAAACCGCCATAGATGAATAGCTGTAGAAAGTTTAGTTAAAAATGTATTATTGAAAAATTTCATGGAGGTAAGAACTAAAGAGCTGCGATTTTATTTTCTTTTTGAAAATATATATCACTAGCCACGTCATAACTACATTTTATAATAATAAAAATAAAGCCTAAAGTTATTTGGATAGTGTAACCTCCTATGTAATGTGACTGATTTTTTAGAATCGGATCATTAGTTCCATAGATTACTTTCTACATCCACTCAAAAAATCACAAACAAATATTATCTCCTCTTAATATTTTAAGTATTATAAAAGTATAAGATAATAATTATAAAGCCGTGTTGGCCGAGTTACCTCGACTTTTAATCCAAAGGTCGTTCGTGAGTTCGAATCCCGGCGTCATCCCGGCTAACTACTGCAAAATGTGGGCATGTGCCAAATATAATGTTTGGTCGTGCTTCTGACTACTACTACTACTACGACTACTAGCGATAAGACCGCCCATTGTTCAGCATAGTTTTTTTGTTATGTATTCTTATTATATATGTTTTATTTCTTTTTATGGTGTGCAATAAAGTATTTTCTATCTATCTATCTTCTACTACTTGGGGAATACAGTTGTGATCCTATTTAAACTTATGATAGTACTAAACTTAGGATAATACTTACAGAATCATTTCCAGCGGGTATCATAACACAAGCAGACCTAGCGCTTGGTCCCTTCCCGCTCGGAGTAATCTTGCTCCAAGTTCTGGTGTCCAGACAGAATGTGTAAACGTCATCGAAGTATTTAGACTCGCGGCCATCATCATTGTAACCACCGAACATAACAAGTTTGCGACCAAGGAGTACCATTCTGTGGCCTGACCGGGATGATGGACCGTTTGGTGCTACAATCTGGAAGACAAGATATAAATTAAATTCAAGTAAATGTTTATTTTTTTCTACGCGTATCCCATAGTGTGATATGTCTTTAAAAAATATATTAAGGCGCTCCCAGTCGACGATTGTTTTTGTTCGAAACGAAAAAAGAAATACTTGTGAACAAGCCACATCTCCTATTTTATAATGTATAGTATATGTGAATAAAGATGTACCCATCTTTAATCACTTCAATAAATAATCCTACCGACCGCTGCAATGACGACAAACACACGTCGGCGCGTGGTCCGCCTTAGCTTTTCGAATAAATTAATGATATAAATTATGTATAATTACTTATCAAAAATCTATTCTAATAGAATTCTAGATCTACATATTACCTATCTTTAACAATAAATCACAAGTTGATTTTAATAGTAGGTATATAAAATATTTCGATCATAAATTCTAAAACGTATCATTTTGAAATAATATCTTTATCGTGAAAAGTTTCTGCTATTATGTTTTCAGCTTAATAGAAATCTAGATAGGAACCTGAAGTAATATACTTATAAAAATAGGAGATGTGGCTTGTTCAGAAGTATTTCTTTTTTCGTTTCGAAAAAGAGCGATCAGCGACTGGGAGCCTCTTAAGCTTAAAAGTGCTCATTTTCAGAAGAGTAAAGTATTCCCTCACTGTTCCCCCCCCCCCCCCCCCTGTTCTTTATATCCCAAGGAAAGACAACACAAGCCATAAGTAATGATATTAGAATAAAACTAAACATGTAAATTAAAAGTAAAAAATTTAGTGACAAACCTTTTCCCATTTCTTTTCAGCGAGCGAAAAACACCAGAGGTCCTTGTAATGGTGAAATTGTGTTTCAGAGGGACTCGTGAATTCACCTCCAAACACCCATAGCTCACCTCTGTTAAACAATAGTGAATACTAATTATTGAAGCAAAATTTATAAAATAAACCATGTTGGCCGTGTGGGAGGTACCTCGACATCCATTTGGAAGGTCGTGGGTTCGAATCCCGGCGTGCATCAGTGGATTATCCTGTTCGAATTTTTTTTATCCACTTCAAACATGCTCGAAACGGTGAAGGAAACCAGTTAGTGATAACCTGTCACATATGGAATGCAAAATGTAGGCTTTGTGCCAGATATAATGTTTGAACATGCCTCAGACTACACCCTCCAGACATTTTCAAAATACATACTTGTTAGCTGGAGTAGCGATGGCCTGGTGCGCACTCCGAGGTGGTGGGCCACTCGGTGCTTTCACCAGCTTCCACGTGCCTTTCTCAGGGTTGAAGAACAATAGATCATTGTACACCTCTGTCTGTATTATAAGAATGAAAAATTTAAGAAAAAAGACGTGTGGCACTCGGAGACTGCCGCGGTAAAGCTATTGCATAACATTTTTTATCAACTTATGTAATTATAATTATTTATTTTAGCATTCCACACGTAACAGGTTGCAAGCCCGTCGCCGCTTTCAAGAATACTAACAGGTTTCCTCACGATGTTTTCCTTCACCGTTATAAACACGTGTAACGCGCATATACATTTTTCGAACAGAAATATCCATTGATGCACGGCCAGGATTTGAACAAGAAATTAATTTGAAATTAAGTACCTATTTACCTAACTACATGAATTCAATAATTCAATTTCAAACTTTTTAGTTGATCATGTGAAGTACCACCTATTAACCGACTTACTTTACCGATAGTGGTAAAATAGCGCCACCTGCCATCGGAATTGCAAACATCTTTCATCTTACCTCTCAAACTCCAAGCAGTCGCATGAGACCGCGAAAAGTAGGTACTTATAATAACGTAATAACATCAAATTAAACTAGATGGCGCTGGAATGCGAAAATCACTCTAAGCAGGCATGACATGAGTCACCAGATTGCGGGGCGATTACGCATGCGCTGCTTGCGCAGCGCATGCGTAATCGCGGTGCGCAAATCGTCGAAATTATTTCGTTACGAAATTTCTGGATTCGGTCTCCACGCTCAAGGCCTGCGATAGAAGCTATGCAATAGCTTAAAAAAAAAAGATATTTCTCTATGGATTTTATAGAATTAGGCTTAACAAGGATTGCAACCTATCACATATAGCCCTAGCTACTGCAAATACTTTCTTTGTGCCAGATATAATGTTTGAACGTGCCCCTGACTACCCCCTTTGGGCATCTTCAAGGATCTAAGCGCAAATTCAGATTAAGTACCTTCTGGCCATCATGGTACTCTCCGCCAAAGATGATGAGTTCATTGTTAGTAGGGTGTGGAGTCAATGATGCATAGGCCCTGGCTTTTGGAGGACCAGGCAGGGTCTTCTCGGATGCTGCAGAGCGTTTAGCTTCTTCCCTTTCAATTTCTGCTATCACTTTGGCGATGTCCTCCTATAAAATTAAAAACTACATGATTATGAAGACCTTTAATAATTAAGTTAATAATTTAATAATTAAATTTAAGACCTTTACTTTATAGCTCGAATAACATACCAACACCAAAAACTACCCTAAAATTTTGTTTTTTAACGACTTCTAAAAAGGATTTTCTCAATTCGACTGTATATATGTTTTTTTTAAATGTGTGATCTGTTTTATATTATAACTTCCGTCGTTTATGAAACCGATTTTGATGTTTTTTTTTTCATTAGAAATGAGATATTCCAAGGGAGTCCCATGATAAGGAAACCAGGATGATGATAGCATCCCAGAAAAATCGAGGGGAACTTTCGAAAATCGTAGGGGCAACTAGTGCGTACGTTAATGTATCAGTATTTTAGAGAACTACAATTTTTATTTAAAAGTTTTTCGTTTTATAAACGTAATTAAAGTTTGTTTTGTATGTAAACAATAGGTGCCAGTAGTGGTTGTAATTTTACCAGAAGTGGGACATGGAAACCAAAACAAAGATCTAAATATCTAGTTAGTGTATTGGAATATACTTTGTAAAGGTCATATCATACTAATAAATGAGCAGCAGGACGGACTCTACTATTTAGTTGTAGGTAACGGCATGGACTAACCTCACCCAAATTAGCAAGCTCTTTCTTCAATTTGCTCGCTAGTTTCTTTTCGGTTTTAGCAGCAGTCTTTACGGCACCGCTTACTTTATTCTTGTTCTTTTTTTTGCCCATTTTATTTGTTTTCCTTACAGAATTAGACCATTAGACAACAACAAAACACGGGCTAAAAAAATATTTAGTTCGTCCCGATTCGGTTCGGTTCACACTGGCAGCAGCAATCAGCAAGCAATGCTCTTTGCTCTCATGCTCTGTCTCAAAGAGCATTGCTCTGTCTGTGGGCTTGATCAGCAGTGGCATGGCAGTGGCAGCACCAGCAGAAGCAGACAGATCGGCGTTACGTTACGCCAAAACAAATACGCTGTGACATTGACATACGCCCCAATGGCGAATGTTGTCAATTTTGTAGCCAGCCAGCCAGACAGTGTCACAGAGCATGGCCAGTGACTGACTGTTGACTGACACACTGACAGTCTGACAGACAGTTCAAAAAAAGAATGACTGACAGTGTAAAGTTGTCTTGCTTGCGTTGCGTTGCGTGTCTCATTTTTTCGCGAAATTAATAAGTTCTTGACTTGACACAGAGTACATTATATATACGGAGAGTTCTTGATCTTCTTGGGATAAGTGCTTCCATTTCCGACAGTTTATTTTCTATTTGATAGGAATAAAAGTTTCAAGAACCTACCATCTCGTTATGAGTCTTACAAAGATGAATACGCCTGGGCCATCGGCACCATCAGCACCATCGGTATGCGTTTCCTTGTACTATTTGCTTTATTATTTTATTTTATGTAATATAAACAACATATTTATGCTGTATAAAATGTCATGTACAGACATCAGCATCCACGCAAGAGTTCAAGATCCGAGTGCCAAAGAATGGAAAGAAGAAGTATCATGTGATGAGATTCAATGCTACCCTGAACGTGGACTTTGCGAAGTGGAGTCACGTGAAGATGGAGCGAGAGAATAATATCAAGGAGTTCAAAGGAATGGATGAAGATATGCCAAAGTATGTAAACAATTTCACTTAAAGTGAAAGTTGACTGAATTTGAATTTCAAATTGATCTTCACTCATTGTTTTATTAGAATGGTTTCACTATTCGCTTCAGATTAATACAGGGTTGTACTTTGATAGTGCCAATTAGTTATTTAGGGGGGGGCGGGGTCGAGAAGGGGCTTCCTTGTGAAATTATAGGTACACATTGGGGAAGGAAAAGCCAGCTCGATGTGATCCAACCCTCAGAAATTGATCGGCACTAAAACACTAATTGGCATTCAAATCGGTCCAATTAATAACTATCTGAAATATTTCAGATTTGGTGCTGGCTCAGAATATGGCCGTGACATCAGAGAGGAGGCACGTCGCAAAAAGTTTGGTATCATATCTCGCAAATACAAACCTGAAGATCAACCCTGGATACTCAAAGTCGGCGGAAAGACTGGGAAAAAGTAAGACTGAATTCTTGAGCTGAACTATACATCTTCAGTGATGTTGAGTAGGTACCTACATTAGACAACTGAACATCATTTGCTGAATTATCCTACTTCCTACTAATATTATAAAGAACAATGCCCAAAAATGTATGGACACCGTCCCCACCCTTGTAGCACTTTAAAACCTATGTTAACCGAAGGGCCATGGTTAAATGCTGACTCCTGCTCGGGAACAACTCACGGAGCAGAAAAAAGTTCATAAATAATTCTGCTGAATATTGGTTTTGTAAGGTTACCACGACGTTTTTTTTAGGAGATTTCAAATAAAATACCTTATTAATTACAAATAAAACCTTTATTCGGTATTTTGAGTATCTATTACAATATTGTCCCAGGCACTGGCTGGCCCAACGAAATTCTCTAAACGCCTTCCAATCCCAAAGTACCAAACGATGCTGACGACATGCGCGCAGGCACCAACTGTCCTCATACCCGTCAAACATGAGCAGTAATATGCCTGAATAGCGTTTATTCCCTGTGCGTTATTCAGTATTAAATACGTATAATAAGGTCTTGATAAAATTCGACCCCTTAGAAGAGTGCAATCTTCCGTGTCTATACCGTATTGATTCATAATTGGGCTTGGAGTATATTGTAGTAGGTATGGTTACATCATGTCGAAAAAGTATAATAAACGGCACAATAAATTGTTACTGATTCCGTATTCTTCATGTCGATATAACTTTTTTCGGAAGCATATTTCAGTTTCGCCGTCGTACAATAAAATGATAAGATGGTTATGGCCCTTCGATTAACATAGGTTTTAAAGTGCTACAAGGGTGGGGACGTTTTGAACATTGTTCTTTGAAAATTTGTGTGTTATTACTCTTTCACGCAAAAACTACTGAATGGATTAAAATGAAACTTTCAGTAATATAGCTAAAACATCAGAATAACACATAGGCTACTTTTTATTCAGGTACCAGGGATCAGCTAGTGTGTTTATAAATTCACATTGCATTACCATTGGTAGTGTAATACCTACTTGTAAAGACTTGTTTACAAAAACAATCTACTATTAAATTACTTCTACATCCTCAAGTGATGTTGCATGTTGACTCATTTCATGTATTAAAATGATTATTTAGAGTATCTTCTTCAGTAAAGGTTCTTGTGATGGAACTAGGGTTGACAGATGGTCGGGATTTATCCGGATTGTCCTGACATATGAGTCCTGGCAAAATACAAATTGTCCTGTCAAATTTTAATAACAAAAATAACTTTTTACTTTGTAATAATATTTATATAAAATCCGGACTTTTTGAAATTTTGTTTAGATATTCTGGTCATCCCATCTGGTAGCCCTAGATGGAACATGGATGCATGTTTTTTTATGTACTGTAATCCCAAAATATATACTTCATTGATTGTATATTTTAGATCCAAAATTTCTACAAACAAAATGGAATGTATGATTTTTATTAATTATCTTTTAAAGAGTCAGATATTTAGGTTTATTGTACATACATGTTTTGAATATTTATTCATCATTTTCTTCTCCTTTTCCCATTTAATGTGGGGTCGACGGATTTGGCTTATGTTTTACAACCGGCCGCCTGCCTGACGTCATCCCTCTCTGGGAATAGTTATGATTGTTTAAAATTCTGTGTTGAAGCAACGTTTAAACTTGCAGGTTCAAAGGTATCAGGGAAGGTGGTGTGTCAGAGAATGCAGCCTACTATGTATTCACGCACGCTGAAGATGGAGCGATTGATGCATATCCATTACAAGAATGGTATGCCATCCATTTGTATTGTGACTAAGTTCAACTTAGGGTGGGGTGGGTATTGGTGTTAAGGTGTTACCAACATCGCGCGGCATTCGAGCGCGGTATTCGCAGGACACAAGTTTGCGGTGCGAACAAACAATAACACCGTTTTGAGCGCGGCTGCTGCGCTCGATTGCCGCGCAATTTAGTATGTAATTACAAAAAAAAATGCTATATGATATAGAATCACGACTGTAATCCCCAAGTATGGTAGAAATCCTCTCCGATCTCCAGGCGCTTAGATCCTTTGAAGATGTCTAGTGGGGGTAGTCAGAGGCACGTCCAAACATTACATTTGGCACATGCCCACATTTTGCAGTAGTTGGCATTCCATATGTGACAGGTTGCACGCCCATCGCCGCTTATAAGAATACTAACAGGTTTCCTCACGATGTTTTCCTTCACCGTTTTGAGCACAACATATTTTTGATGCGCAAATAAATTTTTCTAACAAAAAAATTCATTGATGCACTCTGGGACTCGAACCCACGACCTTCAGATTGAAAGTCGAGGTACCTCCCACTCGGCCAACACTATGTCAAACTGCAGAGTTTTAAGTGTTACAATATTTCAGGTATAATTTCCAACCAATTCAACGGTACAAAGCTTTATCGGCTGAAGAAGCTGAACAAGAATTTGGAAGGTATGTTCTTCATTTACTACAAGCGACAGACGTTGTCCTGTCCAAACTTCAATAATTGCATAGAGTAACGCACTTTGCTATGACGACTGATGGTCAACACTGACATTAAGGACGCCCGTAAACTGTAGATGCCAAAATGAACTAGCAAAGTACGATAACATCCTACCGATACCGCTCAGTATATAAGATAATATCCTAATCACTACATAGTATAAAGCAAAGTCGCTCTCCGCTTCCCGCGTCTGTATGTCTGTATGTATGTTTGCTTATATCTTTAAAACTACACAACGGATTTTGATGCGGTTTTTTTTAATAAACAGAGTGATTCAAGAGGAAGGATTTCGCTAATTCTTTTTTTTGTTGTATTCGTTATTATCAGAAGGTTTTTATGGAAAAAAAATGAATTTGATAGGACAAGGTCTGTCGGGACAGCTAATTTGTATTGAATAACTAAAAAACTATTGGTCCAATTAAGACAATTCTTTCACATATCAAAAGCTACATTATCAGAGAGTAACATAAATCAAATTTTATTAAAAAAAAATAACCATCCCCATGTAAATTGCATTAATGTAATTTGAGACATCAAAAAATTGTCTTTAATCTTCATTAGTACACCCATGTGAAGCCAGAGTAGACAACTAGTATATAATATACTAGCAGTCCGCCTCAGCGTTGCACGGGTGTAATAATGATTTTATGGGTATTTTTTTACACCTTGGGTTACATTATCGAAGTTTTTATACGGATCCCTAATAGTTAGACATATGGTATTATAGGTTTATTTGTAGATATTGATGTTATCTATAACACTGTAGTACATTACTTTGCTCTATTGTCAATAATATCCGCAGCGTAAGCGATATAAGGATTTTATTTCACACGTTGGGTTACATTATCGAAGTTTTCATACGGATCCCATATGTTTTTGAAAATATTCTATAGCCTATGTTCATCAGGGATAATGTAGGATTCTAATGGTGAAAGAATTTTTCAAATCGGTCCAGTAGTTTCGGATCCTATTCGATGCAAACAAACAAACAATCAAATCTTTCCTCTTTATAATATTAGTATAGACTAGCTGACCCGTGCCCGCTTCGCTGGTCGATAGACAGTTTGATTACAACTGGTATTCCAATCTTCAAAATAAATTATAGCCTATATGTTGCCGAGGACTAATAGCTATATAACAAAAAAAGTTTCACCCATAATCCGTCCAGTAGTTTTTGCGTGAAAGTCGGACAACAGACAGACAGACAAAAATTTCAAAATGTTTTTTTTTGGCTGTGTTACTTGTGTAAAGGCCCCTAGTAGTATTTTTTTTTAGTTTTTATTCAATGTACAGAATTAACTCTTCTACAGATTTATTATATGTATAGAAGAGCTGAACATGATATTAATATTTGCTTGCAGACGTAACAAAGTGATAAACTACTTCTCACTGATGTTCCGAAAGCGCATGCGCGGAGAAGATGGCGGAGATGAATTTGAGGATCCCGATGAGAAGAAACCCAAAGGGGCTAAAGCTAAAACTGGTATTATACAACAAAAAAATAAATAAATAGGATCACGACTGTAATCTCCAAGTACGGTAGACATCCTCTCAGATCTCCAGGCGCTTAGATCCTTTGAAGATGTCTAGTGGGGGTAGTCAGAGGCACGTCCAAACATTATATTTGGCACATGCCCGCATTTTGCAGTAGTTAGCATTCTATACGTGACAGGTTGCAAGCACATCGCCGCTTATAAGAATACTAACTGGTGTCCTCACGATGTTTTCCTTCACCGTTTTGAGCACGTGTTTTTGATGCGCATATAAATTTTTCGAATTGAAAAATCCATCTATGCACGCCGGTATTCGAAGCCACGACCTTCAGATTGAAAGTCGAGGTACCCCACTCGGCCAAAACTGTTTTTTTTATGAAACACAAAATGAACTCAAAATTTCAAGCGTAAATCCGTTTTCATTGCTAAGATAATACTTTTCATATTAGATTTTTATTTTCTTCAGTACAGTTGAGAACTTTGTGTAACAGATCTGAAGATCACGGATATGGACGAGTGGATCGATACAGAGGACGAGTCGTCGGACTCTGAGAGTGCTAAGAAGGAAGAAGATAGCGATGGAGGCGCCAAGAAGAAGAAGGATAAGCAGAAGAAAGGTTAAATAAAATTAATATTGGTGGACATTATCACACGGCGCCATATAACCCCAAACTAAGCAAAGCTTGTACTAAAGGAACAACTGATAGAACTTTTTTTTTGTAAATACATACTGACTGGCCTCACAGCTTAGTTGGTAGTAAAGTAACTCTTCCTTCTCCGCTGTAGGTTGTGGGTTCAATTCCCACCAAGGACACATTTGTGTAATGAACATTGATGTTTGTTCTGTGTCTGGGTGTTATAATGCAATATGTATTTATTTATAAAAAAAATTATATAAGTATTCTATCAGTTATCTGGTTCCCATAATACAAACTTTGCTTAGTTTGGGACTAGATCGCGCTGTGTGATAATGTCCAGCAATATTTATTCATTTATCACTACATAGTATAAAGCAAAGTCGCTTCCCGCTTCCCGCGTCTGTATGTATGCTTATATCTTTAAAACTACACAACGGATTTTGATGCGGTTTTTTTAATAGATTTACCCTCGTATTCAAGAACGACACTATGAGAACACGCACCCACAGTGGACGAAATCTTTTTTCATAAACATCACTTTATGTGTTGAGCGGCACTATGACGCACGCTACCGTGTGCCTCTAGAGCTCAACTTTGGCTAGAGGCACACGACAATGTGCCTCTAGTCGTGTGACTATGCAGTGTCGCACAACACATAAAGTGATGTTTATGAAAAAAGATTTCGTCCACTGTGGGTGCGTGTTCTCATAGTGTCGTTCTTGAATACGAGGGAGAGTGATTCAGGAGGAAGGTTTATATGTATTAAACCCGTGCGAAGCCGGGGCGGGTCGCTAGTTTATTATATTAACGATACATTATAACACCCAGACGCAGAACATGATCATGTTCATCACACAAATGTTTATCCGGTTATCTTTCAGCCGCGGCCATTAAGAAGAAGAAAAAGAAAGTGGACGATGAAGCGTTTGAGGATAGTGATGATGGAGACGAGGAAGGCAGAGAGAAGGACTACATCTCCGATTCTTCAGAAAGGTAAATTTCATTAAGTTAACATTTAACTTTTGATATTTCAACAGTAATAAAGTTTGATTAGATGGCTCAGTCTAATAAGACAGAATCTATTATAAAAACCGGCCAAGTGAGGCGGACTCGCGCACGAGGGTTCAATACCATTATCAATATGTATAAAAAACGGTAAAATAATAACGTTATTTGTATGGGAGCCCCAATTAAATATTTATTTTATTCTGTTTTTTAGTATTTGTTGTTATAGCGGACAACAGAAATACATAATCTGTGAAAATTTCAACTGTTTAGCTATCACGGTTCATGAAATACAGCTTGTGACAGGCAGACGGGCAGCGAAGTCTTAGTAATAGGGTCCCGTTTTAACCCGTTGCATACGGAACCCTTATAAAAAGTAACTCAAAAGAAATCTGTACATTTTTTTTTATGTATAGATATTTTTTTGCAAAAACTCGATAAAAATTAGGATACTTTTTATCCAGGTACCAGTATTATAAAATAACACATTGACTAATTTAGATCTTTTAAATCATTGTTTATGCATTTTATATAATCGATATCTTCTCTCTCTTTCATTCCAATGCAAATAAATGTATTTTCTTTCCTCTTTCAGTGAATCAGACCACGAAAACAAAGCTAACAAGGAGTTGAAGGGCGTCGCCGAAGAAGATGCACTAAGGTACTTAATACATAATTTTAATGCATAACATCTATTACATAATATAGAAAATCATTTAAAGCCGTGTTGGCAGAGTTCGAATACCGACATGCACCAATGGATTTTTCTGTTCGAAAAATTTTCTATGCGCATCAAAAAACACGTGCTCAAAACGGTGAAGGAAAACATCGTGATGAAACCAGTTAGTATTCTTATAAGCGGCGATGGGCTTGCAACCTGTCACGTATGGAATACTAATATGCAAAATATGGGCATGTGCCAAATATTATGTTTGGACGTGCCTCTGGCTACACCCACTAGACATCTTCAAAGGATCTAAGCGCCTGGAGATCTGAGAGGATGTCTACCGTACTTGGGGATTACAGTCGTGACCCTTATTTAGAAAATCATTTTCACAAAATAGCAGTATAGCTATCTGAAGATCGTTGCAAACAGTCTTAGATAGATCAACTGATCCCTACAAGTCTGAAGCGTTCCCAGGATACTGGCGATATTACTACACTGGATGGCAATGTTGACTCGTGCCAAATTTAAATGCATACCTAATATATTGTTAGCTAGCCGACCCGTGACAGACGTTGTCCTGTCAAATTTCAATAATCGAATAGAAAAGATAAATGTTTGTAGTCTGTGATGTCAGATTTGTTGCACCCCAGCGCCATCTATACAGAAATCATCCCTTTTGCGTTTTATTATCGTTTTGGCGATGTTTTCATTTTTTAGCGTTTTATTATCGTTTTGGCGATGTTTTCATTTTTTAAAGTAGTCTATTATTTATTCGGGTATTATATCTACAACTACATCTACAGCAAATTGCAACTTAATCCGTTTTGTCGTTTAGGCCTGATTGAGGAACAAACATACATACAAACTCACAAACTTTCGCATTTATAATATTACTAGCCGACCCGTCACAGACGTTGTCCTGTCAAATTTCAATAATCGAAGAGAAAAGAATGTATTTAGTCTACTACACGGGAACATCTAAACTAAAAATATATACATTTAAAATTTAGGGAAGGGCCTCACCTAAATGTTTTGCCCTGGCCTCAACTCCAGGGGTAACTACCCCTGGGTGATGGGGGGTCGCCTTTCGGCGTTAAAAAGAGCGTATTTAGTCTGTGATGTCAGATATGTTGCTCACCAACGCCATCTATACAGAAATCATCCTTTTTAAGTTTTTTATAGTTTTGGGGATGTTTTTCATTTTTTAAAGTAGTCTATTATTTATTCGGGCATTATATCTACATCTACAGCAAATTTCAACTTAATCAGTTTTGTCTTTGAGGCGTGATTGAGGAACAAACATACATACAAACTCACAAACTTTCACATTTATAATATTATTAGGAAGGATTATTTAAAATTCTTCAAATAATCTCAAATTATTTTTGAACAGGAAATTGCTGGACTCTGACGAAGATTCCGACGAAGAGGATAAGGAACAGAAGCCGGAGCAGTCTGACCAAGAGGAAGAGCAACCGACCAAAGAGGGAGAGGAGAGGGCCAAGAAACTCACGAAGAAGAAGAAAAAGAAGGCTGACGAGAAGAAGGGAGAGAAGAAAGGTACGTTGAGTAGAATGTATTTATTAAAATTTAAATCTAATAGAATCATGACTGTAATCTCTAAGTAAGGTATCCTCTTGGGTAGCTTTGAATATGTACATCAGAGGCACCCAAAAAAGGAGGCATCACAATTTTTTTAACCGACGCAAAAAAAGAGGTTACTCGGCATGACTATATGATAGAGAATAGTCCCAAGTTGATCCCATATTCACATATTCATGTAGGACCAACAGTTCCTTCGTAAAACATAAAAATCGAATATCATCTCTTGACTTTTTAAATGGTTAAACGTTTAGTTAATTATTTTTTAGCAGTCGTGTTTTATTTTTTATTATAATATGTTTTATTTTGTTGCAGAGTCGAGTAGCGAGCTCAGTTCAGACTCCGACACGGATCCGGAGGCCGGTGGTGGTAACAAACCACACAAGAAGAGTAAGAAGGATGACAAGAATGCCAGTAAGTACACTGATAATTTAAAAAATACTGAACTCGAATTTAGCATAGGTAACTTTAGGGTTAAATAAGACAAGCTAGGCATAAGGCTAGACAAATAAAATTCAAAACACGATTGGTTGAACTTGTCTAGATGAATTTAATATCCGAAAATGGCTCTTAATTTTTTTTGTATTTTTTTTGTATGGGCTGAGTCTACCCGGATAAGACGGGAAAAGATAAAACCGCATTATCTTAAAAATAATCAAATTTAAAAAATAACTGTTTAGCTATTCATAGTTTTGAGTAAAAACAAAATTAGTGTTTTGGAAGAGCCAACTTTGGAAAATAAATCTATCGAGAATAGTTTCTGTCTATAATTTATCTAGATTAAATCCTCAAGTTATCTCTGTTAGAAAAACATAACTGTATGTTTTGCGGTTATTGAGAAAAACTGATTCTGCATTCATCAAAAAGGATCTTCTAAAAAACTTATTTAGTTTTTACACAAAACTATGAATAGCTAAACAGTTAATTTTTATATAACTCGTTAGATATTTATATTAGTTACATAAATGAAAGACAGTTTCTTTTTAATTTTGATGATTTTAAGATAAAGCATTTCCTTAAACGTAGTTAAAATGAAAGTATATTCGATATGACCTCCCTGTTTCCCTCCCAGACAGCAGCGCCAACACTTCCCGCGGAGGCTCGCCCTCTCCCTCCGCGGCCTCGGCTGCTGTGGCCGCGGCCAACGCCCACAGCGCCATGCCTCTCGCTAAGAGGCCTAAGTTGGACGCCAACTACTCGTGAGTACCTCGATACTAAATAAACACACACCCAATGGTCACGTACGTACTTCAATATTTGTTTAGAAGATTTCATTTATTAATTTACGAATTTTACAATATTACGATGGATTTTTAAATTTTCTTTCATTCACACCGTATCCTAACAATAACAAACACAACATATTATAATTATCAAATTCGGTGCAGTCGTTTCGTGATAAAGACCCATGTAAAAAATCTATAGTTATATTTACTAATCACGATAGTTTGTAAAATAAGTCGTTCCGAAGTTATGCGCGTACATAGATTTCGGCGATTTATTTTTATTTGGGTATATTGATAGTAGATTGTTTTCTATCATTTATCTAGTTCTCATAGTACAAGCATTGCTTGCGCTGTGTGAAATATCCACCAATAACCAATATGAATTAAAAAATAAATAAGTACGGTAGACAGTAGACATCCTCTCAGATCTTTGAAGATGTCTAGAGGGGTTAGTCAGAGGCACGTCCAAACATTACATAATAAATATTTGTTTATTTGTAGCGAGTGCGGTGTGACAGAAGAAGCTGTGCGTCGCTATCTTGCGCGCAAACCAATGACGACCACAGAACTCCTCACGAAGTTCAAGTCGAAGCGAACAGGCGTCGACAGCAAGCGACTAGTCGAAACTATGACGCAAATACTGAAACGCATCAATCCCTACAAGCAGAACATCAACGGGAAAATGTATCTTAGTATAAAGCAAACGTGATTATATAGCTAGTTTATTTTATTCGAGGTTTTTTTTCCACAAAACCCTGGGATGTTGTAGGGTTTGGTCGGATGGGTAAGGAAGGAGTGAGATTTGAGACGGCGGAATTAATATTGTTGTGCAAGACATAGGCCTGGTTGTGGTGCCTACTTTGGCTTTTGGCATTATTCTGGCAGTCAATAACTAAACATAGCAAACACTCTTATTTTAAAATCTATAGTTATTAAAAAAAATTGTCTATGGTCCGTTTTGATTAGTGACAGTTGTGATGCTTTACCCTCATATTCAAGAACGACACTATGAGAACACGCACCCACAGTGGACAAAATCTTTTTTCATAAATTTCACTTTCTTGAATACGAGGGTTACTCTAGTTTTGATTGACCACACAAGATTACCCGTTTTGTCTATTTAAATATGAATAATTAATAAACAAATATCGCCTGTTACAAAACCTTTGCTACACCTAAGAGATAGATAAATACTCTATTCTATGTTGTTTAAAAATCGTCGTTTTTATTATTTTTTCAATATAAACCGTTAATTGAATTAAAATGTTGTTAAAGTGCCCACAACCAGCGATCTCACCCTATAGTCCCCTTAGAATCTAAGGCTTAGATAATAGACAATGGCTAATTTAGACTTTAATATAAAAGGAATAAGAGAGATCCTATTTTAAGAAATTTTAGCTTTTGCGTGTACACAACAGAATTACCACCAACATCCCCTCCTTTATCTCTGATGTTTGAGAAGCGAATAATAAATAGTTAGAATCTGAAATAGTTATAGTCGATAGAAATATATATGTACCTATACTATATTACAGGAGAAATAAAACAAAATATCTTAACTGGTTTGTTTTTTTTTTACTATTTAAATGGAAAGGGGATTAGTAAAGTATTCAAAAAAGATATTATGGGTGGATTATGTACAGTACCTAATACTTGTAAAAATGTTGATTCATAGTTTTGGTACGGTACGGAACCCCTGGACAGAGATACGAATTGCACTTAACTGTTCTTGTTTTTAAATAAATAGCTTTTAATTATTGTGTAAAAATATATTATTTTAACATAAGTAAGTACTTATGACTAAATAACAACAGAACTAAAAAAAAATTCTTACATTATGTGAATATGATCAGATCAGCGAGATATTCCTGCCAAGGTTTTCTTATATTCTTGAATGAGAGATAAATTCGGATTTCTATACAATTCCTTAGAACTCTATCTAAATTCTAGACTTATCATTAACTTTGCCTTCTGCGCTGCAGGTTGTGGGTTCGATTCCCACCCAGGGGAAATATTTGTGTAATAAACATGGATGTTTGTTTTGTGTCTGGGTGTTAATGTTTATAATAAGTATGTAGGTATTTACAAAAAAAAGTATAGTATTTTATCAGTTATCTGGTTCCCATAGTACAAGCTTTGCTTAATTTGGGGCTAGATGGCGCTGTGTGTAAAGTCCGCCAATGTATATTTATATCATTATTTATTATCATTGCTTTTCAAGTTGATTACTTCCGCTTCCTGTTCTTTTTCATGTGTCCTGTAACCACAATAAAAAACAGCATTAGTGTTGCCAGCGTGCTAGCTTAGGTACGTGAATGAGAGAGAAAAAATGGGGAAAAAATAAAATACTCGTATAGTGGCTCACGAACAGACAGAGCAAAGAACCATCTACCAAGTTTGTATTTGTTAGCCAAAAAAATCTTTTAATCTGTCACATTAGTGACAGCGCGGCAAATTTAAAAGATATCAGCTTGGCAACCCTGAATACAGTATGAAATTCCTGGAATAACCATAACATAACTAATTCAACCAACATTCGTAGTAGCATTGCTATGTAAAAAAATGGCAAATTAATCTACTTTCGTTAGCCAAACTCTAATATACCTACGCAAAATATTAGCGTATCAAATGGGCAACGATCGAATTCCTTCATAGCACCTACATCGCTACTGTACTAAACTCTTACCCGCAAAGTGAATTCTCCCTAATGAGTTGCTCTCCATCAGCGATGGTCTGAGGCATGGGTTTGCCCTTTGTCTCAGGGAGGAGTATTGAAGCGCCGCCACTCGCTAGGCCTAACACGCCTAGGATGATGAGGGGTAGGCCGTGCCATATTCTACCCTGGAGAATAAGCAGTTTTTTAGAGTTGTGGCGAATCTATTGTCGCACTTCTATGTTCGGTGGTCGAACCACTAAGTCAATTATTTGTAACATAAATGTCAGTCTCAGTAATGTTTGAATTTGGATAGTGAATGGTTTTATCTTGGTCCACGTTAGATTATTGACTTTTATCATAAACCATTACGCCAATGGTATTGTTACTAAGTAGGTAAGTACCCTACAATGTAAACCTACAATAAGTTTTTGTAATAGCACCTCTACGTATAATAAAATAACGGATATGGTAAAGAAATCCTCCTTCCAACCTTTTCTTCCAACGTTCGTAAGCGGAAAATCGAGAGAAACACCGATTGACGTATAAGTACCTACACCAGCGGGATTCGAACACACGATCTTAGCATCAGAAAGTATGGTCCAGCCAGTAAATAAAACACCTGTAAATAAATTCGCTGAGCAACCGAGACATAGGTACTACAAGATAGACCAGTTTTAACATACAAAGACCATCTAGGGTCCCTGAAATTTGGTTAACTTACGGAATATACAATGAAAGGTGACAGTGTTGTGGTTACGTAAACAGTGATGTGTATAATAGAAGTGCCCATCGCACGCAGGCTTGTAGGGAGCATCTCCGCTGTGAGTTGAAACTGTACCCCCACCGACATGTTGGTGCTGAACCTCACCATGACTGCTAGCACTAGTTGGGGAATACCTGGAATAATTGCTAGATTAGTTTTACGGTGATTATGCAATGTAAAAACTCTTCCCATAGAGCCATATGCCAAAGCCATTGCTATATAAAAACTCACTCTGGATTCAAATTTCGTGGTTCGAATTTCGAAATATGTTTACATAATGCGTATGCGTAGGCTGATTTCATAGTTAACGGCGGCCAACTTTCTGGAAATTGAATGCGGGACTTTTTGTGGAAAAACGCAAAAAGGTCAGGGTTTTTATTGAGAATCTCGTAAAAATCTTCGCTATTATGTGTGTGGTTATGTAGTAGCTTGAAAAATAGGCATGGTAGGTACGTAACATAATGCATTGAATAAATAGGAATGCGGGACATGTTTCAGCGTTTTGCGGGATTATTTTACTCATTCTTGAAAAGCGGGATTACAGCCATCATTACGGGACGGTCCCGCAGAATGCGGGACGGTTGGCCGCCCTATCATAGTTCTAATGTGTGATACTACCCAGCCGGACCCATATTGGTTAAGGGTTCATTTAAATGCAGTTACAACTTAGAAAGATTAATGCCCGCTTCGCTGTTTGGGAGAGAAAATGATTTCCTAATTGTCTTTAGGTACAACACTCTTCTAACTTACTAACCCTACCTGTATCATTGTCACAATAACATGTACGGTGCTATTAATAAAAATTTACTTATCCAAAGATCATCTGAGGTTACACCAAGACTTGTTAATACCAGCTTAATGTAAGCAACTCCATTTCTAATCCTTGTTTATTAATATTGAATTCGACTAGTCCAAACGTAAGCGTTGGATTAAATTTAATCCTGCGCTAGTCTACGTTTATTAATGAGACGGGTAGTGTCTCAAAAACATACCTTGCGGCACAAACGCACAAACGAGAGCTAACGCTCCAGCTATTGATACGGTCAGCGATGTTAGGAAGCGACGGCCAACTCTGAAATAATAATCGATAACAGAATTAGTAGTTATTTATTATAATGGTGTTTTTCTCACAACTATAGCTTTAAAAATCATATTTGCGTCAATAGGTAGAGGTACTAGAATTAAAACTATCGTGGTTGTTAATCATTTTAAATAGAAATACGGCTTAATACCACGTTTTTTATTATATTTTTGTAAACTAAATTGATATGTTTTTGTTTTTTTATGAAACGTGGTAATTAGCCGTATTTATACATACATAATAAGGTACTTTCAGATAAGTTTTATACGTATAAGATCTGGCTTTTTTGATAACCATAAATGTTTCTTCGGCAAAAATGAAGAGGTCTTTAATCTCCAACTTCAAAGCATAGAACACCAAAGAATCTTTAGCAATCAACACAATCAGTACGCAGTGTTTTGTAAAATATCCGAATGAATTCAATCACATACGATCATCCACACAAAAGACGACTTTTGTCATCAACTTACTTGTCCAAAATAAGAGCGACGAGCGTAAGAGCCGAAGAAATTAGTTCCAATACTCTCTGACAGCCTTATGATGGCGTCGAGCATAATACTGCTAGCTATTCCGACCATGGTTAAGATGGCAAAGCTGTTTCGCAAAGGAGCGCTTTTGATGAGAGCCATCATCGATTCATCCGTCACTGAAGTCTTGTTTCCGGATGACTAGAATAAAACACATACTTACCTATATATGTGTATGTATGAAGACTAAAAGGGTGGGTTTCCTTAAGAGGAGTAATAAATGTTTTTGAAGAATGCAGAATCGTTTTTTCTTAAGAGGCTCCCAGTCGCTGATTGCTCTTTTTCGAAACGAAAAAAGAAATACTTCTGAACAAGCCACATCTCCTTTTTTTATAAGTATATTACTTCAAGTTCCTACCTAGATTTCTATTAAGCTGAAAACATAATAGCAGAAACTTTTCACGATAAAGATATTATTTCAAAATGATACGTTTTAGAATTTATGATCGAAATATTTTATATACCTACTATTAAAATCAACTTGTGATTTATTGTTAAAGATAGGTAATATGTAGATCTAGATTTCTATTAGAATAGATTTTTGATAAGTAATTATACATAATTTATATCATTAATTTATTCGAAAAGCTAAGGCGGACCACGCTCCGACGTGTGTTTGTCGTCATTGCAGCGGTCGGTAGGATTATTTATCGAAGTGATTAAAGATGGGTACATCTTTATTCACATATACTATACATTATAAAATAGGAGATGTGGCTTGTTCACAAGTATTTATTTTTTCGTTTCGAACAAAAACAATCGTCGACTGGGAGCGCCTTAATAACCGCAAAACATACAGTTTTGTTTTTTACGACAAAGATAACTTAAGGATATAATCTAGATAAATTACAGACAGAAACACGATTGATGAAACTTTTCTCGATAGATTAATTTTCCAAAGTTGACTCTTCAAAAACCCTAGTTTCGTTTTTAATCAAAACTATGAATAGCTAAACAGTTCATTTTTATATAATTCGTTAGATAATCACACTAGCTAAATAAATTACAGACGGTTTCTTTTTAAATTTGATGGTTTTCAAGATATTGCAGTTTTAGCAATTTTTCCGTCTTATCCGGGTAAACTCAGCCCATACAAAAAGTCAAAAATTTCAAGCATCGCCTTAAAGAAGAATTATGGAATTAATGCACGCGGCGGAAATGTGAATGTTGAGATGGATGTGTGGTGTGACGAAGGATGAATAAGATAAGAAAGTTTGAGAATAACACCAGACCTGTGATTGAAAAGAAGCAATATAGGTTAGCGTGGTATGGGCATGTCATGAGAAGAGAAGAAAGTCATCTAACGAGAAGAATGTTAGGAATGAAGGAAGAATGTAGAAGTAGAGGTGACTAAAGAAAAGATGAATGGACTGTGTGAATGATGAAGATGACATAGGTAGGAAGTGTTGTAACATATTGTGCCGATCCCACTTAAGTGGGATCAGGGCATCATGATGATGACTTAGGGTGTTTCCATTTCCTCTGAAGCGGAGTTGCGGGAGCTGACCGTGAATTGACATTTAAGGGTCAACTATTTCGAGAACTGTGATTGGCACACAGCTTTTTAAATTTGTGCTGAAGCTCTTCTCTTCTCTTTAGTTACTTTTTTTATTGTTGTACGTACTTGAGTAGTACTTTTAATTATTATTCTTGTTTCGAGCCTTCACTTTGTTCGATCGGCACCACACTGGAGCTCTACATAGCATTAATTAAGGAAAGGATCATTCAAAAAAAGGTTGACCCCAGGCCGTGTTTGTTGCTGATTCTTTTAGGCTTGGTCGCGAGGAATCGGCGTAGCTTCACCCAGTCCCTTTCAAAGTGATCCTTGTGATTTTATTGAAATATTTGAATTTGGCAGCTCCGCACCAGTGGAAATCAACCCTCGTTTGATAATCTTCCCAATAAGTTTCAGGAGTTCAGAGGCACTTTAAAATCGCTACACCCTAGTCTTGTATGAGCTCTTTAGCACCTCACGAGCAAATGTAAATAGAGTTGATCGACTTACAACAAACCTCATCATCAGATCTTCGGGTATTTTTTTCCCATTGATCCGTTCAAATTTATTCAGGACTTTAACGGCTCTCTTGGTTCTTCCGGTTGAAATTAACCAGCTGAAAGAAAACTGTAATTTCAACATCTTAAAATAAAACATTGGTCTACGACATTAGAAAATGAAATAAAATAGAATCACGACTATAAATAACACAGCTCAGTTGGTAGTAACTTCTTCTGCTCTGTAGGTTGTGGGTTCGATCCCCATCCAGGGCAAACATTTGTGCGATGAATATAGATTTTTGTTCTTTGTCTGGGAGTTATAATGTAGGTACCTATCTAAAAAAATACTTAAGTATTCACAAAAAAAGAAGTTTATACCTAAGTATTCTATCAGTTATCTAGTTCCCATAAGACAAGTTTGGAATTAGTTGGCGCTGTGTTAATGTCGACCAATATTTAATATTATTTAGAAGTACGGTAGACATCTACTCAGTTCTCCAGGCGTTTGGATTCTTGAAGAAACTAAAGGGGAAACATAAACATGCCCACATTTTGCAGTAGTTACGACAATAGAGGATATGTTTACCTGGCACTCTCAGGCACAGTCCATGGAGCAGCTATCACGACCAGCATAGGCGCTGAAGTGACCAATAGCAGCTTTCGCCAATCGCTTAGCCAAAGTGCGAGTCCCGGTAATGTCATGCTACCAATGCCCACGTATAACGCGAAACACAAGTTGCCAATCAAAGATCGGTATCTTGAATCTACATATTCTAGTACTGCAAACATAATAATTATGATTACCTAAGTTTCAAAAACTATACTACGGCCGTTCAGAGAATGCGTTCCTGACACGTCGCGATTGTATGACGACGTAACTTTGTAATGGCGTTGCAGTTACGATAAAAATATTATTGCTGGTTGTTTACCGTTTTAACAATTGATGAGCATTAAAACAACATTATTACAACATTATAGTCACTATAACGTGACTAACTGATAGGTGTCAGGAACGCATTCTCTGAACGGCCGAACTATAATAACAAAACCGAAGTTGTGTTTTGTGCGTCTATATTTGTTATTTAGTTAAAAGCGGTGATTCCTGTAAGACATTTGGCAAAATCAAGTGATTGGCCAAGAAGGAAGGAAGGAAAGGAGGCATCTGTCCTGCAGTGGGACGATAAAGGCTTAAATAAATAGTGATGTTTGAAAAAATAAACCCAAATTTGCCGCCCACTAAAATCTGCCGGCTCCAGCCTACTCAGTCTACTGGTAAATCCGCCACTGACTAGCAGACCCGGCCACGCGTTACTGTGTCAACAGATATCGCCATCTGTTATCTGTCTCTCTTCACCTTCAGCTAGATAGGTATGCTATTAATACCAAGTCCCAGTCAACCATAACAACACAACCAACTTCGAATCCGCACTGAGCAAAAGTGATGCCAGAGTGGCTGGGCTTTCAGTAGGATGCCAAAGGATGCCACGGCATGCCACTGAACGCCACGGAATGCCACGGCATGCCACTGAACGCCACGGGATGCCGCAGCACAACGTGCCGTGCCATGCCATGCCACGCCGTCAGTAAGCGCCGGCCCTAAGATTTTTTTGGAGCTAACAGATAATTGTGATTGTCATAAACAAATAATTTGCAATAAAACAATATTGCGACTATAAATTGAGATGTAAGCTATCATATCTTTCAAGTTGGATCAAACTGCACACGGTGTGCGAAGTAAGTAGTTTAGGAGTCTATCGCGGATAAACAACGTGACGCGTAATTTATATATATTAAAGATATTCCTCATAAATACATTACTCAATAATAATTATAAGTCACAGTTTTTTCATCCTTGGGTAAGGGAGATACAGGTATTTTATCCGTTTTCCTCAAATTTAAATGAGACCAAACGGGAAGTTTTATCCTCCGAATATATAAATATAAACGACCTAGTTCTGAAGTAACAAACTAACAAACATTAAAAATGTCATCGAATTGAGAACCTCCTCCTTATTTTTTAAATAAATAAATAAATAAATAAATAAATAAATAAATAAATAAATAAATAAATAAATAAATAAATAAATAAATAAATAAATAAATAAATAAATAAATAAATAAATAAATAAATAAATAAATAAGTAAATAAGTAAATAAGTAAATAAGTAAATAAGTAAATAAGTAAATAAGTAAATAAATAAATAAATAAATAAATAAATAAATAAATAAATAAATAAATAAATAAATAAATAAATAAATAAATAAATAAATAAATAAATAAATAAATAAATAAATAAATAAATAAATAAATAAATAAATAAATAAATAAATAAATAAATAAATAAATAAATAAATAAATAAATAAATAAATAAATAAATAAATAAATAAATAAATAAATCAAATTTATAAATAAATAGGATCACGACTGTAACTCCCAAGTATGGTAGACATCCTCTCAGATCTTCAGACGCTTAGATCCTTTGAAGATGTCTAGTAGGGGTAGTCAGAGGCACGTCCAAACATTATATTTGGCACATGCCCACATTTTGCAGTAGTTAGCATTCCATACGTGACAGATTGCAAGCCCATCCCAAGGTTTCCTCACAATGTTCTCCTTCACCGTTGTAAGCACGTGTTTTTAATGCGCATATACATTTTTCGCACAGAAAAATCCATTGATGCACGCCGGGATACGAACCCACGATATTCAGATTGAAAGTTGAGGTATATCCCACTCGGCCAACAAATTTCTGAGAAAAAAATAAAAGCTTACGTAAAATGTACATCATGAAGAAACAGCAGTCATTGGCCATCCCGACAAGGAATCTGCAGAAGGCGAAATCCCAGAAGCCAATCGTGAAAACGCTAGCCACGCCACCCACAAATCCTATAAGGTTTGCTCCTGAAAAAGACATATTCAAATTTAAATTCAAAAACAAGTTTGTCTGTATGTCGATTCTGTTGGCACCGAGCTAAGCCTAAAAATTAGAGTAACCTATATATGGACGAATTCTTAAATTTAGAATATTTTTAAAATTACGTTTTTTTTTGTATATTTCGGTAGTGCTTAAAAAAATAAGAAAGTCAAAATTTCACTTTAGTCAGCACCTTTTTATATGCTGACTAAATTTACGTAAAAAACCGATAAATTATTTAAAACTAGGGTACGTTTTAAAACTGTCATCCTGAGGTTACGCGAATTGAGACTTTAACGTAATAGGAATAAGAGGATCGTGTTAAAACACGATCCTCTTATTGCCAAATTGTAAAATGGACATAACATAATCGTCACCTACTCTAATTTAGACTTTAACGTAAAGGAATATGAGCAAAATTGCTTTAATTTGATTTTAGGAAATTTTTAGGCTTAGCTCGGTGCCAACAGAACTGTCTGTAAAGTCGGTTTACTGACGATAGTTGAACGTGACAATTGTGATTGTGCCTCTTTGTCGCTCGTTCCGCGCTCTCGCTTGCACTTCAAGCCTTAAATGGAGGTGAGAGTGAGGTAACGCCGCGTGAGTCATGTTTTTTGTTGCGTGCAGCCAGCTCCATCGAATTATAAGACGTTGTCACGTCAAAATCATTTATTTCAATAAAATCATAATGTTCACTTCGAAACGTCTTAGGAACTAGGTGAAGCTACGCCGATTCCACGCGACCAAGCCTAGAAGAATCAGGCAACAAACACGGATTGGGGTCTATCTTTTTTTAAATGATCCTTTCCGCTATGTAGAGCTCCAGTGTGGTGCCAATCGAACAAGGTGAAGGCTCAAACAAGAATAATGATTAAAAGTACCTAGTTACCTACTATTCAACTACGTACAACAATAAAAAAATAACTAGAGACAAGGAGTTACAACTAGATAAAACAAATTATTATAAAAACAAAAAAGCCGTGTTGGCCGAGTGTTAGGTACTTCGACTTTCAGTCTGGAGGTCCGGGTTCGAATCCCGGCGTGCATCAATGGATTTTTCTGTTCAAAAAAATTATATGCGCATCAAAAACACGTGCTCACAACGGTGAAGGAAATCATCGTGAGGAAACCAGTTAGTGTTCTTATAAGCGGCGATGGGCTTGCAACCTGTCACGTATGGAATGCTAACTACTGCAAAATGTGGGCATGGGACGTGCCTCTGACTACCAGAAACATCTTCAAAGAATCTAAGCGTCTGGAGATCTGAGAGAATGTCTACCGTACTAGGAGATTACACAGTCGTGATTATATTTATTTATTGGAACGAAGTTCCTTATCGCGCGTTGTGAAAGGGGGCTAGACGGAAAAAATTCTTACGAAAAGTTGTCACGTAAAGTTGTCACGAAAAGTTGTCACGACACTTTTTTGCTATAGTATATCTATTAATATATAAATAATAATAATAATAATGAATAATAAATATTGGTGGACATTTTACACATCGCCATCTAGCCCCAAACTAAGCAAAGCTTGTACTATGGGAACTAGATAACTGATAGAATACTTAAATACTTTTGTTTTGTAAATAAATACTTAAGATACATACTAACACCCAGACACAGAACAAACATCTATGTTCATCACATAAATATTTGCTCTGGGTGGGGATCGAACCCACAACCTACAGCGCTGAAGGCAGAGTTACTACCAACTGAGCTGTGAGGCTGTCATATAATTAATAATTATTATCTATTAAGTCATATATTAATTGTGTCGAGGTCGAGGTCGAGGTGGAAGTGGAGGTCGAGGTCGAGGTCGAGGTCGAAGTCGAAGTCAAAGTTGATTCCCCTTCCCTTGTCCCACGTTATTTTGTGAGAACTTCGTTCCATCCGGGTGTCCCTTGACACCTCTCAAGTTTTTTTTATTTTTATTTTACTAAAAACTTAAATTTACTTTATTAAAATTGTTGTTTCGTTTGAGCTGTTGTAGTCTGCCAAAGAAATGTACATACCTACATACATACGCTCGAAATATATTACCCTCCTTCTTGAGCAGTCAAGTAAAAACCGCAAAATAAAATAGAAATACGATGGTAAGAAATTTTACTTTATTCTTACCCATTATGGATGGAACTCGCCCGAATTTGTCACCCATCCACCCAAAAAGTCCACAACCAAATAAAGAACCGACGAAATATATGGTTTGGGCCAAAGGTCCTAAACTCGCCTTATCGCAGACCCATTCTCTCTGAAAGTAAGTATACAAAAAGTCTTCATATTTACTGCTCATGTAAACAGCAACTACGGGTAAGTACTTATGTTATCTGAAGTATAATTACAGCATAGTTAATCTACACTTCTACATTAGTAGAGGTAAATTTTAAAAATCCTTTCCCTGTTCAAAAGCTACAGTATCTGCGAGTAACATAAGCTATATTTATTTTGTACTATATATACTACGGCCGTTTAGAGAATGCGTTCCTGACACGTCGCGATTGTATGACGACGTAACTTTGTAATGGCGTCGCAGTTACGATAAAAATATTATTGCTGGTTGTTTACCGTTTTAACAATTGATGAGCATTAAAAAAACATTATTACAACATTATAGTCACTATAACGTGACTAACTGATAGGTGTCAGGAACGCATTCTCTGAACGGCCGAACTATAGCTGACCCGTGCCCGCTTCGCTGGGGGACAGATAGTTTCACATCTGGTATTCCAATCTTCAAAATAAATTATAGCTTATATGTTGCCGAGGACTATTAGCTACATAACAAAAAATGTTTCATCAAAATCCGTCCAGTAGTTTTTGCGTGAAAGCCGGACAACAGACAGACAGACAAAAATTTCAAAATGTTTTTTTTTTGGCTTGTGTTACTTGTATAAAGGCCCCTAGGAGTATTTTTTTTTAGTTTTTATTCAATGTACAGAATTGAACTCTTCTACAGTTTTATTATATGTATATAGACATGGTACACACATAGTATAAAGCAAAGTCGCTTCCCGCTTCCCGCGTCTGTATGTATGCTTATATCTTTAAAACTACACAACGGATTTTGATGCGGTTTTTTTAATAGATAGAGTGATTCAGGAGGAAGGTTTATATGTATAATAACATGCTTAATATATTAGAGAACCACTGATAATTTTAAGATTTCTAATATAAAATCGTAAAACTATCTGTCCTCCAGCGTAGCGGGCACGGGTCAGCTAGTGTATAGATATAGATACAAATTTGAGATCCCCACAATAATTGCAATCATTAATTTTCTTGATGCTTTCCATGCATACCTTTTCTTTATTGTTTAGTTTATACACAACAACCTCACAATTTTTCTTTAGTAATCTGAGGATAACGTAGTGGGTTGTACATTTACTTATTTCTTCATAGTTTATACTTTATTTTATAAGATCCTAATGTATCAACTGTTTGTTGTTCCGAATAAAGTAAAATAAAATAAAATAAAATAAATAAAAATTCCATCAACTTAAATTATAATAAAAGAAAAGAAGCACTTTGTAGAAAATGTTTTTTTCATTTACCAATTCTTTCCCCCAAAAGTACGGCTTACCTCACTAACAATTGTTACATAAGGAATATCTTCATATAGAAATTCCCAGCCGTTTCGACACGGCACTACTGGAGTGTCGGCGGTTGGAGGCGTGAGGTTTGCCAAAACCTGGGTCCAGTTAGCGTCGTACATGCTGCAACGTTCGTATTCAAGACCTGTTGATGCCCTTGGGATTGACAGGTTTCGTCTGCAAAGTTATATTCAAATTCCGATACAAGTCGATGTAGCTCAGTAGGAATCTACTCTGTTATCGAGTTTTATCTCAACCGACTGTATAATTGCTCTATCACACGAAGGCGGATGAGCAGTAGTTACTTTTACTTGATGTATACCTACTTTTATACCATACCTACTTTAAAAAGCTTATTTTATTCACGCAAAACAGTGAATAAAAAGGCCTTTTATTCACTGTTTTGTTTTTATTCACTATTTTGGTGTTTGAATTTGGAACACAAAATATATCCGGTCTCTATTTCAACTCCTTGCGCTGAGATTCGAAATTCAAAACTCTTTGGTGCAAATAAATTCTCGAGATTTGATTGGTCGATATTTGCGACAAGGAGTTTGGCATTAGATTAAATAAATATTCTCGTAGTCATGGTATAAAGTATAGTATGCAACTCCTGAATAAAGTACGAATTTATATCGAGGGCCATGAATCACTCGCGTCGTTCAGGATTCTAACAGTTGAATCATTAGAATCCTTCACTTGCTCGTGACTCATCTACGGCCCTCGCTTTAAATCCGTCCTTTATTCACTAGTTGCATAATATACTATTAGACACGCGTTTTTATGTGCGTGACTGATACTGAGCGCTCCCGAGCTTACGCACACAGAAACAATGTCGCCTTCATGTGATAAAACAACTGCACCAAAACAACAATACCATCAGCCGTCAGAAAAGAAGCTAGTTAATAATTTAAATATAATCTTTATACCATACCTACTTTAAAAAGCTTATTTTATTCACGCAAAACAGTGAATAAAAAGGCCTTTTATTCACTGTTTTGTTTTTATTCACTATTTTGGTGTTTGAATTTGGAACACAAAATATATCCGGTCTCTATTTCAATGCTTACACAAACTCCTTGCGCTGAGATTCGAAATTCAAAACTCTTTGGTGCAAATAAATTCTCGAGATTTGATTAGTCGATATTTGCGACAAAGAGTTTGGCATTAGATTAAATAAATATTCTCGTAGTCATGGTATAAAGTATAGTATGCAACTCCTGAATAAAGTACGAATTTATATCGAGGGCCATGAATCACTCTCGTCGTTCAGGATTCTAACAGTTGAATCACTCGCTGCGCTCGTGATTCAATCATTAGAATCCTTCACTTGCTCGTGACTCATCTACGGCCCTCGCTTTAAATCCGTCCTTTATTCACTAGTTGCATAATATACTATTATACCATACCTACTTTAAAAAGCTTATTTTATTCACGCAAAACAGTGAATAAAAAGGCCTTTTATTCACTGTTTTGTTTTTATTCACTATTTTGGTGTTTGAATTTGGAACACAAAATATATCCGGTCTCTATTTCAATGCTTACACAAACTCCTTGCGCTGAGATTCGAAATTCAAAACTCTTAGGTGCAAATAAATTCTCGAGATTTGATTGGTCGATATTTGCGACAAGGAGTTTGGCATTAGATTAAATAAATATTCTCTTAGTCATGGTATAAAGTATAGTATGCAACTCCTGAATAAAGTACGAATTTATATCGAGGGCCATGAATCACTCGCGTCGTTCAGGATTCTAACAGTTGAATCACTCGCTGCGCTCGTGATTCAATCATTAGAATCCTTCACTTGCTCGTGACTCATCTACGGCCCTCGCTTTAAATCCGTCCTTTATTCACTAGTTGCATAATATACTATATTACCTGAGTTCTGTAGTTATATGACTTAGCTCCGGCACCAAGCACCAATGTTGCTGGGGCGTAGCGGACACAAACATTTGTGAGGCGAAGGTGAACGCGAATATAAACCCAAATGGCATCATAATAATGAACAATATTCTCTGGTACGTTCCCAGCCCTCCTAATTGTTGTAGGATTTCTTCCATAATGTCCATGTCTTCGGACTCATCGGGGGGTTGTTTGAGAGACTCCACCTCCTACGGAAATCCGTAATTTCATGAAAGGCCATTTGGTAAACAATTTATGAAACTTGAAATGTATTGGAATAGGATCACGACTGTAATCCCCGAGTACGGTAGACATCCTCTCAGATCTTCAGGTAATCAGATCCTTATAGGAAAGGATCTCCTTTTTCTGACTACAACCCGGTCAGAATATCTGTGCACCTCGCTGGAATGCGGCGCCTCTCCCGCTCTCTCTCTCTCCCGCCTCGCCCGTACCATGACGTCACGAGGTCAGGTGCACAGATATTGTGACCGGGTTGTAACTGACTCACTAGTCAGAGGCACATCCAAACATTACATTTGGCACATGTCCACACTTTGCAGTAGTTAGCATTCCACACGTGACAGTTTGAGTTTCCTCAAGATGTTTTCCTTCACCGTTGTAAGTTTGTACGTAATTTTTTTGACTAGAAAAATCTATTAGTAATACTAGCTTTAACCCGCGACTTCGCGTTGATTCAAGTATTCGATTTTGACGACTATAACATAAAAAATTTAAATTTGTAATATCAAAAAAAAATGAAAATCGTATCCTATCCGTCCGAAGACTCGAAACTATGTAATACTAGCGACCCGCCCCGGCTTCGCACGGGTAGCATGTTATTATACATATAAACCTTCCTCCTGAATCACTCTATCTATTAAAAAAAACCGCATCAAAATCCGTTGTGTAGTTTTAAAGATATAAGCAAACATACATACATATTACATTACATACATACAGACGCGGGAAGCGGAAAGCGACTTTGCTTTATACTATGTAGTGATGGAATTTTATCACAATTGTCTCCACAGCGCAGCGGTTTGGCCGTGATGAATTCACAGACAAACCAAAAAGAGTTACTACGCATTTATAATTTTAGTAAAGAATAATGAATAGAAACAAAAACTCACCTTCTGAAGACTTTTCTCCGACATGTTTGCCTACACAGTGAACACAAAAAATTTAAAAAACACGTTTTGAAAACAAGTCCTTTTTATACATCTAATACGTTTTATTACATAAATTATGAGTCATAATGAGCGTAGTCACAAATAATAGCCCTCTAATGACCTTTTTTTAATCTAAGTACTACAGTTTTTTATATCTTATTACTTAGGTAGGTCAATTTTGTTATCTTCCCGTTCCCGTTCCCGTTCCCGTTCCCGTTCCCGTTCCCGTTCCCGTTCCCGTTCCCGTTCCCGTTCCCGTTCCCGTTCCCGTTCCCGTTCCCGTTCCCGTTCCCGTTCCCGTTCCCGTTCCCGTTCCCGTTCCCGTTCCCGTTCCCGTTCCCGTTCCCGTTCCCGTTCCCGTTCCCGTTCCCGTTCCCGTTCCCGTCCCTTACCCGTTCCGTTCCCGTTACCGTGGAATTTAACTGAACTCGCTGCAAGGTTTTTCATTTCTTTTTATAATTTTAATGTTTTACTTATCGATGAAGACAATTCTAAAAACACAAAGATATAAAAAAAAATCAGCCGTTCTTGAGTTAAAAATGGTGTAACGACTTTGTTTTATTTATATACAAGAATACACTCTAATGAAAGCTAAGGACTTACTGAAGTAAGAGTACCTACTTTATTATCGTTATCATAAAGATAACTCTCTCATCACTCGCTAATTAAAAGACAAATATGCTGATTAGAATGTCACAAACATGTCTTCTATTGTCCTTCGTGCAAATTATCTGATATGATAACTGAAAAACTATATTATATCATATGTTTCAATTCAACTGGCCTCGCAGCTCAATTGTTACCTAGTAGTTCTGCCTTCTGCGCTGTAGGTCGTGGGTTCGATACCCGCCCAGGATAAATATTTATGTGACGAATATAGAAAGATGTTTGTTTATGTATTTAGTATTTATAAAAAAAAATATATCAGTTAGGTATCTGGTTCCCATTAGTACAAGTTTTGCTTGGTTTGGGGCTAGATGGCGTGTCTAAAGACCACCAATATTTATTTATTATGGACTTATTTGGGACTTACCTACATAAAATAAAACAGGTACCTACCTATATTAATCCAGTATGTATAGAATAATCAATCTGATACAAATATTTTCAAAATTTGTTGTACCATTGAGTGATTAAATAATTTACATAACTTTCCACATTAAAAAATCTGATTTCATTAGGTTTTTATTGCCAAAACTCACTTAGATAACTAACACCGTCGTGAGAGATGTAATTATCTTTCTCTACAACTGTCTGTAAATTCACAGGCGTATTCGTCGGCATTTTATTTTAAATGTGTTCTTATTTACATAGTTCAAATAAGATAGGACTATTGAAATTTCTTATTTAGGGTTCCGTAGTCTACAAGAAAGGAACCGAAAAGGGTTTTTTAACTTGGGTTGAATGAAGTATTATCATTTTTTTTTTATTTGAAAGACTCATGTACCTATACTATTTAGTGTGGAATATGACATCAAATACCCATCGCGGCTTCTTTCGGTGGCAGGAATGCGAGTGGTACAATTTTCAATTACTCTTGGGGGGGGGTGCCGGGGAGGGGGGGGGGGGCACCTAACTCTCACAAAAATGAGCACTTTAAGGCGCTCCCAGTCGACGATTATTTTTGTTCGAAACGAAAAAAGAAAAAGAAATACTTCTGAACAAGCCACATCTCCTATTTTATAATGTATAGTATATGTGAATAAAGATGTACCCACCTTTAATCACTTCGATAAATAATCCTACCGACCGCTGCAATGACGACAAACACACGTCGGCGCGTGGTCCGCCTTAGCTTTTCGAATAAATTAAAGAAAAATCTATTCTAATAGAAATCTTGATCTACATATTACCTATCTTTAACAATAAATCACAAGTTGATTTTAATAGTAGGTATATAAAATATTTCGATCATAAATTCTAAAACGTATCATTTTGAAATAATATCTTTATCGTGAAAAGTTTCGGCTATTATGTTTTCAGCTTAATAGAAATCTAGGTAGGAACCTGAAGTAATCACTACATAGTATAAAGCAAAGTCGCTTTCCGCTTCCTGCGTATGTATGTATGTTTGCTTATATCTTTAAAACTACACAACGGATTTTGATGCGGTTTTTTTTAATAGATAGAGTGATTCAGGAGGAAGGTTTATATGTATAATAACATGCTACCCGTGCGAAGCCGGGGCGGGTCGCTAGTTTAATAATATATTAACTATCTCCATTCGAGCCATACCCATACAAATTGATCACAATTAGAAATGTCTGTCGCCCAGCGAAGCGGGCACGGGACAGCTAGTATACTTATAAAAATAGGAGATGTGGCTTGTTCAGAAGTATTTCTTTTTTCGTTTCGAAAAAGAGCAATCATCGACTGGGAGCCCCTTAAAGCATAATAAATAATAATTGTAATCTCATATTATATAAAAATGAATCCCTATTTCCCTTGGTCACGGCATCACGCGTGAACGGCTGGGCCGATTTTGTTGTATTCGGTATTATCAGAAGGTTCTTATGAAAAAAATCATAATTTGACAGGGCAACGTCTGTCGTGACAGCTAGTCTATAATATAAAAATGAATCGCTTAATGTGTTGATAAACGCAAATATCGAGAGCAGCTGAACCGATTTCGCTAATTTCTTTTTAAATTGTATTCGTTATTATCAGAAGAAGGTTCTTATGGAAAAAAAATGAATTTGACTTGACAGGACAACGTCTGTCGGGACAGCTAGATAAAAATAAGCATAAGCTGTTTCTGAGAATGCAAATATTTAGTAACAAACGTAAGTAAAAACAACTTGTTATCTTATTACATTTTATTGCATTTTACGATTATGTCATTAAAACAATTCAGACTTAATTTTGTACATTAATGTTGTAATAATAGCACCTTATTATTAAATGGCTACCACCTTTATAATTGTCCATAACTTACTAACTAACATCCCTAAGGGATTGTCCATTATTCACGTGTGGCTCGAAAGGGTTGAAGTGAGATATCACGTGACCTATTTATGTTTTCGTATTTTTTTTACGGTCCTTAATTTTCCAGAATTAATTTAGATTAAACTTACCAACTTACCTACCTGTATTTAAAGATAAATATAAAACATTGTAATAAATAAATAAATAAATAAAAAATAAAAAAACTTGAAAATATTTTTCAATGTTAATTAAGTATTAATTTTTTTTAATTATTTAAACCATCGAGCACCTATCACGTCGTATAGCATTGTCATTGGAACTGGACTAGTATGCAAAGTTTTTACTCAATCGAAGTATTAAGGCGAGTAATTAATGTGTTTGATGAATGCAGAATCGTTTTTTCTCAATAACCGTAAAATTACGGAGTTCTGTTTATTTATTTATTTTTTAATTGCACTTAAAAAATAAATACAAAAAGGCGGACTTCATGCCGAGGCATTTTCTACCAGTCAACCTAATTGGTAGTGGTAAATAGTAGTTGGAAAATAATGTGAGTGACTATTGAACAGCTCCTGACTCCATCATCAGATCAGCTCGCTGTCACTATATTAACCGAAAGTTATACACTAAACGAAGTTACATAAGTACTCAAAATTTCAGCTCAATCAGTTGAGGATAACTGCTTCAAAATTGAGCAGTTGGTAGTAACTCTGCCTTCTGCGCTGTAGGTTGTGGGTTCGATCCCCACCCAGGGCAAATATTTGTGTGATAAACATAGATGTTTGTTCTGTGTCTGGGTGTTAAGTATGTATTTACAAGAAAAACAGTATATAAGTATTCTATCAGTTATCTGTTATCGGTTCCCATAGTACAAGCTTTGCTTAGTTTGGGGCTAGATGGCGCTGTGTGAAATGTCCACCAATATTTATATTTATTTATATTTTATATTTAAATAAAAGCTTGTAAAAATTATATAATTTGTAATAAAAAAAACACGTGAGTTTGGGTTAGTCTTAAACCTCACCACGTACCACCAGGGCCTCACTGGATAGGATTAAAATAAGTGATAAAAAACATCACGTGATTAATGGACGCCCTAGGTACCTACAGGCCCTTTAGGACCATTATTGTAAACCCTTAAATCATTCAAGTCACAAGTTCACAAGTTCACAACGCACTCAACTGAGTGTAGAATCTTACAGCAATAATACTAAACATGATTTATTTGATATGTGAATTTAATTACAGGTAAATTACTTTAGCTCTATTATGAGATTTCCAAACTACAGTCGCTGTCGATTATCGTTAGCTAATTGTATGGAATCCAGAATCGCCTCTAGCGGTAACTACACTGAACTAAAATATGCCATACGATGGCTTACGATGCTCGATAGCGACTGTAGTTTGCCAATCTTTTAATAGGGCTACTGACATCACAGTTAGTAGCTCGGCCTTTTGCGCTATAGTGTGTTCGATTCCCACCACAATTATTTAAGTGATGAAAATGTTTGTGTCTGGGTGTCTTATTACTAATTTACAAAATAATTGTAGCTATATAAGTATTCTATCAGTAACCTAGTTTTAAAGTACCTCGCTTGGAGCTAGATGGCGCTGTGTGAAATATCCACAAACTTTTGTTTATCATTGACTTATTGCCTAGAACTTACGAATCAACTTACGATAATAATAGACCTACATTGAAGCACAAAACTAGGT
This sequence comes from Hydriomena furcata, assembly GCA_912999785.1. Lineage (NCBI taxonomy): Eukaryota > Metazoa > Arthropoda > Insecta > Lepidoptera > Geometridae > Hydriomena > Hydriomena furcata. The sequence continues at coordinate 3,152,217 of OU538826.1, forward strand.
ATCATACCCGTATAATTCGCCATAATAACCTACTCTTTAAAGTCGTCTAGACTTTGTGCAAACAATAATTTGATTTGTAGCAGTTTAGAGGCGTACATTAATGTGAGGTGATTTTATTAATTTTCGAACCCCTTGGTGAGATGTCGTGAAATTTGTCTAAAACCTATTTACGTGAATTTTTCAAAATGCTTATTTTTTGTGTAAATACCTTAAAAAGTGCATGACGGCATTGAATTAAGAAAAAAACATAATTTTCTTAATTTTTTTTATGTTTGAAAAATAGTTATGTTCTACTTAACCCAGTTTCCCCGGAATTTTACCTACACCTGTTTCTTGTGGAAAAAAATGAAATATTTACCGGGATCCCCCTCTCCCCTACGTGATATTAGGTGAGATTCCTCTCGAAAACCCCCCTAATCATCTCACGTAAATGAACGCCCCCTTAGTTCGGCGAACTGTGTTATAGCCTGCTCAATCTTACTCTCATTTTATCTCTTTATAATGACAACTAACACCTTAATCTCACTCCAAATATAATTTTATACTTTGAATTCACAAATATACAAAACTATAATCTTATGTCATAATTTCATCACAGGCGTTTGTATGTTCTTATTACTGAACTGGTAACCTTGAGTTTTTCCGCGAATTTGAACCGTAGCACTACGTGATAAGAGCTTTCTCGTTTTCCGTCTTCCACGCTGGTACCTCGACGTTTTCCGCATCTGTTTTCCTGAAATATTAAGGAGTTACAATTCAAGGTCCTATTTCATTTATTGTTACTGTCATTTATTGAAATCTAATAAGCTGGTCCAGGTTTTATTCGAGTTTTAAATTGGGTTGGTTTATCCAACACGATGTGAAGATAGGTACTACCAGCACTCATGTGTTTTTGTAAAACATAAGTACTTCAGAGATACAGAACTTTAAAGAAATTGGTTCTTGTTGTATAAAACCTTAGGTAATGTTTTTTTTTACTAGCATACGTAAGTACGCGTCTTTGCTCGTATTATAGATATCTTATTTGCTCTTTTTGTCAAAAAACCGGACATCAATGTGACTACCGAATGATAAGCATTCTACCAAAATTCATAGTAAAAATTATTTTATCAAAAAAATCTGACATTAGTTTTGACTACCGAATGATACGCATTCTACCAAAATTCGTAATTTATTTTATCAGGCAAGGTTTATAGGGGAAAAAATTTCAATTATTAAAGCCAAAGTCCGCTTGCAGCGTAAAATAAATATTTATATGGCTAAACGAAACATGGAAACGTAAAGCGCTGACCGCTGAATGGCTTAAGTTACTTTCAATCAAGCTCAAGGTCGTAAGCGCCACGAAAAACACGTTCGCGCGTCACAGGCGTTAGACTCGGACTGAGTCCACTGTGGTCCAGGGACCGCAAGGCGCACCGCAAATTATTACTTTGTGGTGTCATCTCTAGTACGTAGTACATTAAGCTCAATGGCGATTACTGAAATTTGGGCAGGACAAAGTCTGTTACGGGTCGGCTAGTTTATAATAAGTATGTAAACTAACCCGCACAACGAGTGTTCTTTGACAATCCGCTCTCCATCGGCCATGGTCTGCGGCATGGCGCGGCCCTTCGTCTCCGGAAGCAGAATGCCGGAACCACTTGCTACCATCGCCAAGAGGCCCAGGATCATGAGGGGAAGGAGAGACCAGATACGCTCCTGGTTAAGAAGAAATAAGACGGTTAGTAGTCGATTTTATTTTATTAATACTTTATTATAATAAATATTGGTAGACATTATCACACAGCGCCATCTAGCCCCAAACTAAGCAAAGCTTGTACCTACTATGAGAACTAGATAACTGATAGAATACTTATATACTTTTTTTTTGTAAATACATACATAGGATACATAATAACACCCAGAAACCTAAATATTAGAAACAAAAGGTAGCAAATTCAGGTGGTATGATAGTAAGATGGTGGTTGGCGTGCAACAAGAAATGCGTCTACAAGTTACAATAACTTTATTTTGATGATTGCTTTTGTTGTTTGGCAGAACGAAAGTTCTGAACGGATATGCATCCTCGTTTTTAAACTTATCTTTTCTAACCCGAATACGTAAGAAAGTATCCCACCAAAAACATTCTGTAAAAAACTAGCCAAGTCTCGATGGAGCTGCTTGTTTATCTCTAAAAAGTAATGAAATCTAGACAAAGTCGTGTCAAGTCTGAGGTTCTTTACTGCGATTTCTTTATTATTATAGAATGTTGTGTGACTTGGCCGTTGAACATTCTTTATACGTTAGTGGGTACAAGTCAATTTTGTTTACACGTAATGTTATATCTGTTGTAACTACCTATGTTTGTTAAGCGAGATAATAGCCAATACAGGTATTGGTAATTGGACGCTAGTGTCTTATTTTAGGCTGTTGTTGATCGTGCAACACATGCATTCAGCATTGACAATGCTGACTTCTGCTGTCTTCTTTTTGGAGCGTCAAATCGACCACCGATCTAACATAAAATAGACGTATTTTTTATACTGTTTGTTTCAGGCTCGCCTTTACATAAGTGTTATTGAAATACGCAGCTTTATCAAGCCTACAATTGACTGGTTATTGAATCAACGTTTTCTAAGTGGCAATTTTCCATCGTTAATGGGTAGCGGTTCTGGCGACAGATTGGTGCAATGGTGTCATGGAGCACCTGGTTTTATACCCTTGTGTACTCTTCAACGGCCAAGTCACATAACATTCAATAATAATAAAGAAATCGCAGTAAAGAACCTCAGACTTGACACGACTTTGTCTAGATTTCATTACTTTTTAGAGATAAACAAGCAGCTCCATCGAGACTTGGCTAGTTTTTTACAGAATGTTTTTGGTGGGATTTCACTTCTTTTTGTAGAAACGTGGGCTTATTGATTTATTTTATTAGATTTTCTTATTTGACACAGTTTTTTTTCTTTTTATGAGTAGTTTTTTTATTATAAAAACAAATCGTAAGCGCGTTTAAAATACAGTCAGCGCCATCTAGCGACGTGTGCGGGTATCACCGCCACTCTTAGTCCAATGCATTATATCTTGATCAAATTTTGAGCGAAATTAATATTTTAGTTTATTTAATTTGTTAATTTGTTTATTCAATTTGTGTAATGTTCGAGTAGAATAAAGTTAATCGTTCGACTATTTCTTCTTGTAAACTTGTAAGTATAAGTTATGTAGGTATAAAAGCCAGTCTAGTCTTATCCAGAGTTTTCCAGAGTTTTCCTTTAATTTTATTGCGTACTAGCAGTCCGCCCCGGCGTCGCACGGATGTAATAATGATATTATAGGTAATTTTTTTACACCTTGGGTTACATTATCGAATTTTTCATAAGGATCCCTAATAAAACATTTAGTATCGCAGACTTTTTTTGTAGATATTGATGTCCTCTTTAAAACTGTAGTACATCACTTTGCTCTATCGTCAACAATTTCCGCAGAGTACGCGATATAAGAATTTTTTTGGATTTTTTTCACACGTTGGGTTACATTATCGAAGTTTTCATACGGATCCCTAATAGTTAGACATATGGTATTACATACTTTTTTGTAGATATTGATGTCCTCTTTAAAACTGTAGTACATTACTTTGCTCTATTGTCAATAATTTCCGCACCAAACGCAATATAAGGATTTATTTTTTATTTTTTTCACACTTTGGATTACATTATCGATGTTTTCATACGGATCCCTAATATTTTTAAAAATATACTATAGCCTATGTTCATCAGGGATAACGTAGGATTCTAATGGTGAAAGAATTTTTCAAATCGGTCCAGTAGTTGAATATTTTTTGTAAAGGCGGTATGTCGATCTCTAATAGTTTGGTTAGGCTCTTGTGTTTTCTTATCAGGGTCACCAGGTACTCCAGATCTTCGATTATCCTAGTTTTTATGGTTTTCCCTTTATGTGGCCATTAAACCCTAACTCTGTACCAAATTTCAGCTCTCTGAGTTTATGGGAAGTACTAGTTCTATTCTGATGATCATGAGTGAGTGAGTGAGTGAGTGAGTGTCTGTCTAAAATGCGAAACTTTGCTTTCGCTTAACTTCGTAACTAAATGACCTACAGACTTCAAATTTTGGATTTTAAGTATGTGATTATGGCTTACTGGATGACGAAAATTTCAGCGTTCTGGTCTTATCCAGAGGTTCTCAAATAGGGGCCTGAAAATGCGGCGAAATGGTTCCAGTAAAGGATGGTACGGCAGTGTTTGCTTCGCGCTCGACTTGGCGGGGGCACTGCCGTGCCCCCAAATAAAATAATTAAATACACAAATTATGCAATACACAATTATAAAGTCTTAGCAAATACTACGGTCACCGAGGAGTAAAATAAAACCAGCCAAGTGCGAGTCGGACTCACACACATAGGGTTCTGTACCATTACTTACAAAAAAACACGTTTTTTGTATCGGAGCCCCACTAAAATATTTATTTTATTCTGTTTTTAGTTGTTGTTAAAGTAGCTACTTAAATACATCATCTGTGAAAATTTCAACTATCTAGCTATCACGGTTCATGAGATACAGCCTTGTGACAGACAAACGGACAGACGGACAGCGAAGTCTTAGTAATAGGGTCCCGTTTTTAACCTTTGGGTACAGAACCATAAAAATGAAAAAAAATGGGTCACGTAGTATGCCCCCTATATCACTAAATTACCTGATGCATTGCCCTAAATTATGTTGACGCATGTTTGCAGATATAGGAATACTTACCGAATACACGATGAATGGTGACAGCACAGTGGCAATATACCCACTCATATGTAAAGAAGAGGAGCCAAGAGCTCGCACCCCGGTAGGTAGCAGCTCTGTGGCCCATTGGATTATGGCGTTGTACGACATATTTATGAAGAATCTAGCGAATATCGCCAATGCCGTCTGCGGTATACCTGAAAAATATCATATTTAGTATCACGACTGCCCAAGTATTGGGGATTGCCCAAGTACGGTAGACATACTCTAAGTCCTACCCTCGTATTTAAGAACGACACTATGAGAACACGCACCCACAGTGGACGAAATCTTTTTTCATAAAAATTACTTTATGTGTTGTGCGACACTGCATAGTGTGACTAGAGGCACATTGTCGTGTGCCTCTAGCCAAAGTTGAGCTCTAAAGGCAAACGGTAGCGTGCGCCATAGTGCCGCTTAACACATAAAGTAATGTTTATGAAAAAATATTTCGTCCACTGTGGGTGCGTGTTCTCATAGTGTCGTTCATGAATACGAGGGTAAGTCTTAGAGATCTTAGAGTCTAAGATCTCAAGGTACTTATAGATTATTAAAAATTATCTAAAGGAGGTAGTCAGAAGCACGTCCAAATATTGTTTGGCACAATAATACGCACATTTATGCTGTAATTTTATTTTTTTATTTTTTAAGAAGATCAGGTTTTAGATACAGCTGGCTTGGCCAGCAGTATCCATCCTTACAGCTCAGTCGAGCACACTAAGTTACGCGCACACACACACACACACACACACAGACTGTTCTTTGTATGTTTGTTACTTTCTTTCGTTGTTGTTTTGGTATTGCAAAACGCCCACAGGCACATTAGATATTATTTAGCTTTAGTTTTCTCTGTAAGTGAATTTGTAGTTCCTTCTTATGAGAAAATAAACATCTTAAACCGTAGACTCATACACACACACGCGACTCAGTGATGACTAGGTTAAAGAATAACTTGCGGAGCTGACTAAGTTCCGGGTTTCCTGACGATGTTTTCATTCACCGTTTTCACCGAAGATCACTGGTTCGAAGTCCGAAGAGAATTGCTGTATCGTGCAAAAATGACTAACCTTTTGGAACCAACATGGCGACGATGATCAGAATGCCAGAAGTCGCTAGTGGTCCACAAGTAAGTATTCTTCTTCCCCATCTGAAAAAATAAAAATCTTGTACCTAATACTTCATTCGATTGATAGATTGGATTAGATCGAAAGGGACGGAGTTGGAAGGCAAATTCAAATTCAAATCATTTATTTCAATATAATCAAATCATTTATTTCAATAAAATCACAAGGATCACTTTGAAACGTCTTAGGAACTAGGTGAAGCTACGCCGATACCACGCGACCAAGCCTAGAAGAATCAGGCAACAAACACGGCTTGGGGTCTTCCTTTTTTTTAATAATCCTTTCCTTAATGCTATGTGTGTGCTATGCTCCAGTGTAATGCCAATCGAACAAAGTGAAGGCTTAAACAAGAATAATAATTAAAAGTACTACTCAAGTACTAAAAAAAAATGTATTAAGTCCTATTACAAACTACAGTCGCTATCGAGTAACGTAAGATATTTGTATGAAATCCAGCACAGCGCCTCTAGCGGTAACTACACTGAACTAAATCTTCCATACAAATAGCTAACGATAATCGATAGCGACTGAAGTATGGAAATCTCATAAAAGGGCTAAAGGAGTTCTTTACATCCCATAGTTGGAACAAATTATAGTTTTAGAATTAAAACTATCGTGGTTGTTAAACATTTTAAATAGAAATACGGCTCATTACCACGTTTTTTTGTATTGCTGATGTTTCGAGACAACAGATGCTCTTCATCATGAGCATCGCCGATCGACGGCAGATCGGAGTTCACCGTCGCAGGCGATGCTCATGATGAGGAGCATCTGAATTATCTCGAAACGTCAGCAATACAAGAAAAAAAGGGTAATTAGCCGTATTTCTATTTAAAAAAAATATAGTTCGTTTCAACTATGAGAACCAGAGATAGACACATCTTTGGTCAATATCAATTGGCTGGTGGCATTGACGGTAATTAAATCTTATACCTACCTATATAAATTGAAATTAAATGCTATTCGTTGTAAGGCCCATTGAGAGAGATATCGTAGACTGAATCGTATAGCTTTTTTTTATTACATTTTTAGGGACATTGATAAAGTTACCCGGAAAAGTGGGAAATTGACTTCTTTCTTCAATGGGATTATTGTTTGGTGAAGACACAATGACTTATTTAGCTACGCAAAAGGCAAAGCCTACCTGTAATGTCAAAAACGAGAAATCACTCACGAAAAAAATAGTGCAAGTTTCAGTTTTGGCATTTGGACGATACATTGTCGATACGATAGTGGTTCATGCTAACCCCCTAGCTCAACAGCTGGTCGGATCACACCCTGATGAAGATTCTCTAGATGAATCGAAACATTGTCGGTGTCTTTGTGCTTTTTTTTTAAATAAAACTCGATCACGACTGTAATCCCCAAGTACGGTAGACATTCTCTCAAATCTCCAGACGCATAGATCCTTTGAAGATGTCTAGTGGCACGTCCAAACATTATATTTAGCACATGCCCTCATTTTGCAGTAGTTAGCATTCCATACTTAACAGGTTGCAAGCCCATCGCCGCTTATAAGAACACTATCTGGTTTCCTCACGATGTTTTCCTTCACCGTTGTAAGCAAGTATTTTTGATGCGCATATACATTTTCGAACAGAAAAATCCATTGATACACGCCGGGATTCGATCCTACGACTTTCAGATTGAAAGTCGTGGGAAAGACGCTTTTTTTTCTATACAAAAAATGACAGTTTTAACAACGTATCTTCCCACGTTACGTTGTCGGTACGATAGTGGTTCGTGCTCAGGCCACTGGTGGCATTTGTACTTACTAAAGTTAAAGTGAAAAAAGCTTACCTGTCTAGAAGCAGTGCCAGCAGGGTCACTGAAGGTATCTCAGTGGCCGATGTCAAAGTGAACGTAATGAAAAAGTCCAATCCTAAATTCTCCGACATCCTGACGAGGCCATCAAATATAACCGCACAAGACATATATACGACTACCATGATTATCATTGTGTAACGGAGTGGACCACTTTTGAGAAGAGTGAATATTGTGTCGGTGGATTGCTTGGTTTGGCGGGATGTTACCTGAGGGAAGAAATATTTAAATTAAGAACAAAAGATACATATTTTTTTTTTACATTTTTGACATTGCCATCTACTCTTGTCAATCTCAAGCTTGTACTATTGGAACTAGATGCCTGATATACCTAAAGGTACTTTTTTTGTATGATATATACTAACACCCAGTTACAAAACAAACATCTATGTTCATCATACAAATATTTGCCCTGGGCGCGGCAAACCCATCAAAACCACCACAAAAAAAAAGTTAGTAATAATAAAAAAGTAATTTGGCATATAAATCGTGAATCTTTGAAACAATGCAATGTTTAAGGGCCTCGGCCTTTATTGGGTTTTATTTCGAAAATAAATAATAGGAGTTTCTTTGAAGAACTACGATCACATAACATTTTAAACTCTTTAATTATATTCATGCAAGCTAACCCGGTGAACTTCGTATCGCTTTAGAATTAACAAATGTTGTGTTAAGTTCCCGTTCCCAATATGTATCCTATGTCCGTCTCCTGGTTTTAAGCTACCTCCCCACCAATTTTCAGCCAAATCGGTTCAGCCGTTCTTAAGTTATAAATAGTGTAATGACTTTCTTTTGTATATATAGATAAAAAAGTGAAAGAACTTACAATGAATTCGTCCAGAATATCTTCAGGAATTTTAACCCCATTCACTTTTTCGAATTTCTTCAATACTTCAACCGCTTGGTTTACGCGACCTCTTGTGAGAAGCCATCTGAAAACAGAAAATACCTCTTATCTATATCTATACTAATATTATAAAGAGAAAAGATTTCATTGTTTGTTTGTTTGTTTGTTTGTTTGTTTGCATCGAATAGGCTCCGAAACTACTGAACCGATTTGAAAAATTCTTTCACTATTAGAATCCTACATTATCTTTGATGAACATAGGCTATACAATATTTTCAAAAATGTTAGGGATCCGTATGAAAACTTCGATAGTACACTATCGAAGTTTTCATACGGATCCAACGTGTGAAAAAAAATCCAAAAAAGATTCTTAAATCGCTTACGCTGCGGAAATTATTGACAATTGAACAAAGTAATGTACTACAGTTTTATAGATAACATCAAAATCTACAAAAAAGTCCATAATACTATATGTCTAACTATTAGGGATCCGTATGAAAACTTCGATAATGTCACCAAAGGTGTAAAAAAATTACCCATAAAATCATTATTACACCCGTGCGACGCCGGGGCGGACTGCTAGTAATATATACTGCCGCCATAAGAAAGAAGGACGCATCTAACACTTTTTGCGAAAATGAGTTAAATACATATTCGGAATCAGAAAAAAATTACGCATTTATTGGTATTTGAATTATCTTCCTAAAATAACTAGAACCTTATTATTTTCACTAATAAATGAGACTTAACTGCAATAAGTCTTGAAGGATACTAAATAAAAAAGGCTGTTCTAACATATACTACGTTAAAAAAACGTATATACGTAGAAGCGTCTTATTTGTCTACAAAGTTTTTACTTGATTATAGATAGAAAAGACATTTCTGATTTATCATAAGAAGGTAAGACGTTTATGCGTTAAATATGCCTTTTCATCGTAGTATTATTATAAATACTCCAGACGTAAGTAAAAGCACTTGTGTATCTGTGATTATTATTACAACCAAAAACGGGCCAAGTGCGTGTCGGGTCACGCGCAATGTAGGGTGTCGTAGTTTGCAAAGCTAACAACGTTGTTTAAATAATTTTCAATGTTATTTCTACTACATTATTATTCATTCTTCTCCAAGTCCATTTTATAAGTTAGTCGACTATTACCTCTATTAATAGGTAAAGGTAGGTAGTAGAGGTACAAGTACAATAGTAAAGCTGCCAGTCGACAATTATTTTTGTTCGAAACGAAAAAAGAAATACTTGTGAACAAGCCACATCTCCTATTTTATAATGTATAGTATATGTAAATAAAGATGTACCCATCTTTAATCACTTCGATAAATAATCCTACCGACCGCTGCAATGATGACAAACACACGTCCGCGCGTGGTCCGCCTTAGCTTTTTGAATAAATTATTTATAATTACTTATCAAAAATCTATTCCAATAGAAATCTAGATCTACATATTACCTATCTTTAACAATAAATCACAAGTTGATTTTAATAGTGGGTATATAAAAAATTTCGATCATAAATTCTAAAACGTATCATTTTGAAATAATATTTTTATCGTGAAAAGTTTCTGCTATTATGTTTTCAGCTTAATAGAAATCTAGGTAGGAACCTGAAATAATATACTTATAAAAATAGGAGATGTGGCTTGTTCAGAAGTATTTCTTTTTTCGTTTCGAAAAAGAGCAATCAGCGACTGGCAGCCTCTTAATCGGTTCGATTCATGATGATCAAGGTACGAGTACAAGTTGAAAATTTGGGGGCACGGCAGTGCCCCCGCCAAGTCGAGCGCGAAGCAAACACTGCCGTACCATCCTTTACTGGAACCATTTCGCCGCATTTTCAGGCCCTTATTTGAGAACCTCTGGATAAGACCAGAACGCTGAAATTTTCGTCATCCAGTAAGCCATAATCACGTACTTAAAATCCAAAATTTCAAGTCTGTAGGTCATTTAGTTACGAAGTTAAGCGAAAGCAAAGTTTCGCATTTTAGACAGACACTCACTCACTCACTCACTCACTCACTCACTCACTCACTCACTCACTCACTCACTCACTCATGATCATCAGAATAGAACTAGTACTTCCCATAAACTCAGAGAGCTGAAATTTGGTACAGAGTTAGGGTTTAATGGCCACATAAAGGGAAAACCATAAAAACTAGGATAATCGAAGATCTGGAGTACCTGGTGACCCTGATAAGAAAACACAAGAGCCTAACCAAACTATTAGAGATCGACATACCGCCTTTACAAAAAATATTCAACTACTGGACCGATTTGAAAAATTATTTCACCATTAGAATCCTACATTATCCCTGATGAACATAGGCTATAGTATATTTTCAAAAATATTAGGGATCCGTATGAAAACATCGATAATGTAATCCAAAGTGTGAAAAAATAAAAAAAATCCTTATATTGCGTTTGCTGCGGAAATTATTGACAATAGAGCAAAGTAATGTACTACAGTTTTAAAGACGACATCAATATCTACAAAAAAGTATGCGATACTATATGTCTAACTATTAGGGATCCGTATGAAAACTTCGATAATGTAACCGAACGTGTAAAAAAAAAAACCAAAAAAATCCTTATATCGCGTACGCTGCTGTAATTGTTGACAATAGAGCAAAGTGATGTACTACAGTTTTAAAGAGAACATCAATATCTACAAAAAAATATGTAATACCATACATCTCTCTATTAGGGATCCTTATGAAAAATTCGATAATGTTACCCAAGGTGTAAAAAAATTACCTTTATCATTATTACATCCGTGCGACGCCGGGGCGGACTGCTAGTACGCAATAAAATTAAAGGAAAACTCTGGATAAGACTAGACTGGCTTTTATACTTACAAGGTTACAAGAAGAAATAGTTGAACGATTAACTTTATTCTAATCGAACATTACACAAATTGAATAAACAATTAAACAACTCATAAAAAGAAAAAAAAAACTGTGTCAAATAAGAAAATCTAATAAAATAAATCAATAAGCCCACGTTTCTACAAAAAGAAGTGAAATCCCACCAAAAACATTCTGTAAAAAACTAGCCAAGTCTCGATGGAGCTGCTTGTTTATCTCTAAAAAGTAATGAAATCTAGACAAAGTCGTGTCAAGTCTGAGGTTCTTTACTGCGATTTCTTTATTATTATAGAATGTTATGTGACTTGGCCGTCAAAATACGTCTATTTTATGTTAGATCGGTGGTCGATTTGACGCTCCAAAAAGAAGACAGCAGAAGTCAGCATTGTCAATGCTGAATGCATGTGTTGCACGATCAACAACAGCCTAAACTAAGACACTAGCGTCCAATTACCAATACCTGTATTGGCTATTACCTTGCATAACAAACATAGGTAGTTACAACAGATATAACATTACGTGTAAACAAAATTGACTTGTACCCACTAACGTATAAAGAATGTTCAACGGCCAAGTCACACAACATTCTATAATAATAAAGAAATCGCAGTAAAGAACCTCAGACTTGACACGACTTTGTCTAGATTTCATTACTTTTTAGAGATAAACAAGCAGCTCCATCGAGACTTGGCTAGTTTTTTACAGAATGTTTTTGGTGGGATTAAAATATACTAGCCGACCCACAGACGTTGTCCAGTCAAATTTCAATAGTCGAATAGAAAAGACTGAATGTTTTTAGTCTGTGATGTCAGATTTGTTGCACAAAAGCGCCATCTATACAGAAATCATCCCTTTTGCGTTTTTTTATCGTTTATGGGATGTTTTTCATATTATAAAGTAGTCTATTATTTATTCGGGCATTATATCTATATCTAAGGCAAATTTCAACTTAATCCGTTTTGTCGTTTAGGCCTGATTGAGGAACAAATATACATACAAACACACAAACTTTAACATTTATATTATAGTATTATTAGGATTTCACTAGCACCTTGCCCAAAGTTAATACAAGCAAAAAACGCGTGCGTGCGTGATTCATATCAACACGAAGGTCAATTTGTTTAAGTCTGGTTGTTTAACAATGAAATGGCCTTGGGGCCAGGGAAATTCTTTCTTTGATGACCCGATAAGTATAAAGTCAAAGGTGAACGGTTCACGTGTCAGGAAGTTTGTTTTTTTTAGGGTTCCGTACCCAAAGGGTAAAAACGGGACCCTATTACTAAGACTTCGCTGTCCGTCTGTCTGTCACAGGGCTGTATCTCATGAACCGTGATAGCTAGACAGTTAAAATTTTGACAAATGATGTATTTCTGTTGCCGCTATAACAACAAATACTAAAAACAGAATAAAATAAATATTTAAGTGGGGCTCCCATACAACAAACGTGTTTTTTTGCCGTTTTTTATAGACAATGGTACTGAACCCTTCGTGCGCGAGTCCGACTCGCACATAGCCAGTTTCATTTTAAGTTTCTATTCGTTAGCACTATTGATTGTTATGCTTTCAGCAAAGGCTTTTCTCAATTGCTATTTAATAAATAAAAATAGTTTATTTTAAGCCATTGAAGCTCATAAGACATTACTCAAATTCATTACATTAAATTTAATTGAATATGGACAGAGAAATAAATACCTAAAACTAGATCAGATCCACCAGTTTCTGGGCTTAGAGTACTTTGACTTTGGTAGAAATTAAAATGAAATAGAAACACGACTGTAATCCCCAAGCGGTACGGTAGCTATTCTCTCAGATTTGCAGGCACTCAGACTCCTGTAAGCCTTATTATGAGATTCCCAAACTACAGTCGCTATCGAGTATCGTCAGCTATTTGTATGGAAGATTTAGTTCAGTGTAGTTACCGCTAGAGGCGGTGTGCTGGATTCCATACAAATAGCTAAATACTCATAGCGTCTCTAGTTTAGAAATCTCATAATAGGGTTAACTAACATTTTGCAATTAGGGTCATAGACCCGGTTGTGGTGCCCGGCTTTGGGCATTTACAATTTTGGCAGTCAATAACTAAGCAGACCAAACAAACTTGTTTAATATCTATAGTTAATACAATTCTTTGTCTATGGTCCGTTTTGATTAGTGACAGTTATGATGATTAGATTGACCATCTCTAGATTTGATTGACCATAACAATTTTTTTTCCGTTTTGCTTAACCTAAGAGATAGATGATATTCTATTCTATGTTGTAAAAATCGACGATTTAATTATTTTTTTTTTCAATATAAACCGTTTATTTGATAATTAGAATGTTGTTAAAATGCCCACATCCAACGCTTTCACCCTAACTATGGCAGTAAAAGTAGAAAGATGATACTCGCCTCGCACTCTCCGGGACCAGGTAAGGAGTTGTCAAGACGAACAGCATCGGCACTGTCGTCACCCAGAGAAGATTCCTCCAGTTGGCCATCCAAAGCGCCAGCCAGGGTAGTGCCAGGCAGCCACTTCCGAAAAACAAAGCTATTGACATGTTGGCTACGTAGGTGCGGTGTCGGGGCCCTACGTATTCTAGCACTGGGGAAGACAAACAAAGAAATGAGAGGTGATCGGGAGATAGGAAGCAAGGAGGTATCGTTAAGATAAAGTTTGAACTAATGATTGTTATTTTTTAAACTATCGTGAATAGTAGATACAACAACACGGGTATTTATCACCTAAAAAAGCCGTGTTGGCCGAGTGGGATGTACCTCGACTTTCAATCTGAAGGTCGTGGGTTCGAATCAATGGATTTTTCTGTTCGAAAATTGATATGCGCATCAAAAACACGTGAAGGAAAACATCGTGAGGAAACCAGTTAGTGTTCTTATAGGCGGCGGTGGGCTTGCAACCTGTCACGTATGGAATGCTAACTATGGAGGGTATGTGCCAAATATAATGTTTGGACGTGCCTCTGACTACCCCCACTAGACATCTTCAAAGGATCTAAGCGTCTGAAGATCTGAGAGGGATGTCTACCGTACTTGGGGATTACAGTCGTGATCCTAGTTATTTATTTATCACCTTTAATTTATTTTCCCGACGTTTCGACTAGGTAGGTAGGTACCTATACAATCTTACGATAGCCATGTTCGCGAGTGGAATTATTATTGTTTGAAGCAGTTTCCCTAAACAACACGCATGATAACAATTTATTTTGTTATTCAATAATCGCGAAATGAATCGCCTATATATACCTATACCTACAGGATCCTGTGGATATAATAATATGACTGGTACTAGGTACCACCTTCTCCAGCTTGCTTGCTTTAACAAAGTTGAGATGCCCACCCTATCATGCAATCCTGAAGTAGAATCACACCTGTAATTCTCATGTACAGCAGACACTCTCAGATCTCCAAGCACAATCCGTGATGCACGGCCGGAATTCAAACACGAGCATCGGATTGAAAATCGAAGTACCTACTACTCGGTTAATGCAACAAATATACCAAATATTACACCTTATGCCGGAAACACACGTGTCGTGGCGTGGCGTGTCGCGCCACTAGCCAATCGCAAGATAGCGTTTGCGACACGACACGACACCCAAATATGTCTCTAACCATACTAGATGTATGAAAGCGATTAGCTATAGCTAGTGGCGTGTCGCGCTACGACACGACACGACACGTAAGTGTGTTTCCGGCTTTAGCGTCTCGTTTGTACAGTGGCGGATTTAGACTTGAGTAGGCTGGAGCCTATGGCGGCATATTTAAGGGGCGGCAAATTTGGGTTAATTTTTTTAAACATCTTATTTATTTTAGCCTTTATCGTCCCACTACAGGACAGATGCCTCTCTCCCTTCTTTCCACACATCTCTAAATTTGGCCAATCACTTGATTTTGCCAAATGTCTTACAGGAATATAAAAAAATATTATTTACTGTTGATACCTTTGTCGATCTTTATATAACGGGCATATGTAAGCCACCATACGGTATCTAGTAAACATTAGTGCGCCGGCGCGTCGTAATTTACATTCAAAGCCAGTTATGCGATATTTAAATTCAAACAGTGTCTCCTTCAACAATGGCCACAAATCACCAGGATGACTGGCTATGGAAGCTGTCCCGAATTCGCTGGACATCGTTTAAGGATAAAGGCAAGGTTTAGTGCCAGTAAAAAAAACCTATGTCCGTCCGTCTGTCCGTCTGTCCGTCTGTCCGTCACAAAGCTGTATCTCATGAACCGTGATAGCTAGACAGTTGAAATTTTCACAGATGATGTATTTCTGTTGCCACTCTATCAACAATTACTAAAAACAGAATAAAATAAATATTTAAGTACGGCTCTCATACAACAAACGTGTTTTTTTTTTAGATAAATTTTTTATAGATAGGTTTTTTATAAATAATGGTACCTACGGAATACTTCGTGCGCGAGTTAGTTTGAGTTGAGTTCGACTCGCACTTGGCTGGTTTTTTTCAAATTTATTTTAGTTGTTATCGTCCCACTGCAGGACAAATGCCTCCCTCTCTTCCTTCCACAAATATCGATCTGTAGCTAAATTTTAACAATCACTTGATTTTGCCAAATGTCTTACAGGAATCACCACTTAAAATTCACTGCGGACTCGCGGTCACACCAGATTGACACACTTCTTGTGTAATAGCCTACTGGCGATGGCGCCAAATGTGTAAATCCGCCGCCGAAATTCAACCCTAGAAGTGCAATGAAGGTTGGAGTCTGTTTGAAAGTGACTTCATGTGAACTAAGGGTTTCCACTAGTAAAATTTTAAGGGTGTATTTAAACCACTACCGAAAACACAAAACACAACCGAATGTTCAGGGGCCGTACCACAAGCTTTAAACAAACCATCACTTTTCAGGAACGTTTTGTTTCAAGCTTAAATGTCAGATCATGCATCGATTTTCACTGAAAATAACGAGTGCCATTGTTTGTACCTTCACCTTCGCTAGTTGTATTGTTACATAAATATATTGCACTATCCGTGGAGTGGGGGCACTGGTGACCTGTAATACAGGTGTCAAACCTACCTCAGGCACCAGTCTCTCACAAAGCAGGTTTGCATTAATGTATACCTTACTATAATACTTACCGCCTAAGCCTTATTACTGTTAATGCTTACCTTTGTGAGAGAAAATAAATAAACTTTAAATATTAAAAAAAAAAAAAAAAAATAGTGACAGGCAAAATATTTCAATTGCGTAATTTCTTAAATTTCCAAAATCAGTAGTATAAACATAACATATCTTATCTGCCTACATAAGGCAATCTCACCTAAAATATACATCATCATGAAGCAGTTGTCAAACGCCATCCCCACGAGGAACCGGCAGAAAGCGAAGTCCCACAGCCCCGTAGTGAAGATAGTAGCGATGCCTCCAACGCAGCCAATCAAATTTGATGCTGGAACAAACCGATGTTTAGGTCAACAGACTTAGTAATCTATTATGCTAATAGCAACAATCCTTGTGAAGGGATTCCATGAAATGCAGTTCCCTATAGGGTATCATCCGGAGAAGTACTGCCTCCATATTTATTTCTGCCGTCAAGCAGATTTGAACCGAAGAGTTTCCGTTGAAATTACAGGTACGTAGATAGATAGATAGATAGAAAATACTTTATTGCACACCATAAAAAGAAATAAAACATACATAATAAGAATACACAACAACAAAAAAATATGCTGAACAATGGGCGGTCTTATCGCTAATCAGCGATCTCTTCCAGACAACCTTTGGATGGAGAAGGACTGATGAAAATTATATGGGGCATTGATGATGCAAATTTATAGTGCGACTTACATTTGAAATAAAAATAAAATAACTACATAATACATATTTAAGGAAAAAGAAAAAGAAAGCAAACAACTCAGCGACAACAGGACAGATAGTGTTCCATGGATTTAAAAATAGGGAGAGATTTAGCACTCCTAACAGTCACAGGCAGCGCATTCCACAACCGAGCAGCCTGCACTGTAAAAGAGTTATCATAATAGGAGGAGGAGTGAACAGGTGTCTTAAGTTGGAAAGTTTCGGAGGAGCGCAAGGAACGAGGGTTGGATTGATGGAGGAATTGGAAACGTTCTTTAAGATAGGAAGGTGAAGAAGGGTTATATAAAATATTATATAAAAGATTTAAAAAGTGAGTATTCCGACGAAGACGTATGGGTAACCACTTGAGCTTACTGCGAAACTCCGAAACATGATCATACTTGCGTAAACCAAATATGAATCGTATTCCGAAGTTTTGCAGTCGCTCCAGTTTATTTAGCTGCTGTTCATTAAGGTCTAAGTAACATGAATCAGCGTAATCTAGAATTGGAAGAAGGAGTGATTGTGCAAGCGAGATTTTGGTGGCAATGGGAAGGAAGTTCCGTAACCTTCTGAGAGAACCCACTGAGGCAAACATACGACGGCTGATTTCAGTAATCTGCGGTCCCCACGAAAGTTGCCTGTCGATGAGTACGCCTAGATTTTTGACCGTTTCACTCTGAACTAAGTGAGTACTATTAAAAACAACTTGAGGAAGACTAGTCCAATCTATCTTGGCTACCATTCGCGAGCCCCCAACTACAATGACTTGAGTTTTGAGCGGATTTACCTGGATGCCATACGATTCACTCCAATCTAGAATACTACCCAAGTCACTGTTTAGAGAAAGTATCGCTTCAGGTAGCTGTTCTACTGTGGCTTGTGTGTATATCTGAAGATCGTCTGCATAGAGGTGGTACGATAGAGTAAGATGTTGAGAGATTGAATTAATGAAAATTGAAAAAAGAAGAGGTGATAAAACTCCACCTTGCGGTACACCCGCAGATATACTACTCCACGCTGAGTAGTTATCGTCAATGCAAATACGCTGCCGACGCCCATACAGGTAACTTTGAAACCAATCAATCGCCGTTGTAGAGATGTTAAGAGAGCGTAGGATACCAAGGAGGACTTCAAAATCTACATTATTAAAAGCGTTGCTGAAATCTAACAGTGACAATACGGTCACTCGTCCATGGTCCATGCCATAGCGAATGTCATCAGTTATTTTGACTAACGCTGATGCTGTACTGTGGCCAGGACGGAAACCGGATTGGAAAGGATTAAGGAGATTGTTTTTAGTAAGGAAAAGAGTGAGTTGCTGATGAACGAGGCGTTCGAGGACTTTAGATAAAAAGGGAAGAATGGAGATCGGACGGAAATCTGAGAAAGAAGCTGGATTTAATTTTTTAGGAAGAGGAGTAACCTGTGCTTCTTTCCAGAGAGTAGGAAATACCCCAGAGGAAATAGAGAAATTAAGGATGTAACAGATAATTGGGACTATTTGGTCAAGGATGGGATCAATCATATTTCGACTTAACCTATCACTACCGATAGCTTTTGACGAAATAGATGAAATGCTCTTCTTAACATCACAATCAGTGATTTCATCAAAAACAAAGGATGAGTAATCAGGTATCGGAGTAGAAGAAAGTTGATGCAAAGTTAATGATTTTTTATATAAGTCAAAATTAGAAGAAGATGAAAAATGCTGGTTTAGTGAATTTAAATCAAAGTTCTGAGGGAATTTATCTGGCACACGAGGTTTTCCGATACCCAAAGATCGTAGAAACTTCCAAACATTGGCAGGATTGGAGTCCTCAACCGAGTTGTGAATATAACGGCGTTGCGCGTCACGACACGCTCTATTGCAGCGATTCCGACGATCAATATATTTTTCCTTATTAGAAATCGAATAATTATTCCGAAGTTTCGCCTTAGCTGCCAGCTTTTGATGCATAAGGGATCTCAACTCAACTGATATCCAAGGTGCTGGTAAATGTTTTAACTTTATTTCTCTCAGCGGTGCATGCTTGTCATATAGTTTGATTATAGTTTCGTTAAAGAAATTCAATTTACCATCCACTGAAAGCTCGTCGGCAAGCTGAGACCAATCCAAAGCATCAGCATCACGTCTCAATTCTTCCAGGTTTATACCACCAAAATTCCGCTGCAGGATTATTTTGGGCTTTGCTTTAGGAGGGCGAATTTTATAGGATAAGTATAATAAGTCGTGATAAGAAAACGCTCCAGCTGTACACTGACCATGCTTGGCAACGTGAGTAGGAGAAGATATAAGAATAAGATCAAGAAGAGACCAAGTTACGTACCAAGTTGGCGGACGCAAGAGTCTTGTCAACGCTTGTTAAGGCCCGGCTCACACCCACACACGTATTTCAATGATTTTCAGGTACCGATTTAAAAACCAGGAATCACAATTGTGAGGATATAATGATACAAAATTACTGATAATATATTCATCTTTAATAGTAGATAATAAAAACTGGCCAGTTCTATACAATATTTTCAAAAAAATACGTTTTTACCGTCGCAAGAACCGCTGAAAATGTCGAAAAATGGGGTCTGGTTAGGTACCAATATCTTTAGACCCACAGCATATTTTTATTTGAAAATAATACGAAATTGTAGATTTTATATTACTCTATACCGCGTGGCATTATCTTGTTTTCAAATAATTTACTTTTTCATTTATGAAAAATATAAAATGCAATAAAACTTCTCCATACATTTTTTCCATACAAAACTCACATTCACCTCAAGTCGGCACGTCAGTTAGCGCTCAGACGCGCTCGGGGAAGCACGTCCACGTCACATTTTTCTTCGAATTTAGAGGAGGTCTTACATAATGGTATACCGGGGTAAAATACTGGACATGCAAAACTAATGATAACATTTGTATAATATATTGCCTTGAAGAATTTAGTGCAAGCCACACAGATGAAGGTTAGGTACAATGCATGATTTGTTGAAAGAGTTGGATGATTTTTTTTTGTAGAAGATTCGTTTCATCGAGTTTGGTTTCGAAACAATATGATAATAGTATACGGTTTTACCTTTTTGCATACGTCGGAGCAAAATCGAAATAAGCCGATGTTTCGTATTTGATTGTTATTTTAATAAAAATATTAAATTTCAGGAAAATGTGAACATGGTTGTGTCCCTAATTAATAATAAATAATAAAAGCTTTTATTTCCTTGCACAATATAAAATTAACTTAAATATGTATCTATGCATAGGTATATAAAATTATGTGTAAGGACCGCTTTCAGCGGTAAAAGCCTCCTCCAGCTCTGTCCATTTTTCCCGATCTCTAGCGGCTCTGCTCCATGTTTTGCCTGCTACTTTCACGATGTCATCATCCCATCGCATAGCAGGCCTTCCTCTTCTTCGTTTTTTATGTATTGGGTCCCAATTCATAATTGTTTTAGATCACCTCTCATTTTGTAATCTTTGGATGTGCCCGGCCTATTTCCATTTTAGTGATAATACTTTCTGGACAACGTCTTTTGCTGTGGTTTTTGAAGTGTCCCTAATTAGTCCTATTAAATAAATATAAATGTTGATTTGATACATTTCTGTTTTGAAATGAAAGTTCTAAGGTACCATGATCATTACCTGTATTCATTTTGACCCGATCTACCCTATATTACCAAGCGTGTTTTTTTATACATGGATGGAAAAAAATGATACTTTATCTATAATTGGATTTAGAAAAATTACATAAATTTCCGATTATGAATATAATTTATAATTATTATTTATCTACCTTTAATATTATAAATCTAAAAGTTTGTGCGGATGTTAAGTATGTTTGGATGTTTGTACCTCAATCAGACCTAAACGACTAAACGGATGAAATTGAAATTTGCTGTCGATGTAAATATACCTCTAGCTTATAAATAGGCTATTTTTAATTAAAAAACATCCTCAAAACTATAAAAAGACTCCGAGTGCTGGTGTGCAACAAATCTAGCATTAATCAATTTTGACGACTGATGAATGACTGACGAATGATACGATACGCATTGAACCAAAAATTTTCGAACCTTCTAAAAAGGTCGGTATTTGGTATTATCAAAGCAAGGTTTATCTGCAAGGTTTATCGCCAAGTCAAGCAAAAAAGCGGCACAGTCGTACCATCCTTTTCTCGAAGCAGTTCAGGCCATTTTTTGGACAGACAGACAGACATTGAAATCTCACAACTTTTTACGATAGAAGAACTGATGGGTTTTTGGTTAAATTATACACGATCTGGGTGATATATATGGATTCTTTATTGTAGAGATATAGAACACGACCAGCCGTAACAAGCGAACAGGGAAGAGAGACTGACATCGACAGATTATCTCTGGTCATCTTAGGCTACTTATACAATATCTCACAAGTTAAGTTTACTACACACGAGCATAGTTCCAACAAAAAAAAGACAAAAAAAGAAACTGAGTTGCGTTGCGAGAATTGGCTTTTTATTTTTATTTTTACAAGTTGTTTTTGATGGCATATACTTAAGTTTAAGTACATGATGCAAATAATTAAATATTAAAAAAAAAAAAAAGTGTCCTGAAAAATTGTTTAATTCTAAATACTGAAAGTGCTCTTTAGTGTTTCGTAGTTTACAAAAAACCCTTATAGTTTTGCCATTTTCGTCCATTCGTCCGCAGCTTAGCTCAGATACTCTTAGTACTAGAAAGCTGTAATTTGGCATGAATATACATTAGTCACGCCGACAATGTGGTAGAAATAAATACATATTTTCAGATGTTTTTTTTTCTCGCATACTCTCCATGTATTTGGATAGGTTTTAAAAAGTATTGCAGGGTTATTTAGTAAAGTTTTACAATAACTGTTTAATTCCAGAACTTGTTGACCCTCGCTACGCGCGGTCTATGGATCTTCGAGATCATAGCTCGCACACAATATTCAAAAGCATACCTACATATTTTATCAGTATTTCACTTTCAAAACTTTCTGTGAGTGGTACTCGAAACGTTGACGGTGCCGTCATCGATTTTAGATGACAGTAAGTTTTTTTATTAAAAATATATTTTTTAAATCAAGCTTTTGTAAATTCTAGTGCTCTAGTTCTCGTCAAGATAAAAATAACGAGCCCAAACGCGACGTGGTTATGTTGTGTAGTTGAGGAGTTCCGATGGCTACATCCGACCTCCATCATCAGACCAGCTCTCTAGTACCATAATTTTACATTGTCATTGAGATTGATAGGTATGCAAAGTTTTGCCTCAATTCGACTATTTAGTGAAGAGTTCCGTTGAACAGCTCCTGACTCCATCATCAGATCAGCTCGCTGTCACCATATTATGTATGCAAAATTTCAACTCAATCGATTGGGGATAACTGCTTAAAATTAAGTTGCAAGATTCCACCTTATCAAACATACATACATAAATATGTACATAAAATGCAAGTTAAATAAGAGCTTGATGTAAAAAAACGATACTTACCGTTTTGTCATAATGTATTTTATTAGTAGGTACCTAACAAATATTTTTTGCACAGTCAAATATTAGTAACTGTGTAGTAGCACTTTACGATTTGTAACCTGTCTTATAATATATATTAATTTTTTCTATATTTATTTTCTTTTTGTCAAGTGTAACCTATAAAATTATTAAGTACATACCTACCTATACAAATATGACATACCTATTGCACCAAATATTTTCAAGTATCAAGACTAGTTATTTAGTCTTGGTAATTGAAGTGTGAAGTAGCTTCAATGTGTGCGTTTGCACTATTCTTAGTGTGCGGCCACAGAATACGACCGAGTACAAAAAATGCGAGCTGTCATAAATTTAACAGGCACCTTAATCCATTTATTTTATACAACATAGGTTAATATATTTATATATTATATTTTAATATATCTCTATACTTATATAATTATAATAATATTTTTTGTCGTATTTATTTTAAATCTAATCTAAAATTAAGTATATAATATTTCCATAACTATAGATTTCGACACGGGTCTTTATCACGTAATTACCTTTAATTTACTTTCCCGACGTTTCGGCTATGTTACAATAACCATGGTCGCGGGCAGACTGACAGTCTATAGTTATGTCTACTAATCACGATAGTTTGAAAAATAATATTTCCATGTTTTCATTACCTAGTTTTTAAGTTTTTTTTATTTTTCCAACAACATTTTCCACTACCAATTAGGTTGACTGGTAGAAAATGCCTGAATTAAGTCCGCCTTTTTGTATTTATTTTATAAGTGCAATTAAAGTATAAATAAATAAATAAAAGTCAAGACAAGAAATGTCATAGTATCATGGGGCGCGATTGGTTCTTTTCTACCTAACTACGTGATCTACGAGTTAGTGTTTTATATTAGGCGATGTCGATGGTACACACACAGATGTTACATCTAAGTATCTGCTTGTTCTGTCTTCAAATCATATAAAAGAAACACAAATTACCACCACCAAAATAATTAATGTCGTTTATTATTAGAACGAACAAGGTCAGATACCAATCGCGCCAATTCGCGCTTGGCAATAACTAGGTAACAAGGGCGGATCCAGGAGGGGGGTCATGGGGGTCATGACCCCCCTCCTGGGCTGGGACCAGGTCCATGTAAAACTCTTGTAAAATGACTTTGAAGTTTTGCCATAGTTCACAAAATACTGCAAATCTCTGGAGTCATTGGACACACATTTAAATTTTTGGCTCATAAGCTACCCAACCTACTAGTTAGTTTTTAGCTACTTCCATTATTTCGATAATATTTTTCCAAAATAACGTCACCGCAGCAAAAAGTGTATTTATTTAAGTATCTTTTTTGTCTTTGGACATTCGGAATTTTAAAATTCAGTCAAAATCACACGAAACCATGGTCTACATTACTGCATACTTTAAATATTGATTATAGCCAACATTTTGCCTTAGTAATGTTCACCCCTGGCGCCAAAGCTGAATCCGCCCTTGCTAGGTAAGTACAATATAATAACTAGTATTATGTAAAAAAATGTACCTAATAAGTATTTAGGTGAAAGTGGGTACCTATACACCTATACTACGTAGATCGGTTGTTTGCGTGGAGATATCAACATGTGTTTGTTTACTAAGTAAAACAAATTGTACAAGTATATTTCATCATAATATCATACCACCTTTGTACGAGAGTTTGTTTTAAATAAATAGTATCTACTTCAGATAGAGTTGACAACATCGGTCGGTATCACAAAAAAATTACATGGACGTGATTTTTAATCTTTTATGGATAAAAAATACTTATTAGATCTGGATCAGCTGACCTATCTACGAGTAGGTACCTATAGACTGTTTGCAACCGTATTTAGATGACTCAACTGGTTCTTGTGTATTTTGTAAATATTCTGTAATATATTACTACTAGGGGCTTGGCCCGGCTTCGCCCGCGTGGTACCTGGATAAAAAGTAGCGTATGCGTTATTCTGATGACTAAGCTTTAAGTATTACTGTAAAGTTTTATTTTAATCCGCTCAGTAGTTTTTGCGTGAAAGAGTAACAAACACACACCCACTCACTCACTCACTCTAAATTTATAATACTAGCAAACCCGCGACAGATGTTGTCCTGTCCAAATTTCAATATAATTTCAATAACGCACGTTGGTATGACGACTGATGTCAGATTTTTTGCACACCAGCGCCATCTGTACCAAAATCATCCCTTTTGCGTTTTTTATCATTTTGGAGAGGGTTTTCGTATTTTAAAGTAGTCTATTTATATTTGGGCATTATCTACATCTACAGCCAATTTCATCTTAAGGCGCTCCCAGTCGACGATTATTTTTGTTCGAAACGAAAAAAGAAATACTTGTGAACAAGCCACATCTCCTATTTTATAATGTATAGTATATGTGAATAAAGATGTAGCCATCTTTAATCACTTCGATAAATAATCCTACCGACCGCTGCAATGACGACAAACACACGTCGGCGCGTGGTCCGCCTTAGCTTTTCGAATAAATTAATGATATAAATTATGTATAATATACTTATAAAAATAGGAGATGTGGCTTGTTCAGAACTATTTCTTTTTTCGTTTCGAAAAAGAGCAATCGTCGACTTGGAGCCCCTTAAATCGTTTTGTCGTTTAGGCATGATTGAGGCACAAACAAACTCACAAACTTTCGCATTTATAATATTACTAGCTGCCCCGACAGACGTTGTCCTGTCAAATGTCAATAATCCCACAGAAAAAAGCACTTTCCGTTTTTCCCGATTTTTACGCCATCCTTATCACTTAGGGGTATGAAAAATAGATAGTAGCCGATTCTCAGACCTACTGAATATGCATATAAAATTTGGTAAAAATCGGTAAAGCCGTTTTGGAGGAGTAAGGTAACTAACATTGTGACACGAGAATTTTATATATAAGATTAGGATTTGTTGGATTAGATGTTATTTGTTTTTGATTAGGTAAAATCTTAATTTCTTATTACATAGAAACCTACGAGATGTTATTATTCGAATTTGGTTCAAACGTTTCGGATTACCGATTACACATCATTACCATACGGGTCTGCGCACATTGTCAGATGGGATGGCAGAAGATCGTTGCGATGCTCCATGGCCGATAACCGAGCATTGAAATATATAGGTACCTTACTAGCTGACCCGTGACAGACGTTGTCCTGTCAATTTTTAATAATCGCATAGGAAAAAGCAATTTCAGGCTTCCAATTTTTTCCCTACAAACCTTGTAAGTACTGATAAAATAAATTACGAATAGGTAGAATGCGTATCATTCATTAGTCAAAACTGCGTTGCTATGACGACTGAATGTTTTTAGTTTGTAATGTCAGATTTTGTGCACACCAACGCCATTAATACCAAAATAATTTTTGCGTTTTTTTATCATTTAGGGGTTGTTTTTCGGATAATAAGTTCCCCCTTTATTGATTCTGATTTTTTATCTACATACAGCAACTTCCATCTTAATCCGTTTTGTCGTTTATTTTTGATTAGGGAACAAACATAGCAGCCTTATCACAAACTTTCGCATTTATAATATTACTAGCCGACCCGTAACAGACGTTGTCCTGTCAAATTTCAATAATCGAATAGAAAAGACTGAATTTTTTTAGTCTGTGATGTCAGATTTGTTGCTCAGCAGCGCCATCTATTAGAAATCATTCCTTTTGCGTAATTTATCGTTTATGGGGAATGTTTTTAAAATTTTAGTCTATTATTTATTCGGGCAGTATCTACATCTACAGCGAATTTCAACTTAATCCGTTTTGTCGTTTAGGGCTTGTTTGAGGAACAAACATACATACAAACTCACAAACTGTCACATTTATAATATTATTAGGATAGGATTAGGATTAGGATTTATTTTTATTCATTTATTTATTTTAAGGAAGACCAACAGCTTAAATTAGAAATAAACTAAGTTAACTTATAGTAGGTAACGGAGAAGCCAATTACTGGTCCTCACGGATAAAAAAATATTATGATATTAGGATTTCGATTGATAAATTTTGAATGTGCGCACGTAGCGCGTCGCGTGGCGGAGGTAAAATTCGTTGTATGTTTTCAAAACAAGACTTTTAAATAGGGCATCGACTATCAGCATTATTGTCGCCGCAACATGAAACTGCCAGTTGCTGTTGACCCAGTTCTTATTGTATGCGATGATAGGTATTGTTTGTATCACGATAAATGTCTATTTTGTGTTAGTTCGCGATTGAACGATTGAAAAAAAACTATTCAAAACTATAACTACTATAACTAAACTAAAACTAAACTAAACTAACTAAACTAAAACTATAACTAAACTACTTTATATTCAAAACTATATTTTACACTAGCATTACCAGCCACTTCGTCCGCGTAGATTTACAAAATTGATTTCTCGACTTTATCGTAAAACATTAAAATTCCGGAAAATAAAAAGATTTTTTTAAAAATCGTTTATGTTTTTTTAATAATTCAAGCTAAGTATATGAAATTTCATCACAATCGGCCCAGCGAGCGGTTTGGCCGTGATAACATCACAGACAGAATATTTTCGCATTTATAATATTATTAAAGAGATGACATAGTTTAGTGGATTCTAGTCATAAAGATTATTGTCCAAGCCCGAGCGGTCTGTGTTTATACACCTGGTAGACATAGCTCTTACAACCTGTGAAAGCGCTCTGGTTTAGCATTTTAACAAAATTTTAATATCTAATTAAACGGTTTATATTGAAAAAATAATTTAATTTTTAAACAACATAGAATAGAGTATTTATCTATCTCTTAGGTTAAGCAAATATTTTGTAACCGGTGATATTTATTTATTATTTTTATTCATATCTAAATAGACAAAACGGGAAATCATTAGTTGTGGTCAATCAAATCTAGAGGAATCTAAAGAAATCACAACTGTCACTAATCAAAACGGACCATAGACAAAGAATTTTATTAATTAAAACAAGTTTGATAAGCTTCTAGTTTGTTATGCTTTGTTTATTGACTGCCAAAATTGAAAATGCCTAAAACCGGGTTAGGCATCACTACCGGGTCTTTGACTCTTCCTGTTTCTTACCGATAAGAGCAGGCACTCTGCCATAGCGGTCCGCCATCCAGCCCAGAAGCAAGCCACCAACGAAGGAGCCAGCGAAGAACACTGCTTGAGAGATTGGCGCGTAGCCGGAATACTGGCACACCCATCCACGCTAAAAGGTCAATGAAGTTTACATCACTTTTAATTGTTGGTAAACATGAATGAAGCAACTGATCCGTTGAAATTCTTAATGGATCGGTTGCCAAGAGAAGAACACAGATTCTTTAGCTGTTATTTTTGGTTGACGGCTTTTTCTATTATCGTGAACTAAGCTACTATAACCCTCCATCTTGCAGCCCAAGATCCACACAAAAGGAAGTGGGTACCAAGTACTACTTTATTATGATGAAAAATTTAAATAGGATCACGACTGTTATCCCCATGTAAGGTAGACGGTATCGGTATCCAGGCGATCAGATACTTGGATATGCCAATAGGCGGTATTCAGAGGTACGTCCGAACGTCCAAACATTACATTGTACCGCTACCTGTCACATCATATAACATTGTCATCGGAACTTGTTAAGCATGCCAAGTTTTTACTCAATCGAAGTATTTACTAAAGAGTTCCATTGTGCGTGTGTGTTGAATAGCTCCTGACTCCATCATCAGATCAGCTCACTATCACCATATTATTGCATTGTCACCGAAGCTATGCGAAATTTCAGCTCAGTCAGCTGGGGATTAACTGTTTCAAAATTGAATTGCATGATTCCACCTATTTACATACATACATTGCAAGTAAAAAAAACTTGAGAGGTGTCAAGGGACACCCGGATGGAACGAAGTTCTCACAAAATAACGTGGGACAAGGGAAGGGGAATCAACTTTGACTTCGACTTCGACCTCGACCTCGACCTCGACCTCCACCTCGACCTCGACCTCGACCTCGACCTCGACCTCGACCTCGACCTCGACCTCGACCTCGACCTCGACCTCGACCTCGACCTCGACCTCGACCACGACCTCGACCTCGACCTCGACCTCGACCTCGACCTCCACCTCGACCTCGACCTCGACACAATTAATAGATATATATATCAATAGATATACTATAGCAAAAAAGTGTCGTGACAACTTTTCGTGACAACTTTTCGTAAGAATTTTTTCCGTCTAGCCCCCTTTCACAACGCGCGTTAAGGAACTTCGTTCCAATAAAAGCTTGTAATAAAGATACCCTGCCTAGATCCGATTAGGTACCTACCTAACTGCGCACCTAATTGCTAATAAATCGATGGTTCTTGCACACTTGTAAATGTTTACTGTTATGCAATAAGACTCTATATATGTATACATTTTGAAGCGTCTTCAGATAATGGCAGCCTAAACTGCCCAGGGTTACAAGACTGGCTTTTGCCAGCCACTTTGCTCGCATGGTACCTACCTGGATAAAAAGCTATATGCTATTCCAGGACATAAACTATACACTTATATTACGAACTAGCTGACACGTGCCCGCTTCGCTGGGGGACAGATAATTTCACATCTGGTATTCCAATCTTCAAAATAAATTATAGCCTATATGTTGCCGAGGACTAATAGCTACATAACAAAAATGTTTCATCAAAATCCGTCCTGTAGTTTTTGCGTGAAAGTCGGACAACAGACAGACAGACAGACAAAAATTTCAAAATGTTTTTTTTTGGTTTGTGTTACTTTTGTAAAGGCCCCTAGGAGTACTTTTTTTAGTTTTTATTCAATGTACAGATTACAGAACTAAACTCTACTACAGTTTTATTATATGTATAGACTACACCCAAATCCGTTCGGTTTTTGGGTGTGATTGAGCTACAAATAAAATAAAATACCAATAAGTAGGATTTTATGTAAGTTTACCATGGCCATCATTAATGAGTGCAATCGAGCGCGATAAACATTGATTGATTGAACTGATTTGAACCGCATTCATTCATATGTAATGGCTACCTATTGCAAATTAAGAAGTAATATAAGTAAACAATATAATAAAATTGTAGAGCTACGCATATCGTAATATAAGTAAACAATATAATAAAATTGTAGAGCTACGCATATCGTATCAGAATTTCATGAATACACAAAGCATTGAAGCTATTTTGTAAAGAAACTACAATTATAATATTATTGATATTCATAGATACCAATATTAATGGTAGGTACTGAAAACTGAATGCCATTGGCATTGGAAGCGTACGTATTATGGTGCGGTCACATACGCGTCCATTCACTAGCGCGTTCAACGAGCACGGGCATGTGAACCGGTTGCTTTTTGAATTTGAACGTGAATTGCATTGAACCGATACGCTCTCCATTCAACGACCAATTCAACAATCAATTCAAACCACCGAGCTTGTGAACACGTTGATTTTGCATAAGCTCGTGAATCCGTCCGATCCATCGATTGTCGGTATTTCGACACAACATCAAAGTGGAATTGCTTGGCGCTCGATGACAAATTATGACCTCGGTTTTCAATTTATGATCGCGTATTATTTTATACCTACCTTTATCTATGTAGGTGGATGTAGGAATACCTACAAGCAAAACACCTCCCTTCCTAGTTACTAGCCATTATTATTATAATGCTGTAGCCAAATGTAATGTTTGGACGTAGGCATGTCCAAACATTGTATTAGGCATATGCCCTCATTTTCAAGTAGGTAGGTACCTACCTACTTATTTAGCATTCCATACGTGATATATAGGTAGTTAGTTAGTTATAACTAATAATACGCGATGTACCTACCTACCTACTTATAAGTACTTAGGTAGGTAGGTATATAATAATATATAAAATAATAACATGGGACTCTCATCAGAATCTATACTAATATTATAAATACTAACGTAGGTAACTGTCTGTCTGTAGGTACCAACGCCGCGTTGAATGTTGAATTGCTTGGTGCTTTGAATGGCGAGGCCCGATCGCCTGTTCACACACGGCTTGCTGCACGCGCTAGTGAATGGACGTTTAAACGCGCGGTGTGAACGTACCATTAGGTATAGGTGCAACAGTTTAAAAAGCGACGGTATTATGGAATTCAGTACCAATAATATTGTCATGAATATCATGCCATGATATCATGTCATAGTTTTTACAAAATAGCCCCACTGAACGATGACGTTCTACCAGATGTGTCTGGAAAGTGGGATCTGGGGCTATACATACCATAAGGTCTCAAAGTAATATCAATACAATATTACTCGCCGTGCGAAAGTGACAACGCTATACGAGTTCGTTTTGATCTTACTTTTGTGCTTGCGGTTACGGCCCCTGGGGCAAATCGTTCCAACCTAAGGCTGCGTTTTCACTTGGTGTTTTATCAATTTTTAACAAGAAAATTGTTTGCTGATTCCGTGCTTACAACTAATGTAAGCGCACCGTAACTGGACCTGTTAGTTAAAAAAACTGCTAAATATTTAAAAGTAGGGTGTAAACAGGGTGAATCAAGAACACTCCCGAAAATTGAAACTAGATGATGTTGATCGATTAATACCGAATAAAAAGAAAACAAAAATGGTAGTTAAGTAACTACTTCATAAATTGGTATTTTCCAAAATGCCAATGCTTGAAGGAAGATAATGTTTTTGCTTTATTCGCTTCACTATTACATTTTCAGTGTCCGTTTTTGGGAGCAGTCTTAATACTGGGCGTGTATGTAACCTTACCTCACTAACGACAGTATGGTAAGGGATATCACTCAGTTCAAACTCCCAGCCGTGTTCGCACGGAACAGTAGGTGTGCTCGGATCTGGCGGCGTGAGGGTCAGTAGGACCTGGCTCCAGTTCACTTTGTATGTTGAGCATTTGTCCCAATCTTCGCCTAGAGCTGCTCGCGGTGCTGTTAGATTCCGCCTGGAACAAAATCTTAAATAAGCTGAGCCCTTATTCCGCAAAACGATATCGACATTATCGACGACAGTGCTGAACGCATTCTTAGAAATCGTCTGTAGTAGAATGAAGGATGTCCATTTGTCAAAAGTAATGTCGACATTGTTACATTATCAATAGTCGGAAACGATGTGACGCTTATCCCCGATATATCGTTGATCGTTTTCAAGCGTAGACCCCCTGACTTGCAGAAACTACAGTTGTTCTATCTCACGAAGGCAGGCGAGCAGTACTTGTAGTTGTGTTGTGATGTATCGACACGCGCTTTTGTGTGCGTAAGTGATACTGAGCTTCGAAGCTTACGTTGCGCCTTGCGCACTAAGAAACAATGTGCACACACGATCCATCAATATTTATTTATATATAAATACGGCCGATATATGGTATTAACAGCAAACATAGGTAAAAATAAAAACCAATTGAGCGTTTAATTTTTTTTTGGAAGAATCTTGTAAAAAAACTTTCGTGATTACTACGTAAAAAAATAATTACCTACCCATGTGTATCTATATTGTAAAATTCAATTTGTAAGCCAGTCCGCCAAATTAACTAATCAATTGAACTAAAATAACGTTGATATTGACCTTATCTGGAATATTGATGCTTGAATCTATAATACAAACAGCTGGTAAACCAACATCGTTTAAAAGTCATAAAGGTAAAGACCATTATGTTGCAACACCATTACGAAGTAGCCGGTTTGATATCAGATTGTATGTTTTCAAATCAAAAATTAAATCTTTTAAAAAGGTTTTGGGTCTAAACAAAATATACAGTGCTACCGTATTACTAAACCAAATAACACAACATACGTGGCCTATAATCGAAGCCTATATCTAAAAGTTACGTAAAAAATATAAAATGATTACCTACGACTGTTATACGCAAGTACGGTACATCCTCTCAGTGGGGCTATATTGTAAAAACATGATTATCATGTTATAATATTCATACCAATATTTATTGGTACTGAATGCCATAATACTTACTGAAAAGGGGTATACTTACTGAAAATCAGCGCTGCACAGGCTATTTTGTCTGTCAGCATTATTGCTGAGCATACTCCTATTGCCTAACTAGATAAATGTATTTTATTATGTACCTATGTATATTGTGATTGTGTGTAATAGTAGTAAGGTAAGGCAATAAAAAAACACTTTCATTCATTCATTCATTCATTCATTCATCACCCCGTTTCACTTCATCGTAGTTTCTAAAAGGATTTTTTCTTTTGTTCGGTTGGTACATCTATACAATTGGTAGAGCTGACTAGAGAAAGAATACCTGAGCTCCATATCCAAGTGTCCCAACTCCGGCACCCGACACCAGTGGTTCTGCGGCGTCGCAGCTATGAACATCTGCACGAAGTACACGAACGCGAAGAAGAAGCCGAAGGGCAGCATCGCGAGGAACAGAAGCTTCTGATAACGTCCCATCTCGCCAACATGGCAGAGGATGGCCTCAAGTGCGTCTGTGTCATTCTTCTTGCTGAGCGCCTCTTTCGCTTCCTGAGAAATGAAGTAACTTTGAAAATCCCATAAAAAAACAAAGCTTCTACGAGTGGCTTTGTCCGCGTGGTACCCGGAGGAAAAGTAGCCTGTGTCCATCCTAAGTAATATGCTAAGTAGATACTTAAGTTATTTACTTAGGTATTTGTGATAATGATTCGTGCTCAGGAAAACCAAAAACGTCAAAACCAATGTGATACTTCATAGCCTGACCTGACCACTTCTTAATTAGGAGTAGACACTTAAATAAATACACTGTCCGTCTCATTAATAAACGTAGACTAGCGCAGGATTAAATTTAGTCCAACGATTACGTTTGAACTAGTCGAATTCAATATTAATAAACAAGGATTAGAAATGGAGTTGCTTACATTAAGCTGGCATTAACAAGTCTTGGTGTAACCTCAGATGATCTTTGGATAAGTAATTTTATATTAATAGCACCGTGTATGTCTATGTGACTAGTTTTGAGTTTTTGACGATACCTTTACCATACAATAATGATTCGTGCTTAGGCCATAGTATAGAATTAAATGCACTCATGTATAACATAAGCGCTTAAAAATTGTTTTTATGTAAAAAATATTTAAATATGGAAGCAAAAACCGCAATTAAACAAAAACTTACAGAGAAAAACATGCTTGCAAAATTTATTACATAATACGATTAAACTTCGCAAAAAAGTTTTACAAAATGCAAAAATATACAAGTTTATGACGTGGCCAATTATGGGTATTACCAATTACCTTCTATAAAACGTTTTTAGGGTTCCGTAGGTAAAAACGGGACCATATTACTAAGACTTCGCTGTCCGTCTGTCTGTCACAGGGCTGTATCTCATGAACCGTGATAGCTAGACAGTTGAAATTTTCACAGATTAGGTATGTATTTCTGTTGCTGCTCTGACAACAAATACTAAAAACAGAATAAAATAAATATTTAAGGGAGGCTCCCATACAACAAACATGTTTTTTTTGCCGTTTTTATAGATGTACGGAATCCTTCGTGCGCGAGTTCGACTCGCACTTGGCCGGTTTTTTGTGTTTAGTAAGCCTGCATACATTTCGACTCTAGTATGAGAAGAAGAGGAAATAACTAAGTACCTAAGTACCTCTTTAGTAAGCTAGGTGTGATAAGGTAATGATAGATAAGTTGGTATAGGTACCTACTTATCTATCATGCTTGCACAGATTTTACTGATTGACTAAATGCAGCTGGAGAGCTATTCTTTAAATATTTTTCTATCCTCAAGTACTGCTTCAGCTATGCTTCAAGAATGCGTAGGCTGATTTTAAAATCTTTTGACAGGCTCCTCAAAGTTGGAGTACTTGGATGAATGGTGAGACTATGATTTTTTAATGAGTTCATAATGTGTCGCTTTCTGTACACGACGCGACGACACGATGCCATTAATAATGATTACATGTGTTTGGTCTATTTCCTTTTGTCTGTCTATATCAAAATCATATTTATTTTGTAAAACAGTCTATGTAGATCCGTTTGTCTATTTCACATCTCTTTGTCTATGTTACAATCATATTTTTCTGTAAAACTATCATTTTATTGCGAATAATAACTATTAAACAGTAAGCACGTGGACATGTTAAACTTATATGAGAATCCACCACAATCGCCAGGTTTTGATGAACAGGAAACTATAATTTTTTTTTTTTTTCTTTTTTTTTTTATATAAATTAATTATTTAAATAGTATAATTAGGAGAGTGTCGAATCTATACTTCCTGATATTACTTTACATAATATGTGTGCTGCTTTTTGAATTTGTGCTAAAGCTCTTTAGTTAATTTTTGTATTGTTGTACGTACTTGAGTAGTACTTTTAATTATTATTCTTGTTTGAGCCTTCACCTTGTTCGATCGGCACCACACTGGAGCTCTACATAGCATTATGGAAAGAATCATTGAAAAAAAAAGGTAGACCCCAAGCCGTGTTTGTTGCCTGATTCTTCTAGGTTTGGTCGCGAGGAATCGGCGTAGCTTCACCTAGTTCCTAAGACGTTTCAAAGTGATCCATGTGATTTTATTGAAATAAATGATTTTTTAATTTGAATTAATATCACTCTGTAAGTCTGTACCTATTAGAACGCGAAAACAATAGATAACCTACCAATGTATCATACCTAAGTATGTATTTAGAAAAAAAAAATCCTATGATACAGTACAAACTTTTTTTAGTTTTTGGCTAGATGACGATGTGTGAAATGTCCACCAATATTTATTTATTTTTATAAACGATTAAATACTTTTTCCTCTTGAGCTTGTGGAGAGGTCAATGTCCGAAATGAATTTCTCTACTATCGCGTACCGAAATACTTACAAGTATTTTGGTCACTAATCACCATAGTAATAAAGTGTAACAACAAGTCATTGGACTATTACGACACAAGCTACTGTTTATTTAATATGATAGCAAGTCATTAAAAAAGTGTAAATAAGACCCTGTAGTTATAATAATAATAATAATAAAACCTTTTATTAATCCATTGAATAATCTATAAACTAAACTTATTACTAAACATGCTTTAGCTATAGTATGGCAATATGTTTTTTTTTTTTTTTTGTATAATTAGTATTGATTGATAAATTTTTCTATATGATTGTTTAAATAATATAATATAATAATTTAGTACAATATTCATGCATATTAGTTTATCTTTTTTCTTAACATTGTAATATTTTATTTTGTTTACTATGTTATTATTTATTTTATACAGGAAATTTATGTTATCTTTGATTGTATTTTATTTTTGTAGATATTCTATAGTATATTTATTCATTTATTGTTATTCAAGGATCTCTGTCCGAGTAAAGGCCTCCTCCAGATTGTGCCATGCTTCCCTGTCTGAAGCCGTATTTATCCAGTCCATTCCTGCAGTTCTTTTTATTTCGTCTTCCCACCTTTCTAGTGGTCTCCCCCTTTGTCGTTTACCGGCTGGGCCGCGCCAATTTGTTATTATTCTCGTCCATTTCTTATTACTCATTCTGGCTACATGGCCTGCCCATTTCCATTTGAGCCTTCGGCAATGACAAAGAGCATCAATAACTTTAGTCTTCTTTCTAATGTGTATGGACTTTTGTCTATGTTTTCTCTTTATATTTAGAATGCTTCTTTCCATAGCTCTTTGGGTTGTTTGGATTTTGTTGTTGGTGAATTTGTTGAAGATCCAGGTTTGGCTAGCGTATGAAAGACAAGGCAGCAAGCATGAGTCCATGATTTTTTGCTTGTAAATTAAAGGTGTTTTCGATTTGAGTATTTCTTTATACGCCCAAAACTTGTTCCATGTGATTTTTATTCGTCAATACAGATTAGACACGTTTGAAAAACATTTACGCACGTCAGGTAGCTTGAAGAAAGGATATAGAGAACTTAATACAAATAAAACTTGGATCCCATGCCTACAAAAAAATCTGAAGAAGACCTACTCTCGACCTGAAATTATACATACTGCTACGGAATTCTACAGACAACTGTACGCCAAACAAACCAGCTTTTCCGAGCCATTAAAAATACAACAAAACGAGACCAATAACAAAAGTATGGACAGATTTACAGAAATAGAAATATATAAGGACCTAGAAAAATTAAAATTAGACAAAAGCAGTGGACCAGACAACATATCGAACGAAATTCTAAAAGTCGGGAAAAACATTTTAACTGCCCCGTTAACAATATTATTTAATAAAATTCTAGATGAACGTAAAATACCTAAAGATTGGGCAACATCTGATATTGTATTGCTCTACAAAAAAGGCGACCCCAGCGATATTGGTAATTATAGGCCTATTAGTCTTCAACCTTGCCTCTACAAACTACTTGCTACAAACCTGGAGCGACGTCTGACAAAAATATCGGAAATACACCAACCAGCTGAACAAGCCGGTTTCAGGAAGGGCTTCTCGACCACTGACCACATTCAAGTACTGGACCAAGTCATCGAAAAATATGATGAACAAAAGCGCCCTCTATATTTGGCCTTTATCGATTACGCCAAGGCATTTGACTCTATTTCACATGATTGTATGTGGCTAGCTCTACAAGATAACGAGGCACCTTTAGAACTTGTAGAACTAATTCAAGATATTTACAGTAAGAGTGTTAGTAGAGTCAAATTAGACAGGAAAGGACCAGACATAAGGATATGCAGAGGCGTGAGACAAGGGGATCCCTTATCACCGAGAATTTTTATTATAGTACTCCAATATATCATGAAACACCTTGACTGGTCAAATAAAGGAATATTTATTAATGGAAAATATCTGAACAATCTAAGATTCGCCGACGACATCATACTCTTCTCTGAGACCGCACATCAACTAGAAATAATGATAAACGACTTGAACTCTGCCAGCCTTAAGATTGGCCTGGAACTGAACTCTATAAAAACCAAAATAATGACCAATAGCATCAAAATACCGGTACGAGTTCAAGAAACCTTACTAGAATATGTCTCAAACTACATATATCTTGGCAAACAGACATCATTTGAGAAATCACGACATCGCGATGAGATTTTAAGAGCCTGTAGTTATTAGAATTAAAATATTTTATACCTACAAAAGACAAAATAGGCTCATGTATGTAATCCCCATGAATTAAGTCATTCTTCTAGATATCCATGCACTCCTGATCCATAAAGATAATAGTTATAGCAGAGCAAGTCAAAAGCACGTTTCATACATGAGCCAAACGTAACAAAGAAAAAGTTATTTTCTTGTATATAAAAGCTCAAAAAATATATATACTTAAAATGTGTACCATTAATATAGAGTATGATGAAAATAAAATAATTAAAAAAAACCTTGTAATTCCGGCCATCCCTGTCATCGATAACTGCATCGTTCATTTCGTAATAATCACCGAGGTATTCTCCGATATACACCGCTTAAAAGCTCACACGCGCGTCTTACGCCAGTCCGGCCACAACTGAATGACTGAGCCGGTCACTGTATATTTATTTACGTTAATCCGAAATGTTGGCATTCGATAAAAGAATCAATACACGGTAATTTATCAGCCAACGACATGTACTTAGATAGTGTAGTCAGTAGGCATGTGTGTAGTATAAGTTGAGAGCTCTGGTTGTGTGCATTTTAAAATTTTATTTTCAAATAATAGTTTTATATTGAAAAAAGTATTTAAACGACGATTTTTAAACAACATAGAATAGAGTATTTATCTATCCTCTTAGTTTAAGCAAAGGTTTTGTAAGCGGTGATATATATTTTTTTTTATTCATATAGAACAGATAAAACGGGATAGCCCATCGCTGCCCACCACCCAAGAATAACTAGGATCACGACTGTAATTCCCAAGTACGGTAGACATACTCTCAGATCTCAAGGCGTGTACATCCTTGAAGAGTTTCTAAAGAGGGTAGTCAGAGGCAAGTCCTAACATTATGTTTGGTACTACACCCACATTTTGCGATACGTTCTTGATTCGTAGTATAGTATTTATAAAAACTGCTAAAACTTTTATCATTCACTGTACTTATCTCTCAATTTTTCTATGCTAATTTCAACCTTATAGAAAGAGTGTACGAAGTGAGAATCGTTGTATGGGATTTCAAAATTATTTTTTATGACGTTTTAAAAGGTCGAGTGTACGAAATGCGAATAACCCATTTAGTTGTGGTCAATCAAGTCTAGAGGTATAACGTATCACAACTGTCACTAATCAAAACGGACCATAGACAAAGAAATGTATTATCTATTAGCAGACTAGCAGTATTAATTTTACTAATATTTATAACTAGCGACCTGCCTCGGCTTCGCACGGGTTTAATACATATAAACCTTCCTCCTGAATCACTCTATCTATTAAAAAAAACCGCATCAAAATCCGTTGTGTAGTTTTAAAGATATAAGCAAACATACATACATACATACGCGGGAAGCGGAATGCGACTGCTTTATACTATGTAGTGATATTAGTAAAATTGATTTCTATGGCAACGCAACAACGTTACAAAAACAAATGTCATCTATATACATGCCCATCGACTGTCGGATGTACATGCCTCAGCAGAATAGAATGTCCTGCTGGCTTATTTCGTAAAAACTATTTATCAAGTTACTATGAATTAGGTATTCTCTAAAGTTTATGAGAATTCCTATCTATTTTATGGTTAATATTAAGTATAGAATCTATGTAGGTATAGGTACCTAAACTGCATTGAAAGCCATAACATGAAAAACATAATTTTTACGAAATAAGCCAGCTGAAATAGCATAATAAATGGTACTTTACTAATAAACAATGATCATTTTATTGTACCTACAAATTTATATAAATATCGTTTAACTAAGCCTATACATATGCATTGATTCGTAAACTATCGCTGTTCAAATTTGCCTCACAGCTCAGTTGGTAGTAACTCTGCCTTCTGTGCTGTAGGTTGTGGGTTCGATCCCCACCCAGGACAAATATTTGTGTGATGAACATAGATGTTTTTTCTGTGTCTGGGTGTTACTATGTATAATAAGTATGTATTTACAAAAAAAAGTATATAAGTATTCTATCAGTTATCTGGTTCCCATAGTACAAGCTTTGCTTAGTTTGGGGCTAGATGGCGCTGTGTGTAAAGTCCGCCAATATTTATTATATTTATTTATTTATGTAGTGAGTTGGTTTTTCCAAACGCAATAAGATTTAGGGCCTGTTTCATCATCTTCAAGTAAAGTGTTGATTACTTTCCAGTTAGCGCTAAATTAATGTATGAAAGTGTCAAAACTATCAAATGTCAAATGGTACATTCGTTTTTGGTAATCGCCGAGTAGCTTACTTAGAACTTTACTTGAAGATGTTGAAACGGTATGATGATAAGTTGATGATACGGTTGATGATAAGGCCGCCCATTGTACATTTATGTTTGTTGTTATTTACCATTTATTTTCAATGTGTAAAGAGTTTGAATATCTATCTATCTTAGGTCAACGATATTATAGTATGTCAACGCAATTATTCTCACTTACATACAGATAGGTATTATGTAGAGGTGGTGCGTATTTACTCGACCAGGTTTGTAAACCTGGTTTAGGCATAAAAAAATACGTACCAGGTATGACGTCACAGTTTGAACGCGTATTTTGTACTTTAAAGTATTTTTATACTTGAAAGTATTTTTGTACCTTAAAGTATTTTTGTATTTTTAATATTTAATACGCCTTGGGGTGCTGTACGAGTTGGTTGGGCTGAAACCAAATAATTTAAAGTATTTTAAACCTGGTTTATCAACCTGGTATTTGATGGAGGTGGTATTTATTACACCTGGTACGTCAAAACACAAGTACGACCCACCTTTAGTATTATGTCATCGGTGCCTTAATTATATTAGTTAGTTATCTAGACGCAGCGATGGATCTACAAGGCTGAGCAGGGTTTAGGGCGGCAAATGCGGGGCAATTTTTTTTTAATATCGTACAGGATTTAAAATGACCTTGCTGACGTTTCGGAAACAATATCTTCGGATACTGTTCGAACTGACACATTTTAAGTATATAAATACGAATATTTTTTTAAAACAGCTTCAATATTTGATGGTATCCGAAACCTCAGCGAAGAAAATATTATTTTTTTACTGATGTTTCGGACATCATCAAAATATGAAAGCTGTTTTGAACAGATTCCTACTAAACTAACTTTAAATCCTAATAATATTATAGATGCGAAAGTTTGTGATAAGGCAGCTATGTTTGTTCCCTAATCAAAAATAAATGACAAAACGGATTAAGATGAAACTTGCTGTAGTATGTAGATAAAAAATGAGAATAAATAAAGGGGGAACTTATAATCCGAAAAACAACCCTAAATGATTAAAAAAACGCAAAAAGACGATTATCTTAATTTGACGATTATCGACGACAGTGACATCGCTCCGCACAAACCGCACTCTTATCATCGTCTGTCGTAGTAAAATGTATGATGTCTATCGTCAAAAGTAATGTCGGTCGTTCTATCTTTCGAAATTTATAAATTTACATCGTGTCCGAAATATCGGAATTTCGGACACGATGTTAAGTTTGTCCCGATATATCACTTATCGTTTACAAGAGTAGAATAAGAAAGTTATGTGAGTAGGGTAAATGTAAACAGTATGGAAGACTATGAGGAAGTGTAAACATGGACATCCCGCCATCAATTGCAGTCGATCAATGAGCGAGCCGACCGTCAACAATTGCCGTTGCGTGTTTTGTAAGCAGAATGTGCACGCATGACCTACGAATACAATATAACTAGGTACTCGTAGATGATACAGGATGTAAAAGCCAAGTCCCGAAACACGCCACGTCACGGAAGATCAGCATTATAGTAACATTATGCTCGTTACTATAGCTTAATGCTGTAGTATGTAGATAACAAATGAGAATAAATAAAGGGGGAACTTATAATCCGAAAAACAACCCTTAAATTATTAAAAAAACGCAAAAAGGATGTTTTTGGTATAGATGGCGTTGGTGTGCACAAAATCTGACATCACAGACTAAAAACATTTAGTCGTCATAGCAACGCAGTTTTGACTAATAAATGATAGGTACGCATTCTACCAAAATTCGTAATTTATTTTATCAGTAAGTACAAGGTTTGTAGGGAAAAAATTGGAAGTTGCCTGAAATTGCTTTTTCCTATGCGATTATAAAAAATTGACAGGACAATGTCTGTCACGGGTCGGCTAGTGTTACCTATTGGGTCTTCACAAACAATTCAACGTGCAATAAGTTTGTTTGCAGCGCGGGGACGAGTGACGTGAAATTTTATAGACTTAGTTGACTGCAATAAAGAGGTTTGTATTTGAATTCACGAAATCATAGAATTATACAAACTATATAAAACTTAACAGTTTTTCTACTGGTAGAAAAAGCGTAAATCCGGCCCTGTCTAGACGTTACAAAAAAAGATGCCATTGCATAGTTTATTTCTATAAATATAGTAACTAGAACCCATTAAGATTGATTGGATGTAAAGAATTTAATAATAGCTCAAAATGATTGCAAATTTATGATTAAAGTGTATGCAGGATTGCGAAGCAGCAGGAAAAAATATAATTAAATAACCAGTCATTGGGAAACTGCTAAATTTCTGAGTATGATCGAACTCCGACAAACAAAAAAATAACAATAGCGTTTCAATACTGCTATCACATCAATGATCTAAAGTCTGTAGATACCTATACTTTTTCTTTTATACTTAAACATCTTTATGATTACAAGAGATGCTAAACTTCCAAGTATAAACAGACTTCGATTTACAAAAAATAACAATAGCGATACAATCCTGCCATCAATGATCTAACGTGTGTAGGTGTGTAACTACCTGTTCTTTAGAATCTTCTTAATACTTTTATATACATCCAGCCACGGATCTAGGAGGGTGGGCGGTCAAATTCACACTTTACATACGAATGGACAACTCATAATTTACTTAACTTTGACCTAGGTACACTGGACACGAACATTATCAAATTTTCTTTAGCTATCAGATGTCCACTAATTGATTGGGGACGGCATATTCAGTTTTTGCCCTCCTTAAAAAAAATTGAAGATCCGGGGCTATATATACACATCTACATTTCTTATTATTACTAAAAATATATACTAAAAAGAGAAAAAAAATCTGTGTTTGTAATGGATAAACTGAAAAATTACTGGACCAATTTCAAAAAAATCTTTCATTATCAAAAGCTGCATTATCAGCGCAGCGAGGAACATTCACGCCTAAGTCCTTGAAGTCCTAAAACTTGAAGCAAAATCTAGTTACTTTCTACATTTTGTTTAGATCATTTATTGCGTCGCTTCGACGGGGTGCGACCAATTTGTAAAGTCTAAAAATAAAGTTAATTACTCGTTTGTCACCCAACAATTAAGAGGAAGTGACCGTCCATTATAATTTGCTAATTATCAGCTGTAGCGAATTTTAGGTCACGGTTCCACGCTTATGTCTGGATCCCATGAAAACATTGTTATTTATTTCCTAAACTAGCTGAATGCGCAATTTTTTTGTACCTAATGTTTGTGTTTGTACCTAGTGTTATTTTTATCTACCTAATTGATATACCAAGTAGGTACCTACCGAAGTAGAAAGAAGACACAAATAAAATATATGTAGGTATTTGTTCCATGACAAGCACAAAATAATTAATAAATGAATACAATAACAATGGGGGGCAAATATGTCCCCGTCTCAGTATTGAGCCGCACAGCAACCTACCTTGGTACTTTCTCTTCTTTTAACAATAGAGTCGAATTGTATGCGTCTTACTAACACAAAAAGTTATATGGAAGTAAGGTAATTAGTAATACCCATAATTGCCCACGTCATAAACTCGGATAATTTGCATTTTGTAAAACTTTTTGCGAAGTTTAATCATATTCTGTAATTCTGGCATGTTTTTCTCTGGCAATCTAGGGAGTAGGCGAAGAGCAGTGTGGCGTTGGTATTTATGACATGAGCTGGAATAGGCTATTTGACAGTATGAAAAATAAAGTGTTGTTGATAGTAATCTATGTAAATTAT
Source organism: Hydriomena furcata (assembly GCA_912999785.1). Taxonomy (NCBI): domain Eukaryota; kingdom Metazoa; phylum Arthropoda; class Insecta; order Lepidoptera; family Geometridae; genus Hydriomena; species Hydriomena furcata. Next base: position 3,195,973 of record OU538826.1, read on the forward strand.
GCCTTTATAAAGCGTTATGGAGTAAAATAACTTGAAAATAAACAATGAATTATTTAAAAAAAAACATAATTAAAATTATCCATTTTTAAGCGCCAGTCACGTGACACAAAACGGTCAGGATTGATCGAATCGACGATGACGTAACATGCTTGTCAATATGTCATCGCCTGCCTTGAAAAACTTGACGTTTGTTTATTTGTTGCATGTAACGTCACAGAAACTAGTGCGACGCCATTTGCTTATGAAGCGTTTTTGCGGGTTATTTAAATTGTCGATTAATTTAATTTACATTTTTAGGGCCAATACTTAACAGAATAGAAAATATTTTTTTTTTATGGGTTCCACAGTCACTACTGAATAATCTAGAATGGTTTTCAAAATCTTGTCAAATAGCCCATTCGTCAGCGCACCTATAACTGGATCGAAAGCTGTTGTAAGGGATCAAAAGCAGATAACCTGGGCCCTTACATTGCAAAACGATTTTGACGATTATCGACGACAGTGACATCGCTCCGGCCAAACCGCACTCTTATCATCGTCTGTCGTAGTAAAATGTATGATGTCTATCGTCAAAAGTAATGTCGGTCGTTCTATCTTTCGAAATTTATAAATTTACATCGTGTCCGAAATATCGGAATTTCGGACACGATGTTAAGTTTGTCCCGATATATCACTTATCGTTTACAAGAGTAGAATAAGAAAGTTATGTGAGTAGGGTAAATGTAAACAGTATGGAAGACTATGAGGAAGTGTAAACATGGACATCCCGCCATCAATTGCAGTCGATCAATGAGCGAGCCGACCGTCAACAATTGCCGTTGCGTGTTTTGTAAGACCTACGAATACAATATAACTAGGTACTCGTAGATGATACAGGATGTAAAAGCCAAGTCCCGACACACGCCACGTCACGGAAGATCAGCATTATAGTAACATTATGCTCGTTAATATAGCATAATGCTGATGCTAATCGTGACAACCAATTTTGTTGTCACGAATTATATATCTACTCATTTAAATCTCCCCATATTCTTAGTAGTCCCCTCGAAACTACCATGACTCAAACTCTTTTGAGGCCCCTGGAATTTCCCTCGAAAAGTACCTCATGTTTGATATCTTTAATCGGTATTTTGGAGGTTTCTCAGTTAAGTACAACTAAGATTATGGGGATAAATATTATGCCTAATCCTTGTAATCCTTTCAGTTGTTTAGGCCTGATTGACTTTCAAATTTACAAACATCCTTACAAATTTTTGCATTTATTATATTACTAGCTGCTCGCCCCGGCTTCACACGGGTGGTACCTGGATAAAGAGTAGGTAGGTAGCCTATGTGTTATTCTGATGTCTAAGCCTATATTACTGTAAAGTTTCGTTTTAATCCGTTCAGCAGTTTTTTGCGTGAAAGAGTAACAAACACAAACATACACACCCACTCACAAACTTTCGCATTTATAATACTAGCCGACCCGTGACAAACGTTGTTCTGTCAATTTTTATTTGTAATAATCACATAGGAAAAAAATATTCAGGCAGCTCAATTTTTTCCCCACAAACCTTGTACTGATAAATTAAATTACGAATTTTGGTAGAATGCGTATCATTCATTAGTCAAAACTGCGTTGCTATGACGACTAAATGTTTTAGTCTGTGCTGTCAGATTTGTTGCACACCACTGCCATCTATGCCAAAATCATCCTTTTTGCGTTTTTTTATCATTGTTTTTCGGATTATAAGTTCCCCCTTTATTTATTCTGATTTTTTATCTGCATACTACAGCAAATTTCATCTTAATCCGTTTTGTCTCCGTTTATTTTTGATTAGGGAACAAACATAGCAGCCTTATCACAAACTTTCGCATTTATAATATTATTAGGATTAGGATTAGTAGGATATATTAATTAGAATGGAACAGAGGTAACAAATGTAGCTAATTGTTAACAACATTCCATCGTAGATAATATTATGTAGGTGGCTCTGTTGAAGACACAATATATTTGGTTGCAACATATTTGTGGGTTTTTCTCACTAACACGTTAGATAAACCATTATGTACGAGTAGGTATTATGCAATACTTACCGACGATATACGATAACGATAATCCCAAATGAAATGAACTAATATTATTTTGCTTAAATACCTACCTAAGTACGAGTAAAGTATGACTTGAAGTTTTAAAAATATTGACTTAGTCGTATCGTAGCTTCTTTTGCACATAAATATGTGAGGTACCCTATACCTACATATATGTGCAAAAGAAGAAATCCATGGTTAATTAGGAAAGACCCATCTGCGTCGCATTTTAATATTGATAAGTTGGTATGTTAGTACGAGTAGGTAGGTATTTACTATTTTCAATATTATTAAATGTATAAATGCGAAAGTAACTACGTCTGTCTGTGACGTCATGGCCAAACCGCTGCGCTGGCTGGGCCGATTGTCATGAAATTGCGTATAGAGATAGTTTAAATTAAAGTCTTGGGATGAACATAGGCTAGGTGCTTTTTTAGGGTTCCGTACCCAAAGGGTAAAAACGGGACCCTATTACTAAGACTTCGCTGTTCGTCTGTCTGTCCGTCTGTCTGTCACAGGGCTGTATCTCATGAACCGTGATAGCTAGACAGTTGAAATTTTCACAGATTACGTATTTCTGTTGTTGCTTTAACAACAAAAATACTAAAAACAGAATAAAATAAATATTTAATATTTAAGGCTCCCATACAGAAAACATGTTTTTTTGCCGTTTTTATAGATAATGGTACGGAACCCTTCGTGCGGCGTGTCTCTCACTTAGCCGGTTTATTTTAATATTTTGATTTTCAGGAATTACGATAAAGTCGTCAAAAACCGATTTCCTAAATCGCGGGTAAAAGCTAGTCGTGTATTTTAATCAAAATATTACATTTTACAAATAATAATAATACAAAGTACCTACACATTTATATAAACTAAGTAGGTACTAAATAGGCTCAAGTTTGTTTATTTATATACATCGTTGCCTTGGCCCAGTGCGAAACTTGTAATCCACGGTTGGTAAAACAACTTCAGACCAGCAGGGCTATTTTGTAAAAAACATGAATATCATGTTATGATGTTGAATGCAATACCTAATGTTAGAGAATACCTAATCTGTACACTTTTCATAATAACTATTCACTGTTTTATGCACCTATACCTACGCTTCAGCGTAGGTATTGTATTGGAAGCGTCAGATCCGCGAGATGACGAATGACTCTGGGTGCCTAAATAGCATAAAAAGCGTAGGTATTATGGCATTCAGTACCAATAAATATTGGTGTGAATATCATAACATGATAATCCAGTCCGTTTTCTCGTTCTACCCAAAGTTCGCACAAATTACGGCAAAAAAAATGATAATTTTCGATGGAGTACAGCTTTACAACAAACTACCACCAGAAATGAAGAATGTCAACTCAGCTAATACATCGCTCACATTATCCTAGCTGATAAATAACTCCTAAGCAAATAAGAATGCATCAGCTGGGCACCCTACCCTCATAAACTTTTGTATTAATTCTTTGTGTTCACTTTATATCACTACATTAGTATAAAGCAAAGTCGCTTCCCGCTTCCCGCGTCTGTATGTATGCTTATATCTTTAAAACTACGCAACGGATTTTGATGCGGTTTTTTTTAATAGAGTGATTCTGGAGGAAGGTTTATATGTATTAAACCCGTGCGAAACCGGGGCGGGTCGCTAGTACTTTATAAACTTTTGTAAGAACGATATAGCTTATAAATAACAACGTTGTTCTCATGTAAGTGACTTAAGTCTTTTTGAGAATAAATTTATCCCACCAAAAACATTCTGTAAAAAACTAGCCAAGTCTCGATGGAGCTGCTTATTTATCTCTAAAAAGTAATGAAATCTAGACAAAGTCGTGCCAAATCTGAGGTTCTTTACTGCGATTTCTTTATTATTATAGTTGTGTGACTATAATTATAAAGAAATCGCAGTAAAGAACCTCAGATTTGGCACGACTTTGTCTAGATTTCATTACTTTTTAGAGATAAACATGCAGCTCCATCGAGACTTGGCTAGTTTTTTACAGAATGTTTTTGGTGGGATTTCACTTCTTTTTGTAGAAACGTGGGCTTATTGATTTGTTTTATAGGTTTTATTATTTGACACAGTTTTTTGCAATGACAGTCGATTTTTTTATGTACCAATAGTAGAAGGGGGCATTACCATATCTCTAATACAGCTGAGACCAGCTGAGGGTTCTTCATCAGATACTTCAGACATTCGATTTTTGACATCAAATGAAGCGGCCGGCCCATCAAGTTGAATATTTTTTGTAAAGGCGGTATGTCGATCTCTAATAGTTTGGTTAAGCTCTTGTGTTTTCTAATCAGGGTCACCAGGTACTCCAGATCTTCGATTATCCTAGTTTTTAGTGTTCCGTGCCCAAAGGGTAAAATCGGAACCCTATTACTAAGACTTCGCTGTCCGTCTGTTTGTCTGTTGTCTGTCCGTCCGTCCCTCCGTCTGTCTGTCACAGAGCTGTATCTCATAAACCATGATAGCTAGACAGTTGAAATTTTCACAGATTATGTATTTCGGTTGCTGCTATAACAACAAATACTAAAAACAGAATAAAATAAATATGAAAGGGGGGCTCCCATACAACAAACCTGTTTTTTTTGCCGTTTTTATAGGTAATGGTCCGACTCGCACTTGGCCGGTTTTTATAGTTTTCCCTTAAGGGGCTCCCAGTCGACGATTGCTCTTTTTCAAAACGAAAAATAAAACACTTCTGAACAAGCCACATCTCCTATTTTTATAAGTATATTACTTCAGGTTCCTACCTACATTTCTACATAATAGCAGAAACTTTTCACGATAAAAATATTATTTCTAAATGATACGTTTTAGAATTTATGATCGAAATATTTTATATACCTACTATTAAAATCAACTGACCTACTAACAAAATCACTGACCTCTATTGTATAATAGAGGTCAGTGACCTAGCGAGTTGAAGGTAAAATGGCTACTCATGCTAAAAACAACAACGAGATAATGCATCAGCACGATAATTTCAAAAAAATATTTATTTTTTTCCCATACTTGATAGTACTCCCCCACCAGATAGTAAAGCCTATTACCAGCCTACGCAGGTACCAGCAACGCGATCTCATAAAAACTGTCGATAATATTTACGATAAGCATACGCCATCTAGAGCTTGCCGTTGTCAACTGTCAGTGTCGTTTCGGCCGCGGTTTTCAGAGCTTACCGCGCCTTAATGTGGCAATTAAACCCTAACTCTGTACCAAATTTCAGCTCTCTGAGTTTATGGGAAGTACTAGTTCTATTCTGATGATCATGAGTGAGTGAGTGAGTGAGTGTCTAAAATGCGAAACTTTGCTTTCGCTTAACTTCGAAACTAAATGACCTACAGACTTGAAATTTTGGATTTTAAGTATGTGATTATAGCTTACTGAATGACGAAAATTTCTGCGTTCTGGTATCCAGAGGTTCTCAAATAGGGACCTGAAAATGCGGCGAAATGGTTCCTGTAAAGGATGGTACGGCAGTTTTTGTTTGCTTGTGCCCCCAAATTAAACCTTATAATCATGTTTTTACAAAATAGCCCCACAGATTTGCTATTCTTATCGTCACTAGTCAAGTGATATCAAGAATAGCAAATAACGAGGTAGGAATTAGAAAATTAGAGGAAGTTTGAAAGTAGCGCCATTTGCAGAAAAGTTTGAGGATAGTGCGAGCAATTGGCCATGCATGTCATGCGGAGGAAAGAATGTGATGTGACAAGAAGAATGGGTATGGCCAACCATGTTGATGGGTAAAGGGAATAAACCAGTCATTTTAAAATTGGAAATGCATGTGAACCGAGAAGGTTAACTTTTAGATATTACGTGGGGAGGGGTTAGAAAAGCTTAACTTCAAATTGTCGACCAAGATTTCCTATTGCATTTCCATCTTGCAAAAAGGGTTATATTCCGTTTTTAAAAGCTTGTATCTAAGTAACTGTGTATTTTGAAGCAGTTATCTTCAACCGAATGAGCTGAAATTTGGCATACTAATGTAACTTCGGTGACAATGCAATACTATGGTGACAGCGAACTGATCTGATGATGGATTCAGAAGCTTTTCAACGGAACGACGAAATAGTCTGATTGTGTTAAAACTTTATGTTGGATTAGTCTTGACGAGTACTAGAGCCCTAGAAGTTATGAAATCTTGATTTTAAAAATATATTTAAAAATAAGTTATTTCACAATAACTTGATTCTCCATTGAGATTGACATTGTAGAAATATTTCCTTTTTATGATCTAACTTTTTATACGACATAGAAGTGGGAAAAAAAATGTGTGAAGTGGAAAAGCTGTTCTCAGTTGTACCGACACCACACGACACGAAGATGTAAATGGCTGCTATCAGATACTTAATAAAGTCCATACTTCTCCGTTACTTTTAAAAGCTGCACCTTTACCAAAGGCTCTTAAAGTTATATTAAAACAGGAGGTATCACTCGCGATGCTAAAAAGAGCTTGTGGTAAAGCCCCTGGCTACATAGCATTAAGGAAAGGATCAAATAAAAATGGTAGACCCCAAGCCGTGTTTGTTGCCTGATTCTTCTAGGCTTGGTCGCGTGGAATCGGCGTAGCTTCACCTAGTTCCTAAGACGTTTCAAAGTGATTTTATTGAAATAAATGATTTTTGAATTTGAATTTGAATTTGGCTCTTATTTTTTCCCAGAGTCATTATGCACAGTCCATTGGATATTTCGTAAAAATCAACTACTTATACGTACATATAATATGTATGTACGTAAGTAGGTACTTTGGATTGCGATGTGCAGTGCGTAACAGGTTTTTAACACTTTCACTTACTCTACCCTTGACGCAGACATATACTAAAGTGTTTTAGAACTGTCACTATTTGGTTATATACTAATTTAGTGAAATAAGATCGTACACACAAACTGGAACTACAATCATTAATTACATGCTAATAGTTACCCAGTTACGTGACGTAATTAAAAATGTATCTACTATCTACCATAGAGAATAACAAAGAATAAAATAGTTTGAAAACAATAAAAAAGTAATGTAGAAACGTAGGAAATATTTACGTACCTTTGTAATATAATATTTACTAACTATTTTACTAACTCTTCTGATCATAATTATCCCGTCATAGCTCGTGTATTTTTGTTTGCATATTGTTTCTCTAATTTTTAACTATAAAAAAATGGCAAATGCACAGAGTGTGAAGCCAAAAAAATATATACCTATATATTGAATACTGGTTGCTCTAGCTATATTGAATACTGGTATTGGTGGATAAAAAAATCCTTAATGCTATGCCTATGTATATAGTAAGATAGTAGATATATAGATTAAACAAAATAGATAAATAAATATCTAGAACATAAAGAGCATTAGAGCCGTCGGTCGTGCTCCAGTAGAGAGGGAATAGACCGTGCGCGTTGATGTCTTTTGTATGCAGTTCATCGCTGCAGCTTTTTTTTAAGATTTACATTATACAAATTAAAAATATATAAAAAAAAAAACAATTAAAGATCATCATTTGAGAACGGTTTATTATTTATCAATTGTTTTTTTTTGTTGTGTAGGTAATTGTAATTAAAAAGACAAGGATTTTAGTGAAAAAAAAATTAAAAGTTTTCGGAAGTACTAAAATCCGGGAAAACTAGCTTTTTTTATGGGGTTACTTACATTTGGACATTACAACGTCTATGGTCAGCTAGTAGGTCTAGCTAGGTAGGTACATAAATAAATAAAAAATGTAGTTGTAGATATACGAGTAAATATAATCAAACAATGATTTTAATAATCATGTATTTTCTTTCATACAATTTATTTTATGTTGTTTTTAAGTTTTTAGTCGTACGCCAACAATCACCATTTACATATGTTTCCATGGTAGAAATTGTATACCATTTGTGTAACGTATTAATAAATAAATAAAAAAACATAAATATGTTGACAAACTAGCTTGTTATGACTCTTGTGACTTGATGGATTATGTATTGTGTTCTCTAAATAAATAAACACGTTTTAAGTAGAATGCTGGTACTTAGGCAAATGTTTCATTATTAAAACGTGATCCTTGCTACATAAATTCAGATGTTCAAGAAAATAGATACGCTCGCTGACTAAGTAGACATTTAGGGTCAGAAGCCTGGTTGTGGTGCCTACCCTGGCTTTATTGGCATTTTCAATTTTGGCAGTCAATAACTAAGCATAGCAAACAAACTTGTTTAAGTCTATAGTTAATACATTTATTTGTCTATGGTTCGTTTTGATAAGTGACATTTGTGGTGCGATACCTCTACATTGTTTTGCCCGCAACCAATGATTTTCCGTTTTGTCTATTTAAATATGATTAATTAAATAATAAACATCACTTGTTACAAAACCTTTGCTTAACCTAAGAGATAGATAAATACTCTATTCGATGTTGTTTAAAAACCGAAATTTTTTTGAATATAAACCGTTTATTTGAAAATTAAAATGTTGTTAAAGTGCCCACAACCAGCGCTCTCACCCTACCTACAATTAGCAACAATGCAAATTATGTAATTTTTCTATGTAAGTTATTCCTATAAGCTACAAAGGAAAATGCAGTTTTTTCTATAAATATAACGTACTTAGCGGCCGGGTACGTACTTTTCTACGTATAAAGTGAAATATTAACAAAAAATTATAGGAACATCAAATTCATTTATGACAGCATTTTCCCCATCCGAAAAGAGGTTCAATTTGACAGCAAAAACCCCATTTACAAAATGATCCGCCATTTATTGAATTCATTTGTTAAAAAAATGTGATAAATGAAGAACCGCTCTACCGATTTTGTGCAAACTTCATATAAACCATCTACTAAATAGTCTGAACAAAGCCTAAACATTTGGTTTGGATAGGTGAGCCCGTTCTTGAGTTATAAAATTACAACAAAAAGTGGCATTGATTTTTATATATACCTATAGATTTCATCTTCTGCAGCTGACTGTAACTACTTACTAAGTACGCCCAATATCTATCTGTCTGTCTGTGTCTGTGACATTATCACGGCCAAACCGCTGGACCGAATATGATGAAAATTTTATATGGTGATAGGCGATATAGGCAACTTTTTTCCCAAATTTTTCTTTGATTTTCAGGAAATTCAATGTTTTGCAAACGAACGAAATCGCAGGCAAAAACTAGCTTGTGATATTACCTACTTAATTATGTACTTATTAGCTAACCACCATCATTTTCCTGCCCTTGTACTACATGGCCACACCATGTGGGGTCACAACATGTATTTTTCTGCCATAACCATAAATTATGTATATTTTTTCCATACCAGGGGATTTTTAATGATTGGATTTTTAATGATTAATATAATCATTAAAAATCCCCTGGTAGGCTCACTCAAGTGCTTCTAATATCCACGTGATTAGTTACTAGATAGGGGGCAATCAGAGACAAGTCCTAGCATATAGCTTAGACTAGTTGGTACAGTCAGCAGCAGCAGTGCCAGCAGTTGATAACATTTCCGAATTTATAAACTATAGGTAATCTATCGTGCGCGCTTCTAACAGTTTAGTAAGATCGCTTGTCAATGATGATGAAGGAGGTTGTTATAGTTTTAGACTCATCAATTGGAAGAAAATGCCTTATTTTGCAGTGAAGGGGTGAATCCTGCAAACGTCAATCCTGGCTGCATACAATTCCTTCGAATTACAACTTTTTTTTTTTCAATTAAAATGGCATTCTACCAAATACATAAGTAAAAATAAAACATACATTATTTATGCAACTCTTTGACGTTAGTTGCTAGTTGTTATAAAAGTTCATAAATTGTATTATTTATATCATAATAATAACGATTATTTATTATCGTTACACTTTATTACACGAATTATTCCGGGTGAGGCGTGCGTGGCAGCACACTAACGTCTTAAAAACACATACGTAAATTGACGGCAATTTAAACCTAAAGTCATTAGAAATATGATCGAAATTTGGCTGTACCTACGACCTTTATCATAATAAACAAATCAGCAAGAGTGTGAGTTAGTTTAGAATTTTGTGTGTGCCAAAATGCGCGCCTGTTTTTTATAATAATAATTGTTTTATTAGCTGATGACAGCATTAATTTTGAATCAATTGTATTGATTATCTGTAAAATATTTAAAACAATATTAAATTATACTTATTAAGTAAAATAAGTAACAGAATTGTTTCACTATAAAAATGGTTTAGTCATTGTATATTTTTGAAGTTGACTGTACCTACCTAGTGTAGTACTTTGGTACTTTACTTTTTTTAAATGTACTTACAAGTACTCAAGCTTTAAATGATATAGAAAGTTAATTCTTATGTAAGTAAGTAAATTGAATTGAATACCTACATTTTGTACTACATATAGTTTAAATGTACTATTAATATGTAATGTACTATTCATTTAATTAGACGCCGGAAGGTCGCACTTACCATTATATTTTATGTTAGTTCAGTTCGAAAACACTAATTTACAGTTAGACAAACTTGCACACAATCACAATGGATGCATTTTTTTACTGATAAATAAAACCCGCGATCGAAATTCAAAAAGAAATAGTTCTTCGCGCGACCACTCTTACTTCTCGAAAGTGTACGAACTGCCAATACGCGTACGATACTACCACATGAACGGCTGCATTATTAAATAGCTATTCTTAGCACAATGCAATATAAGCTCTACTAAACAATAACACCGTAAACTCTTTACATCTTTCACGCAAAACCGCTTTTATGTAACACAACACAACTCTTGTTGCTTGTGCGGCTGTGTGCGTAATCTTGTTTTAGCTTTTGAACTAAAGTTTCTTTGGCAGGCAGCGCAGTGCGGCAATTCCTCCAACGCCACGTAGCCGACCAATGAGGTAAGCCCGTGGGCCGTGAGCTTACAACCGAATCAGCTTTCTGTATTTATTCTGCAACTAGGCTTTCCTTCGAGTCCGTGGGGTAATGAACTTGCGACTGCGAGCACTCGAAATTCTATTTACCTACTTATTTAGGTATGTAGTACCTAACTTCAAAAGTACAAATACAGGTTGGTAGGTAGAGTCGATCGGTAGGTAGAGCACTATTTTAAAGCTTTCATTTTAAACACATAGCTCCTTTATTGCTTACATTCAGCATTACCACCTACCCTTTTGGTAGGTACCCAAGACTGATACAAAGGTTTCAAGTAGGTACCTAGTAGGTACATTAGGTATTTATTTATTTTATTTATACTTTACAATACACATAAAAATAAATACAAAACGGCGGACTTAATTTCGAGACATTTTCTACCAGCCAACGTAATTATATATACCTACATCCTACTTTTCTACTTCCTACTATTAATATAAATGCGAAAGTTTGTGACTGTGTGCATGTGTTTGTTACTCTTTCATGCAAAAACTACTGAACGGATAAAAATGAAACTTTACAGTAATATAGCATAGACATCAGAATAACACATAGGCTAATTTTTATCCAGGTACCTCCCGTGTGTAGCCGGGGCGAGCAGCTAGTACTTCCATACCATACAATACATGAAATATGGTTGGAAGCATCACAGAATTCACAGATAGGTTTGCGTTTACATTTATTTTAGGCGCTTGTCCGCAATAACTTCGCTGCTTGTGTACTTACTACCTACTTACAGAATCTATAATTTAATCGTTGAAGTAGAAGGTGAAGAGTGTAGCTTCGAACGTCTTTGGGTATGTATGCGATTCGAGCAGCGGTACTGTACCGTTGCTCAAACTGCATACGTACCGCTGACTAAAAGCCGGGTACCTACACACTAGCGAACCGAATACAACCGAGCCAACAAGTTTTAAGTTCTCTATAGTCTGACATCGTTCAGAGTACCCTAAAAAGTAAAATCTAAGCCGAACTCACTCTTTTTTGTCACTGACAACTTAAACTAGCTGTCATTTTGTCAACTTCAAATTGACATTTGTCTGACATTTAAATTTATTGATTGTCAATTTGTCATCGTTCGCTGCTTCTGCTTTGTGCTGTGCTGTCTGTGTCTGTTGCTGTTGTTTGTTGGGCTTGTCCAGTGAATCAGTCGTAATTAATTTTTCTTGAATTTACTTGCCCAAAATTCTCATGATAAAGGTTGGAATAATTCTAAATAGTTATATCCACAGCTTAGGATCTAATCTCAGTCGCACAGTCTCATGTAAGTAACGCGAAATCGTCTTTGTTTTGGTTTGTTTCGCTATTGCACACATTATTTGCACGTTCGGTTTTATACTCAAAGAAGTTTATGTTGTCGATACACACATGAACACGTGATCCAAGGCCTCTCGGTGCCTCAATTAATTGAATTATTTCCAGCTACTGTTGTCCACTTGTCTCCATGCAACTACATTCTACACAATTATTAATACTTAATTCATGTTTGATTATGAAACCGTCCTCTATCTGCTTTGGCACACGCATTTCCTACTTGCGTGTGCAATATATATTACAGAATAAATCAGATTTACGTACACATCTCATGCATCATAATATATTAGATCACTAATGTTTCTATTAGCATAATTGTTAGTTATTGAGAATAATGTGTGGTATATAGTACCTAAAAGAACTGTATAACTGCAGTGTTTTCTTCCTTTAGACAATGAAAGTGTGATTATTCACTCACAATCTAACATTTGCATATTTGATATGTTTAGAAAAGTGCAATATTCCAATCACAAAATCATTATCACAGTGAGTGGTATTCATATTCACAATGAATTTCATTTGACTGGCCACTTTGACAGCTCAGTTGGTAGTAGCTCTGCCTTCAGCGCTGTAGCATGTGGGTTCAATCCCCACCTAGAACAAATTTTTGTGTGATGAACATAGATGTTTGTTCTGTATCTGGGTGTTATAAAAGTAATATAACTCAAAAAAAATGTTCTATCAGTTAGTTCCCATTGTACAAGCTTTTCCCAGTTTTGGGCTAAACAATGCTTTGTGAAATGTCCTCCAATATTTATTTATTTCAACAGGGCACAAAATAATGTGACCACCTCACGGGTCCACTACTCAAAGAAGTGAGGGATGTGACTAAATTCAACTGGTGGAATATGAAAAGCAGTCATCATGTGGGCAGCAAGTGCTATAGGGCTGCTATCTTTGCTGGTAGCAGTCAACGGCAACATTATTGTGTATAAATCAAAACCACCCCATTCTGTAAGTTATTTTATACTAGCAGTTACTACCCTTATCACTTAGGCCCTAAGTGATAAGGGTAGTTTTATACCTCTAAGTCTTAGGGGTATAAAAAATACCCTACGACCTTTTCTCAGACCTACTAAGTATACACAAAAAATTTCATAAAAATTGATCAAGCAGTGTCGGTTGAGTTTGGTTACAAACACTGTGACACAAGAATTTTATATATTAGATTTATGTGCATTAATAAATGTCTTATGGGGTTAGAGTCACAAAGTCAGAGGCACAACCATTACATTTGGCACATAACCACATTTTATGGAGACATCTCTAAGGATCAGAGCGTCTGAAGATCTAAGATGTCTATCGCACTTGGGGATTACAGTTGTGATCTTATGCATTTACTAGCGACCCGCCCCGGCTTCGCACGGGTTTAATACATATAAACCTTCCTCCTGAATCACTCTATCTATAAAAAAAAACCGCATCAAAATCCGTTGTGTAGTTTTAAAGATATAAGCAAACATACATACATACATACGCGGGAAGCGGAAAGCGACTTTGCTTTATACTATGTAGTGATAAATGTGGGATGGTGCCAAATGTAATGATTGAACATGCCTCTGACTTATCCCTTTAGACTTCTCCAAGGACCTGAGCGCTTGGAGATTTGAGAGGATGTCTACCATACTTGGGTATTACAGTCATGCTCATATATCTTGGGACTTGGGAAAGAAAAATAATGGTGTTTTAAAGTTTTACTAGAATATTTATCTTCTAATATATAAAATTTCCATGTCACAATGTTAGTTACCGTACTCCTCCGAAACGGCTTGACCGATTCTCATGAAATTTTGTGAGCATATTGAGTAGGTCTGAGAATCAACCAACATCTATTTTTCATACCCCTAAGTGATAAGGGTGGCGTGAAGATCGGGAAAAACGGAAAGTGCTTTTTTCTGTGGGATTATTGACATTTGACAGGACAACGTCTGTCGGGACAGCTAGTTTGTTTATAATATCACATCAAATTGTATTGATATAACTTATCAATTCTCTGGCCTTCATCAATTTTACAGTGTTAGATTATCTCTACAATTATTTTATCACTATAACCTTAGAAAATTCTTAATGTTCAGGTTATTTAATAAACTTTATACTAACTTACTACAAAACAGTGTAGTCTATATGACACGTAAAATCTACAACAAAATACCTAAATCATTAAAAGATCTTGACGATAATATATTTAGAACTAAACTCAAACTATTATTAATCAACAAATGCTATTATAATATTAACGATTTTATGACAGATAAATTTTGACATTACCATATTTCTATTGAGCCTGTTACTATTATTACTTTTTATTTTTTTGACATTAATTATAATATAATATTGTCTTTATCTTACTATAACATTTGCATGCTAATTTTAGTAGAACATAATTGAATCTAAAATATTATTTATTATCATCTGTGTAACCTACATTGTGTTCAAGCAAATAAATGATCTTTATCTTTATCTTTACTAAGGACAAAATAATTTATTTGTAATGCATACAGAAATAAGTATAAATTCATTAAAGAATTCTCTCAGTAATCTGGTGCCCATAGTACAAGCTTTGCTTAATTTGGGGTTAGATGGCGCTGTGTGAAATGTCCACCAATATGTGCATATTTTAGGGTTCTGTATCCAAAGGGTAAAAACGGGACCCTATTACTAAGACTTCGCTGTCTCAAGGCTGTATCTAATGAACCGTGATAGTTGAAATTTTCACAGATGATGTATTTTTGCCTAAAAACAGAATAAACTAAATATTTAAGTGGGGCTCCCATACAACAAACGTGATTTTTTTGCCGTTTTTTATAGATAATATTGCAGAACTCAACTATAGTTTAGAGTTTTTATTAATACTTTATTTTTAAAAGTCTCCTTTGATGATCCCTGATCTGAATGCAAATGTTGTGCAAACCAGTGTTATATCAAAATGAATTTTAGGAAGTACTAGTTAAGGTACATTTTTGCAGAACTATATGGTGATACTGCTCTAAAAAAGAACTTCCATTTTGAGGTTTCGCTAATTTAGACTTTAAGATGAGTAATAAATGTTTTTGATTAATGCAGAATCGTTTTTTCTCAATAACCGCAAAACATGCAGTTTTGTTTTTTATGACAAAGATAACTTAAGGATATAATCTAGATAAATTACAGACTGAATCACGATTGGTGAACCATTTCTCGATAGATTTATTTTCCAAAGTTGGCTCTTCAAAAACACTGGTTTCGTTTTTAATCAAAACTATGAATAGCTAAACATTTAATTTTTATATAATTCGTTAGATAATCATACTAACTAAGTAAATTACAAACAGTTTCTGTTTAAGTTTGATGGTTTTCAAGATAATGCAGTTTTATCACTTTTTCCGTCATAACCGGGTAGACTCAGCCCATACAAAATGTCAAAAATTTTACACATCACCTTAACGGGAAATAAATAAGAGCCATCGTTTTTACGAAATTTCAGCTTTAGCATGGATACAACAGAATCACCAGTGTCATCAAAGGTCAAATCATCATCACTTGATTGAATTAGATTCTGCATTATCGTCTCATGACTGGCCTCACAACTCAGTTGGTAGTAACTCCGCCTTCTGCGCTGTAGGTTGTGGGTTCTATCCCCACCCAGGGCAAACATTTGTGTGATGAACATAGATATTTGTTCTTTGTCTGAATATTATTTGTATTTTATTATCTAATAGTTGTCCCGATAGACGTTGTCATGTCCAATTTCAATAATCCCACAGAAAAAAGCACTTTAGCGCTAAAAAAAATTGGGGTTGGTGGCGTTTTTAGAATAGAAAAATCCTTGCATCAATGGATTTTTCTATTCTATAAACGCCATGTTCACGCCACGTTCACACGAATATTTTCATGGGTGGGAATCGAACTCACAACTTTATCTAACAATTAGTTAATACTGTTAACTTTGTAGAGCTACATAATTATCTTTATTAATTTCGTTTATCTTAATACTATGTATTTATCTTACTCTATGCCCTAACATTATCTAATGTTTCGTTTAACAGAATTATCTTTATCCATCCTACGACCTTGTTGGCGTCGTGAACCAGTGTCCGACTGAGACGTAAGAGGAGCGGGCTCGAATCCCGCGCGGCTGGACAAATGTTTCTATGATGTGCTAATAATGTATACACGATAATTACGTTTCAAAAACTAAAAACAAAACCGACTTCATAATCTATACTTCTATACTAATATTATAAAGAGGAAAGATTTGATTGTTTGTTTGTTTGTTTGTTTGCATCGAATAGGCTCCGAAACTACTGGACCGATTTAAAAATTCTTTCACCATTAGAATCCTACATTATCCCTGATGAACATAGGCTATAGTATATTTTCAAAAATGTTAGGGATCCGTATGAAAACTTCGATAATGTAACCCAACGTGTGAAAAAAAATCACAACAAAATCCTTACATCGCGTTTGCTGCTGAAATTATTGACAATAGAGCAAAGTGATGTACTACAGTTTTATAGAAAACATCAATATCTACAAAAAAGTCTATAATATCATATGTCTAACTATTAGGGATCCCTATTAAAATTTCGATAATTACACCCAAGGTGTAAAAAAATTGCCATAAAATCATTATTACACCCGTGCGACGCCGGGGCGGACTGCTAGTAATAAATAAAAATTGTAGTGCTCTAAAATACATAATGAAAAAACCCAGGGGCCCTGTTATCTGTGCTTTATAGGTGGTTCAAATTCGTGACGTCAACTCGAGGTGTTCATGATTTCTATTTCGAAGGTATCTCGCAGGGGGTTGGGGGGGGGCTCCCCCCTCACTCAGTGTATGCCAATGAAAGAAGGGCAAGGTCTATAGTTGGAAACCACTATCAATGCCCATAAATTTTGAAGGTTTTTCTCGATTTCCCTAGGATCCCATCATTAGATGCTGACTTGTGGGGTAATGGGACCACCTCGGAAGTAAGGGCTTTCAAATAAAAAAAAAATTGGAAATCCGTCCACAAACGCCGGAGAAATCGAGGAACATACACACAAAAAAAACGGCCAAGTGCGAGTCGGATTCGCGCACGAAGGGTTCCGTACCATTATTTATAAAAAACGGCAAAAAACACGTTTGTTGTATGGGAGTCCCACTTAAATATTAATTGTATTCTGTTTTTAGTATTTTGTTGTTATAGCAGCAACAGAAATACATTATCTGTGAAAATTTCAACTGTCTAGCTATCACGGTTCATGAGATACAGCCCTGTGACAGACAGACGGACAGTGAAGTCTTAGTAATAGGGTCCCTTTGGGTACGGAACCCTAAAAAAAACATACTTACATGCGAATTGAGAACCTCCTCCTTTTTTTGAAGTCGGTTAAAAATAGTGTCGTTTGGTAGCTTGGTGCATTTTATTTAATTTGACAGCGCTAAAATTAGTTTTCCTTGTTGTTTTAATCTTTATTAAAGGAACGGCTACATTGTTTTGTGCAGTCGATTTAGGTTAGAGATTAGGTTTTTATCTAAAAATACATTATTTATGTAAGTGATATGTATTGTTAGCAAGAAAAAAAATTATGGCTCTTTAAAACTTGTATGTTTGACTCTTCCTCTGTTTTAGGATAATGCAATAACCTTCAAAGTTTTAATATAACCACATAAAATGGCTTTAATATATTTTCATTGCATTGACTAAGAAGCTTGATGAATTCGATATAACTTGATCTGGGGGCACGGCAGGCATCCTAAAAAAACCTGCCAAGTGCGAGTCGGACTCGCGCACGAAGAGTTCCGTACCACTTAAATATTTATTTTATTCTGTTTTTAGTATTTGTTGTTATATCGGCAACATAAATACATCATCTGTGAAAATTTCAACTGTCTAGCTATAATGGCTCATGAGATACAGCCCTGTGATAGACAGACAGACCGACAAGGATCCTTCTGCCTTATGTTATTACGTAATTAGCTAACCTTTAGGTACGTAATAACTTAAGACAGAAGGACCCTTAAAGTAGGGACTGAATAAATTAAACGACTTGGTATTACATGGATCTCACAACTTTTTACGGTAGATGAACTGAGTTGCGTTGCGAGACTTGGCTTTTTTTACAAGTTATGTTTTTGATGGCATCACTTCTACGAGACCCGCGTCGTCGTGATCCTTTAATATGATCTGCGAATAGACTCGCGTTTATTCTAGAAGCATGACGTTGTGTATCGTCTAGTTTCGACATTATCGTTCGATCCTTTCATACGCCCTTGAAATAGGGTTTAGATTACCGGCTGATTTGGGTCATATGTGGAGTTGAAGCGGTCATGCTTCGATGATATACAAATATACGTGAAACAAGTTAATTGCAAGACTACCGTAAGACAACATCACCATACCCTATTCAAATAAAAAACGTTTTTAGGGTTTCGAAACATAATAAGAAAAAACCGACCAAGTGAGATATCTATAAAAAACGGAAAAAAATCACGTTTGTTGTATGGGAGCCCCACTTAAATATTTATTTTATTCTGTTTTTAGTATTTGTTGTTATAGCAGCAACATAAATACATTAATCTGTCAAAATGTTAACTGTCTAGCTATCACGGTTCATGAGATACAGCCCTGTGACAGACAGACGGACAGCGAAGTCTTAGTAATAGGTTCCCGTTTTTACTCTTTGGGTACGGAACCCTAAAAATGGTGAATTATTTGAGTAATTATTATATGGGCCACACACATTAAGTAGGATAACCCACTAACCGAATTGTTTAAACAAAAGATAAAAGTACGTAAGGTCAATTAATGCAATCGTTTCTGTCGCCATACTATAATCTCTAAAGTAAGACTAAAGCAGTATTACTCGCGGTGCGAAAATGACAACACCATACGTGTTCGTATAGCGTTGTCACTTTCGCTCTTTTAGTAATACTGATTTATTCTTACTTAGGTAGCCGTGTTGGCCGAGTGGGAGGTACCTCGACTTTCAATCTGAAGGTCGTGGATTAAAATCCCGGCGTGCATCAATGTATTTTTCTGTTCGAAAAATGTATATGCGCATCAAAACCACGTGCTCAAAACGGTGAAGGAAAACATCGTGAGGAAACCAGTTAGTATTCTTATAAGCGGCGATGAGCTTGCAACCTGTCACGTATGGAATGCTAACTTCAAAATCAAAATCAAATCAAAATTCAAAATCTACTTCAAAATGTGGGCATGTGCCAAATATAATGTTTAGACGTGCCTCACTAGACATCTTTAAAGGATCTAAGCGTCTGGAGATCTGAGAGGATGTCTACCGTACTTGGGGATTACAGTCGTGATCCTATTTTATTATTATTTCTTTAGAGATTGTAGTACGGCCCCTGATTTACAAGCATCGACGCAGACAACATCTAATCAAATATATTATCAAAGA
This sequence comes from Hydriomena furcata, assembly GCA_912999785.1. NCBI lineage: Eukaryota > Metazoa > Arthropoda > Insecta > Lepidoptera > Geometridae > Hydriomena > Hydriomena furcata. Next base: position 3,215,631 of record OU538826.1, read on the forward strand.
CTCCGTTTGCATTTATCTTATCATGACCAATACACGATAGGGCGGTAATGGAGGCCAATTCTCGTTACAATATTCTATGAAGTAGTTCAACAATCAACACATCACTAATAACTACACCCACTCAAACACGTAATATAGATAAACAAGACTGTACCAAAATTTAAACCACGTTTAAAACGAGTAATAAATGTTTTTGATGAACGCAGAATCGTTTTTTCTCAATAACCGCAAAACATACAGTTTTGTTTTTATGACAAAGATAAATTAAGGATATAATCTAGATAAATTATCGACAGAAACACGATTGGTGAAACTTTTCTCGAAGTTGGCAAAGTCAAAGTTGGCTCTTTAAAAAAACTAGTTTTGTTTTAAATCATAACTATGAATAGCTAAACAGTTATTTTTTATATCATTCGTCAGAAATTCATACTAGCTAGGTAAATTATAGATTTATACGATCACTCGTGTGTCTGTCCGTCACTTCATATCTCCGAAACTACTGGACCTAAAATTTTAAAAGATTTATTACAGGAAAACCTATCATCAGTTTGTACGGAACCTTCGGTCGATGCGCGAGTCCGACTCGCACTCGTCCGGTTTTTTATTCTCGTAAAAAGGTTAGGTTTAGTAGGATATAAATGTTCTGTGATACTAGCTAACCCGGCGAACTTCGTATCGCTTTACCCTCGTATTCAAGAACGACACTATGAGAACACGCACCCACAATGGACGAAATATTTTTTCATAAACATCACTTTATGTGTTAAGCGGCACTATGGCACACGCTACCGTGTGCCTTTAGAGCTCAACTTTGGCTAGAGGCACACGACAATGTGCCTCTGGTCACACTATGCAGTGTCGCACAACACATAAAGTGATTTTTATGAAAAAAGATTTCGTCCACTGTGGGTGCGTGTTCTCATAGTGTCGATCTTGAATACGAGGGTCAGAATGTTAATTTCCGGTTTCCGTTTTCGTTAAAATCCTATGTCCGTCTCCTGGTTCTAAGCTACCTCCCCACCAATTTTAAGCCAAATCGGTTCAGCCGTTTCTTGAATTATAAATGGTGTAACTAACACGACTTTCTTTTATAAGTATATATAGATTAATTTGCTATACACCATTTGTGTAACATAGACTGATGTATAGACTTACCTTCGTAAATATCGGAAGTATAGTTATATATAGACTTGAGTTCAAAATACAACTCGTCTATCCGTTGTTACAATGTGTAAGCCAGTCAAGCGCGTTTGTTATGTACTTGCCTAGTTGCAGACTGCTGCAAATAATCTATACATATAATAAAACTGTAGAAGAGTTCAATTCTGTACATAGAATAAAAACTAAAAAAAATACTCCTAGGGGTCTTTATAAAGGTAACACAAACCAAAAAAAACATTTCGAATTTTATGTCTGTCTGTCTGTTGTCCGGCTTTCACGCAAAAACTACTGGACGGATTTTGATGAAACGTTTTTTGTTATGTAGCTATTAGTCCTCGGCAACATATAGTCTATAATTTATTTTGAAGTGTTTAATACCAGATGTGAAACTATCTGTCCCCCAGCGAAGCGGGCACGGGTCTGCTAGTTGCTTATAAATTACATAAATTCATTTTGTTTTCATTTAAATATATTTGTACAGGTGTAAATAATAATTTACCCAATCTGGGGGCACGGCAGTGCCCCGCCAAGGCTGTACCATCCTTTTCTCGAAGCAGTTCAGGCCATTTTCGACCCCCTTAACTTCGTTGTGGATATTATTTTCAGTTTAATATTGAAATAAAGGAAACTGTTCCGTAAAATTAAAAGTAAAATTAAGAGTATAACTTAAAAAAAAACATTATCGTTTCTTGACTTTTCCATTGGTCGGGATATTTTCGTCGGTTTTCTTTGTAGTTTTTTTTATCGTAATTATTTATGTTCGAAGTTTATACTAAATTAATAAGTAAATAGGCAAATACTATTTCAATGATAACCGTTATCTTTATTACAAGTATGGGAATATTTCCATTCGATAATAAAATAATGAACCAGTCTTTCTGCGTCTTCGTTAGCGCACAGGAGTTTTCTCACAAGAATTAATAAGTGTTTTTTTTATATTGCTATATCTATGCGAAGTTTAACATTTTCTCGTAATGTCAGTGAGCTTTGAATTTTGATGGTAAACTCTATAGTGGACTCGGTTAGTCGAAGTGGAATTGGATAAAATACAATGTAACTTGAAGCCCTTCGTACTGCCTCTGCAGTAGGGCAAGCGATATCAGAATGCTGCCCCACCTTGCGATAAACGCAGTGAAGGTCCTTCATATCGTCGGAGTACACCATTTTGTTAGTATAAGTACCTTTTTATCCGAATGCGCCAGAAGGAGGCAGCCTAAACGACTTAACGGATTACAACATAATGAGGTGTCGATAGATTAATTTATCTATCTTTTAATATATACTAGCAGTCCATCCCAGCGTCGCACAGGGGTACTTATAATTTTAAGGTTATTTTTTTTACACCTTGGGTTACATTATTAAAGTTTTAATAGGGATCCCTGATTTTTTCTAGTAATGAATATAGACTATGTTCATCAGGGATAATGTAGGATTCTAATGGTAGGATAAAATAATTTTTCAAATCGGTCCAGTAGTCTTTGAGCCTATTCAATGCAAATAAATAAACAAATCAAACTTTTCCTCGCTATAATATTATTATAGACATTATTATTACAGCTTGACCGAGTTTTATGTTTTTGTATATTCGGTAGGTATGAGAATAGGTCGTAGGGTATTTTTTATACCCCTAAGTGACAAGCGTGGCGTAAAGTTCGGGAAAAAGAAAAAACCCACAAAAAAGTGCTTTTTTTCTGTGGGATTATTGAAGTTTGACAGGACAACGTCTGTCGGAACAGCTAGTAATTTTATATTACTATACAATTGTGAAGAAACTATGTCTTCGTTTCCAGATAGAGGAGGAGTTCCGTGATATGCCGGCAGACTTTGGTGATGACATCCCCATCGAGGGGCTCCGAGGGTTCCTGACCGCTGGAGTGCCTTATGATGGATGCTCCAACATGAGCAAACCGCCGGACGAGATCAACTTCACTGGACGGTGGATCGTGCTGATAGCCAAGTGAGTTTCAGTCTTAGCACAGGGGAGTAAACTCCAAATTCGCTTAGAGAGGCTTTCCGGGTCCAAATTATAGAAGCTATCAATCTTAACGCTGCCAAAACGAGTCGAGAAGTTGTACACTCCCTTGTCCAAAAGGTTTATAATGCCATTAGTCGAGTCCTAGTCGTGATTCAATTATTTTTATCGCATCGTGACTAAATCAGGGCCCCTACGTACTTGGACGCGAGGAACAGGCGTAGCTTCACCTAGCTCCTAAGACTTTTCAAAGTGATCCATGTGATTCTATTGAAATAAATGACTTTTGAATTTGAATTTGAATTTGAACTATATCAGTAAAATGTCAGTGCACATGGTACAAGCTGTGCTTAGTTAGGGGCTAGGTGGCGCTATATGAAATGTCCACCAGTATTTATATTTATAGCTAGCTGTCCGGACAGACGTTGTTCTGTCAAATTTGCACTGTCCCGTTTCCGTTCTCGTTCCCGTTCCTTTTCCTTTAGAATAGAATAGAATAGAATAGAAAAATCTTTAGAAAAATCTTTATTTGTGGCATCCTTTAATTATAAATCGATCCTGTGTAAGTTTCTGAACGTACCTACCCAAGAATATTTGACATCCAACATAATGTCGATGTTTGACAGGTAAGAACAGTTTGTATGGAAAAAAAAATGTTGTTTTTACTATTTACTTCGCATTTTTTTCGTATTTTCTCACCGTTTAAACCTTCCCTGAACTTCCATGAATATTTGAAAACAAAAATTAACCGAATCCGTCCAGCCGTTTTTGAGTTTTAGCCAGACTAACGAACAGCAATTCAGTTTTTATATATAAGATGATCGGACTTGCATTTTATTGATGCGATCTATATGTTTACAGACACAACTGCAGCTTTGAGACACAGATCCGCAATGCGCAGGAGGCAGGCTTCGACGCGGCCATCGTGCACAACGTCAACTCCAGTGAGCTAGGTCAGTTCATACAGATTTAATACAGTTTGTTTCCAGTAGAATACCAAGTTTGATAACCAGTTTTTAAACAGGAAAAACACATTTTTTTGTATATTTTTAGGGTTCCGTACCCAAAGGGTAAAATCGGAACCCTATTACTAAGACTTCGCTGTCCGTCTGTCTGTCTGTCCGTCTGTCTGTCACAGGGCTGTATCTCATGAACCGTTATAGCTAGACAGTTGACATTTTCACAGATTATGTATTTCTGTTGCTGCTCTAACAACAAATACAAAAAACAGAATAAAATAAATATTTAAGGGGTCCCATACAACGAACATGATTTTTTTGCCGTTTTTATAGATAATGGTACGGAACCCTTCGTGCGCGAGTCCGACTCGCACTTGGCCGGTTTTTTTTTATATTTACTTGTAAAACACTTAAGTGGTATAAGCGCAGGATGATGATGATGATTTATTTGGAAAACAATGCTAATGCTGGTGATTCGGCCGTTGTATCCAATTATCCATGCTAAGTTTCCTAAAAAACTATCGCTCTTATTCCTTTATGTTAAAGTCTTTATATTAACGTAACCTTGAAATGGAAGTTCCTAAATTTAGAATATTTCAGAAATATAGTATTTTTTTTTTGCATTTTTCAGATCTACAATAAAAGTACAAATATAGGTAATTTTAGTTGACGGCCTCACAGCTCAGTTGGCAGTAACTCTGCCTTCAGTGCTGTAGGTTGTGGGTTCGATACCCACCCAGGGCAAATATTTCTGTGATGAACATAGATGTTTGTTCTGTGTCTGGGTGTTAGTATTTATCATGTATGTATTTACAAAAAAAATATATATAAGTATTCTATCAGTTATCTAGTTCCCATAGTACAAGCTTTGCTTAGTTTGGGGCTAAATGGCGCTATGTAAAAATGTCCACTAATATTTATTATTATTATTTATAGTTAACTAATGACGTCATGCTAACTAACTTTACGTAAAAAATCGTAAAATTACTTAAAACGACCCTAAGTTTTAAAACTTTTATTTTGAGGTTACGCAAATTTAAACTTTAACGTTATAGAAATAAGAGGTATCGTATTTTAGGAGTTTCAACTTTTGCGTGGACACAACAGAATCGTCACCACTATTAATACTAGATATCTAAACGTACAGGGGGGTTAGCATGAACCACTATCGTATCGACAACGTATCGTCCAAATGCCAAAACTGACACTTTTACTATACAAAAAGTGTCAGTTTTGACATTTGAACGATACGTTGTCGAAACGATAGTGGCTTCGTGCTCAAGCCACAGTACGGTCGACGGCATACGTGAAGATAGACGTTTATCTGCGCGGCAGACAATTTTATTTTTCACAAGAACTACATGTAAGAAATAATCACAAATTAAATTTTAATATATATTAATGATATAAAAACCGGCCAAGTGCGAGTCGGACGTAGGGTTCCGTACCATTATCTATAAAAAAACGGCAAAAAAATCACGTTTGATGTATGTGAGCCCCACTTCAATATTTATTTTATTCTGTTTTTAGTAATTGTTGTTATAGCGGCAACAGAAATACATCATCTGTGAAATTTCAACTGTCTAGATATCACGGTTCATGAGATCAACCTTGTGACAGACAGACGGACAGCGAAGTCTTAGTAATAGAATCCCGTTTTTATCCTGTGGATACGGAAAAAAAATCATCAAAATGGTTAAAATCATGCCCAATAAAGATGAAAATCAAGTTTACTACTTTTTAGTTGCATTTCGACCTCTGAATGATGTGATGACCATTCGTTATCTCTACAAATAGCATACAGTTCTTTGATAATATTGTTTTTATTGCAATTTGCGATGGGCGTCTTCTTATTCCGTGTCTGGTCTCGACACACGCAAGTTTATTTCGTGTCCGTTACGTTGCTCGTAAACGCTTTGTTAGCGTTGGTGAATCTAGTGAAATATAGTCTAATATAATTTAAAATATCAAGTTAAATATCGCCGCCGACAACGCCGCGCAATTCGTAAGCATTCATTTCTAATTAGGGTTAACGTCAGTTAGGCGGCCGGTTGTACAACACCCTAAGCCAGATCCGTTTTCAAAATCTACATGTTGTGCCGACCCCACGAGAAGTGGGATAAGGCCAAGACGACAAAGACAGTGAAATAATAGGTTAGTGGAAAAGTGTGCCGCGAAAAAGGTTTCTTCATTACCAGTGTTTACTCCCAACGTCATCTTGGAAAATAATCCTCCATTATAGAATTAAAACTATCGTGGATGTTAATCATTTTAAATAGAAATACGGCTAATTACCACGTTTTTTCTTGTATTGCTGACGTTTCGAGACAATTCAGATGCTCTTAATCATGAGCATCGCCCGCGACCGCGATCAACGGCAGATCGGCGAATACCGATACAAGAAAAAACATGGTAATTAGCCGTATTTCTATTTAAAATAATCCTGCATTGTAATATTTCAAATCAATCTATCAGTGTTTATCACTGCATAGTATAAAACAAAGTCGCTTTCTCTGTCCTTATATCCCTATGCTTAAATCTTTAAAACTACGCAACGGATTTTGATGCGGTTTTTTTTATAGATAGAGTGATTCATGGGGAAGGTTTATATGTATACATAATATAGTAGAGAAACACTGATAATTTTAGAGGTTTCTAATGTGATGTCGTAAATAAACACATTTTTTTACGCTTACATTGCAAAGCCCCACGAGATATATCAAAATAATGTACTACAGTAATTGTACACCTTAAAAACGTCTACAAAAAAGTCCGCGATGGTATTTTACGCACAGCGAAGCGGGCACGGTTCAGCTAGTTTGAATATACCGGACTCAATAAAACCTCTACCCCTCTCGCTCCTACATACACTTATATATATACCTGTCGCATTCTTAGGGAAAATGTAAACGCCAAGACGTTATCGCCCATAACGCTGCTTTCGGATAAGATTTAGCGGCAAAAGAAAAATTGCTGTCACTTAAAAACGCTTTATGTATGCAAGTACCTAATGTAATAAACATTTGTAATGTTTATTGTTAGCAAAAAAATATTATTTTTTTGCTCATTTACCTTAATTTTGTAAACTGTAATTTTCGACTCTTCCGACTTGAAAGGTTACCGACCCCTGGCCTATGCTATACTTATTTTTCAGGCACCACGCGAGCGAAATCGCGTGCTGAAGCTAGACTGTCATGAAAAATAATAAATAATTAGCTTAGTAATAGGGTCCCGTTTTTACCCTTTGGGTACGGAACCCTAAAAAACTAATGTTATCTTTCCATTTCCTGCCATAGCACAATGTTTATTGTTATTGTTGAATAAAGTCTTGTTATTTTTATTTTCTTATTTACGCTTACTCTAAACTTATCTTAAAAAACCGGCCAAGTGCTAGTTGTACTCGCGCAATTCCGTACCTGTAGGATAAAAACGCGCCGTCGACGCGCGTTTGTAGCGATACAGACGATACGCACGCAAGTCAGACGCATAACCTTTGTACACCACGTTATTTAAACGCGCCGGTGTTGTCGTTTGTATCGATACACACACGCGTTAGCATCGCATTTGTCTCTCTAAGCCCTCTAGGATAAACACGCGCGTTTTATGTGATGAGTGAAATTTTTGACGTTTTGTATGGGCTGAATCTACACGGATAAGACGGAAAAAGTAATAAAACTGCATTATCTTGAAGACCATCATATTAAAAAAAAAAAAACATTAATTTAGGTAGCTATGATTATCTAACGAATTATATAAAAATGAACTGTTTAGCTATTCATAGTTTTGATTAAAAACGAAACTAGTGATTTAGAAGAACCAACTTTGGAAAATAAATATATCCAGAAAAGTTTCACAAATCGTGTTTCTGTCTTTAATTTATCTAGATTAAATCCTTAAGTTATCTTTGTCATAAAAAAACAGTACTGTATGTTTTGCGGTTATTGAGAAAAGGCGATTCTGCATTCATCAAAAACATTTATTACTCGTCTTAATAAACGTGCAGTGCACAGGCCTTAAGACGTTTCAAAGTGATCCTTGTGATTTTATTGAAGTCAACAGACTTTAACGTTGAAATATTGTTGACCGGCCTCACAGCTCAGTTGGTAGTAACTCTGCCATCTGCGCTGTAGGTTGTGGGTTCGATCCCCACCCAGGGCAAATATTTGTGTGATGAACATAGATGTTTGTTCCGTGTCTGGGTGTTAATATGTATAATAAGTAGGTATGTATTTACAAAAAAAAAGTATATAAGTATTTTATCAGTGATCTGGTTCCCATAGTACAAGCTTTGCTTAGTTTGGGGCTAGATGGCGCTGTGTGTAAAGTCCGCCAATATTTATTATTTATTTATTGTGTATTCCAGAGGTGATGACGGCGGAGGACCCCGACGGTATCAGCATACAATCGGTGTTCGTAAGCGATCTTGCTGGTCAAACGCTCTACAAATCTTATCTCTACAATGAAAGGTGTGTGGAAACTATATTTCATTGTTAATTCTTTTGATACCTAGTAGACAGGATTTCCTTTAGGGAGAGGCATTTTTTTTATCCTAATATTATAAATGCGAAAGTTTGTGAAGATTGCATGACCAATAAAACGGATTAAGATGAAATTTGCTGTAGATGTAGATATAATGCACGAATAAAACATGGACTAGTCACTCGACTCCAACAAAAATTGTCATTTTAAAGCTTAATATTTCATAAACGAATCCCATAATCGAAAAGTTGTTTTCACAAACCCTCCATACTTTTTGAAGACCTATCTAACGATAACCACACCATGAGGTACGCGAGAAAAAAAAATACTCAATTTTGTTGTAGAAGAGGGACCCTAAAAAAATTGGTTTTAAAAATTGTATTCTACGAATTTGTTGATGTTACTAACATGTATTAACATGGCAAATTACAGCTTTCTAGCACTGATAGTCTCTGAGCTAAGCTGCGGACAGACAGACGGACGGACATGGCGAAACTATGAGGGTTTTTTGTAGACTACGAAACCCTAAAAAGCCATGTCGAATAGGCTATTTGACAGTATGAAAAATAATGTGTGATAGTAATACAAAACGGTCAGGATTGGTCGAATCGACGATGACGTAACATGATTGTCAATATGTCATCGCCTGGCTTGAAAAACTTGACGTTTGTTTATTTGTTGACAAGCATGTAACGTCACAGAAACTAGTGCGACGCCATTTGTATAAAGAAGCGTTTTTGCGGGTTATTTAAATTGTCGATATTTAATTTACATTAAAGGGCCAATACTTAACAGAATAGAAAATAATATTTTTTTATGTGCTCCACAGTCACTACTGGATAATCTAGAATGGTTTTCAAAATCTTGTCAAATAGCCCATTGTGTACCACCTTTTTCGTCGTTTAAATAGCTGACCCTAATGCCTTGTTTCAGTTACTACATAATGGTGAACAGTGAGTTACCATTCAATATCAACACACGCCTCCTGCTGCCATTCGCAATCGTAGTGGTGTTATGTCTATTCGTTATCCTCATATTTTTGGTAAGGTTTATTTTTAACATTAACTTTAACAAATTATAAATAGGATCACGACTGTAATCCCCAAGTACGGTTGACATGCTCTCAGATCTCCTGACGCTTAGATCCTTTAAGATGTCTAGTGTTTAAGTTTGTATGTATGTTTGTGCCTCAATCAGGCCTAAATGACAAAACGGATTAATATGAAACTTGCTATTGATGTAGATATAAAAACATAGACTACTTTAGGATACGAGAAAGATCCCCAAAATGATAAAAGACGCATAAGGGATGATTTTGGTATAGATGGCACTGGTGTGCAAAAAATCTGACATCCGTGTTGACATCAGACGTCATAGCAACGTGCGTTACTTTAAAATTAGGACAACGTCTGTCGCGTGTCGAGAAAGTCGTGTAATATTTGACTGAAAATTGGTGGGGTTAGCTTAGAATCAGGAGACGGACATAGGATACTTTTTAACGGGAACGGGAACAAGAATGGGAACGGGAACTTAGCACAACATTTGTTAATTCTAAAGCGATACGAAGTTCGCCGGGTTAGCTTGTAACTAGGGAATGCAATCTCGATCTCGCGAGATCTCGTTTTCATGAGATCTCGGCCTTTTTTTAGCGAGATTGATCTCGGCCGAAAAATGAGCGAGATCTCGCGAGAATAACGAGATTGCACTTTATCATAGAAACGTCTTATTCGAAGTGAACTGAACAAGCCTTTCATATGGTTTGTGTATTTTGTTAATTTATCCCTAATTTCTACTGGATCTCTGATTAGGTATATATATATATATAGTAGAAAGAAACTGTTTTATTATTAAAAGACTTTTGCTTGATTTTAGACAAGAAGACTGGTTAATTATTTCATTTCTTATTTGATTAGATACGTCAAAGTTTATTAAAATAAATGATAGATAGATGATACGTTAAACTATGTTAAATACATAAAAAGTTTATTGAAAAAATTCGTAACATAAATGTTTATTTCATAATACCTCTAATTCTTATTATTTTTTTTCCTATTTCATTAAAATATTGTGATTATTTGCAAGAATAAACACACAAAACTGCCAATCTCGCGAGATCTCGAGATCGGCGAGGTCTCGCGAGATTGGCATTCATAATCTCGCGAGATCTCGCCAGAGCTCCAATCTCGCGAGATTGCATTCCCTACTTGTAACATTATAAATGTGTGTTCACAGATAGTGAAATGCATAAAGGACAGACGACGAGCTAGAAGGCATCGCCTCTCAAATCGCGCGCTGAGGAAGATACCAACATGCAAATTCAGTAAAGGAGACCCGTACGACACTTGTGCTATCTGTCTCGACGACTACCAGGAGGGGGAAAAGCTGAGGGTGTTGCCTTGTGCTCATGGTACCAATACTTTCATATTTATTTAAATATAAAAAAAAAATATTCCACCAGGGTAGGCACCACAACCGGGTCTTTGACCCATCTTACTAATATTATAAATCTGAGTTTTTGAGATTATTTGTAGCCCCTAACCCTATTAGACCTTCTTATGAGTCTGAGCGTCTGTATTTTTACTACTGTTAAAGATTACAGTAGTGTTTTTAGGGTTCCGTACCCAAAAAGTAAAAACGGGACCCTATTACTAAGACTTCGCTGTCCGTCTGTCTGTCACAGGGCTGTATCTCGTGAACCGTGATAGCTAGACAGTTGAAATTTTCACAGATTTATATCTCTGTTGCTGCCATAACAACAAATACTTAAAACAGAATAAAATAAATATTTAAGTGTTTCCATACAACAAACGTGTTTTTTTGCCGTTTTTAATAGATGATGGTACGGAACCCTTCGAGCGCGAGTCCTACTCGCACTTGGCCGATTTTATTTCGATAAAACCGTTTATTTGAAAATCAAAATGTTATAGAATGAAAACTATCGTGACTGTTACTCATTTTAACTATAAATACTGCTAATTACCAAGTATGTTCTTGTATTGCTGACGTTTCGAGACAATTCAGATGCTCTTCATCATGAGCATCGCCAGCGACCGCGATCAACGGCAGATCGGCGAAACGTCAGCAATACAACAAGAAACGTGGTAATCCTAATATAATATTATAAATGCGAAAGTTTGTGAGTTTGTATGTATGTTTGTTCCTCAATCAGGTCTAAACGATAAAACGGATTAAGTTGCAATTTGCTGTAGATGTAGATATACTGCCCGAATAAATAATAGAATACTTTAAATCTGAAAAACACCCCAAAAACTATAAAAAAACGCAAAAAGGATGATTTCTGTATAGATGGCGCTGGTGTGCAACAAATCCGACATCACAGACTAAAAAAAAATAAGTCTTTTCTATTCGATTATTGAAATTTGACAGGACAACGTCTGTCACGGTTCGGCTAGTGTATCATATGTATGTATTTACAAAAAAAAAGTATTTAAGTATTCTATCAATTATCCAGTTCCCATAGTACAAGCTTTGCTTAGTTTGGGGCTAGATGGCGATGTGTAAAGTGTCCACCAATATTTATTTATTATTTATTAGCCGTATTTATAGTTAAAATTAAAATGTTATTAAAATGTTTACAACCGCCATCACTCAAGTTAGATTTCCAAATTGTGCGTTTCCAGCATATCACACAAAATGCATCGACCCGTGGCTGACTCAGAACAAGCGGGTGTGTCCCGTGTGCAAGCGACGCGTGTTCGCTGCTGGCGAGAGACGTCGCGTCCGATCGGACTCGGACTCCGACGACACGGAGCCGCTACTGGCCGCGCCACCCGCTACGCAGGTAACCACGCCTTTACCATAACCTCTAACCAACCTTTAGACGTCTTCTGGTTTAAGGTTCTGAGTGCCTGAAGATCTGAGAGAATGCGTACTGTACTTAGGGATTACAGTCGTGAACCTTTTTTTTTTCTTTGCCAACGTCTGATTTGGAAAAAAATAGTAGCTTAAATACAGTTGCAGTTGCAGGGCATAGGTTAGTTATAAAAAAAAAAGAGACATCCTCTCAGATCTCCAGGTACCGTTTTACAGCCCCTAATAATTCGTAATTAAGTTCAAACCAAAAAAAAGTTTAGACAGACGTAAACGAAGTGATCCTTTAAGGGTTCCGTTCTTGTTGTATTCGTTATTATCAGGACAAGGTTCTTATGGAAAAAAATATGAATTTGACAGGACAAGGTCTGTCGGGACAGCTAGTCCTAATCATATCCTAATAATATTATAAATGCGAAAGTTTGTGAGTTTGTATGTATGTTTGTACCTCAATCAGGCCTAAACGACAAAACGGATTAAGTTAAAATTTACTGTAAATGTAGATATAATGCCCGAATAAATAATAGATTACTTAAAAAAATGAAAAACATCCCCAAAACGATTAAAAACTCAAAAGGGATGATTTCCGTATACATGGCGCTGGTGTGCAACAAATCTGACATCACAGACTAAAGACATTCATTCTTTTCACGTCTGTCACGGGTCGGCTAGTAATAAATAAATATTGTTTCAGGGGGGCACGTTTGACGAGCAACGTGAGAATCCCTTCGCACGAGCTACGAGATTCATGGTGAGATTGCGCGCAAGAGCTAACGGGGAACCAGAGGTAACCGACTGAAATCCATAAGAATATAATAATAATAAATATTTTTATTGCGTTTCCATAAGTACAATATTATGAAGAATGATGAGATCTCCTTTTAAGTCATAAGAATATTATCATGACTGACTGACCTCGCAGCTTAGCTGGTAGTAGCTCTGCCTTCTGGGCTGTAGGTTGTGAGTTCAATCCCCTTCTTTTTAACCGAAAATTGGCACTAATTTATGGTCTCAGTACTAGAAAATACTACACAAATTACAACGGAGACGGCGAGCTATTTATGAATGGATAGAATCGTGAAAATATGAGTAGCTATGTGGTAGGTGCGTATGAATAAACGGTTAACTAAATATTGTGTTTTTTTAAGGATATTATTTTTAATTTTTTAATTTAAGTTTTAACTACTTAAATTTAATTAGTAACAGACACTGACAATACGTTATTATTTTTTTTGGTAATTAAAAACTAGTGTTGTATAAACAACAACAAAAAAAACACGTTTGTTGTATGGGAGCCCCACTTAAATATTTTTTTTATTCTGTTTTTAGTACCTATTTGTTATTATAGCGCCAACAGAAATAGATAATCTGTTAAAATTTTAACTGTCTAGCTATCACGACTCATGAGATACAGCCCTTTGACAGACAGACGGCGAAGTCGTTATGATAGGGTCGTAGTAATAGGGTCCCGTTGTTACCCTTTGGGTACGGAACACTAAAAAACTATCAGTAATCTGGTATCCATAGTACAATCTTTGCTTAGTTTCGACCAATATGTATTTATTTATTTAAGTTTTATTTTATTTACAGGTCCCTCCATCACCTCCAAATGACACTGCGCATATAAACGCTGCTAATAATGACGAAAAGTTAGTCTCAACTAAAATTACTTATTTTACATACATCCTACGAATATTAAATCTGTTTGTTTGAGTAGGATGTATGTATTTTTTTATTTCTTACTAGCAGAACCGGCCACGCGTTGCTGTGGCTAAGTTATTGTTATATTACATTGTAGTAAACTATTCAAGGGGAACGGTAGGAGACTACCATATTTTTTTTAATATTGAGATGTATTCTATCTTATCTTTCAAGTTGGATCAAACTGCACTCGGTGTGCAAAGTTTGATTAAAATGGGTTCAGTAGTTTAAGAGTCCATCGCGGACAAACAACGTGACGCGTAATTTATATATATTAAGATATCTGTTTATTTTATTTTGTTATTTATTACGTAACATTTTGTTAGTTTTTTTTTTTTTTTTTTTTTTTTTTTTTTTTATTGTTTTATATTATGGACTAGCCTCACAGCTCAGTTGGTAGTAGCTCTGCCTTCTGCGCTATAGGTTGTGGGTTCGATCCCCATCCCCCATCCAGGGCAAATATTTGTGTGATAAACATAGATATTTGTTATTGGTGTGTTAATATTAAAGAGTAAGTATTTACAAAAAAAAAGTATAAGTATTCTATCAGTTATCCGGTTCCTATAGTAAAAGCTTTGCTTAGATGGCGTTGTGTGAAATGTCTACCAATATTTATTTATTTACTAGCGACCCGCCCCGGCTTCGCACGGGTAGCATATTATTATACATATGAACCTTCCTCCTGAATCACTCTATCTATTAAAAAAAACCGCATCAAAATCCGTTGTGTAGTTTTAAAGATATAAGCAAACATACATACAGACGCGGGAAGCGGAAAGCGACTTTGCTTTATACTATGTAGTGATTTATTAAGTATCATTTTGTTAGTTTTATATTTTGTTTAATTGTTTTGTAATATTGTGTTTTAGCGGTAACACAGAAGACACAGCGCCACTACTGCCGGCAGTAAGTGAAGTTTCGGAACGAAGGCCAAGGAGACAAAGAAGACAGAGAAACTCGCGATCAGCGCCAGCGACTCAACACTCCATAAATACAACCGGACAGGGGGAGATTGGTGAGACACATCACTACATACCATAGATTTTATTTCATACTTTTCTAACTAATCTTTTACTATTATTTTTCAAACTATCGTGATTAGTAGACATAACTATAGATTTTGACACGGGCCTTTATCACGTAATTACCTTTAATTTACTTTCCCGACGTTTCGGCTATGTTACAATAACCATGCTCGCGAGCAGTAAACTAACTGATCTCGATAGATGTCGCTTGTCCAAATCTCAATAATCCCATGGGAAAAAGCACTTTCAGGTTTTCCCGAATGTTACTATTGGCGAACTTCGTATCGCTTTAGAATTAACAAATTCTAATTTTACTATTCGTTTGTATTTTTTTATGTTTGTTATCTCAAAACTCCTTCATTTATTTACCGACTAGCTGCTCGCCCCGGCTTCGCACGGGTGGTACTTGGATAAAAAGTAGCCTATGTGCTATTCTGATGTATAAGCTATATTACTGTAAAGTTTCATTTGAATCCGTTCAGTAGTGTTTACGTGAAAGCGTAACAAATACAAACACACTCACACTAACTAACTCAAAAACTTTCGCATTTATAATATTAGTAGGCTTTAGAAAATCTGTTTTTTGGTTGGGAAGATATGGAACATCCCATTTAAATTGGAGGAAAAAATCTAATGGTAAAAAAATGTAGGTTGAAATTTTGTTGTATTAAAAATAAGTAGACTTAAAAAAAAAAATCACAAACAATGAACAAAATAAACTAAATTTGACGATTCTAAATGATCTAAGTGATTTCAATGAATAAACACTTTTTAGATTTTTTGTATCAGACTTATAACTCTTATTTTTTTTTATATTTGTCTTGGCCCATCACCCGTTTAAGCTTGAAGTCTATTTCTGTGACACCCAGTATAATAATAATGAAAATAATGAAATATATGTGTTGCCCAGGTGTAGCCGCCTTGCCTGCGACGCCCACGCCTGCCGCCCCCCGCCATTTACGTTTATGAGCCCCCCACCATCCCCCCACTTCATGGCTGAAGCTGAAGCTGAAGCTGAAGCTGAAGCCAACCTCAGTGCGGACACAATGGAATTTGTCGGACATACTGACATTCCTAATTC
Organism: Hydriomena furcata; assembly: GCA_912999785.1. Taxonomy (NCBI): domain Eukaryota; kingdom Metazoa; phylum Arthropoda; class Insecta; order Lepidoptera; family Geometridae; genus Hydriomena; species Hydriomena furcata. The sequence goes on from OU538826.1 coordinate 3,231,840, forward strand.
CATCTGTAGTTCTCAGTTCTCAGTGACAAAATCACTTAGCTTAAGCTAACTTGTTTTAATCGTCTGGTTGTGAGCAATCGATGGAGCTTATGAGATGACCGTCATGGCTTAACGACCATATCCCAGGATTCCAGGCATCATATGGTGATATCATATCTTCGAGCTTGATGCCTGATTCGTTGCACATAGCGGATATATGTTAAAATCAAAATTTGTTATGTAGGTGACTGTTGAAATACTTTATTGTCTATGCCCCGAAATGTAACGTTTGGACGTGCCTCTGCCTGCCTAACTTATCTTCAAGGATCCCAGAGCCTGGAGATCTGCCATGCTTGGGTATTACAGTCGTGAAACTATTTATTTTTATATGGCATGATGTGAATCTATAAATATTTTCCGCAGCTATTATTTCATTTATGAGATATTGGCCTCTGCCATGGCTTAACAAGTCGGAATGTTAATTATATTTGTTAAAAAAAACCTTTCGTTTATAAACATTAGCAAAGTTTTGTGTATGAGCCCAATTTCACCGCTTAATAGTAGCTAGTGTTAATATAATGTTCATCGTTTGACCGTATTCGGAACAACATACCGATTATTTAGGTTATTACCTCAAACTATGTCTAAACTGAAGCGAGTCTTAACAAATAATTAAATAACGTTAGTTAGCTACTCGGTCGTTGTCGTGTGACCGGATTTAATAAATCATAGGCACATACGCGGGCTCATGTAGTATATATTATCTATATTTGTAAGACCCTAATTGTACACATGACAGTAATAAATAACTTTGACGTGAGATAACAATGTCGCGGAGATAAAAGTTGCCGGTCGGCACACTCTAAAGATGGGCCAATCACAGCGCTCGAAATTTTTGCGTCATCTATTTCGACCACTGTGATTAATCATTCGCGATCCGCCCCGCACAGCTCAATAGAAACCTACCCTTGCTCTTGTAACGCTAACAATATTGCGGACTTTAATATTAAGACGAGGACATCACAATTGAAATACCAAATCAGGGTAGGGCTATGATCGCTTCGGTTTGGCATACGCTTATAAATATCGATGTTAACATTTTCTACAGAATACAAGAATAGATTCATCCATGTCAATTGGTATATTGTGTATATGTAGAAAACTAGAAAGAGTGCAATATTCAACTAAGTTATAGAAATGTATTATTACCAAACGTGAAAGAATTTAAAATTGTTTTTTTTAAATTAACTTAAAAATCGTGGGAGTTTTTACTGGTGCACCATATTTACTTACTGTGAAATGTTTCAACACTTTAAGAACAAAAAAAATCTAATTTTCCTAATGTTCTGAAACTATCATAATAATGGATAAGTTATTTTAAAACTATCGTGAATAGAATACTTAACTATTGATTTTGACACGGGTTTTTATCACGTACTAGCTGTCCCGACAGACATCCTGCCAAATTCATTTTTTTTTTTCATAAGAACCTTCTGACAATAACAAACAACAAAAAAGAATTAGCAAAATCGGTCCAGCCGTGTACGCGTGATCCTGTAACCAAAGGAAATAGGGATTCATTTTTATATTTTTTATATAATAAGACTAGCTGTCCCGACAGACGTAGTCCTGTATTTTTTTTTTTTATGTACCTTCTGATAATAACGAATACAACATTAGCAAAATTGGTCCAGCCGTTTACAAGGGAAATAGGGATTCATTTTTATATTTAAGATTAACCTCGGAAAATCAATTCAAAAGTAGGTAATACGTAATTGATACGTGTCAAAATCAAAAGTTTATGTAAATGGTAGGCTGTAGATAAAATCACATAATATGTAGGAGTTTCAACACGATACGATAATTATGTGGTTGACCAAATATTATGATGTTGGCTTCTAAAAGCCTCATAATAACAAACTTACATTAATTTATACAAATCAATTATGCTCCCATCGCGGTATAAATAGGTTGGGTCTGTGTGACCGGCTCTCATGTGTCAATGACACTATATTTTTCATTATTCAATATGATTTCTGATTGAATGCAGCTTTATAGTAAACTAGCGACCCGCCCCGGCTTCGCACGGGTAGCATGTTATTATACATATAAACCTTCCTCCTGAATCACTCTATCTATTAAAAAAAAACCGCATCAAAATCCGTTGTGTAGTTTTAAAGATATAAGCAAACATACATACATACAGACGCGAGAAGCGGAAAGCGACTTTGCTTTATACTATGTAGTGATGATTATTAATAACTAGCGACCCGCCCCGGCTTCGCACGGGTAGCATGTTATTATACATATAAACCTTCCTCCTGAATCACTCTATCTATTAAAAAAAACCGCATCAAAATACGTTGTGTATTTTTAAAGATATAAGCAAACATACATACATACAGACGCGAGAAGCGGAAAGCGACTGCTTTATACTATGTAGTGATGATTATTAATAACTAGCGACCCGCCCCGGCTTCGCACGGGTAGCATGTTATTATACATATAAACCTTCCTCCTGAATCACTCTATCTATTAAAAAAAACCGCATCAAAATACGTTGTGTATTTTTAAAGATATAAGCAAACATACATACATACAGACGCGGGAAGCGGAAAGCGACTTTGCTTTATACTATGTAGTGAAGTTGGATAATGGCGACGTGGAAAAAGCAATAGTACTTCCAACGGTGTCGATTCTGTTGGCAACACAGCTAAAAAACTATTTTGACATCTCGAAACATATTGCTGTCTCTTTTACTCTATACGCAACTGAACGAGATAGGCGTAGTTTAGTGTATCTGGCACCAACAGAATCGGCCACCAATAATAATTGTATTATAATTTAATAATTTCTAGGATGGTTAAGTTTAGATAAATTTATAGTAACTTGCTTATGGTTTTATAGTGCGGTTAAAGACATTTGTTAATATATTATCTAAAGTTCTGATTGAAGAATTCATAATAGTTTTTTTTACTATCCAGTGACGATCGAAATGTGAAAAATCATAAAACTCTGCATATATTTTTCAATCAGGACTATAGATAGCAAAGCTCATTATTGTGTATATTAAAAATCAACTTGTAAATAACTTTATTATTAAAGGTTGGTGGGAACTGAAGGAATTCAGAAACCAAGCTTGCTTGATGGTTTGATTTGTTCATATTTATTTGAAGCCTAACATTACTAATACTTGATTATATTAATATGAAAATGGCGAAAATTGTGATTCTTTGTGATGTTACTGTCTACAGTCCCGCGTCAAAAACATAGTTTTGTTTCCGATCAAAGGAGCTGTGTTATTTTATTTTATATACTAAAATGGACAGTGTTGTACGTCCAATTTGTTGTATTTTTATATTCGCTAGATTATTTAGCGTGAAGCCGTAAGTTGATGTTTTTTCAGATTAAACATTTAGGATTGAATCAAATCGAGACGCTTTTGACCGGGGCTACTATTTTTCCAATGTTAAGGACAAAGCCAAAGAAATAAAGATCCTTTGACACGAACTTTTGTACTATTTTATTCTATCTAGCTTTTACTTATAATTTTAACCTATTTCTCTTTATAATAAGGTAATCGATAACCTGACCAAGCAACCTATAGGTAAGTTCACTACGAAAAATAATATGAAACATAATTACGTTTAAAAAACTAAAAACAAAACCGACTTCATGTTTATAAATAAAAATTGTAGAGCTTTAAAATACACTAGCGACCCGCCCCGGCTTCGCACGGGTAGCATGTTATTATACATATAAACCTTCCTCTGAATCACTCTATCTATTAAAAAAACCGCATCAAAATCCGTTGTGTAGTTTTAAAGATATAAGCAAACATACATACATACATACATACAGACGCGGGAAGCGGAAAGCGACTTTGCTTTATACTATGTAGTGATAATGAATAACCCAGGGCCCTGTATCTGTGCCTTGGTGGTTCAAATTCGTGACGTGTTCATGACTTCTATTTCGAACGTATGGATGGGAGCCCATCCCCGCGAGTTCTAGGGGCAATTACTCCGGCTAGCCCTCCACTCGGTGTATGCCAATGAAAGAAGGGCAAGGTCTATCTATAGTAAAAAACCACTATCATTGCCCATAAATTTTCTCATAAGGTTTTTCAACTTGAGAACCTCCTTTTTGAAGTCGGTTAAAAACTAAACACAAAACAGACCAAGTTTGAGGTTTTTTAGAAAAATTAAAAGCAGTTTCTGATGCATAATTAATTTTATCATACTTTGTTACTTATATACAAATAGTTACACATAGCTAGTCAAGAAAATTGATCTAACGAAATCATAATTGCTCAATTTACATACAATTAAATCACCTTAATGTTATTAAAAACAATTTTGCGTATTAAAAACGCAGCGACAATTTATCGAGTTTAGTATTTTATCCGTCAATACTTATTTCGCGGGACAACAACGCACTTATATGGTAATTGAGAATGCATCATTTTAATGTGAAGTTTCAAGCGAATCAAGAAAAAACTTGATAAGAAAGTGGTTCTACATTTATTTGTATTTAAAAGGGATTGAAAGAGAGTTAAGTTACATTTATGTTGTACTAGCTGACCCGTGCCCGCTTCGCTGTGCGTAAGACATTTCTAATACCATCGTGGACTTTTTTGTAGACGTTTTTAAGGTGTACAATACTGTAGTACATTATTTTGATATATCTCGTGGGGTTCAGCCAGCATTTGCAATGTAAGCGCAAAAAAATGTGTGTATTTACGACATCACATTAGAAACCTCTAAAATTATCAGTGTTTCTCTACTATATTATGCATGTATTATACATATAAACCTTCCTCCTGAATCACTCTAACTATAAAAAAAAACCGCATCAAAATCCGTTGAGTAGTTTTAAAGATATAAGCAAACATACATACATACATATTACATACAGACGTGGGAAGCGGAAAGCGACTTTGCTTTATACTATGTAGTGATAATTCACTGATTAGTCGAAAATCTATAACATTTTAGAGGCTTACATACTAACGGCACTATACCAACTGCAGCCGCCGATACATCTTCTATAATATAAAAATGAATCGCAAAATGTGTTGGTAAGCTCATAACTCAACAACGCCTGGACCAATTTGGCCAATTCTTTTTTTTTAATGTTCGTTGAAGTTCAAGGATGGTTTTTACGGCGAGAAAAATTCGAATAATTGCCGGAAAAACCCTAAAAACAGCCCTTTTCTTTTTCCCATACAAAAGTTTTCTAACTAAAATGTAGAGTCAATTTAAGCTTTATTGCTATTGTATGAAGTTCACTGTTGTCTAAGCAATGTAGGTGTGTTCCTAAGAACGGGAACTTCAAACAACATTTGTCAATTGCGATACGAAGTACGTGATAAGGAAGAAATCTTCTAAGGGCTCCTCAACTAACATAAACGGCTTTCACAGCTGTTTCTCCCTCGCATATAAAATCATCAAGGATGATAATAATTATCGTCCGTTTATGTTAGTGTACAGTGGCCTAGAAAGCGTTGCTGATTAATGTCAGCTGGTTAAACTATCATATCCATGTCTTCTGAGACTACGCAATTTTCTTCATTCCATCGCTTTCGCCTCCGCCAACACACCCCGCGCTTGTTCGATCGCTTTTCTGAAATGGAAATAAGACTAAGTAAATAAAAAAAACCGGCCAAGTGCGAGTCGGACTCGCGCACAAAGGGTTCCGAACCATTATCTATAAAAACGGCAAAAAAAAAACACGTTTGTTGTATGGGAGCTCCCCTTAAATATTTATTTTATTCTGTTTTTAGTATTTGTTGTTATAGCAGCAACAGAAATACATAATCTGTGAAAATTTCAACTGTCTAGCTATCACGGTTCATTTTTGCATTTTTAGCGCCATCTAGTTTAATTTGATGTTACTACGCTATTCTTTTAGTTTAAAAACCAATGAAAGATGTTTACGGAGATTGTCTTTTTTTTATGTTGAACAGGATATTAAAATATTTCCACACAAACAATTTAACATGCAATAAGTTTTACTGCTTTTAAATTTGCGGCATGGGAACTAGTGACACTATCTAAATCGTTGGATAGTTAAAATAATTTTAAAATTTACAGGGTAGATGTATAAATTTACAGATATTGCCGTGGGAGCTTCTCGTACAACGTTGCTCCTAGTTCTAAGATGCAAGATGTTGGTTATAAGTATTACTCACAGATGCAACGGGTTGTCGGACTGCAGCCTTTGCAGCGCCAAAGTAGCGAGACGAGAGAGACGCGAAAGGGCTTCTTGGCGCAATCGGCCATTACGAGGGAGAGTCTCGGAGAGAGACACGCAGGCCAAAGTCATGAAGGCTCCGGGAGCGGCTCCAGCTGCGCAGCTTAACGTCTCTGGAGTTACACACAGATTTAAGACGAGTAATAAATGTAATAATGTTTTCAACCATAATAGATCATATAATACTACATGTACTACAAAAGGCAGTAGAGCAATAAATACGCAATCTCGGTAGTACTTGTAGCACACTATTCTTACCTATTAGAGTAAGTACGTTATCGTCGTTCCGCAGTAGGGAAGGCGGCGCAGTTAGCGCGAGCGAGCCTCTAAGTAGCCGCACTCCAGCCCCCATACAACGACGCCAAAACGCTCCACCAGCGCCTTCCATTACTCTAAAAACGTAAACAACATGTTTCAACACTTTTAATCAAAGATCGAACATTTACCAAAATATATTTAAAATAATCTGTTACTCTCTGTTTGTTACTCGAAAAAGACTGGCGATATCGGTGTTATAGATATATATAGCATAGATAGATTTATGTATATATGCAGATACCTGAACTAGATTGAAACGTAAGATACTTTTTTATCTGAATACCACGCGAGCAAAGCCGCGGGCTGAAGCTAGTTAAAAATAGTGTCGACATTCTACATAGAGTGATACATCTTCAAACATAGGATGATTTACTGATTTCATCATCAACTTAAACTAGACTACTGATAGCGAATTCATCATATCGGTCACACATAAGGCTGAAGAAGCCGTTACACACTTCATTCTCTCAATTAGTATTGAGATACTAGTGATTGACCTAGTGGTCTGCAGTATAAAACTTACGCAGGTGGTAATGCCGGTAGAAACACATCAGCATGTAACGCAGCAGCCAATTTGCTTGCAGCCGCAGATGCCAAGCGGCGCAGCGCCATCCGAGATCCAGGCACGTGAGCTGCACGCACCATCACGTGCCTCAGCCGAACGCACGCGCGCACGCACATCGGATCCCACGACTGCTCGATTTGTTCTGGAATAAAATTATCACAGTTAGACGATGGCAAAGTTTGACTGGGGTCACGTGGACTGCAACAATAAATGTAGGAATGTAGTCAGTCACACGATGGATGACCCCAAGGAGCGAATAATGGTTGTAGCCCGATATATCCTTATATCGATTTATGAGTTTTGAACAAGTACATCATAGAATAATGCAGTCCTTCTAATCTTAAAATGAACGCCCCTCCACAAAATGTAATTGTATTAATGTGAGAGAGGATACTTATCACAACGTTTACTTGTGTGCGTGTGTTGATTTAATTTTTTAATAAGTCATTGGACAAAATCATTTTGCGTCTATACACCTACTTTGTATGTGAGCGTAAACACATTGGAGGGTTTATTTTAAGATTAGACGAAATAGGGCCGGACATTTATATTACAAAAAATATAAAAACATTTCTCAACGATACACATAATCTGTAAGAGAATGAAAATTACATCTCAAAACGAAATAGAACTAACCTGTAATCTTGGGCAGTACAACCTTATTCAACATCGTCGGTACCAGCATGAGATCGGGATCATCCCTCACTGCGTCCTCTGAGGGCTGAGGAGGTGGAGCTTCGGCCTCATTCTCGGAGTCTGAGTCATCTGAGGTACCCGTGCGGACGCCATACATCATCAGACATCTGTCATAACATTATATTAATGAATGAATGAATGGAGATCTGAGATGTATTGAAATGATTCATGAATGAATGAAAATGCTTTATTGTACACCAATAAAAATTACAGAAACCTGTACAATGAGCGGTCTCATCGCTAGAATACGATTATTTACTAAATCATACACTCTTTATTCATCAAAATAAGTACAAACACTGACAGTCTACGATAATCATAGAGGTGTTTGTTGCACTCTTCGCTTGGAAACGGTGATACATTTGCAGTTTCACTTTAGATTGGTTAAAAAAACGTGATTTCTAATACATTTTGAACTAATAATATAACAATTCAAACAGAAATAAATAAATTATAAATAATGGGTATAGCTCACTTGTACCAATCCATCTTTTCATAGTCTTCATTGTCTTCGTCTGCAAGTGGATTCCAAAGAATGAGCTGAAACAGATATAATGGATGTTTAGCAAACATATAAACTAGCTGTCGGCTGTAATTCCTAATCACGCTAAGTGTTCACTATTGAAAGCGAAACGAGATTTCAGGGCCCTTATGGTCTGCGCACATTGGCGCACGGCGCGGTAGAGGATTTGAAATTTATCAATTGAATATCAATTTCAAATTCTTTCCCGTTCCATAAGTATAGATTAACACGGGTGTTTATCACGTAATTACCTTTAATTTATATTTCCCGACATTTCGGCTACAATAGCCATGGTCGCGGGCAGAGTCTGCCGGCAGAGTCTACGGGATAAACACCCGTGTGTCTACAGTTGTCTACTAATCACGATAGTGTGAAAAAGAATATCTTTCCCGTTCCGTTCGCCACTGTTCGCCAACCATTACTCTGCAAAACCACTTAGACATTATCGCTCCGATATATTCGTGACGGTAAGACCACCTACCTGATGCCTAACATACGGCGCCAGCAGCTTGGGCAAAGCGGCAGGCACATGAGCATCGCTATAAGCTGCCGGCGCTTGTCTCCTCCAAGCAGATAAAGCTTTGCAGACTCCTCTCGCCTCCCTCCATGCCGCCAATGCGTCTGCGAACAGCGTGTCGCACGCAGCTCGGATGCTATCTGTCAATGCGAAGTAATGTTATAAATCAAAAAGTTTCTACATTCTGAATGTTTCTATAAATAGATGATCATCCATAAATGACGTCATACGATTTTAATGATTTTATACCTCCCTCTTTTCTTTTCACATCTGGTCACATTTTTTAGGCTCCCTCCTCCCTGGATTGACGTTACATATTTTTCAATTATTTTATTTTGTTTAACATACTTAGATATTATATTATATTTTGAAATGTGACGTCATAAAAGTTAGGATCCCTCCTACCCCTTGTTAAATCAAATCAATCGTATTTTATGGATGGCCTTTAGATAGATAGAATATTAGGTATTTATTGCATAATACAAGGCGAACTTAATGCATGTTATCATTTTTCATCCAGCTGACCTTTGTGTAATTCGGAAAAGGAATTAGTTTCTCGAGAATGTCTAAAGGGGGTAGCCAGAGGTACGTCCAGCACAGTACCCACATTTGGCAGTAGTAATACAGGGCTACAGACCTCGTTCAGTGGTAGCATGATGTTGTTCCTTGGGCGGCAGTTCGTCATCACTGGAGTCTCCATCCCTATGAGCTCTGGCAGCTCCAGGTGTAGCTTCTCGTCTCAATCTGCGCGCGCGTCGTCTCCCTTCCCGCTCTGCTGTTCGTCTGATCTTTTCTGGTCCGTCGGGTTGTCTTACGACTCCAGGACGAGCTATAGAATAATTATCTGTTATTCATTTCTGTTGCTTACAATAACCTACACATCAGATCTCTCTCTAAAAAATTGTATATAAGAAAATTGAGAATTTTTCTTCTTTGATGTTGGAATACCTCTGACTTTCTACATTATACATCTTCAAAGATCTGAATGATTGGAGATCTGAGAGAATGTATGGTTGGGGATTATGGTCATCTTTTGCATGCAAAAAAAACCGAATAGAAAAAAATCCGCAATTAAATTAAATATAGTAATTTTGTATTACAAGCCAAGTAAAATATGTGTAAGAATTCCTCTTCTTCCGTCAAAGACATATCACCATTTTTAGGGTTCCGTACCCAAAGGGTAAAAACGAGACCCTATTACTAAGACTTCGCTGTCTGTCTGTCTGTCACAGGGCTGTACCTCATGAACCGTGATAGCTAGACAGTTTAAATTTTCAGATGTATTTCTGTTGCCGCTATAACAACAAATACTAAAAACAAAATAAAATAAATATTAAAGTGGGGCTCCCATACAACAAACGTGTTTTTTTGCCGTTTTTTATAGAAAATGGCACGGAACCCTTCGTGCGCGAGTCCGACTCGAACTTGGCCGGTTTTTAAATAGCATTAAAGAACTTTAAGATAAGATACCTGCTAAAGCAAGAACATCTTGAGCCTGGTCCCGTACATCAGCACGACGTCGCTCCACCAGAAAATCGTGGCGACGTCGCTGCAAAGCCAGTGCACGGCTCTCCAACGCTTCTAGTTGCGGCATCTATGACATAATACTAAGTATGTATTTACAACAAAAAAGTATAATAAGTAATTCTATCAGTAATCTGATTCCCATAGTACAAGCTTTGCTTAGTAATAAATATTTATTTACTTATTTTAATGTTATTATGAAGGCTTTATTTTGTATGTATGATCAACAACCATCTTTTGTGGGTTCGATTCCCACCCAGGACAATTATGAGATGAACATTTATTTTTGTTATGTCTGAGTGTTATAATAAACATTATTTTATGTAGATATGTATTTAGCTAAAAAAATATAATCTAATCTATCACTATTATTTGGTAAGTTTTGCGGCTAGATGGCGCTGTTTTGAAGTTTTAACAATCCTAATCCTAATAATATTATAAATGCGAAAGTTTGTGAGTTTGTATATATGTTTGTACCTCAATCAGGCCTTAACGACAAAACGGAATAAGATGAAATTTGCTGTATATGTAGATATAATGCCCGAATAAAACATTTAAAATACAAAAAACATTCCCAAATGATAAAACGCATAATGGATAATTTTGGTATAGAGGGCGCTGGTGTGCAAAACATCTGACATCCGTGTTGACATCGGTCGTTATAGCAACGTGCGTTACTCTATGCGATTATCAAAATTTGGACAGGACACCGTCTGTCGCGAGTCTGCTAGTAATTATATGTAATGTAATAATTAATGTTTTATCACTACATAGTATAAAGCAAAGTCGCTTTCCGCTTCCCGCGTCTGTATGTCTGTATGTATGTTTGCTTATATCTTTAAAACTACACAACGGATTTTGATGCGGTTTTTTTTAATAGATAGAGTAATTCAGGAGGAAGGTTTATATGTATAATAACATGCTACCCGTGCGAAGCCGGGGCGGGTCGCTAGTGTAACAATAAGAAAACTGAATCCTAGATAAATAAATGAATATTATATTGGCTGAGCTGACCTTCTCGTCCAAACACTCGACGAGATCAGTGATATATCCTCTCGCAGTCTGCGCTCGTCTATAAGCCGCGTCTAATTCGCCTCTCTTAGCAGAACGACTCTCTCTGATACTCGCCAAGTTCAGCAGCTGGTTCTGCAGTTGTTCGCGTTTGATGGCAGTGTTGATTCTGTCTAGTTGAAGCTCTTCTAATCTAAAATAACAGAGAATATTAGATAATAATCCTTAAAAAAAAATAGGATCATGACTGTAATCTCTTAGTACAGTAGATATTCTCTCAGATCTCCAGACGCTTAGATCCTTTGAAGATGTCTAGTGGGGGTCCAAAAATTATATTTGGCACATGCCCACATTTTGCAGTAGTTAGCATTCCATACGTGACGGGTTGCAAGCCCATCGCCGCTTATAAGAACACTAACTGGTTTCCTCACGATGTTATCCTTCACCGTTGTAAACACTTGTTTTTGATGCGCATATAAATTTTCACGCTTGGAGTCATCGACTACATAGCCTAATAGACGCCTAATGGCTTAATTTCTTCAAACAAACAACTCTGTCAAGTCAGTGAGGTATGAGGTACGGGGGGAGCCGGAAAAAGCATTCTAATTTCAAAATGACGTGATTCACTAGGGATGGGAAGTGTTGACATGAGTTGTCGATAGCAGTCAGAGGCACGTCCAAATATTATATTTGGCACATACCCACATTTTGCAGTAGTTAGCAGTCCATACGTGACAGGTTGCAAGCCCATCGCCGCTTATAAAAATACTTACTAGGTACTGGTTTCCTCACGATGCGATGTTTTCCTTCACCATTTTAAACACGTGTTTAAAATGGTGAATGTATAAATATCAATTGCTGTTCGTTAGTCTCGCTAAAACTCGAGAACGGCTGAACGGATTTATTTTATCTTGGTCTTTAAATATTCGTGGAGGTCTATGAAGGTTTAAAAGGTGAAAAAAAATCGAATAATTGCCGGGAAAACCTAAAAATAGCCCTTTTCTTTTTCCCATACAAAAGTTAAAAAAACGTAGAGTCCATTTGAGCTTTATTAGGTTTGATAGTACGGGAACGGGAACGGGATCGGGATCGGGATCGGGATCGAGATCGGGAACGGGAACGGGAACGGGAACGCGAACGCGAACGCGAACGCGAACGCGAATTAATTCTAAAGCGATAATATGATAAATGCGAATAGCAAATAGGTTACTTCATATCCATGTAGGTACAACGCGGGCGAAGCCGCGGACGGAAACTAGTTGGCAATAAGTAGTTTTACTAGTTAGGTCCAACTGTTGTTGTTACTACTATGTAGGTTTATCGATCATCAATTATTGAGTAGTGATACAACACTATTGACTTTCGACAAGGAAAATACCAGTCTAACTTGAGCTTGTGGTAATGGTTTTTTAGTATAAACAGACGAGATGTGCACGGGTCAAGGAAGTGGTCGGTACTACTGCAGGTTTGACGCGCGGTATTTTTTATCGGCCGTATAAGACTGACCTTTTGGATGTCAATGTTCGCCTTGCATGCGGTGTCTTTTTGGGCTGTGTAGTCGATGCTTGGAGTATACATAGAATATACATATAATATTAATAAATGAATTTAAGGCGCTCCCAGTCGACGATTATTTTTTTTCGAAACGAAAAAAGAAATACTTGTGAACAAGCCACATCTCCTATTTTATAATGTATAGTATATGTGAATAAAGATGTACCCATCTTTAATTACTTCGATAAATAATCCTACCGACCGCTGCAATGACGACAAACACACGTCGGCGCGTGGTCCGCCTTAGCTTTTCGAATAAATTAGTGATATAAATTATGTATAATTACTTATCAAAAATCTATTCTAATAGAAATCTAGATATACATATTACCTATCTTTAACAAATAAATAAATCACAAGTTGATTTTAATAGTAGGTATATAAAATATTTCGATCATAAATTCTAAAACGTATCATTTTGAAATAATATCTTTATCGTGAAAAGTTTCTGCTATTATGTTTTCAGCTTAATATAAATCTAGGTAGGAACCTGAAGTAATATACTTATAAAAATAGGAGATGTGGCTTGTTCAGAAGTATTTCTTTTTTCGTTTCGAAAAAGAGCAATCGTCGACTGGGAGCCCCTTAAAGAGAAAGTCTTACCTCTCAGTGAGGGAGATGACGAGTTGAAGCGCAGAGGTGGGCGCAGCCACAGCATCAGGGGCCGAGAGGGGGCGGAGGTGGGGGGCGGTGGGGATAAGGGGTGGGGGTGGGGGGGCCATGGCGAAAGGATTCAACTCCATCATGCCATCACCTGCACAAACTATGTTTATAAACTATTATAATAAATAATAAATATTGGCGGAATTTACACACAACACCATCTAGCCCCAAACTAAGCGAAGCTTGTACTATGGGAACCAGATAACTGATAGAATACTTATATACCTTTTTTTTTTGTAAATACATACTTATTATACATAGTAACACCCAGACACAGAACAAACATCTATGTTCATCACACAAATGTTTGCCCTGGGTGGGAATCGAACCCACAACCTACAGCGTAGAAGGCAGAATTACTACCAACTAAGCTGTGAGGCCAGTCTAATTTTATTTTTTCTATTACAATTATAACCTATACTATAATATTATAAAGAGGAAAAATTTGATTGTTTGTTTGTATCGAATAGGCTCTGAAACTACTGGACCGATTTCAAAAATTATTTCACCATTAGAATCCTACATTATCCCTGATGAACATAGGCTATAGAATATTTTCAAAAATATTAGGGATCCGTATGAAAACTTCGATAATGTAACTGCTAGTTCTAAATATATGTAGTCACGGTTTCAAAATAAGGGTGCGATATGTTGCAGTCTTAAAACCATTTTTTTTTACACGATTTTTTTATTGACAGTGTAATATTTTATCTTAAATGTTACAATTTCATTGTTTTCATATTTATTTTAAATGAAAAGATCAATTATGAGGCGCCACTGGAGGCACGAAGTCCCCATAATGAACTTAAAAGGTATTTATTTCAATTTTACAAAGATCAATTTTATAAGTCCTAAGAGCTTCATAAAGTTACGCCTGTTCCTCGCAACCAAGCCTAGAAGAATCAGGCAACAAACACGCCTTGGCGCTTATGACTTTTTATGATGTTCCTTTTTTTCAATTAAAAGCATAAACATTTGTAATTACCTGTAATATCAATTAAAGCCGGCATTGCCTTCTTTATCTGCTGCTCCTCCCATTCCTCAACCTCACTGTTGTTCTCTTCATCAGGATCTATAGCTGTAGTGCCACCTGCAACCAGAAAAATAACATAATTAGAATAAAGACCAAAGGCTATTTCATCAACTACACCCGACAAATTCACATTGTGTAACTATCAAAACATAATGGAATTTAAAAATTATATTGTTCACCGCTCTTACCAGCACTCAATGTCAGAAGAATATACAGCACTTTTGTTTGACCGTGAAAGTCTGTATTGTAATGAAAACAGTTTTCATTCAAACCTACCCCCTCACCAAAAGCTATAAAGTGACATTAAAACAGAACTACTTTAGATGCGAAAGTGATAACGCCAGACGAGTTCGTATAGCGTTTTCAATTTCGCAGTAATACTGTTTTAATATTAATTTAAGCTCTTGTGGTACAGCCTCAGCACTCACTTGTATGACTCTCTCACTCTACTCACTTGGCCTCGTTACGACCTTCCGAGTCGACCTCTGTGGCCACTAACTCCCAATAAGTTCGTGGCAGCACCTAAAGAAACCAGCATTCTTCTGTGGCCACCAACGCTTCAATAAGTTCGTGGCAGCACCGAAAGAACCCAGCGTTCCTCTGTGGCCACCAACGCTCCAATAAGTCCGTGACAGCACCTTAAGAAACCACCGTTTACTCAAATACTCACGTCGCGGTCTCCCTCGTCACCACCAATACATTCGTGGCAGCATATAAAGAACCCAGCGTTCCTCTGTGGCCACCAACACCCCCAATAAGTTCGCGGCAGCATCTAAAGAAATCAGCGTTCCTCTGTGGCCACCAACGCTCCAATAAGTTCGTGGCAGCACCTTAAGAAACCACCGTTCACTCATATACTCACGTTGCGGTTTATCGCTGGGCATATCCAGCCCCCTCACTTGTATCCGGTCCTCCTCATCATCGCCCGAGTCGTCCCCCTCCCGGATAAGCCGCGAGCCGCCGGTCGCTGGCTCCGACTGAATCGGCACAAAATCGCCGAGTTCACGCGCCTGTAAGCGACACGCTTGTTGGGATTATTCGCTCGAAGGTAGTGTGCAGTGCTGTTATAGTATCTAAGATTGTAAGAAATGGGGGGAACTCAACTTTAAAAATATATATATATACTATATCTAAATATATGCATGCAGTTCAAAGTCGCTAAGAGATAGTTGCCAAGTTATAAATTAAAACTAATTTAGATTTAAAATATATTAAATATCAATATACAATAATCTTTTTGAAAAAGTTACAATATACTACAGTTCTAGTACATTGAACATCTACACAACATATACTTGAAGTAATCTAATGAATCATTAGTACACAGCACTGCACTTGTCATATAAAAAGTACTAAACGGGTACAGTACT
This sequence comes from Hydriomena furcata, assembly GCA_912999785.1. NCBI lineage: Eukaryota > Metazoa > Arthropoda > Insecta > Lepidoptera > Geometridae > Hydriomena > Hydriomena furcata. The sequence goes on from OU538826.1 coordinate 3,247,848, forward strand.
AAGTTTAAAATTATGCGCCTCAGCTATTTTCAATCAATATGCAACCAATGGCCCGTCACCCTGTGCCTCGTCATTCACTAACTTGTTTATGCAATGTAGTAACATCCCTATATTCAATATCGGATCAGCTTTGGTGGTGTATCATCTATGACGAAAATTGCCAAGTTGCATAACTTTAAGTTTAGTACTGTATTGTCATAATGTGAAGAAAACCATGTACTTTCATATAAAGAACTTATATGATGGAGCTCATAACCATAACGAGGTTCTATGGAACTTCTTTGGCACAGAAGAAAACATATCACAACAAATCTTTTTTTAAATAGCAAATTTGCATTATTCCGTAATTGAACAAGAATGCATCAATCCAAAAAGAAAGGCTTGTCATGTTTCAATATATAAACAGCAAATAAACATGAATGAAGACAGAAATCAATCTAGTTGTCAATCTCTTTTGTACACAGTTGTAGACCAACAAATGACAGGTCAGTCAAAAGCATGTTTGATATTACAGCGCAATAAAACTCAATGAACATATCAGGGACAGTGTGGTCTGTAGCCATGCAAGGAAAATAACATCTCAAAGTATTAGAATAAATATCAATATTCTGAAAGAAACACAACATGTTAGATGCACAGTGAAAAACCAGAGGTGGCTGGCAATAGAATAGTTCATTCTGTGAGAAGAAAAATCACAACTCCAAAATATTTTTTTGCAATAAATTATATTCTCATAGTACTTTTTCAAAGAAGAAAGTCAAAAAAATCTATTTCAAAGATAAGGAAATTCGTTCATAAACATTCAAAAGCAATTTCAACTCTAGGGTCTTGGAGAGGACACTATCTGCCTGGACAAAATTTTTATGATTATTTCTCAAATCAAATTAATTGTCAATCTTCCACTATAGCATTAGACTCGAAAATTCGTTCATAGCCAAGAAAAAGCAAATAATTGGTTTTGAGGAGGACACTATCTGGACAAAAATTAAATGATTAAATCCCAACTCAATCAAATCTTCCACTATAGAATCAGACTCGAATCAGCAGCCAGCCATCGCTAGTCCCTCACCTCTCATACCTGCTGTCTGGTCTTGCGAGCAGCGTGGATGAGCGCGGCGTCAGGAATGTGCCCCTGAGCGCCCGCGAGCGCTGCTCTGACCGACTCCGCGCGGTACGTGTGGAAACCCCTATCGTCTTCCCCCTCCCCTTCGTCTTCGGAAATATCCCCAGCTCCATCGGCAGCCAACGCCTCTCTCCCGGACAGAATCAGCCCCTCCAGAGTCACTTTCTTCTTCTGTTTGATCGGCGCAGTTGCTTCCTTCTCCGAGTTGTTTGAGTTTTCCTAGAGAGTGAGATTTTTTTGTTACCAAGTTCTGATCTAAGAGATGACCACAGTTTAAGCTATGAATTTTTGAAAAGTTTTTCTATAAGTTGTAATTGTTTAGAAAAAACTGTGGTCACCTTATTAACTAAAACAAATTATACAATTATATTTAGCTCCATGCACTGTTCATCACCTGTTAAAAAACTTACCACCGTATTACAAAGATAGCATCAAGTTTTAGATAGTGTCCAGTCTTCAACAAAGTGTGATAGATATCAATCTGTAAAGCAGTGTGAGAGTGTGTAACATCATGGTACGCCTTACCTCATGACCATTACTGTCATATTTGTTACTATCACCATCTGGCAATCGCTTTCTTTCTTTATCCCTGCGTTTAGAGAGACGCTTGCTCTGGGATGATTTCTTCACTTTGAATTCCTCACAATCTTCCTCTGAAACCACAGTAAAATTAAATAAATAAATAGGATCATGAGTTCATGACCATAATCCTCAAGTACTGTAGACATCCTGATTTGATTGAGATCATCAAATGATTTCAACAGTTATGGCTTCATTGTGTTTGGCTGTGGATCACAAGTAGGTACAAAAAATCCTAGTTTGGTATTTAGGTTTAGCCAATAACTTTTTTACAATGAACAGTTACTTTGACCATTCATCTAACATTTCAGATAGAATAGACATAAAAGGTTCACATTTATGTGTTTTAATGTATAAAATATACTTATGTCAACATTTAGTGGTAGGTGAGTTACGCACTACACTACTAACAAAGTAAATTAGAGGCAGCAGTGGATTTCATAGTTTAACATGGCAGTACTAAACCTCATAAAGGGCCAAAAAAAGATTATGTACCTTCGTCGGCAAAGCTGAGGAGCGCCACACTCTTCACAGGCTTATTCTCTTTCTTATCTCTCTTTTCCTTTTTCTCCAAAGACTCCTGACTGATAATAGGCGGCGGCGGGGGCTCCAGATCACCGTCGTCATCGTCATCAGCGCAGAACACACGCCTTTGGATCTTTTTCGGCTTGCGAAACATTTTATATCAATGAGGAAGCTCGATTTTATGAAAATACAACACAAATTATACGAAAACCACAAATTAAAACCCAAGAACTCCAAATTCTCTAACTTTACTTTTACTTTACGATTCAGATTCGCAAAATTTGCATTTTGTTCAAAGACTGAGCAAGAATGAGTGAGTAACTAAAATGAATGATTGATTGAATGATTTTTGAATGAGCATATGAAAATAATGGTTTCGACCACAGGCTAAATAAGTTTTGTATTTGTACTAGAGTTGAGTTTGTATCTGGGTCAATCTCGTCAATATGACTCGATTATTTACGAAAAAAAGTTACTATCATAAATTCTGTCAAAATTTATGTTGAATATTCATGTTATTTATGTTTTGGAATCACCTAATAATTTCTGTCAAAAAGAGAAACTTTAGCTTAGAGATATGGACGACTGCTTTCTAATATTTTATAATCGATACTTGAAAAAAAAATCGATGTAAAATACATATTTATGACTTTTGACGATTCAGTCAGCACATACATATACGTGCGCATCGCATCCCTAGAATTCTAGATCAGCCATTTTTGTCCCGCACAGAAGTTCGTGCGTTTAGTTTTGGTAAGTTTCTAAATATTAATCGAAATTTATTGAAGAAATCATGTGGTTTATTTGGTTTTTACATCGTAACTGTGCTAAAGAGTATTTAAAATATTTAATTACGTGAATATTTCGTGATTTGTTTGCAAGACACGACGACACTAGCTAACGTTCGTATTTGATTGTATTGCAGTCCTTAAATTTCTACGAAGTCCCTACACCACTCAGCAAGATGGGTAGGGAGGACAAGGCTACCTGGAAGACTAACTACTTCACCAAAATCATCGTAAGTACAAGTTTTATACACTAAAATAAATAAAACATAAGGATAACCTCTAAATATGGGGTAACCAAAATGGAATTAGTTCTCAGGGAATTCTTCTTGAATGAGCGCTTTGATGCTGTGTCTCTGATTAATCTCACAAGCAATCAAACTCAATATACCTACCTACCTACTTGTTAGTTGTTTTGAATGAGAAATGAGTCATTGAACTCTCCGTGACAGAAGTACCTGATACCCCGTTTACACTCGCGTACGAGGGGCGAGACGAGCCACGAGCCCTGAGTGTGAACAGACGCTAGCGGCTCGCCTCGCGCCTCGTCTCGCCACTCGCGTCCGGAGCGGTTTTTGGGCACGAGTCAAAGGACCTCGCGGCAGACGCGAGCGTATGAAACTAATCTTTTTCTACCACTCCACAGCAACTGCTCGATGAGTACCCAAAATGTTTCATCGTGGGTGCAGACAATGTGGGTTCAACCCAGATGCAGCAGATTCGTATCTCTCTGCGAGGCAGCAGCATCGTGCTCATGGGCAAGAACACCATGATGCGCAAGGCCATCAAGGACCATCTTGAGGCCAACCCCGCGCTTGAGAAGCTGCTGCCCCACATCAAGGGAAATGTTGGCTTTGTCTTCACCCGTGGAGACCTAGTCGAAGTGAGTATTTTATGAAGCACTGTAATATAGATATTCTGTTGTAGATTCTGTTGTTAAAAAAAATAATAACTTTTTCATACAAGTTAGTCTAAATTAGCATAACCTCATAATGATAGTTCTAAAACTCGGTTTTACTTAAATTTAGTCAGCATGTAAATAATAACAGTATGAAAATCTGATCAAAAAAATATCTTGTTTGTTATAACAAAGGTCTGTCCTAATACCATGACGTTAAAATAGCGTTATGGCTTCGCTTTCAGACTAAAATAACTCTTCAAATTTATCCTAGTGTGATAGTTTTCTACATGAAAGTTGCACTGGCATTTTGAAGGTACATACTCTCAAACACAAAAGAAGAATCGAAATGTTTATTTCTGACTGCCAAATGAAGCTTAAAATGTTTGCCACTAACTAGAACATTTTTGTTTGCAGGTCCGTGACAAACTGCTGGAGAACAAAGTTCGTGCTCCTGCTCGTCCCGGTGCTATCGCTCCTCTGTCTGTCGTCATTCCGGCCCACAACACCGGTCTGGGACCTGAGAAGACTTCCTTCTTCCAGGCTTTGTCCATCCCCACTAAGATTTCCAAGGGTAAGAGCCTTAAAGTATAAGATAATGTAATTGCAGCCAAAGATCATAGATTTCATGATGATGAGTACTCTGGTCATAAGTTGTGGTTTGCTAACCCACAAAATTAATTATAAAATAACTAAAATATTGTTAAATTAATTGCTTGTTTAAAAATGTCTGTCCTAATACCATGGCGTTAATTAGCGTTATGGCTTCGCTTTCAGACAACAATAACTCTTCAAATTTATCCTAGTGTGATCATTGTCTACATGAAAATTGCACTGGCATTTTGAAGATACACAAAATTCCTTCACATATATTTTTAATGTATTTATTCTAAATGTTGAGAGTTTGGTTTAAATCAAGTAATATTTCAGGAACAATTGAAATCATCAACGATGTCCACATCCTGAAGCCCGGTGACAAGGTGGGAGCTTCCGAGGCTACCCTGCTGAACATGTTGAACATCTCTCCGTTTTCTTACGGTCTTGTGGTCAAGCAGGTATGTACATATTACATATAAAAATTTCATGCAAGACTTTGTAGCTAGTCTTATAGTTAGTAATGTCGCCATTGACGCGCATTATGACTAACCAAAGTGTTGAGTACAGGCTACTTTTTGAAAAAGAGTTCTGAGAATTTATCTTTGGGATATCATTAGCCTTGGTGTTGTTATCTGTTGTTATTGACTGATAACTTCACCTATAGCTAACACCATTCATATTCCTATAAATATCAGCAAACATGGATTGATCTAAGCATATTTTGCAGAACTAATAATACAATAAATGACTCAACTGGTTTTGTTCTTCACAGGTGTACGACTCTGGAACCATCTTCACCCCAGCTATCCTGGACATCAAGCCTGAGGATCTCCGTGAGAAGTTCATGGCTGGAGTTGCCAATGTGGCCGCTCTCTCGTTGGCCATCGGCTACCCCACTGTGGCTTCTGCTCCTCACTCCATTGTCAATGGATTCAAGAACCTGCTGGCCATTGCTGCCGCTACCGAGGTGGAGTTCAAGGAGGCTGAAACTATCAAGGAGTTCATCAAGGTAACTTATCTAGAGAAGCTTTAGTATTATACATTTCAAGAATAACACAGTAAAGGTCTTTATTTAGCTATTGAATCTTTTGTCTGTCCTAATAGCACATAGCTTAAAATAAGTTGTGTGGTTTCGCTTTCAGACTAAATTGACTCTTCAAACCTATCCTAGTGTGAGTTTTAAAATCTGAACATTGCACTGGAATCTTGGAGATACATTTTTTTGCATTACTAGCTCATAAATCCTTTAACCCTAATGCATAATGGGTCCCCGAAACGATCAAGTGCACTTGACAAGTCTACGTGCTTGAAGTGAATATTGATCGTTTACAGCGTTGACTTGACAAGTCCCGTCAAGTGATCTACGGGCTTGACCTACTTGACATAAATTTTGATTGACGGCACTTGAAGCACCTTGCGCTTGATGCGACTTGACGTGACTTGACAAGTTTTTATTCATTTGTCATTCATTTCATATCCATTATTAATTTTTGCGACGATTACTTTTCTGGGCACAAGGCGAACGACTGTGTCACGTGAACTTGATGGCACCTTGCAAGTCGCGTCAAGTCCCTCGTCAAGTGAAATCGTCAAGCATGTAGACTTGTCAAGTGCACTTGATCGTTTCGGGACCCATTAATCTACTGGTAATTATCTGTCTAAATCTCATTGTGTTATGACAGTGACACAATAGTAATTTGACAGTTGAGAATCAGTACCACTTTAAAATATCTTTTGTGTTTTTAATCATAAGGTTTCTAGTTGGTAATTGTAACTTTGTTTTGACCAGGACCCATCTAAGTTCGTCGCCGCCGCCGCTGCCTCTGCGCCCGCAGCAGCTGCTCCTGCCGCTGAGAAGAAAGAAGAAAAGAAGGTCGAAGAAGAAGAAGAGGGCTCTGACGACGACATGGGCTTCGGTCTTTTCGACTAAATGTTTAAACAGAAACCCTGGATCCTAGAACATCTTATGGGGTCCTAACATCTGGAATATTCCGTGGCGAGTTCCGCACCCGCGTGCTAGGAAGGTCAACGCCGCCGGGCTGGACAACCCAATGGCGGCCGATTTACTCCGAAACATTGCGTGTCGAAATAAATGTCACTTCACACATACATCTTGTTTTTACTGTTCCTACCATCTAGTATAGAACATACATTTTAACATCAGCCTGCGTTGTGTCCCGCAATTAACCCATCTGGTTTTTATGCCCAAACAGCGTTGAGCTGCTACCACTAAACTAGGCAAAACAATGGCATAAGCGCGCTACCTATACCTACACTTTTTTTTGGTCTGCGCTGTAGGTTCTCGATTACAGAGGTATCTTAAAATGTTGATCAATAATAAACTACAAAGTAGTAAAAATAAAACTAGGATTATTTGATTGACCATAAATATTTATTTTCCTACATGAGATCATTTACATAATGTTATGTATATAAGAGGCCTAAGTCAATGACCCAGTAATAAATGCATTGTATGAATGTATTTTTTTCTAAATGTAATGTACAACTGTAATAATAGTAATCAACAAGAAAGTCGTAATCCTCTACTACACTAAGAGGTGTGCGCCGCGCACGACTACACTGCACGCAAGCCTCAGCTTGCCTCAAAATTTGTCATACTTTAGACATTTCAATCTTTATCCAATCTCATAGGCTCACCTGAAACCCTATTTACATTTATATGCTCTAACATCAGAGAGAGATAAATTGAATGGAACCGCATCCACACATCACATTAATTATGTTTCTACCTTGATTAATATCATATTATAAAACTATTGGTAGGTATACCAAACATTGTTATTTACATCTTTATTCTTGATTTGCTATTCTAGTCACATCAAATGCTAATTTAACAGCCCCTTCATCATCCCTGAAGTATATTATACGAGCAATGGAACCACCGACCAGAGGCTGTTTTGATTTTGTCATAAATAACATCCCATCCATAAAACTGTTAGGTCTGTTGGTGCTTATCCTTTTAATATCTTTCATCAGCTCGATCCTGTATGTGCACAGTATAGCATTAGCATAACCATCCTTGTTTACTGTAGTGCTTTTATAAGCTGTTCCTTCAGAGTATACACTGACCTCTGTAGGATCTGATAATACAACATATTTCAAGGTACTGATGTCAACAAAGTAGTTCATGCTTACTCTATACTTGTTTACAAATTCTGCCATCCTGAACTTGCTGACGTTTGCGTCATACAGCATATTGTTGACGTCGAGCCAACGACTGCTGATAAGTTGACCAACAATGCCCACTCTGGCTGGCATGTACAGACCGTTGCTATAAAGGTAATTATTCTTTAACTTGATAGCTATGGTTCTTAGGCGGGTATCGATATCCCCGCCTAGTTCTAGAATATGGGTGAAAATAGCGTGATATTTCTCGACTCCCATTTCTTCAATGGCCCAGTCGTTGCCCATTAGGATGGTAATATTGCTAAGAGCAATATTGTTTTGTTTGAATACTTTGATAAAAAACTTTTTGTCATATTCGTTCTTGGCACAACAAATAAGTGAAGATGCGCCGCGCTTCATCATGAGCAAGCCGAATACCGGGAAAGGGCACAGATCGGCGATACGAATCTGTGTAATGTCAGCTATTTGACATAAATAAACACTAGCCACAGCAATAGTGCCTGTTATTAAATCTATATAGACTTCATCATTCAAAAACCGGATAACTTCAGGAGATACTCTTATAATTTTAGCATCATTGCTTGGCTTTAATGTGAAATGTCCTCTGTTCATGAGAAATTCAAACTTTAATAAATCACCTCCTTTTACAGCTCTGGGTAACTCATCAAAGAAGACTGCCTGTTGCCAAGCATTCGCTCTATTTTCTGATCTTGGGTCAGTTGTGATAGTGATTGAATCTTTCAAGTATAAATTGAACCAACCAACAATTATATCTATAGTTCCATATTCAGTCACTTTGAGCTCAACTTCGTAGGGCTCAGTCCTGTTTAGATGCATTTCGACATCTTTCAAATCGTTGAAGTTAACATTAAGAACAGATTGTGGTTTAGTTAAATATTTAATATTCCTCTGGAGATGGACATCCTCGCAGTCATATGTTTCATCTGGTAGTAAAACATGGACGTTCATGTTCTCGAGATTCAAGATTGTTTTTGCTTTTGAGCTCATCTGATACTTCATGTTTAGGTGATTGCACTGAGCTCCTGCAATAAAAAATTCCGCACTATTTGGAATGATGCGGGCTTGTTCCGACAACAAGGTTGGCCAGGCATGCTGTAGCATTTGGAGCACATGTTCTCCAAACAATCCTGCATCAAACATCTCTGTGAGCAGGAGAGTAGCTTTTCCATTCAGATCTTTACTGTCCATCGCAGTAGACATTTTATTCAATATCTTGATATCACCATGTAACTTATTCCTTTGCAAAATATTCTCAGCTAATTCTGTCATTGTTTCTGAACCGTCACATGCCACAATACCATTGGCCCCACCTTCACAAGCGTATATCGCTAGGAGGCCTGTTCCTGTGCCAACATCAATAACTTTATCCCCCCTGGGAATTAGTTCCTCATGGATCGCTCTTCTGTAGGCCTCATTGCGAAGGTTATCATTCAACATCCTAAAGTGCCACCTCTCAACCAGTAAGTTTTTAACGGAGTTAAGATTCTTTTCTGCCATGACATGTATAGGGTTAATATGCAATACTTTCTCAAAATGAGCCCAAGATTCTTTGTAGAAGCCATACTTGAATAGATACCTCCCGATGTCATTCAACAAGTTGTCATTTTCGGGATATATTTTCATGACTTTTTCAAAGTTTGCGAATATGTCTTCCACTCGGCCGCGCACTGCCAGTTCAGTGTTCAGTTTTTCGAGGATTCCGTGAACTTCGACATAAAGATTGGTCGCGGCGCCTGGGTTTCGTGTTAGCGCTACGAGAAACACTTCCAAAGCTTTGCCGTAAAGTTCAGCGCCTCCCAAACTCCGGGCCAGTTCGATGAATTCTACTGATAAAGCATCCATTGCGAATCTAGAAAACCAGAAGGAACAGGTTTTATTGGAGTTTTATTCAATGTTTATCTTTAGTAAAATAATTATTAGATATTAGATTATTGTAGTGCCCTAGCGGGGTCCACGTTGAGAAACTCTGTGATACCTATGACCATTGTAACCAACGGGAGCAATAAATAAATGAACATGATTAGGAAGGTAAGTTTTTGTACAAATCCATCACAAGCAAGGGGTTAACTTACAATCACAACCAACAGGTGGTATTCAACGGAGACCAGAACACTGCTGGCATCATTTAATTTGACGGCATATTCAGTTAGACTAGACTCTTGCTTAGTTCGTTTTAGTTACAGTAAATCAATCACATTTGAATGGAACACTTTAGCAATGAAAATTTATTAATTCGACAACACAAACACTTGACAAACACAACTAACACAAGTACACAACACAACCGACCGACGTCGACATGACAATGACAGACAAGATTGAAATTGAAACAAACAAAAGCCGTGTCTCCTGTGCGTGTTTGCCCACAGTAATAATAATATAATGAAATATTGGACATTTCACACAGCGCCATCTAGCCCCAAACTAAGCATAGCTTGTACTATGGGAAATTGGGAACCAGGAAACATGTTTGTTTGTAGTGTAAACTGTACTGTACTACATAAATATGCTCTTTGACTAGCACGTTAGTAGCATTGCGCTCGGTGAGCCTTGGTAGCGCAAAATGCGATTAGAAATAAATACATGAGATTTTTTTATTGCTTTATAAGCACTCAACTCGCAGAATGACCTGGGAGGGGCTGCTTGAGTTGTGATTGTGCCTTATTAACATTTTAGAGCCATGGTGAATTGTTATAAATGAACTTGGGCTCTCCTACAAGTATAAACAAAAACAAATAATATTACATTACATTTATTATTTGTCATATTTATTTTACTATCAACTAATAACAACTGTTGACCATAATCCACACATGAGATCAGTAACGCCTTTGCAATGAAAGGATTTTTTGTAACCTTGCACCATAGGGTGTTTGTCTACTGAGAGTCCTAACTGTCCATATTTATTGTTACCAGCAGTCCAAACAGTGTCATCGTCGAGTAAAACTGCTGAATGTCTTGATCCGCAAGAAATGTCTTTTACATTTTTCATAATTTCCACACCATCCTCAAAGATATCTACTAATGTTGGCACAGAGCAACTTTTTAGTGTATCTTTGTTTCCTTTTTCTATGATTCCTAGCTGGCCAGTGTCGTTCCATCCCCAAGCATACAAGTCTCCAAATTCACTCAGAGCAAGAGAATGCCAGCCTCCTGCTGCAATTTTTTTTACTTTTATGCCAGATATAGCCTCTACTATTGTTGGTGAATCTAGTATGTTTACATCACCATGCCCAAGTTGCAATCTCCTGAAATAAAATACAGGAATGTTTAGGGTACCAAGTTTTATAATTCATATTTATTTCAAGAAAACATAATATATCTTACCGCCCATTACCCCAAGTATAAACCTCTCCAGCATCTGTAAGTAGTATGCAGTGTTCATAGCCACACTGGACATCTATCACCCTCCCTGTACAATGACTTGTATCAACATAACTCGGTAGCAAGCCACTGTACACCACTCCCTCAGTTGTCAGGAACAGAAACAAATCATTGCAAGCAACCACTTTTAGAATGCTATCATCTTTCTTTTGCTTTTTAGGCTCCTTCTCAAATGGAACTTCTGTATCGAGCTTGATCTTTTTAACATTATTTTTGTTTTCTAAATTGATTGACCAAATCGTGTGTGTGTTTTTATTTACGACAACTAACCTGTAATCGTTTCCGACTACAGAAATATCGGAGTTTACACATTCGGCAGGAAGCGCTATCTTTTGGCACTGGTTTTCCAAGCCATTCCAAGCTCCGACGGCATAGAATTCGTTGTCACATTGAAGAATGTTGTACGACCAACTTATGTAAACAAGTCTTGCGTTTTTCTCACAAAATTCACTATCATCTCTTTTTGGGATTGCACGAAAGCCGTCAATTATAATATTTTCCTTTGCAATCCATTGACCAAACAGATTACTGCCTGTAACATAGTACATCTTCATCAGAATATAAATGTTTGTTCTTTTTATCTCTAAAAAGAGCAAAATAACTTTTTGAGTTCGATTGCCTTCTTGATTAATTCTTGTGAGTGCCAGCCCACATAAATGTAAATGCTCTTTGTGCACTTATATGCTCTTTGCTTATCTTTGCTTTGTGCCAGCCCTTTTATGCTCTTTGAGTGCCAGTGCCAGTGCCTGCCAACAATGCCAAGCCGAAGCCAAACAAAAACAAAACATCACATCAGCTTTTTTTTTTTTGGCTGAGGTGGTTTTGTTATTGTCAACATGTCACAGTCACAGAAGATTAAAATCCCGTACTAAGTTAAATTCAAATTTATTTAATTAATAGTGTAATAAAACAAGTGAAGAAGAAGAAGTGTGGCAGCAGGCAGATGCCACTCTACAATGTCGAATGAAAGACATATTATCAAACCAATAATGCACGACCTGATCGTGTGGACCAGAAGACTATAAATTGGCCATCATGGCCAGAGCCCAGCCAGGGCCCAGGGGCCAGGGGTGAAGAGAGGAGCCAAAGAGCACGATCGACGAATGAATGAAGGACAAACAAACGAAACATTCATTCCTTTATCTTCTTGTTTCTTGTGCTCTTTGGTTTCTTGTTGAACTGAACTGAACAGACTTTTGGAAAATGGCTTGGTCGGATTGTGCCGGTGGAAAAGAATTACTATAGTCTCACTCGAAGCCGCGGAGCATAGCACCTTCCAAAATCTTCGAGGAACTCATTTAGATCCGCCATATATATTTATGTTTCACTCAGAGGAGTGTTTGTACTGTGTTGTGTGGTAAATGTGATGTTACAGTGAAATGAAGGCTAGTGAGATCAAATCAATATGGCCCTCAAACTTGGAAAATGCAGGCTTTGCCTCAAGCTCGGGGACTTCTACTCCATATTCACGGTTGATAATGATGTTCAACTGTCCGAGATGGTCATGGAATGTTCCAAGATAAAGGTATGTGTAAGTCAACCTCTTGAAAAGACGTAAGAGAATTACGATTAATTATCTGAATACTGAATCTTAGTGGAATAGAAATGTAATGAAAATAGAAAGTAGATTTCGAACCATAAAAGAGGATAATCATATAAATATTTCGAAATCTATATCCTCTGATCCATCTATATCCTGACAAGCACTAGATAGCACTACAAAATAGCACCACATTCAAATGATTCAAATATTAGTCCAGTTCTCTCTCTGGAATCTGACAGAAATGCTTTTGAATTTTATTTTCCTTTGTATTTTATGTGCCAAAGAAGAAAAATAATTTATTGATGACAAGTTTATTGCAATCCATACACCCAAGCTGCTAGTGATCTTCCAACCAGCATCACTCATTAGTTTAAAATTTTTAAAGAGTCAAATAGTAGGTACTTCAATCCATAAAATTCAGAATTAATTTACTTATTGTTTTCTCTATTATCAGCTGGGTTACAATATTTACTGCAACACCTTTGTTTTAGAAACAGATTATCTAAACAGTGTTTATACACTACTGTGTTTCTAATTAATAAATATTTGTAGGCATTTCACAAAGCGCCAACTAACTCCAAACCAAGCACTATGGGAACCAGATAACTGGTAGTTTTTCTATAGAATTCCTGTTCACAGAGTTAAAAGACACACCAGCATCTGGTGAATTAGTGTCAAGAAGTCTGAAGACTACTCAATTTAGTTTGTCATTGTTAGGTGAAGAAAGATAGACAGCTGTCTTTGTTGCCTAGTCTTTCTAGACTTGGATATGAAGAATAGGTGTAAAATATTAAACAATGAATAATTATAAATAAATAAATGTTGGTGGACATATCACACATCACCATCTAGCTCGAAACTACGCAAAACTTGTACAATTGGAACTAAATAACTGATAGAATAATTATATCCTTTTTTTTTAAATACCTACTTTAATTATTATACATAACACCCAGACACAGATCAAACACAAATGTTTATCCTGGGTTAGAATCAAACCCACAACTTACAGCGCAGTAGGCAGAACTACTACCAACTGAGCTGTAAAGCCAGTCACACAAAATGATCCACATGATTTTATAAAAAAAAAACCATTGATTTTGATCAACTTCAAGTGTATGAAACATAACAATCAATCAACATTCCATTTCAAAGTTTGATAATTAAACTATGATTACTAAAAACATCTAGGCTGAAGATTCATGTAATGTATCCATTTACAAAGTTTTACCCAGTTTCTCTCAGACCTGTTTCAGTTTATCAGCATTTCAGAAACTAGTGTTTTTGTCTGTAGATATCTGCTTAATAACTACATATTTAATATCTTTTATTTCATAACTGTCTAAGCAGGGTAAGAAATGAACATGAAATTTTAGGTCTATGATGGAGATGGGCTACCTGATAAAGTATGCTCCGAATGCATACAGAAGCTTAGCAGCGCTTACATATTCAAGCAGCAATGCGAGAGATCAGATCAGGAGCTGCGGCGAAACTATGTTCCACCACCAGGTACACATTTGTCCTCAAATAACTTCCAGGCTAATTTATTACCAGAGATTTGTAATATTAAGGCCCTGTATGTCGACGATTGCTCTTTTTCGAAACGAAAGTAGTTGTTTCCGAAGTATTTCTTTTTTCGTTTCGAAAAAGAGCAATCGTCGACATACAGGGCCTTAAGCTAAATGCTTTTCCAGGTTTCAGTATAAGTCCACCACCACCAATTAACCGACAAAGCAGCGATTCGGCCTTCTCAACTCATACAGATAGCTCAAACCTTAAAACCTCTTTCACTGAAAATAAAGTAACACCAGTCAGCAGAAATAGAAAGAGAAGCGTCGAAAGCGACAACGCTTCAGTCGGTAGTCGATCTCAAGATAACAGTAGACCCAGCAGCTCTAAACGCGTAGAAGAACTCAGGAAATCGCAGAAGCCAAAACGACCGCGGTATTCCGTGGACTCCGATTATGAAGACAACGGTGCTTCTAGCTTCGTAAACGAAACCGATTCGGACGAGCCTCTATTCAAAAATGAACACAGCTGCCCACACTGCCCAAAGACCTTCAAATGGATGAAGAGTCTGAAGGTACATATAGCTCAAAAGCACACGGCGAAGAAGCCGAACTCGCGGCAAGAGATGGTCGTCAACATACCTATAAGAAGCATGGACCCGCCAGAAAACGATGAAGATCAAATGAATTGCGACAAGTGTGGGAAAAAGTTTAAACTGAAGATCATGCTGAAGCGCCACCAGGAGTCGTGTCAAAAGTCACCGGTTAAGTCGTTACTAAAATCGCCTATGAAAGAACTGGTGATAACTTTAGAGCCGATAGACGCTGTGCATCAACAACGCAATAAGAAACCGACGTGTGAATACTGCACCGCCCAGTTCAAAACGGTAGAAAACTTGGAGAAACATCTACGAGTGGTTCACGCAGCGACGCGTAAGAAGGAAAAGACGGAGAACGAACGTAAAGGTCCTCTGATATGCATCTATTGCAGCAAAGATTTCGCAGATTACTACGTTTACAGTTCGCATTTCAACGGCTGTCCTATGAAGGAAAACCTGACTGCTTACCAATGTCCCATGTGTCCCAAGCAATGTACTCGGGTGAACGCTTACGTGAACCACGTTAAGAGCACACACTACTTTGGCTCCGGTACTAAGGTAGAGGTGCCTCTACCGACATCCAACCAGACGGTCCAGGAGTTTGAATGCCGAATGTGTGGCAAGAAGCTGGCTACGCAAGCGTTGCTTATCACGCACTTGGCCAAGCACATGTCAGTTGAGGACGATGATAATATGACTGTTGATGATGACGATTTTGATTCGAGGTGGGTATTCTTAATTGGAAAGTCTAGTATATACAGTCGTGGTCAACTAATTAGGGACATGCAAGATAGTGAAGAACAATAACCGGTTATGTACATACAAATATAAAACCCTATTGATTTCTCAGTAACTATTATTTGCATAATTTGGTCCGATTTTTATGCTTTAAATGGCTGTAAATAAAATAATAAATAAATAGAAAAAAGTATTTAATATCAAAGGTTGAACATGTATTCAATTTTAAGGTATAATTCTGTAGCTGGACATTTAATTAAGGACAGTAAACTATAATGAAAAATAGAGTTAAACAAAACTAATAATCTGCAGTATTATAATATCTTTAACAGCTCCATTTTATTACGTGTAAAATCAGTACCCAGTAGCAAAACCTTTGTTAGTAATTACCGCTTGACACCGATGTGGCATAGACATTATCAGTTTCTGGCATGTTTCGACAGGAATGTTTGCCCATGCCTCACAAAAAGCTTCATTAAGTTCATCTAAAGTTGTGGTACGATAAGTGGCTACTTTTTTCTTGATTTCGTGCCAAAGGTGCTCGATTGGGTTAAGGTCCGGGCTATTTGCTGGCCAATCTAGCACCGATACTGACTGACTGGTAAGAAACGACGTGACTGAACGGGCGGTATGTTTCGGGTCGTTATCATGCTGAAACGTCCATATAATAGGGAGATGCTCCTCAGCATAGGGAAGCATCGTTTCCTCCAATATTGCCTTGTATTGATGTTGGTCTAAGTTACCCTGAACTTTCCTCACAGGTCCCACTCCACGTTCAGAAAATGAACCCCACATTTTAATGTTTCCACCGCCATGTTTCACCTGCTTTTTTGTGAATCTTGGATTCATTTCCGCTTTTACTGGACGCCGTACGTATTGCCTTCCATCTGAAGAAATCAAATTAACCTTGGTCTCGTCAGAGAATAATACATGTTGCCATTGGGCGTAGGTCCAATGTCCATATTTACGTGCAAACGCCAAACGAGCATTTCTATGTTCTTTCTTCAACAACGGTACTTTGCGAGCCACTCTTCCGAACAACCCTGCTTCTACCAGACGTCGTCGAACGGTCCTCGCTGAGACACCAGCTCTTTCGTTTGTCCCAAACACTTCGTGTTTAATTAAAATAGAGCCTAGAAACGGATCTTTCTTAGCTAACCTGGTTATCATTCTATCTTCTTGCGGAGTTGTTTTTCTCGATCTTTTTGTTCTGGGCACATTTAAATCTGTGTTATTGCGTCTGACATGTTGCACTGCATTGTATACCATAGTTTTTGAACAATTTAAATGTTCTGCTATCCTTCGGTATGGCCAACCATGCTCGACAACAAACTTCATGATAATTTTTCGTAGTGTTGGATCGCAACTTTTATTTTTACCCATTTTTCTTCAAAATATTTTTCAAAACTTAAAATAAATATCGGGATTGCCGCCAAAACTACCACGAAACAATAAGAGAAGAAGTAAAAAAGTATTGAGATTCAAATTTTGAAAATATAGAACGCAATATCTCAAGTGTCCCTAATTAAATGGCCAGCCAGCATTATTTGAACAAATAGCACTACGATAATCTATCAGCTATACTGTAAAGAGGTTTAATGTTTAAGAAGTTGTTATTGTTTGTATAATCGGGCACATAAATGACTAATTATACTTACATGTAAGAGATATGGAATATGGTTTAGACTCGTTGGAAAATAAAAAATAAATTCACAATTCGGTTTAACCAAAGAGTGTCCCTAATTAGTTGACCACGACTGTATATTTTGTGTGTGTATATATATTCTCAATAGTGGCTATCTCAGTATGATTATTCAAAGTTACATAGTTTGAGTAAAGATAGTCAAGATATTATACGAGATTAGATGAACATAGAAGTACTTGTAGCTAAAATTCAAATTCAATAATCATTTATTTTAATAAATTCACAAGGATCACTTTGAAACGTCTTAGAAACTAGGTAAAGCTACGCCTGTTCTTCTCGACCAAGTCTAGAAGAATCAGACAACAAACACGGCTTGGGGTCTATAATTTTTTTCAATGATTCCTTTCCTTAATGCTTTGTAGAGCTCCAGTGTGGTGCCGATCGAACAAGGTGAAGGCTCAAACAAGAATAATAATTAAAAGTACTAACCGAGTACGTACAGTAATAGATGTAGTTTGATAGCACTTTATGTATTTGTGGAGAAATTGGTTGAAAACCCAAACTGCGACACATGTAATATTAAGGAGGATGTCTACCATCTGCTTATGGAGTGCGCCCGGAGCGCAATGATGAGGGAAAACTTAAAACAGTTTGTGGAGGTTAATTGGCTTGATGTGGGCCTGTTTCAGGGCGTGTTGGCGGCTCCGACATCGGATGCGGCTAACATGCTCTACAGGTCCATATTAGGGCTGGTTAATCAAGATATGGCGTAGTGTACGTTAGTCGGGAGGACATTATGGAACCGACATGGTCGGATACCGACAAAGGTTCCTTAAAAAAAATAGAATAAAAAAAAAAAATGTATTTGTGATTTCAGAGATGACACAGTAGCTGATGACGCCATGTCAGTCCTATCCGCGCCCAGCTCGCAAGCCTCTCAGGCCTCCCAATCGGGCCCCGTCAAGTGCCGCTTCTGTGACAAGGAGTTCACTTACAGAAAATCCCTCGCCTCCCACGAACTGAAACATACCGAAGATAAAATAACCGTGAAAACGGAACCCCCCGATAAACCGCCCGATGCGAACCTCCTCACAGAGACTAACGCCCAATACGCTAAAGAATTCGACTCTGAATCTAGTCAAGACGAGGGAGACGAGGACAATACGTGCGATATTTGCGAGAAGCAGTTCTCATACAAACGGCTGCTGATCCAACACAAACGCACAAAGCATACCATGGTCGCTGGTATGAAGCGAGCGAAAATCAGCCTTAAAGACTGCTCGGTGCGCTGTCTGATCTGCGAGGAGGAGATGAAAGTGAGTGCTATAAACGAGCACAATCAGAAGCATATTTCGGTGAATATTAAGCCGCGGAATATTTACACTTGCGCAGAGTGTGCTCAGAAGTTTAAGAGTTGTAGCAACCTGGCCAATCACATCAAGTTGGTTCATAGGTAAGCACCCAATATACTAACCCTTGGTCACAATAAATCGTAGAGTGTTGGAAGAGAGAACGATGCTGTTGCGATGGTCAAGTACCATTTTGTATCTGTAACTAAATCTAATTGCAAAACGGAAAAATGTATCATCACTTTTAACATTGCCCCTGCGCTCGTTAGTAACATCGTTAGTAACATACGCGTAAAGAACGGACATTGGTTGCATTCTTATTAATTCGGAAACGCGCAAATTGCTGAGGCGCCTAATTTTAATCGTAGTAAATACTGTATGAATCTTATTTCGTATTAAAAAAATGTTTTGTTTTCTAGGTTGAAGCAAGCGGAGGTGCCGAAGCAATTCGCTGGTGTGGATATGGCGGATTTTTGTGAGGTCGTTGTGACAAAGGCGGAACCCCTGGACGAATCCCAGAGTCACAACGGCTATGGAGAGGTTCCGCTGAATGCAGCCCCAACTGTTAACCTTACCGGGTTCACCTGTCCTATATGTGGAAAGAAAATGCCCACTCTCATCTCACTCAAGAGGCATGTGAATTGGCACTCGTTTGTTGGTAACAATTTGGAGTCGAAGCACGAATGTTTCGTGTGCAAGGAGGTGAGACAATCAAATTATGTTATCTAGACACACGGCAGCGTGTCCAGCCAAGTTCAAAGAAAAGCGCCGTGTGTATTTACACGAAACATTTCGAGCTACTTTTGACTCCTTCATAATATAATTTATGTTATTTACTGTTAAAGCTCAAAAATCTCAAAACAGGATACATGCGGTTATTTCAATTATATAAACCGTTATTAAATACAAAAATTACAAAATACGCAAGCTAAAATGTTCTATGTATTTATGGAACTTGACCCACAATGAATGCAAATAAAATCTACATTATAAATTAGCCTTAGATTTGATAATCAATTCTTTTCTTCTCTTCTTGCAGACTTTCAAATTCAAAGGCCACTTCAAGATCCACATGCGCGTCCATTACAAAGACACCAACCTGGACCCGGCACTCCTAACCTGCAGCATTTGCCAACGGAAGAGCAAGCATCTCCGAGCTGCTCAGGCGCACATGAACTGGCACAAACAAACACGCTTCCAGACCAAAGACTACCAGTGCTCGATTTGCAAACGAGTCTTCCAGTACCGACGAGTCTACCTTTCCCACATGGCAATCCATTATAAGAAGGGAGAGAGCGGCCAGAATACAATCGTTGGAGACATGGTCCCGAATAACCAAGATCGGACCACTTTTGATGGTACCTTCAGCTGCCAGTTGTGCGGAAAGGTCTGCGATTCGGAAAACTCACTCAAATGCCACACCAGTTGGCACAAATCGAAGACGCTGCTCTACGGAGCGCGGCATGAATGCCAAATGTGCCATCTCCAGTTCACGAACAAACGGCATTTGGAGCTACACACTCGCTCGCATTACGAAGACCCGAACGGTGAATTCAAATGCAATATTTGCGGAAAAGGATTCATCGACGAGGAGTACCATCGGCGGCACGTGAAGGGTCACAACTTTGATCACCAGTCACATAAGAAGAGAATTGAAAATCTGAGAAAGGGGAAAGTGAAGTGTCCGATCTGTAACCGGTACTATCCGGATCTTGTGAAGTTGATCCGGCACCTCAGACGCACTCATCCAGAGAGCAAAATGATTAAAGAGGACCCAGACGCGCCACCGCCGAAGTACTATTCCTGCAAGCTATGTGCCAAATCGTTCTACGATGAGAAGAGACTAAAGAGCCACGAGGAATCACATCTGCGCAAACCCTCCTTCCTCAAATGCAAGTTTTGCGGACACAAAACCATCTCCATGAAGGGACACCATATTCACATCAAGACGAAGCACATGACTAAGAAGTATGTGGAAAATCCTTTGAAGTGCACGCAGTGTGAAGAGGTGTTTGTGTGGGGATACGCTTTGCATCATCATCTGCGCGATGTGCACGGCATTAACGAGACCTGGATCGCCGAACGGACCGAGGCGACTCTTGAAGGACCACTGAAAGATCTCCAGTGCTCCATCTGTCTGAAAGTTCTCGCCAGTAAGGGCAACTTTGAACGACACATCGACTACCACAACACCCTGCGTTGTAACTACTGCTTCGAGTACTTCAGCACGCTTCGCTTCCTCGAAGGCCATCTCGCGTTCGGCTGCGATAAGAAGAAGCTGATCGGAGACGTGGACCCCTATCCGAAGCGAGTCAAATGCGAAATATGCTACAAGGCGTTCAGCCTTCAAGTCAAGTTAGATTGCCATCTTAGAACGCAGCACAATATAAAAGTGAATAAGGAACAATCAGCGGAAAAGCAGGAGTTGGTCTGCGACTATTGTTTCAAAGCGTTTGAGAATGAACACGCGTTGAGCGGGCACAAGGTCTACCACAGAACCGTCGGTTACTTCGGCTGCATATACTGCCCGAGGAAATTCATCACCCAAACAGCCTACAGAAAGCACAAGAACAACCACTTCACCACACATAACGTCGATAATCCCACCAAATGTGAGCACTGTGACGAAACATTTGTACAGTTTAGAGAGATGATATACCACATGAGAGATGTTCACGGCGATGACAAGGAATGGATCGTGATGCCGAAAGATTCCATCGAAGAGACCTGCACTATCTGTCACAAGACATTCTTCAACCTGCACAAGCACATGGATTACCACGAGGAGAACAAATGCAAGAAATGCAACGAGTACTTCTTCTCAACTGTAGACTACGATAACCATCTCTGCGCTATTGAAAGTGACAACGAAGAAGTTCCTGGTGTAGTCAACCACGGAATGCCGTACGAGGAATGCAAGTTCTGCTTCAAGCCGATAACAAAGAAAGATTCCAAAAAGAAACATGACATGTTACATCGTACTTCAGGTGCGATTTCGTGTCGGTTCTGCCATCTGAAGTTCAAGACTCTTGACGCGTTCAACATACACTCGTTCTCACACCGCAGCAGGAAATACAACAAGAAACCGATCAAATGCCGCGTATGCAAGGAGCGTTTTGTTAAGTACGGTCCGTTCATCAAGCACATGAGAACTGTCCACAAATCTACGAAGAAAACGCATTACCGCGCGTTAGTAAAACCAGAACGTTGCGTTATCTGCGGTGACGAGTTCCCCAACTTGCACAACCATTATCGCGCGCATTTGACCAATCAGTGTCAGTTCTGTTTAAAATACTTCACCTCCTCAAAGCTCTTCGCGAAACACAATTGCGACAAAATCGACGAGGACCACACCAAGGTCTTCACTTCGGACGAAAACTTGATGGCGCTTATCAACTCGTACTCGCCTCGAGACTTGAAAGATGATGAGAAGTTCTATGGTTACACCGATGACGATGAAGACGTTGAGACTGATCTGCCGGTAGTGATGACGGAGGCTCAGGATAAGAAGGTTCGAACTTATGGTCGGAAACCAGTGAAAGATAGCCAGGAGGCACAAATTGAGAGGAATCTTCACATGATGGTGCAATCACCGATAATATCCGACGTTCTATCGCTTTACCAGACAGAAGAGGAGAATGACGACAAGGGTGGGGGAATGGGAGACATTGTCAATCTGACCGATGACGATTCTATGGATATGAACGATATAGCGGCGCCTGTCGTTGTAATCGATGACTAATTTACTGAGACATATTTATTTGTGGTAGACGAGTACATAACCAGGTCTTTGACCAAACGAATAATTAACCAGCAATAAATAAATATACTAGAAAAGGTTCCCATTCGTTTTATGGAACATGACGTTATCATACAAATAAGACAATTTTTTTTTTGTTTTTTTAAGGACTAGTTAAATAGCATTTTATCGAACTCGCTTGTCGGTGACGTCATTGTACTAATTAGACAATGCAATCAAGTATGCTTTTTGATTCCTATTAGTGATGTTATAAGGCCCAGTTAAAAGAAAAAGTGTGACGTAATATATTAAGGTCTATTTGACACCGCGCGGTTTATTTATGTAGGTCTAAATTAGAACCGATATTTCTAAAAGTATATTTAAACGTACCAAGTGAATTATCAACAAAACAGTCGTAATTTATATTTAACTCCTAAATAATCGTTTTTGGGATGTGGATAGGCTAGAGTTAGAGACAAGTGTGAAGTTGTGTGTGTACTACCACGCCTTAAAACGGTTTAGTTAAGTTTTCGCACACTGCCATCTAAACTAATATTATAGATAAATAGATTTACTTAAAATTCTAGATTCTGAAAATACGAAAGACCTACGACCGACATTTGCTATTTTGAGTATTTCCGTTACGAAATCTACTTGTACTTTGTACTAGATCTGTTCAATTAAATAGCAATTAATTGTTTGTATATAGTAAATAACACTTATGAAAGGTTGCATGAATTTTCTAGTTGTCTCTTAAATTCTCTTGACATTATAATTAGGATCGAAACATGCTATTTAGAAATAGCAGTTTGTTTTATAAAATTAAGAATATTTAAACTATAAATAATGTTAAATCCTAAATGACTCGGTATACCAAGTCGATGCAGTATACAATTCACATCATACATTGAACCAATTGTGACGCGGACAGAGGGCGCAATGGGTGCAACCTCCTTACGATTCTTTAATTCCAATTTCAAAATCAAGTAATATTACATTATTACTTATAATAAACTCGTCAAAGTATTTTTTGTGTAGAACGAAATTTCTGGAAGTGGTAGCATAGTCTACAAATTGGCAACTATTGAGAATAGGTATATAATATAGTAAGAAGAATGGTTTGGTTTGGGAATACAATTTTGACACTTGATGCGATTATCTAACTGAATAATCTCTTTTGTAAATATCTACTTTTTTTTCACCTTATTAGTTTATGCAACAGTGAATGTGCATTGTGGTGCCGTACATTTAATATATAATAGGTATAATGCCAATGCATTTTTAATAAGCTCTATCTTATTAACGAGGAAATATAAGTCAGTAGATTCCATCTATATTTAGTCTAAACATTATAGTATGCTCGGTACTTATATTAATGTGGAGTGGGATATTGTGGTTTTATAAATAGTATAACTCTAGATTGGGAAACATCTCATTTGTAATTAGTGGTTTTTATATTGTACATACATTAGAAAAACCTTTTTTAGCTTTGAATAAGTAATTGAAAAATCTTTAGTCGCGACATTTGACTAGAGCCTGCTATTACACAATAAGCATTACTTTTGGGAACTTAACTTGATTTAGGTAGGTTATAACATTCTTTAGCATAGGTAGTGAGCCAGATAATTACCCTCGTATTCCAGAACGACACTATGAGAACACGCACCCACAGTGGACGAAATCTTTTTTCATAAACATCACTTTATGTGTTGAGCGGCACTATGGCGCACGCTACCGTGTGCCTCTAGAGCTCAACTTTGGCTAGAGGCACACGACAATGTGCCTCTAGTCACACTATGCAGTGTCGCACAACACATAAAGTGATTTTTATGAAAAAAGATTTCGTCCACTGTGGGTGCGTGTTCTCATAGTGTCGTTCTTGAATACGAGGGTTAATCATAGAATAATACTTTCTTTTCTACGAACGTGACGGAGCCAGAAGGGAGCCACTCTCCCGTATCGGGCACAAAAACGTCTTTTCCTAGGATTCGTTTTTTTATATCCATCAAATAATCTTATAAAGTATTATCTAATACTATTGCTGTTGTATATAAAATTTGATTATGATTATATATCGTATGTAGTTTAGTTACTGCGCCACAGTATAAGTGTAAGTACTCGTAGGTTTGCAGTTATTGTTAAAGTGCATTTTAATGTAGTATTTAATTATATTATAAAAAAATAACCGAATAGTTAGCTGATGATTATATTAGAATTACTTGTTTAAACATTATGTATGAGAGCGTCGCGCCGTGATATTTTGGTTGCTGTGACAATGTTTTTTATTTGAAAATTTGCGTTTTTTTATAGTGTCTGCGAAAAAAAATATTTTTGAATTACATTTGCGTGAATGATTTAATTAAGATTGTATGTCAAATATTCGTGAATTGTTATTAGTAAATAAAAGATAAAACATAATTTTATTATTTTTTATTTAGTCAACATAAAACCCTCTTTCAGTGATCATTTGTGTTATTGAAAACTAGGAATAATAAAATATATTATGTCCTGAAGCTTATACTAATTTAAAAGTTGCAGTACAGTATTTATTTTCTTCTGTTATTTGAATAACAGAAAATGTCACTAAATATATGTAAGTGAGTTATATCAATAGTTATTGGTCAATAACAAATTTACAGCTTGATGGCATACCCTTACATTAAATACACGACATTAACGATATAAAACATTTAATAATCCTAATATTACAAAAATAGCTTACCGTTTTATACACAGTTTAATGCTAATTCACAATTTGTTTATTAAAAGTTATAGGTACACTATTGTTAATAATAAAAAATAGGTTTTCTCAACTAAGAATTAATAAGAACTAGCTTCGCCCACATCTTTTCTGGCAGCAGGATACCAATATCAGTAATCTATGCTGTTTATCATGATCTATGTAAATTACAAGTTTCATTCTAATTATTACAGCCGTTATGGTATTTATTGGACCACAAATTATAAATATCTAAGTTTGTAGGTATGTTTCGATGTTTGTAGCCCAATCACGACGACGAACAAATACTATTTCTTGACCTGGAAGTATATAAGTTACTTAACTGATTACTACGCAAAAGCCGCGCGCGGATGCTAGTAATTAGTATAGTATTAAATGAATGTAAATAAGTAGCTAAGGAAAATAAATACATTATATTGGTTATAATATTCTATCTAATTTATACAATTGGTGTCATACATTACTAGAGAACGAAGCTAAATATGCCTAAGTTATTATTAAAGTTGGTATGGTGTGGACACACACAAACAAGGCAGTGTTATGATCATGCCATAACAAGTTGTGACTATTTAAAAGGCACAGAGTATAAAACTACAGTGAAATGAATTATATGAGCAAGAATGTACGGTCTGGGACCTTACAATGAGCCACATAATGTTTGAGCCTTACATTTTAAAACGATATAGGGTGTCGCAAAAATATAGTCGATCGGAAGTCCATGACAGTTGACAAGTTGTTTTTATTTTGCTTTTATCTGAATTAGCTAAAACCCTAGTAGATACATAATTTAATTTGTTACTATAGATAAAGTTGTAATCCTAAATGTTTGCTAAATTAAAGGGAATATTTCAAAATACAAGTCTACATTTTTTTTATTCTATACGGAATAAGGGTACCTCCAATTTGACGCAATTTTTTGGGACATCCTGTATAAACATACCCAATTATTTATTCATGTACCTACACAAAGTTCCAGCTTTATAAGTTCCTAATCTTTTCCTATACTTAATACAGTATCTCCTAAACGAAAATCTAAAGTAAATCCTGCTGGGCTGCTTATCCTCTCACCACACTAGTTCCCTTTACCAGTCACAATGTCTTCGCCTCAGGAAACGATGGTGAAAAACAATACAAAAAAAATCCTACCCACATATTAACCGATTGGAAATTACTCCTATCTACAACAAAGTAAGAAGTTACTTTAAATCACCATTTATTTCTTCATCAGTCATTGATAAATATTTGTAATCAACAACATTAAAGTTATTATGTACCGAAGTTACACTTGCTTTTACTTATTTTAGTAGCTAAAATAATACACATACATGTTTGAATATTGTGCTATTACGCACACGACTGCAGACCGCACAGGCAAGGCATAATCAATCATATAACAGCGTGATAAAACTC
The DNA here is from genome assembly GCA_912999785.1 of Hydriomena furcata. NCBI lineage: Eukaryota > Metazoa > Arthropoda > Insecta > Lepidoptera > Geometridae > Hydriomena > Hydriomena furcata. The sequence goes on from OU538826.1 coordinate 3,274,178, forward strand.
AATTTACATTGAAATCTTGCTTGCTTTGAAATAAGTGTAGTGAAAATGAGCTCTATTGTGGTACATTAAGACTCATTATGCTATAAACTGTGCAGTCTGCAGCCGAAAGCGAAAATGCCGCTATGAAAATTAAAATGTATCTAAAAAATAAATCATTTATAAGACATTATACTACTCCCACAACAATTATTGCTAATCAACATCTAATTAATAAAAAAATATCGACTCTCTTAGCCAAACGCATACTTCCTATAACAACCATTTAATAGCTTGTAAAGAACATCACTTTTAAAAACATCTCTGACTAGGAAAATGCTCATAGATGTTTCTCAAATTGATATGGTCATGACACAATATCAGGCACTGATTCTATCTTCGTACTGATTTCTTCATTGGCACTGTTAATCACTTTTTTAAGTAAAGGTCGGACCCCATATGAAGAACGCAGAATGTAAGGCTCTGATGGCATCTCATTCGTTCGTTTAGAGGCAAGTTTTGAGTAGAATAAATTTTTTTTCATCCCATCTATTCGAAAAGGACGACTTTGTTCGCCTTTAAGTGCACCCAAAGGTGGTGCTTTCTATAAAAAAAACTTTTAGCTGGCAGAAATGAGTTTTTAATCCTCTTTATAAGTGCACCGCAATTATCTTTGCCGCGCACTTTTTGAATTTGGAACATCTTAGTGTAAGCGCCAAAGGAATTGAACGCAAATATTGTTTGAATAAAGACTGGCTGGTACGAGGGCAGATAGTCGCGCCGCAGGCTGAATAAAAACAAATATACTTTCTCATGAAAAGTAGAGAAAGTATATTCATACTTTCATCAAATCACTTTTCTCATGAAAAGTAGAGTGTAAATTATATTTTTGTGTTAATTATATTTTTTTCACTCGGGCGTAAATTATATTTTTGACGGATGTTTTCATACAATAGTAATAAAACTAATGGTTACAGTAACTTGCTGAATAGTGGTCTATAACTCTTCCCACAGCTGGGCTTAGTAATATAAATTCGAAAGTGACTTTGTTTGTTACGTTTTCACGACTGACCGACCGATATTGATGGAACTTAAAAAATAAATCATGAAAATGAACAGGATAGTTTTTGATATATTAAGTCCAAGCAAACAAAGTCGAGGTTCAGTTGGTAGTATCTCTGCCTTCTGCGCTGTTGGCTGTAGGTTTTATTCCCAGTACAAACATTTGTGTGATGGACAAATATTGTAACAGCTAGTCAGATTAAAAACTAAAGTGCCATTTATATGCCGCTCAAGAACAAACATCACCGTGGAATCGGAAATAACTCTTTGAGCCTTAAACTAGTTTTACTTCTAAATAAACAAATTAACTTAATAAATCAAATTATCATAGAATGTTAACAGATAAGCGATTAAATTATACTTTTTTTTAAGTCAGTTTGATGTTACAATTGTTAAGTCGAATTATAAAATCATTATTCAATTATATACAGAATTAATATTAAGGTAGCCATTGTTACTAATTGCAATTACCTATTTCTGACCGGTTAGACAATAGACCACATAGGTAGCCCAATAACAATTTATTTAAAAAACAATAGGCTATTTGACAGTATGAAAAATAAAGTGTTGTTGATAGTAATCTATTTAAATTATGCCTTCATAAAGCGTTAATGGAGTAAATTAACTTGAAAATAAACAATGATTTATTAAAAACCCATAATTAAAATTAACTATTTTTAAACGGCAGTCACGTGACACAAAACGGTCAGGATTGGTCGAATCGACGATGACGTAACATGCTTATCAATATGTCATGGCCTGTCTTGAAAAACTTCACGTTTGTGTATTTGTTGACAAGCATGTAACGTCACAGAAACTAGTACGACGCCATTTGCATAAAGAAGCGATTTTGCGGGTTATTTAAAATGTCAATATACATTTTTAGGGCCAATACTTAACATAATTGAAAATAATATTTTTAATGGGTTCCACAGTCACTACTGAATAATCTATAATGGTTTTCAAAATCTTGTCAAATAGCCCATTATGTCAAGTCGTTGAGGTGTGCGGGTCAGGGGGAGCGGTGAAAAATGCATTCTGATTGCCCGGTTCAATGTCACAGTCCGCCAAGGCGCGCGTCGTGAACCGCGCTCGGTGGTTTACACAAGATTTGTAACTCATATGTGTTGTCTGACAGTGTTCGCCTTGCATAAGGAGTCTAGGCTTTGTGGTCGATGGGTTTCAGATGGATCAGCCGTGTCATATTCGAGTACCGGGCCGGGGAGTGTATTGTATGAGGGGTAGGCAGAAGCAGAGACCACAGCTTTCCCTTGCTAATAATAAACCGAAGTGTATCAGCCGTGTGTATTAGAGTTCCGAGTCGTGGAGTGTTATGTCTGAGGGGTAGGCAGAGACGGCTTTCCTTCGCTACGATCTTGCTAATAAGAATCAGGAGTGTATCTGATCAGTCCCACTCATCATCCATATCGCTGTTCTCGCTGAGTTCCGAGTCCGAGGAGTGTATGGCGCGACTGCGTTCTTCCAAGGCCCTCGCCAAAGCCCCCGCTAGGCCACAGGCACCTGCAGCTCGACCGCTGCTTCCGGAACTGCTGGTGGACCTTGATACCTCCTGCAACAAAAAAAAATATTCAACAATCTCATGGATGTATTGTAATGCCCTGGTATGGTTAAACCACAGATCTAAATCAACCTAGATTGTAGACTAGATTATAAGTATTATGTAGGTAAGTAAATAGTTACTATCGGTGTTTAACACAGATTATGTATTTCTGTTGCCGCTAGAACAACAAATACTAAAAACAGAATAAAATAAATATTTAAGTAGGGCTCCTATACAGCAAACTTTATTTTTTTGCCGTTTTTTATAGATAATGGTAATAAATAAAAAAATAGGATCACGACTGTAATCCCCAAGTACGGTAGACGTCCTCTCCTAGATCCTTTGAAGATGTCTATTGGGGGTAGTCAGAGGCACGTTCAAACATTATATTAGGCACATGCCCACATTTTGCAGTAGTTAGCATTCCATACGTGACAGGTTGCAAGCCCACCGCCGCTTATAAGAATGCTAACTGGTTTCCTCACGATGTTTTCCTTCACCGTTTTGAGCACGTGTTTTTGATGCGCATATAAATAAATGAATAATATTGGTGGACATTTCACACATTGCCATCTAGCCCCAAACTAAGCAAAGCTTGTACTATGGGAACCAGATACCAACTGTCCTGTGAGGCCAGTCAATACTAAGGTATGTGATGTGAATTATTGACGTAAAATATATTAGAAAACAGATGGAATATAAGAAATCCCTCTCGCCACAAGATGCAAATGAACAAAATAGGTTGACATCAAGAACACTTACCGTTTTCTTCAATGATATTCCTTTCCTGATATCGCTCAGCAAATTGCTTCTGTTGTCTTCTACTACGGGAGGTGCCTCGTTGCTCACTTCCACCCTCTGGAATATCAAAGTTGACATTATTTTAGTTTCTTGTACATTTGTTTTTATGATAGAGCGGCGACGGGCTTGCTACCTGTCGCGTCTGGAATGCAGACTACTGCAAAATGTGGGCATGTGCTAAATTTAATGTTTGGACATGCCTCTGGCTTTTAGAGATCTTTTTTTAGGGTTCCGTATTCAAAGGGTCGGTCACAGGTCTGTATCTCATGAACCGTGATAGCTAGACAGTTGAAATTTTCACAAACTATGTATTTCTATTGCTGCTATAACAACAAATACAAAAAACAGAATAAAATAAATATATAAGTGGGGCTCCCATACAACAAACGTGTTTTTTTTTACTGTTTTTTATGAAACTATAAAGATTTAGCGTTGTTAGAATGATTTAGCTATGTGTGCTAAGCTAAACTAACTCAGCATAGCTCTTGGTCTGTAACCTGCTTAAATAAGAGGGTAAGGGGGATAACAAGTGGGAAGTTTAGTGGGGGTGGGGGGGTAACGAGACAGTGGCAAAATGGAGAAATCTAGTCAGAAACAGCCACGAAATAAACAGTGTAATTCTTTTTGAAAAATAAATATTTTTATTATTTTATTATTATTATAAAACAACTTACCTTCAATGTCTTGGTTCCACTGCGAATGCTCTCCATCAGCATGGACCTAGCGTCCGGAGCCGCGGAGCCTGCAGCTTCCTGCATCGGCATGGGGGGGGCTGGTGGGGGGGGAGAGGAGATTGGGGGCAAGGGGGGCGGGGGGGGCGGAGGGGGGGCTAAGCCAGGGGGGGGTGGGGGGGGCACGGATGGCGGCGCGGTTGATGGTGCTGTGGGAAGAAAGGTATAGTTAGATGTGGGATTATTATTTTAATATGTACTTTTACACTGGCTGTCCCGACAGACATTGTGCTGTCAAATTTCAATAATCCCACGGAAAATAGCACTTTCAGTTTTTTCCGAACTTTACACTGTATTTTCCAAAAAGTGGTATGAAATATAGTTTATCATGGTCGAGCCTTTCGGAGAAGTGCGACCACAAACACCGTGACACGAAATGTAGGTACATATATTATGTCTATACTCTAGGCACCAATTATATATTGTACAGATATAAAGATCGCTCAATGTGTTGAATGTAAAAGAAAAGTGTGAAGAACTTAAGATAGTGCAGACGAAGACGGTCATACATGTTGGTTGTCAGGACTCGAGTTCCCAGGTTTAAAGATGTTGAAGGGGAGCGATCTAGACCAACTTGGCTTTATACTAAGGGGATAGTGATGCTTTTGGGTCTACATTCAGGCCCAATATTTTCATAGTTCGTTTGGGGCTACATGGTGTGATAATGACCACTAATATTGATTAATGTACTCACGTTGCTGCGGACGTGGGGGAGGCGCGTGTCTGGCTGCGGGAGGGGGGGGCACAACACGCGCGGGGGGAGGGGGCGGAGCACGGGAAGCTGCGAACAAACATTACACACGTCATTCATAAATAACATTCTAGACAAACTTGGTAGGAGGCTTACAACTTATAGAGTTAAGCTACGAAATCCAACTTATTACCACAAAAAACTTCAAATTGGAAGGGCGCTTTCGTGACAATAAATAATAGTGGCGCTTCAATTGCGCCTCTAGATATTGTATGAAATATAGTAGTGGCGCCACTGCAGTGCGTTTCTTTCGCGTCTAATTTGAAAGCGCCCAAAGTGTTGAAGATACCAACTTTTTTAAGCATCGTCCAGTCATACGAGTAAGAGCGTTAGTCAAGGTGACACTATATCACCCAAATTATGTATAGTTTATATTATCATGGTTACAATTAATTGGAAATATTACGGTATCGATATAAACAGAGAATATTAGTCTAAATTGACGCAATGATATGTAGTCAACGTAAAGCAAGTCAGAAAGTTTATAAGAACGACTAAACAAGCTACTAAATAAACGCCTGAGTAGCATTCTATTCGCGGCAAATTCTAGAACTTACGAATCCCAAAGAGGGTTGATCGGTTGTAAAACATAAGTCAAATCCCGTTCGCAACATGTTTGTCAACACGTTGTGCCGTCCCTACATTAAGTGGGAAAAGGAGAAGAAAATGATGGTAAGCTCTAGAACCATCTTAACAAGTAAAATTCTCTCACGTGGTGCCGGTGGATGCACCGCAGGGCTCCGTTCCGGTAGCGGAGGCGCCGGGGCTGCGGCCGGAGGCGGAGGTGGTCGCAATACTGCAAACAATACAAACATTTATAAATACGTTTTATACATGGCCACACACAACGAATGGTTCTAAAATCGGATGTTACGGCTAAACAAATAAATGAATTGTGAATTTTTTGATTTTTTTTATCTCTTAGTTATTTATCACAACGGCAAGTAATTCATACTAAAAAAAAACAGATATCAAAACAACTGTACAACTCTGGCGACAAATAAATAAATATAGGTGGACATTTCATACAGCACCATTTAATCCGAAACTAAGCAAAGCTTGTACCATATGTACCAATACCAAATAACTAATGGAATGTATACTTTTTGAAATACATACTTGTTATAATACATTTTAACACCCAGATACAGAACAAACATCTATGTTCACCACACAAATGTTTGTCTGGGTGGGAATCAAACTCACAACCTACAGCACAGAAGGTAGAGCTACTACCGATTAAGCTGTGAGGCCAGTCGTAGATTATTTTATAGTTAAAGTAGTAAATAGATTAGTAATCAAAAACCTCAATTGTACACATACAAAAAAGCTTAACCTTTGCTTAGTTGAGCCATCTGGGGGCTAGCACGAACCACTATCGTATCGTCAAAACTGGCAATTTGTATTGTATAAGTGTCAGTTTTGACGTACGATGGCTCGTGATTCGTGATAGCCTCACAGCCTTATTACGTAAACACACTGCTTCAACTGTCAAATTCCATAGTGTAGCTGTAAAAGCACAGGGGGAATTTTACGATTACCAGTGCGCGTCGCTATAAGGCTGTCGAACTTCTTACCTTTGTTCGGCTTAGCCAGATCGAGGTCTTCCTTGACCGCATCGAAACCACCGTGCGTTTCTATGAATCCGTAGATAAATTCTCTTGTATCCTGGTCTTGCAGTTGCGTTTCTGAGACTCCCGCTTTGCTCAGGAACGAGCGCAAGTCCTCATCGGGAAGTTTGTCTACGTCGAAACCTGATAATACAAATTAGATATCCGATATTGAATTGTATGATCTAAATCAGGAGTCACCAATTACTTTAATTTGAGGTACGTTTTTGTAAAAAAAATGTTTTTTTGGTGGTATGGGCCTCTCCCTCCATGGGTGAAAGCCTCCTCCAGTTTCTTCCAATTTTCCCTGTCATATGCAGCCTTCTGCCAATCGCTTCCTGCTATATCCGCTAGGTCATAAGCCCATCTTCTCTTTTTCCTTCTAATAAATAGATTTGTAAGATAACTAACTTAGAATTAAGGGGCTCCTTATTTTGAAGTATTTCTTTTTTCGTTTCGAAAAAGAGCAATCTTCGACTGGGAGCGCCTTAAAGAAAAATTTTAAAATTACTAACATATACGTGTAAAGGGTTGTAGGAAATAAAGGCTTTTTTATTTATTTATTTTGTAAAAAAATACGATTATCGCGGTCCGTAACGATTAAACCAACTCCCCTCCACTCCTCCCGAAAAAGCTTAAATATTATTTTATTAAATAATATACAAATCTAATTAACAATAGTAGTAGTACCAAGGTTTTTTAAAAATATTATCCGTCTGAAGGTTGGATTAAAGTTTCTGCAGGTCAAAAGTTCATCACAAATATATTTTGGCCCAAACAAAGTAAGAAGTCTCAAGGGAATTTATTTGGGTATCTAAGATATTAAATTACGTACTCAATAAACACAAGTAAATCATATTGTACTGTTTACTCATCCGGACCATTTACGATGCCATTTGGTGACCCCTGATCTATATCTTCAAATAAAACTTTTTATCGAACTTGAAATCAGTAATAAAATATTCAGTGTAAAGATTTGTATGCCCCATAGATGTTGTTATAATCCTATCACAGAGTATCTATTAGAACATACAAATGGGCTATTAACGAATCACGATAGTTTGAAAAATAAAGTTCGATGTCTGAACAAAGTTACGAGCAAAGCAAGACTGATTAAGACGAGTAATAAATGTTTTTGATGAATGCAGAATAGTTTTTTCTCAATAACCGCAAAACATACAGTTTTGTTTTTTATGACAAAGATAACTTGAGAATATAATTTAGATAAATTATAGACAGAAACACGATTGGTGAAACTTTTCGCGATAGATTTATTTTCCAAAGTTTGCTCTTCAAAAACACTAGTTTCGTTTTTAATTACAACTATGAATAGCTAAGCAGTTCATCTATACTTATAATAAATCTGTAGAGAGGTCAATTCTGTACATGAAATATATTTCCAAAATAACTAACAGGGGGTGATTAGGGATCGATACTGATGCCAAAAATGCAATCAGTAAAATTTTTGTCTGTCTGTCTGTCTGTCTGTCTGTCTGTCTGTCTGTCTGTCTGTCTGTCTGTATAACCGTTATAGAAACAAAAACTACTCGACGGATTTTAACGAAACTTGGTACAATTATTTTTCATACTCCTGAGCTGGTTATAGTATACTTTTTATCACGCTACAATCAAAAGGAGCAGAGCAGTGAAGGGAAATGTTGGGAAAACGGGAGAAGTTACTCCATTTTTTAAGCTTCCGTCGCGTGTGCAACCTTAATGGTTAAAGCTACATAGAAATCATATATGACGGAAATGTTCTCCTTAAAATTATATAAAAAATATCTCATGACAGCATATGTCTATCTTTTATGGTTGACTTACAATAACACGTGTAACTCCCGATAGCTTAGCAGTTCGAAGTTTTCTGATTATACATATTTGTCTACTCTTACGTTTAAAACACTCTCAGTCATCCCTAATTAAAAACGCGAACGCACAGGTAGGAGGCTTGCTTGGCACCTAGAGGCTAGCGAGTCACCTAGCGAGTAGCTTCGTAAAACGAACATTCTCGAACGTTCGCGACCGGCCTAACAGCTAGGCGTCAAACGCGCAGTTCGGCCGGTCGCGAACGTTCGAGAAAAAAAAGAAATCATCAATAATTGTCTAATGACAAAAAAGCTGTGAAAGAAAAACGTTTTATATAAAGACATTCTGTAGTATATTTAGTATCAGCATTGCACCCGTGCGAAGCCCGGGCGGGTCGCTGGTACTTATAATAAATCTGTAGAGGTCAATTCTGTACATGAAATATATTTCCAAAATAACTATCAGGGGGAGATTAGGGATCGATACTGATGCCAAAAATGCAATCAGTAAATTTTTTGTCTGTCTGTCTGTCTGTCTGTCTGTCTGTCTTTATAACCGTTATAGAAACAAAAACTACTCGACGGATTTTAACGAAACTTGGTACAATTATTTTTCATACTCCTGAGCTGGTTATAGTATACTTTTCATCACGCTACAATCAAAAGGAGCAGAGCAGTGAAGGGAAATGTTGGGAAAACGGGAGAAGTTACTCCATTTTTTAAGCTTCCGTCGCGTGTGCAACTTTAATGGTTAAAGCTACACAAAAATTATGTATGACGGAAATGTTCTCCTTAAAATTATATAAAAAATATCCCACGACAGCATAATGTCTATCTTTTATGGTTGACTTACAATAACACGTGTAACTCCCGATAGCTTAGCAGTTCGAAGCTTTCTGATTAAATGTGTCTACTCTTACGTTTATAACACTCTCAGTCATCCCTCATTAAAAAAGTTAACATTATTAACTATTCCATAAAAAAAGAATCATAGAAATCGTGTGATACTACGCAGCCGGACCCACCGTGGATAAGGGTTAATTTTAATGCAGTTACAAATCTATGGAATTGTACGAATTGTACTCCAAAAATCAGCAATTGTACTAGAAGGGGTCAAAAAAAGCTGTGAAAACAAAACGTTTTATATAAAGACATTCTGTAGTATATTTAGTATCAGCATTGCACCCGTGCGAAGCCCGGGCGGGTCGCTAGTTTTATATAATTCTTTAGATAATCATGCTAGCTAAGTAAATTAAAGACAGTTTATTTTTAAGTTTGATGATTTTCAAGATAATGCAGTTTTATCACTTTTTCCATTTTATCCGGGTAGACTCAACCCATACAAAAAACCAAACATTTCACATATCACCTTAAGATTTTTGTTTCCTATCTGTTTTAAGGGTTTCGTGCGAGTACAAGAAACCCTTATAGTTTTTTTTATCTGTAGTCGATTCGTGCATCGATTCTGTAACGAATTTAAACACCGAAATTTTCACTTTAATGCAAAACCTTTGTGACATCACTATCACTACATAGTATAAAGCAAAGTCGCTTTCCGCTTCCCGCGTCTGTATGTATGTTTGCTTTTATATCTTTAAAACTACACAACGGATTTTGATGCGGTTTTTTTAAATAGATAGAGTGATTCAGGAGGAAGGTTTATATGTATTAAACCCGTGCGAAGCCGGGGCGGGTCGCTAGTAAATTATAAATTCAAATGTATTCAAACAACGCTATATGATACAACTTATACTAACTAATTAACTATGACACACTTCCGCTACTCGTAATATAGAGGTTTTGATAAAAAAAAACCGTGCTAGTTAGATATTAAGTTTTATGCTGAAATAATCAGGCGGACAGACGGACGAAGTCGGAAAATTAGGGTTCCCCTTATTAAGGACCATCCATAAAGTAGGCGAACGAAAGTAGGCGTCGACGAAGTGTGACAATGTGTGACAAGAGGTGGAGGGGACCTACGTTTCGTGACGTCACATCTTCTATAATATAAAAATGAATCGATGAATGTGTTGCTAAGCGCAAATCTCAGCTGAACCGATTTCGCTTATTCTTTTTTTGTTGTATTCGTTATTATCAGGAGGAGGTTCTTATAGAAAAAAATTAAATTTGACAGGACAACGTCTGTCGGGACAGCTAGTTTTAAATTATTTAAATATGTCTCCTTTATTTAAGATTTTGTCATTTAAATGAAAATAAAACAAATTTCGGAACTGTAAATTAATAATTTCTAGATGTCAACTTGCAAAATATGTGAACACAAATATGACTAAATGTGACAAGGACGGTAAAAAAACCACGAAATTTGTGTGACATACTTTATGGATGACCCCTCATGTGACTTCTACCGCCAGTCGTTTCACATAATTTTAGTTCGGAACCCTAAACACGCAAAAACAGTTATCAAGTTTAAAACTAGATGGAGCCACAGGTTACGTTACCTTTCTGTGCGTCCCATCCGACGTGCGAGACATGCTTGAAGTCTTGCGGCGCGCCTATATCAGCTTTCGTCAGTTTTCGCGTTTTCAGCTTCTTGGAACTCTTCGATAGTGTGTTGTAGTTGCTGTTGTTCGCTGTAAAACCATTAAAAACATGAAGAAATACTTAAGTTAGGTAATACCTAGTTTTAAGGGTTCCGTACCCAAAGGGTAAAAACGGGACCCTATTACTAAGACTTCGCTGTCCGTCTGTCTGTCACAGGGCTGTATCTCATGAACCATGATAGCTAGACAGTTGAAATTTACACAGATTATTTATTTCTGTTGCTGCTTTAACAACAAATACTAAAAAGAGAATAAAATAAATATTTAAGGGGGCTCCCATACAACAAACATGTTTTTTTTTTTGCCGTTTTATAGATAATGGTACGAAAACCTTCGTGCGCGAGTCCGACTCGCACTTGGCCGGTTTTTATAAATAATGATGTGCAGTACATGCCTATAATTATCTCACATATTATAATACTTTTCTATGAATGTTATTGTATATTATGAGTGCTGTTGGCGTTGCCTTAAGGCGCTCCCAGTCGACGATTGTTTTTGTTCGAAACGAAAAAAGAAATACTTGTGAACAAGCCACATCTTCTATTTTATAATGTATAGTATATGTGAATAAAAATGTACCCATCTTTAATCACTTCGATAAATAATCCTACCGACCGCTGCAATGACGACAAACACACGTCGGCGCGTGGCCTCCACGTCGGCCTTTGCTTTTCGAATAAATTAATGATATAAATTTTGTATAATTACTTATCAAAAATCTATTCTAATAGAAATCTAGATCTACATATTATCTATCTTTAACAATAAATCACAAGTTGATTTTAATAGTAGGTATAAAAAATATTTCGATCATAAATTCTAAAACGTATCATTTTGAAATAATATCTTTATCGTGAAAAGTTTCTGCTATTATGTTTTTAGCTTAATAGAAATCTAGGTAGAAACCTGAAGTAATATACTTATAAAAATAGGAGATGTGGCTTGTTCAAGAGTATTTCTTTTTTCGTTTCGAAAAAGAGCAATCGTCGACTGGGAGCCCCTTAAGAATAAATTTAAAAAATATATGTGGCGAATCTATTGTCGCACTTCTATGTTCGGTGGTCAAACCACTAGTCAACTAGTCAAGAATGACAGTGACAAATGACAGGGGTAGATAGCAGGAGGTTCGTTAGGTTAGAATAGTTACCGGTAGTTTTATTCAGTACGAACGATCTTCTTCTCTATGTTTAAACATTAATTGTTAGTATAGTATTTATTGCTATTATCCGAAGTAAACCTTTTCCTAATTCTACAACACCTGGCTGTTTTATTTCTACACGGGAGCGTAGATATCTCCCACATATAGTTACCCGATAGGGTGGTGGCTTTCGGGTATATAATTGGTGCGGGGGTCGGGTCTGGCACCGGCGCTGGCTCCGGTTCGGGGATCGGCATCGGGATAAACGGCACGGAGCCATTCTGTCGCATCACAGGATTCACTCGCGCCGCTTCGATCGAGCGTTGTCGCTTCTCTGCACATACAAAATAGTTTTGACTGTTAGATGCAAATATTTTAATATAGGTTTTAGACAAACATAAAAAAACTTAAAAAACAAGTTAGGAATAGCGAAGTAAGTGAGCTGTGCCTACCTAGATGTAAGTGCAGTATGTAAGTAAGTACCTACAGTCAGAATAATAATGTTCCTTATTCCGCCTAATAAACTGTTTATGAATATTGATCACCATCTTCAACTCACAAAAAAAAATCTGTATTTTGACAACAAGAATGACTACAAAAAACAAATTAAATTAAAAAAAAAAACCCTAAGACTTCTTTTACACGAACGGCACGATACCAACGACAGGGCAACTGAAGCCGAAATGTATCTGTTAGATTAAAAAAATTGATTTTTAGGTTTGTATATAACCACTACCGGTTTCCTGGTACTTATCTCATACTATTGTAAATTATTTTTTGGTCAATAAATGTATCCTCATCCAGGATTTCTGAAGAAACTTAAGGTAAGTTCGTACGAGTTTGAGTTAGGAACAGTGTAGTGATAGTGACGAGTTTTTAACGTTAGGTAGAGATCAACGTCATAGTTTAATAATTTTCCCTCTGAAGCACAGAAAAGATTCGATTGGGTCATTCAACTATGACACTATAGTAAAATATAATAAAACTTTGTCTTATTATATTCTGATGACACTATTGTTGATTGAATGATTTTATATATACTTTTGTTTTGATGTAGTGCAGCCATTATAAGCGTTTACTGTTAGTAAATATTGCCTCGGCCTTTCTTGTGCACCACTAGACGCGCATCTAACGTCTTTTTATCATACTAATATCATTGGCTCTATTAAAACCACTCGCTAAAATAATAATCCTGGGCGTCTACTCTTAAAAACGATTAACGATATCTACTAATCGTTTCCAACTATCATTTAAAAGTTAGTTAAAAGTAGTCTAGGTTTACCCAATGTGCAAATAGTTATACGAACCTTCTCGTTTGGTTTTCCTAAGTTCGATTTTCTCGATAAGTATCGTCCGGAGTAATTTTGCTTCATCTTCACTAGCGAAGTTAAATGCCGTCATGTATTCCTGAAAATAACAATAGGTTATTAACTTATTAGTTTACTACAGAATTATAGGTTTTTAAACAGACTTTTTTTTTTTTTTTTTAGGCTTCCAACGACGAAACGAAATTTTTTGCTGTTTTTGTAGATAACCCTGTACGGAACCCTTCGTGCGCGAGTCCGACTCGCACTTGGCCGGTTTTTTATATTTGTATGTTTGTTTGTAATTGATAAACTACTGAACCAATTTTCAAAATTTATTGTGAAGCTACATTATCAATTTATCAGCGAGTATTATGAGCCATATTTAATTTTCTAAATGCGATAACCAATATAAGGTATCAAATTTCGGGGATGGAAGCTAGTGTATTGTGTATTGCTTTTGCTTCCACGCCGCGCGCCGTTGGGCGGACATCGTTGCCGTAGCTGGCGTCACATGGACGAGACTAGCACAAGACAGAGACGAATGGACTAGATGGAGGATGGAGGAGGCCTTTGTCCAAAAATGGACATCCCAAAATAATTAAATGCATGCTTTTTTACGATTTACTATTTATTAATATCAATCTATCACTTTATTATTACTATTTTTTACATGTCAATTGAATAATTCTATTTACTTTTTGGGAAATAAATGGCTTATTATTATTATTATTATTATTATTTTGCTTAAGCTTTTTAACTTATTATGAAAAATTAAAGACCTAATCATAAGTCGCTTACTGTGAGCGTGTTTATAAAGGCGAAATGAATCTCACTAGCACTTGAATTCCCTTTGTTATACTTTCGATCTCTTTAATAATTCAATTCATAGGAAGAAGTTTAAAAGTCGCCTTCTTTTGCCTGCAAACCGGAAAATATATAAATAAACTCTCACGTCCTAGTATTAATACTAAAACACGAACTAGGGAACTTGTAAATAATAATAGGACGTAGACTTTTTGTTACCTCCTTGCTGCTTCCTGTTTTTTTAGTCACTAGCCATCCGTTCCGGCGTCTCGCAAATTATTTTATTAAGTACATTTTTTTTACACTTTGGGTTACATTATTGAAGATTTAGTAGGGATCGCTAATTTTTAGGGTTCCATACCTGAAGGGTAAAAACGGGACCCTATTACTAAGACTTCGCTGTCCGTCTGTCACAAGGTTGTATCTCATGAACCGTGATAGCTAGACAGTTGAAATTTTTACAGATAATGTATTTCTGTTGCCGCTATAAAAAAAAAGTAAAACCGGCCAAGTGCGAGCTGGACTCGCGCACGAAGGGTTCCGTAATCCGTACCACTATCTATAAAAAACTGCAAAAAAATCACGTTTGTTGTATGGGAGTACCACTTGAATATTTAGTTTATTCTGTTTTTAGTATTTGTTGTGCTAGCGGCAACAGAAATACACCATCTGTGAAAATTTCAACTGTCTAGCTATCATGGTTCATGAGATACAGCCCTGTGACAGACAGACGGACAGCGAAGTCTTAGTAATAGGGTCCCGTTTTTACCCTTTGGGTACGGAATCCTAAAACAGAATAAAATAAATATTTAAGTGGGGCTTCCATACAACAGTGATTTTTGCTGTTTTTATAAATAATGGTACGGAATCTTTCGTGCGCAAGTCCCACACGCAGTTGCCCGGTTTTTTTGGGTTACATTATTGAAGTTTTAATAGGGATGCCTAATTTTTTCTAGTAATAAATATGCCATCAAAAACATAACTTGTAAAATAAGCCAAGTCTCGCAACGCAACTCAGTTCTTCTACCGTAAAAAGTTGTGAGATCCATGTAATACCAAGTCGGTTAATTTATTCAGTCCCTACTTTAGGGTCCTTCTGTCTTAAGTTATTACGTAAAGGTTAGCTAATTACGTAATAACATAAGTCAGAAGGACCCTTAAAGTAGGGACTGACTAAATTAACCGACTTGGTATTACATGGATCTCACAACTTTTTACGGTAGAAGAACTGAGTTGCGTTGCGAGACTTGGCTTTTTTTACAAGTTATGTTTTTGATAGCATCTCATTTATTTTTGTAGATAGAGCCCTACTTTTTAGGGTTCCGTATCTAAAGAGTAAAAACGGAACCCTGTTACTAATAATCCACTGTCCGTTCGTCCGTCTGTCCATCTGTACGTCTGTCCGTCTGTCCGTCTGTCCGTCTGTCGGTCTGTCGGTCTGTCTGTCCGTTCTTGTTATCACAGGGCTGTATCTCATGAACCATGATAGCTAGACAGTTGAAATTTTTATAGATAATGTATTTCTGTTGCCGCTCTAACAACAAATACTAAAAACGAATAAAATAAATATTTAAGTGGGGCTCCCATACAACAAACGTGATTTATAGATAATGGTACGGAACTCGATGTGCGCGAGTCCGACTCGCACTTGGCAGGTTTTTTTAGGATTTTTACACTAAACACTAATTGTGTTTCAAATTTGAAGCTTCTATGTCTGCTAGAAATGCCTTAAACTTTTG
Source organism: Hydriomena furcata (assembly GCA_912999785.1). NCBI lineage: Eukaryota > Metazoa > Arthropoda > Insecta > Lepidoptera > Geometridae > Hydriomena > Hydriomena furcata. The sequence continues at coordinate 3,290,024 of OU538826.1, forward strand.
ATGATCGGTCAGTCAGTCAGTGAGTGAGTGAGTGAGTGAGTGAGTGAGTGACAAAATAGGAAACTTTGACTAGTTATAATTCTTAATCTACTGGTTCAAATTGAATGAAATTTGAAATATACCGTGTTTATATAGTGACTGCTTGGTTACTGAAAATTCAGTCTTCTAGTTTTATCCACAACGAAGTTATAGGGGGTCGAAAATGGCCTGAACTGCTTCGAGAAAAGGATGGTACAGCCGTGCCGCTTTATTGCTTGACTTGGCGGGGGCACTGCCGTGCCCCCAGATAGCCTATGTTACTCAGAGATAATGTAGCATTCTAATGGTGAAAGAATTTTTGAAACAATCTTGTATTTTTTGAGTTTATTCGTTACAAAAATTCAAAAGTTCAAATGCTTCGTCTATATAATATTAGTAGGTGTAGGTATAGATAGCAACTTCCTATCACAAGTACCATTGTCGTACGCGTACTTATCTATACATATAATAAAACTGTAGAAGAGTTCAATTCTGTACATTGAATAAAAACTAAGAAAAATACTCCAACCTAAGACAATATTGGCCCCTAGGCCAATATTGTCTGTCTGTCTGTTGTCAGACTTTCACGCAAAAACTACTGGACGGATTTAGATGAAACTTTTTTTGTTATGTAGCTATTAGTCTTCGGCAACATATAGGCTATAATTTATTTTGAAGATTGGAATACCAGATGTGAAACTATCTGTCGACCAGCGAAGCGGGTACAGGTCAGCTAGTAAAAAATATTTAAAACCATCATCAATTTCCTGCTCTTATCCCACTTTAAGTGGGGTCGGCACAACATGTATTTTTCTTCCATTTCCCTCTAAATACATTTCCATTTCCCTCAAAAAATATTTACACCAAACGTCCTAAATAAAAAATAAATACGAGTAAAGGATAGCGTCTGAGTTGTCTGAAAAAGTCGCTTCGCTATCTAGCCCCAAACTAAGCAAAGCTTGTACTATGGGAACCAGATCACTGATACAATACTTATACACGTATTTTTTTTTTGTAAATGCATACTTAAAATACATTATAACACCCAGACACAGAACCAACATCTATGTTCATCTCGCAAATGTTTGTCCTTAGTGGAAATCGAAACCACAACCTGCAGCGCAGAAGCTAGAGTCACTGAGGTGTGAGGCCAGTCTACTATCAGTGATCTATAAAGTCAGTCATATTGTTGTGTCTCAGTAATAGGTCTATATTTATTATTTACTTCTAGTTCTTAGGGAAAACAATAGCAAACACAATATGTATTTGTATTTTTCCCGTCAATATTGAGGCAAGGGATTTACAAGACAAATTGTATACATAATAGTGGCGATTCTGCTAAACCTAGGAATTCCTACTATTTTACGCGAATTTAGACTTTAACGTAAAGGAATAAGAACGATTTTTTTTAAGAAATCTTAGGTTTAGCATGAACACAACAGAATCGCCGCCATGGCATGTATTCTTTACATAATTTAACCAACAGTGACGGATTAAGGTATTTTTATATAAATTACTAGATTCCGCCAGCGGTTTCGGTTGCGTGGTATCTACCTGGATAAAAAGTATCCTATATGTTAGTCCTGGACATAAGCTATATTTATTCCAAGTCTTATCTAAATCCGTTTGGTCGTGTGGGCGTGATTGAGCCACAAAACATTTGAACATACAAATATTCTTACGAACTTTAGCATTTATTATATTAAGTTGTGACTAGACATTGCGCGGCATTCGCAGGATACAAGTTTGCAGTGCGAACGAACAATGACACCGTTTGCGCGCGGCAGGTAGCTCGCGGCTGTCGTCCAAACATAGCGCGGCAGCCGCGCTCCATTGCTGCGATTGTCTGCTCACACCATAATATACATACGAGTACCATTATTTACAATAGTAGTACTTCAGTAAGGACAATATGCTTAATAGTATCGTCGTTTTTTATAAGGTAGATCCAACTATTGATTAGTCATTATATCAACGAATAATATCTACCTTTTATTATGGTATCTAACAGATTTTTTTCACGTTTAATTCTCATATTTACAGCCAATAGTTACGGAAACGGATGTGTGTCACCACATCAGCTTTCAATCCCGCAGACATCAGGGCGCTAGACTACTCTCATACAAAGTTACAAACAACATTGAATCATAATGACGTCATTCATACATTATATGAAGGTGCGACCGACATCTCGTAAACGCTTCAATCTATCCCTAGATTGATTTGTTTCATTGAGTCAACAAAGAGTATTTATGTTACTTTGTATATTTGTTAACAACTTTTTTACCAAAGTCTTGGGAATTCGGCCTTGAAAAAACACATGGCTCTGAAGTTTGTTTATCCAGTAGGTGTAAAACTATCAAACCGCTCCAATAATATCTACCCAGATCATTGTGTGGATAGTTAGTTTCCGGGCAAGATAGAATTCTTGCGTGCTATTTCGACCAAAAAGATCTAGAACAAACTAATTAGTTCTAGTTAAAACTTCTCAGCCGTTTGTATCTTTTTTATTGTGGAACTTTGGAGTACATAGTATAGCATGCATAAATCAGTATATACAGCTCTAAATACTATGGCCTATAAGGTATATAATTCAATGCCTCGGAGCATTGCAAAACTGCACTGCGATGCTTCAAGGCTGATCACCGAGCGTTGAAATATATACCTTATTATGATTAGATAACTAATAAATTCAATTGTTTAGTTGAAATGTTAAGATGTTTAACTTACCTCAGCTTCAAAAGTGTGTAAAAACGGCCTTGGACTCTTGTACTCAATCTGTGTGTAAACCTCATGTTCCCAGACTAATTGTTTGCGGTACAAGCAGAATATGCGGAAGAAGTACGACCGTTTGGCATTGTCCTTTATAAGGCATAGTACACCCGTGTCTCTCTTCTTCCATTCTGAGTGTTTTGGTCCCTCTGTTGTGAAGAGTTGGACCACAGATGTTGCTAAACTCTGAAAGGTAATATTACATTGTCGGAGGCATTCAACTAACAGATTTTTTTAGGTTCTTTTTATGAATAGATTATGAGGTTTTTGGATGGATAAAAGCCAATTTCTTATTAATAATGGGAGCTTATATGCAGAAGTAATTAATGGCATCTTTGTGCCCAAATGCAGAAAAGGGAGTCCACATATTGAAATATACAGATATACCCTAACATAAATGCACTTTTAACCGCAACATTCTACGTGCAGTAACTAAGTGCCTATCACAAGTAGGTAACTTTCAATACAGCTTGCAGCTAAACAGTTTGAATTATGAAACTTTCACCCCATAAAGGCTTCATGGAGAGAAATTGTGGGTTGGCAAGACAGCTTTCCTTTATGAGATCACTGGACTGATACAATATGATGTCATGCATTGTTTTGGTTTATTATTATATAACAATACATTTTATTGATCGATTTACCGTGCCTCTATTTTAATACAAAGTTTTCTTTGGCCCGAATTTACCGATTATACCAACAAACTACATAGTAAACAATGGCATTGGTGCTAACATTCTCATTATTGAAAGAATTACAATGAAATACAATCCATAGGCGTTATCTTACAGCTATCGACTGATAATCCGTAGATACAACGGCCGATACGTAATCTAGACCCTGAATCACGCGGAATACCAATGAGCCTCCAAACGGCAAACCTCACCTGGCATTTTGGCCCAATCAAGCTGAAAACTTGCTCGTTCTCATCCTTTGATAGCAGGGCGCTGGGTCGATGCTCTCCTTTTGGCATTTTAGCAAATTATAAACCACAGAAACAGAAAATCACTAAGAACTTGGACAGTACGATGTGTCAGCCACCACGACTTTCCAACATGTTTCCATAGGTTCTATTGTAAATAAACACTTGCGCCACACACTGCACGAAAATAAAAGCATTTCTCACGACGCAGAAATATTAATTTCGATAATTTCACAGCGAGAAACGCGAATAGCAATTTGTATTTCGCAAATTGCAATTTACCTTTCTCCAACTAAACCAAATCCACACATCCGTCCGTTCGTGAATAATCATCTGTCGAAGTTTTTTTTTATTGTGTTGCCACACACTCAACCTTCAACGATTCTACCAAACCAAAACAATCGAAATTAAAAAATGTTCTTCGAGTTTCATATTAATTCTATCACTACAACCAATCTGTGTAATGGTAAAGTTTCAAAATTTCGTTAAAATCTAAGCGCAAATATATATATATATATATATTATATATATATATAATATATATATATATATAGTTATATATATATATACATATATATATATATAGTTATATATATATATACATATATATATATATAGTTATATATATATATACATATATATATATACGTATTAAACTTATACTCCACAGGCCATTTTTTTAATGATGTGTTCAAAATAGTCGCGTAAATTTTAGCTCCTAAGTCATCGGACGACATTGACATTTTAATTTCTTTCAAGGCCCCTTCAGAACACAGCTGGTTCTAACTCTGAAACTAACGACTTGTAATAAACCCAAACCGGTGCGATGGCGCCTGTACCTTACCTATTAGAATTATTTAGATAAAAGTATTAAAAGTATAGGTATGTACAGGCGAATACCATACAGTAAATGATAATCTAAATGTTTCTATAATATAAAAGAATTTATGGTTAAAAATTAATAAACAAAGATTTCTATTTTAATTATATATATTTAGTTATATAAATATATATTATTATTATTATTATTTTAATTAGTATGTAATTAGAATAATATATTATTGTAGTGCCCTAGCGGGGCCCATGTTGAGAAACTCTGCACAAATATGTTAAGACCATTGTACCAACTGGAGCAATAAATGAATATGAATATGAATATGAAACTTAATAGGTAGTATATAAACTACACTAGCCGACCCGTGACAGACGTTGTACTGTCAAATTTTAATAATCGCATAGGAAAAAGCAATTTCAGGCAACTTACATTTTTTTTTCCTAAGGTCTATAGGAAAAAAAAATGTAAGTACTGATAAAATAAATTACGAATTTTGGTAGAATGCGTATCATTCATTAGTCAAAACGCGTTGCGTCTTGCGTTGCTATGACGACAAATGTTTTTAGTCTGTGACTGTGAGTCAGATTCAGATCTGTTGCACACCAGCGCCATCTATACCAAAATCATACTTTTATCTTAAGGGTTTGTTTTTCTGATTAAAAGATCCCCCTTTATTTATTCTGATTTTTTATCTACATACTACAGTAAATGTCATCTTAACCCGTTTTGTCGTTTATTTTACAACAAACATAGCAGCCTTATCACAAACTTTCGCATTTATAATATTAATAGGATAGGATTAGGATAGGATATTAGGATAATGGGTACTCCTACCCTACACATAAATCTATATCCACTTATTATGCGTTTCAATAAAGATTACGTTCTTAGAGACACTTCGGTTTAAAAACGACCGAAGAGTCACAGTAAAATAACAAATTACATAAGATTCTCCCAACTTTATTGAAAAAAAAAAATTACAATAACTATGTATTTTCTTAGATTATATTATTATGTATTTACACAGCCAAAATAAATAATGCCAGCTATTATTATAAATAATCACATATTAATGGTAATCCTCAAACATTCTAAATCAATGGGGCTAAGTAACTAAATCTATGTATGGTAGGTGCGTTAGTATAGTTATATTGCGCTTGGGGCCGCAGTATAATAGAGCCAGTAATAATACTTACCTAGTCGGGGGCTTATTTTGTTAAAACGATGATTGTTGCCTTCATGTTATGGCTTTCAATGCAGTTTATGTACATAGATTCTATAGTTATTGTGACATTGGTATTCTCTGAAAAGTATGTTAGCCATAGCCATAGCTATGGATTATTTTTACGAATTAAGCTAGCTGTACAGTCAGCGGCAAAGTAGCTGAACACTTACAAATTTTGCTTAGTTCATATAGGTACAATTTCAACAAAAAAAATACACTAGTTTTGGACTGGGCATAATAAGATGTGCAGATGACACTGTAAGTATTTTATTTTTGCAGTTACATGCACCATACCTTTAATCTACACACATAACATATACTAATAGGTTTGTGTTTATTAAAGCTACCTGCTACGTATGAAAGTATAACTTACATTTTTGTAAACGTATAAAAATCTAAAAGACATCGCTTGTAGGTGAATAATGGTATCGGCAGATTCATATTTTGAATATTAATTATCACATTCTCATTATTATTCTTAGTGATAACAATCATGATATTACTGGGGCCGTCCGTACTACAATCTCTAAAGACTAAGAGCGAAAGTGACAACGCTATACGAACATGTATGTCGTTGTCTCTTTCGCACCACGAGTAATACTGCTTTAGTCTTATGAACGGTGTACGGCCCCTGGTTTTTACACAATATTACTGCGAAAATTCTAACATTTATTAGCCTAGTATATCCCTAAGTAGGTAAATATAAGGTAAAGCGAAGAATTCGACTGTCAGTCATTAAATCATTCCATTCAATGCCTACTATTAAAAATGCGTAACATAATATGTACCTAGACATTTGTTCAATCATTGTTCAATTACATAAATACAAAATACATTGTTCTTGAATTCTCGCTTTATTATCAAAATAATTAATAATCGTTTCTACATTTCGAGTTTCTAAAACTGCTGGCTTATTTCACAAAAATCTATGATTATCATATTATGGCTTTCAATGCAGTTTAGGTACCATACATACATAGATTCTTAATAAAAAAAAATAGGCTCACGATTCATGACTGTAATCCCCAAGTACTACGGTAGACATCCTCTCGGATCTCCAGGTGTTTATTTCTTTGAAGATGTCTAAAGGGGTTAGTCAGGCACGTCCAAATGTCACATTTGACACTTGTCAAATGTCATTGTAATTACTTTTATCTACACTAATGTTGTAACATTCTACTTATGTTTCCAATACTTGACTTATAATTACTACTGTTATAGCGCAGACAACAAAACACTCAATTTAAGCAATTTCACATGATGGTATAATATCCACATCGATATCGTAAAATCTCATTATAACATCAATAAAACGCGACCAATTAACCTGGCGAGCCTTATGTCAAAATCCTCATACAAGTTGTATAAAATTTTGATATTAGGCTGGCTTTTGAAAACAGTTGGGTTATACGTGAAACTACTAAACTAACATACACAAAACTCTTTGGTAAGATCTTGTGCCAATTAAATAAAAAAAGAACTTGGCCCTGCGCGCGCAGCTGCGCTCTTCTTATTGGTTAGATTTTAATGGCGGCAAGTTCACTGTGACAATACACGTACGCGTGAATTTAATGTTTCGCAATGTGTTTTGTTTTTAAAATACAAATTAAAAGTTAAAAATGGATAGCGACGTTAGTGAAGATAAAGTGTTATATGCACTTCCTTATATGACAGTTGCATAAACTACTATTAATTTACTTTCCCGACGTTATAGGATTGAACGCCATAATATGATAATCATAAATTATTACAAAATAAGCCAGACGAAATAAGCAACTATAAGGTTGAGTAGAGGTAGGTAATTTTTGTTCTTTTAAAATTCGTTTTTTTTTTTCGTTCTAACGGCTGTATTCGATCTTAATATTACAACAGTAAAGTCACCATACCACAAGCTCTTGTAATATATAAACAATATTACTCAATGTGCGAAAGTGACAACGCTAAACGAACTCGTATAGCGTTGTCACGTTTGCAACGCGAGTTTTGATACTAATTAGGATCTTGTGGGACGGGCCCTGTTCTGAGTAAAGGTTCTCGGGACACACCGGGGCCTGTTATCAACATTACTGTACTGAATGATCGAATTTTAAGTCATTAAAAGTTATAAATGGCACAACACCAATACACAGAATAGGCCTAAGAAGAATAAATACAATCGATGTTAAGACAAGATTATAAGGTGGAATAAGGCATAGATGCGTTGTTTTTTGTTTTATAATTTTAAGAACTTATTTCACGTCTTACGAAATACCAAATAGGTACGAAGGTTTAATAGGATCAATAATTTATACAGCGTGTAAATACTCGTAGACATTTGACCACGCGATCTGTTAGCGTTCACGCAAGGAACTAATCAAGGGAAGGAAAAGACGTACATCGATTAACAACCAAAATATACTCGTAGCTATCGCTATCGTCTTACAACAAATACGCATCGACGTCGCTCTTATCTAAAAATAAATATATGCTAAATATTATTGAGGTTAAGGAACTCGAGATTACAATTTCAAGTAACAGATATATAAAAATTAGATGAAAAATATTGTACAAACGCTATAAACGCCTAAACACACAAATTGACAGGGCTACTATAATAATTTTGATTAAATATTGATATTCAAGATACAGTCTGAAAATACCACTAATTATAATATTACAAGAACATGTGCGTGATACAACAAGAAATACGATATAGATATGAAATCTACAAATTAGACTTTAAACAGCCTCAAGTTAGTTATTCCGTTGAAGCGAATAATTGACTCAACTATTTAATGATTTATACAGTAAGTTTAAAATTACGTATTACAAGAAAAAGTATCTACGCATGTAAGATATACCAATACATATAATATACCACATAGTTCGAGGAACAGCTCGAGAGCGTTTAAGGGTAAATATAAATATCATTAAAATAAAATAGAAACGAATAATTTTTATAAAGAAAATTTGCCCTACGCTTTTAAATTCTGATTGTTTAAACGAGCCGGGAGTAAAATTTCTAACGTTTAATATAAAAATACCTAAATAATATAAAATGCCTTTTAAACCATTTTTTCATGTACGATTGCATCGTCTGTTTACTTAATTTATGTGATGTTTCATTTTGAAGATAACTGCTCATTTTACGACTTTTTAATATCTTATTACAATTGTAATGTTGAACAGTGCTCAATACTTGAGTTATCGTTTTCGCATCACGCCATCTAGCGCATGAATGATTTGTCTATCAGAGCTAAATACAATCCAGGCCAGAATGTATCTTTTATTAGAATATGTGGCGTGGATTGGCTACGATAAAGCCGATATACTTATCAGTAATCTATCACTAAATAAACCCACAAAATCTCAAAGCACCAGACCAGTGTACTCATAGGTTGAAATATCACACAATTAAATCAAACTTGTAGGCATTTTATAAATTAAATTAACTTTATAAATAATATAAGCGTATATTTACGTATTTTTAAAACGAATAAGCTAATTATCAAGTGCGAAATTACGTTAATACTGCAAACACACACAAGCATACAATATTCATCTGTCAATGGTTACAGAGATATAGATACAATGGGTTTTAAACCGGTGTGCATACAGCCTATTTATAGTCTTTTGTTCCTAAAAGCAAACCAACGTTTAATTTATCTACCTCAAAACTGCAAGGAACACCGTGTCTACAACTTACACTCTTATACCTGTCGATATAAAGGTCAAATTGGTGTTTAAATCTAATCGAAAAACTAACTATAACAATACCTAGTCTCATCTACGTTTTAATATTGTCTATCCATGATCTCAATCACTAGAATATCAAAACACTTGTAAAAAAAACCTTAGCTGCCCTACAACTATTTCACAATTTGCGGATGAATTGATATTAATCGGCATAATTGCTATTGCAATACTTCAATACAAACCAGTAAATTCGACAAACCCGAGTACAAAAACCTAATCTACCTTTTGCGGCTACACATAAGAGCTATTATTGTACACCTCACTACACAAAGGTGGGGCTACTCAGTGCTTAGTAATACTTTTACTGATTGAGATTACTTTAGCTTTGGGCAAGTCCAGTGCGGGTCCATGGACCGTGAGTGAGAGAGACAGCTCAACTGCAGCTGTCCTTTTTCGTCGGTGGTTCCTCTGCCGTTTTCACTTCTTCGAGATCGGTTTTGGAAGGTCCTGGCTGGGGGTGGTCCGGGTCTATAAAGTAAACAAATAAACCATTATAATATTTGTTCAACTACCGGTATTGCCGATGTGAGGAAAAAAAGCAGCTCGCATTAAATGGCCACGGCGGGCCACGCCAGCCGAAGAAAACACTGGAGTTATTATCTCGACTCCTTCGAGGGGGCATAGTGGGAGAACTCGAAGGATAAAGAAAATTGGAAGGATTTGGGGGAGACCTTTGCCCAACAGTGGGACGAAATAGGTTAGGTAATAAAAGATTGCTGCGGTGGCCACCGAACATCATAATGATTGCGACAAGACTACGCGACATAAATCTATTTTTAATTTTGTCAGATAAATATGTCATCTTATGTACCTACCTACTATATACCTAGATACCTACTAATATTTGCAGATCATGCGAACATTTGTAATTTATTTTTATTCCGTTTTTTGCGCATCAGTCAGGTATTCGCCCACCAAAACCAAGCCATGTTCGTCGTAGTTCATCGTATGTAGATAAAAAAAGTAAGTTGCTACGAGTTACCAACCTACTCTGATGACGAAGTTCGGGTGGGTAGATACATAATATTATTTTATACATCTTTTCTATTTATTTTGCTTCATCCATAACCGTTTCGTTTATATAAACGCGTATCTCACCGCCCCTACGTTTATTTGCATTACTGTATAAATAACTGTAAAAACGTCGAAAGACAAACCAAAACTTTCAGAGGGGTAACTCTTACATTTACCAAATCCACAGACTGAACATGACTAGCGATTTATAGCCTAATACATCAGACGATTAGGTGAGAAAGCCTATAATTGGAATATCATGTAGATTTGGGTCAACATAAGTGCTTTAAGTGTATGGTCAGAGTGTCCGCTTGAACCTAGCGAGCGTCCAGCGGGGCGTGTCTTCGTGGTATCGTTCCCGTTTGCATGATACTGACCCCCATATTCAGGAACGACACTATGAGAACACGCACCCACAGTGGACGAAATCTTTTTTCATAAACATCACTTTATGTGTTGAGCGACACTATGTCGCACACTACCGTGAGCCTCTAGAGCTCAACTTTGGTCACACTATGCTATGCAGTGTCGCACAACACATAAAATAAAGTGATGTTTATGAAAAAAGATTTCGAACGCACTGTGGGTGCGTGTTCTCACAGTGTCGTTCCTGAATACGAGGGTGGGTGTATTGATACCCGAATACTGAAGGCACAAGCAGGGCCGTCTTATCTTGCGCCGGGGTGCAATACTACCAGCGCACTTCCCCCAAATTAGTTATTACCGACGAGTGATGAGTGAAGTTAGTTTGAGCTGAGTAGAGAGATAATCTACCGGCCCCACACACCAGAATAGAAAAAGTGCTAAATCATGAAATCAGCCAATTCAAGATGCATGATCTGAACATCCAGTTTATATTTCGGGACTTAAATACACCCGAGTTGTTTATAGTTAAACATAATAAATATACAAACGAGAATATGTATTCCGAGTGCCGGCTAAATAGCGTCTGTCGTTTGCCCGCTCCGCTCACCGCTCCGCCCAAGCGCTTTTACACTCATACCGTACGCTAACACTATACGATAAGCAGAGTACGCCTTAATTAAACACTATCTGTAAACAAAGGACGGGTGCCTAGTGACTGTAGTGACACAATTGGATAATTAAGGCTGAGTTCTACTCGTGAAACGATAAACTATTATATTATATCGAGACAAACGCCACATCGTTTCCGACTATATTTTGAAGATCTGTTCAGAATGGAGAAGATATTTCTAAATGTAGTTTAGAAGGCAAAGTGCCATCAACTAACAAGTAAACAAGTATATTTATTTAAGACAAACACCGCAGGGACTTTTTATTTATTTATTTAGGAGATCCAACAGAAAAATCACTTACTATATCTAATGAAAAATATTTTATTTAAATATATGTGTTTATCACTCAATCAGAGTAGAATAAATGCAGTAGAAATGAGAGCCTTGAGAAGTATGTGTGGGATAACTTTGAAAGATAGAAAAATAGCGTGTTAAGAGAACGGTGTGGAGTGAAAGAAGTCGTAGTGATAATGATTGAGAAAGGGATGCTTAGATGGTTTGGACATGTAGAGAGAACAAATGAAGAAAGATTGACAAAACAGGTATTTATAGCAAGTGTGTATGGGAACGTTGGAAGAGAAAAACCTCGGCGTATTTTCCTAGACCTAATTGGTGATCTTTTGAAAAAAGGCCAAGTCAAGAGTACTCTAAACCGACGAGCATGCATGGGGAATGTGATGAGAGTGAATGAAGCTAAAGAAGTATGTCAGGATCGTAGCAAGTGGAAAGCCGTGATCTCTGGATGAACACTGGAGCTCTACATAGCATTAAGGAAAAATCATAAAAAAAAGGTAGACCCCAAGCCGAGTTTGTTGCCTGATTCTTCTAGGTTAGGTCGCGAGGAATCGGCGTAGCTTCACCTAGTTCCTAAGACGTTTCAAAGTGATCCTTGTGATTTTATTAAAATAAATGATTTTTTGAATTTGAATTTCTGCCTACCCCTCTGGGAAACAGGCGTGATTTTCCGATTATAGGACGCCACAGCCACTTATTGCTAATAACTTATTTCTCTACCGAGGATGTCTACCGTACTTGGGGATTACAGTCGTGATCCTATTTATTTATTATTAAATTTTATTTCTCTGGACATGTAGAAGGTTATCAAAGAAGCCTGTCAATTTGCTCACCAACGTGTCCGTTATTAATTGGACAATAGCACAAGAGTAACGAAGGTTATTTTTGGAAGCAGGTTATTTCCTGGAGAAACTCTAAAATTATTTCAAAGAGCGGCGTGGCCACATCGTACCAAATACCTAACAAAATTACAACTTTGATTATGCCAACGAATTTGTTGTGACTTTGTAAGTGTTTCATACACTTTAAACAAGCTCAAATTGAAGTTAATAGCTTTATGATGACAGCATCAGTTGAGTCCTGACACCCAGTCAACTAATTTAAATTTATATAACACTAGCTTCCGCCCTCTGTTTCGCTCACGTGTTTCTGTACGTGGTTATTGGATAAAAAGTATCCTATATGCTATGATCTAAGCGATGTATATTTCAAGATTCATCCAAGTTCGTTCAGTCGTGCTTGATTGTGCCGAAATATATAAACATTCTCACAAACTTTCGAATTTATATTATACTCGTTGTAAGATTTCCACTATGACGTAATCGTTCGTTGTCGTCGCATTGTTTGTTAAGGACTTGCGCAGTGCTTGAAACCGGCCAAGTTTGAGTCGGATTCTCGCACGAAGGGTTCCGTATATTAATCTAAAAAAACGACAAAAAAACAAGTTTGTTGTATGGGAGCCATACTTAAATATTTGTTTTATTTTGTTTTTAGTATTTGATGTTATAGCGGCAACAGAAATACATCATCTGTGTCAAAATGTTAACTGTTTAGCTATCACGGTTCATGAGATACAGACAGATAGACAGCGAAGTCTTAATAATAGGCTCCCATTGTTACCCTTTGGGTTCGGAACCCTAAAAAATGATAGACCCGAAGCCGTGTTTGCCTGATTCCTCTAGGCTTGGACTTTGTTCAACTAAGGTCGAAAAAAAACTTCCGTTTTCCGTTCCCGAGTATAACCTCTAGTTAAACACTTGCGAAATGTCCAAGTGTGTTTACCGCACCACATACGTGAAGGTCGACTGATCCAGCGATTGGTAATCGAACACCAGACCGCGTGACGTCAAAATGTAGATAACCCCGAATTATCGACGCATTTACAACTGCGCGCGCGTCATCGATACACGTCCTACATCAAATAGTAAATCGTACCAATTTATATATCCATAAGTTTAAGTTTGTGAGAATGTATGGCTGTTTGTGAGGATGTTTCGATGTTTGTGCCTCAATCACGCCCGATTGACTTGTCTTATTTGGATGAAACTTGGAATATACGTAACCTATGCTCTGAAATATCATTAAGGCTACTTTTATCCACGTATTACGCGAGCAATGTCGCAGGTGGAAGCTAGTGGTATAATAAAACAAGGTATGATACTCTGGGCAGTGACACTAGGCCACGTCACATCTAGTTGCAATTTTATTGCAACAAAACCTAGAGAAAATGAAACATTATCTATAATGTATTTTTAGGGTTCCGTACCCAAAGGGTATAAACGGGACCCTATTACTAAGACTTCGCTGTCCGTCTGTCTGTCACAGGGCTGTATCTCATGAACCGTGATAGCTATACAGTTGAAATTTTCACAGATCATGTATTTCTGTTGCTGCTATATATAACAACAAATACTAAAACAGAATAAAATACATATTTAAGGGGGGCTCCCATACAACAAACGTGATTTTTTTTGGCCGTTTTTTTATAAATAAAGGTACAGAACCCTGTGTGCGTTAGTCCGACTCGCACTTGGCCCGTTTTTTTTATTGATACTTCATTTTTTATCTGATTATCACGAGTAATTTATGTTTATTAATTTATTACACACTACTGGCAGAGCATAACAGGTTGTATTATTGAAATTCCAGTTATTTATCGTATTTGTCTAATAATTTTATTTAAATAGTTTGATGTTCCATTAAGAACTATCCTACTATCCTACTAATATTATAAATGCGAATGTTTGTGAGCGAGTGTTTCGGTGGGGTGTGTGTGTATTTGTTACTCTTTCACGCAAAAACTACTGAACGGATTAAAATGAAACTTTACTATATAGCTTATACATCAGAATAACCCGTGCTAAGCCGGGCGAGGTACTGCTAGTAAGGTTATAATTGTAAAATAAGGTTTAATATATTTATATATTAATATATTTATATATTTATATTTATAAGATTTAAAAAAAATATTCGCGTGTCGGGGTATTTGATGATTACACAATATTGGTAGTATACACCGGTGATGACGTCATCTTGTATCACCCTCGTGACTATTATGTCTCGTAGCTTATTTTATTATATCATAAAACAAAGTCTGTTTCATGTGCATTGACAAAAGTGCACGGAAAGACGGACAAATTCAAATTCAAATTCAAAAATCATTTATTTCAATAGAATCACAAGGATCACTTTGAAACGTCTTAGGAACTAGGTGAAGCTACGCCGATTCCACGCGACCAAGCCTAGAAGAATCAGGCAACAAACACGGCTTGGGGTCTACCTTTTTTTTTAACGATCCTTTCCTTAAAGCTATGTAGAGCTCCAGTGTGATGCCAATCGAACAAGGTGAAGGACAGACAGACGTACAGCGAAGTCGTAGTAATAGGGTCCTGATTTTACCCTTTGGGTACGGAACCCTAAACTGAGTTAACTTTTCCCATTAATAAA
Source organism: Hydriomena furcata (assembly GCA_912999785.1). Lineage (NCBI taxonomy): Eukaryota > Metazoa > Arthropoda > Insecta > Lepidoptera > Geometridae > Hydriomena > Hydriomena furcata. The sequence goes on from OU538826.1 coordinate 3,305,323, forward strand.
ACAAAGACTAAGACAAATTAAATATTGGTGGACTTTTAAACACAACGCCATCTAGCCCCAAACTAAGCAAAAGCTTAGTAGGTACTACTGTAGGTACTATGGGAACCAGATAACTGATACATTATATACATTTTTTTTAAATAAGTACATACAACATCCCCAAAGATATACATACTGAAACAACCCTAGGATTGTATCTGACATTGTAACATTAGTAGGTAGATCAAATATGAAGCCAAATTATGTAGTAACGCAATGCTGCAGCAAAAAAGTTTGTCTTATTGTAAGAAATTACAACTATTTTTAGGGTTCCGTACCTAAAGGGTAACAACGGGACCCTATTACCTACTAAAACTTCGCTGTTCGTCTGTCTGTCACAGGGCTGTATCTCATGAACCGTGATAGCTAGATAGTTTAAATTGTCGCAGATTATGTATTTCTGTTGCCGCTATAACAACAAATAGGTACTAAAAGCAGAATAATATAATTATTTAAGTGTGGCATACAACAAACGTGATTTTTTTTGCCGTTTTTTATAGATAATGGTACGGAACCCTTCGTGCGCGAGTCCGACTCGCACTTGGCCGGTTTTTTTTTATCACAGCGAGATCTATTTCAAGATTTATTTCGCGTTACCACTTCCTTCTAGATCACCTTGATTGCGAGTTCGTGGACCTCAAAGTATGAATCATTTCTATACACAGATTAGTTGTCGGACAGGTTTTGAGTACATCCACGGACACTGACGATAGGTCAATGGCTGTTTATATTTTTATAATCGAATGATCATATCCGCAGGCTTATTTCGTAAAAAGCCGGCCAAGTGCGTGCCGGGTCACGCGCAATGTAAGGTTTCGTAGTTGACACAGCTAAAAACGTTATAATAAAAATTTCACAAAGGGATCCTTTAATCGAAAAGTTGTTTTCACAAACCCTCCTTTTTAAATACCTATCTAACGATACCCCACACCATGGGGTACGCGAGAAAAAAAAAAACATCGCCCCTTTAGGTGTAGGGGAGGTACCCTAAAAAATAATGTTTTTCAAGATTTTATTCTACGACTTTGTTGGCATTACTAATATGTATAAAAATGCCAAATTACAGCTTTCTAGCACTAAGCGTCTCTGAGCTAAGCTGCGGACAAACGGACGGACGGGCGGACGGACGGACATGGCGAAACTATAAGGGTTTCTTTTAGACTCGAAACCCAAAAAATCGATTTTACCCGCTGAATTTTATTGTCACAGCGAATTTAGAGAATACCACTTTCATAGTATCTATTTACTATAGAATCTTAAAATAGAATGAATGATTCTCTAATAGTTACTATGAAAATGGTAATACTGCAAAATATGGCCAAATGTAATGTTTGAACGTGCCTCTGACTAACCCCTTTAGACATCAACAAGATTAATGTATTTCTGTTGTCGCTATAACAACAAATACTAAAAACAGAATAAAATTAATATTTAAGTGGGGCTACCGTACAACAAACGTGATTTTTGTAGCCGTTTTTAGATAACGGTACGGAACAATCGTCGTGCGCGAGTCCGACTCGCACTTGGCCGGTATTTTTAAAAGGTATTCTCTAAATTTGTAATAAATGAAAAATGAAAAATGATTTGAAAAATGAAAATTGGGTGAAGATTGATAACGAAATAAGCTAGCTGAACTTAAAACAGGTAGGTAGGTTTGTTGTCTGACTCTTCTAGGCTTGGTCGCGAGGAATCGGCGTAGCTTCCCCTTGTTCCTAAGACGTTTCAAAGTGATCCTTGTGATTTTATTGAAATAAATGATTTTTGAATTTGAATGTGTTGTACCGCTCATAATCGTATCTTGCCCGTAACTTGATATTCTAACAGCTTGGAAACCATTACCAATTTGAAAGGTTTCAAACGTTAATTTCGTTATCAGACAAAATTTAATTGATATGCTTATTGTTTCCATTGAAAGTTGGGAAAACAATGGGCGGTATTGTTGAAAATTTTGTCCAGTTTCTAAAATACACATTTTTAAAACAAAAACCTATACAGTCGGTCGGTACACAACAGACACTCATTATACAATTGTATGTGTGATTAGGCGATTAGATAAGATATTTTCTATACTAATATTATAAAGAGGAAAGATTTGATTGTTTGTTTGCTTCGAATAGGCTCCGAAACTACTGGACCGATTTCAAAAATTATTTTACCATTAGAATTCTACATTATCCCTGATGAACATAGGCTATAAATTATTTTCAAAAACGTTAGGGATCCGTATGAAAACTAAGATAATGATAACCCAACGTGTGAAAAAAAGTAGGTACAAAAAAATCCTTATATTGCGTTTACTGCAGAAATTATTGACAATAGTGCAAAGTGATTTACTACAGTTTTATAAAGGACATCAATATCTACAAAAAAGTCTAGGATATCATATGTCTAACTATTAGGGATCCTTAATAAAACTTCGATAATGTAACACAAGGTGTAAAAAAATTAGCCATAAAATCATTATTACACCCGTGCGACGCCGCACTGTGGATCGAAAATCGACTTTCAAAGACATAGGCGAAAAAAAAAAATTTGGTCGGTTTTTTGCTTGAAACGGCTTCCATTAATCATTAATATGCCTAAATATATCATGATATACAATTTGGTGGGAAAATTGTCGAGTTATAATTTTTTTTACGAAAAAAATGTATGAAAAGCATATAAAAAATCCAGATATCTCCGGAAGTGCAAAGATAACCGTTATATCCTTGCATACAGTTATAGTACCAACTATTATTGATTTTTTGGCATACAACATGTAACTCGAACTACTGCACATTTTGAAAAAAAAATTATCAAAAAATTTAATTTATTTTTGATCTCTCTCAAGTGAAGACTTAAGGAAATCGGTTAAAAAAAGGTCCCCATCGGCAAATTGTATGCTATAAATAATAACAGACACGTGTTTTCTTGTTTGGCTGACGTTGAAATACCAAAAACAAAGCTCAATAGCAAATTTAATTTAGGAACTATTTTTAATGTTATTTAACTACCTAATTAGGCAAGATTAGGTTTTGTCAGACCGCTTATTGTTCAAATTTCAAGGAATGTATTAACAATGATCGGTAGTTAGCAAAAGACAGGTAGCTTATGTACAAAGTTACAAACATACCTTACTTAGATTATTTATTACCTACCTAAATGCATAAACCTGCACCGGAAATATTTAACAATGAGCGGTAGTTAACAAAAGACAGGTAGCTTAGGTACAAAAATACCTTACTTAGGTTATTTATTACCTAATTAAGTGCATAAAACTGCACCGGAAATATTTTTTACTTCAGTTTATTCTGAACTATTTACTAGTGAACATCTCTCAGTTTTTTAATCATTAAAATGGAAAGTTTAAGCACTAACTTAGATTTGGTTGTTGTTCTTCAAGGTGCAGGTTCGCTACAAAATCATGAAGTTCTGTACGAGGCAGTATTATCTCGTCTAGGTGATCACCTTTCTAATGAAGATAAGGTTACTCTGGAAGAGTTTTGTCGAAGATTTTCACGAGCTGCTTCACAGAGATGGAAAAATTGCGGCAGAAACACAAGAGCATTCAGAAAAGATCATGAAGATTGGCTTCAAGCAAATGTTGATTGGCCAAGCTGCGTTCAAACTAGTCTTCTCACCCAGGGACCAAGTGAAGAAAGATCGATTACCGAAGACTTTACCACCGCGGAACCTTCATCGTCATCATCAGTTGGAACGATGACTAAAAGACCTCGGAAACCTTTCGAAGATCTAGGCAACAAGCAGAAGAAAAGGAGGTCGGAAGAGTACACAGGTATGGACCCCATTGAGTTGACGAATTCAGCTGCAGTACTCTTAAAAGAAAATGGTCGTGAGGACATTGCATCCGTCATCGAATATATGTTGAAAACCCCAGAAGCTGCTGCGAAAATCAGTGACTTCATAAAAAGACCGAAATGTCATGTTTCATTTACGGCAGAAAAATCTTTGGGGTTGCTCCTGTCTTTAAAGCTTACAAAGTGGCAGTACATAACTTTAAGGGAATCGGCCATTCAAGAAGGTGCTATTGATATTTACCCGTCTTACTACAAGGTGCAACAGGCAAAATTACAATGTTATCCTCCGAAGCAATTGATAACAGTGACAGATTCCTCAGCAAAGATTACTTTACAAGGATTACTGGATTTAACAGTAAGGAGGATCCTTGAAAGTTTCCCAAACAAAATACAGGACCAACAGTTGACATTGATATCGAAGTGGGGATTTGATGGTGCATCTAACCAAAGCCGGTACAAGCAGAAAATAGACAGTGAGCAAGATGACTCAAGCATATTTATGACATCTCTCGTCCCTCTAAAGCTAACAAACGGTGATGAAACCCTATGGAAAAATCCAAAGCCCTGCTCAACATCATATTGTCGTCCAGTGGAGTTTAGTTTTGTGAAAGAAAGTGAAGAATTAGTCATTGAAAAAAAGGCAAACATGGATGACGAAATTAAGGCTTTACTCCCCACAGAATGTAAAAAAAATATGGTGAATCATAAACTGATGATGACGATGATTGATGGCAAAGTATGTACTTATCTTTCTGAAGCTAAGTCACACGCTGCGTGCTATCTGTGCTTAGCTAAGCCCACTGAAATGAATAATTTAGGTACAGTTTCATTGAAGCCTGTATCCTCTGATGCATTAGAATTAGGGTTATCTACATTGCATGCACGTATTAATTGTATGGAATGCCTTCTTCATATATCATACCGACTCGATTTTAAAAAGTGGGCTGCGAGAGGAAATGAGCACAAAGAAATGTTGGAAGCAAGAAAAAAACATATCCAGGACAAATTTAAAAACGAGCTCAATCTTCTTATCGATATTGTTAAGCAAGGATCTGGAACCACAAATGACGGAAACACGGCAAGAAGATTTTTTGAGTTTCCAGACAAAACTGCAGCCATCTGTGGGCTGGACGAAGAGTTAGTCCGCAGATTTGCTGTAATTCTGCAGGCAATAACATCAGGGGAACTGATTGATGTAATCAAATTTAAAGATTTCGCTTTGAAAACAGCAGAAAGGTACGTTGAAATGTACAATTGGTACTACATGTCATCCACTGTACACAAGCTTCTTATACATGGAGCAGACATTATTGCCAATAATGCAATTGTGCCCATTGGAAGCCTCTCAGAAGAAGCTTCAGAGGCCCGCAATAAAGATTTCAGAAGGTTTCGGGAACATCATTCCCGCAAAAGGAGCAGGCAAGCCTGTAACGAGGATATCCTCAATATGCTTATTCTTACTTCAGATCCCGTTATCAGTGCAATGAGACCTAGTTTGGATACCAAAAAACGACATGCTTTCTTCGCTGAAACTCTTGAAATAATTAAGTTTCAAGAAAATCAAATGGATTTTGTTGACGTATCCAACTTAGAAACTGATTCTGAAATGGAATCTGAAGAGAGCGATATTGAAAATTTGTAGATTTAATGTATTTTTATTTGTATTTTTAGTGGCCATGTTACTTATTTATTTGAACTATTATTTTATTTGTTTGTATATTGCTTGTACTAATACTAACCCTAGAATAGCTGTTTTTACTTATACTGTGGTACAAACTAAAATAAATTATACTATAATAATTTTATCATACCTTTTAATTTAATGTTTGTAATTTTGCATGTTTCGTAAATTATGTCTCTTTTATGATATGTAAATAAATTATTTATATAGTAACCATTTAGTTTTGACTTTACATCGATTTCCTTCCTATTAGTTTATTTATGATAATAACTATAAACCGCATAAACATCATCAGGTAGGTATAGGTAAATATGAAGTTGTAGGTACCTGTCTTTTGTTAACTACCACTCATTGTTAAATATTACCGGTGCAGTTGTATGCACTTAATTAGGTAATAAATAACCTAAGTAAGGTATTTTTGTACCTAAGCTACCTGTCTTTTGTTAACTACCGCTCATTGTTAAATATTTCCGGTGCAGGTTTATGCATTTAGGTAGGTAATAAATAATCTAAGTAAGGTATGTTTGTAACTTTGTACATAAGCTACCTGTCTTTTGCTAACTACCGATCATTGTTAATACATTCCTTGAAATTTGAACAATAAGCGGTCTGACAAAACCTAATCTTGCCTAATTAGGTAGTTAAATAACATTAAAAATAGTTCCTAAATTAAATTTGCTATTGAGCTTTGTTTTTGGTATTTCAACGTCAGCCAAACAAGAAAACACGTGTCTGTTATTATTTATAGCATACAATTTGCCGATGGGGACCTTTTTTTAACCGATTTCCTTAAGTCTTCACTTGAGAGAGATCAAAAATAAATTAAATTTTTTGATAATTTTTTTTTCAAAATGTGCAGTAGTTCGAGTTACATGTTGTATGCCAAAAAATCAATAATAGTTGGTACTATAACTGTATGCAAGGATATAACGGTTATCTTTGCACTTCCGGAGATATCTGGATTTTTTATATGCTTTTCATACATTTTTTTCGTAAAAAAAATTATAACTCGACAATTTTCCCACCAAATTGTATATCATGATATATTTAGGCATATTAATGATTAATGGAAGCCGTTTCAAGCAAAAAACCGACCAAATTTTTTTTTTTCGCCTATGTCTTTGAAAGTCGATTTTCGATCCACAGTGCGCCGCCCGGGGGGGCGGACTGCTAGTTAAAGATAAGGCAATTACGTCAATAGTATAGGCTTAGTTTCACAACAGGGAAACTAACCGTTATCTATAAAATTACGCGTTCGGCCTTAGCCAAGGGTTTAGACCATTTTATTAATTCAAATTCAAATTCAAATTCAAAATTCAAAAATCATTTATTTCAATACAAGGATCACTTTGAAACGTCTTAGGAACTAGGTGAAGCTACGCCGATTCCACGCGACCAAGCCTAGAAGAATCAGGCAACAAACACGGCTTGAGTTGGGGTCTACCTTTTTTAGGGTTCCGTACCTAAAGGGTAAAATCGGAACTCTATTACTAAGACTTCGCTGTCCGTCTGTCTGTCACAGGGCTGTATCTCATGAACCGTGATAGCTAGACAGTTGAAATTTTCACAGATGATGTATTTCTGTTGCCGCTATAACAACAAATACTAAAAACCGAATAAAATAAATATTTAAGTGGGGTACAACAAACGTGTTTTTTTACCGTTTTTTATAGATGGTACGGAACCCTTCATGCGCGAGTCCGACTCGCACTTGGCCGGTTTTTATTAGAAGATAACTGTAATATTTATGTTCAAAATTCAAAGGATTCAGTTATCTTCAAGTATACGAGAAATATTATTGGCGCGTGACATTACTCAGCGCTGGATGACCGTTCGAAAACTTTTTAAGTTTCCGAAAGAAATGATCATTAGCACGTGATATCCATCGTGTCACGCTTACTCACGTGGAGGACACTCAATGCGTGACGAGGCAAGACGAAAACACGAACCAACTGATGTTGTTGGTATAATGTACCAAATCACGCGAACGGACACAGCTCTGTTAATGTAAAACCCCGCAGAGGTTGTCTAATTTTCTTCAAAGTTATCTAAATGATCATGAGCTCGATGTTACTAATTATAAATCCGAAAGTTTGTGAGAAGAGGATGTTTATTTGTGGTACAATCACGCCCAAACGACCAAACGGATTTGGATGAAACTCATCACCTTCCTACCCTTATCCTACTCAAGTGGGGTCGGCACAACATGTGTACTTCGTCCATTTCTCTCTATCAGCCGTCATCTCATCACTCACTCCTTTCTTACCCATATCATCTTTCACACAGTCCATCCATCTTTTCTTTGACCTACCTCTACGTGTACATTCATCCACATTCATTCCTAACATTCTTATCGTTACATGACTTTATGGATGAAACTATTGGAATATATATAGGATCACGCACCACTGTAATCCCCATATGGTAGACATCCTCTCAGATCTCCATCAGGCGTTTAGATCCTTTGAAGATGTCTAGAGGGGGTAGTGAGAGGCACGTAAAAACATTACATTTGGCACATGCCTACATTTTGCAGTAGTTAGCATTTCATTTGTGACAGGTTGCAAGCCCATCGCCACTAATATACATACGCTCATAGTCATATACAGCACAAGCTGACCCGGCAAACTTCGTATCGCTTTAGAATTAACAAATGCTGTGTTAAGTTCCCGTTCCCGTTCCTCTTCCTGTTTTTCTCTTGAAATTTTTCCTGAATTTTCTTTACTATAAACCTCACGGAGCCCGAGACCTTTCCAACGAATGCAAAACCGTGGAAATCGGTTCGTGCGTTCTGGAGTTATAGCGTCAGGAAGGAAAAGCAGACTTATTTTTATATTATCACTACATACTACATAGTATAAAGCAAAGTCGCTTTCCGCTTCCCGCGTCTGTATGTATGTATGTATGTTTGCTTATATCTTTAAAACTACACAACGGATTTTGATGCGGTTTTTTTTAATAGATAGAGTGATTCAGGAGGAAGGTTTATATGTATTAAACCCGTGCGAAGCCGGGGCGGGTCGCTAATAGAGCATAAGTCTACTAGAATAGCATTATGATTTTTATCTAGGTATAATGCGAGCGAAACCGCGGCCGAAAGCTTGTACATTATAAATCCTAGAAGGAAGTTCGTATCTTTAATATTGTGGTGTCAAGGTGCAATAACAATGGTATCCCTGTAAATACCCAACACTCGCTAGCGATGACCGCGACTTACGGCATTCTATAATGCAGACCCGAAGAATTGTTTAGTGCTTACATCATTTTATCAAAGCCCTTGAAAGTTTGAAACTGCAACAGGGAGTCAAAAAGGAAGGTTATGCTATGCTTTTGAAACCACCACTATAATTGGGTATAAATGGAGGCCTTGACCTTTCCATGCTGTTACGAAGGGGTTGTCACTTGAAAAAGGTTTTCAATGTAAAATGAGCTCTCTTACCCCGACTTTAGACTCGTTTTGAATACTAGCATTTCTATCAGTCGGGTATACATTATATACCGCAGGAGGAAACCCTATGTACTAATGGCACGACCACTAAATGTTTATATATGTGTTTATTCAATGTTTATCGGGTACATATGTGTCGGGTATGTGTTTTTAGGTGTGGAAATAGTACATTGCCGTACGTAACCAATTAAGGTCGCAGTTCCAATCCCTATGGGATATTATGGAATTAAAAGTGTGTATAGGATCACTACTGTAATACCCAAGTACGGTAGACATCCTCTCAGATCGCCAGGCGCTCAGACCTTCATGTCTAAAGGGGGTAATCCAGAAGCACGTCTAAACGTTACATTTGGCACGGGCATGTACATTTACAGTAATACCAACTGGTTTCCTTCACCGGTATGAGCAGTGAGCACGTGTTAAGGCAAGTATACATTTTTCGAATAGTACGCCCAAGATTTGAAACAACAATCTTCGGATCGGTCGAGTCGAGGTACCGCCCACTCGGCCAACACGGCTTATATATTTCAAACAACTACTAATTTATTTCCCCCTATAAACTTTATGTTGATAAAATAAATTACGAATATCGACCATAAGTTTTTTGGTAGAATGCGTATCATTTATTCGTCAAAGCTGATATCAGATGGTTGGTATGTACTTGCCTGAAGTGACGAGCTGCTGCAGCCGCGAAGGTAGATCCGCTGTGGTCACCTCCGCGCCCTGAGGATGCAGTATATCTGGCATCGCGTTCCTTCGCCCTGTGCGTCCTGTCTCGAGGAACTCCTTTGGTACTTCCTCGCTATTCCTGTCCTGCATTATTGCCATCATTCTCACCACTGAAAACGGTTAAAGATTTTCTTTGCACCACGAGTTGTAACACTTGAATTACCTATATTTATATTTGAAGGTAGCGGTGCATAATTTGTGCATCGTGAGAGCAATGCTGTCTACAATGATGGCACGAAAAGCTGTTTTGACTGTCAGTGAGACCATGACACTTGAGTGTAACTAGCTATTAAGGCGCTCCCAGTCGACGATTGTTTTTGTTCGAAACGAAAAAATAAATACTTGTGAACAAGCCACATCTCCTATTTTATAATGTATTATGTGAATAAAGATGTACCCATCTTTAATCACTTCGATAAATAATCCTTCCGACCGCTGCAATGACGACAAACACACGTCCGCGCGTGGTCCGCCTTAGCTTTTCGAATAAATTAATGATATAAATTATGTATAATTACTTATCAAAAATCTATCCTAATAGAAATCTAGATCTACATATTACCTATCTTTAACAATAAATCACAAGTTGATTTTAATAGTAGGTATATAAAATATTTCGATCATAAATTCTAAAACGTATCATTTTGAAATAATAGTTTCTGCTATTATGTTTTCAGCTTAATAGAAATCTAGGTAGGAACCTGAAGTATTATACTTATAAAAATAGGAGATGTGGCTTGTTCAGAAGTATTTCTTTTTTCGTTTCGAAAAAGAGCAATCAGCGACAGGGAGCCTCTTAAGTATAATTGCAATCTCGCAATCAATTATATTACTACTACGTGACGAGTTTGTTGTGTTGTAAGCCTAGGCACCTACTTGTTACGTTACCACATAATCTATTGTCTACTGACACTTTTAATAGAGCTGCGTGTTTATAAAAATAAAAAGTCACGACTGTGATTTCCAGGTATGGTAGAAATACAATCAAATCTCCAGGCGTAGCCAATGGCTAAGATGGCAGTACCTACGTGTTTGTTTTGTTTATAATACGATATCGGTGCCATAATTAAATTTATTTTCAATTATTAATCAATAATAAGTTGTTTCCCAGTCAAGGCTATTTAATTTCCATAGTAAATCAGCGAGGCCGCACACGAACGGGCAAATTATCAATCAAAATGAGTCAATCTGATGAATAGGCAGCACTACCAATATTATACTAATTGGTAATAAGTAGCGTCTGTCATGTCATACAATTGACAATTGAAAATTTGAAAGTTCTACACGGTCACGTCTTCGTTCGTGAAATGTTTACAGTTTCATAATAATAACGTGGCAAATTGTGGATATCCCTTCTGGTATTTCCGTACAAGCCCGAACGCTCGCTAAGTCTATCTATACTAATATTAAAAATGCGAAAGTAACTATCTGTCTGTCCATGACGTTAACACGGCCGCTGGCGCTGGCGCTGGGCCGATTGTAATGAAATTTCATACAGAGATTGTTTAAAGTCTCGGGGCGGACGACATAAACAACTTTTTTTTCCAAAATTTTCTTTTGTTGCAGAGGAATTTCAATGTTTTACTATAAAATCGAATAGAATCAAGTCATTATTATCTAACCGGTAAATACACTCTGAAACTACAGGGACGAAGTCGCAGGTAAAAACTAGTCGCTTTAAAAATAAGTAAGCGACGACGGGCTTGTAACCTTTCACGTATGGAATGCTAACTACTGCTAAATGAGAGCATGTGCTCGCTCTAACTCACTTTAAACAGCTTCAAGGAACTGTAGCGCCTTGAGAATCTGAGAGGATTTCTCCCGTACTTGAGGATTACAGTCGTGATCCTATTTAATTAAATTTGTTTTAACTTCATTAATCTAAAAAGTTACATGTAGCATCTGATTTAAAACAAGAGTTGTGTCTAGCTAGTATGCCTACAGAGTTTTGAACGCCAAGTCACCTTCATAAATTTATTTAAAAAGCTAATTGCTAAAAGTTATACGCTAGAGTAGGCTTACCCTCGTATTCAGGAACGACACTGTGAGAACACGCACCCACAGTGGACGAAATCTTTTTTCATAAACATCACTTTATGTGTTGAGCAGCACTATGGCGCACGATACCGTTTGCCTTTAGAGTTCAACTTTGGCTAGAGGCACACGACAATGTGCCTCTAGTCACACTTTGCAGTGTCTCACAACACATAAAGTGATTTATAAGAAAAAAGATTTCATCCACTGTGGGTGCGTGTTCTCATAGTGTCGTTCTTGAATACGAGGGTTTATGTCTGGGGCCGTCATAGGTGTTGTCTTTGTATTGGGTTTGCCCCTTAGCCTGAAGGTGTATGAGCTCACCTATTTTTAGAACTCTAGTGTGCCCTACATAAGTCCCCTTTCGAGTATGATGAACATAGATGTTTGTTTTGATGTTGTCTATGATGTATCTTATGTAAGTATTTACAAAAAAAAACAAGTAGGTATTTAGGTATTCTATCAGTTATCTAGTTCTACGTAGTACAAGCTTTGTTTAGTTTGGGGCTAAACGGCACTGTGTGAAATGTTTACCAATATTTATTTAGTATGATGTTCAACGATCCCGTAAACAAAACGTTTTATATAAGAAAAAATATTTATTCACGACACTTAAATTGGTTTATAATTTATTCCGTCTTTGTTTCTTTTCTTATTTTGTGGCGATTTTTAGTTCAAAACAAAAAGAAAGCTAAAAGTATTACAAATGAACTAGTAATAGCAGTTTTATTTTTATATTGATTTAATCAACATCGTCATTTGTAGCAGAAACAGTTTTTATAATTAGATCATGATCAATCAAAAAATCTATTTACAGATTCGGCAAAAAAACTCACGATCTTAATTTTTAGGGTTCCGTACCCAAAAGGTTAAAACAGGGCTGTATCTCATGAACCGAGATAGGTAGACAGTTGAAATTTTCACAGATCGACGATTATTTTTGTTCGAAACGAAAAAAGAAATACTTGTGAACAAGCCACATCTCCTATTTTATAATGTATAGTATATGTGAATAAAGATGTACCCATCTTTAATCACTTCGATAAATAATCCTACCGACCGCTGCAATGATGACAAACACACGTCCGCGCGTGGTCCGCCTTAGCTTTTCGAATAAATTAATGATATAAATTATGTATAATTACTTATCAAAAATCTATTCTAATAGAATTGTAGATCTACATATTACCTATCTTTAACAATAAATCACAAGTTGATTTTAATAGTAGGTATATAAAATATTTCGATCATAAATTCTAAAACGTATCATTTTGAAATAATATTTTTATCGTGAAAAGTTTCTGCTATTATGTTTTCAGCTTAATAGAAATCTAGGTAGGAACCTGAAGTAATATACTTATAAAAATAGGAGATGTGGCTTGTTCAGAAGTATTTCTTTTTTCGTTTCGAAAAAGAGCAATCAGCGACTGGCAGCAACAAACACTAAAAACAGATACCACAGATACAACAAACGTGTTTTTATAGATAATGGTATGGAACCCTTCGTGCGGTTTTTGCCGGGTTTTTTGGTTTCACGGCCCCGTATAAAAAGGATAATATGTAGGTGCCTAAGTAGACACACTAAAATAAAAAATAATCTAATCGTGACACTGAGAGGTGGTTATCGAAACATATGATTACGTAGTACTTGTAGCTACGAAAAAAGTTCTGACGCACATGACACGTGTGTAAGAAGAAACATTACCTGTCTTTTACTTTTTATACGAGTACGTCGCATCTAATCAGTAGACGAATTAATACGACTAGATAGACGATATAATTATGATAAGATTGATTCTATGAGCTAGGTATAATACGTTATATTAAATAATGTATAACTACTTACTTATTACAAGATAGGTACTAAGTATAAAATAAAATTGAATAAACTTCGCGTGTTAGTTTCGCCAAAACTCGAAATTAGCTTGAACAATTTGGATATTTTTTTGTTTTGTTCTGATCTCAATACTGATGTGCTTTAGGAATAAAAAAAAAACAGCCAAGTGCGAGTTGGACTCGCGCACAAACGGTTCCTTACCATTATCTATAAAAAATAGCAACAAAATCAAGTTTGGTGTATGGGAGCCCTACATAAATATCTATTTTATTCTGTTTTTAGTATTAATTTGTTGTTATAGCGGCAATAGAAATACATCTTCTGAGAAAATTACAACTGTCTAGCTATGACGGTCTATGAGATACAGCCATGTGACAGACAGACGGACATACATACGGACAGCGGCGTCTTAGTAATAGGGTCCCGTTTATACCCTTTGGGTACGGAACCCTAAAAATAAGAAATGTTGCCTGGAAATTGTATAAAAATGTGGACTAGACCACGTATGCCGTCAGATAGTATAATTATATAGATCTGGCTAGACTTTCTACATAATTTAATTATTAATTTCAATATAACAACTACTATTCTCAATTACTATTCTAGCCAGCCATATTTTTGTGTCGTGTCTGAGCATAATAAACATACATGAAAAAGTGATGTTTAGTGTATTTTTTATACCCTCGAGGATCTTTTTAATAGCACTAGTGAAAACGCCCGTGACATCGTTCACGTGAAGTTATATTCAAACAAGCTGTACCTACCCTATTAGGGGTTGAATTTCGGCGATTCCATTCTTAGTGCACCCCTACACCACCCTCTAAGCTTCTTACTTATTGTGCTGATGTCTTCATTTATTGGAAGTCTTCTTATTACACCCTGTATATTTACATCAGGGTTTCTCAAAGTGGGGTACGCGTACCACTGGGGGGACGCCATTGAGTCATAGGGATTACGCGATATAATTATAAATATAATAATTTTTTACTTAAAACAAATTGGTACATATCATAATTAGGTTAGTAATTAGTATCTATTGGTATTTTAGTCTTTTGTATTTTTTTTTAATAAATGTCTGTACAGTTTTTTTTTGTAATAATTTATTTCGTACCAGACGTCTGTTACACAGAAATAATATTGACTAAGTAGTTTAAGTAAGTAATAAAATAGTTTCTTACAAGATAGTGGCCAATTCTAGTGACTAGACTTTGGTCGTATTTTTTTAAAGGGTTGGATATTGGAAATAAGGGACCACGGTCCCTTATTTCCAATAGGGATACGTGGAACTTTAAGTTTGAGAAACCCTGATTTAGATAAAGGCTACGTTTTATCAGAGTAATAAAACGTGAACGAGTTCGCGGCCGAAATCTAATATAATTTTTTGTGTCTGTAAACAGGCAAGACAAGATTTTTTGCTTGTAATTTTTTAGACAAAAAATAATGAATGTATGTACGTAGCTATTTAGATGAGTCATGCAAATTTCCAATGTATTTTAATGGCACTAGGTTCAGTTTGATTGAACAAATTATTCGAGTACCTTAATTAATTAATTGTCTTCGTGAGTCTGATGGTCGTTCGGTCAAACACAAGGTCACAATTTTTGTGCCACTTGCTGGCTTGAATACACATGATAATAATTTTATGACGTAGGTATACCACGTTTGTTGGTTTAAAACCCCCGCGATAAAGCGTTCGCGTAAAGTTATTTTGAAACTAACATTTAACGCGTACCTACTAAGTTTTATTTACTTAGGTTTTTTTTTTAAATTTCTTTCCCTTATATCTCATTTAGAGTATTACCAGACAGACCATTAAAAAAAACCAAATGGGTCCACCTTTTCTCAAAGTGACAGCAATTTTTTTTTTATAGGAATTAGGATCAGACTGTAAAGCCCGAGAGATGGAATGAGTTCCAATTTAAAAATAGAAGGTAGGTACTCCATGCCGCGGTAGAGCACGATTTACCTACTTATTTGGTTTTGTTTCTCGAAACACTATAGAAACAGAAAACACATTTTAACACGCGTTTACCTACCCGTTTATTTATCTACAGTTGTATACGTAAGGCTAAGGGCCTGCGCACATTGGCGGACGGGATGGCAGCGAATTTAAAATTTATCAATTGAATTTAATAGTTATCCAATCGAAATAAGGTATACATATAGTTCAATACTCGGTGATCGGAGCATTTGCGTGCATTGCCGCTTGCCGAGCATTGAAATATATAACTTTTGGATTACTATTAAATTCTATTGATAAAATTCAAATCCTCCGCCATCCCGTCCGCCAATGTGCACAGGTCTTAAAGCTGTAGTTCACTAACACAGTAACCGGGCCATGTCGTAAACATTGGATAAGATAACAACTAATGTATGAAAACATGTCTTAGAATTGGTTTGGCTAAACAGGCACAGTTATGGTGGGCAAGCCTAAAAGAGAAACTGCACATTGTCATGCTAATGGGGCAATAACGTGACTTAAAGACGTGAGTCCGTTCACAGATGATTGCTTTAGCATGGTGTCTATTTCCAGTACAAATTGAGGTAGAGATTTACAGCCAATATAATTTAAGCCGATTTGAAGATTATTTTTTTTATTCTATAGAATCTATAGAATAGAGTTTAGCTCAAGGGTGTCCCCTATAAAAATAGAACTTTATAAGTAATCAAAACATTTGTTGGATCATTTTTGTATGTCTATTTTATTAAAAAAAAAACCTCATTATTATATTTATTCTAATTTGACCAAGACAGTTTAGTAGTTATTTTTTTAGTGTAATTAATTAAATTAACCATATTATTAAAACTACCCAATCTGATAAATGTACTAAAAACATCAGCATTAGTTTTGCAAACATAAAGTTTCATGGTCTCACATAACTATTTACATAATTCATTCTTTTGTGAATATAATAAAAGAGGTTAGTATCCTTATACCCTTCAAAAAGTTAGGTAGTATTAAATATTGCATTATGAAAACCCAACTAAAATCATAAACGTGCAAGTTATGATAATGTTTATTTGATTGGTAGCATTAATGCTACTTTTCCCCGTACCATGCTATTTAAGTGGGCAGAAATAAATAACAGTTTTTTAGTATTACATCTACAGTATTCCACGATCATTCTAAAAATAAGCAAACATGCAAGAAGTCTATAATACAATATTCACCCACTTTCACTTATATTCAAAGCACTTAGTTCTCAATATTAACAGAGCTTGAAAATAATAATAGCTGGATTTTATGTATTAGTAATTGTTAGAATTTTTGATATAACTTATCAATTTTGACAAGATATGCAAGCTCAATCAATTTTGATATTAGGTAACAAAAATACAGTGAATATTTTGTACCATTTCATCCCAAAGATATCCTCTTGTTTGTGATAGGCCTCAAAGGCAGGCAACCATCGGTTTTATCTCATGCACCTCACACTCCTGTATCAATGCAAGTCATGTGTTAGTAATCAACTCCAAAATGTTAGATAGTATCCAAGCAACATCTCATTCGATTATCATAATATTAAGCTCAAGGTTCATTTTAGAATGTCTTTACAATTGAAAGGGGTCTAAACATCCTTGTTTTACACTGTGGCTGGTTACCACAATGTTGAAATTGTCACTTTAAAATGACAGATAGGTACAAATTATTATTTGATCACAATGTGATAGGTTCTACCTAGTTGGTATGAGATACTATACAAGGTGTATGGAAATTATAATTTTCGCTACAGTTGGGAAAGCATGATTAGAAATATGAATTGGCCCAATCTCAAGAATGCAGACTAGTGTAAATAACTCTCCAAGCAATAGATGTTCAGCCTTTGTTATGCAAACATGCGTCTCACTTCGTACCTGAGCGATTTTTTACGCGCTGGTCTCTCCTATGCTTAGCTACGCGACCGGTAAGCAGCCCGGACATATTTGGGGAATTTCTATTTACTAAAGCCAATTGAAACTTTACATAATCGTCCTATTGATTTGAAAACTCTAAAACCGTACTCACGATCACCATCGTATTTTTTTCGATCGACACTGGACGCTGAATGATTCCGTTTGTAAGGAATTAGAAATAGTAATTAGGTTTTTTTTTCCAATACAAGTAGACTCTAATTTTCTTCACTAATTAGAGCGCGCATTAAAATCACAGCAGCACACACAACACAATAAAATAGAATAGTAAGATCAATATGAGACGGATGAGAGAAATTTTTGTCGAAAACCCTCTTCGAATCAAATCGAAACCTCGAGCCTCGAGCCTCGAGCGGAGCGAGCGAGCGAGATCAAATCTAGGATAGGATGAAAATAATGATGGATGGAGCGGAGCACTGACACTGGCTGTTAGCTGTTACTGCGCGCCGCGCAGTGCGCGGCCTAGGCCTACGTTACATGGGCGACCATTCGAGGAGTGATCGAACTGATAAATTGTCATTGTCATGTCAGATGTCAGTCAGTGTTGTCTTTTTTTTTTTAATTAAAAGTAACCGACAAAGACCACTGACAACCTCGGCAATTTATTTTCAGACGTCTATAATTAATGTGTTTTTGAAGTCTCTGAGAACTTTCTTATATCCAGCGATAAACTGGACAAATGCGGCTGAGAGAAAGCAGCTTACAGCTGAGAAAAAAATTAGGCAACTACCTCAAGGGCAGAAGTTTGTGGCCCACCACGAAAACGGAAGTTCTCATAACTCTGTCAAACAATTTACAACTGTCACTGTCATTGAGCGAGCAGCTGATCGTACAATTTCTATCGACTCGACGCGATATTTATGTAATTTTGCATTTTTATCGGTGAAACATCTCTTCCGAGGTAATAAGTGTATGTTAAATTTTTCAAATCTCTTACGTAAACGTTAATATGTTTTTTTAAGTGCTTACAGTACAGGGTTTTTGTTTAGATGCTGCGTAGAGTAGTGATAGGGTCCTTCGGAGTGGCGGCTGTTCTCGTGCCGACGGTGAGTGCTGCGACTCCAGTTCCAGCTGAGCCTCAGGGACCGGCCTATCCGCCGCCCATGAAACCCTCCGAATTGCCGATATACGAAGCTCCTCACGCTGAATATGGAGAGTAAGTACTAAACTTCACTTCACCAGTGGAAGATGATGAAAACATCGCTAAAGTTCAACAGCTATTGAGACAGATTTCCATATCTTCTCATATTACGTATGGCCGTGCCAGATAAGGGGATGACAAAGATTTGATTGGCGATAGTAGGTACAATTTTAAATTTTACCTTTTCTATTTAAATATGGGAGAAAGTCGTGTTAGCTACACTATTTACAACTCAAGTACGGCTGAACGGATTTGGCTGAAAATTGGTGGGGAAGTAGCTTAGAACCAGGAGATGGACATAGGATACTTTTTAACGGGAATGGGTAACGGATGCATGTTTGCAAAGTATTTTAGGATTCAATTATTAATATTTAGATATCCAAGTATCATAAAAGCGAAACAGGATGTGGATGCTAATATCATTAAGTAGAAAGGTAATTAATGTCCTATCTAAGATATTGATGTAAGATTGTGATTGCTGCAGGGCTTTTGCCACATACAATGCATATTATTCACAAAGATAATCAAAAGATTACTATTTAAAAAACAAGACATTTTATGTAAATGCAAGTAATAAATCAAAATCTTCAGGTTTGTCAAAGAAAAGGCAAAAGACCAGAAGAAAAACATCATCCAGTCAGCGTTGCTGGTCCCCGTCAGCGCTGTGAGGGAGCAGGCTCAAGTGGTTTGGGACCAAACTGACTCCATCAAACACACAGTTCAGGATAATTATCAAGAACTTCAAGATAAAAGTGATTGTATGTATCTATTTATTAAACCTATGATGCCACCAACATGAGGCATTTAAGCATACCCTAGGAGAAATTTTAGCCACATTTATCCTGCAACATAAAGCCACAAACACTAGGGAACATTTTGTCCCGCAACATGACGCGCAACGCTTGTTCTACGTGACTCAGCAAAATGCACAGTGTCCTGCAACATTTTACGTAATGCGGGTTACTTGTTGTGGATGACATGCGACATTTCTATAAATTAAATATTTATATTATTCTGTTTTTAGTATTTGTTGTTAGAGCAGCAACAGAAATACGTAATCTGTGAAAATTTCAAGTATCTAGCTATCACGGTTCATGAGATACAGATCTGTGACAGACAGACAGACAGACAGACGGACAGCGAAGTCTTAGTAATTGGGTCCCGTTTTTACCCTTTGGGTACGGAACCCTAAAAACTAAGTAGTGTGGCCTGTAAAAAGCTGCGCAACATTCCTCAAGACATTCACGTAGTTGTTGAGAGACATTCGTGCATTAAACTCAATTTTTATTGCAGCGGAATGGAATGGAACTTTTTACAACTAGTATATTTAGCACTAGCTGACCTGTGACAGACGATGTCCTGTCAAATTTCAATAATCGAATAGATAAGACTGAATGTTTTTAATTAGTCAGTGATGTCACATTTTTTGCTCACCAGCGCCATCTATACAGAAATCATCCCTTTTTCGTTTTTTTTATCGCTTTTGGGATGTTTTTCATATTTTAAAGTAGTCTATTATTTATTCGGGCATTATATCTACATCTACAGCAAATTTCAACTTATCCGTTTTGTCGTTTAGGACTGATTGAGGAACAAACATATATACAAAGTCACAAACTTTCGCATTTATAATATTATTAGGATATGATAATGAACTAGAGATTGCGCGACCTCTCTTCTGGCTCGTATTTAGTTTGTACTCGTCACTATCACTACATAGTATAAAGCAAAGTCGCTTTCCGCTTCCCGCGTATGTATGTATGTTTGCTTATATCTTTAAAACTACACAACGGATTTTGATGCGGTTTTTTTAATAAATAGAGTGATTCAAGAGGAAGGTTTATATGTATAATAAATGCATAATATAGTAGAGAAACACTGATAATTTTAGAGGTTTCTAATGTGATGTCGTAAATAAACACATTTTTTTATGCTTACATTGCAAATGCTGGCTGAACCCCACGAGATAATATCAAAATAATGTACTACAGTATTGTACACCTTAAAAACGTCTACAAAAAAGTCCACGATGGTATTAAAAATGTCTTACGCACAGCGAAGCGGGCACGGGTCAGCTAGTATGTTATAAGATTGACATAAAGTTCATTATGCCATGTACAATTTAGTTGCAAAAAGTTCCTTTTATTCTATTGCGCGCCAATGTAAATTGAGCCTTAGTGTTAGTGATCTTTAGGTTCATTTTCAGTTGTGGTTTGACTTCTAAAAGTAAGATACGTTTGTGTATGTTTTCAGGGGTGGTAAAGTATCTTAGAGAAGAAGAAAACAAGGAAGTGAGATACGGAGCTGTGGCTATTGGTGGCCTCACAGGATTCATCTTTGGCTTGAGGGGCGGCATCATCAGAGTAAGTACTTTTCTTAGAAAACTTTTTTGTTATTGTTTTACATTCTATATTGTCACCAGTAATACCAGTACAAAAATAAGCCGTGTTGGCCGAGTGGGAGGTACCTCGACTTACAATCTGAAGGTCTTGGGTTCGAATCCCGGCGTGCATCAATAGATTTTTCTGTTCGTAAAATTTATATGCGCATCAAAAAAAACACGTGCTCAAAACGGTGAAAGAAAACTATGCTAACTACTGCACAATGTGGACATGTGCCAAATATTATGTTTGGACGTGCCTCTGACTACCCCCACTAGACATCTTCTAAGCGTCTGGAGATCTGAGAGGATGTCTACCGTACTTGGGGATTACAGTCGTGATCATATTTTTTTTTGTTACTTTATTTATTTTAATACCAGTGGCGCTGTTGTGTAAATAGTAGAATGGTTGTGAATGGTGTTCATTGGTGATCGTAATGGCACGTGCCTCTGACTACCCCCATTAGACAGCTTAGATCTGAGCGCCTAGAGATCCAAGATGATGTCTACCATACTTATGGCTAGGTTACACAGTGCGAGTTGGCATGCGAGCTGACCGAGTCAGTTACTGAGGTGCAGCTACTACGCACGTGTGACCGCATCATACGAGTTACTGTCATGTGCGAGTGGGACAGTTGCTCGCGTCCGAGTTACTTCAACATTTTTTGTTTTTACTCGCTACTTGCCTTCCCCCACCACACCACCGCACGCCGCTCGGTCGTCAACTCGCACGATTTCGCAGAATGATGGATAGGTTACACAGTGCGAGAAGCTGATGTGACAGTAGACAGTTACTGTGCCTGTGTACTGGTATGACAGTACCTCGACTCGCCTCGCACGGTCACACTATGCACAATTGCTGGCGTCGCAGAAGACAGCTACTGAACCAGTGTACTGGCATAATTTGTCTGGGTCAAGAAAACTGCACCCGGCGTGGGCCCGAGCGTACGGGCTACTGTCATTGTCACTGTCATTCTGCGAAATCGTGCGAGTTGACGACCGAGCGGCGTGCGAGTGATGTGGTGGGGGAAGGCAAGTAGCGAGTAAAAACAAAAAATGTTGAAGTAACTCGGACGCGAGCAACTGTCCCACTCGCACATGACAGTAACTCGTATGATGCGGTCACACGTGCGTAGTAGCTGCACCTCAGTAACTGACTCGGTCAGCTCGCATGCCAACTCGCACTGTGTAACCTAGCCATGACAGTGACAATGACAGTAGCCCGTACGCTCGGGCCCACGCCGGGTGCAGTTTTCTTGACCCAGACAAATTATGCCAGTACACTGGTTCAGTAGCTGTCTTCTGCGACGCCAGCAATTGTGCATAGTGTGACCGTACGAGGCGAGTCGAGGTACTGTCATACCAGTACACAGGCACAGTAGCTGTCTACTGTCACATCAGCTTCTCGCACTGTGTAACCTATCCATTATGGCTAGGTTACACAGTGCGAGTTGGCATGCGAGCTGACCGAGTCAGTTACTGAGGTGCAGCTACTACGCACGTGTGACCGCATCATACGAGTTACTGTCATGTGCGAGTGGGACAGTTGCTCGCGTCCGAGTTACTTCAACATTTTTTGTTTTTACTCGCTACTTGCCTTCCCCCACCACACCACTCGCACGCCGCTCGGTCGTCAACTCGCACGATTTCGCAGAATGACAGTGACAATGACAGTACCCCGTACGCTCGGGCCCACGCCGGTTGCAGTTTTCTTGACCCAGACAAATTATGCCAGTACACTGGTTCGGTAGCTGTCTTCTGCGACGCCAGCAATTGTGCATAGTGTGACCGTGCGAGGCGAGTCGAGGTACTGTCATACCAGTACACAGGCACAGTAGCTGTCTACTGTCACATCAGCTTCTCGCACTGTGTAACCTATCCATTAGGGATTACAGTCGTAATATTGAGTGATTAGTTGATTGAGATTGACATGTAAAAAGATTTCTGTCATTTTTTCATTTTTAATTACAGAGGCTTTTCTACGCCAGTTTGGGTACTACTGGCCTAGGCCTAGTCTGCTTCCCGGAAGACACAAAGGCGATATTGAAGAACAATTCAGGACTTGCCAAGCAGTACATCAATATTGCCTACAATTTCTTTTATGGAGGTAAATATCAATACTAGCACATGTCTGATCAATCTAGACTTAATACTTGATCGATATGAAGAAACATCTTAAGGCGCTCCCAGTCGAGTCGACGATTGTTTTTGTTCGAAACGAAAAAATAAATACTTGTGAACAAGCCACATCTCCTATTTTATAATGTATAGTATATGTGAATAAAGATGTACCCATCTTTAATCACTTCGATAAATAATCCTACCGACCGCTGCAATGACGACAAATACACGTCGGCGCGTGGTCCGCCTTAGCTTTTCGAATAAATTAATGATATAAATTATGTATAATTACTTATCAAAAATCTATTCTAATAGAAATCTAGATCTACATATTACCTATCTTTAACAATAAATCACAAGTTGATTTTAATACTTATATAAAATATTTCGATCATAAATTCTAAAACGTATCATTTTGAAATAATATTTTTATCGTGAAAAGTTTCTGCTATTATGTTTTCAGCTTAATAGAAATCTAGGTAGGAACCTGAAGTATTATACTTATAAAAATAGGAGATGTGGCTTGTTCAGAAGTATTTCTTTTTTCGTTTCGAAAAAGAGCAATCAGCGACTGGGAGCCTTTTAATACTTGATCGATATGAAGAAACATCTTAAGCGAGCCTATTCCTCTTGCATAGAAGAATTACCAAGAAGTTAAGTTTGATTTTCTTAAGTTGGAGACTTTTGTATGGAACCCTGTGTTAATGCCACACTTATTTGATTTATACTTACCTATTTGAATGACGTTGAATAATGATGAGAGTAGAAACCAAATATACTCAAAATTGCAAAAATATATCCAGATAGCGCAGATTCGATTCCCAAAAGGCTGATTTAGTCGTTTATAACTCAATTGTCGCTTTTTGGGTGGATTGTAAGTAGGTACCTATAGAAAAATAGAAAACAGAAAACTGACGTACAGTTTTTTTTACAATAGCCTATAGCAAATATAATAGGCGGCCTTACCGCCAAACGCGATCTCTGCCAGGCAGCTTTAACTTAAGTATGCACCATTATTTCCTACCAGTTAAGCCAGGCGACCCGCAACTAGAGGTGAAATTCCCCGAGCTGACTTTCCCCAAGGATCTGTCGGAACTGTCTAAGATGACCATGTCTTTGGCTTGCACTATCTACCGGGCGGTGATGCCTCCACCATCGAAAGAGGCAACTGATAAGCCAACAGACAAGAAGGAATAGGTAGACTTTAAAACAGGTGGTGGTTGGCGCGTGTTCTGAATTCGCTTTTCGAATTTGCATGTTTTGTGTTGGTTTTGGCAGCTTCTTGTTCACTCATTCGTTCTGTGGCTGAATTAATGATAATGCATTTTTTGTACTAATCACCTCTGAGTAAAGTGTTCTACAGTCGCTCTATTGCATGTTTTGTGTTGGTTTTTAGAGCTTCTTGTTCACTCTTTTGTTCTGTGGCTGAATGAATGATAATGCATTTTTAGGTAGGTACTTACTAATCATCTCTGAGTAAAGAATTCTACATTAGCTTTATTGCATGTTTTGTGTTGGGTTTTGCTTGTTTTTCTCTCTTTCGTTCTGTGGCTGAATGAATAATCCTTTTTTTTTTGGTAGGTACTAATCACCTCGGAGCAAAGTGTTCTACATACGCTTTATTGCATTTGTGTTGGTTTTTGCAGCTTCTTGTTCACTCATTCGTTCGTTCTGTGGCTGAATGATTGATAATGCATTGCATTGCAATATTTTTGGCACATATCGAGCAAGCACACTATGAATTTATGTCCAAGTGAAATTACTTATTTCCCTGTGACTAGATTGTAATATTATTATGGTACTTTATATATGACATTGTAAGCTAAAAAAAAACCTAAGGTATACTTAGTGCTAATTTTGTTTACTGCCATATCACACAGGATGTAATAGGTATATACCTATACCTAGTACTACTATGTAGCATGAACTCTATCTTTAGTTTATTTCCACCAAGCCAAACTCGATTTGCGTGGACTTTGAAACTTTGCAGTTTTTTTTATCTTATCATTGCACTTACCTACGTCTCGATATCAATGTCTTACCTCGATGACGTAAAAAAACTTTTCATGGGAATGCATTTAATTTATGCAACGAATTAATTAGATGCTTTTGATTTCAGATTATGTAATGAAAAAAGAAGTAGACGACCAGTGACAAAAATAAGCATGGTATGTGTATAGGTACAATTAGGTAGTCGTCGGATCTAGGCAACCACAAAAATGGTATTTTGTCATTTGTCACTGTATAGGTTGAAAATTGTCTGCCGAGTACGGCTAATATAATTAAATTAATAAGATCTCCAGGTGCTTAGATCCTTGGAAATGTCTAAATGTGGTAAACAGAAGCACGTCCAAACATTACATTTGGCTTATTAATTTTTATTTTTCAAACTATCGTGATTAGTAGACATAACTATAGATTTTGACACGGGTCTTTATCACATAATTACCTTTAATTTACTTTCCCGACGTTTCGGCTATGTTACAATAACCATGGCGACCATGGTTATTAATTTTTGTTCTGGGTGGGGATCGAACCCACAACCTAGAGCGCAGAAGGCAAAGATACTACTAACTAAGCAATTTACTTATTGTTTCAGAACTCGTGCTGTAATAGAAATGGATTCGTGGCAGAGTTCCCGTTAGTGATTATGTAATAATTTATTGTTAGCTAGTCTGTTACAGTGCTATTTTATCGTTGACATAAATAAATTGAATAAACGAATTATATTTTTACTTATTTCATTTGGTATTTATATTTTTAGACGATGAGTGGTGGGCGATTTACCGACTGAGAGGTAAAAGCTTGCGGGTTCGATCTCCACAGAACAAATGTTTGCATGATATACATTATATTTATTACGGGTCTGGGTGTTGATGTACCTACTTACCATGATAGTTTCTGATACCTACGACACGAAATTATAGTGTGGAGTCAAAACTAAGTATGTCACTGTTATTATCTACAGAAAAGAACGTAATAAAGAAATAACTTATATATGCTAGACTACCTACCTCAAAGGAGACCTAGCCATGGATTGAAACACGATATAGTATTAGGTTACCTACTGAAATAAAACTATTATTATATTTTTTATTTCTAGCTTTATTTCATAAATCGAAACAGTTCCACTTAAGCAAATATCATCTCTTCTCTTCTTTTCTTAGTAACCACTGTGCCAGGTTTGTGCTGAGCCTCCGGATGGTTCATTAGTTCCGGTGGACAGGTCGACACAGAACTAGCTAGCAACACCTGCTTCAAATCGTAAAACAATGCAGAATCCTCCTTAGTAACGAAAGATACCGCTTTACCAGTCTTGCCTGCACGACCCGTACGACCGATACGATGGGTATAGTCCTCAATCGTCTTCGCCATATCGTAGTTGATGACCATACTAACATCCTTGATATCGATACCACGACCGGCGACATCGGTTGCCACAAGAATATCCTTAGAGCCGTTCTTGAGACTCGCGAGCGCGAAGTCACGCTGCTCTTGCCCTTTTCCACCGTGGAGTGTGCAAGCATTGAAGCCCAGCTTCTCCAAACCTTTGGCGAGAACATCGGCACCTTTCTTTTGGTTGACGAAAATAATAATAGGCGGTTCGACGCCGCATTGAAGAAGTTGCGTGAGCTTCCTACGTTTCTCGTTCTCTCCGACCATGTTGACGACTTGTTCCGTTCTATCGACGGGCTTGCCGATGGAACCGATGTAGACTATGGCTGGTCGTCTGAGGTAGCTACGCGCTAAACGCTCCACCGCCGGCGGCATAGTAGCTGTAAACATCACAGTTTGTCTATACTTCTTTTTAGTGTTGTAATTAGCTAGAAGAACGGACGCGTCTTCCGCGGCATCTGTGTCCGGTTTTATGTTAGATACGGGCATGAATTCTAGAATCTTCTGCACATCCGGCTCGAAGCCCATGTCTATCATGCGATCAGCTTCATCGAGGACTACGTAAGTGCAACGGTTCAGGACAAGGTATCGGTTTTCGAGTACGTCGATGAGACGACCGGGCGTGGCGATTACTATTTCGCATCCCAATCTGAGTTTGAATCCTTGCTCTTCTCTTGAGAGACCTCCCACTACTACTACCGAAGTGATATCCAATGGAATACCAAATTTGTTTGTTTCTTCTTCGATTTGTTGGGCCAATTCACGTGTTGGCGCCAAAATAATAGCATACGGTCCTTGATCGGCGTCTTCCAAGCGTTCGCTTTTAGGAAGAGATTGGATCCAAGTAAGTAATGGAATTAGGAACGCTAAGGTTTTACCAGACCCAGTCTCAGCCACACCTATAATGTCTCTGTTCTGCAAACCAATAGGAATAGCCTGTCTTTGAATAGGTGTCGGACTCTTGTAGCCAACTTTGTTGATGATTTCCATGATATCAGCATGGAAGGCGCCTTCTTTCCAGTTTCTGATGGGATTGGGAATTCTACCACCCTTGAGTGTGATGTTGTAGTCTTCTCTGAAGATACGCCAGTCTCGTTCTGTCATTTCATCGTGGTCCTTTTCCGACCAGTGCCTATCATCCCACTTCTGTTTGTCTTCCTTCTTTTTTACTTTCTTCAAACGTAACTTTTCTTGTTCCTTTTCTAGTTCCGTTCTTCGCTTCTCTAAGAGATTACCATAGAATTTGCTATGATCCTTCTTCTGAGATTTTATATCGATTCCAGCAATATGACCACGGCCAAAGAACTGGACTTGGTGTCTTTCTTTGTACAATGTGTTGTAATCATTTGAGGTGTCTTCTGATGCATCCCAATCGAAGACGAATTTCCTGTCATTCAATCTTCTAACTCTGCGTTTCCTTTTGACAATGCCTAGATAGCGAGCCTTGATGGCTTCCTCTTCTCGTTCCTTGTCTTTGGTTTTGGAAACATCATCATTGCGTTCTTTTTTATCATCTCCACCACCGCCACCAGCACCTCCTCCTCCGGGTCCTCCAGGTCCTCCTCCACCTCGACGGTCTCCTTGTTGATTTTTTCTCTCTTCAAATCTGCGCTCCCTTTCTCGTTCCCGTTCTTCTCGTCTTTCCCTTTCTTTTTCACGCTCTTTCTCTCTTTCCTCTCTGTGTCTCTTTTCTTCCTCCCTTCTTGTGGAGCCTGTCAGATCAATTGTGTCAATAGGCCTTTCAACTTTTGCTTTCATTGCTTCAACTTGTTCACGACGCCGCTCTAACGCTAATGCTGCTCTCTGTTCCTTTGTTAAAAAGACAGGCTTACTCCTAGCTTCCTCTTCAGCCTTTTTCTTGGCGAGTAGCTCCTCAAGAGACAGAGGCTCACGTTTTGATGGCTTCATTTCTTCCTTTTTATTTTCCTCAGTATCTTCTTCCTGTTTCTTAGTCGTATCATCTCTCTTGCTCCTACTCTTCTCTTTATCGTCAATACTGGCCATATCATCTCTCTTACTTCTACTCTTCTCTTTGTCGTCGTTACGCCTATCCTTTTCATCATGACGCCTATCTTTATCATCGTGGCGTCTATCCTTCTCGTCGTGTCGTTTATCCTTCTCGTCACTACGTTTCTCCTTCTCTTTAGCATCACGTTTCTTAGGGTCTTTCTTATTAGGACTTTTGGCACGATCTCCATCCTTTTTTGGGCTCTTATCCTTCCTGGGACTGCGAACCTTCTCGGCATCTTTGCGAGGACTTCTGGATCTATCGCGTTCCTTTTTGGCAGGGCTACGAGATCTTTCCCGATCTTTTCGAGGGCTCCTTGACCGTTCCCTGCGTTTAGCTTTATCTCGATGAGTTTCACGTTCGTCGTGGCGATCTTTGTCACGTCTCTCCCGAGAACGCGAACGACGGCGCTCGGGACTCTTATCCCTTGCCATTATTACACACGATTTGGATGATTGAATCGAAAAATATTAGCACAACAATGCATCGTTTTCGACCAAGCAGCCAAGCAGCCGCGCAACGCGCAAGTCGCGCAACGCAACACACTTTTTTGCTTTTTTTCGCAAACGTCATTAAAGATTTAAATGTTAAAGTCAATTGACCACTGACGTTTCCCAGACCAATGAAATAAAGTTTTTTTCAATCAAATGCACAAGATTACAGTGAATAATAATCCATATTGAGTAAAAGCTCAAGTGAAAATCCTGTTCTTTTTTATAAAATGATTTTATTTTTTAAACTGATTTTCAATCGTTACTTTATAAAAACAAGTGCGAGTCGGACTCGCGCACGAAGGGTTCCGTACTATTATCAAAACGGCAAAAAAATCACGTTTGTTGTACGGGAGTCTCACTTAAATATTTATTTTATGCTGATTTTAGAGAAATACATCATCTGTGAAAATTTCAACTGTCTAGCTATCACGGTTCACGAGATACAGCCTGGTAACAGACAGACGGACAGCGGTGTCTTAGTAGTCCCGTTTTTTACCCTTTAGATACGGAACCCTAGAAACATAAAAAATAATTCATAATATCTCGTAACCTACCTATTTACCTAACTACGTAGTTAGCATTCCACACGTGACAGGTTGCAATCCCGTCGCCGCTTTCAAGAATACTAACAGGTTTCCTCACGATGTTTTCCTTCACTGTTATAAACACGTGTAACGCGCATATAGGTACATTTTTCGAACAGAAATATCCATTGATGCACGGCCAGGATTCGAACTCGAAATTAATTGGAAATTAATAATATCTACCTAGGTACCTATTTACCTAACTACATGAATTCAATAATTCAATTTCAAACTTTTTATTCGATCATGTGAAGTACCACCTATTTACCGACTTACTTTACCGATAGTGGTAAAATAGCGCCACCTGCCAGCGGAATCGCAAACCTCTTTCATCTTACCTCTCAAACCCCGAGCGGTCGCATGAAAACCGCGAAAAGTACCTATAATACGTAGTAACATCAAATGAAACTAGATGGCGCTGGAATGCAAAAATCAAGTTTGTTGTATGGGAGCCCCCTTAAATATTTATTTTATTCTGTTTTTAGTATTTGTTGTTCGAGCAGCAATAGAATACATAATCTGTGAAAATTTCAACTGTCTAGCTATCATGGTTCATGAGATACAGCCCTGTGACAGACAGACGGACAGACGGACAGACGGACAGACGGACAGACGGACAGCGAAGTCTTAGTAATAGGGTTCCGATTTTACCCTTTGGGTACGGAACCCTAAAAAGAGAGAAAAAAGAATCATGACTCCAGATTTTTAGATCCTTTGAAGGCTCCGGTCCGCCGGCGCCGGACGGCCCGTGTTGCTCTATGTTTGAAGGTGTCTAGAGGAAGTAATCAGACTAGACACGTTCAATCATCATATTTGGCCACTGACCTCTATTATACAAGTACGCTGTTTAATAGAGGTCAGTGTATTTGGCACAATGAATGCCACATTTTGCAGTAGTTATTACTTTTACCTTGCGATAACATGGCTTTGGACTTAGGCCTACAAATATAAAAAAAAAAAAAAAAAAAAAAAAAAAAACTGTCATCTGTCAGTTGGACTGACTGAGTGAGTTGGATGCTTGGATGACGATGTTTTTGTTTTGTTTGTTATTTTTTTTAGATAACCTATTTAAATAGCTCATTTGTTCGCAAATTTCATCACTTTATTTATTTACAAGCATGGGAGTCATTTCAAATATATATACAGCGTCAGCTGTTGCAATAATTGTAGGTAGTTCTGCATTATATTATGTTTTCCTGCGAAAAAGAAATAGAAGTCTCGGAAATGGGAAACCTCGAAAAGCTGCCGAAGCTTTTAACTACTTGGATATCAATATTATAACAACTGTGGAAGACTGTGACCAGGTGGTTCACGAATTACGCAAGTAATATTTAAATATTTATGATTCCCTTATGTCCATAACAATGTCTGAAAACTGAGCAATAAAATCATTTATGTATTATAATTTATATACCATATTTTTTCTTCTAAAAGACTTTCTTTTCTTATTTCATTTCAGTTATAACTATATCACTGTTATAACTGATATACTTAGTTATAACAGTATTAATTTCCCATTCATTTAATCAAAATATAATTTCATGATAATACTTAATTTTTAATATAATCAAGTTCTAGAAACATGTTTTCATTAATAAATCTATTTGTAAATCTTCATTACTTCTCATATTATTTTTATTAATTAATGTTTTTACAGAAGGAGTATGAAACATAAGACCCTAGGGTTTGACTGCGAGTGGGTGACAGAAGGTTCAAGTCGCCAGCCGGTTTCATTGCTACAGCTGTCATCTTTTGACGGCTATTGTGGACTATTCAGATTGAACTGTTTTACAAATGGCACAATGCCAAATTCTTTGAAGGTAAGGTGATTTTTTATATCTATGAATCGTGACTATGAATCTATATATATATATACAGTCGTGGTCAACTAATTAGGGACACTCTTTGGTTAAACCGAATTGTGAATTTATTTTTTATTTTCCAACGAGTCTAAACCATATTCCATATCTCTTACATGTAAGTATAATTAGTCATTTATATGCCCGATTATACAAACAATAACAACTTCTTAAACATTAAACCTCTTTACAGTATAGCTGATAGATTATCGTAGTGCTATTTGTTCAAATAATGCTGGCTGGCCATTTAATTAGGGACACTGAGATATTGCGTTCTATATTTTCAAAATTTGAATCTCAATACTTTTTTACTTCTTCTCTTATTGTTTCGTGGTAGTTTTGGCGGCAATCCCAATATTTATTTTAAGTTTTGAAAAATATTTTGAAGAAAAATGGGTAAAAATAAAAGTTGCGATCCAACACTACGAAAAATTATCATGAAGTTTGTTGTCGAGCATGGTTGGCCATACCGAAGGATAGCAGAACATTTAAATTGTTCAAAAACTATGGTATACAATGCAGTGCAACATGTCAGACGCAATAACACAGATTTAAATGTGCCCAGAACAAAAAGATCGAGAAAAACAACTCCGCAAGAAGATAGAATGATAACCAGGTTAGCTAAGAAAGATCCTTTTCTAGGCTCTATTTTAATTAAACACGAAGTGTTTGGGACAGACGAAAGAGCTGGTGTCTCAGCGAGGACCGTTCGACGACGTCTGGTAGAAGCAGGGTTGTTCAGAAGAGTGGCTCGCAAAGTACCGTTGTTGAAGAAAGAACATAGAAATGCTCGTTTGGCGTTTGCACGTAAATATGGACATTGGACCTACGCCCAATGGCAACATGTATTATTCTCTGACGAGACCAAGGTTAATTTGATTTCTTCAGATGGAAGGCAATACGTACGGCGTCCAGTAAAAGCGGAAATGAATCCAAGATTCACAAAAAAGCAGGTGAAACGTGGCGGTGGAAACATTAAAATGTGGGGTTCATTTTCTGGACGTGGAGTGGGACCTGTGAGGAAAGTTCAGGGTAACTTAGACCAACATCAATACAAGGCAATATTGGAGGAAACGATGCTTCCCTATGCTGAGGAGCATCTCCCTATTATATGGACGTTTCAGCATGATAACGACCCGAAACATACCGCCCGTTCAGTCAAGTCGTTTCTTACCAGTCAGTCAGTATCGGTGCTAGATTGGCCAGCAAATAGCCCGGACCTTAACCCAATCGAGCACCTTTGGCACGAAATCAAGAAAAAAGTAGCCACTTATCGTACCACAACTTTCGATGAACTTAATGAAGCTTTTTGTGAGGCATGGGCAAACATTCCTGTCGAAACATGCCAGAAACTGATAATGTCTATGCCACATCGGTGTCAAGCGGTAATTACTAACAAAGGTTTTGCTACTGGGTACTGATTTTACACGTAATAAAATGGAGCTGTTAAAGATATTATAATACTGCAGATTATTAGTTTTGTTTAACTCTATTTTTCATTATAGTTTACTGTCCTTAATTAAATGTCCAGCTACAGAATTATACCTTAAAATTGAATACATGTTCAACCTTTGATATTAAATACTTTTTTCTATTTATTTACAGCCATTTAAAGCATAATAATCGGACCAAATTATGCAAATAATAGTTACTGAGAAATCAAAAGGGTTTTATATTTGTATGTACATAACCGGTTATTGTTCTTCACTATCTTGCATGTCCCTAATTAGTTGACCACGACTGTATATAAATCAATGCCACATTTATGTTGCAATTTTATAACTGAAGAATGGGCTCAACTATCCAAACCAAATGTTTAGGCTTTGTTCGGACTATTTAGTAGATGGTTTATGTGAAGTTTGCACAAAATCGCTAGAGCGGTTTAAATTTTTTTATTATTTCACTTTATACGTAGTGAAGCACGTATCGGGCCGCTAGTAATCTATATATATAAAAGAAAGTTGTGTTAGTTACACTATTTATAACTCAAGGTATCTTAAAACCAGGGGACAGACATTTGACAGGGAACTTAAGACAAAATTTGTTAATTCTAAAGCAATACGTAATGTGTGGACTCTGTACACGTGCCTCTGACTACTACCTTTAGACATCTTCAAGGATCTGAGTGCAAATAAATGTGTTTTCTTCCCTCCATTCACAATACTTATATGAATACTGATATTACTCAATTCAAGTCTAAATCATAAAATGTTAAACTTGTATTTTTAAAAGCATTAAAAAAACCGGCCCTGTGCGTGTCGGACCACGCGCAATGAAGGGTTTCGTAATTTACACGGCGAAATTACTTAATTATCGTCGTTAATTAAGTAATTTGCAATGATATTGTGCAAAATTTCTAATATTACTTTATAATTGCTCAATTTTTTTATTTTCTAAGTTGGTCAACGATAACTCTTAAACTTGTAAAGCCTACTTAGCCGTCATAGTTTTGCTTTTAACTTCAGTATATGTACTACTACCGTGAATTTTTTCACGCCCCCAAACCCAATAGTTTAGCTTTTAGAGGGGGGGACACTCGACTCTAACAAAAATTGGCACTTTAAAGCTTAATATTTCACAAACGGATCCCCGAATCGAAAAGTTGTCTTCACAAACCCGCAATACTTTTTAAAGACCTATCCAACGATATCCCACACTGGGGTACGAGAGAAAAAAAAATAACATCCCCTTTTTACATGTCCCCACATGGGGTACCCTTATAAAAAATGTTTTTAAAGATTTTCTTGTACCACTTTGTTGGCTTGACTCATATGTATATTCATGCTAAATTACAGTTTTCTAGCACAAATAGTCTCTGAGCTAGGCTGCAGACAGACGGACGGACGGACATGGCGAAACTATAGACTATGAAACCCTAAAAAAGGATCACAACAGTAATCCCCAAATATGGTAGATATACTCTCAGATCTCAAGGCGCTTAGATCCTTGGAGCTGTCTAAAGGGTGTAGTCAGAACAATACTAAATACTCATTCAATTATCCTTATTGCCACCATTTATTGAATTATCCTTATTACAGGAGCTGTTAAAATGCGAAGATGTTTACAAAATTGGCGTAGCGCCGGACGGTGACGCTCGGCACATCCGATCGGACTATCAGACAATAATGCGCGCTGTTCTCGACGTCCGCTATATAGCGGAGATGTGGGGCTACAGGGTAGGGGGACTCGCCGCTATGAGTGAGGCGCTGTTAAACGTCACCTTGGATAAGCGATGGAGGGTTAGTAAATAAAACAAAATTATTTTTCCTGATTACCAATTTTTTAGCTTTGCTTATTTAGGGGGCCGTTCGTGTTATTTAGCATTTTTAAACCCCCCCCCCCCTCCTTAGTTTAAGACTAACCCCCACTCAAATCACGTTTATTCTTCTTACGAAGCTGTATTTTTCTTCTCTTAGCAGTTCAGGCCATTTTTGACCCCTATAACTTCGTTGTGGATAAAACTAGAAGCCTGAATTTTGTGTAACTGAATTCTACAAAAAATGTTTTTCGGCGCTTTTTTGTTTAGAAGCGCATTTGCCGAAAAATTTAAAAACTTGATATTTACTACAACCCCCCCCCCCCCCCCCCTGTGATATTTAGTTTTTGCCAACCCCCCCTTTCGAGCCTCACGTGATTTATGGTCGGCCCCTACACTCAATTTACATTGCCGCGGAATGGAATGGTAACAACTTTTAGGGTCAAGAAATGTCCACCAAAATTTATTTTATTTTTTCTCCAGACTCGCTGCAGTGATTGGGAGGCAGTTGAACTAACTCCTGCTCAGATTCATTACGCAGCGTCAGACGCACACGCCGCCATTCGAATGTTCGTCACCTTGATGGAAACATACAACAAAGGTTTCAGATTCTGGCGCTTTCAAAGTTCACATGAAGATGTGTGGGATCAAATCGATGAGATATGCTGGCAGTATAGCGATCTAAGTTATAAAGCTAAACAGATTAATAATAGGCCACGGATCGAGGGTAGGTAAGTGTTATATTACTAGCATCCGTCCGCGGCTCTGCTCGCGTGGAACCTAGGTAAAAAATAGCTTATTTGCTATTTCAAGAAGTATATTTCATGTTTCGCTAAATTCCGTTTGGTCGTTAAAGTGTAATTACGGTACAAAGATACAAAAATCTTTACAAACTTTCGGATTTTTTGCCATTTAAATGAGAATGTTTTTATTTTCAGTACA
This sequence comes from Hydriomena furcata, assembly GCA_912999785.1. Classification (NCBI taxonomy): domain Eukaryota; kingdom Metazoa; phylum Arthropoda; class Insecta; order Lepidoptera; family Geometridae; genus Hydriomena; species Hydriomena furcata. The sequence continues at coordinate 3,340,981 of OU538826.1, forward strand.
TTTTATATTTGACATCATACTGGGTCCTCATAAATCTATATCTGCCAGTCATCTACTAATACTTATAAATTTGAAAGTTTGTGAGAATGTTTGTATGTTTCTTCGGTACTCCTGCTATCACACCCAAACCGAGACTTGGAATATACATAGCCTGGAATAATATAGGCTACTTTTTATCCAGGTAATACGTGAGCGAAGCTATGTGGGGAAGCTAGTAACCAATAAAACATTCATTACTTAGAAGTGACTTTACAAACTTAAAGGTAAACTTGGTTCATCTTTTTATCATTCTAGTTGCGAAAGTTTGTGAGTGTGTGTGTTTGTTACTCTTTCACGCAAAAACTACTCAACGGATTAAAATTAAACTTTACTGTAATATAGCTTATACATCAGAATAACACATAGGCTACTTTTTATTCAGGTACCACCCGTGCGAAGCCGGGGCGAGCAGCTAGTAATATTATAAATGCAAAAGTTTATGAGTTTGTTTGTATGTTTGTGCCTCAATCGGGTCTAAACAAAAACGATTACTTATGATAAAATTTTCTGTAGATGTAGATATAATGCCCAATAAAGCATTATTTAAATTTAAAATACGAAAAACATCCCCAAAACTGATAAAAAAATTGCAAGAGGGATGATTTTGGTATAGATGGCGCTGGTGTGCAAAAAATCTGACATCAGTTTTGACTACATAAGACAGGACTAAACCTCGTATTCAGGAACGACACTGTAAGAACACGCACCCACAGTGTACGAAATCTTTTTTCATAATCATCAGTTTATGTGTTTTGCGACACTGCGTAGTGTGACTAGAGGCACACTGTCGTGTGCCTCTAGCCAAAGTTGAGCTCTAGAGGCACACGGTAGCGTGCGCCATAGTGTCGCTCAACACATAAAGTGATGTTTATGAAAAAAGATTTCGTCCACTGTGGGTGCGTGTTCTCATAGTGTCGTTCCTGAATAAGGGGGTATGTCTGTCACGGGTCGGCTAGCATTATCTAAATTATCTTATTCTCAACAGTAAAAATGATAGGAAAGCAAAAGAAAAAGAGTCTAGAAAGCAGTTCCGCAATCACAACCATTCTACCAGAAGCAAGCCTCTCTACGACAACTGCTACCTACAAGCGCCGGATGGGGATCTACTTTGCACTTGCGATACTAAGAAGGCTCTATGGTAAGCACCACTATTTAGTAACATCACTAAAAGTCAGATTAGTTAGTGTAATGTGGGTTCAATTCCCACCCAGGATAAAAATTTGTTTGTTCTGTGTCTGTTAATATGTATAATAAGTATGTATTTACAAAAAAAGTATGTATAAGTATTCTATCAGTCATCTGGTTCCCATAGTACAAGTTTTGCTTAGTTTAGGGCTAGATGGTGCTGTGTGTAAAGTCCGCCATTATTTATTTATTATAATTAGGTAGTGTTTGAAAAAATATTTAAATTCTCAAACACTCCTAATTTAAGTATGGAAAAAAATAAAAGTAAATTGGGTCACTACTGTAATCCCCAAGTAAGGTGGACATCCTCTCAGATCTCCAGCCGCTGAGATCCTTAATATAATTTGATAATTTTATGAACACTGTATACACGCTAAGACCTTTACAAATAAACATTTTTATTATTATTATTTCATAATGCAGGTATTTGGAAAAAGACCTAGCAGTCCTTATTTCGGAAGACCCACTGACAGTAAGACTTCGCTTTGAACCGGCTGGCAGGGCAACTGGAGATGTCGGCAAATACTATAAGACGAAGAAAGAGAATCATTGCGTTGTGTGTGGATCTTCCAACTCATACATTAGGAAGAATATCGTGCCCAGAGAGTATAGGAAGTACTTCCCTGGTAAGTTATATATTTTTGCTACAGTATAGACGGTACTCCCCTGGTAAGTTATATATTTTTGTTACTACCCCGATGAGTCATAACATTAGAGTATAGACAGTACTTCCCTGGTAAAATATATATTTTTTGTTACTACCCCGTCGAGTCATAACATTTGTTGCATGTACAGTTGAACCAGTAAAAACTGTATTATAATATGTATAATGTACATCTACCGCGTTTGACTATCTCCTTGGCTTTTTCTATTCTGATGCTTAATAAATAATAAATCATACTTTTACTTAAGGGGCACCCAGTCGCTGATTGCTCTTTTTCGAAACGAAAAAAGAAATACTTCTGAACAAGCCACATCTCCTATTTTTATAAGTATATTACTTCAGGTTCCTATCTAGATTTCTATTAAGCTGAAAACACAATAGCAGAAACTTTTCACGATAAAGATATTATTTCAAAAAGATACGTTTTAAAATTTATGATCGAAATATTTTATATACCTACTATTAAAATCAACTTGTGATTTATTGTTAAAGATAGGTAATATGTAGATCTAGATTTCTATTAGAATAGATTTTTGATAAGTAATTATACATAATTTATATCATTAATTTAATCGAAAAGCTAAGGCGGACCACGCGCCGACGTGTGTTTGTCGTCATTGCAGCAGTCGGTAGGATTATTTATCGAAGTGATTAAAGATGGGTACATCTTTATTCAAATATACTATACATTATAAAATAGGAGATGTGGCTTGTTCGCAAGTATTTATTTTTTCGTTTCGAACAAAAACAATCGTCGACTGGGAGCGCCTTAAGTATGATTTATTTTAGTCGAATCATGCATGCTTGTAACATAACCATGACGAGTAATAAATGTTTTTTGATGAATGCAGAATAGTTTTTTCTCAATAACCGCAAAACATACAGTTTTGTATTTAAGACAAAGATAACTTAAGGATATAATCTAGATAAATTACCGACAGAAACACGATTGGTGAAACTTTTCTCGATAGATTTATTTTCCAAAGTTGGCGCTTCAAAAACACTAGTTTAGTTTTTAATCAAAACTATGAATTGCTAAACAGTTTGCTTTTATAAAATTCGTTAGATAATCATACCAGCTAAGTAAATTACAGACAGTTTCTTTTTAAATTTGATGGTTTTCAAGATAATGCAGTTTTATCACTTTTTCCGTCTTATCCGGGTAGACTCAACCCATACAAAATTTCACTAACCTTAAAACATTTTCCAGAGATAATGAAAGACCATTCCTCACACGATATCCTACTTCTATGCGTGCCATGCCATAAACGGAGTAACATGCAAGATCAGGTCAAGCGTAGACATCTCGCGCAAATCTGCGACGCGCCAATAGCACATGAGAACCGTAAGGTTATTGAAGACGCCTGTATCAAGTACGTATATTCCATGTCCATGTTTGATTAACACGTGATTTTGCAGAAGTATCCTAATCATATTATAAATGTGAAAGTTTGTGAGTTTGTATGTATGTATGTGCCTCAATCTGGCCTAAACGACAAAACGGAACAAGATGAAATTTGCTGGAAATGTAGATATAAAGCCCGAATAGAACATAGACTACTTTAAAATACGAAAAACATCCCGAAAATGACAAAAAATGCAAAAGGTATGATTTTGGTATAGATGGCGCTGGTGTGCAATAAATCTGACATCACAGACTAAAAATTTCTGTCTTTTCTATTCGATTATTGAAATTTGACACGACAACGTCTGTCACGGGTCGGCTAGTGTTTTAATAATATTAAAATGACTAACATTTACTTATAAAGTACTAATTTGCTTATCTATTACTCATATGCACACAGGTTGGCTGGTGAAAATGCCTCGGCATTATTAAAGTGTTTTGTGCAATATAGTAATAATAAATAAATAAATAGACTCACTATCCTAAAAAGGGGAAATACGCGTCGAAGTTATTGCTAACTACCTTCCTGCTCAACCCCAACGAGTCATGGGGCAGACACTTCCTTGTTGAATCATATTTAGGTATCCGACTCCTTATAACGAAAATGCATATCAAAAACACGTGCGCAAAACCGTGAAGGAAAACATCGCGAGGAAACCAGTTAGTATTCTTATAAGCGGCGATGGGCTTGCAACCTGTCACGTATGGAATGATAACTACTGCAAAATGTACGTTATATGATAGTACATATTTTATGTTTTTTTTTTTTCAAAATAAAAAAATTATAGTAGAATTATAAATATAAATTTTTCGAACAGAAAAATCCATTGATGCACGCCGGTATACGAACCCACGACCTTCGAAATGAAAGTCGAGGTACCTCCCACTCGGCCAACACGGCTCCATCTGTCTGTCTGTCCGTCCGTCCGTCCGTCTGTCTGTCACAGGGCTGTATCTGTATCTCATGAACCGTGATAGCTAGACAGTTGAAATTTTCACAGATTATGTATATCTGTTGCTGCTCTTACAGCAAATACTAAAAACTGAATAAAATAAATATTTAAGCGGGGCTTCCATACAACAAACATGTTTTTTTTGCTTTTGTTATAGATAATGGTATGGAAACCTTCGTGCGCGAGTCCGACTCGCACTTGGCCGGTTTTTTTTAACTTTAAATGTTTTCTTCCAGGAAAGTACGAATGGCCGCGCGAGCATTGCTACTTCACGGCCGTAAGCATTCACTACCGATTGAACGACGAAAGGAGTTAGAAGCTGTCGTCTTGTCATACTACGTGGATCAAGACGAAGTCACCGATAGCATGCTTCAAGAGGCTTCTACTATGCAAAAAAGGTATGATAATGTAGTAAGCAAAATGTGAAAAATCTTAGTGAAATAGTTCCCACAATACTCACGACCTCTAGGCCTCAGACCAAGAGATAGACTGGCCCGACCAGACTCAACGTTGCAAATGGTACATTGTGGACCATATGCAATGTGCGTTAAAATATATAATAAAATCCCCCCCATTATAAAAAATGAAAATAGGCCCCATATTATTAAAAATGTTTTGAAAAAATACTTAGTTAAGAATAGTTTTTACTCATTGAACGAGTTCCTAGATGAAACATGATTGTTTTTTAGATAGGTATTAGTTTTAAGTTTTTAATTTTGTGTAATTAACGCGCCTAGCGGTTTAATTTAAAATATTGTTGTGCCCTTACAGGGTTTATGTTTGAAACTACCTACATTACCTACACCATTGTAACAACATAAAGTACAATAAACAATTTGAATTTGAATTTGAAATTTGAAAGCGCGGTTTTGTATAGTAGGTATACATAAATATACCTTTCATCTTATGACATCTTCTAAGAACTCAATATCGAATACTTCGTACTTCGTACTAATATTAAAGATGAGAAAGTTGCGTTGTCTAATAACTTTAAAATCGTAGTGCAGATCGTATCGTCAAAACTGACACTTTTACAATACATACAAGTGTACATTTTTACAAAATATTTAAGTATTTAATATTTCATTCGTTAATTATTATTTGAAGTTTTGTATCAATTATAGTTAACCTAACAATAAAAATAAAAAATAAAGGATCACGACTGTAATCCCCAAGTACGGTAGACATCCTCTCAGATCTCCAGACGCTTAGATCCTTTGACACGCTGATTATGGCTGTACAGGCAGTACTTTAACTGTATCATTATTTTTATTATCCGTTACATACCAAACACATATTATAATTATTATATTTATCAAATAAATAATTTGAATTTGAGTTTATGGTTTACCATTCGCAGTGAAACAAACGAGGACTTCACAGCCGAGTCCCACGGATTCAAAGTGGTGTCGAAGTATCTGGCGTCATCTGAAGGCTTGCTCAAGCTGGAGGAGGAGTGGCGCAAGCATTTCCTCAGCACTATGCGGCCGATGTTCATGCCCGAACTGTGGTCGGTCGATCATAATAAAGACAGGTGACAACTATATTTTGTTACTTTTTGATGTGAAACATCTATAGCGGCGGGTCAGATGTTGGCTTGGCGACGCGTCGTCGCGGCTTGCATCGCCGCGAACTACACGCGGCTACGCAAACTAGAGGAGTTTGCTAAGAAGTGCCGACCGCGTCCGATCCGGCTCGCGATATGCTGTCACGCCTGTCACGCTCTTTTGTATTAAAATATTTTTTAAAATAATTTCGATGTTTCACATCTGCCAGGTGTCCCGAGACACACCAGGATCACATTTTATTTTTATTATTATAATAACGAGCGAGACGTCTCGCGAGTACAGATAAGACAGAAAACAATACCTACGGTAAAGAAAAACATCGTTATTAAACCGGTTAGTATGTTTATAAGTGGCGTGGACGTGCCTTTGACTGCATAGTAACAGTACACGATAACACTAAATATTTGTTTTATTCCAGATTAAGAGTGAAATGGGATGAGAAGCGTTTGAGTGCAAATGAACTGAAAGCCATTGGTGTGGAATGGTAATTTATGGTGGCCGTGAAGTGACCAAACCCGGATTTTTGATCGTCAGTCGTGGGTTGGAATTCGTCGATTCGTTTTCGCATTATCGGCACATTCGATTCAACTTCGACGAGGGTAGCCTGCTATGACGCAAATAAATATTTATTTATTTACAAAAAAATCTGTTTCAGTTTTCATCCATAAAAATGATTATAAAAGTTATAAAACATTAAAATTAAATTTAATAATGATCTGATTTCACTAATAATTAAAAAAAACTTGAGAGGTGTCAAGGGACACCCGGATGGAACGAAGTTCTCACAAAATAACGTGGGACAAGGGAAGGGGAATCAACTTTGACTTCGACCTCGACCTCGACCTCGACCTCCACTTCCACCTCGACTTCGACCTCGACACAATTAATAGATATATATATTAATAGATATACTAAGTATAGCAAAAAAGTGTCGTGACAACTTTTCGTAAGATTTTTTTCCGTCTAGCCCCCTTTCACAACGCGCGATAAGGAACTTCGTTCCAATAATCCTAAAAAAACGCTGGATGATCTCGATGCCTTCGAGAGAGCATGATACTCGATGGATAGAGATGGTTGAAAGGATTTGGTCGAAATAGGTTATGATAAATAAAATGTAATATCCCTGGAAAAAAGTTACGTGACTGTTATAATAATATAAATTAATTCGTTTAAAGAATAAAAACATTATTAATAGTTATTTAGTTTTATAATTAATTCATAATGTTAGTACTTTTAAGTATAAGTAGGCAGGTTTACCTAACCTACCTACCCGTAATTAGGTATTACGAATGTACCTACTTTTCATTTTTTTTCTATAATCTCATTAGAATAATAAGTAGACAAACTATCTAAACAGAAATGTAAAGAAAACGTCTTTGAACTTTTTACGCAATTTGTACGCACGCATTTTATATGTATTGTAGGTAGGTTGGGTTACCTTCAATTAATAAGATTTATTTTTAGAGACGCAAATACAATTTTTAGATTAACAAAATGTTTTTTTATTTTATTTTACCTACCTAGCCCGTTGAGACCCTAGAACTAGAACCTATGGAGTTCTAGAGATTGGGTTGCATAATTATTTTTCTATGCAAGTTCGTTACAATCTTCAGTAGATCCAAGTAGATCGTCGTAGTCAGTAGACGACGCAACAGCGCAAACAAAATAACTTTGAAAGGAATAAAGGTACCTTCTGAGTAGGGGCACAGTCACTGTGTTAAAAGGTATCAGTAACGAGCGAATATACATAAACTAGACTTTTTATAACGGGAACGGGAACTTACCACAACATTTATAAATTTTAAAGCGATACGAAGTTCGCCGGGTTAGCTTGTAAATGAATAAAAAAACCTCCATGTCGAACGAACATTCTGAGCAAGCGAGTTTTTGCTCCAAACGTTTCTTGCCCGTGAAACAGGATTACTAAAACGCGGCTTAGAATCAAATTAAATCAGACGACGTGACGCTGGTAGAATAACAAATATGGACGATTGCCAGTAATAAAAAAAACATAGCAGTCAGATTCATTCAAATTTCAGATGTCAAAACAAAAATATTTTAGACGAGGATTCAAACAAAGTGGATTCAAAACAAAAAGTTCGTTGAACGGAAAATAAATAAACAAACTTAGCTCGTTTACTTTGATTAGTTACGAATTAAAACTGAAACAGAAACTATGACGCACACAAAAAAGCAAGCCAAAATAACGAAGCTCTTCAAAAGAACCGGTAAGTTCATGAATTAGTTTTTAGAAACTTGAATTTGCGTGTAATACTGCCTTTTTATTACTTAAAGCACCTATCTATTGCTTTATCTCGTCTGTTTATAGCTACACGGCTTCCCGAAGACTGTGATGACATACAAGAGGAATTAAAACAGTTGGAACAAACACTGAAGGAGAAACATGATGAGCTATTTCAACTTCAAAGAAATAGCCATAGGCAACGATATACTGATAGTTACAACAAGTCATCACCTACCGAAACGAAATCGGAACCGTTTACGAGACCAGAGGTAAGGATTTCACCAGTACGCAATATTCCTTTACCATACCATTGTTGAAGTATGTAGGTACTGGACGTTAGTATTCTTGTAAGCGGCGACGGGCTTGTGACCTGTCACGTTTGTCACTGTACAAAATGCGGGCATGTGCCAAATGTAATGTTTAGACGTGCCTCTGACTAGCCCCCTTAGACATCTTCAAGGATCCAAGCACCTGAGCATCTGAGAGGATATCTACCGCACTTGGGGATTACAGTTCTGATCCTATTTATAATTTTTTTATATTTACAAACTGCTGACCTAGGTCAGCTGTAAATATAAAAAAATTACGTAAACCATTAACATAGACGTAAAACACCTTATAGGTTTAGTTAGATAAACTAAACTGTGCTGACCTTTTTGTTTCAATAATAAAATGATGTGTTTTCAGAAAATAATCTTATCCAATTCAGTGGAAAGCTTGAAGAAGAACATAGAACTGATGTCACTTCTCTCCGGCATGGAGGTTCAGTCTTACGAGGCTGATGACCACTGTGCCATAGTGTACCACATGCAGCACGACTCCGAGCACCAGATTAAACATGGCCTGAACATAGATATGAAATCTGGTGAGAAAACTTATTAATTGTTTAGTTATACTTGGAGTCAGAGAAGACTTGTAATGCTAACTGTTGTGTAGTTCCCTTTAGGTATCATCACTTGACTTATATAATGTAGATTTTCTTTTTTAGGGTTCTTTAACTCAAAATAAAAACTGGAACTTAAACAGAATCACTTCATTGTCCATCTGTTATGTTTAAACATGTTATTTGTAAAACAACAATTCTGCAGGGCTGCTGTACTATTACAACTTGATATTTTACTATTTTATAAAGATCTTTAGAAAGGTACAATATAAAATCTAGTCTATCAACAAACCAAACAGATAAAATAAGACATTAAATATAATTTCAGGTACAAACACAGTTTCCTCCTCGTCACTGCCTCTGGGATTCAACCTAAGTGCAGTGTTAGATTGCTTTGATAATGTAATGCTGCCCGAATGTCTGGTGGCAGTGAGAAAGGCGCTGGTTGCTTATTATGCAAGACTGGAGCAGTTTGATAATCTCAAAGTATGATAATGTAATTATTTACATAAAAGTTGTTTTTTTTACTACATGTAAATTTTAAATAGAAATATGGCTAATTACCACGTTTTTTTTTTGTATTACTGATGTTTCGAGACAATTCAGATGGTCTTCACAATAGTTTTAACTCTTTGTTGCAATTTGTGGTGAAATGTTTGGATTCTTGTTATCCACTGTGAGGCAAAATCTTCTTTAAAAAAAAAATTCTCTCATTAGAACATATTTTATGACCAGCATGCATTATGGTTGTTACATCTTCATGTGAAAAATATCAGTGATGCTGATTGATCCTGAACCATAAAATGAATCAAATAATGTAAATTCTCAACACACAGAATAGCTTTGTTTGCTTCTTTTGTAGTTGTTGTTCATGGAAATTTACACTTTTGTTAAATTTTACAGAAACTGCTAAAACTGGAAGCTCAGCTATTCAAGACCTTAGATGGCTCCCACATCGAGATAAAGTTCGCGGCGCGCAGCGAGCAGGAGGCGCCGGATGAACAAATTGGCGTCACTCTTATGTTGGACTACAGGGTCTATGATATTCGGCCCAAGCAGTGGTCTTTTGTGGAGATAGGTCAGTCAACCTTTACTTCATAGAAACCAGAATACGACTCGCCTTGTGCAGTTCTGTGGATGCAAAACACAATCAAACGAATCACATTTATCTGATTCTAATCAATGATATTACTTTTCAGAATCAATAGTTTCAGAGATCACTCACAAACCTAACCTCGTAAAGATTGCAATGATTCTGAAGTGTATAATGATTAGCATAGATGTTACAGTCAATCAATAGCATAGGTAGTGCCGAAAATATATTTTCGAAGTAATAATTAATTATGCTCTTAAACAAATAATGAATTGTTGAATCAACTTTCAGACATGCCAGACGGCTCTATAGATGCACTGACAGTGCAGTGTGCTGTTTTCAAACGCCGACCTCTCCATAAAGCGTTCAGAGAAGCGTTTGTTGACGGTGTTGGACCTTATGTGATGGTGCGACAGGTATGCTTTGCTTTTTAGGGTTTCGTAGTCTACAAGAAACCCTTATAGTTTCGCCATGTCCGCCCGTCCGTCCGCAGCTTACTTAGCTAAGAGGGATTAAGTGCTAGAAAGCTGTAATTTGGCATGAATATATTAATCACGTCAAGAAAGTAGTACAATAAAATTTTGAAAAACGTTTTTTAGGGTCCTAGGTCCATCCCTTACAACTAAAGGTTTTTTCTCATAAATAATTTCATGTTGATTTTAAACTGGATTATTGCCGCCAGCATTAACAAATGCTCCAAACCTACCTTTCTTTAAGTTATTGGTGCAATAACTAGTTCTGACCTGGTCGCGTCTTTTTCAGATTGGGGTCCAGTCATTCCCTAGACGCCGTAAACAAAAGAAGTCTCGCCCCGCCAATCCTTACAACGTCAACGATGACACCTTCCACCCTGAAGACTGTTCCAGTGAGGATGATGTAGAAGAATAACATCAAACATGCAGTCTTGGCTCCAAACTAGGTTTCTTTTCTTGTATTATGTATCCATTTTTAAATGGTAATCAAATCCTGGGTTTCGTCATGTTTTGTTAGGTACCCAATTTTTAAGTACTTTAGCATTTTTATATAGTAATAATCAAATTCTGGGTTCAACCAATGTTTATTTATATAATGTTGCACAAATGAATATGATGACTTGATGCCAAAGCTATATATAGCTTACCAGCCAACCTTGGTAGATATTATATGGATGTAAGATTAGTTATTTAATAAATGAAAACAGTAATGTAATAATAATAGTTTAATTTATCATAAAAATAAAAAATTATTTATACATCTTCTAATGGTTTACAATTACAATTATTTTATTAAAGATCTTGTAAGCAAAATGTCATGAAATTTAAGTTTTTTTTTTGTTGTCTTTCAGTCATTCCCAATTTATCCAAGATCAATCTGCAGTTTTAACCATAAGTTCAGTATGTGCACATTTGCTTTTTGGTTTAAAACATTTGGAAATGGTAGAATGAAAAGATGTGTTTGTGCGCTTTCCCGAATTTATAGAATAATGTGAATTTATTCCCTAAAACTCTACATGTTACAAACTTTTAGTAATCCATATCACTCAGTCTATACATATAGGTATCTAGTTACTTTTATGGTCAATACAGACTAGGCTCAAAATTCCTTGGATAATTTTCATATTACAAATTATTCAACTTATAGTATTGTTTGAATGCATCAACCAGAATTACACAGCTCAATAGACGCCTAATAGCTTAAGAGGCTGCCAGTCGCTGATTGCTCTTTTTCGAAACGAAAAAAGAAATACTTCTGAACAAGCCTATTTTTATCCTATTTTTATAAGTATATTACTTCAGGTTCCTACCTAGATTTCTATTAAGCTGAAAACATAATAGCAGAAACTTTTCACGATAAAAATATTATTTCAAAATGATACGTTTTAGAATTTATGATCGAAATATTTTATATACCTACTATTAAAATCAACTTGTGATTTATTGTTAAAGATAGGTAATATGTAGATCTAGATTTCTATTAGGATAGATTTTTGATAAGTAATTATACATAATTTATATCATTAATTTATTCGAAAAGCTAAGGCGGACCACGCGCGGACGTGTGTTTGTCATCATTGCAGCGGTCGGTAGGATTATTTATCGAAGTGATTAAAGATGGGTACATCTTTATTCACATATACTATACATTATAAAATAGGAGATGTGGCTTGTTCACAAGTATTTCTTTTTTCGTTTCGAACAAAAATAATCGTCGACTGGCAGCGTCTTAATTTCTTAAACCGTTGATGTATGCGGGTCCCGAAAAATGCATTCTGATTGGCCGGTTCAAGGTGACGGTTCACGGAAGTGGTCGGTGTTACTTTAGATTTGACGCTTGGTGTCTTCTATCAGCAATATTAGCCTAATGTCTTGTCAGACAGTGTTCGCATGCATGTGGTGTTTATTGGGCTGTTTTATCGATGTTTGAATGACATAAGGTCCTTATTTTAATATCAGTACAAAATACTCAAGCAATTTTAGCACCTAGTGTGTGTTGGCCATAAACTGAAATTCATACTTGCATTTATACTTATTATATTTCGTAACATTAGGGAACAGTTTATGCTAAAGGAAGTAATCCTAAAAGAAATGGAAGCTGTTTATTTCGTAATTTTACAATACTTAGGTACTATTTACGTTGACTTAACTCAAACATCTACCTATAAAAACTCACTTGTTGCTGGCAGTATGTAGTATCTTCTTTATTTCATTATTCAGTAAAAAAGTAGACTTCGTATAAAAAAACACTGTTCTCTAGGATTAGACCCCAAAGGTTCTTTCTTTTTCAAAAGTACCCTAAATCTATTATACTGAAGTTTAAGGGCCTGTTTCATCATCTTCAAGTAAAGTGTTGATTACTTTCCAGTTAGTGCTAAATTAATGTATGAAAGTGTCAAAACTATCAAATATGTCAAATGGTACGTTCGTTTTTGGTAATCGCCGAGTAGCTTACTTAGGACTTTACTTGAAGATGGTGAAACAGGCCCTTCTATCATGTAATTTATGGAAGTACATACAAACATTTTTGTTTTGCTACTAGAATGTTATAGTTTGGTTTGCAAGCTGACGCGAAATTACTGCAAAGGACCATATAAGATGAAACTTGAGTATTTATCGCTAAGTTACTCTTAAAAAACCTAGTTAAGAGTTCTATTATATCTTAGCAAGAAACACTCAACTAAAGACCTTATTATTTTTTCGTTATAAATGATGGCTGATACAAGGTAGACAGTGAGAGAAATAAAAAGACATTCTTCATGTAAATAAATAATATTGTCGTAAATACCGGATATGTCGGTGGCCAAAACTGCACGATAATGGACACCAAATCCACCGTGAATCAGCCAACAAAATATAATTTATTTTCAACTCTTGCCACGAACCGACCAGTGACCGCTAGCGAACATGTAGGATAGTAATTGTATGTAGTTTTGATTTCTTGAACTCAATGCATAAACAGATAACCAAGTGAAGTACTCATACATTCACGAAGCACGTTCAGAACGAGCGCATTATTTAATAGTAAAAGGTTACCTACTTTATCTACGGATACCTCTAGTTTACCGTGTTCTTTGCTATGCTGTGGCTACATAATCGGGATTCGGTGAATGTTTACATTTTGCGTCCTTGTTTAACCCGTGACGAATCATATAGCTACACCTCGAACGGGTTTAGCGTCTCGTCATGTTCGAAGGCAAGTTTCCCGTGGTCCTTCTGATCCGCTCGTTGAGCGCTTTCCTCCTTGCCCCTCGGCCCATGCTGCCCATGGCAAGCTGATCGGCGATAGCCCGATGTTCTCGCAGCATATTGTTGTGCGACGTGTGCAGCCGCCGCAGCCGACGTCAGCTCGCCGACGCCGACACTCACGCGCCTCGGTTGGGGAGTGGCTTTACCTGGAAACGTACGGTATTGATGAAGCGAAAGCGACATTATTTACGTGGACATTTCTTAAATTACGTCTTCAAGTGCTTCTAACTTATAAGTTGAATTTCGAACAAAAACTCCCATTATTACAATAAATTTTTGTATTGTTACTCAGATATTATCAACTAAACTGGACGTAACTTTGATCACCCTGTATAGATTACATTCAGTTATTGCCACTCATATTAATAATGTGGAGTCACGAGGAAATTTAGCGGTTGGAGGCCCGTCGAGCAGTCAGTAGAGTTCCCTTAGTGCAAGTAGACGCAGCCCTAAGAAACGTACCTTGTAAATGCGGACAAGCCAATGCTCGGTGGTGTAGGCCTCCTCTAACACGCCAAGGTTGAAGTCCTTGTGGCCGATCTCAGCGCCACGCACGCGGTCGTAGCCAGGCGGACGACCTAAGAACATAAATAAATATAGGATCACAACTGTAATCCCCACAGTAAACATCCTCTCAGATCTCGTTTATCGGTTCGCGAGTAGACCCCCTAAGGTTTACTCTTGAAAGCGATCAACGATAATATCGGGTTAAACGTCACATCGTTTACGACTATATTTTGTAAAGGGAATGACCGACGGTTTGGATGAATATATCAGAGCACTGTCACTGTCGATAATGTCGAAATCGTTTTGCACAGTGGCCTGAGCACGAACCACTATCGTAACGACAACCTATCGTCCAAATGTCAAAACTGACACTTTTACTATACAAAAAGTGTCAGTTTTGACAGTGGTTCATGCTAACCCCCTTGATATCTCACCTCCCTCGGTGTAGACAAGTCCAAACTTGTAGTAGCTCATCTTGTACATGAGGCAGTTGAGCAAAGTGGAAGATCCGTCTGCGTCCACTCTGAATTCTCCTGCAGGAGTGTAGTAGTCTCCTTCTTTAATGTGTGCGCCGCGATCTGTGCTGCCGCCGATTCTCACCATCCACAGGAACTTGTTTATGTCTGACAACAAATTACATAACTTATAGATGTTGAAGCGTACAGCACGCCTAGGACGATGACCCGAGAAAAGTTTATTTTACAAAAGTATAGACAAAAACATATTTTTGTGCGGTTTTCCTACTTTTTAAAGATATTTCTAAACTAGCCTCTTCCAAAATTAAAAATAAATAAATATTGGCGGACTTTACACACAGCGCCATCTAGCCCCAAACTAAGCAAAGCTTGTACTATGGGAACCAAATAACTGATAGAACTTATATACTTTTTTTTTGTAAATTTGGGTGTTAATATGTATAATAAGTATGTTATTATACCAGACACAGAACAAACATCTATGTTCATCACACAAATATTTGCTCTGGGTGGGGATCGAACCCACAACCAGCGCGACAGCGCAGAAGGCAGAGTTAAAATGAAACTTTACAGTAATATAGCTTACACATCAGAATAACACATAGCCTATGTGTTATACTTTTCATCCAGGTTAGGAGCAGCTAGTAAGTAAATAAAGAAACAAAAAAATCTCACCATCCGAAGAGTACCCAACAAGTCCACCGAATATAACGAGCACATAATCCACATCTAATTCCCTCATGATCTCATACGCCTTGTCCTCTGTGGATGCCATTGCTTGTCCGACGCGCGATATATGAGTGTTGTTCCAAGTATTATTGTCCACTATCACCGTTCGATTCGCCATTGCTGTTATCTGGTAGCCGTAATCCCACCATGACATCACTTTTGCGTCCTGGTAATTCATAAATTATTATTACAAATACATAAATTATTAAACAAAAGCTTTTTATCTTCATCCTAATAAGATATGAAAGTTTGTGAGGATGTTTGGATGTTTGCGACTCAATGGGCTATTTGATAAGATTTCGAAAACCATTCTTGTTTATTCAGTAGTGACTGTGGAACCCATAAAAAAATATTATTTTCAATTCTGTTAAGTATTGGCCCTAAAAATGTAAATTAAATATTGTCGATTTTAATAACCCGCAAAAACGCTTCTTTATGCAAATGGCGTCGCACTAGTTTTTGTGACGTTACATGCTTGTCAACTAATAAACAAACGTCAAGTTTTTCAAGGCAGGCGATGACATAATGACAAGCATGTTACGTCATCGTCGATTCGACCAAATCTGACCGTTTTGTGTCACGTCACTGGCGTTTAAAAATACTGTCAAATAGCCTATTAACGGATTTGTATGAAATTTGGAAAAAAAACATAATCCATGCTCTGGAATTACAAATAGGATACTTTTTTTATCTAGGTAGGTACCACGCGAGCGAAGCCTTGGGCGGAAGCTAGTAGTTTTTATATTTTATGATTGCGTTAACTAAGAAACTTATTTTTTTACAGCTCCAAATGTCATCGCCCTATGTTAATGTATTTGATTTCAACTATACTTATACGCGTTCCTGAGAAAAAGATTCTTGAAAGACAGTCAGATGGACAAAGAAGTGACCCAATAGTGGTTCAGTTTTTATTATGAGGTACGGACAGTGGCGGACTTACACATTTGCCGCCAGTAGGCTATTGAACCACCCCCCCCAGAGATTATTTTTACAATCCAACGATTTAGTTAAAAGTGGTGATTTCTGTAAGACATTTGGCAAAATCAAGTGATTGGCCAAGAAGGAAGGGAGGGAGGCATCTGTCCTACAGTGGGACGATAAAGGCTAAAAAATAAAATATTAGAAAAAAATAACCTAAATTTACCTACTCAGGCTCGTATTCAAGAACATCACTAAGCTAAGTGTAGGTGTTCTCACTGCAAAGTTTCCGATTTCTCACAGTGTCGAATATGTCCATACATTCGTTTCATGAACAACACTTAAGTATTCCTTAGCTCAGTGAACGCATGGGGGTGGATTCGGAGTTGTGATTGGTGGTTGGTTTTGGACCTAACTTCAAGCAATGGTAAACGTCATCAATATCAATCAATCAAAGAAACAAACCACAGAGTATTTTGTATAAACAAACAAATGTCATGTCGGCTCATCAGCTGTGGCCGTACCACAAGTTAAAAATGAATATCAAAACAGTATTAATTACGGTGCAAAAGTGACAACGCAATTGTTCTGATATTACTTTAGGACCTTGTGGTATGACCCCTGATATCTGTTGGATTGATAAATTACAATAAAATTTTCTTGTATGTAGTAAATATAATTATTATCGTTTTTTCGTCGGCCGAATAAAATAATAAAATAATTTTTAAGTTAAATTTACTTGAGGTTATACGTATGACAACACAACCAACACTATGCGTTCGGTAAAGTAGCTATTGAGGTACTTTGGCTAGAGGCACACTGTAGTGTACGCATAGTGTCGCACAACACTCAAGTGATGTTTATGAAACAAGATATTGTCCACTGTGGGTCGGAGCCTACTATGCGTTCTCTTAGTGTCGTTCTTGAATACGAGCCTCAGTCTGGTGGTAAATCCGCCACTGGGTACGGAACTCTAAAAAGAATCGCTTACCTCTCGCGTGTTCATCTTGAGCCAGGTGTACGCTTCACGGAAGTCGTCGAAGATGATTCTGGCGCCATCATGCGCACGCGCAGACAGCACGATGGAGGGCGAGGAATAGGCCTCTGATGTCACCCAAGTGCAGTGGAACACGTACGACACTAGTAGACAACCCAGGATGGTCACGAATAGGGCTCCAACCTGGGGGTTACACGTTTGTAGAATAATTAAATATTATTTAAATAATATATATAATAATTATAATTTCAAAAGTATAAATAAATAAATAAATATTGGTGGATATTATCACACAGCGCCATCTAGACCCAAACTAAGCAAAGCTTGTACTATGAGAACTAGATAACTGATAGAATACTTATATACTTTTTTTTTGTAAATACATACTTAAAGATACATAATAATTTTTATATATCGAAAACTACCGGTTACGTAATCGATATTCTTCTTTGTCTGTTCTTAGTCAAATTAGCACTACTAATTTTCTATTTATCTACTACATAAATAGAATATAATTAATATTGTAAAATTCACCTCAGAGCGGAACACCAAGTTGTTATCGTGCTTCTTTTTCTTCTCACTGTGCTTTTCGACTTTCGGCTCTATGTCCTTCACGTGAAGGCTCAACAGGCTTGACGCAGCAACTCCAGACACGATACACATCACTGGAGCGAGGACCAGCATAAGACGAACCATCACGCCCTGTGAAGTTCAAACGTGAAGGGGTCAAGTTGTTTGGCTGGGGATTGTGTGGGATGTGTGGGTGATCAGCGATCAAAGTGTATGATCATTGGCGGAGTTAACGGAATATTGATACTCGACGTAGACTCTACGCGCTCAAGCTTCGTTGTTTCATCATTGGTTTTGCTTGAAATCTGCCTATTATTATTTGGATTATTAATTTATTTCAGCATTCAGCGTGGCAATGCTGCTAGTATCGTGAGCACGCTTCCGACTGATAGTGATCTGGATGAGTTGAGCTATCTATAGACTGTTTGCAACTGTCTTTAGATAGATCAACTGTTTCTTGCGTACGTTGTAAAAAAAATATTTCGATTGTGATAGTGTCCACAAAAAATGTGGACACTATCACACAGCGCCATCTAGCCCCAAACTAAGCAAAGCTTTTATGGGAACCAGATTACTAATAGAAAACTTATACTATACTTATAGTTCTTTCTGTATATTTAAATGTAAGTTTAGGCAGTGAAAAGTCGATGTAGGAAGATAACTTCCTCTATATAAAACTGATATTTGTTCAACTGATACAAAACTTTGGTGTTATTATAAAAATATATGTTTAATACTCACAGCAAAGTAGATACTGAGCACTCCATACAGAATGATGAAGATATTGGCATCCGTAAGCTTGGTGAAGCAGAAGTACAGTCCAGCGGGAAACAGGAAGACCAGGACTTGCAGGTCAAAGTAGAACGACGACCATGATGTGGGCTGATGCTCGGAGACAGAGGCTATGAAAAGACACAGTTTGGTCAGAGTGTAAGGCACTAATTGAGTTATTTGTTGGTTCTTCTAGTTCGATATTGTAGACGGGGAGCGGCGTATTATAATGTCTCTCAAAGTTAGAACACCAACTGTATTAGGAACTTTTTAAAATTGACAGAACAACGTTTGTCACGGGTCGGCTAGTAATATTATAAATGCGAAAGTTTGGCCTAAACGACAAAACGGATTAAAATGAAATTTGCAGATGTAGATATAGGCAATTCAGAAAAATCCCTAAATTGATATAAACATCTGACTAATATTATAAAGAGAAAGTACGAATTTAGTGAGTTCGTATGTATGCAGAGGGTAATTTTCGGCATCACGGTTCACTGTACTTTTTTAAATAATTCTTTCGCCATTTGATAGGTACGGATGGACAAGGCTACTTTTATCCAGGAAACACGGGAGCTAGTATTTAACAAAGAATAATATTCTAAATACTTCAGCTAGTTTGTGTTTGAAATGGACTTACCAATAATAGGAATGTGGTTCTTAGCGTACGACGGGTCGAGCAGAGAGTAGAATCTTCCGGTCCATGGTGATATTTTACCTAAAACAAGAATCAGAGAATCAATTTTTGCAAAAATTGCTCACAGCACATAACCATATGTGACTAGATAGGTTGGTAATAATTGGAAGGTATGAATTTTACCAGTAACAGTGAGCGCGACGACAAAGGTACCCAATGTGGCCAACAGCGTGGTGAGCAAAGCCTTGAACATCAACTCAAAGTTGGCCGGAGAGAGGCGCTCACGCAGGTATTGGGTGAACGCGTACAGCTGGCACAGACCGAATGCGCCTAGCGCCTGTGAATATAAAAATATATAAAGAATGGAAGAAAATCCTAATAATATTATAAATATGAAAGTTTGTGAGTTTGTATGTATGTTTGTTCCTCAATCAGGACTTAACGACAAAACGGATTAAACTGAAATTTGCTGTAGATGTAGATATAATGCCCGAATAAATAATAGACTACTTTAAAAAATATGAAAAACATCCCCAAAACGATAAAAAAAAACGAAAAAGGGATGATTTCTGTATAGATGGCGCTGGTGTGCAACAAATCTGACATCACAGATTAAAAACATTCAATCTTTTCTATTCGATTATTTAACAGGACAACGTCTGTCACCGGTCGGCTAGTAAATCAATAAATATTGGTGGACGCAGCGCCATCTAACCCCAAAATAGGCAAAGCTTGTATTATGGTACTAGATAACTGATAAGACTACTAAATATGTAAATGATACATTATAACACCCAGACAGAACAAACATCTATGATCATTACACAAATTCTTCTTAGTGGGAATCAAATCTACAACCTACAGCGCAGAAGGCGGAGTTACTAACAACTCAGCTGTGAGGCCAGTTATCATGTTTACAGGAAATCTCTTGCATAACTTAATTTAGCAAATGACAACTTGCTATATGCCACGTCACTAGCGCGAAAAACTAGTGACGGCACTACGCACACACATACAACTAGCTGTCAATAACGACGTCACGTGATTGTGCAATTACCAGCATAACTATCTACTACTAGCTATCCATAGTGACGTCATGGTACACTCACCAACATATGCTCCGAGCTCTGCACCGGCTGGAAGCCAACGAAGGAGATCTGCATGGAGAGGATGGTACCAACGCAGTACAACGTGCTGTACGCCACGTACACTCGTGCGGAAAAGCGACCAAGCAGCATCAGAGTTAGCACGTGAAGTGGGATCAGGTTGATTAGGAACACGTAGCCACCCCATGATGATACCTGAGAATGAAAATGCGGTTTTTATTGCGCCTATATTGGTTAAAAATAAAATTGGGTTACAACTGTAATCTTCAAGTAAGATAGCCATATTCCCAGATCTCAAGGCGCTTAGATCCTTACAGAAGTCTATAGGGGGTTCCCAGAGGCACGTCCAAACATAAGGCTTTTGGCACAATACCCACATTTTGCAGTAGATAGCATTTCATATGTGACAGATTGCAAGCCCATCGCCGCTTATAAGAATACTAACTGGTTTCCTCACGATGTTTTCCTTCACCGTTTTGAACATGTGTTTTTATGCGCATATAAGAAATATCCATTGATGCACGGCCGGGATTCGAACACACGACCTTCAGATTGAAAGTAGAGTTTTTATTAGGTAATAAGCAGGATTTATAGTGTTTCTGTGGTGTTAGGCTGTCTGACGCTATTATCGTGCTATTCTTATCTTAAGTGCAATATTATTATTTCAAAACTCATGTTTTTAAAACACTGCATTTAAAAAAAATTTAAGATTCGGGGCTGTGTGTATGATAAGAGGTATAATCAAAATATGATTGATACTAATATTAGCAGTTTGTGTTTGTATGAAAGAGCAAAAACCAAAAAGCCACAGCGACTTGTTGGCGTGAAGCTTTCATATTAATGATCTGCGATCGACTCTAAAGATTACTGTGTTTGAGTACACTGAAATCTTAGAATAAAAAGTCAATCAATTTATAGAAGCCATACATTTGCACCAGTTTTGTTCCGCTTGACTCAGAAGTATATTTTTGGCTTGTATTATTTATATTCTAGCATTTATTAGTCCACCATGTTTTTTAGTATGCAATTTTGCATAAGAATGTAGGGGTCTATAATGTCAACTTTTAAATTACATGACTGTAATCTTCAAGTACGGTAGACCACCTCTCAGATCTCCAGGTGCTCAGATCCTTGAATATGTCTAAAGGGGTTAGTCAGAGGCACGCTCAAACGTTAAATTAAGGCACATGCCCACATTTTGCAGTAGCATTCCAGGTAAGCTTACCATGTAGAAATATGCCAGAGCAGTCATAGTGGCCCAGAGAATGGTTCCTGTGTTGACTGCCTTGATCCAGAAGTAGTATGTTAGTAGCATGCAGAATATAGCAATCCCTTCATTGTCATAACTGCCGGCGACCGAACGACTGATGTATCCGGGGACGATAGCAATCATGCACGCTGCAACAAGGCCGGCACCTTCATCCTAAAACAAAGGTTTAAAAAAATAAATATTTAAGCACAGTCGTGGAATGCGCGGGCGTATCGTCTCAACGGACACAACCCTTCGGAACCTCAAAGTCATTCCTCGAAGCCTTTGAATACCTCCAGGAAGCTTTTGCTTCTGGGAGGAGTTAGGCTGGCTATAGGTGTAGTCAGATTGTCTGCCACGCAGCAGACTAACCGTGAGTACAAATGCAGAAAAGGAAAACATACATACAAAATCAATATTAGTGATAATTGTAGGGTATTGGGTACTTGGTAACTGAGAAAAGAGATCCATCAAGATTAAATTTATTTCATTCTGATTCAAGAGCAAGGATATGAAGAGTGAGCTGAATAGTGAATACGGACTGGAGGTAGGGTTACATTTTCAGCTTAAAAATAATTAAAAACAAACCTTTAGTTCCTTCGTCAGCAAATAAGTGACAATAGTGGTGAGCGACGAGAAGAATGGCGCCAAAAACACACAGACATTCCGGATGTCTATGGTAATGTTTAGGAACTGCATGATATTGTACAGGGTAGCTGATGTCACCATCAGGCCAGGGTAGATGGTACCTGAAAAATAGGAATGTGTCTCTGATAACCCTATTAAGACACAGAGTACCTGGAGATCTGAAAGGATCTCTACCGTACTTCCCTAAGTACCATTCCCATACAATATCTGATAGAATACTTTAGACATAAATGCTTTTTTTGTAAATACATACTTATTATACACAATAACATTCAGACACAGAACAAACATCTATTCATCACATTGGTCCTTGGTGGGAATTGAACCCACAATCTTCAGCGCAGAAAGTTATTACTAACTGAGCTGTAAGGACAGTCAGGAACTGTATTTAAGTAGGATTTTTATAAGCTCGGATTTAACTTACCACCAATTATACGCCCCAATGGATACCATGCTCTATCATCAAACCAGTTGTGGAAGTTATAGAAACCTTCCTCAGTCAGATATCTGGTTGTCCTGTAGTTGAAGTATGGATCAAACTCGTGGATCACACTCTCAAACCGTAGCACAGAGAATAGACGAGTTCCAAATGCTGGAAAAAAGTTTTTATTTATTAGACATTCATAGAATTTGGCTGCATACAATATTCAGAAATTTGATTTATGATGACTTTATTGTAAAACATTAAAATTCCTGAAAGCAAACGGAAATTTGGGGAAAAGAGTAGCCTATGTCCATCCCAAGACTTAAAACTATCCCTGTGTGAAATTTCATAACAATCGGCCCAGTGCTTTAGCCGTGATAATGTCATATATAACATTTAAAAAAAATCTTATTTTGAACTAGCGACCCGCCCCGGCTTCGCACGGGTTTAATACATATAAACCATCCTCCTGAATCACTCTATCTATTAAAAAATAACGCATCAAAATCCGTTGTGTAGTTTTAAAGATATAAGCAAACATAGGTACATACGCGGGAAGCGGAAAGCGACTTTGCTTTATACTATGTAGTGATAGTAAGTAAAAACAAGGTACAATTACCTAATTTTGAGTAAGTTATTAGCTTTGTCTTGAAAATAATATACTAAATGACTAGTAAAGATGGTCAAATAGTATGTACAGTGCTCAAACAGCCTTATAATCTTGTTTTTGTGGAGAAAACCATGTGCTGCATCATCACCTACCTAGTAGGTATAAGACACTGATAGTAACCTAATGATTACAACTAAACTGGCTAAGCATGTACAATAAGCATATTTTATTTTACTGACATTCAAAGAACATTGTACATAATTAGTTCGTAATTCGATTATGCATTTTACGTAGCTTGCGTCGGCATTTTGCAGCCATGTCGCGTCTTATCATCAATAACAGAGGACCACGTAAGACCCAAACAATATCGAACTTTTACGTCCCATGAGGTTATTTTGTGTACCTTTTTGACTCAAATAATTCGCATTAGGGTAATACAAGCGAGATGTACTCACATAATATCGCTGCCATTGATAAAACAGCCAGTTTTAGGAATGTTAGCTGTTTATCAGACGAGAGCTGAGGTAGCCTCCCTTTACTCTGTACTTCCGCCGTCATGTTGAGTTGGGTTTTTTGGACGCTGGTGCTGATATTTTACATAGGAAACTCGAGTAAATTCTTAAAAATACAATAAACAATTGACCGGCAACCTATTCCACTGAATTGTCGGCGACGCGAGTTGACATTTTCTCGCTCGACAGACGGGAGGTCGGAGAGTGGAGAGGAGACGGGCGGGTGGCCGGCGGGCGCGAGCGGCGTGGCAGATTTTTTTTGTTGCCATAATCAACAATTTATATATTTATACAATTTCTTATAAAGCAGAGGCTTTACTGGTTATCGCACCCGAATTCACCTAACGAAAACGCACAAAAAAATATAAAAATAATTATACCTAACAAGAGGGAGTATAAGCTTTTCTCCAACATGGGTCTATGCTATTAGAGCAAGTTCCTTTCCATTAGTTTTGTTGCTTGGTCAAAGGTTTGATTTAAGGTCTACTAAACACATAAATATTACTTTATTATGCAGTACGGTATAAAAATTACTAGACTTTAGCCTCTCCAAACCGAAAGAAAAAAAAAAAGACGTGTGGCACTCGGAGACTGCCGCGGTAAAGCTATTGCTTACAGCCGGAAACACACTTACGTGTCGTGTCGTGGCGCGACACGCCACTAGCTAATCGCTTTCATACATTTAGTATGGGTAGAGACATATTTGGGTGTCGTGTCGTGTCGCAAACGCTATCTTGCGATTGGCTAGTGGCGCGACACGCCACGCCACGACACGTAAGTGTGTTTCCGGCATAACATTTATTATCAACTTATGTAATTATAATTATTTATTTATTTTATTTACGTAAGCAGTATTTTTTTTCTCTTCATTTTTCTTCAAATCTTTCTGACGCTGATAATATTATGCTCTTTGACGTTCAAGAAATTAATTTGAAATTAATAATATCTACCTAGGTACCTATTTACCTAACTACATGAATTCAATAATTAAATTTCAAACTTTTTAATCGATCATGTGAAGTACCACCTATTTATCGACTTACTTTACCGATAGTGGTAAAATAGCGCCACCTGCCAGCGGAATTGCAAACATCTTTCATCTTACCTCTCAAACTCCGAGCGGTCGCATGAGACCGCGAAAAGTACCTATAATAACGTAATAACATCAAATGAAACTAGATGGCGCTGGAATGCGAAAATCACTCTGAGTCACCAGATTGCGGGGCGATTACGCATGCGCAAATCGTTTTAAATTATTTTCGTTACGGAATTTCTGGATTCGGTCTCCACGCTCAAGGCCCGCGATAGAAGCTATGCAATAGCTTAAAAACATTAGATAAATCAAAACAAAATCCATCCATGTAGAGGTAAGCACTCAGGAATCCTCTAATTCAAAGGTTAGTCATCTCAATTCACATGCATTGCATCTCAATTCAATTCAATTCTTTTTCTCTGGCTGCTGTGACAGATTGTCACAATTCTGCCAATGTCCGTGTCATTCTAGATGTCATTGCATCTCAGTCACTCCTGACTCCAGTATGTCAGTCCAGTCACAGTCAGTCTGTCATGTCAGTCAACAGTCAGCCTCAGCCAGCCGCGCCGGCTGAGCATGTGTATTACGGTTTACTGTACGATACGATAGAGTTGTTGAGAGACAGCCCAAAATTTAGTCCGTTGCATTGCAGTCAGTGCAGTGGCAGTGGCAGGAAAGCAAAGCTCATGTCAGTGCTTCGACGATCTTGAATCTTGAATCGATAAATTAGTTAGTGAATGTGACATTCAATGTAGAGTGACTGTGAGTGATTTGTATGTGTGCCAAAAGCTGCCAAAAAGGCTAACTTTTTTTTATACTTGTACCTCTACCTACGCTAGGCGCTAGGTAGGTACGTGTTTGTATAAATTTTATTTTCTCCGTACGTAATATTTCTCCCGTGGCGTAAACAATATTTGCAATTTTGTATTACACCGCACACCTTTTCATCACTTATTTAGGGAACTGAAAGGTATTTTTATGGTCCTTTAACTTTTTATACAAACTTCATTTGTAAAACAGTTAAAACTTCGTCCGTTTCGTATGTAGGGTCAGTGGATACCTACTTCAGAGTGCACGCACCGACGCACCGTGACTAATTGCTGAGATTTGCCGAAGATGACTAATAAGGAAGAACATTGATAATACTCTATGTGATGTCCGACGGAGATCCTTCCCTGGAAGAGGATATCCCCAAGCCTCTGCTAGCTACAGCGGGAGAGGCGAATGTTTTTACGCCAAAAATTACAACGCCTATTTACGCGGGTGGTGTGAAGGTTCTGCATAAAAGAGCTAGCACCGGTGAGACGGAGTCCTTCCTGTCTGACGAGCAGCGGAACGACCTCGTACTTCAACAGCTTTTCAACAATGGAAACGAGGAGGAGGACTTTCATCAGGTAAATTGGTTTTATTTCACATTAATTAAGTAAAATTTTCAACAGGAAAATGTCTTTCCTGTGATGATTTGGTTTTTAAGGAAAAAGTAGAAATCACTCGGGAATCAAATTTGTACACCTAAGTTAATAGGTAAAAATTTCAACAGGAAAGTGTTGTTTAAGTTTGGATTTCCTATGATAATTTGGTTTTTAAGTCATAAGGAAAAAGCAGCAAACACTCTGGAATAAAATTTATATGGGACCACGAAATCATCCAAATTGGTTAACTATTAGTGATGACATTGATTAACACATCACAAAATTATGACAGCAAACATAAGGACACCCTCTATAGACTTATAGATAGACTTCTCTTTATCTTCCTCTATAGATAGACTTAATAGAGAATCATGTTATTATTTATAGTACGGAATAATCATCCAATTTTATTTAAATATCATTCAATCACACCCAAGTGTGTGTGTGTCCCTCCCCCCCCCCCCCCAATTATTTACTTTAGGATGTCCTTAGTCAGGAATAAGTGGGTTTGATTGAGTAGGATCTATTCTAAATCAAAGGTTGATGATACTATACAGATAAATAACTAGTGTGGGATCAGGACTATGTGGGAGTGTGACCATTGGGCTTTATTTATTTATTTAAATTGGAGAATATCACCAAACAAATAAAACACTTTCATATCAGTGTCTTAAAGTCTGAAAGTTTATGTCTGAAAGTCAATAAAAATAATGGTATTTTTATTGACTTCAGACATAAACTTTTTGTTGAGTTAAAATTTAGTTTTCGCTATATTTTTTTATAAAAATACTTTAATACATCAGGCAGATAGCCAAAACAACTCAAGCCAAATCCTATAACATATTTTTGAAAGAATGAAGTGGAAAAGAAAAATTTGTTGTGCCAATCCCACCTAAAATGGGATAAGGGCAAAGAAATAATGATGACTATTCTTATTTATTTATATTACATGTAAACACTTGATACAGCAATACATTATTGATCACCAAATAACATTCAGGTTAATCTATGCTCATTAACATTAAAAGTAGGTTAAATGACAACTAATATTTTAAATACAAAAGTTTTTATGTTAGTTTGTTTGTCACTCAACCACATCATAATTTTTTGGTATTATAAGATAGGACACTTTTAATCCAAGTTCTTTAAAGTTAATCTTCTTAAAGTCAAGAAAAAAAAAATATACCTATAATGTTTTGTAGATTAAGAAATCAAAAATGATATACCTAAGTAATACCCACACCATAAAGTACCTATTTATTTAATATCTATATCTTTAAAAGGCTATGAGGAAAAAATGTTTGCGATAACGCTTCTCATAAATCAAATTATTGCAAATATTGCATATTCTTTTATATTAATATGAATAATCTATTTAACACATAACATATTTAACCAAAGTTTTCCTGAAAGTTGTAATTATTTTAATTTGGTGAATAATTTTGGCAGTCAATATAAGCTTCATATTTGTGAATACTGTCATCAAGAGATATAAGATCCTGTTTCAAACACTTCCTGCATTATGCAAAGTAAATAGGTACGGCTTATTACTGTAAATAGTTACCTACCTGTATGTATGAGTTTCTACGTATAGTGTTTCTCATATTATTTGTCAAGCTAGGTAGGTACTCGTAATCCCCCAGGCGAAGAGACTGTTAATAAAGATAAGTACATTTGACGAATTAGGTATTTTTACACTGTCCAACAAAAATATTGCTAGTGGCCTAAGATTGCAGTTTTATGTAGGTATCTAAGTAATTTAAGTAAGTACTGTAGATATAGGTACCTTCTTGTGTACCTACTGTATAAAAAATAAATAAATATTGGTGTTACACAACGCCATCTATCCACAAAATAAAGCTTGTACTATAGGAACTAGATAACTGATAGAATACTTTTTTTTTGTAAATACATGCTTAAGATACTTATAACACCCAGACACAGCACAAACATCC
Source organism: Hydriomena furcata (assembly GCA_912999785.1). Taxonomy (NCBI): domain Eukaryota; kingdom Metazoa; phylum Arthropoda; class Insecta; order Lepidoptera; family Geometridae; genus Hydriomena; species Hydriomena furcata. The sequence continues at coordinate 3,369,292 of OU538826.1, forward strand.
AAGTTCATCACACAAATGTTTGTCCCGGGTGGGAATCGAACCCACAACCTACAGCGCAGAAGGCAGAGACTACCAACTGAGTTGTAGGGCCAGTCAGAGCCAGTATGATCAAAGAATTAAATTTCCATGTACTTCAAGAACCTATCTTAGGTGGAAATATGTTGCTTTTCCTCATACATAGTTTTGCGTAGCACTTGGCAGAAGTCCAACAGTAAGCATAGTTTAGTTTTACTACTACAAAACATAACCTGTGAGTTTATAATGAAAACAAAAAAAATATAAGGTAGGATATGTAACTCTGCTATTCAAAATCATAGCAATGACTTTCTACCTACCTATAGATATAAATATACTCGTTTATAGAGGTAAATGTCCTGTCAAGTAGAAAAGTAATTATATAAAGTCGGTTCAAAATCGTCATGTGTGGATACCGCATGACATGAACGACAGTGTATGTGTAGGTAGGTAGGTACTTTATGTAAATTTGTTATCGAAAACGGGTTAGTTGTTTTAGTAACTTTTACTCGAGCGAACGCCTATCACCTAGAAGAGTTTCGCAACAAGTAATCGGTAATAAAATCTCCCAAAAAAGCAGTTGTTCTGTAAACCTGTGTGCCATGAGTGATAATGAATTCAGATGAATCAGCAGTGTAAAGAAACCGACTGACGGCGACGGGCCAAGGTCGATGGTACGTAATGCCGTTTTTTCCCTTGATACAATCGACAAAATTGTCTTAACTGGAGGCAGAATGATAATTTCAGTTTAAGTTGATGACTAGATGTGATGGATATGGTAACTAGGATTTATCTATTTATTAATACTTTTATTGCACTTAAAATACACACACAAATACAAAAAGGCGGACTTAATGCCGAGGCATTCCTACTAGTAAGAACTTCACTTCTAGTTCACAAAGTTCAACAAATAAATTTAAATAATACTTGTCTACTCATCTTTATCTACATAAATCTGCCCACCAACCACACTAGGATTTCCTGTTTTGTGGTTATCAGAAACAACGAATATCATGGTATGGTGGGTTCGGTACCAAAACACTGACACTCGGAACAAATTATGTCTTTTGATTAAAAAAACATTTGTCTCCCGCCGTGTAATCGCACCAGCACCTCTTGCATCGTAGTCGGACACTGGCCTATCAGGGTCGTCAAATCTCTCTATCTAATTAGAATCTGTGTATCTTTCAAAATTCTTGTATTATCTTAAACTAATCTACTTATGCTCCCGGCTTATATCTACTGTAAAACTGTACTTAAAAAGTAAGGTGATTTTTACCCAAATCGAGTAAACTTATGAAACAACATATTTTCACAGTTTAAATATTGAGGTACGAAGTATGAATCATGCTTCTTTCCAAAAAAGATAATACTTCAAATTACTAGGTATACTAAGTACCAACTGTGATTGTCTAATAAATTATGTTTGAGCAAAAAAGTTTGAAAAGCCATTTCGAATGATAAATCTATTTATGCGACGATCTATTATCCCAGTCGACGATTGTTTTTGTTCGAAACGAAAAAATAAATAGGTACTTGTGAACAAGCCACATCTCCTATTTTATAATGTATAGTACATGTGAATAAAGATGTACCCATCTTTAATCACTTCGATAAATAATCCTACCGACCGCTGCAATGACGACAAACACACGTCGGCGCGTGGTCCGCCTTAGCTTTTTGAATAAATTAATGATATAAATTATTTATAATTACTTATCAAAAATCTATTCTAATAGAAATCTAGATCTACATATTACCTATCTTTAACAATAAATCACAAGTTGATTTTAATAGTAGGTATATAAAATATTTCGATCATAAATTCTAAAACGTATCATTTTGAAATAATATCTTTATCGTGAAAAGTTTCTGCTATGATGTCTACCCTAGATCAGTGTTATCACACTTGCTTCTTGCTTCATATAATTCGTTTCGTAATTAGTAACTCGGTTCGCTCTAAATGCAACTTTATGTGCGTTGCCATTTAGTGCTATATTTGTTTGAATGTTACATGATAAGTGCTGTTGGCATAAAAATTGGCAATGAATGTGCTGCTGTGAACTTAGCATTGCTATGTCAAGGTTTAAACAGACAGGACTGCTACTGACTGTACAAATACAGATAGACACGTATCATCTTCCACTTAGGATGACTAATATTAACGTAGACACATTATATTGTCTAACTTAACAGACCAAACGGCACTTTGAATATATCACTCAAAATTGGGAATAAAAATTAATTAAAAAATATTACTTATCTAAGTACTAAGAAAGTTTGTGAAGTATGCGAGTACACTTTATCAGCTGTTACTACAGTTTTAAAGTTTATATTATTTAAAGTAAAAATGGTGACGTTTTGAAAAAATACCAGGACAAGAGTACCTACTCTATACCGACGAGCATGCATGAGGAATGTGATTAGAGAGAATTAAGCAAAAAAAAGTATGTAGGATCGTAGCAAGTGGAAAGCCGTGGTCTCCGTCTAACTCTCTGGAAGGCAGGCGTGATTTTATGTTCGTATGTATGTATTATTAAAAGGTTCTTAGCAATGTCTGGTATTGAATTCTTTGGTCCAGACTGAGCGGGAGACGCAGGAGAAGATGGGCGACCTCCACGCGATGTCGGTCCTCAGCAACTACCAGGACAACCTGTCCCAGGATATGAACACCGACCGGTGAGTTCTGTTTACTGCATGAAGATGTAGCATGACGATGTAGAGTCATGTAGTGCCTTCGTTTCAATAATTTATCGATAAAATTAAATTAAATTTTAATACTTTTATTGTTCTTATATTGTGTATCTATCAGTATAAGAGTACAAGTTTGTTTGTCCGTTGTCAACGCGTATTATCTTTAGTAATTAATCACCTGTCCAAACGAAGCTCCAATATAATTCATATTTATGTTGTTGATTTACATTCATGTGAAATACGTAAGAGTATGTAATATGTAAGTCCAAAGCCATAAAACAATCTATAGATTTGATCTCAAATTCCTTGAAATTGGCAAGGCTTTCTGCATGAGTAACTTTCGCGTTGCTATTAGATATACTAAGCCAATGCCACCAAACTGTACCCAAAAATAGGTATATATTTCGATTATATCGAGTGTATGTAGGTTGATATTTCGGTTCGGTCAATATGCATGCATATATGGCCCTTGGGGAAAATTTTAAAGTTTGGGAGTGCCAGAGGGTAGTGTTATTTGGCCTAATTTACTGCTTATGTTTGTTTTCATGAAATATGTTATTGTTGTAATTAACAATGTTGATTAGTGTAATTCAACATGTAATTTGCTAAGTAACACTAAGCTAACACTATTGTTTCTAATGGTTTGTAAATAATAAAGTCTAGTAGGTAAGGACACATTTTACTTGGGTTTTTCGTAATAACAAAATCTATGTTTATATAGATACTTAGACTTGTAGATAAATAAGAATTAATGCTAAAAGTTGGTGTCATCGCCAGTTCTGCTATTGAACTTTGATTTTAGAGCCAATTTGCAGATACTATTATGATTCATATGGTTTTATTAATAACATGGTTTTGCATGTTGGGTTGTGTTTTAATCAAATAATTTATAATGAGGTGTTTGGACATCATTAAATATACGCCACTTAGGATAAACAAAATTAATAATAAATAAAAATAGTACGTACGGCTTTTAATTCATAATTCAAAGTAATAGGGGCCTATGCTGCAAGGCCAATAAAATTACCTCGATAACACACGCAACTGTGTCAATTATTTTGCTATATTCATATGCACATTGTACCAACGTTCTACACGTTTTCTTCCTCCTATGACGGCATCTATTTATTTGTGATACAATTACAAAGGATACAAAATTAAAAATGTTTTTTCTGGTTATGAGCTTCAGGTGACATCATCGGCTCCCGTTCGTTTACCGATTTACTGTTGACGAATTGATTCGAAATCACGCTACTCAAATAGATTTAAGGCTACGTTCATATTCATGCAACACAACAATCTGCGGACGAATTTAATGCTTTATGTGTTGTTAATTGTATTTTTTTGTGAAAGTAGATGCTAAAACATGGCTTTAGTTGTTGTAAAGACGATCGAGTGGTCCATTTTTTTCCCGAGATGGCCAGCTCCTACAGAAACATGGAAATGATTATTTTTGAATTCAAGTTATCAACAGACTCAAGTCTTAAGAATGCTAGGAAAGTGACACTTTGCAGGTAGCTCTTACCCCGAAGGGTTACATCAGTACCTCAGCAGTGATGTACTGCCCGAGTTCATCCAGCAACATCCTCTGGATTTTTCTGATGGAATTAGTTTATATGGCAAAATCATGTAAGTTGCACACTGAAAGTTTCGTGTGACTTCAAGAGTGTTATTTATGTGCTTCAAGGATGAATTTGTTGTTATTTATGTTGATGTGATACGTGATGTTCGATTTTTGATTGTTGTGTTGTATTGCTTGCGTTTTGTTTCTTTACGAGATGCATTATCTCCGTCCTATCGCGTTCGCTAATTTGATTTGTGACTTTACTATTAGGTACCTTCTTCAATAAACCTAGATCTCTTTAGATATTTGTTGATAGAAAAACAAAAAATAATAATATGAAATGAAATAGGAACACAACCACGACTGTAGTCCCCAAGTACGGTAGACATACCCTCAGATCTCAAGGCGCTTAGATCCTTGAATATGTCTAGAGGGGGGTAATCAGAGGCATTTTTTATAATTATCAACAACTAGCTGTCCCGGCAGACCATGTTGCTGCTCTATTTCTCTAAAATAAAGTTACATCTAAATAACATCAAATGTTAATTGTTGTTTTTTTCTATTTTCCTCGTATTTTTTACGTTTTTTCTGTCCATAAAAACCTTCCAAAAATAAATCTGCCAAATCGGTTCAGTCGTTCTCGAGTTTCGCGCTTAGCAACACATTTAGCGATTCATTTTTATTATATAGATATATATCTACCATCTTCAATATGTGTCCCGAAAAACTATTTCAGGGACAACGGTAGCGAGGCGTCGACTCGAGCCGCCGCTGAAGATTGCCCTTGTGACATGAGACCAGAGGGCGGTGATCTCCCAAAGGGCAATGGCAAACCCACTGTCAACCATTGCTCGTGAGTAGTAGACAATCGAAAACATCACGTCACGATGTTATTGGCTAGCATCATTAGCACTTCATTCACTTAGTATTATTTCATTCTTCGGCATCTCCGGTAATTGACAAGATACATTTCAAACAAAGAGGTATGGCTCTTCATGCATTATTCATAGTTTATGCATGTCCATAAGTATCTCTGTCTAGAGACACAAGAAACTCATATTTTCCACACATTCTTCTAGCTAGTACCTATTCTCAAAGAGGGTTGACGTGAGGCGGCCAGTTGTAAAACATACCAAGCTAAATCCTTCTACAACATGTTCTTTCTACATGTTGTACCGACCCCGCATGAAGTGGGATATGGGCTATGATAATATTTGTTCAAGGTTATGAGGGTTATCAGGTTTCCAAACAAAATAGATAAGGTCCAAAAGCATGGCATGCATTAACATATTTTTTTACTACCATTCTAACTAATGTTAATCGGTCAGCACATGCCACATAACTCTTCTCTTCTCTCTCAAGTACTTACTAGTTAGTAGCTAAGAAACTATAATCATGAGCACTATAAGCAGCGATATTCCGGTAAAGGTTAATATAAACATAATAAATTGGTTGCTAATGTTTGAATAATGGTTAACTGAAACGATTGAGTTTGACAGAAACCGAAATAAAAAGGATTTTTATAAGGTCCAAATTCGCGTAAGCGCGATTCGGCAAGTGTGGTCAGTCAGTTCAGTGGATTTCATGGCTCCTTTACACTATCGGCGATTACAGACGATTATGGGAAGCACGATCGTGTGAGGGCGTAATCGGTTGTACTCGGCTATACCTACTTGCCGATCATCGTCTATGATCGCCTGCGACCCGTGACTTGTCGGTTTTTCGAACACGAATCAAAGGGAATCTTGTTGCGCTTGCCTGCCTCTTGACAACTACTACAGACGATCGTGTGGATACTTGCACGATGATCGTGTCGATTATAGACGATCACACGATCAACGATCATCGCCGATAGTGTAGAGGAGCCATCAGATTTCCGTAAATGTATGTCGGCAGGCCGATATCTCAAAATAAGATATCGTAATTTTTGTCCAGTAGTTTTGTCCAATTATGGTCCAGTAGTTTTTGTTTTAATTCCTTACAAACATACAAAAACTCAAATCTTTCCTCTTTATAATATCAAGTATACTGAACACTCCACCGCCGAAGGCAGAGTTACCAACAACCTATATGTGAGACCAATTTAATAAGGTATTTTTAATTCCTCAGCATTATAATGGGCGGAGTCATGAACAACCCTTCCCTCCTCTTCAACGATGGCGTTCGGACCATAGACTACGTCCTAGTGTGGGAGAGTTTAAAGGAAGACGCGAATAAGGCTGAAGCGCTTAAAAATCGGAGGCTGTTTGAAGCGAATCTCGAGGCTGAGGGCTTGCAGTTAGAACGAGAGGCACCTGACAATATGTATGGACTGCACTTTGTTAAGGTGAGATCTTATACCTTTATACACATAGGTAAGAAGTGGAAAGATTATTTAGACTTATGATTTTGTATGTTTTCTAAAGCCGGGTACTTATAAGCGAGCCGTAACGTGAAACTGGTACGTAACTGTTATCAAATACCATCGTATTATACGAACTATGCTCGCAGCGAGCGATAGATGAATTAAGCTTGAGCTGATTAATCAACTCTCGGGCCTAGGCTCCTCCCACCAGACTGTCCAGACTGCCGAGATTTTGAGCACCCCTACTCTTGCACCCCAGGTATTGCTACATTATTATAAAACAAAGTCCGACGCGTCTGTCCGTCTGTTTGCGATAAACTCAAAAGCTACTGAACGGATTTTCATACGATTTTTACCAATATACAAAGTGATAAAAAAGGTTAGGTGTATAATTTGTTACGGTTTTGTATAAATCGGTTGACATATGACGATAATTGTTAAAAATGTAGAAAAAAATAAAATCGCCTGGGAGCTGTCGCGTACTGAATATATTCTACTAACCGTGCGAAGCCAAGGCGGGTCGCTAGTAATAGAATAAAATGGCAAGCACATACTTGAATGTTGAAACTGAATGTATTTTGTTTCAGATTCACGCACCGTACTTAGTATTGAAAGATTACAGCGAGATATTAAAACTGAGGATGCCCATGAAGGTAAAGATTTATTTCTATTATAACTAACTAAACTAATAGGAACCCGCGGAAAGTTGAATGGCTTTATAAATGGTTAATAGAGCTTTTAGCTTACATTGATATTATGTAGAACTTATGGGTTTTTTCAGTCTCTTCATAGTTCTGTCTCTTTCTTTTGAATGTGTAATAATAAACAAACAAAAAGGTTACTTTATTAACGTTAATTTACATTATAAAGTAATATATAAACAATAATTTGATAAATAGAGAGGAAATACGAGTAATTATATAGATTTACTGCGTTATAATTGGGGTCATAAAATTCATTGTTTTTTATTTCTGTGAGCGCGGGTTCACCGGCGTGGTAGGTAGGTACATAGATAAAAAGTAGTCTGTTTATCCAGAATAATATAACTTCAAAAAATTCAAGATTTTTTCAAATAAGTGCCGTAGTTTCTGACATTACCCTTCGCAACTACATACAAACTTACTAAATTAGCACTCTCTATTTCTAATATTATATTAGTTAGATAGACTGGTGATGATAACAGTGTGTTTTATCTATTGTTATTGTTACTGACAATTGCACACAAATATTTGAAAGCACTTTATTCAACTGGTTAGTTAGTATTTTTTTGTTTCTACCTATCAATAGTCTTCCTCCGTCTACCAAAGTTAGAAATCAATTCAAATCCTATTTATCGTTTTCTATCTTTCTTGTATAACCGAAAGTATTTAATCAGCCTGTGTTCTTTGTTTAGTAGACATATATTAGTGAATGCGCCTTTTAGAAACAGCAGAAACATTTGTAGAGGGCGCTGCTACAAAAAGTCCGACTCTGATTTGCTATAAAAAGTGCAGCGACATTTTATTGCGTTGTGATTGGTTGAGCCTAGTGTTGCCAAAGTTGATAGTGTGAAATAGATGGTTTTTAGAAGCGTATTCTAGTCTTTCCCGCTGACCAAAGTACACAGAGCAGTGGTACAAATAGCTGTATGTTCAATGTGTGAACGCATACATGTAAGCGCTATAACATTGTGTGTCGTTCGTAGGATTGCAGTAAAATACCAAAGAGTGGTCGGACGAATGCGATACTGAATGCGGCAATGTATATATCGAAGGTATGCGAAGCATTGGTGCTGCATGGCCTGCTTTGCTAACATAAGGAGCCGTCCATTAATCACGTGATGTTTTTTTAGCATTTGTTTACCCCCCCTACCCCTTATAAAAAAACGCGTAAACCCCACGTGTATTTTCTAGTACCTACAAAGAATTTTAAAAGTTTATCTTTAAATATAGGTATACATAAAGAATAATCTCATTTTATTCTAGAAAATTAAGGACCATGATAAAAATTTGTTCCTTTTCACTGCTTTTTGGTAGAGAAATCGCGCGTTTGACGTAATAAATACACGTGATATCTTACTACACCCCCCTCCCCCCTTGTGATATTTAGTGATTTTTGCCGAAACCCCCTCCCTCCTCTTTCGAGCCTCACGTGATTAATGGACGGTCTCTAACGTGGTTGCAAATAACACACGCTGAGGCATAGTGATTTGTCGTCTGTATCATATGAGATTCTTTCACCCTCCACAAATGTGGCGTGTGTCACTGTGACACTTTGATGAATCACAAAGAAACGTTTTATAGTACAGATTGTAAAATTCAATGCTGTGATGGTATAACAAAGAAAAGCTTTCTAAATAGCGTAATGCCAACGAGAAATATTTTGTCGGAAACCCGCTACCTACCTAAAGTTTTATATGAACAACTAGGTAATCGTATGTTATCTGTTGTCTCCTAATCCATCTTGTATATGATTGGGATCTATTTTTTATTAGGTACCTAATCTATCTTTCCTCGTAAGATACCAGTCGTAAGGATCACTATGCCATAGCAAAATTTGCACAATCTAAAACTACTATAACTGTTCAAAACTGGCAATATTAAAAGGTTGTGTAGAAAAGCGATGGGCGGTGATTGGCTTGCATCCTGTCACTACTGCAAATTGTGGGCATATAGTAATATTTGTCGCTGACTATCCCCATCAGACATCTTCAAGGATCTGAGCGCGTGGAGATCGTATGATGTCTACCGTACTTGGGGGATGAAAGTAGTGATTTTATTATAAAAATAAAATGTTAAATACCATGTAGTGATTGATCGTTTTTCGAACTCTTAAAAAGATGTCAGTGCTGGTGCGAGGAGTTATGATAGTTGACAAAACTAATTGGTAACTAGATGGTGCTTGAATGTTGTTCGATTTATTGTAATATTTTTGATCGATTATATTTTGAATCGTTTTTTGAATTGTATACTACTTATTTGATGTTGTAAAGGTGTGACAGAACATAGCGCGGCATTCGAGCGCGGCATTCGAGCGCGGCAGCCGCGCGTGACTTGCCGCGCTATGATTAGAAGACGGCCGCGAGCACATTTACCTTTATGTTGAAACTAGTCACGCGGTAAACTTGTGTCCTGCGAATGCCGCGCTATGTCTGGTCACACCTTAATATTATTCGATGTTGTACTTAATGTTAAATTGTATTTTTATTACTTCTTTTATAATATATCTAAAAAAATAATTAACTAATCTTGGTGTTAGTGGGCTTGCGCGTCACATACCTACTAATTACACAAACATACCTATCTACACTTACTAATGTTTAACTACTGACACGATTAGAAGATAATAACAGGTTTGGTATATATAACAAAAGGTATTTAAAGCAGGTATATCTATTACACAATAGTGTCAATTCTGTTGGCACTAAAATAAAAAAAACCGGCCAAGTGCGAATCGGACTTGTTGTATGGGAGCCTCTATTCTGCCTTTATTCTGTTTTTAGTACAGACACACATCATTTGTGAAAATTTCAACTGTCTAGCTATCACTGTTCATGAGATACAGCCTTGTGACAGGCAGACGGACAATTTTCAATTTTTTTATGTAATAAATTAAATAACAAAAAAATATCTAATAATAGGCGAACTTATTGTCACAAAGTAATTAGTGTAAATGCAAGCGTACATTTTTGTATGAATGGATCATAGTGCTGTTTATAAATCAGATAAAAAATACGTATTTTGTCACGTGTGTGAATGTCAATTTTCACCGTAACAATTCCAACGCTGAAGCGTCATATTATCATGAATAATAACAGAAAAGTCTTGCTCTCTTCCTACTCGGCCGAAAAACAGGCGTAATTTTATGTATGTATGTAATATCATGAAGCTTCTATGTAGGTATAGCTTTGATTAAACCCGCCAGAGTATCATCCATTTCAAACCGCGCATACAGCGCTTGGGTGAATCTATAATCTTCAAACGGATTATCCATATAGACCTTTGTCTGATCATTACAACGACGACAGAGCCTACTAGACGCTTACCTTTTCAATTTGTTGGACATCAAGCACCGTTTTAATGATTGCGACAAGACTGTGCTGTATAGTATAGAGTAACTCACGTTGCTATGACGAATGATTTCAACACTGATGTCAGATTTTTTGCACACCAGCGCCATCTATACTTAAATCATCCCTTTCGCGTTTTTTTATCATTTTGGGGATGTTTTTTGTATTTTAATGTAGTCTATGTTTTATTCGAGCATTATATCTACATCTACAGCAAATTTCATCGTAATCCGTTTTGCCGTTCAGGCCTGAATTGAGGCACAAACAAACTCACAAACTATCGCATTTATAATATATGATGGAAAGATTTATTTAAAATTCAATTGGGGGCGCCACTATGCGCCCAAAGCTCCTTGATTGTCAACAATTGTGTCAAAACACTGAAGTATGCGGGTTAGGGGTACCAATTATCGTTAGCGTTGGTTGAAATTATTCACTTTTCTTTCAAATCTGGATTTTTTTGATATCTAGGGATCGAAATTCAGCCGTGCATAAATGGATTTTTCTATTCGATTTTATATGCGCTAATAGGTACACTGTGGGCTGTGTTGTCGTTGGCTCATAATAAAAGAACTGGAATCCTTTCGATACGATACTTATCTTGATTTCGTATGCAGTTTTCAGCGTTGAAAGATGTCGGCGAAAAAACGAACAGTATCTTCGATAAGGTCGACGCGTGGTGGGATCGTATTATGTCCAAAGTGAGGGTTGACCCCGACTTGTTTCCTGAACGGAAACACCGACTGACTGCTATTTATTCTAAGGATAAGGAGTATTTGTAAGTATCTTCTTTTTTTATTTTACACAAGCTGACCCCGCGAACTTCGTATTGCTTTAGAATTAACAACTGTTGTCTTAAGTTCCCGTCCCCGTTCCTTTAATTGACTGTACGTTTTAGTTAGAAAACTTTCGTATGGGAAAAAGAAAAGGGCTATTTTTAGGGTTTTCCCGGCAATTATTCGAATTTTTAAACCTTCCCTAGGACTCCACGAACATTTCAAGACGAAGATAAGATAAATCCGTTCAGCCGTTCTCGAGTTTTAGCGAGACTAACAAACAGCAATTGATTTTTATATATATATAGATTGGTAACGTTCTCTGATTGTCTGTCTATATCATTCTAACTTTTGCCAGCTTCGCTCATGAATACAAAGTTGTCTATTCCAGTAGCCCCAATATAAGATTTTCAAACTACAGTCGCTATCGAGTTTGAGTATATTTGAATGGAATACAGCACAGCGCCTCTAGCGGTAACTACACTGAACTAAAATCTTCCATACAAATAGCTGACGTTATTTGTTAGCGACTGTAGTTTGAAAATGTCATAAATTCAAATTCAAATTCAAAAATCATTTATTTCAATAAAATCACAAGGATCACTTTGAAACGTCTTAAGAACTAGGTGAAGCTACGCCGATTCCACGCGACCAAGCCTAGAAGAATCAGGCAAAAAAACACGGCAAGGTAGACCCCAACCTTTTTTTTAATGATCCTGTCCTTATGGGCTTCATAATAGGGCTACAGGACATACATGTCCTATTTATATTCCAAGTTTCACCCAATACCGTGCTTGAGCCATAATCACACAAACATACAAACATTCGGATTTATATTAGTAGTAGTAGGATAGTTACTGCATTTAGTTTAGTTGATAGATGAAAAGTTACACGAAACTTGTAAGATTTCGGGAAAAAAACATTTTTGTTTAAGGGATTATTCAAATTTGGCAAGACAACATATGTCAAGTCAGCAAGTATTTCATAAAAGACTAGCCGACCCGTGACAGACGTTGTCCTGTCAAATTTTAATAATCACATAGGAAAAAGCAATTTCAGGCAACTCTATCTATTAAAAAAACTCGCATCAAAATCCGTTGTGTAGTTTTAAAGATATAAGCAAACATACATACATACATACAGACGCGGGAAGCGGAAAGCGACTGCTTTATACTATGTAGTGATTAGGGAACAAACATAGCAGCCTTATCACAAATTTTCGCATTTATAATATAGTAGTTAATATATATATTATTAGGATGTTCTTTATGTTCCAGATTCGATACAAACGCGGAATGCTTCTGGACGCCATCAATCCGCTCTAGAATAGTGCAATTCATATTGGACAGGAAGAAGTTCTCTGATTCGTTGCACGACGAATATGCGTTCGGTATCACAAGGCTAATATCCAATAGATCTTACAGTGCTGCGTATCCTCTTCACGACGTGAGTACTTATATACAGGAATTGGAACATTTCAATGTAGATGTAGTAGTTTTAACCGAAGAAAAGAGGAGGAGATTCTCAATTCGATGTTTATATATAATAATTATTTCAAAAAGCTGTATTGGCCGAGTAAGAGGTACCTCGACATTCAATCTGAAAGTCGAGTTCGAATCCTGGCGTGCATCAATGGATTTTTCTGTTCGAAAAATAAAAAAACGGTGAAGGAAAACATCGTTAGGAAAACCAGTTAGTATTCTTGTAAGCGGCGATGATCTTGCAACCTGTCACGTATGGAATGCTAACTACTGCAAAATGTGGGCATTTGCCAAATATAATGTTTGGACGTGTCTCTGACTACCTTCACTAGACGTCTTCAAAGGGTCTAAGGGCCTGGAGATCTGAGAGGGGATGTTTACCGTACTTGAGGATGACAGTCGTGTTCCTATTTTTATTTTTTTAATAATTATTTCACGTATTGATTGTTTGTTAGCTTTGCCCACGATATTACCCTCTAGTCAGGCTCGTCTATTTCCCGATAATCAATAACATGATAATCACATTTTTACAAAATAGCCCTGCAGGCTTAGGTCAGAAAAGTAATAAAAATAAACATTGTTTACAACTCTATATTAACTACCAAGCTGACCCGGCGAAATTCGTATCGCAATTGACGTTCCCGTTCCCGTTCCCGTTCCCGTTCCCGTTCCCGTTCCCGTATTAACTATTTTACATTACAATACATAAAAGACGAAGAAGAGGAAGGTCTGCTATGCGATGGGATGATGACATCGTGAAAGTAGCAGGCAAAACATGGAGCAGAGCCGCTAGAGATCGGGAAAAATGGAAAGAGCTGGAGGAGGCTTTTGCCGCTGAAAGCGGTCTATACATATAATTTATTATACCTATTCATAGATACCTATTTAAGTTAATTTTTTATATTGTACAAGGAAAATAAAAGCTTTCATTATTATATTATATTATACATTACAGGGTGATCTGAAAAATCGAGGCTCAATGAGGTATTTATTATACACGGAATGGGCGGCTGTTTCGAAATGTATAAAGTACCAACCTTTGGATTATGTTAAGGATTATTTCGGTGTTAAAATAGGTAAGCACGCAAAATGTCTAAAGGTTATTTAGTATAGTTTTTTTTTTTCATTTTTTTTAAATGTATGGTCTATTTACGTCTATTTACGTCGTCACTTCTACTACTTAAGTTCTTCGCTTTATAATAGAGTCAATAAAATTATTTCCATCTACTCGCTCCCACATTATAAATGTAAGCTAAAATGTCTAAAATGGCTTTTATCCCTCTCCTATGACGAAACAGAGAACTTACTTAGAACACCCGAATAAACAAACAGATTTTCTCCAATTGCACTCAGACTAAACATTCACATTCATACACACACTCACACACACACACACACACACACACACACACACACAAACACAAACATTTGTCCTTAGATTTTATCTTTATACTAGCGACCCGCCCCGGCTTCGCACAGGTAGCATGTTATTATACATATAAACCTTCCTCCTGAATCACTCTATCTATTAAAAAAAACCGCATCAAAATCCGTTGTGTAGTTTTAAAGATATAAGCAAACATACATACATACGCGGGAAGCGGAAAGCGACTTTGCTTTATACTATGTAGTGATTTTTCTTTGTATTTATTTTATCGTTAAGAACATTTCTGTGTATAGGAGGCGGGCGTTGAGACTGCTACACAGTTTTTCTAACTTTTGCGGTTCTCATCGTTCTATTGTAAACTATTTCCTTTGTACTCTGTTCTAAATTCTAAATAAATAAATAAATAAATTTACTAACCTACTGACTGTGACACGGTTGCGCATCTGAATTGAGTCGAAACGTCATAAATACAAGTTGAAAGTAGATAATTTGCCGTATAATTTTAAAATTAGCTGTTGTAACAGAATATTAAACAGAATATTAGTTGTAACAGAAAGAAAATCTAGGAAAATTGAAATTTGTCTGATTTCAATTTTCCTAGATTTTCTTTCATAATAGGAACCTTCTCCTGACACACTAGCAAAATCGGTCCAACGCGTGATGCTGTGACCATTTTTAGGGTTCCGTACCCAAAGGGCTAAAACGGCACTTTATATGCGTTCGTTTATTTCTGTTCGTTTGTCTGTCTGTCTGTCACAAGGAATCTCATGAACCGTGATAGCTAGACAGTTGAAATTTCCACAGATGATATATTTCTGTTTGCGCTATAACAACAAATACAAAAAACAAAATAAAATAAATATTTCTTCCATACAAAAAACGTACTTTTTTGCCGTTATTTAGATAATGGTACGGAACCCTTCGTGCGTGAGTCCGACTCGCAATTGTCCGGTTTTTGTATAATAGATAGATGATTAGTAGTTTTCTGTCTATTATTTAAAATGTTAATGTTTAAAATAAAGTGCAAGTTACACTTAAATTGTAATTATTATTACTTTTCAGGTTTATATTTCGCATGGTTAGGTTTCTACACGCACATGTTGATACCGGCATCTATCGTTGGACTCATATGCTTTATCTACTCGGCTGCCACAGTTTATCAAAACAAACCTAGGTAAGTCATCTTACAGTCTTATATTATTACTAGTAGTCCGCCCCGGCGTCGCACAGGTGTAATAATGATTTTTTGGCTATTTTTTTACAAATTGGGTTACATTAACGAAGTTTTCTTACAGATCCCTAATAGTTAGACTTATAGTATCATAATTTTTTTGTAGATATTGATGTCCTCTATAAAACTGTAGTGTAACACTTTGGTTTATTGTCAATAATTTCCGCAGCAAACGCAATATAAAGATTTTAATTGGATTTTTTTTCACACTTTGGGTTACATTATCGTAGTTTTCATCGGATCTCTAACGTTTTTGAAAATAATCTATAGCCACTAGTTTCACCAGGGATAATTTAGGATTCTAATGGTAAAATATTTTTAAAATCGGTCCAGTAGTTTCGGAGCCTATTCGATGCAAACAAACAAACAATCAAATCTTTCCTCATTATAATATTAGTATAGATTAGCAGTCCGTGTTATAATGATTTCATGGCTATTTCTTTACACCTTGGGTTACATACACAGAACTAGGAGAATAATTATACTGTCAATATGTCATCGCCTGCCTTGAAAAACTTGACGTTTGTTTATTTGTTGACAAGCATGTAACGTCACAGAAACTAGTGCGACGCCATTTGTATGTTTTTGCCGGTTATTTAAATTGTCGATATTTAATTTACATTTTTAGGGCCAATACTTAACAGATTGGAAAATAATATTTTTTTTTATAGGTTCCACAGTCACTACTGAATAATCTAGAATGGTTTTCAAAATCTTGTCAAATAGCCCATTCCTTTCGTAGTACACCCCTATACACCAAATGGAACACACCGTCTAAATTTCAAGTTTCGGTTTCTTAGACCAGTGGTTTAGGCGCGTGTGTTGATAGATCAGTCAGTCAGTAATGCAAGAGTTAGCTTTACCTAGGGCTGCCATCCGTCCGGGTTTCCCCGGATTTGTCCTAGTTTAGAGGGCGTCCGGGCGGGGTTTCATTTGTAGTCCGGGTTTAAAATTTGGCCACCCGCGACACATGCACTGTGCCGGAATTGTGAACTCAACTTTTCGATTAAGGGATTTCGTTTGTGAAATATTAAGCCCCCCCCCCCCCCCGTTTACATGTCCGGGTTCTGGGCTCTAAAATCGGGGTTTTCACGTGTCTTGTCCTGGTTGCCAAATTTTAGAGATGACAGCCCTAGCTTGACCTAGCTCCTAAGACGTTTCAAAGTGATCCTTGTGATTTGATTGAAATAAATACCCTTTGACTTTGTTTCTTTCTAGTGAAGAAGTATGTAACTACAATTCGACAATAATGATGTGTCCGCTGTGCGATTATCACTGCGACTATTGGGATTTAAAAGCGACTTGCTTGCAATCACGCATAACGTATCTGTTCGACAACCCTACGACGGTGTTCTTCGCTGTCTTCATGAGTTTTTGGGGTAAGTCAGTTACCAGAGAGACATCTCAGCTTACTATAGGTTCTGTAGGCATATTTCACCTATATATATTTCTGCCCCAAACCAAGCAAAGCGTGTACTATTGACAGCAGATAAGACAGATATAAAAGAATATGCATATAACTTTTTTTTGTAAATACTTAAAATACCTAAAAATAGTAGTATCTTCTAGAGGGCGCGAATTTCAATCTTACCGTTACGTCACACAAATAATTACCAAATGTATCTTCTAGATGGCGTGAATTTAAATCAAGGTTTAATGTTACAGCTGCCTGTTTCCTCGAACTATGGAAGCGATACTCGTCTGAAATGACACATCGTTGGGATCTCACGGGCTTCGATGTTTATGAGGAGCATCCGCGACCGCAGTACTTAGCTCGATTGGCTCATGTCAAACGGACAAAGGTAACATAACATTATCGTAGAGTACGGTACAGTACTACACATTTTGCAATAGTTAGCATTCTATACGTGACAGTTTGCAAGCCCATCCCCACTTAAAATAATAATAACTGGTTTCCTCACGAAGGAAAACTTTACCGTTTTGACCGCGTATACATGTAAGATAGATAGATAGATAGATGAACTCTTTATTGCACACAAAGAAAACAAATGGTAAATAACAACAAACATAAGTAAGTAAGTATACATAAGTTCGCCCATATACATTTTTCATATATAAAAATCTACTGATGAAGTCAAGATTTGAATCGGGTTGAAAGTCGAGGTAGTTCGCACTTCGGCTTTGTGCAAATTATAATCTGATATTAGCAAAATTTTAAGTGAAATTAGGGAATTCATCGAAAAAATTATAGACCCGCGCGACAGATTCGTTGCCACATTCTTCTAGACAATGGTCGCGAGAAACAGGCGTAGCTTCTTAGACATTTCAAAGTTTTTCTTGTCATTTTATTGAAATAAATTCCATTTGACTTTGACTTTGGTCGAAAGATGATATATTATTTATTTTTCAGCTGAACGTGGTGACAGGTGAACGTGAGCCCATGGTTCCGTTCTGGCGAATGCGTCTTCCCGCAACACTCATGTCATTCAGCGTTGTAGCATTACTAGTGCTACTAGCGTTGGCCACTGTACTGGGAGTAGTGTTGTACCGAATGTCACTGCTAGGGGCCAGTATACTGAGACAGAAGGACAATAAACTGATTACGTACAGCCCTATTATGTTCACGACGGCTACCGCGGCGTGTATTAATCTCGTTTTCATCTGTATCTTTAACTATGTGAGTATTATTTGATTGGCCTCACAGCTCAGTTGGTAGTAACTCTGCCCTCTGCGCTGTAGGTTGTGGGTTTCATTCCCACCCGGGACAAACATGATTCTGAGATATGTGAAGTCATAACAGATTATGATTTGATCGTTTTAATTAAATATTAGAAAGATGGATTTGTTAATAGCCAAAGCTGTTGTCAAATATTTGTCTTTTAAAACATTAGCCCTTAAAAAAGTAGGGAGAGGATCTGATTGATGTGGATTACCTATAGCCGTACGAATGACCAAACAAAAAATTAAAAATGATTGATTTTGTTTTAAGAATAAACTTTGAAGTTATGGTTGAACAATACAGTCAATTTCAATTATGTGACTACCATAAGGTACCATTTTTTGGGTTCCGTACCCAAAGGGTAAAAACGGGACCCTATTACTAAGACTTCGCTGTCCGTCTGTCCGTCTGACCGTCTTTCCTTTTGTCCGTCTGTCTGTCACAAGGCTGTATCTCATGAACCGTGATAGCTAGACAATTGAAATTTTCACAGATTATGTATTTCTGTTGCTGCTATGACAACACATACTAAAAACAGAATAAAATAAATATTTAAGTGGGGCCTCCCATAAAAAAAAACCTTTTGGTACGGAACCCTTCGTGCGTGAGTCCGACTCGCACTTGACCGGTTTTTTTTCTAGCTAAGGATCAAAATTCTAAAGAGCCTTTATGTTCGCAGATCTACCAATTTTTAGCAGAATGGCTGACCGAGAAAGAGCTGCTCCGAACGCAAACCGAATTCGACGATTCCCTCACGCTCAAAATCTACCTACTACAGTTTGTTAACTACTACGCTTCGATATTCTACATCGCCTTCTTCAAGGGGAAATTCGTTGGACGCCCGGGAGCCTTTGTCAGATTTTTGGGTCATAGACAAGAGGAGGTATGTACTAATTTTCTAAAATAAAATAAAAAAAATAGGATCACGACTGTAATCCCCAAGTACGGTAGACATCCTCTCAGATCTCCAGACGCTTAGATCCTTTGAAGATGTTTAGTGGGGGTAGTCACACGTCCAAACATTATATTTGGCACATGCCCACATTTTGCAGTAGTTAGCATTCCATACGTGACAGGTTGCAAGCCCATCGCCGCTTATAAGAATACAACTGGTTTCCTCACGATGTTTTCCTTCACCGTTTTGAGCACGTGTTTTTGATGCGCATATACATTTTTCGAACAGAAAAATCCATTGATGCACGCCGGGATTCAAACCCACGACCTTCAGATTGAAAGACGAACATAGATGTTTATACTGTGTCTGGACATTAAAATGTATTTACAAAGAAAAGTATACAGTAATATGGTTACCATTAGATGATGAATATAGGCTATAGAATATTTTCAAAAACGTTAGGGATCCGTATGAAAACTTCGATAATTATAACCCAAGGTGTAAAAAAAAATAGCCATAAAATCATTATTACACCCATGCGACGCCGGGGCGGACTGCTAGTATTTTATAAAAGTATTTTAATCAAGTAATGTTTTTCAGTGTGCGCCCGGCGGTTGCCTTCTGGAGCTATCCATCCAACTTGCCATCATAATGGTTGGCAAACAGTTCATTAATACAATAGTGGAAATGATGATGCCGTATGGCCTCAAATGGTGGAACGTCATGAGATCTATTGGAAGGAAAAAGCAGTGAGTACATACTTTGTTACTGCTATAGAATAGACCTTTATTATCACTATCAATAAATCAGTGTGACGATGCGCGGCATTATTGCTAAGAGCGATTGTCTTCCAGGCAACCCTTGGAGGATATAAATTTAAATTTGTGAATAACTATGTTCTATAGAATTATATATCACTACATAGTATAAAGCAAAGTCGCTTTCCGCTTCCCGCGTCTGTATGTATGTTTGCTTATATCTTTTAAACTACACAACGGATTTTGATGCGGTTTTTTTTAATAGATAGAGTGATTCAGGAGGAAGGTTAATATGTATTAAACCCGTGCGAAGCCGGGGCGGGTCGCTAGTGATTCTATATACAAATAATATGCCAATTTTTGAGTGTGCCAAGTTTGAAGAATTTCGTTTCATGTCTCTTAGTTAGTTTCATTAGATCATTAAAAATAATGTTCTACCAAAATATTCCATACTAGCCAACCCGTGACAGACGTTGTTCTGTCAAATTTCAATAATCGAAATGAAAAGACTGAATGTTTTTAGTCTGTGATGTCAGATTTCTTGCACACCAGCGCCATCTATACCAAAATCATCTGTTGCGTTTTTTTATCATTTTGGGGATGTTTTTCATATTTAAAAGTAGTTTATGTTTTATTCTGGCATTATATCTACATCTACAGCAAATTTTAACATAATATTCCGTTTTATCGTTGAGGCCTGATTGAGGCACAAACATACATACAAACTCATAAACTTTTACATATATAATATTATTAGGTTTTTTTTTAATGAAAATCAAATTTGATTAACTTGTGTTTTCAGGATAAAAAGTCCAATGCAGTGGGTCAAAGATTTCAAGCTAGTTGACTTCGGTAACATGGGACTGTTCCCTGAGTATTTAGAAATGGGTAAGTGAGATATATTAAAGTACGATCTAAGCTCCTAAAATAGCCCTTTCAAATACCTCACAGCACCAAAAGGCAGAGAGGCAAGAGGCATTCGACTCTCATCCCTAAATTCTTAGTTGTCATCTCAAAATATGTCCACCTCGACTCGAACTCGAAACCTTTTGGTAGCTTTAGTTGATGAATTACCACGAGTTAGCCTTTAGTCGAGGATACCTCAGTCAACAGAACTGTCAACTCAACCTCTCGAGATGTTGAGAGAGAGTACCTCGAGATGTACCTTGCGTGTGCGTGTGACGGTTTGTTTGATGAAAATCTCCTCGGACTGATGACGTAATGAGGAACCTTTAAAATATCGATTTAAGGTACCAAACATGAGGTACTCTTCGAGAGAAAGTTCGAGGGGCCATGAAAGAGTTTGAGTCAAGCTAGAGCCGAGGTTAACAACTAAGAATATGAAGATAAACCTTATCACCACATATTCATATTCATTTATTTATTGCTCCAGTTGGTTACAATGGTTTTAAGATATTACAGAGTTTCTCAACGTGGACCCCGCTAGGGCACTACAATAATCTATTAATCTAATTACCTACTAATCATAATTAAGAGGAGTAATACATCTAGATAAATTACAGACAGATACACGATTGGTGAAACTTTTCTCGATAAATTTATTTTCCAAAGTTGGCTCTTCAAAAACACTAGTTTCGTTTTTAGTCAAAACTATGAATAGCTAAACAGTTAATTTTTATATAATTCGTTAAATAATCATACAAGCTAAGTAAATTACAGACGGTTTCTTTTAAAATTTGATGGTTTAGAAGATAATGCAGTTTTATCACTTTTTCCGTCTTTTCTGGGTAGACTCAGCCCATACAAAAAGTCAAAAATTTAACTTATCAACTTAAAAGTACATTTTTATTTCAGTACTGCAATACGGCTTTGTCACAATTTTCGTCGCTGCGTTCCCTCTGGCCCCGTTGTTCGCTCTCATCAACAACGTACTAGAAATGAGGTTGGACGCGAAGAAGTTCCTAACTTGCTACAGAAGGCCGGTGCCTCAGCGAGTGAATGATATTGGCGTGTGGTATCGGATACTCGACTCTATTGGAAAGCTGAGTATTATTACTAATGTGAGTAAAAGTAAAAATAAAAATAAATAGGATCACGACTGTAATCCCCAAGTACGGTAGACATCCTCTCAGATCTCCAGACGCTTAGATCCTTTGAAGATGTTAAGTGGGGGTAGTCACACGTCCAAACATTATATTTGGCACATGCCCACATTTTGCAGTAGTTAGCATTCCATACGTGACAGGTTGCAAGCCCATCGCCGCTTATAAGAATACCAACTGGTTTCCTCACGATGTTTTCCTTCACCGTTTTGAGCACGTAGTTTTTGATGCGCATATAAATTTTTCGAACAGAAAAATCCATTGATGCACGCCGGGATTCGAACCATCGACCTTCAGATTGAAAGTCGATTACCTCTCACTCGGCTAACACTGCTATAAACTGTTTAACTGCTGTGAGTAAAAGTATTACATTAATATTTGATTGTACTCAGTAAAAAAAATAATGACAAGGAACATGTACAAGGGCGAGCTGAACTCTAAAATAAATTTCTACATACAAACTTTAGAGGCTACGTAGAGGCAGATACTTAATTAAAGTACTTGTACATTATGTACATGAAAGTTATTGCGAAACTGACTGAGACATTTTAAAAATAACAGTATTTAAAATGAAAAATACAAAATAACTATTTTTATTTTGCATTTAAATACTTTTTTTGGAAATGCATTTTTCCATTTTATTTGAAATACTTTTTAGGACTTATTTTGTATTTGCAAAATGCAAAATACTTTTTGATGAGTTTTGTCAATAATACCAATAAATTAATGCGATAAAAGAAATCTCACTATGTTAACATTGAACTGAACTGTTTTCGTAATAACAAATAAAACCGGCCAAGTGCGAGTTGGACTCGCGCACGACGGGTTCCTTACCATTATCTAAAAAACGGCAAAAAAACACGTTTGTTGTATGGAAGCCCCACTTAAATAATTATTTTATTCTGTTTTTAGTATTTTTCGTTATAGCGGCAACAGAAATACATCATTAATGAAAATTTCAACTGTCTAGCTATCACGGTTCATGCGATACATCCCTGTGACAGACAGATGGACAGACGGACAGACAGACAGACAGCGAAGTCTTAGTAATAGGGTCCCGTTTTATCCCTTTGGGTACGGAACCCAAAAAACAAGTTTGACGTATGTGAAATGCTTGACCTCGGTGACAAGTGACAAAGAGTTATAAAGATGAGTTGAGATAATGTTTTATTTGAAAATTATTGTTCCAGGGTTTCATAATAGCGTTCACATCAGAGTTCATACCGCGTCTAGTCTACCAATTCGCGCACAACGGTGAGCTTGACCACTATGTCAATCACACACTCGCGGAATTCAATATCACAGTGCTCGACGGATATAAGCCGCTGGATTCAAAGTACAATCAGACTAAATGCAGGTATGTAAAGTGTTCTTAACGTTTTTTTTTTTTTTTTTTTTTTTTTTTTTTATATTGTTAGTTTACATTAATATAAATAGTGTACTCTAATAATACTACAATCTAGCCATATGGCAGGCTAATGAGTACTTTCACTTTGACCTAAATTGCTATGATATTGTTATTAAACTAAGAATGTGTCCACTAATACTTTCTCTCTCTAATTAAGGGGAAGACACTTTGTTTTTGTGTTCTATAAACGTAGTACTAACTTACTCTTACACTACACAACACTGATTGTATGATACACTACATTACACTAGCTCAAAAGGTTTCGTTCTTTTGAGCCTTCTTACTTGGTCTGTGTTGTCGAGAAGCTGGATTGCCTCGACGTTTACATGGCCTGAAAATAAGGTTCATATTTGACTGGCCTCACTGCTCAGTAGGAACTCTGCCTTCGGCGTTGTAGGTTGTTTGATTCCCACCTAGGATAAACATTTGTGTGATGAATATAGATGTTTGTTCTGTGTTCTGTTAATATGTATAATAAGTAAAGTATGTATTTATCTATACTAATATTATAAGGACAGATTTGATTGTTTGTTTGTTTGTATTGAATAGGCTCCGAAACTACTGGACCGAATTGAAAAATTCTTTCACCATTAGAATCCTACATCATCCCTGATGAACATAGGCTATAGATTATTTTCAAAAGCGTTAGGGATATGAAAACTTCGATAATGTAACCCAACGTGTGAAAAAAATTCCAAAAAAATTCCTTTATATCGCTTACGCTGCGGAAATTATTGACAATAGAACAAAGTAATGTACTACAGTTTTATAGATAACATCAATATCTACAAAAAAGTCCATAATACCATTTGTCTAACTATTAGGGTTCCGTATGAAAACTTCGATAATGTAACCCAAAGTGTAAAAAAATTACCCATAAAATCATTAATACACCCGTGCGGCGCCGGGGCGGACTGCTAGTTATTTATATATGTATTTGTGTTACTGAAGTTCTCCAATATTTCTCTAATATTTACTGAATTAACTTGTGTTTTAGCTACCCCGGCTATTGGTATAACCAGGATGGCGAAAACTACACTCATTCTAACTGGTACTGGCACATAATTGGAGCGAGATTAGCTTTCGTCGTGGTTTTTGAGGTAAACTTATGAAAACGTATGGGTTCGTGAAACTTTGTGATCTAGTTCAGTGTCCAACAATTAACATCTGGGCTCTACAAACGACTACGATTTCGACATTATCGAACCGATACGACAGTGCTCCGAACTATTCGGCCATAGAGTGTTCGTCAAACTGTGTCGGTCATTGTTTAAAAGATAGCTGGAAACGATGTTCTTGTTTTCGTGTAGATGCTTAATTTTTTTTTCTAAATTGTTTTCACCTCGACCGCTCTATCTGTGGACCCGTTGAGGTCATCCTATCGATGTTACTTCGAGCGGTCGAGCTTGTACATCGTTTATCGGTTTTAGAGTAGACCCCTATATCTATAACATAATTTGTGTGTCTGTTCAGAACGTAGTGGCGCTAGTGATGATAATAGTCCGCTGGGCGATACCTGATATGTCCGCTGAGCTGCGCGATCGGATCCGACGCGAAGCCTACGTCATCAACACGTTCATTCTGCAAGAAACGCGGGCAAGGTCACGAGCCACGCCCACCCCGCAGCCGCACGTTCAAGGTCAAGGTCAAGGGCATGATCAAGGTCACTGGGAGGGCAGCCTCGCTCCTCCCGCCTCCTCAACGCCCGTTTAGTTTGTGGTTACGGTACGCAGCACGACGCTTACTATTTCTTTCATTTTTTTTTTGTTTCTTTTTATACTAACAACGTTTTTTGTTCACTGATTCAGAGTTAGTATGAAAAAAATCTGAATGGGGTTGTATAAGCGTTCATATTATTTAAAACTAGCTTTAAAGCTGAGCTGTAGGCAGTTTTCAGCCTTGATTTTGACAGTATGTATATTTACTATGGTCTGATATTTATATACATAATATATAAAAATAGGTAAAGAGTTTTTGAAAAATTCACTGAACAAAAAACGTTTATGAGACTGTGTTTTGTGTGTTTGATACCATGTTTTTAGTAGAATGAGAGCTAACAATGCATTTCTACTTGAAAAAAAAAAAAAAACCGGCCAAGTGCGAGTCGGACTCGCGCACGAAGGGTTCCGAACCATTATCTATAAAAAACAGCAAATAAACACGTTTGTTGTATGGGAGCCCCATTGAGATATTTATTTTATTCTGTTCTTAGTATTTGTTGATATAGCGGCAACCGAAATACATCATCTGTGAAAATTTCAACTGTCTAGCTATCACGGTTCATGAGATACAGCCCTGTGACAGACAGACGGACAGCGAAGTCTTAGTAATAGGGTCCCGTTTTACCCTTTAGGTACGGAACCCTAAAAACACTTCTAGGAATTAGAAAATCAAAATATTGTGATTGTAAAATGTTGTAAGTAGAATTGCTTATCCTGGTATTGGATTTCCTATAAAATTGTGCAAGTCCCTGATTGTAGGTATTGGTAATGTATTAAAAGCTTTATTTGAGTCTCATGGGTTTGGGAATTGGCAAAGTTTTGTAACGCCTTTTAAAGCTTTTATTCAGTGGAATAGTGTGTTGTGTATCACACACATAATGCAGTCTGAACTTAAAATAATTGCGAGAACTTTTTGGGTTTCGATTGCTGGATGTTGGAAGGTTGTGATGTGAGGCTTGCTTGTTTAATCTTCAACTCTATTTCCTTGCTTTAAGTATCAAAATTGTGTGCCCTTAGTCCAAAACAAAATTTCTACACATTAATATCCGGATAAAAACATGTAACTGATAACTAAGACCAAATTGGACAATCAAGCTATCTTTATGGTATGAACATTGTACAGTCAGCATCAAAAGTCAATGACCATTCTTGGAATGAGTTTTTTTTTATGAAATAATATATTTTTACGAACTAAAATGTTTTATGTTATTCAGAAAACTGAAAACTATAACATTCGCAATCATCCATTTATTCCGAAATAGACATTAACGACGGTACAGTTGGAAACATTATAAAAAAGTTCTCGCAAAAATGTTTATTTTCTTACTAAGCTAAGCTTCTATTGACTTAAATTAATTTAGCCGAGATCAGGTTAGCTCCCGCAACCGGCGACCATGTGAGTGTTTACAGTATTTAAAATAACAGCATGGTTTGAAGAGATATTAATTTATTTTGATAAGTTTTACACAGTAACCGATAATCATATAGCGCCATCTAGTCTACATTTTCAGAACTAATCTAATATACTCAAAACGATTTTTTTTTTATTATATTTTTATTATTTTATGCAAATGTAACTATTAACTTGTAAAAAAACAGTATACAAGTTACATTAAAAAAAAATTACTATTGTTTGTTGATTTTGAAAGCATTTTAATGATTAAGATTAAAAAAGATTTTTTGTAACGGTAATCATATTAATGTGTTTAAGAACACTGACTTCAAAAATAATATTTTGTTTACAATTTGGCTTCACAAAACCTCATAATCTAACATTTGCTTTAAGTACGAGTAGTTAACACATACCATTGATTGGCTATATTCGAGCTAATATTTTGTATTGACAAACAGCTTGCACTGCAAAGTTTTACAAAATTTGAGCTTTATTTTCGGCTTAAAGATCGCCATTGCTACGTAGTTTATCACACGCTGTAAGGTAATATGATCTCATACAAACATTACAAACTAACTCACTAAAATAAATAAATGCAATACATAACTATTAAATACCTAATATAGATTGACACCGATATTAATAAATAGCACTTTTGTCCCGTTATGCTGTTAAAAAGGTGGAAGTCAACATATAATTTCAATGGTAAAGGAATTACGTTTTTTTTTCTATAAAAGGTTAAAGTATTGTAAATTAAATTTCGCATAAATTCCCGCACTTAACACGGGATAAATATATAAATCCCGCGACACGATGAACGAATGAACCGACAAAAATGCCAGAAATTGAATTTCACAGTTTTGGGCTACGAGAAGGAGACGTAATTATATTCTGATCGGCGTAAATTTTTTTCCAATCATTCAAAACATAGCCCATAATATACCTTCAACCCCACAGGTGAGGAAACAGAACCGAACTGGGAACACATAGCCTCCCTCTCAGGGTCTGATTTCGATTTGGCGGCACACGGCGACCATGACATAAACAATTTCGCCAGACACGTGGTCGTCAATCCACCAAGCAACAAGGAGGATGCACCTACGCACGTCTAATACTAATGGCGACAAGGATTTTGTTATGTAGTATTCTATTCGTAAGGATCATACTGCAGTTTACAGTCAAAGAGAGAAAAATACTTTTGGAATTCAGAATTTTTGGTATTTTGGCCGACTTTATAATATTTTCCTGAAAAATTGTGCGTTGAAACAAGAAAGAAGAAACGTTGAAGAAGAAACGTTGCGTTTTCCTGAAAGAAGCAAATTGTAATCATGGGTTTCTATGTTGTAGGACAATAGTAAATCATAATTCTTGACTATTTTTAATGCACAAACTAGATATCTGCATATTGTTCTGTTACTGAGTCTCTTTTACTCATGTAGGTACGATAAGAACAATCTAGTGGATTAATCTAACATATGCATAGGTTATTACGTGAATTGCTGCAAATATGTTACTTAAACAAGCATTGCCTCTAACTAGCGAATAAAAATGTTTAGGTTCGCCGCAAACGGGCAACCGGCCACAGCCACTCTTCAACGTTTATCATACATTTTGTGGTTGTGGCCGGAGGCCCGTGTGCAGGTAGCCTTAGGCTCGAACTTAAAATTGATTGAGTAGAATTGTCTTTCCCATTTCATACTTACTTATATTTATTCCTAAATATTCAACGTCTGATAAATGTTTGTACTTAATATGACGCAATATCAAACATTATTGTGAAAGTGTCATCATCATCATCATTGTCTTACGTACAAGGATTTGGCTTGGGTTGTTTCATAACCGGCCGTCTGCCTGACGTCAACCCTTTTTTGAAAGTGTAATTATCACTTAAGTTCCCCGGAGACGATCCATTGCAATTGACAATCTCGTAGCTGTTATTGAAAATCAATTATTTCCGTAAAATATCAATTGGCCATTGATCATCTCGGGAGCGCTTAAAATGACAGTATAATATAGAATGTAGCCAGTAAAGTAAGTAAATATACATTTGATCGTTCTATATTTCTTGAAAACAATTTATAATGCTTTATAAGGAATCTCACATCGCTTTTATTAAATGTACGGTAAGCTTTTATATTTTTATTCATTACATTTTTATCAAGATTTAAAATATACAAAACTTTTTACAATTTTAATGTATGAAAAGACAATATTTTTAAATGACGTTTCTTTTTACCATAACGTTTATGTAATTCCTGTCTTTTTATTATTTTTCTTATTTTTTTCAGTATGTTTCAGTTGTTTCTTTAGATTTTATTCCTTATAAGCAGCGATTAATAATTTATACTATTTATGTATTTCTAAATATTTAAAACTATTTGGATTATGAGATCGGCATTTATTCTATTGCCTGATGAGTGTTCAGTAGCGATTAAGAGTAATCTCTAAGACTTAGTGTCTAAGTGAATATCAACTTATAGGTACGGAGTGTACAAAAATGCTAGCGATAACCGAACGCACGAGTAGAACATAGCACGCATCGCTTAAAGAACTGAAACACCTACAGATGTTCATTATAGCGTGTTTAGCTTTATAGCATTACAAAAACTTCAAACGCAAAAAAAAACAAAAAAGTTTTTTTTTCAATTGGCGTCTTTGTGGTAATCTAGGTAACATTTGTTTTTGCGTTTCGGTATATCAACTGTGTAGATTGATACGTACCCTTGCCTATAATAACAGTCCAAACACTTTATTGGTTAGTTCAAGTAAAAAAACTAGGAAAGTTAAACCAAATGTATGAACAAAAGTAACACATCAAGGTACTCACAACTGGACTAAGTATCGCACTGAATAGTTTTTTATTATGTTATACATTATTGCCAATTAGAAGTTGTGATTACCTCACTGCCTGTTACGATATATTATTGTGTATGTGTGTGTATTTATAAATGTTATACAATACGTAATGTATTTTAATTTATAGCTTTTTATATTATACAATTTTATTATATTACTTAGCGCGTGTTGCATAACGTCGTTACTATTGAAACGTTACCAAAATTGTTACTATAAATCCTAAACTTACTAATTGTTGTGCCGTTCGTGTTTTGTATAAGAGTTATAAAATGTTTTCTGGTGCTTCTGAATCTAATTTAATTGTAAGTTATTCGCTTAACTCGTCAAGTACAGTAAGCGTCACTTATCATCTCATCATTATTGTGTCTCAAATAATAGAGTCAAGCGGAGTCCAGAGGTTTAGAGATACCTCAATCACTCCCATGTATGTATGTTCCGCGATTTTTTAGTTGTGCCGTGTTTGCCAAGTGGGAGGTACCTTGACTTACAATCGGAAGGTATTGGTTTCGAATACCGGTCAATCATCAATAGATTTTTGAATTGTGTTCCTTTTTTTTTCCAATATATTGATATTGAACCTAGCGCACGTATAAACATTTGTTACAATTATAAACGTAATGATCTTGTTATAGTCTTGCCTTTATCATATTTTACATTTAACCCCCCTGAATTTTTCCTAAATCTTTGACAGTGATTTTTAAAACTTAAAAGTAGCTAAACATAGGGACACATGGGACATGGCCTATATATGTACAACTAACGATACGCGGTAATAATATTTAATAACAATATGCGTAGATGATTATGACGAGTATGATTTTGAGGCGCTTACTGAATACAGGTGTGTGGATTACTCTTGAAAACTGAAGACAGGTACAACTATACCTAACAATGATCTAAGTGAAAACAATGTTGCTTTATGTATCATAATGTATGTATTTAGAAAAAAGTATATTAGTGTTCCTTCAGCTATCTATTTAGTTCCCATAGTTCTGAAACCAAATACTTTAAAGTATTTTAAACCTGGTTTATCAACCTGGTATTTGATGGAGGTGGTATTTATTAGACCTGGTACGTCAAAACACAAACGTACGACCAACCTTTAGTACCACCAATAGTACAAGCCTTGTTTAGTTTGGAGCGAGATGGCGTGTGATAATGTCCTTGATCTATCAAGAGATAAATTCAAATTCAAAAATCATTTATTTTAATAAAATCACAAGGATCACTTTGAAACGTCTTAGGAACTAGGTGAAGCTACGCCGATTCCACGCGACCAAGCCTAGAAGAATCAGGCAACAAACACGGCTTGGGGTCTACCTTTTTTTTAATGATCCTTTCCTTAATGCTATGTAGAGCTCCAGTGTGATGCCAAGAAGAAGGATGCATAGTGATGATACAAAGTCTAAACATCCGGTTTTAGTTTTCAAGAGTATTTTGTATACACAACACACCCTGTATGTTTCAAATAACCATGTTTATTTTTGGCTGTTAATGTTGACTAGTCAATTTCCTATTTCTCTTTATAAAAAAGAATTTGGAAATTATACCGAAATTACTTAAGTTAATACTTTGTTTATTTTTCATTTTTATTATACAGTTATTCTATCTCACGAAGGCGGGTGAGCAGTGTTTGTGGGTGACTAATAATGAGATCTCCCGAGATTACGCTCACAGAAACAATGTGCCACGTGACTCTACACACACAATAGGCTATTTGACAGTATGAAAAATAAAGTGTTGTTGATAGTAATCAATGTAAAGTATGCCTTCAAAAAGCTTTATGGAGTAAAACAACAAATTATGGGTTCCACAATCACTACTGAATAATCTAAAATGGTTTTTAAAATCTTTTCAAATGACCCATTAAGACTTAACCGCTTTCATGAGATATAACAACTAGATTTATTTTAAAATTATCGTACCTTTCCGTGCGAGTAGGTAGTATAAGAGAAGTCTTGGTAAGAATAATAAGGTGTAGTTTCGTTGTCCCCGGTGACCGTGTCCCCGTCAACGGGGACAACGGGAATTCACTTTTATAATTAAAAATACTTCCCGTTGTCCCCGGTCTCTGTCCCCGTTGAAAAAGTGAAATAAATTTAGGCCCGGTGTCCCCGGTGTGTACTTCGCAAAATCAAAAGGAGTCGACGTCTTTTTTTAATGTGATCGGAATAATGTGAAATATCATATAGAGTATCAAAGTAATTTATGTTTAGTATGGTTTTTAAGTAAGAAAACATCATGTATCTTATTTTTCAAACTATCGTGATTAATAGTCATAACTATAGATTTTTACTCGGGTCTTTATCTTTATCTCACGTCTTCCCGCGACCATGGCTATTGTAACATAGTCGAAACGTTGGGAAAAATAAATTTAAGGTAATTATGTGATGCCGTATTGGCCGAATGCAAGTTACCTCGACTTTCAATCTGAAAGTCGTGGGTTCGAATTCCGGATCAATGGATTTTTCTGTTCGAAAATTAATCAAAAACACGTGCTCAATACGGTAAAGGAAAACATCGTGAGGAAACCAGTTAGTATTTTTATAAGCGGCGATGGGCAACCTGTCACGTATGGAATGCTAACTACTGCAAAATGTGGGCATGTGCGAAATATAATGTTTGGACGTGCCTCTGTCTATCACTAGACAACTCCAAAGGATCTAAGCGTCTGGAGATCTGAGAGGATGTCTACCGTACTTGGGGATTACAGTCGTGATCCTATTTATTTAATTACGTGATAAAGACCCGTGTAAGTATCTATAGTTATGATTTTTCTTTATCCTAAAGTATGTATGTATTGTTACAGTAATGGTCAATTACTCAAATTTAATAAATATGTCAAATCAAAACGTACAAAGAAAGCAAGCGTACTTTTATTGAATAGATGATATACAATTTTCAACCTTATGTTTAGAACGTTGAAGTTGAAAATTATACTTTATTTATGCTGCATATGATGTAACAGTAATTTTAGAAGCTTTATATATAAAAAAATAACAAATTATAGTTTTGCTGTTATAATATTTTACAATAGTTTATGTCTTTGAAAGAAAAACATTGTTAAAATAAAAAAAAGTTGGTGGAAAGGTCAACTTTGTCTTATATTTTAGTCTATATCTTAGACTTGTTAATTATGGAATGCTAAAGCGGGCAAGTACTAAATGTCAGGTTTTTACATGCCTCTGACTACCTCCTTTCGACGTCCTAAAGATCTGAGCGACTGGAGATCTGATAGAATGTCTAATAAGCTTAATTTACAGTCTCGAAGCTATTTTTTTTATCAATGACTTTATGTGGCCAGTTTTATTACTGAAATTGCCATGCAAACTTTATGTAATACTCGTAGCTTACTTAAATATAGTAGTATGTATCTACCTTAAGAGCAAATTATGGTACGTAGATACCTTAGAGTGGCTTAAAGCAAAACGGGCTTCCTACGGACGGGAGTAGCCATTCGCCTTGGTCCCCTCTGTCAAAGTACAAGCCCAAGTGGGCATACACATTTTATAAAACTGTCAATGTGTGAGTCATCTGTACACGAATTATTAGTGTATTATTGGATTGTTTATGTGTTAACATCATCATTACAGTCAGTTGGCACTTTTGTTTTTGCATGTAAGTGTGCGGAACTGCACTTGTGTGCACATTTCCCCCCGCAACAAACGCCAGAACTATTTTAATAGTAGTGTTGCTCTAAGGTATCTACGTACCATAATTTGTTCTATCAATGGTCATATGGTGTTAAATATTTCCACTTTTAACCGATTTCAGAACTTCTGTAACGGCTGGTCCGATACAAATTTCAGTTATGAGGGATTGCTACGAATACATTATTACAACAACGGGAAATTACTCACGTAAATGATAAATTGTCAATGAGGACACCGACAATGTTTCGATTCATCTAGAGAATCTTCTTCAGGGTGAGTGGACCATAACGCGCGCGCTACCCTGCTCGCATTGCTACGAATATTTAAGTAAAAAAAAACTTAAAATGTTTTCGCTTCAATTTTACAATCTTTGATGTTTATTTTATTCTACAGGTTTTTTTAGTAATATATAAGTATTATTACAGTTTCATATGGTTATGATCGAATGAAGGTTTCTGTAGATTCAAAGAACATAATTCCTATGATTTTTTTTTAGTTTTTATACGAAATAATTCTATCTAATATACAGGGCGTCCCACGGATATGCCACATGGAGAGAAAGTACTCTTAATACTGTAGATAGAACATTTTACTGAAAGAAGACATTATTTGAATTTATAAAACAATTTAAACTGCATTCATAGATCTTTAAATAATTACATGGTTGAACCGAGAATCGAACCCGTTACACGAGGAAAATAATTATCCTGTAGCTTTATCATACCGATCGAAAGGCTTCATCATAAGGATTATTTAATAACATAGTGTCAGAAATAAAAGGAAGACCATGAAATTTAACATGTTCCATCTACAGTATTAAGAGTACTTTCCCTCCATGTGGCACATCCGTGGGACGCCCTGTATATTTTGCAGTCGTAAAGCCTGATATATATATATCCAACTAATATTATAAATCCGAAAGTTTGTAAAGATGTTTGTTTGTATGGCTCAATCACCCTAACTGCTGGCAAAAGCTAGTATTTTTGTATGGCTTTTAATGTTTGGTTCCTATTGGTAGAAAATGCTGTATGTATTGTGAAATGCTTATTTATAACATTTATATGATTATATGGGAAGTTACTAAAGTGAATGAACTGTTTTTTTATTTCAATCTTATACGGTCCCTTACAAGCTTTGTCCCTAAATGCCTTTCTTTTTTTGAGAAACATACTATGAGTGAGTAGGTAATTAAATCTACACTAATAGGCATTAGAAAGAGAAAAAAAATATCTGGGGCACGGTAGTGCCCCCGCCAAGTCAAGCAATAAAGCGGCTACCATCCTTTTCTCAAAGCAGTTCAGGCCATTTTCGACCCCCTATAACTTCGTTGTGGATATATGTATTTTTGTTTGTACCGGATAAACTAAAAACTACTGGACATATTCTGATAATTCTTTTAGCTATCATAAACTACATTATCAGCGAGTAACATAGGCCATATTCGGACTCGCGCGCGAAGGGTTCCGTTCTATTATTTATAAAAAACGGCAAAAAAAATACGTTTGTTGTATGGGAGCTCCACTATGAATTTTATTCTGTATTTAGTATTTGTTATTATAACGGCAACAGAAATACATAATCTGTGAAATTTTCAACTGTCTTGTGGCAGACAGACGGACAGCAAAGTCTTAGTAATCGGGCTCCGTTTTTACCCTTTGGGTACGGAACCCTATAAACCAGCTTTGTTATCAACATTCCTCATTAGTGTGCAAATTCTCAACACGTGCACATACCTTAGATTCCAATACATAACAATCCAAGATTAATAATTGTTTGTATCACAATCTGTAATTATTTCCTATTATCATAATTATCTTATTTATGTAGGTATATGAATCAATTCATCTTTTTAATTATCTCCGTTGTCCTACAGTGAGATGCGATACAATGCGTAACGAGACAAAATATTGCGCTTTGGTATCGTTTATATAGCTATATCGACGAAACTTATGCTTTGAGTGCTGGGGCCGTACTACAATCCCTAATGTAGTACGGTAAGACTAAAGCAGTACCTATTTGCGAAAATGATAACGCCATACGTGTTCGTATAGCGTTGTCACTTTCGCTCTTAGAGTAATACTGCTTTAGTCTTACTTTAGATATTGTATATGTAGTGAGTTTATTACTCCTGCAATATAGAGTTTGATAACCTAGCATTACTTATGGCTTCTTGTAAGTTGTATGGAAGTTGTGGAGCCCACTCGAGGCTGCCCCCACGATTCAGAATAATGTAGGTTGCCTAACTCATGTTTCTCAGTACCGAGGCACCTACGAGTATAATAAATAATGAATAAGTACCTATATAAATAAAAATAAATAAATTAGGTCCACCTGAATTTTAAGTGAGCAAAATGAAAAAAAGGCTTGCTGCGAGCACTTTTAACCGACGAGCATGCATGAGGAATGTGATAAGAGTGAATGAAACAAACGAAGTAAGTTAGGATCATAGGAAGTGGAAAGTCGTGGTCTCTACCTACGCTTCTGGGGACAGGCGTTTTTATGTATGTAGGTACGTTTGAATTTTAGGTCGAGGAAAGTGTAGAAGCTTTTCTTTTCATTCGTTCACGATTATTATGACTCTGAAGAAATAACACCGTTAGGGAATCAAAAAACTGTCTACTCTTCTGTAAACACAACCAAACAAGATAACCCAGTGAACTTCGTATCGCTTTAAAATTAACAAATGTTGTGTTAAGTGCCCGCGCCCGTTCCCATTCCCGTTCCCGTTATAAAAAGTATCCTATGTCCGTCTCCTGGTTCTAAGCTACCTCCCCACCAATTTTCAGCCAAATCGGTTCAACCGTTCTTGAGTTATAAGTGTTGTAATAAACCCGACTTTCTTTTATATAGTAAAGATTATATAGTAGATGAGGGTTGAAGTCAGGCAAGCGGCCGGTTGGAAAACATAAAGCCAAATCTTCTTCGCAACATGTTCGTCGACATGTTGTGCCAACCCCACATTAAGTGGGAAAAGGAGAAAAAAATGACGATGACTCTTCTGTAAACAATACGTTATCAGAGTACATGCTGAGCGTGCAGTTATTTACAACGTAGTTTCCATTAAAGGACCAGTTATCCATTAGCGGCAGGGATGGGATGGAAAGTGACACGACACGACACAACAGCGAGAACTATTCCGAAACCGGAAGGCCTCCAGACTATTTATGATATGTCTACTGTTGGCATCAAAAGTAGGTGATCCTAAATGATGATAGAAGTTGGGGATAATTTTTTTGTTAAAAAATTAATGAGTACTTCCATCTTGTCTATTAAGCAAAGCTTGTACTATGAACCAGAGAACTATAGGAGGATATAAGGATAGGTATTTCATGAATAACACTTGGGCAAAGAACAAACATCACACAAATGTTTGTTCTGGGTAGGAATTGAATACACAACCTACAGCGCACAAAATAAAGCTAACCAACTGAGCTATGAGGAACAATATTGGATAGCTCTACAATTTTGGATAGCTCAAATTGTGAGTACAAAACATAATATATGTACCTACTCACAACTTATGTAGCTGGCCGACAGTACTCAGTTTCAAAAGCAACTAAATTTATCTGTCGTCCAACTCGAAGCTCTAGAGCGGACATCAATGGCCAAAGTTTGGGTGATCCTGTTAGCCGCTGCCGCTCGTAAGGTTTGATTGTCATTTACGAAACTGCCTCAGGCAGTTCATGTTCTTTTAGCTCAAAAGGTAATTTATCGAAATCTACCTACAGTGTATTTAGAACCGAATTATTAAAGGAAATGATTACAGTTTTTTAATCAATTTTAGTGCTAATAAAGTATTCATAACACAAAGTAATCATAATATTCAATTCATTCATAACGTTCATTTTCCACTTTGTCTAGTCATTAATTACTTTTGATGTTAACTGTACAAGGATCATTTGTGCATGAACAGAGCCTCTACAAAGCGTATTTTATTCTACTAATAATACGAATTTCTATGTACATCAAAGTACGGATACACTATGTGTCACTGGAACGTTTTTACACTCTGTAACATGTCACTTGATGCGGGATATGTTGCTTGTTTCAAAATGAGTAGTGTGGGCCTTTAAAAAGTTTTACAAAATTGTCCCCAAAATGTTGATCGACATGTTGCGGAAAATGTCCCTCGATGTGTTCCCAAGTGTATCCGCTTTGATGTTTTCAACAGAGCTGGTAATGCACCGCTACAAGATGCTACGCGTCGTAGCGCCCTGCTACGTGCCATGTTCGTGTTGCTATGGCCTAAGCTGCGTTTAGCTACGCGCCTCTTTCCTTTTCGTGAAATAAAAAGCATGCTACCAGGAATAAACGATTCGTTGATTAAAGCTTTAGGCATACTGACGCACACGTAAGGTAAATTGTTGTCACCGTTTATTACGGCTTCGGCTACAAGGGCGTCCATTAGCCCATGAGCCAGGGGCAAGATGATAGAGTGTGTGTCAAGTGACTTTTGCATAAATTGTAACCTTAAAAAACTTTTTGGGTACCTGTAACTAAGTAACATATAGTTCTTGGAGAATAAACAAATGAGTAACTTATACCAAGTGTACCTATAGCTACCTACATATGTAAAACTATTTGCGTTAGGTACTGACTAACTGATCTATCAACGCAAATCCTAAATCATTGGTCGCAGAAACTCGAAATTAAAAAGAGATTATCATTTCAACCAATACCAATCCAGACGTTACGCTACTAGGTTATTATGTTTTTAGAACTTGTCCAAACCAAAATGTTTAGGCTTTGTTCGGACTATTTTGTAGATGGTTTATGTGAAGTTTGCATAAAATCTGTAGAGCTTCATTTTTTCATAACATTTTTTATAACAAATGAATTCAATAAATGGCGGATCATTTTGTAAATGGGGATTTGCTGTCAAATTGAATTCAAATTGATGTTCCAATTTTTTTGTTAATATTTCACTTTATTCGTAGCGAAGCACGTTCCGGGCCGCTAGTATTTTATCACTACATAGTATAAAGCAAAGTCGCTTTCCGCTTCCCGCATCTGTATGTCTGTATGTATGTTTGCTTATATCTTTAAAACTATACAACGGATTTTGATGCGGTTTTTTTTAATAGATAGAGTGATTCAGGAGGAAGGTTTATATGTATAATAACATGCTACCCGTGCAAAGCCGGGGTGGGTCGCTAGTATTTTATATATTCTAAGACATTTCACGATCTAGTAATTTTGCTTCTATATCGTTTTACTACCTGTTTATTCCGATATAGACGCATCATAAGTAAATTTCATAAAATTGGGTTCGTTTGACCTGGTATTTGATAAAAATTCAAGTCTCTAAGGGGTAGCCAGTGACGACACCCGTTGTCGGCTACCTTTAATTACTGCGATAACTCGGTCATACTACCTACTATACTGCATGCAATGGAAAATAAGCTTTATAGTATTATTATCTTTATAGTACAAGCTTTGCTTAGTTTGGGGCTAGATGGCGCTGTGTGATTATGTCCA
The DNA here is from genome assembly GCA_912999785.1 of Hydriomena furcata. Classification (NCBI taxonomy): domain Eukaryota; kingdom Metazoa; phylum Arthropoda; class Insecta; order Lepidoptera; family Geometridae; genus Hydriomena; species Hydriomena furcata. The sequence goes on from OU538826.1 coordinate 3,407,737, forward strand.
CCAATATTTATTTATTTATTTATTCTAGGGCCGTTTTTCTCTCAATTATTTATTAGGATCAGATTTATTTATAAAAGGCAAAACGTAGGTACGAAAGCCTTTTTAACTATTCCAAGGTTATAAACAAAAGATGTGATATTCGTGCTACGAATATCGGATCTTCATGGTTTATTTGTTACATATTCTTTTCGGGTATTGGCCATATATCAAATTAGCTTTATTTACGATAGGGATTACTGATGCGCATAATTCTATTCAGGATTTCGCCTGCGCGGTCTATAAAACGATAAACGATACGATTTGGCCTAAAAATATTACAAATACCTAAATTTATTACAAAATGATCTTTTATGTGTACTAAATAAAGTCAATTTTGTATTTGACTTTGAGGGGTTCAGCGGTATCGTTGAATTGGAAATACATAAGTATTTACAATACATAATATAATATTGATCATATTCATAAACAACTAACTAGTTGACCTGACAGATGTACTGTCCTTTCAATAATCCCACAAAATAGCAATTTCAGTTTTTCCCAAATCTATACATATTATAATAAAACTGTAGAAGAGTTCAATTCTGTACATTGAATGAAAACTAAAAAAAATACTCCTAGGAATCTTCATACAACTAACACAAGCAAAAAAAAAACATTTTGAAATTTTTGTCTGTCTGTCTGTCTGTCTGTTGTCTGGCTTTCACGCAAAAACTACTGGACGGATTTTGATGAAACTTTTTTTTTATGTAGCTATTAGTCCTCGGCAACATATTGGCTATCAATTATTTTGAGAATTGGAATACCAGATGTAAAAATATTTGTCGCTCAGCGAAGCGGGCACGGTCCAGCTAGTCTATAATATAAAAATAAGTCGGGTTTTCCTTCCTGACGCGTTCCTTCGTGCGTAACTAACATAACTCCAGAACGCACGAACCGATTTCCACGGTTTTGCATTCGTTGGAAAGGTCTTGGGCTCCATGAGGTTTATAGCAAAGAAAATTCAGGAAAAAGCAGGAAAACAGGATCGGGAACGGGAACGGGAACGGGAACGGGATTGTTAATTCTAAAGCGATACGAAGTTCGCCGGGTCAGCTTGTTAATTAATAAAATTTCCGGGCAACTTTTCCAATATTTCTTTTAAACTTATAGGTACATTTTAAATGATGCATACCATCTGTATGCGGTTCGACTGTGTTATAACTGTCATGTTTCATTACTTTAGTACACAATAAAAAAAAAGTTTGAATCACTAATGGTTTGCGCACACTGGCGGACAACGCGGTAAAGAATTAAAAATGTATCAATGGTATTTAATAGTTATCCAAACAATTATATTTTTTTTAGAATATATAATAAGTATTTATATTTAGAATAAATATTTCAATGTTCGGTGATCGGTCGGATATACCTTATTTCGATTGGATAACTATTCAATTTATAAATTTAAATCCGCTGCCTTTCAGTCCTCCACTGTGCGCCAGGCATTTTACTGACTTACGACTATTTGACTAAACGCCGTGTCAAATTGAACCATTATTTAATTCATCATTTCCACTATCGCAACAGTAACTATGAGGTCTATTTAATTTTATAAAGAGCTTAAAAGCTTTTACTTTAGTTTAGGTACCTAGCGGTTAGTAGGTTAATTATAACAGTAAAATAATACTTGATGGGAGCGACCATACTCGCCGTACCCAAGTTGTTATAAAAATATTGATATAATCCTATTGGCCTCGTTTGAAAAGGACGGCTGATCGTTTTCTATTAATAAGAAATTACTTCGTTCACCGCTTTCAATCTAGTAAAAAGCTTAGTGGGGTAACTACTCACTAAGAACTTGCAATGAGGTACATGAGGTTATATCTATATATATGAAAATCAATTGCTGTTCGTTAGTCTCGCTAAAACTCGAAAACGGCTAAACGGATTTATCTTATCTTGGTCTTGAAATGTTCGTGGAGGTCTAGGGAAGGTTTAAAAGGTGAGAAAAGTTCGAATAGTTTTCGGGAAAACCCTAAAAACAGCCCTTTTCTTTTTTTTTCTCATATAAACGTTTTCTTAATAAAATTTAGAGTCAATTTGAACTTTATTGCTATTATATAAAGTTCACTGTTGTCTAAGCAACGTAGATGGTTCCTAAGAACGGGAACGGGAACGGGAACTTCAAACAACATTTGTCAATTGCGATACGAAGTTCGCCGGGTCAGCTTGTTATTAATATTATACGCACCGCGCTTCGCCTACTCCCTAGGTTAGGTGTTGTGCGGCTCAACGCTGAGACGGGGATCTATTTGCCCCCACATGGCACAATCTGCTGTTGATTGTTTTTTTGTTCTTTTTTATTCAATAATTGTGTTGTGCCTTTGGAGCAAATCAATGTTTTTTCTTTCTTTCTTTCTATATTACCCCTTAGTTCGATTAGCTTGGCGACACTAAAAATAAATAGATATTGATGGTCATTTCAGACAGCGCTATCTAGCCCTAATAAGTTAAACTTGTACTATGAGAACCAGATAACAGAAAGAATACCTACTTATTGTAACAGCCAGACTCGTAACAAACATTTCTACGTTCATTACACAAGGATTTCATAAAAAGTGAACTACTCATTATTACAACGGGAATTACTCACGTAAATGATAAATTGACAATTTATCATTTACGTGAGTAATTGTTTAACTGTGTTTAATTGTGTAACGTTTGAGCCTTCACCTTGTTCGATTGGCATCACACTGGAGCTCTACATAGCTTTAAGAAAAGGATCATTAAAAAAAAGGTAGACCCCAAGCCGTGTTTGTTGCCTGGTTCTTCTAGGCTTGGTCGCGTGGAATCGGCGTAGCTTCACCTAGTTCCTAAGACGTTTCAAAGTGATCCTTGTGATTTTATTGAAATAAATGATTTTTGAATTTGAATTTGAATTTGAATTCCCGTTGTTGTAATAATGTGTAGTACAACTCACGAAAGTTTTGAAAGTGAAATCAGTTGAACTAAGTACCTATATACTGTTTACAAACAGTCTTTAGATGGCTCAACTAGTGCTTATGTACTTTGTAAATATTCTGTAATATATTATTCTGTATTATGTTAAATATCTGTGAAAGATGAAATTTTGTTTTCGTTATGAATATTACCTACTACTCTAGGCGTTGCTTGTGTCTTCAGTATTCGGAAGTATTCGAAATACACCAGATATATCGAAAAAACCGGCCAAGTGCGTGTCGGACACGCGCACGAAGGGTTCCGTACCATTATCTATTAAAAAAAACTGCAAAAAATCACGTTGTTGTATGAAAGCCCTACTTAAATATTCATCTTATTCTGTTTTTAGTAGAAATTCCTAATCTGTAAACTGTCTAGCTATCACTGTTTATGAGATACAGCCTGGTGACAGACAGACGGACAGACAGACAGACGGACGGCGGAGTCTTAGTAGTGGGGTCCCGTTTTTACCCTTTGGGTACGGAACCCTAAAACTATTTATCGAAACACTATTCATCATGTGACCAATCAAACTTTCATTTGATCGATGATGGCAACCGATTTTGTAGGCGTGTACCAGTTTAAATCACAAAACGAAAGCATTAGTGAGCCTGTCGCCTGTGAGTAATTTCCCGTTGTTGTAATAATGTGTAGTACAACTCACGACAGTTTTGAAAGTGAAATATTCCTATATCTATTAGTAATTTATGTGTAGGTAAACCTACTGTGTAATTGACTTTTTTTTTTCTCACCTTTCAAACGAAGACCGTGTCATGCACACACTAGAACTTGTTACAGTATCTGTTTGGTGTTAGTTATGGTATTAGTTAATTATTATTATATCTATTAGTTACGGCTTGCTAGTTATAGTTACCCAGCTTACCAAAAAGAGCTACGCGCTACGTGACCATCACTCGTAGGTACTTGTAACTTACAAGACTCGTAATACTTAGAAAAGCTCTTGAGTTTTCACAAATATTTAGTTGTTATACCTAAATAACGCATAGAATATCTTTTGCAAGCATAACTTACTAAGGTTAAAAGTTTAGAAGCCCAACTAATGACTTCAGTTTATTTGTCATGAATAGTTGTAAGTTAGTTATAGGATATAAAAACTGGAACAAAAAGCTACATAGGCAAGTAGATACTAGATATCCAGTAGGTAAACAGGTAAATAAAATAGAAGGTAAGGAAAACGCATAAAGTTATGTGTGCGTTGTAAGAGAGAGTCTGTGTGTGCATGTAAGTAGGTAATTACCTATTCGCACTATCTAGAGACAATTAAATACAAGAAACATAATATATGCTTTCATTCACATTATTGTGAATGGATTCGGAGTCTTCAGGTCAAAGGGCATTAGCTGATAATAAATTGCACCGCCACATTAAACAAACGTCCGTCCGATCGTAAACGTAATGCAAAACGAGGATAAATTGTACAGGGCTGGCGTTGACAGCACGGCATTCGCCAATCGTTTTTTCGATCCTCTACACGCTGGCTTTCGCATGGACTTTTGTCCAACGGCTTCTGGTAGCCAAGTAAAGATATATGATATGAATGCGATAAGGCACCTATGATTGATGACTGGTAGTGAGCATCTCTGAAGCAATTTCATTTCTTTGATAGCTTTTATGAGAAGGCCAACCTGTTTCTAACCGACTTACAAAGGAGTTGTGCACCTTGCAGTTTGCTACCAACAGGAATAGCACTTAGAGTCTGGGTATTGTGATTGTGATACCATGGTATATACTCGTAGATACTGATAACCACGACGCAATAGACCTGGACTATGCGTGGGCTGTTTGGTGTATTTATCTATGTACTAGCTAACACGGCGAACTTCGTATCGCTGTAGAATTAACTCCCGGTCCCGTTCCCGTTCCCGTTCCCGTTCCCGTTCCCGTTCCCGTTCCCGTTCCCGTTCCCGTTCCCGTTCCCGTTCCCGTTCCCGTTCCCGTTCCCGTTCCGTTCCCGTTCCCGTTCCCGTTCCCGTTCCCGTTCCCGTTCCCGTTCCCGTTCCCGTTCCCGTTCTCGTTCCCGTTCCCGTTCCCGTTCCCGTTCCCGTTCCCGTTCCCGTTCCCGTTCCCGTTCCCGTTCCCGTTCTCGTTATAAAAAGTATCCTATGTCCGTCTCCTGGCTCTAAGCTACCTCCCCACAAATTTTCAGCCAAATCGGTTCAGCCGCTCTTGAGTTATAAGTGTTGTAACAAACCCGACATTCTTTTATATAGTAGATTGTAGATGGTATAAACATTAAATGTAATCATCCTGAAACTGTCGTTTTTCCCACTCTAAACAAAGCAAGGGTACATAAGGAAATCAATGAAATAGTAAGTACTACAGTAGATATCCTCTCAGATCTCCATGTGCTCAGATCTTTGAAGAAATCTAAAGGGGTTAGTCAGAAGCACGTCTAAACATGACATTTAGAAATAGTTCGATCCTATTACATTCGGATTGATATTATATTGTTAGAATGCCATATGGCTTCAAAAACCTACAAAACTACACATTATTACAACAACGGGAAATTGCTCACGTAAATGATAAATTGTCAATGAGGACACCGACAATGTTTCGATTCATCTAGAGAATCTTCTTCAGGGTGAGTGGACCATTAAACGCGCGCGCTACCCTGCTCTCATTGCCGTCTCTCACTCCTACAAAACTGCTCGAGAATTTTGAGTAAGTACCTAACTTTTATAGCATTTAGCTGCAATTTTCAGCGCTAATATAACTCGCGTGGAGTTTAGCTCCTGTCTTCAGCACTGCAGTTTGTTCAAAGTTTTATCACAACTTTTGCTTTTATCCAGTATAGTTTTGTTATTTATTTGTTTTGTACTTTTCACACGTCCTATTATGATTTAGTTTTGTAGTCCCGTTGTCTGTGTAATTTTTCCGTATTTTTTTAAGGATCTCTAATAATTAGAACTACTTTTTTATCAAATGGGTGTGACCTAAGTTACTCGCTAATAATGTAGGTTTTGATTGGTGAAATAATTTTTAAAACTGATCTTGTATTTTTTTATTTTATCCACAAACGTACAAATAAAACAAAATATTTTCGCTCTTTATAATATTAGTGTAACTGTAAAATTGATAAGATAATCTAATGGAAATAGCGAAAACTTATAGTATAAAACCGGTCATGTGTGAGTCGGACTTGCGCAAGCAGGGTTCCGTACCATTATCTATAAAAACGCCAAAAAAACACGTTTGTTTTATAGGAGCCCCACTTCAATATTTATTTAATTTTGTTTTTATTATTTGTTGTTATAGCGGTAACAGAAATGCATTATCTTTGAAAATTTCAACTGTCTAGCTATCACGGTTCATGAGATAATGCCCTGTGACAGACAGACAGACGGACAGCGGAGTCTATTGGTAATAGGGTCTCGTTTTTACCCTTTTGGTACGGAACCCTAAAAACGGAACAGTTTCAGTATAAAACCAAGAAAGGTTTTTGCAGTTTCTATTGGTAGATTGTTATCTACATCAATTCAATTTCAATCAATCTCGTTCGTTGAACACGTTTTGTTGTCCTCCATAAAATATATCGTACATTTTGAATTCAGGTAGGTAACTACGTTGATTTATCATGTTGGCATGTTCATGTTTAATCAAACGACTTCAACCTCTGGAAAACAAACTCTATCTAGGTATGCAATACAATCTCTTATAAAAGTACCTACTTACTTACCATTTATCAATAGAGCCAGTAGGTAATTCTTTTTATGGTACTTTATAACCGACTTTAAAAAAGGAGGTTCTTTTTTTGTGTGTGTATGTTCCTCGATTTCTCCGTAGACCAGCGAGATACTTTCGAAATAGAAATCATGAACACCTCGAGTTGACGTCATGAATTTGAACCAACTATAAGGCACAGATAACAGGGCCCCTGGATTTTTTCATTATGTATTTAAAAACACTACAATTTTTATTTATTAACATGAAGTCGGTTTTGTTTTTGAAACGTTATTATATCATACTAGCGACCCGCCCCGGCTTCGCACGGGTTTAATACATATAAACCTTCCTCCTGAATCACGCACAGTCACGGCGTCCGCTCCGCACAGTCAGTCTGCAAAGTTTCACACAACAACCGACATTACTTTTGAAAATTGTCATGAAAAAGAAGAAAATTTTAAGTTTAGTCAAATAATGACACACATTAATAAAATTCTGCGTTCGAGTACTTCATGTACCTGGCTTACGTTGAAAATAGCTGCAATTTTCAACCTCATGCAGTGACACAAACCATTTTTGCGTCAACACGGATAACCTCACGTAAGCCAAGATCCGCCGTACTGTAACATGACGTCATAGATACCTACTTGTACCTACAGCAGAATCTAATACCCGATGATTGATGAGAATCCGAATGATGGGTCACGCAATTTGCCATATTAATATATCAGGGACGATAATCCATCCTTGAACTAATGAGATGTCTTTGGATGTCTGGCATGTTATGTTAACAATTGTCCCGTCTTCGGCTTTCGAGATTTATTAATTTACTTGTAGTAGCTCCTGCTACGCTCTAATCTACTCGCACATAGTTTAGCTCCATAAGAGAGAAAGAGATAGCATATTCCATGCCACCCCGGTACCTAAGCCTGCATCTGACCTCATTCGTTTTCGTGCGCGCACGACTACCGCACGTAGTAAGAAATTATTTCTGATTAAACTCATCATGCCGAAAAGAAAGTGCAGTGACGATAAGGAAGAAAAGTGGCGTAATAAAATAAGGAAATATGAAGATAAATTAACTCAAAAGAGACGTCGCTATGAGTTTTCTAGTGAAGGTTTGTACTGAATTTTATTTCAATGTACCCGCCACCGCGGATTTTTTATTTTTCTTCTGATCTAATACGCGATATTAGACCGTAAAGTTTTTAAAGCTTCGAGTCAATACGAGATATTGACCAAAAGCAATTATGGAATGAGTTAATACGAGATATTAACCTTTTATTTTTTTCTTGCCGACTCAGATGATCAGGAGTTTTGTGATGAATCACCACCTCCATCATCCTGGCCCCCGCTATCGCCCACACGATCACTAGCATCGGTCGTGAGATCAATATGCGCCCCACTGGAAGCCGAGACACGACCCGTCCTGCCCCCGTCAGCACCACCTGCAGCGGAGGCGACCCCGACAGAACCCGAAGCAACTACAGAAGCTAATGATGTACTTCCTGTCGACCCAGAGTTTTTGCTTGCTTTGGGGACTTTTGAGGCCGAGTCGAATGAGTGGGGTCCAGATATATCTGAAGACCTAACAAAAAGATGGGAACCTATCCTTAAGGACGGGCTCAAAAAAGAGGTAAAGGAGGATTTATTGAAAAAATACCAATGTCCTAAAAACTGTCCAACTGTCCCACCCCCCATACTGAATCCAGAAATTAGCGCAATGTTAAATGAGTCTGCGCGAAACCGCGATACAAGAATTTTAAAAAAGCAATGTCAGCTAGCATGCGCTCTTACTGTGCTCGGTAAGACGATGTCCGATATACTCACTAAATCTATTGATATGCCGGCAATACTCCAAAACCTTTCCGATGCTACAAAGATTTTAGCAAATTCTCACTATTCAGAGACCGAAACCAGACGCTCTCTCGTGACACCTATGGTGGATAAAACATTTATCGAACCATTTAAGGATCGAAAACGGGACAGCCATTTATTTGGTGAAAAATTGAGTGATTTTATCAAGTCTTCGCGTGGCTTACAGAAGACAGGGAAACTTCTACAGTCTACAGCTTCTTCTACAAGTAATTTAAACTCCAAGACTGCCCCGCCGCGCGGCCGATCAAACTACCGCGGTGCGCGATACCAGAACCGCAGCGGTGCCGACGGGGCGAGAGCAACAGCGTCAGCGTACCGCCGCCGTCCGACAACGTATCAGCCGCCGTCCACCCGTGGGCAACGAGCGTCGACGCCGCCACCGACGGTGTCGCAGCGCTACAAACGGCCGGGAACGACGAAGCCGAAACAGTAACCTCACAGGTACATGCAGGTCGTTTAAAATATTTTCTAGAAGCTTGGAAAAATATTACTGACGACAAAGCCGTACTCGAAAGTATTACCGGATATAGAATTCCTTTCATTGGGTTTCCTATTCAGGACTCGGCATCTTATCCTAAATTATCTCTTCCAGAGAATGATAGGATATATATTAGAAAAGAAATAGCCCGTTTATTAAATGCCCATGCTATTCGTAGGTGTGAACCGTCTAGGGACCAATTTGTTTCAAGTATATTTTTGGTTCCTAAAAGCAATGGCGAAAAACGTCTTATTTTAAATTTAAAGAAACTTAATAAGTTTGTAGACGTGAGTCACTTTAAAATGGAAGACATTAGAACTGCGATTAAGTTAATTACTAAAGATTCATATATGGTAAACCTAGACCTCAAAGATGCATATTTTTTAGTGCCAATTTACAAAGATCATACAAAATATTTAAGGTTTTGCTTTGAGGATACTTTGTACGAATATTTAGTCCTCCCGTTTGGTTTATGTTCAGGGCCTCATGCTTTTACTAAACTTATGAAACCAGTATCTTCTTACTTGCGTTCTCAAGGTTATAAATCAGTCTTCTATTTAGATGACAGTTGTTATTTTGGCGATAGTTATGAGGATTGCTTAAAAAATCTTAATGCTAACGTTTTACCTGAAAATAAAACGTATATTAAAATACTTACCTGATCCAAAGTCCAATATATATATAGAGATATAGCTATCGTTTTGCGCTTCTTTTGTCCTTTTCCTACCAAAGTAATGCGTATCGCCTTCCTTTTCGCACACACACACACACCACCACACAGGCAGCGACTGTTCCATGACAGTCGATTTGTTCCTCATTAAAGGCTTGTTTTTGCGTTAACACCAGGCAGAATTTTAAAATATTGGACTTTGGATCAGGTAAGTATTTTAATATACGTTTTATTTTCAGGTAAAACGTTAGCATTAAAAGACTGTACCGTGATCCAAAGTCCAATATATATATAGAGATATGTTTGTTATCGCCTGGTGGTGGTGGTTGACGTCAATGTGACTATGAAATTAATAATGCTTGGATTTGCTTTATTTATTAAAAGTTTTAACGTAGGTAACCAGTTATAGTGCACCGAACGCACCTTCCAAAAATATTGAATTGTAGAAAATGAATATTAATATATATCTTGTGAAACCTCTGCAATTAGCACAACAGTAAATATAAATAAAATAAGTATTTACAATATACACAAGCCACTTCTAGATCAATTGATTGACAGAAGACTTTAGATAAGTATCTACTTCATCATGTCTCGACTAGGTATAGGCGAATATTGCTGTTTTCATGTTTAAAAGTTTAGATAAACAAAACATAAATAAAATGGTTTCTAAGAAAATAAGCAATAGGGTATGTGCTATTCATTCTCAATTTAACATTAAGATACCTACTTCCAATCATTCATTTATATAGCCTGAAAAGTTGGCGTTTGATTTAACGGTACCACTATTTGATTGTACCACAGTCTTTAGAATCATTCGGACAGCTAAAAATTGTTTACCTATTCTGCGATCTGAAATGCCTCTTGAGACTATTTTCAGCTAGTGTGTGCATGCCTGTAATTGGCTCACTTATTATTATAATTTCAATGCATGTTAATATTTAATGTATATTCAAATAAATGTGCTGTTGGCGTTGCCTCAATAAATAAATTAAATCATATTATATTATTCTGGCTTTTTTGATGCAACTGAAGCTTTAAAAGTATTAGGTGTACTACTAATTAATAATATTATAGTCGGTTTGGACTTAACTGTAACTGCATATACATATCTTTCGCCAATCGTTTTCAACAGATTTATCCAATAAAATTAATCTAAACTCTTATTATCTGGTTTTAAATTAAGCCACCAGCTAGACAGATGATAATCAGTTTTTTAAAACTGGTTATAAAGTTACAAAATCACTGTTAACAATGCAATTCTTAGAGTTTATACTAAGAGTTAAATCATGTACTCTTCTTCCAGAATATAGAAGTGAAATAGCTGTTTACTAGTTTTGATATTTACTACTAGGTCAACATCCTATAGAGGAGGTTTAGTCAAAGCTGAATATGATTACGGCTATCGATTTTAAGATTTATTTTACAAGTGAGTGGGTACCAAGCTGCTCAGTAAGTTATGGGTCACAAAGTTTAGACACCAAGTACATATATTTATGTATATGTACTTACTAACAAAATACGTGTTGTAGGACAGTTTCTTCTTGTAAAATAAATTTGCTAAAAACCGAGCTAACTCAGACCGGTGGGCGTACAGCTAACAACATTATCTGGTTCAGACCACTAGATCCACCTACTCCATGCTGGTTTATAAGTATTTACATTGGAAGGGCACCCGCTATCAAGAAATCTTTTAACTTTGTTGTGGTGTCCTACTACTGCACATTCTAAGGAGGATTGTCTGTCGAGACGTCCAGTAAGATGGTTGAATGAACCAAGGTGCTGCCGTTGCCCGTTCCAAAGGGCTGGATGCCAGAAAACTTTCTTACATCCTGGTGCAACTGAGGTATACATTGCGACAGTGATAACGATGACTTTGGTAATAAGAAAGGAGGAAGAGATACCCATGCTAACGGATAATACCATTTCAAAAATAACAGTGTATACACAAAGTAACTATAATGATAATCATAAAAATATTGTTTTATTTAACGGGTGCCATTCTGGCAGAGTTCGAAAGCGACGCAATCTGCAAGACGGACTGCTTTGGCGTTGTATACACTGGGAATGTGGTAGGATACTAGATCCATCTGATACATATTCGAAGAAAGAAAATATTTTGTAGGTCAAGTTTAACAAACCTTGCGACTTCAAACCTCCTTCATTGCATAAACAAGCAACAGCTGTTTTGTTATTTGATTGCAGGCGTTTTAAAAATAGATAGTAAGTTCGGACCTTGCTCTTAAAAATTTCAGGATTACAAGAAGCTGCAGTATTCATGTTCGAATGCAAATTTTATTCTGCAACCAGCCAATACTCTGACAACTCCATGTTGTCTCTTAAAGCACCCATGCTAATATCTAAAGCATTTCGTTACAATAATTTGTGCGCAAAGAGGGAAGAGTATTTAGGAATAACTTCATAAATGATTAAACCACCAAATTATTGTTTAGATTCAGAGAGACAAAAATATGGATTGTGGTAAATACCCAACCTTTATAATGAATAATACGGCTACCGAGTTGAATTTTCCCTAAGGGATGACGAAACTTGCGAAATGCATCACCTCCATTATCCATCATGCACATCATGGCTTTGAAAGTTGACACGTTTCAAAGTGCCATTTTCTATCTATTTGCTATAAGATGGCTGTCTTTATCTAGCAACATTTTCTCGGAGATAAACTTATTGTTTAGCTAAGGATTCTATATGACGCTCAGGCATAGTACGGATTTTAAGAAATTTACTTCCCAACCTATATATTTCAGCACATTCAGCGTTATGGCAACGTGTTCTTTTAGAAGAATGAGTCTAGAATAATATTTGTAACAAATAATCGTCTTGCTACATACCTATACCTACACCAGAAGTCTGATTCCGTTTTTGGATGAGCATCTGTACCCATCTACTTTCCAGACGTTTAGGGTTATGATGCAGAGTTTAGCTCGAAGAGCAGACTACTCATTTCTATTACTTCTTGGCGGTACAAAAGACATAGAAACCATCTGCGGATTTCGTTAATTGGTACGTGAAAGTAGGTACCTACCATCCATGAGAGATCTATTATTGCAAGACAATTGTTTGGCTGCAAGAATGATAAGGTTTTGTGAACATTGATCAATCTGAATAGTGTCAATACAAAACGGATCTAGCAATCTCAGAAGGAATATTAGTTTATAGACACGCTGTTTCGGTAACTGCCACAATATGAAACGGAGAGATGGTCATTTTCTCTGTTAGAGCCGACATTATCATTTAGTAGGTTGCCTGCCTGCTGTTGTATAGATGGAAGGGCAGGTTGATTCAGAATGGGATACGGGACTTACCTACCAACCCAAAATAATCTTGAGAACGTAACTGGTGCGCCCATTTCTATACGTTTTTTACCGATCTAGCTGGCCGGCGCGGCGTGGGAAAAACTCGGTGAGTCAATATTTCCAGTTATTTCTCCTATCCCGGTGGGATGAGGGAGAAAGGTGTCGCCCATTTCTATACGTTTTTTACCGATCTAGCTGGCCGGCGCGGCGTGGGAAAAACTCGGCGAGTCAATATTTCCAGTTATTTCTCCTATCCCGGTGGGATGAGGGAGAAAGGTGTCTGTAACGTGTACCTCTTTGCGCTGCTTGACGGTCATTATTCCGACGACCTCTTGTTGAGGTTGTTAATGTGAGGCGGACTCTACCCCGAAAGGGCCTGTTAGAGTTCATAGCGCTATGAGGTTTGAGTCAAATTCTGATTTTAATGACTTCTAGAATGTACTCGCAGTAAGCGCAGTATTTAGACCAGACTGCGTAGCAGGAGCGTGGTCATTCGAAAGAGGCCAAATATTACCATAAAATAAAATCTAAAGAAACCGCGAGTTTATCAGCTTCTTATCAATTACTGCATGAAGGTATTATTCGTAAAAAACTTTTATGTAAGATCTTTTACTGTAGGACAACATTGGAATGTTGAAAAACTTTAGCTCTGTGGCCGAAAACCAACTGAAGAGCACCATTCAAGATTTTTGACATTATCTCCGGTTACAGATATATCTTTGACCCTCTTATGGATTTATACCCTCTTTTATCCCCTCATAGTTTAGGTCAGGGTTAACATTGTCTAAGATAAAAAATCAAAGTTCTCTTTGTTTTACGAGCGTAATAAACGCCGCAAATGCTAAGTATATCAGAATTGTGAGATACCAGGCGTGCGAGATGTATCAAATCGCTTAACTTTCTCGTTAGGCTGTTCAATTAAACCGAGGGTATGACGAAACTATTTTTTCGAATGAACTAATAATCTGCTGTTCGCATTCGTTTAATCTTTGAACGCTTTTTCAATTGAAATACAATGAAGAAGTTTATCAGGGTTCCTTAACTTCTTTCCAATTGAAAGAGAGAATTGGAGTTTCAATTTTTTACAGCCATCGTAACCATCGTGGTTGTCATTGTACAAGTTACCGCTAACATCATCATCAATACAAACATAGGTATGATAATTTTAACCTTTGGGACTAAAATTGCATTGTCCACTAGCGAGCTTTGATTTAGGTTCACTTTGACTGCAATCAGTTTATCAGATATATATTCTGAGAATGTGTAAGATGTCTACGTTTGTTGCGTCGATAACGACAATAACGTTTAGGAGAGGACATGTTAGAACTACCTACTACCTTGATGGCTCAAGGTCATCATTTTTAGATGAGAATCGTAAAGGCAATTTATTCTGTCACTTCTGATTCTCATATGCCTTAGATCCAAAATGAATCGTTATAGTTACTTAAATCCAAGTCTTTTTTGCACGTGAGCTAGATAAATAGTTAATTTGAATCTGAAAATAAGCTTATTCTACTTAAGTCGTATGCTGTAATAAAATATAGGTCTACCCTCCATGAAAATAAAAACAAGAATAAATGAATAAGATGATTTCAGAAAAGGCGATGAACTCCACTAAAACAACATGAAAACCATAAAAATCGATAATATCGAACGGTAGATAAGAATAAGTAGGTATAAGATGGTCTTAAATAAAAAGGCGATGAACTTCATAAGTACACACACGAAAAAACATAAAATCAATAATATCGAACGGTAACACCGTTATATTTTCAGCGAACGATCAGCAAGCTCTTAAACGAAACACGAAATTTATAGGTACCTTCAACATTCGACAATTCCTGTCGTGGAGGAAATAACTGTTGGAAAATCAAATATATACGGGACTAAGGTACTAACTGCACTGCTGTTCAAACACAATTTCAAATTACTTTCACTAAATTCAACACAAAATCATTGTAAAATGAACTGATGAAGATAAAAAGTTTATGAAGGTAGATTAGTAAACTTTTTTGTGGAATTTTGTGATGTAACAAGAAGATGTAATCGAAGAGATCGATTGGACCCTTGTACAAAATAACAAATTATTAGAATTTGATAAAGAATTAAAGAATATTTGTATTATACATTAGCACTTACCAGTGCACGTCTGTTCGAAGCGAAAACAACAACGTCAATGAGGAACAAATCGACTGTCATGGAACAGTCGCTGCCTGTGTGGTGGTGTGTGTGTGTGTGCGAAAAGGAAGGCGATACGCATTACTTTGGTAGGAAAAGGACAAAAGAAGCGCAAAACGATAGCTATATCTCTATATATATATTGGACTTTGGATCACGGTACAGTCTTTTAATGCAACAATTAAATGTCTTACAAATCTTGGATTTGTAATCAACTTCAAGAAAAGTAATATTGTTCCAAGTAAAGCCTGTGATTTCTTGGGATTTGTTTTAAATTCGGAAGATATGACTTTAGAATTACCAGATAAAAAGAAGACGGATATTCTTTTGCGTACCAATAAAATGCTGAATACAGCAAACATATCAGTTCGTGATTTTGCCCGTTATTTGGGCACTCTTACTGCAGCTTGCCCTGCTGTTGCATATGGCTGGGTTTACACAAAATTTTTAGAGCGCACTAAATATTTGGCATTGTTACACAACGACGACTATGACACAAAGATGAACATTCCATCTTATACACGCGATGATCTTTTGTGGTGGAAAGGATCTATTCTAAGTGCAAAAAATCCAATTAGACAGAACAATTTCGACCTTGAAATTTATACCGATGCTTCTTCTATTGGCTGGGGCGCAGCATGTGAAGAAGAAAAAATCGGTGGTTCTTGGAGTAATAAAGAACGTGCCCATCACATAAATTATCTGGAATTACTGGCAGCATTTTTTGGGCTTAAGTCATTTGCTAACTCGCGTAATCAATGTCATATATTATTACGTATTGACAATACGACGGCTATTGCCTACATTAACAGAATGGGCGGGGTGCAATACCCACATCTTAATGACATTGCTCGAAAAATTTGGTTGTGGTGCGAAAAACGAAAAATTTACTTGTTTGCTTCTTATATTAGATCTTCTGAAAATATTGACGCTGATTTTCAATCCAGAAATATCGACACTGAATGGGAATTACACACCAATGCATTTAGATTTATTATTAAAAAATTTGGAAAACCAGAGATAGATCTCTTTGCTTCGAGATTGAATGCAAAATGTAGGAAATATATCTCTTGGAAAAGAGATCCTAACGCTTACAACGTAGATGCTTTTACAATAAAATGGGATATGTTTTTTTATGCATTTCCTCCTTTTTCCCTTATATTAAAGGTATTACAAAAGATCATTACTGATCAGACTACGGGCATAGTTGTGGTTCCAAATTGGCCGTCGCAACCGTGGTACCCCGTTTTTAAATCTCTTGTTGTAAACGAAATACAAATATTTCCACCTGATAGATATTTACTTTCCTCTAATTTCAGGGAAATCCACCCTCTTCACCAACGGCTTTCCCTGGTGGCGAGTGTGTTATCCGGCAAGCCTTCATTAGACAACAAGTCCCTCAGTCAGCAATGACTGCGATTCTTGCATCTTTGTCGAATAGTACTAAGTCTCAATATACTTCTAGCTTTAAACTATGGTGGGAGTACTGTGATACTAAACGTATAGATCCATTTGATATTGAGGTTTATGACTTACTAGACTTTCTAGCAAATTGCTTTAAGAAAGGGTCCTCATACGGGTCGTTAAATAATCATCGTTCAGCTTTATCCCTTATTTCTAAAAATAAGGTGGGCCAAGATGAACGAGTTAAAAGGTTTCTCAAGGGTGCCTTTAAAATTAAACCTAGCTTCCCTAAGTATAACACTACGTGGAATCCAAATGTTGTGCTGGATTATCTTGCAAACATGTATCCAAATAACTCCTTGAGTTTAGAACAGCTTACTAAAAAACTCGTAGTTTTGTTAGCTTTGTCTACTGGGCAAAGATGCCAAACATTATCCTTGATTAAAACCACAAATATTCATATTAGCACTGAAAGAATTATAATTCCTATCACAGATATGATTAAAACCTCAGGGATAGGCCGATCTCAACCAAGGTTGGACCTACCATTTTTTATCCAGCGCCCATGCGTCTGTCCAGCGGATACACTGGTATCCTATATAGCTATGACTTCGGCTAATAGATCAAGCCACAATGACCGGCTTATATTGACCATTAGAAAACCTTACCATCCTGCTTCATCACAAACTCTAGGGCGATGGATAAAACAAATTCTTGCAACTAGTGGCATCGACACGACGGTATTTAGTGCGCATAGCACTCGTCACGCAACAACTTCTGCTGCACAACGAGCAGGCATTAGTGTCGATGTTATTAGAAAGACTGCTGGCTGGTCAGATCAGTCAGCAACTTTTGCGAATTTCTATAACCGACCATTAATTAATGATGGTTCAAACTTTGTTAATGTGCTATTTAATAATACCTAACAAGTAATTATCTATTAAGGTTAACCTTTATAATAGTTGGTTTTATTTTGTATTCTAGAATACATTTGTTTTTTTCTTTTTTCTTTTATTTAATATACATTTTGATGATTTGAAAATTCATTCAATTTTGTTTTTATTTTTTAATTTATTCTCCAACATTTTGTTATTCTCTGAACATCCTACAAGTAAATTAATAAATCTCGAAAGCCGAAGACGGGACAATTATATGATCAAACGAACTTACCAAGTGACGTTCGATCTTGATTGTCCCGTCTTCGGCGAAGAGATTTAAGGTCCCTCCCAACCCCATGAATACCCGAAACATCAATGTTGGAGCTCTTGACTTATTCTCTGAACTAAATGAGGTCAGATGCAGGCTTAGGTACCGGGGTGGCATGGAATATGCTATCTCTTTCTCTCTTATGGAGCTAAACTATGTGCGAGTAGAGTTAGAGCGTAGCAGGAGCTACTACAAGTAAATTAATAAATCTCTTCGCCGAAGACGGGACAATCAAGATCGAACGTCACTTGGTAAGTTCGTTTGATCATATAATAAAATATTACAACTAATATATTAGAGAGGGTGTAGAACTGTAGAGTTAAAAAAGCGGCCAAGTGCGAGTCGGACTCGCGCACGAAGGGTTCCTTTTGGTGACACGTTTGGTGTATGGGAGCCTTACTTAAATATTCATTTTATTCTGTTTTTAGTATTTGTTGTTATAACAGAAATACATCATCTATGAAAATTTCAAATGTCTAGCTATCACGGTTCATGAGATACAGCCCTGTGTAGACAGACGGACAGCGAAGTCTTAGTTATAGGGTCCCGTTTTTACCCTTTGGATACGGAATCCTAAAAAACAAAATATATCAAGAGCACGTATGAAGTTTTGTTTCTTTATCTGTCTACCCTAAATTTGAAAAAAGTTAGAGCTCATATCGTACTTCAAGTTTTACATTTTTAGAGCTTCGTTTAAAAAGTAAAACGGATACATTTTGAGCCTGACCAGAGTGTCGTCCGACATCTAATTTCCTTTTATATTTCAGATGGACGGTTTTGGGTCACTTGGACGTATTTCTCTTCATACAATCATTTGAATATTGGAATTGCATATTCTCATTTCATGCATAAAGGCATACTGAGTATGCATAGCAAATGAGACTCGATGCACACTCTCATCTAAGCCCCAAGAAGGATTTATTTATACCTTATTTAGAATATAGTTTCACCCACTGAGATGCATGACTAAGTAGGTAAGTCAAATTAGTGTTTCTTTAAGGGGCTCCCAGTCGACGAACGATTGCTCTTTTTCGAAACGAAAAAAGAAATACTTCTGAACAAGCCACATCTCCTATTTTTATAAGTATTTTACTTTAGGTTCCTACCTAGATTTCTATTAAGCTGAAAACATAATAGCAGAAACTTTTCACGATAAAGATATTATTTCAAAATGATACGTTTTAGAATTTATGATCGAAATATTTTATATAGGTACCTACTATTAAAATTAACTTGTGATTTATTGTTAAAGATGGGTAATATGTAGATCTAGATTTCTATTAGAATAGATTTTTGATAAGTAATTATACATAGTTTATATCATTAATTTATTCGAAAAGCTAAGGCGGACCACGCGCCGACGTGTGTTTGTCGTCATTGCAGCGGTCGGTAGGATTATTTATCGAAGTGATTAAAGATGGGTACATCTTTATTCACATATACTATACATTATAAAATAGGAGATGTGGCTTGTTCAGAAGTATTTCTTTTGGTACCCGTTCATTTTACCGACAAACGTTTCAAAACTCTTCATTACAAAACCAACGTTACGGAACCCTTTCTTTTCTCATCTCAACTTTCCGCAACTACATCACTACATAAATAATTCACTTGGCAAACGTATTATTACAAAACTATTAATTTCATAACTCATCACATCATAAATAATTAATATCGCATAGTATTCATCACGCAAATGTTCAGTTCAAAACATATTATTTCAAAAACATATCATATCATAACTATATCAATTCATAAGCCAACACTTCGCTTACCAACGTTTCCCAAATGCAATGATTCGAAAACATATTTTATTAAAAAAAAATACTTAATTTACGTGTATTTACTAGTACTAAGATGTGATATGCATGGTTTAATATTGAGGTAAAATAAAATAAATTGCACAATATTTCGAATCAACTAGTTTTATTAATGTAGTGCCTATGCAAAAAACATCACCACCACAAACGACACTGTCGGTTAGGTTAGGTTAGAACTGTGACCCGCCGCACGAGCCGAGCGAGCGAAGCGAGCGGGCCGCGGCAGCGGCCGGCGAGTGCCAGTACGGAAATGCTGTTTTTTTACTAGTTTAAAGTAATTAACTTTAGAGGCCATTTAATCATTTACCATTACCTCTTAATATTTAGTACCTAAGATAATAAAATGTATAGAATTAAAACTTACCTGTAAATTATTTGTCCAAGATGGAAATTACAGCCGTGCAGGATTACATTCTCAAAATTTTACTTCAAGCTATTTATGGCAGCTTTTTCAAAATCTAATATGCAAACTTTTGGCTTGATTTCAATGTTATTTTCTGCTGCATATTCCACCATCATTTCAAACATTATATCGGACGTCTTTTTATACGTTTGTTTATTATTAAATGATATATTTGTAAAAAAACACATTTGTCATAAAAAATGTTTGTAGAATAAACTATATGCGAAGTAAAATGTTGTGATGTTATACATTTGCGTATTAAAATGTATGCGAAATAAAATGAATCGAAGAGTTGAGTTATGAAACGATGCATTTGCGGAACGATGCATTTTTGAAATAAATAGTAGACGACTCGCTGAGTTGCAAAATGATACATTTACGGAATTATATATTTGTGGAATTAATAGAGTACGAAACGTTGGTTTTGGAATGAAGATTTGCGTAACGTTTGTCGGTGAAACATTAGTGAACCATTTCTTTTTTCGTTTCGAACAAAAACAATCGTCGACTGGGAGCGCCTTAATGTTTTGTCTGGTTCTGTCAAAAACTTACAACAAACATATAACCACCGGTAACCTTACAACTCCCTGCCTGCCTGTTTTTTTCGCCCCACACTGACATGAGATTCGACATCATTTTTATCGCAATTTTATTTCCTATTTAGGGTTTCGTACCCAAGTAGTGGAACGGAACCCTTAGTGCGACTTTGTCCGTCTATCTGTCACGTCAGATTACTTCAGCAACTACTAAAGCTTTCGAATTGAAATTTGGAACACGACAGAGCTACTTACATAATTGCCGATAAATGTTCAAAATATGTACATCAAAAAACTTAAACTATTCCAAAAATATTCCAAAAAATATAAACACGAGCCTTATCGTCGCCTGTGATTGATGGTGCATGGACTTGCCCAGATGTTGCTTGTTGAGTGTCCAGACTGCACAATTTCATCTCGTAACCACAAAATAATAGGCCGGTAGACCGTGAATCATATTTTACTTCGTGTAGGTAAATGTAAAAATGTACGAGTGAACGAAAGAGCAGAGCAAATTTTAGTCAAACTTGTTTGGTAACACTACATAATCAAGCGGCGATGGGCTTGCAACCTGTCGTATGGATTGCTAAAAATGTGGGCACGTGCCAAATGTAATGTTTGGACGCCTCTGATTATAGAAGTAATTATTACTGTTAGTTATTTGTTATACAAGAGTGCAGTACAAAGTTGCTTTTTAACCGCGTGTTCAATTTTGATGACCGAGCAAGCGAAGGATTCTAATTTGATTCGATTGGTGCAATGGTGTCATGTAGCACCTGGTTTTGTACCCTTGTGTACTCTTCAACGGCCAAGTCACACAACATTCTATAATAATAAAGAAATCGCAGTAAAGAACCTCAGACTTGACACGACTTTGTCTAGATTTCATTACTTTTTAGAGATAAACAAGCAGCTCCATCGAGACTTGGCTAGTTTTTTACAGAATGTTTTTGGTGGGATGAAACTTTACAGTAATATAGAATATGCATCAGAATAACAAATAGGCTACTTTTTATCCAGATACCACCCGTGCGAAGCCTAGGCGAGCAGCTAGTAACTAAGGTGACGACTTCTGTGGTGGGCGAGTGCCAGGCAGAGACGCAGGGGTGCGGTTTTGATCGAAATATTTGTTCTTTGTCTAACTGAATGAATGAATGAAAATGCCAATTATAAAAACATACCTACTCATACACGTAGGGTACCTAATCGTATTTTCTGAACAGGGAAAACGAAATACTAGTGTGTGACTAGTATTTCGTTCTTGTTTTTGTTATAACTATGACAGATCCAAGGATTATATAATACAATTACTAGCACTTAATATTATAAATGCGAAAGTTTGTGATAAGGCTGCTATGTTTGTTCCCTAATCAAAAATAAACGACAAAACGAATTAAGATGAAATTTGCTGTAGTATGTAGATAAAAAATCTAAATAAATAAAGGACTTATAATACGAAAAACAACCCTTAAATGATAAAAAAACGCAAAATGAATGATTTTGGTACAGATGGCGTTGGTGTGCAACAACTCTGACATCACAGACTAAAAACATTTAGTCGTCATAGCAACGCTGTTTTGACTAATGAATGGTACGCATTCTACCAAAATTCGTAATTTATTTTATCAGTACAAGGTTTGTAGGGAATAAATTGGAAGCTGCCTGAAATTGCTTTTTCCTATGTGATTATTACGAACAAAATTGACAGAACAACGTTTGTCACGGGTCGGCTAGTAGGTAATAAGTAAATCATATCAGACTACCAAAGCAATGTTTACAGGGCAGCACCTAATAAGCTATCATGAAGTGGTTTGACTTATGTGGTTTACCTGTAGGAATCTGTTTTATCCAATATAACGTATGAAAACCACCGTTGGCTCTCTAGCAACTAGTGTCTGCTGAGGCAACATATGATTAATGGCTCCTAGACCACCCAGACATATGAGTACAAAGATGAAATTCATAACACACTGAATGGAGGCAGTTCAAAAAAATATCATAAATCATTATTGTAGTTTTGTACTATTTATTTATCTTGTAAACTTTTTCTTTCACACATTTTCGAGACATAAAAAACAAGAGAAACGTTTTAATAAAATATAAATATTGGTGCACATTTCACCGTCTAGTCCCAAAATAACAAAGGTGTGAACTACATAACTGAAAACAAAAGTTAACTGTACTTTTTTAATGTTGTAAATACGCAAGATACATTATACAAACATGTTCTGAAGAACATAGATGTTTGTTCTGTGTGTGAACACAAATATTTGTCCTGGCTGGGGATCGAACTCACACAACCGTGCAGAAGGCAGAGCCGAGACAATCAACAGATCTATGTATCTATGATCTATGTATATCTATGTATCGTGTGTAGAGCCAATGAAGGGCTTCCTAGTCGTGTCTTCGAGGACCCAGACAACCTTTAACTTCTCTGTAACAATAGGGCTGTCGCTCTTACATGTACTCTTAGGGTGAGTTTTCCTCTACGCAGAGCTATGCGAAGTTGTGCGAAGTGGACCAAACACAGCGCTTGACATTTTCAAACTTGAATATTTGAGCGCTGTCATTGGTCAGTTTCGCAAAGCTCCGCACAGCAGGGCTATTTAGTAAAAACATGATTATCATGTCATGATGTTGAATGCAATACCTAATGTTAGAGAATACCTAATCTTTACATTTTTCATAGTAACTATTCACTGTTTATGCACCAATACCTACGCTTTTACGTAGGTATTGGTTCCTAAACAGCATAAAAAGTGTAGGTATTATGGCATTCAGTACCAATAAATATTGGTATGAATATCATAAAATAATAATCAGTTTTTACTAATACAGCTCCTCGTAGGTGAAAACTCACCATTATTGTGCGGTTGTAGACCTCGTCGCGGCGTCTGGGGTTAACGAAACGAATGCATTAAAAAAAAGGTTTCTACATAGTTTGGAACATAATTTTTTAGCTATAAGTGCAATGATTAGGAAAGAACTCAATATTTTAGAAAAATCTTAAAACCTTTTTAGTGTCTAAATGTTTTTATAATAATTAAAGAATTTATGTTATATGCATAATAAACAAAAATTTCTATTATATTTATATATATTTTTAAGATTAGTCTAAGTAGGTAATTATTAGATTAATAGATTGTAGTGCCCTAGCGGGGTCCACTTTGAGAAACTCTGTGATACCATAAGACCATTGTAACCAACTGGAGCAATAAAAAAATGAATATGAATATGTATGATGACATTTCCAAAATTGATTTGATTGAGTAATGGTTTTATAGGAATGAAATGTTCTTTATTGTGGTATCTAAGCAATTCATCATCATCGTCATCTTCTTGCCCTTATCCCACTTAATGTGGGAGTCGGCATAACATGTTATAAAAGGAATTGGCTTGGTGTGTTTTCCAACCGGCTGCTTGTCTGACGGCAATTACAGATAATTAATGTGCCTATGTAAAAGAAAAATAGGACCACGACTGAAATCCCCAAGTACGGTAGACATCCTCTCAGATCTCCAGACGTTTAGATCCTTTGAAGATGTCTAGTGGGGTTAGTCAGAGGCACGTCCAAACATTATATTTGGCACATGCCCACATTTTGCAGTAGTTAGCATTCCATATGTGACAACTTAAGCAAGCTCATCGCCGCTTATAAGAATACTAACTGGTTTCCTCAAGATATTTTCCTTCACCGTTTTGTGCACGTGTTTCTGATGCGCATATACTTTATCGAACAGAAAAATCCGTTGATGCCACGACCTTCAGATTTAAAGTCGAGGTACCACTCGGCCAACATTGCATACTGCCTTGTCTTTGTTATATTGAAGTTTGAGACAACCCTATGAGTGTTTCAAGTTTACGGTCAAAAGCAATGAGCTGTTCTTTCTGTACTGGTTGCTTTTGACGTCATACCGGAGTACAATCAGCCTCACAAGTATCAACCGTAGTTTTAAATAGAATAGCGTAATTTTCCTTAGCTTGGTACAAGTCTAAAACAAGTTAATAGGTTTTAGGACTGGGTAATATAGCTTTTTCTGAGAATCGTATCTGAATCAGATATCGATTTTCAATATCGGATTTCAAAACTATATATTTCAATATATAGATATTGTGAGTAGGTATACGTGATTCATACGATATCGTATTGTAACACCGAATCGAATATCATAGTTCGATGCGAATCGATATTGTACGTTTTATAAAACTATATTTGGAGTGAATGCATATATGCTTATATGCTTCATAATTTTTCCAGGCTTAGGACTCGCTGCATTCTTATACATTTTTAAGTACTAATATCTAGTGATATTGTAATAGGTATGCTATCAAAAACAATAACATCAATACAATAACATCTTCAGAATGCTGTTGGGACTGCCTCGATTCTGCAGCGCATCGGGCATATTCGCGGACGCTCGGGTAGATGGGTTCGCAGCGATTATGCGCAAACGAATAGCGTCATTACTGGGCAGAGTGAGAAGCAGTCACAACAGCATACTGAAATTAATATCTGAGAAGTACGATTGCCCCATACTTCACCATTGGGTCAAAACTGTAATACCTAATTGTTAATTTTAATTTGTTTTGTTTTCTTATTTTATTGTGTATATTTGTGAAATTTTATGGACCTAGTTGTCTGCAATAAAGAGATTTGAATTGAATTTGAAAAACATAACACAGTAACACAAGACAGTAATTTTAGGACATACATACTTACATACATACAAAGGAGATATAAAATTCTCGTTCTTTTTATTCGCTCGTTCAATGATTTTCTTTGCTCATTTAAACTGAGGTTTGTGATAAATACTTATTTACTTTAATTTATTGTTTGGGATGAATCATTGTTTGTTTTGGACTAAAAATAAGTAATAACAAATTCATCAAGAATCAATTCATCCTTCCTGTATATTCCCGCATCATGACACAACTTCATTTACATAATATTGTTTACAATTTAAATAGGGCAATTACTTAGTCATATGACAATTTGTCGTTTGTCGAAAATCCCCAGCTAACATTTAGAAAGATACCTATCCCTCTATCTGCCTTATATTTATGAGGAGGCCATGGAATATCACATCTGTGAGAAACGTATTTTCCCGGAAAGATTTCTTTGACCACTGGTGTTTCAAGTCACATTTAATGTAAAGCATTTTATTTTTCATTTTATGGCGTCTGCCATCTACTGCGGAATGGGCATTAGACATTTTTAAGAATCCGAGTGCCTGGGATTAAAGTCATGATTTTATCTATGGGGGGGTGAGGGTTCTTAAATCCGTCCACAAACGCCGGAGTAATCGCGTAACACACAAAAAAACATACAAGCGACTTGAGAACCTCGTCCTTTTTGAAGTCGGTTAAAAAGACAGCGCTAATCTTCTCTCCAACATGGCTAAAGATACAGTAGTGAATACATATGAAACTGTGTTTATATATTTATCTAAATATATAAAGCTATTGCGTTATGACTGGCTGACTGACTGATCTATCAACAGCCTGAACCACTGGTTCTAGAAACTTGAAATTTGAAGGCTGTATTCTTTTTGATGTGTAGGGTGCACTAAGAAAGGAATTCCCGAAATTAAAAGAACCCGTAAAGAGGCGGCGAAAATAACTTTACGTGAATGAAGTCGCCAGGATTTCCATTAGTTTGTAGATAGAACTCCAAAGAGACTACTTTTCCCATAAATCTCCTTAATCCAGACACATCTTTATCAAAAGGTTTGCGATCTCTAATTAGGGCGCTCTCACGCTGGTTGTGGGCGTTTAAACAACATTTTATTTTTGTTATTTTTCAAACTATCGTGATTATTAGACATAACTATAGATTTACTGACTGCCTCCGCTTCTCGACGGTAGCACCGTATTCTTCAGTCTACCATGGCTATTGTAACATAGCCGAAACGTCGGGAAAATAAATTTTATTTTTAAATAAACATTTATATTGAAAAAATAATATTAAAACGACTATTTTTAAACAACATAGAATATAGTATTTATCTATCTGTTAAGTTAAGCAAAGGTTTTGTAACAGGTGATATTTATTTCTAAACTAGCGACCCGCCCCGGCTTCGCACGGGTTTAATACATATAAACCTTGCTCCTGAATCACTCTATCTATTAAAAAAAACCGCATCAAAATCCGTTGTGTAGTTTTAAAGATATAAGCAAACATACATACAGACATACAGACGCGGGAAGCGGAAAGCGACTTTGCTTTATACTATGTAGTGATTATTCATATTTAAATAGACAAAACGGGAAATATTTAGTTGTTGTCAATCAAGCATCACAACTGTCACTAATAAAAACGGACCGTAGACGAAGAATTGTAATAACTATAGATTTTAAAGATGTTGGTTTGCTATACTTAATTATTGACTGCCAAAATTGAAATGACCTAAACCGGGGTAGGCACCACAACCGGGTCTTTGACCCCATGGTAGATTGTAGAATGAAGATAGAACTATACGTTTGTCGACCTATTAGCGCCTTTCATCTAGTAAATTTAGACAAATTGTGCCTTTAATTTTCCCTAACTCGCTACTTTGAGAAGACTAATTACTTCTTTGTTGTGTGATGAACATAGATGTTTGTTCTGTGTCTGGGTGTTAATATCGTATGTATAATAAGTATGTATTTACAAAAAAAAGTATATAAGTATTCTATCAGTTATTTGGTTCCCATAGTACAAGCTTTGCTTAGTTTGGGGCTAGATGGCGCTGTGTGTAAAGTCCTTCAATATTTATTATTATTATTATTATCTTTCAAATATTTTAACTATAAATGGTACTCATGATCATGGTGATCCACTGTGCTAAATAGCCAGCTCTCTGATCACGCGTCGCTAATCATCGTGAAGAAACCAGTTAGTATTCTTATAAGCGGCGATGGGCTTGCAACCTATCACGTATGGAATGCTAACTACTGCAAAATGTGGATGTGCCTCTGACTACTCCTTTTAGACATCTCCAAGGATCTAAGGGCCTGGAGATCTGACAGAATGTCTACCGTACATGGAGATTATTTATTTATTTTTTATTTGATGTCTTGTTTCATTATAAAAACTTCATAACTATGAACGAACAAAGCTATTTTTAAGCAATTTTTTATATATATTAAATTATTCTTAATATCACCTCAGTATTAAATGTACTGAAATTAATTTTAATTTTTTAATTGGTATTTATATCTCATAAGCATATTTTTTGTGTTTTCCTCATTGTTTATTCCTAAGAAATGTTTCAGAGGAGAGATAAAATGATTTCTATATAATATTTAGCTATTGTTGTCCAAACAGCGATTCAGATAAGATGAACGAAATTACTTTGATGTTAACGAACTTGTGATCAGGGGATCAATTCTGCTACGGCGTAGCAATTATCGTAGATCGTAGCGAGTTGTAAATGCTTTGTGAGATAGATTGGGGCTAACATAACGTTTGTGGTAATTATTTCAAAGAGCTCTCGCAAGTAGGGCTGCCATCTCTAAAATTTGCCAACCAGGACAAGACACGTGAAAACCCCGGATTTTAGAGCCCAAAACCAATTTAAAGCTTAATTATTTCACAAACAGCTCCC
Source organism: Hydriomena furcata (assembly GCA_912999785.1). Taxonomy (NCBI): domain Eukaryota; kingdom Metazoa; phylum Arthropoda; class Insecta; order Lepidoptera; family Geometridae; genus Hydriomena; species Hydriomena furcata. The sequence goes on from OU538826.1 coordinate 3,435,879, forward strand.
TTAAGGCCCTGTATGTCGACGATTGCTCTTTTTCGAAACGAATCAAGAAATACTTCTGAACAAGCCACATCTCTATTTTTATAATGTATAGTATATGTGAATAAAGATGTACCCATCTTTAGTCACTTCGATAAATAATCCTACCGACCGCTGCACGTGGTACTGATCTATGGGCGGCGCGTGGTGGGCCTTTGCTTTTCGAATAAATTAATGATATAAATTATGTATAATTACTTATCAAAAACCTATTCTAGTAAAAATCTAGATCTACATATTACCTATCTTTAACAATAAAACACAAGTTGATCCTAATAGTAGGTATCAAAGTATTTCGATCATAAATTCTAAAACGTATCATTTTGAAATAATATCTTTATTGTGAAAAGTTATTTATTTATTTATTTATTTATTTATTTGCATAATGTACAATACATAGTAGGTATAGGTCTTATGATAGGGTAAGTAGTATTGGTATTAGTACATGGGTCCTGTTAGGACATAGCAAAATAAAATCTAAAATTAAAATTATTCTAACAGTAAAAATATTAGTATTAATATATTTATATATCTATATTTTTAAAAATATTATTTTATATTTAAATATTATTTAATTTATTTTTATATTTTTTATTTAATTGTGTATTTACTAAGTATCATTTTTTTAGTTTTATAAATCGTTTTCCATAAATTCTGCTATTATGTTTTCAGCTTAATAGAAATCTAGGTAGGAACCAGAAGTAAAATATTTATAAAAATAGGAGATGTGGCTTGTTCAGAAGTATTTCTTTTTTCGTTTCGAAAAAGAGCAATCGTCGACATACGGGGCCTTAATCGAAAAGTTGATTTCACAATACCGGCACAGCAGTGCTTGATTTTAAACCCGGACTACAAATGAAACCCCGCCCGGATGCTCCCCGGACGCCCTCTAAACTAGGACAAATCCGGGGAAACCCGGACGGATGGCAGCCCTACTCGCAAGTCCACTTGAGTAGTTAGCTATATGTACGAGTATAATTCTGTGGTACAAATTGGTGTTTGAATTTAGTTACAACTATTACAGTAGCTCAGTTGGTAGTAACTCTGCCTTCTGCGCTGTAGGTTGTAGGTTCGATCCCTAACCAGGGCAAATATTTGTGTGAGAAACATAGGTGTTTGTTCTGAATAAGTATATGTTTACAAAAAAAAATACTTTAGGTAGAACTATTATAGTATAGACTGGCCTCACAGCTCAGTTGGTAGTAACTCTGCCTTCTGCGCTGTAGGTAGGTAGGTTCGATCCCTAACCAGGGCAAATATTTGTGTGATAAACATAGGTGTTTGTTCTGAATAAGTATGTGTTTACAAAAAAAAGTATTCTATCCGTAATCTGGATCCAGTAGTACAAGCTTTGCTTAGTTTGGGGTTACGTGGCGCTGTGTGTAAAGTCCGCCAATATTTATTTAGTATTAGTTAACAAAACAGTAAAGTCAAAAATTGTAGCGGAGTACTTGACATCTCCAATCTGGAAGTGTCTTGTGCAGAGGGTGATCAGTGATGGCAGCTACTTTCTAGACTGATTATCCTGTCATTGTCCACAGTGCCTATTTTATGTTATTTTTATGTGTGTTAAAAAGCCTACTCATATAATATGGACTATCATTTGTTGTCTGAAATAAATAATTTTTATTATACATAAGTTTGTAGGAAATTTCACGGAGAATCCAAATATATATAGATGTCTACTCTATACCTATTCATACAAAATAAACGAGAAATAGGCAAAAGAGTGCATGTACGGCGCGACGGTGACGTGCCGCGGCGTGGTTGCCTGCCACTCATGCGTTTTCAATGTATTAAACACTCTAGGGATTAAAGATGAAAGGAATTTAGGCTGTCTTTATAAAACTGGCCTAGTGGCCTATATAAATATTATAAATATACTGATTATCCTATGTTACTATCCACAGTGCCTATTTTGTGTTATTTTTGTTTGCCTACTCGTACAATATGGACTCTTATTTGCTATAATAAAATACATTTTTTTTAAAACACCTTAAAGAAAAAACCGGCCAAGTGCGAGTCGGACTCGCGCACGAAAGGTTCCGTACTATTATAAAAACGGCAAAAAAATCACGTTTGTTGTACAGGAACCCCACTTAAATATTTATTTTATGCTGTTTTTAGTATTTGTATAGCGGCAACAGAAATACATAATCTGTGAAAATTTCAATTGTCTAGCTATCACGGTTCATGAGATACAGCCCTGTGACAGATAGACGGACAGCGAAGTCTTAGTAATAGGGTCCCGTTTTTACCCTTTGGGTACGGAACCCTAAAAAGGAATTTAAGGTATCTCTATAGAACTGGCCTAGTGGCCTATATAAATATGAAATGAGTAAAATAAAATAATGGCACTCTTAGATTCTTCTAGACATAAGAGAAATTAGAATACGAAATTGTTTCAACAAATAACGGAACAAGGAACATAAACGGCAGTTTTCGCAAAAATACGTGCAAAGAGCCAACAGAACAAATAGTTTCCTTTAGGGGTCAACTCACGCGAGGCCGAAAATAGGCACGACTCGTTGTTTTAATTGAATTCCATCCCTTTCCTTTTGTGCCAACATTGTGGCTGAATACACAGGGAAGAAAAAACGATTGGAGTCAAAGTTCTACCCGTGTAACTAGACCAATAAACCAACACTATTTTTTACGTAGGTAGGTTGTTCTATAAAGGCGGGTGAGTAGTAAGTACTTATTGTTGTCTGGCTGCACCATAGATCAGTTTTTAACCGACTTCAAAAAAGGAGGAGGGTCTCAATTCGCCTGTATGTTTTTTTTTGTCTGTATGTTTCTCGATTTCTCCGGCGTTTGTGGACGGATTTCCAATTTTTTTATTATTTGAAAGCTTATACTTTTGAGGTGGTCCCATTATCACCAAATCAGCATCTGATGATGGGATCCCAAGGAAATCGAGAGAAACCTTCAAAATTTATGGGCATTGATAGTGGTTTTCAACTATAGACCTTGCCCTTCTTTCATTGGCATACACTGAGTGAGGGGGGGCTCCCCCCCCCAACTCCCTGCGAGATACCTTCGAAATAGAAATCATGAACACCTCGAGTTGAAGTCACGAATTTGAACCACCTATAAGGCATAGATAACAGGGCCACTGGGTTTTTTCATTATGTATTTTAAAGCACGACAATTTTTATTTATAAACTAGCGACCCGCCCCGGCTTCGAACGGGTGCAAAGCTGATACCAAAATATATTACAGAATGTCATTGTAAATTCGTTAACAGCATTTAAAATTTAAAAAAAAGTCGCGGTAAAAAGTAATGGATAGAAATTGATTATTGTGGGTTATCCCTAAGAGATAACCATATACCATCGCGGACTTTTTTGTAGACCTTTTTAAGGTATACAATATTTAGTACATTATTTTGATCCTATCTCGTAGAGTTCAGCCAGCGTTTGCAATGTAAGCGTAAAAAAATGTGTTTATTTACGACTTCATATTAGAAATCTTAAAATTATCAGTGGTTCTCTAATATATTAAGCATGTTATTATACATATAAACCTTCCTCCTGAATCACTCTATCTATTAAAAAAACCGCATCAAAATCCGCTGTGTAGTTTTAAAGATATAAGCATACTTACAGACATACATACAGACGCGGGAAGCGGGAAGCGACTTTGCTTTATACTATGTAGTGACATGAACACGTTGGTTTCGTTTTTAGTTTTTGAAACGTAATTATATGAAAGGTATTTTATTCAGTTAGAAATAAGAAAATCTAAAGTAAAATTAAAATTATTTTTTGATAACCGTGTTGTAGATCATAATCATTTTGTATTTTAAATAATTGAAGAAATCAGGCACAGGCCACACGGGCCTTTGGAAAAATATAAGGGGCCTTGGCATTACAAATAAATCTGTTCCTAATGACCCCTAAGGGCCTAAGGCTGTGCGGCCCCGTGTGGGAATAACCGTAGTTATATAAGGTAAATTATTTTTTGCAGTTGTAAAATTAGAGTTTTTGTGCAGAATTTTGGGATTAAAGAAAATTCTTAAAAGCGTACATAATTATTAGGGTCCTACTACTCCTACTAATATTATAAATGTTTGTGAGTGGGTATGTGTGTGTCTTTGTTACTATTTCACGCAAAAACTACTGATTTAGATTAAACTTTACAGTAATATAGTTTATACATCAGAATAACACATAGGCTACTTTTTATACATGTACCACACGGGCGAAGCCTGTGTACCGAAGTTGCACAAAACCATGTTCTGTGTTCAAACTAAATTTTCTTTAATTTTGTACTCGTCCGATATCAAAGTTATTGTTATAGAGCAGGTTTGACAGTTGTTGACCAATTTTTAATATCAATTCATTGAACGAGCTTACATTTCAAAATATAGTTTACTATATTTGGGTAAGGGAACGTTGGGTACGTTCCCTTACCTTGTACGTTGCGTACTACGTGATCTGTTTAGGGGGGAGGGGGTCTTCATAAATACCACGCATGGTCAGCGGGGGCGGGGGTTGTATGTAGGTTTTGTCACGTAACCAATCTTCTCTAGAAAAATCTCACGCTTTTTCGTGTTATATTCAAATATGGCGCGCAGGGGTGTCACGCGGCAAGCACCATATCAATAAAGACAAACGTGAGCCAAAATATATATTTTCTACATTCTTTTTGCTAAAAATTATTTAAAACCATATTTCTGAATGACTACGTGAAAACTCAGGAGGGGGCGGGGGTCTTAGTAAATACTACAGGTGGTCACCAAAGGGTGGGGGGTTAAAAAATGTTCAAAATGGGTCACGTAGTATGGGTACGTTCCCTAAACAACAATTGCAAAACCTGCAAAACAGCGCATGCATAGTGCCAAACCGAGCTGAATGCAATAACAAATATTTTACATACGGTCGGCGGATGTAGGCAAACATGAAGTTAGCCTTTTGACTGCGCGGCAGGCAATTTTCGACCTTATGCAGTGACAAATAAAACCATTTTTGCAGACGCACCACTGAGTTCACGTTTGTCTAGATTCTAGATCCACCGACCGTATCGCACTGTACGTCTGTTTACGCGGCATTCGTAGGTACCTTTTGTCCGCACAAGGTTTTTCAGTTACGTCATATATACATACATCATTTCACAAACAATAAATAGGAAAAAGCACATTGCTGAAACTGTTGTCATCAAATGAGGAAAGCCCTAGTTTATATTCTGGAATTAGGTCATAAATAACGTTACAAACAGAGCAGTAAGTGAAATACATAACGTACACACACATGTCGTACGCTCACATACAAAGTAGGTAACTTTATAGACGCAACACATACACATACACGAATTGGACGTTGTTATTGGTCGTTTATCGAGACACATACACACAGGTAAAGTGTTGCCTTGTGGAGGGGCGTTCATTTTAATATTAGACTCTGTGACAGATTTGATGCTCGTAAATGATGCTACGTAAAAAAACTGGCCAAGTACGTGTTGAGCCACGCACAATGTAGGGTTTCGTAGTTTACACAGCTAACAACGCTATATAAGTAATTAATCGAAAAGTTGTCTTCACAAACCCATAATGTTTTTTAAAGACCGAGGTACCCTAAAACAAGATTTTATTGTATCACTTTGTTGACGTGAGCATTATGTACATTCATACCAAACTACAGCTTTTTGGCACTTATAAGGGCTTCTTGTAGACTACGAAACCCTAAAAACAGTTAATAAAATCATTACTTCATTAATTAGAAATAATAGTTATTTGTTATACAAGAGTGCAAAGTTGCTTTTTAACCGCGTGTTCAATTTTGATGACCGAGCAAGCGAAGGATTCTAAAATTGAATCACGAGCGCAGCGAGTGATTCAAAATTAGAATCCTGAGCGTTAGCGAGGGAATCAAAAGAGCACGAGGTGAAAAATCTATGCACTCGAGTGCAACACGTAACTTTTTATTCCACCTACCTACCTACTTACGTAAACAAAACAAACATTGTGGTGCAATTCCTGAAATATTGTATGAATAATCTATATACCTACATGGGGATACTAATACGGGTTCTTGTTATTACGCAAATTTACCTACATAATATTAGGTACGATATTACCATAGTATTTAGTTACCTAAATAGGTAGTTACTAAGCAATAAGCAAATTGAATTGTTAGTATCCAATTTGTTTATCACGTCTCATGCGTTTATTTGTTCTAAAGGTATAAAAGCTATAATTAGGTACACGTTTATAGGCCTATAAATAAGCGTGTAAATAATTACGAGTACGTAAATACTTGCTTTTTAATTAGCTGTCCTCTACGGCGTCGCACGGGTGTACTAATGATTTTATGGCAATATTTTTAGGGTTCCGTACCCAAAGGTAAAAACGGGACCCTATCACTAAGACTTCGCTGTCCGTCTGTCTGTCCGTCTGTATTTTTTATATTTTTTTCTAGTAATTTATATAGTTTATGTTACTCAGAAATAATGTAGCATAATAATATTAAAAAAAAATCGGTTCGTTCTTGATCTTTATAATATTAGAATAATGGCTAGAATTAATCCATTGTATATGTGTATAAAACAGTATTTTGTAATATTTATATTACAAGATAACAGAAAAAATTACAATCTATTTAAAAAAAAACTGAATAATACCTAGTTTACCGTGATGGAATGTGATGTTACCAGAGACCCGAGATTAGTCTTCTTCTTGACACGTTATTATATAAACTATGCCACTCTTGTGTCAAGACGAATTCGATCCTCCTTTGCCGAGAACGACCAGATATAGTTATCTCCGTTGCGAGAGAGAAATACTTGTAGTTGTAATATGTACAGAGACGCGCTTTTGTGTGCGTGACTTCGGCACGGATGATACTGAGCGCTACACACACACTTAAGACCAATCCGCCTTCGCCTCTACGAGTATATCTGTAAAACGTTACTATCCTTCTGGGCAGTCGGGTAAAAGTTAAACAATATTATGTATGGTGTTATAAAGTATAGTGAAGGAGTAGAGGCAGTCTAAGAAGAGATGGATGGCCTGCGTGATAGAGGACATGAGTAAAAAACCTGCCAAGTGTGAGTCGAACTCGCGCACGTAGGGTTCCCTACCACTATGTATTTATAAAATACGGCAAAAAAAACGTTTGTTGTATGTGAGCCCTTCTTAAATATTTATTTTATTCTGTTTTTAGTATTTGTTGTTATAGCGACAACAGAAATAATCTGTGAAAATTTGAACTGTCTGTCGATGAGCGATAGGGGAGTATGGAAGAAAGGAACATGTTGTTTCGACCCCACTTGAGTGGGATAAATGGTGTGATAAAGTATCTTCAGAGTTATAGGAGATCAAGTTCGAATGCGGGTGGTTTTATGTTACAAAATTAATTTGTAGCAAGAACAACTTGGCATGCAATCCGACACGTTCCTCTACTTCAGTCTCAATGGCCGTATACAATTACATGTATTGCGCCTGAGAGCCGCATTCTCAAATGTAACTTAGCCTTAATTTACTTGAGCATTTGGAAGTTCAAGCTATTTGTTACAATCAAGCAAATTCAAATTCAAAAATCATTTATTTCAATAAAATCGCAAGGATCGTCTTAGGAACTAGGTGAAGCTACGCCGATTCCTCGCGACCAAGCCTAGAAGAATCAGGCAACAAACACGGCTTGGGGTCTCCCTTTTTGTTTAGGTGAAGGCTCAAACAAGAATAATAATTAAAAGTACTACTCAAGTATGTACAGTATGTATGTAATGTATGTATGTATGTGTATGTATAACAATAAATATGTTATTTCAAAATGATACCTACGTTTTAGAATTTATGATCGAAATATTTTGATACCTACTATTAAGATCAACTTGTGATTTATTGTTAAAGATAGGTAATATGTAGATCTAGATTTCTATTAGAATAGGTTTTTGATAAGTAATTATACATAATTTATATCATTAATTTATTCGAAAAGCAAAGGCGGACAAAGAGAAAATGGTTATTGAGAGGTGGGTAAAGCTACCCCTATTACTTGCCTACGTAGGTACCAGCAGCGCGATCTCATAAAAACTGTCGATAATATTTACGATACGCATACGCCATCTAGAGCTTGCCGTTGTTAACTGTCTTAGTCGTTTCTGCCGCGGTTTTAGGAACTGGCAGCGCCTTAAGAGCTTCAGCACAAATTCAAAAAGCGGCACAAGTCGTGTTTGTTGCCCGATTCTTCTAGGCTTGGTCGCGAGGAATCGGCGTAGCTTCACTTAGCTCCCAAAACTTGAAGTGTTCTTTGTGATTTTATTGAAATAAATGCCTTTTGACTTTTACTTTGACAATCAGACAAGAAATAAAGCACAAAGAGTTTATAATTTAAAAAAAAATGAAATATGATCACGATTGTTATCCCCAAGTACGGTAGACATCCTCCCAGATCACCAGGCGCTCAGATTCTTAAAGAAGATAGTAGTCAGTGTCAGTACGTCTAATAACTAAATAAACATTTAAAAAAATCACATGGTCACATGTCGCGAAACGCTAGTTACTGCAAAGCTAGCATTTCATACGCGACAAGTTTCGTATCAACATCACTAGAGTACATAAATATAGTTACATCGCTCGTATAATCTCGTTTTATCTGATTTTGCCAAACGAACCAAAAAGTTTCCTGTTTTAGCACTACAATGGTGGCGATTCTGTTGTATCCACGCTGAACCTAAAATTCCTAAAAACGATCGCTCCTATTCCTAAGTTAAAGTTTAAATAAGCGTAACATCAAAGTGACAGTTATAAAACTTAGCATAGTTTCAAATAAAATTACGATTTTCGTACTTACGAATCGCTTTATTTAGAAATGAAATGTGTAAATTGGTGTTGACTAAGATGACACTTGGATGTGTCAAATATGCGAAATAAAATAGAGAAATGACTAAATAATCTTAGGTTATAGGACTGTCATTTTGATACTACGCCAATTTCGACTTTAACGTGAAAGAAATAAGAGCGATAGTTTTTTAAGAAAATTTATGTTTAGCTTGGTTACAACAGAATCGCCACCAATAATTCCCTGTGTCAGCCTCGCGACATGAGCAGCCTAATCGATAGATAACATGACATGCTCAATCTATATCCTTTACCTATCCATTATCAAGTACGCTTCGTATCTATAACTAGTGGAAACCCTCGCGACTTTGTTTACGTGTAGGGTGAGAGCGCTGGTTGTGGGCATTTTAACAACATTTAAATTTCCAAACGGTTTATAATGAAAAAAAAACTAGCCAAGTGCGAGTTGGACTCGCGCACGAAGGGTTCCGTATCTATAAAATACGGCAAAAAAATCACGTTTGTTGTATGGGAGCCCCACTGAAATACATATTTTATTCTATTTTTAGAAGATAGATAAATACTCTATTTTATGTTGTTTAAAAATCGTTGTTTTAATCATTCCGTACCCAAAGGGTAAAAACGGGACCCTATTACTAAGACTTCGCTGTCCGTCTGTCTGTCACAGGGCTGTATCCCAATAGAATACTTTTAACCTGAATACCTACTCATGACACTCAGACACAGAACATCTATATTCATTACACAAATGTTTGTTCCATAGTGGGAATCGAACCCACAAACTACAACGCAGAAGACAGAGTTACTACCAACTGAGCTGTGAGGTCAGACAAATTATGATTTTATGTTTACAAAGTCGGATAATCCTTAGTAATATTTTAGTATAACCTCTACATAGTAAGTATAACATAATACTAGAGGAAACCCGCGCGACTTCGTTCGCGTAAAGTTATTTTCAATCAATGTTCAATCCCCGGCTTCACCCCTTCAGGGTTTTTTTTTCAACCTATATTGCCCCACTGCTTGGCAAAAGTATCCCCCATTCTCTTCCAAGCTTTGCGGTCTACAGCTTTGTCCCTTTAGGGGTTAAATGTCGATAATTCTCAGTGCACCCCTACATACCAAAAGGAAAACGCCCTTCAAATTTCAAGTTTCTAGGGGCTGTACGTTGATAGATCAGTCAGTCAGTCAGTAATTCAAAAGTTTTATATATTTAGATTATCCCAAATAAGCCGCGTCTCAATGAAAACAAATTAATTTGAAGCGTGTTCCTGCATATAATTGCGGAACTTTATAACAATATTAAACATACCATCATAAATACTAGAGCCGTGTTGGCCGAGTGGGAGATACCTCGACTTTCAATCTGAAGGTCGTGGGTTCAAATGACGGCGTGCATCAATGGATTTTTCCGTTCAAAAGTTTTAATTCGCATCAAAAACACGTGCTCAAAACGGTGAAGGAAAACATCGTGAGGAAACCAGTTAGTATTCTTATAAGCGGCGATGGGCTTGCAACCTGTCACGTATGGAATGCGTGAACTGCAAAATGTGGGCATGTGCATGTAATGTTTGGACGTACCTCTGACCACTAGACATCTTCAAAGGATCTAAGCGTCTGGAGATCTGAGAGGATGTTTACCGTACTTGGGGATTACAGTCGTGATCCTATTTATTTTTTTATTAGTATAAGTAGGTACGTATTTTTCTTTCTTACAAATATTGGTTTCTAACCACTGCTGGGCAAAGGTCCACGTTCTTTTCCATTATTTGCGGTCACCGGCTTTGGTACCAGTGTCTGGAATGTCGAGGTCGTCACGCCAGCGTACTTTCAACAATATAAAAAACCGGCCAAGTGCGAGTCGGACTCGTGCACGAAGGGTTCCGTACCATTTTCTATAAAAACGGCAAAAAAACACGATTGATGTATGGGAGCTCCGCTTAAATATTTATTTTATTCTGTGTTTAGTATTTGTTGTTATAGCGGCAATAGAAATGCATCATCTGTGAAAATTTCAACTGTCTAGCTATCACGGTTCATGAGATACAGACTTGTGCCTGACAGACGGACAGCAAAGTCTTAGTAATAGGGTCCCGTTTTTACCCTTTGGGTACGGAACCCTAAATGACGGATCAAGCGCAGTATGCCTCAGTTCCGATTAGCCTTTGTTGTTGGAAGACAAACAAGTATCATTTTCTTCTAGGTATCTGTTATCCAGTTAGTTATAAAACATCATAGAAGTATTTAGCATCTCTACAGTAAAAAAATACCTACTAATATTTTTTTTTACCTATCTCAATCTATGCGGGCTATGCACAATGTAGGGTCTGTGCTTTTGCCAAGTGCATGTGACAGACAGATAGACAGAAGCAACAGTGATATCAAAAGGTTTTAATATTTACCTTTTGAAGTAAGGAACCCCAAAAACAACATTATATCTATACTAGCTGACCCGTGCCCGCTTCGCTGGGGGACAAATAGTTTCACATTTGGTATTCTAATCTTCAAAATAAATTATAGCCTATATGTTGCCGAGGACTAATAGCTACATAAAAAAAAAGTTTTATTGAAATCCGTCCAGTAGTTTTTGCGTGAAAGCCGGACAACAGACAGACAGACAAAAATTTCAAAATGGTTTTTTTTGTATATAGGAGTATTTTTTTTAGTTTTTATTCAATGTACAGAATTGAACTCTTCTACATTTTTATTATATGTATAGATATAGATATCTCAAATGAATCGCTGAAATGTAATATAACTTCCGAACGACTGCACCAAATTGGATGATTCATTTTTTATGTTTCTCTTTGTCAGGACAAGGTTAACAACTGAAAGTGCTTTTTTCTAAACTATTGAAATTTGGCAGGACAACGTCTGTCGGGACAGCTAGTGATATTATATTTACATGAATATGTATGGTGTAGGATTATAAAAAACGAACCTTGGTACATTGGAACTTTTGACTCATCACTCTAAATAATCAAACTTGATAACGCTCCAATCACAACTTTTTGCAACATATGAAAGCGCCCTCTGAAATTCAGTTATCTAACACACATACGCCCACACAAACGTACCGCTCACACAAGTGTTATGGCCACACATTGTGAATTCGCTAGCGTCTATCCTCAAGTCCAGTTTAGTCACAGCCTCGGTTCAGAATGTACGTGTTCGCCGCTTTTATATATTCTCGCAAGTTTTCGAGCAGACCTTTTCAAAGTTCCTACGAAACTTTACAAAGTTCCAAGTCACCGTGTTAATTATTTAAACGAAGAGTGTGTTAGTGCATATTACTTTAATAGTAAAAGTGTGTGAAGTTAAACCTGGAAAGGGTTTAAGTTGTGGATAATTTAAGGCAGTCGGATCGCGATTATGCAAATTGATTAAGGTAAGTTTATATGAATAACATTAAAATATAGGTGTTATAAGTATTTTTTGATGATAAATTATTCATTAAAAAACATAACCTTACATTTCCTTATTATTTTTAAAATTATCGTTGCTTGTTTTCATTCTAAAATGGATAAATAATATGTTGATGTATATATTTTGTATACGACTCGCCGCCTTGCCAACTGAAGGGTTTCATTGTCACCTACCACGAAACCCTAAAAATTAAGCAGTGTCTGAATTGCTACGTCTACTTACTAATTACATAGACTAATTACTGTTCACCAACACACAAACTCAGTTCCTTTAGTTATGTTGTACAATATGACTAAAAGTATGGTTTACCTCATAGCAATATGTCTCTTACGTATGGAATAAGGAAAAAATCAATCATGCATAATGTTAGTAGGTACCCGTATCAGCTATTATATAAGTATCTAAATGTCAAATGGTATGATCTGTATAATATATAATTGTAATAATAGCGTTTTCTATAGAGTTTGTAAGCATCTTGATCGCTTTTCACAAAAATAATTAGTAAATTTTTCAATTGTTAGGGTTCCGTACCCAAAGGGTAAAAACGGGACGCTATTACTAAGACTTCGTTGTCCGTCTGTCTGTCTGTCTGTCTGTCTATCTGTCTGTCTTTCTGCCTGTTTGTCCGTCCGTCCGTCTGTCTGTCACAGGGCTGTATCTCAAGAACCGTGATAGCTAGACAGTTGAAATTTTCACAGATTATGTATTTCTGTTGCTGCTATAACAAAAAATACTAACAGAATAAAATAAATATTTAAAGGGGGCTCCCATACAACAAACGTGATTTTTCGCTGTTTTTATAGATAATGGTACGGAACCCTTCGTGCGCGAGTCTGACTCGCACTTGGTCGGTTTTTTTTGATCTCTCTCCCAAAATCTTGATGCCTGAACTAAAGTAGTTATTTTTCACTTGGGTTTCAGTTGATTTGCGGTTATTATTGCCCTTTCTATGGCCTCTAGCTTTGCCATTGTTATAGGATTTACGAAACAAAATTGTTTGTTGTTTTGGATTGATTCATAAATATTTATAAGTTAAACATCCTTTATATTCTTAAATCCTTTATTCCTCCAGGATAAAGCATTTTGTTCTCACTTATGGTATTGGGTAACTGTTTGTGTGTTTATATTTCGGGAGCATTCTTATAAGCGGCGATGGGATTGCAACCTGTCACGTATGGAATGCTACTGTAAATTATGAACATGTGGCAAATGTTATGTTTGGAAATGCCTCTCACTACCTCTCTCGTAATTTTTTACGACAACCTAATGTTATTTGTAATCGTCTACAAAAATAGTCCTAAAGGTTCTAAGTTTTAAAATGTTAATTGTTAACTGATTTTGATGATTTTAAATACGAGTGGTATAGAGAATGATCTCGAGGTAGTCCCATATTTTTGTTATTTCAGAGGCAACTTTTTCCGTAGTACTTAGTTTTTTATTATCTTAGCGTGTGTCCACACTGCGAGCCTGTTGAGGTTGCGACGACGGGCGCGAAATATACATTGAAAACGAATTACTTTTTTCTTTTTCCTTCGAATAAATATCATTCCGAGTGAGCAAAATGACGCGAGTTTGCGCATGCGTAGGAACGCTGACTACTTGTTAGATACTACATACTATTGAAGATACCCGCAAAACTAAATTAGAATTACTGTGGCATAGATAAGAAAATATCTTGTAATTGTTTGACAAACCTCAGGAAAATCACTAAGACATTAATAGAATATAACATGATTGACTTATAAATTAGGCAAAATATCATAATGTTGGCCATTAAAAAGTTGGCCTTCCTAATGCATTGTTCGTCATTTATTCGAAACGAACAAACTGACTGCCAAGAAACTACGAAGATGATCCCACTATGCGAGTTAATGGACTTATAATCTTTAAAATAGGGTAGACCGGTATAACACGTTACCAACAGCTATTAAATGAAGTTCGCGTACGATGATCTCATATCGTAAAAGTGTGGTTCTAAATGCTTCCTAGTTTTTATGTTCTTCAATAGAAGTGCCAGTTTTTATGAGTGCTGACGTATACATTATTTTATTTGTTATATGGGTCATGTAACTTATTGGTAGTGGACAGAGTTTTATGTTATTACCTTAAAAAATATACTTATGACAAGTAATACATTTTTTCATGGAGAATAGTTTTTTTTAATAACCGCGAAGCATACAGTTTTGTTTTATATGACAAATATAACTTAAGGATTTAAACTAGACAAATTATAGATAGAAACACGATTGGTGAAACTTTTCTCTATAGATTTATTTTCCAAAGTTGGCTCTTCCAAAACACTTATTTTGTTTTTACTCAAAACTATGGATAGTTAAACAGTTCATTATTTTATAATTTTTTAGATAATTATACTAGCTACATAAATAAAAGCTAGTTTCTTTTTAAGTTTGATGGTTTTCAAGACAATGCGGTTTTATCACTTTTTCCATCTTATCCGGGTAGACTTAGTCCACACAAAAAACTAAAATTTCAAGTAACACCTTAAGAGATTTAAGATACCATTTTTCAAACTATCGTGATTAGTAGACATAACTATAGATTTCGACACGGGTCTTTATCACGTAATTACCTTTAATTTACTTTCCCGACGTTTCGGCTATGTTACAATAACCATGGTCGCGGGCAGACAGCCGAAACGTCGGGAAAGTAAATTAAAGGTAATTACGTGATAAAGACCCGTGTCAAAATCTATAGTTATTTAAGATACCGTCAAACTGGGACCCACATAAAGAAAGAATCACTAGTTTATAAGCTTGTCAATGCCAAACTTTAAGTTCATGCTTATATCTCTTGGACGCACTTAGCAACATCAGTTTGTACGGAAATAGCATCGCTAAGTGTGATATTAAGGCGCTCCATGTCGACGATTGTTTTTTTTCGAAACGAAAAAAGAAATACTTCTGAACAAGCCACATCTCCTATTTTATAATGTATAGTATATGTGAATAAAGATGTACCCATCTTTAATCACTTCGATAAATAATCCTACCGACCGCTGCAATGACGACAAACACACGTCGGCGCGTGGTCCGCCTTTGCTTTTCGAATAAATTAATGATATAAATTATGTATAATTACTTATCAAAAATCTATTCTAATAGAAATCTAGATCTACATATTACCTATCTTTAACAATAAATCACAAGTTGATTTTAATAGTAGGTATCAAAATATTTTGATCATAAATTCTGTTTCTGCTATTATGTTTTCAGCTTAATAGAAATCTAGGTAGGAACCTGAAATAATATACTTATAAAGATGTGGCTTGTTCAGAAGTATTTCTTTTTTCGTTTCGAAAAAGAGCAATCGTCGACATACAGCCCCTTAAACGTGATGCAAGAATCCAAAGTTTTTACATCACTTTTGACAACAATTATACAAATATCAGTTGAATTAAAGTATGACATAAAGGAAAACATAATAACGACTATGAGTACTAGAGTAAGCTGTGTTGGCCGAGTGGGACCTCGACTTTCATTTCGAAGGTCGTGGGTTCAAATCCCGGCGTGCATCAATGGATTTTTCAGTTCGAAATATTTATATGCGCATCAAAACACGTGCTTATAACGGTGAAGGAAAACATCGTGAAGCAACCAGTTAGTATTCTTATAAGCGGCGATGGGCTTGCAACCTCTCACGTATGGACTGCTAATAATAATAACTGCAAAATGTGGACATGTGCCAAATATAATGTTTGGACGTACCTCTGACTACCCCTGAGACATCTTCAAGGATCTAAGCGCCTTGAGATCTGAGAGGATATCGACCGTACTTAGGGATTACAGTCGTGATCCTATTAGTTTTATTTTAGTACTAGAGTAAGTAAATTGTATTTTTTTTTCTGAGTATTCTAGAATTATTCCATCCACAAGACCTTGTGATTCTTAAGGCACGGCATACAGGGGACATTTTGTCCCGCAACATGAACACTCAATATACATGAAGCTGCAACATTCTACAGTATCCCGCAACATTTGAAATGACGCGACACAAAAGTTCCACAATCTTGTCTCCTTAGCATGAACCACTATCGTATCGACAAACGTATCGCCAAATGTCAAAACTGACACATTTTGTGTCCGTTTTGGCATTTGGATGATATTGGTTCGTGCTTGACCACAGAACATCAACGTAGTTTAATAGATGTGTTGGTGACGTTCTAAAGCTAACATTATCGTGCTATGACGAACTATTCGCGTTGTGTGACAAGTGCAGTCGTATGTTTCGTCACGGGATAGACAAAGATGCAAAACACAAACATTCGCCGAATCGCGATAATGTAGCCGCAGTATAAGACAAGATGCTCTTTATCGTGAGTATTGCCCACGACCGCGATCAATGGTAGATCGGCGAATACTGCGGAGAGTTTCCTCCACCATCCGATGATGCTAAATAAATAATAAATAAATATTGGCGGACTTTACACACAATGCCATCTAGCCCCAAATTAAGCAAAGCTTGTACTATGGGAACCAGATAACTAGTAGAATACTTATATACTTTTTGGAACGAAGTTCCTTATCGCGCGTTGTGAAAGGGGGCTAGACGGAAAAAATTCTTACGAAAAGTTGTCACGAAAAGTTGTCACGACACTTTTTTGCTATAGTATATCTATTAATATATTATCTATTAATTGTGTCGAGGTCGAGGTCGAGGTCGAGGTCGAGGTCGAGGTCGAGGTCGAGGTCGAGGTCGAGGTCGAGGTCGAGGTCGAGGTCGAGGTCGAGGTCGAGGTCGAGGTCGAGGTCGAAGTCAAAGTTGATTCCCCTTCCCTTGTCTCACGTTATTTTGTGAGAACTTCGTTCCATCCGGGTGTCCCTTGACACCTCTCAAGTTTTTTTTTTTGTAAATACATACTTATTATACATAGTAACACCCAGACACAGAACAAACATCTATGTTCATCACACAAATATTTGCCCTGGGTGGGGATCGAACCCACAACCTACAGCACAGAAGGCAGAGTTACTACCAACTGAGCTGTGAGGCTTGAGGTTGAGGATGAAACTTGGTAATTAGCTGTGTTTCTACTTAAAATGATTAACAACCATGATAGTTCTCATTCTTTATTCACGTAGTTGTTGAGCGACATGTCTCTGTCTCTTCATTTGTCCTCCAGTGCAGGGTTTCTAAAACTTATTAATCTACGTACCCCTATTAGACTTTCAAAACAACAGACAAAAAAATACAGACAAGGTAAAAATGATCCTTTAAAATAAAAATACAAATAAGCAATAGATATATGATATGTATAGAATTGGATAGAACAAATAAGCTATTCTATAAGAGATTAAAATCAGCTTGAAGAGTTTGATCTGCGGACATTTACAACAATGACTTAAGTTGCTTATTGCTCAAATCATAATCATTATAGCTAACTAAGCCGCGTCATTACGTAAATTTTATCACGTACTCCGTATGACTCAATGGCGTACCCCCAGTGGTACGCGTACCCCACGTGGCAGCAAGATGTATACCCGGTCAAATATCAGTACTTTTACCACTCATTAAGGGGCTCCCAGTCGACGATTGCTCTTTTTCGAAACGAAAAAAGAAATACTTCTGAACAAGCCACATCTCCTATTTTTATAAGTATATTACTTCAGGTTCCTACCTAGATTTCTATTAAGCTGAAAACATAATAGCAGAAACTTTTCACGATAAAGATATTATTTCAAAATGATACGTTTTAGAATTTATGATCGATATATTTTATATACCTACTATTAAAATCAACTTGTGATTTATTGTTAAAGATAGGTAATATGTCGATCTAGATTTCTATTAGAATAGATTTTTGATAAGTAATTATACATAATTTATATCATTAATTTATTCGAAAAGCTAAGGCGGACCACGCGCCGACGTGTGTTTGTCGTCATTGCAGCGGTCGGTAGGATTATTTATCGAAGTGATTAAAGATGGGTACATCTTTATTCACATATACCATACATTATAAAATAGGAGATGTGGCTTGTTCAGAAGTATTTATTTTTTCGTTTCGAACAAAAACAATCGTCGACTGGGAGCGCCTTAAGAACGGTATAAAGAACGTGTGCGTAATACATGTAAATGTAAGCCAACATCAAACAATGATAACGCAACAGCAATCGCATGCGATAACAAGCGAGATAGTAGCTCTCTACATAGGTGCTACGAGTGCTACGACAGTCGTAGACGGTCTACGTGACTACTGACGGACGTGACATGAAAGTTACGACGTGCCGAATGAAAGTTTCTGACTGTATGTGACCAGTTTCAATAAATACGTTTCAATAAAGAAAACCGACGGAAATGTTTTGACCAACCGAAAAGACAGGAGACGATATTCGTTTTTAGGGTTCCGTACTCAAAGGGTAAAAACGGGACCCTATTACTAAGACCGCTGTCCGTCTGTCCGTGCTATAACAACAAATACTAAGAACAGAATAAAATAAATATTTATGGGAGGCTCCCATACAACAAACGTGTTTTTTGCCGTTTTTTATAGTTAATGGTACGGAACCCTTCGTGCGCGAGTCCGACTCGCACTTGGCCAGTTTTTTTTATTTTCTTTCTTTCTTTCGCATTTTTAATATTCGTATAGATAGGTAAGTTTCGGCTTTGCTTTTCTTGATACGCAATATAGATTGCTTATAAATGAAAAAAAATTACTTCGTACAATTTCTAGAGTTGTTTATTTACCGTTACATATATTGAGTTTTTCTTTGAGAGGTTTTTTATCTCAAGCCTTCAGTTTAATGGATCGAGGAGATTTGAATATTTATCGCTTTATTTGCGAGAAGCAAACAAAACTTCAAAAGGGTTGTGTTAAATGATGCCTCACAGCTCAGTTGGTAGTAGCTCTGCCTTCTGCGCTGTAGGTTGTGGGTTCGATCCCCACCCGGGATAAACATTTGTGTGATGAACATAGATGTTTGTTCTGTGTCTGGGTGTTATGTATAATAAGTATGTATTTACAACAAAAAAAAACGTATATTATTTGTATTCTATCAGTTATCCCATAGTACAAGCTTTGCTTAGTTTGGGGCTAGATGGCGCTGTGTGAAATGTCCACCAATATTTATTTATTTATGCTATTTCATTCTCTTCTTATGTATATATTTTTCTTATGTAACAAAGTGCATTCACTAAGTACTTTATTTTGGAGTTGTTAAATTATTTGTACCTACATAATAATGTTGATCTGGGGTCTACTCGGAAACTGAAAACGAAATTTCGTGACAGTATTCGCTTCAAAATTACATCGTTAGGACTATAGTTTGATAGTTTGACAATGAAACAACCGTAATTACTATTGACAATCATCAATGTTCGTAATTCCTACTCACAAATCAGTTCAATCTATAGTCGAAACAAAGTAATTTTGGAACGAATATTTCATAAAATTTCGTATTCAGTTCACAATGAAACCCCCTGATACCAACTGTTGTTTATAGCGTGTAAATAACATAAAACAAATGTTTGTCTACTGTCCCATAACAAATTCGGTGTACTCGTAAATCTGCTTTATCGGGAAGTTTTTGAAGGTTTCACAATTTCAGCTTAGTGAACCCGAAACTTTGATAATTAATTCATCTGAGGATTTGAATGCCACGACTATTATTTTACTCCTAACAAAGAAGATAATTAAATAAGTAGAACTTTGAAGTGACGTTCAGTTTGTACATAGGACGAGGAAAAAAGAAAATTAATTAAGACAATGAAATTAAGACCATTTGCCTCGAGAATCAGTGAATCAGCAAAGATTCATGTCGTTAAGGCGCTCCCAGTCGACGATTGTTTTTGTTCCAAACGAAAAAATAAATACTTGTGAACAAGCCACATCTCCTATTTTATAATGTATAGTATATGTGAATAAATATGTACCCATCTTTAATCACTTCGATAAATAATCCTACCGACCGCTGCAATGACGACAAACACACGTCGGCGCGTGGTCCGCCTTAGCTTTTTGAATAAATTAATGATATCAATTATTTATAATTACTTATCAAAAATCTATTCTAATAGAAATCTAGATCTACATATTACCTATCTTTAACAATAAATCACAAGTTGATTTTAATAGTAGGTATATAAAATAATTCGATCATAAATTCTAAAACGTATCATTTTGAAATAATATTTTTATCGTGAAAAGTTTCTGCTATTATGTTTTCAGCTTAATAGAAATCTAGGTAGGAACCTCAAGTAACATACTTATTAAAATAGGAGATGTGGCTTGTTCAGAAGTATTTCTTTTTTCGTTTCGAAAAAGAGCAATCAGCGACTGGGAGCTCCTTAAGCAGTGTCGGAAAACAAATAAAATGGCCGGCGATGTTGTCAGGGCAAGACCTTGCTCAGTGGTCGTGTCAATACCATATTTTCCCGAAGGAAATAATACTATTTTACCCCTAATTTGTAACAGTATTTTTCCTTAAAGCACCTTTAAATAACATTCAAACTACTCGCTTAGCTAAAGACTAAAGTAAGAAATATGGAGGGGAGCCAGCGTAGGTGTTTTCGGGACATTATTTATGAGGTGTAATATTAAGGAAGTTTGGAGCTCTGTAGTGTGTATGTGTCGCATATGTATAAATGTAAATTAAATCAAATACAGTAGACAGATATACTCTCAAATCTCCAGACGCTCAAATTCTTGCAGATATCTAAAAGGGATAGCTAGACGTACGTCCAAACATTAGGATTCTTATAAGCGGCGATGGACTGCAACCGATCAAGTTTGGAATGCTAACTATTGCAATATGTGGGCATGTGAAGCAAATGTACTATATGTACATGCCTCTGACTACCCTAGGCTATAGATCTACTAAATTTTATACAGATCTAGTAACAAACCGTCTAAAAGATATCATAAATCATTGAAAAATATATGTAAACTAGCAGACCCGGCCATCACGCGTGTCAACAGATATCGCGACTATTAAATTGAGATGTTAGCTATCCTATCTTTCAAGATGAATCAAACTGCACACGGTGTGCAAAGTTTGATTAAAATCGGTTAAGTAGTTTAGGAGTCCATCGCGGACAAACAACGTGACGCGTAATCACTACATAGTATAAAGCAAAGTCGCTTTCCGCTTCCCGCGTCTGTATGTCTGTATGTATGTTTGCTTATATCTTTAAAACTACACAACGGATTTTGATGCGGTTTTTTTTAATAGATAGAGTGATTCAGGAGGAAGGTTTATATGTATAATAACATGCTACCCGTGCGAAGCCGGGGCGGGTCGCTAGTTTATATATATAAAGATACACTCGCCCACATCGCCTTAGATAGTCGACTAGAAGATTTCGCTTCGCTCGATCCCTTACTTAATGGCAAAAAGATTTAATTATGGGGGTTTATACCACGTTATTCCAAGAAAAGCACTTCTACCACGGATTCAGGGCAAATCAAATCGTACCTACGAGAAAATATGTCAAAGCAATGTTGCGAAAAACGGATTATTGCACGAGATTGGCGAGTTAAAACCTACAAAGGGAGACGGATATTGGATAACAAAGTTACCTATAAAGTTACCTGTAAAAAAACCGGCCAAGTGCGAGTCGGACTTGTGCACGATGGGTTCCGTACAATTACAAAAAAAACAGCAAAAAAATCACGATTTTTGTATTTTTTTCTGGTTACAGTATCTACTTCTTTTAAAAAAGTAGGAATATAGGAATAAAAGCAGGAATATCGCAGATTTTAAAATCATGTATGATAAAAGTTATTATAAGGTAAATACATTATATAATAATACTAGCGACCCGCCCCGGCTTCGCACGGGTAGCATGTTATTATACATATAAACCTTCCTCCTGAATCACTCTATCTATTAAAAAAAACCGCATCAAAATCCGTTGTGTAGTTTTAAAGATATAAGCAAACATACATACATACATACGCGGGAAGCGGAAAGCGACTTTGCTTTATACTATGTAGTGAAGTGGAGCAAACAAGTTATCCTATGGTACCCAAGAGAAGGGACGAGAAAACAGGGACGTCCCAAAATAAGATGGGAAGATGATATCCGCCTTACCTTGGGACCATACTGGACTAGAGTTGCAGAGGACAGAGCACAATGGAGAGAGTTGGGGGAGCCCTATGCCAAAAGGCACTTCATATAAACTTTGTTGAACATTTCCAGTTAACAATAATTGAACCCAAAGTTTGGAAATAAACGACTTATTATTATTATTATAAACTAGCGACCCGCCCCGGCTTCGCACGGGTAGCATGTTATTATACATATAAACCTTCCTCCTGAATCACTCTATCTATTAAAAAAAACCGCATCAAAATCCGTTGTGTAGTTTTAAAGATATAAGCAAACATACATACATACGCGGGAAGCGGAAAGCGACTTTGCTTTATACTATGTAGTGATATTAATAGCTCTTTGTAGCGTGGAATCAATTTCATAGCTCTAAATATTTTCATGTAGTTTTTGGTATAAGACAACAGATCTAAAAGCTCTTAAAGCGGCCATATACGATCAACATCACCGTCCAATCCGTAAATAATTAAAGCATGTTCCAATTTACGTAACTTCGAGTTGAATTTGCAGACTTGTCATGCAAATTGACATTGATTTGATACGGTCAAGTTTACTTGATCAGGCTTCCAATCTAATGCAAATTGAACGACAAACTTGGCTATGTGTGGCCATTACAGGAGCAATTTAAGTAGCTTCATTCGAGACAAAACTGTGATTTTGATAGTACGACTACACCAAATAATTAATAACGATGTCTGCAATACAAAATTGCCCGTGTAAGAGCATCTCAACAATACTTTAAGGCGCTCCATGTCGACAATCGCTCTTTTTTATTCAAGTGTCTAAAGATGGGTAATAACTCTAAAAAAATATTGAAAAAGAGAAAATGGTTATATAAAGACTGGCCTCACAGCTCAGTCGGTAGTAACTCTGCCTTCTGCGCTGTAGGTTGTGGGTTCGATCCCCACCCAGGGCAAACACTTGTGTGATGAACATAGATGTTTGTTCTGTGTCTGGGTGTTAATATGTATAATAAGTATGTATTTACAAAAAAAGTATATAAGTATTCTATCAGTTATCTAGTTCCCATAGTACAAGCTCTGCTTAGTTTGGGTTAGATGGCGCTGTGTGTAAAGTCCGCCAATATTTATTTATTTATTTATTTATATATTTACGGTACGCATGCGCCATCTAGAGCTTGCCGTTTTTAACTCTCTTAGTCGTTTCTGCCGAAGTTTTAGGCACTCGGAGCGCCTTAATGAAAACGTAAATGTAAGTACCTAGTAGTGGCGATTCTGTTGTGTCCACGTTAAACCTAAAATACCTAAAAAAACGATCGCTCTTATACATTTACGTTAAAGTCAGATAAATATAAATACTTCGTTTGAGTAAAAACTTTGCATACTTGTCAAGTTCCGATGACAATGTTATATGATGTGACAGGTGATATGATTTTACAAAAAACTTTTTAATAGAAAACATCAATATCTACAAAAAAATCCGTTATTATCATATGTCTAACTATTAGGGATCCCTATTAAAACTTCGATAATGTAACCCAAGGTGTAAAAAAATCCTAATAATATTATAAATGCGAAAGTTTGTGATAAGGCTGCTATGTTTGTTCCCTAATCAAAATAAACGACAAAACGGAGTAAGATGAAATTTGCTGTAGTATGTAGATAAAAAATCTGAATAAATAAAGGGAGAAATTATAATTTGAAAAACAACCCCTAAATGATAAAAAAACGCAAAAAGGATGATTTTGGTATAGATGGCGCCTGGTGTGCAACAATCTGACACCACAGACTAAAAACATTTAGTCGTTGGTGTCATAGCAACGCAGTTTTGACTAATGAATGATACGCATTCTACCAAAATTCGTAATTTATTTTATCAGTACAAGGTTTGTAGGGAAAAAATTGGAAGTTGGCTGAAATTGTTTTTCCTATGCAATTATTAAAATTTGACAGGACAACGTCTGTCACGGGTCGCCTGTCGGGGCGGACTGCTAGTTGAAAAATATTTTTCAACAGAAAACATATTTTAGTTTTGCCTTGATACATTTGCAGCCCAAAATCATTACAGAAGTAGAATTTATTTAGTCATTACAGAAAAAACTTGTTTGAACAGATGGCTCGTTACCGTGTGAATAGTAAAATGTTTACTCAATTGAAATTATACGAGTACATATTGAGAGCCGCAGCGGCCCAGTAACTTCAGCGTGTAGTTATTTTGAAACCGACTAAGAAAAGGAGGTTCGGTAGTCGGCTGTATGTTAGATGTTTTTGTATGTTACTGGTTGTCCCGACAAACGTCCTGTCAAATTTCAATAATCCCACAGAAAAAAGCACTTTCTGAACATTACAATACCTTTATCACTAAGGTGTATAAACTAATTTACTGTTGTAAATATAACACCGTTGTAAGCACGTGTTTTTGTTGCTATGTGCATCAATGTGTTTGTGAAGGAAAACATCGTAAGGAAACCAGTTAGTATTCTTATAAGCGGCGATGGGCTTGCAACCTGTCACGTATGGAATGCTAATTACTGCAAAATGTGGGTATGTGCCAAATATTATGTTTGGACGTGCCTCTGACTACCCCCACTAGACATCTTCAAAGGATCTAAACGTCTAAAAATCTGAGAGGTTGTGTACCGTACTTGGGGATTACAGTCGTGATCCTATTTATTTTATTTTATTTTACCTACTTCAAAAGTGAAGTACCTACCTTATTAGCTAGTTGACATTGTGTGAAAGGTCGACCACAATGTATTTATTTATTTAATTGATACTTCAACCAGTGACACATTTAAATAAAGTTTGAATAAAATATGCGGCAAGCTGCCAAAACCGTAAGCCTGCAATTTCGAGTCAAATTGAAAACCTGTATCGGGAAATTATGCGCTGCGGTTTTCGTTATCCGGTTCCAAAATCGTATTTCCGCGTAATTAAATGTAAATCAAAGAAGCATAATGAAACTCCTTAATTAACATTTGAGATAAACCTTAGGCCGTGGACTCATGTATACGGTTCGGCGTCGGCCACCGTGAAAAGGTGTGGGGCCCGCTATCAGAAGACGCGTCGCCGCACCTTGAAAAGATGCGGCGCCGTGCCGCGGAAAGATGACATGCACGGCGTAAAGCGCCTTTTAAAGGCACGGCGACGCGCCATGAAAATGCTAGGTTTAACTATAAGGTATGAAACAAAATAATTTTATGTTGACATTTTTCACACCTTACGCCGTGCATGGCATCTTTCCGCGGCACGGCGCCGCGTCTTTTCAAGGCGCGGCGTCACACCTTTTCACGGTGAAAGGCGCCGCACTGTAGACATGGGCCCACGGCCTTACGAGATCAAAGATTTTCGTGTCCATAGTTGTATAATCTCTTTGTTACACTCCAAATACTTCAGAATCAGAATTTATTCAGGACAATAAACATACGGTGAACGGTGAACTTAACAAAGTGTACGATGGATAGCTTTGCTTGGTTTGAACCTTCACCTTATTCGATTGGCATCACACTAGAGCTCTGGAAAGGATCATTAAAAAAAAGTAGACTCCAAGCCGTGTTTGTTGCCTGATTCTTCTAGGCTTGGTCGCGTGAAATCAACGTAGCTTCACCTAGTTCCTAAGACGTTTCAAAGTGATCCTTGTGATTTTATAGAAATAAATGATTTTTGAATTTGAATTTGATGAAACCACATTAAATATTGGTAGACATTTTACACAGCGCCACCTATCCCCAAATTAAGCAAAGCTTGTACTATAGGGTCGAACATCGTTCTGTTTAATTTAACATGACCTGATAATGAATATAAATAATGTAATTTTAATTTATATAATAATAGTTTAGTTTATATAAAAACCCGAGTGGGACGTACCTCGACTTTCAATCTGAAGGTCGTGGGTTCGAATCCCGGCGTGCATCAATGGATTTTTCTGTTAGAAAATTTATATGCGCATCAAAAACATGTGCTTACAACGGTGGAGGAAAACATCGTGAGGAAACCAGTTAGTGTTCTTATAGGCGGCGATGGGCTTGCAACCTGTCACGTATGGAATGCTTACTACTGCAAAATGTGGGCATGTACCAAATATAATGTTTGGACGTGCCTCTGACTGCCACTAGACACCTTCAAAGAATCTAAGCGTCTGGAGATCTGAGAGGATGTCTATCGTACTTGGGGATTATAGTCGTGATCCTATTTTTTTATTTTATAAAGTTAAACCCAAATCAAACCTGACAATAATTATATTTTTCATTTGGAACCAAAACAATGTTTACGGTTTGGGTTCGTTTAGCCGCATATGAGCGCAAAATGAGAATATTATTATTGGAAATGTTACTGTTATTCTAAGGGGAATATCGGTTCAACAATTGCTTTTGTTACGTGATATATCAAAATTGTATGATTTTAACTGTATTTTTTGTGGATGTTTCTAAAATATTTTCTCTGGCGCATAATGTATTTTAATAAACCAAAAATAATTTTAACATTATTTCATATCCAATGTTTACTCATATTTTATTACATAAATATTCGGATATCATCCTTAATAACAACAAAGACTTACCCTCGTATTCAAGAACGACACTATGAGAACACGCACCCACAGTGGACGAAATCATTTTTCATAAAAATCACTTTATGTGCTGTGTTACACTGCATAGTGTGACTAGAGGCACATTGTCGTGTGCCTCTAGCCAAAGTTGAGCTCTAGAGGCATACGGTAGCGTGCGCCATAGTGCCGCTCAACACATAAAGTGATGTTTATGAAAAAAGATTTCGTCCACTGTGGGTGCGTGTTCTCATAGTGTCGTTCTTGAATACGAGGGTTAATTACGAGTAGTTCTTGTGGAGAAACTTGTTTGAGTCATGTCCATGCTATGTTTAGTAAGAATCATTGAAATAAAAAAAAAAAAAATAGGGTAAAAGCGCTGGTTGGGGGCATTTTAACAACATTCTAATTTTCAAATAAACGGTTTATATTGAAAAAAATATTAAAACAACGATTTTTAAACAACATAAAATAGAGTATTTATATTTATCTATCTCTTAGGTTAAGCAAAGGTTTTGTAACAGGAGATATTTATTAATTAATTATTCATAATTAAATAGACAAAACGGGAAATATCTTGATTGACAAAATGTTTGGACGTGCCTCTGACTACCCCCTCTAGACATCTTCAAAGGATCTAAACGTCTACCGTAATTGGGGATTACAATCGTGGTCCTAGGTACTTATTATAAATTATAACACCTCAGACACAGACAGACATCCATGTTCATCACACAAATGTTTGCCCTGGGTGGGAATCGAATCCACAACCTACATTGCAGAGAGCAGAGTTACTACCAACTGAGCTGTGAGGCCTGTCGGTAGTAACATATCAGAATAGTGACACAACTTTGGGGCTATTTTGTAAAAACATGATTATCATGTTATGATGTTGAATGCAATACCTAATGTTAGAGAATACCTAATCTGTACACTTTTCATAGTAACTATTTACTGTTTATGCACCTATACCTACGTTTCTGCTTAGGTATTGTACTCGAAGCGTGGGTATAGGTGTCTAAACAGCATAAAATTATGGCATATATACATATGTATATATTATGCATATATTATATATTATGCATATATACATATGTATATATATAAAATTATGCATATATGGCATATTATGGCATTCAGTGCCAATAAATATTGTTATGAATATCATATCATGATAATCATGTTTTTACAAAATAGGCCTGCTGAATGATAGCCAATATAGACCAGCTGGATAAAGCTGGACTGGCCGGGAAGTTTCTATTGTTATGCTGTCTGCCATGGCTATTGCAGTCGTAATGTCTTTCTCCCAGTGGTCAAATTAGATAGTCGAACTGGTTTATCTCACAGGAATAATTTTCCTCGTTGGCCATCATTCCTTATTGTTCAATAGACAATAGACTCGGATAACAAAAAGAACAATTCAAAAGAAAATTATATTAAGGCGCTCCCAGTCGACGATTGTTTTTGTTCGAAACGAAAAAATAAATACTTGTGAACAAGCCACATCTCCTATTTTATAATGTATAGTATATGTGAATAAAGATGTACCCATCTTTAATCACTTCGATAAATAATCCTACCGACCGCTGCAATGACGACAAACACACGTCGGCGCGTGGTCCGCCTTAGCTTTTTGAATAAATTAATGATATAAATTATGTATAATTACTTATCAAAAATCTATTCTAATAGAAATCTAGATCTACATATTACCTATCTTTAACAATAAATCACAAGTTGATTTTAATAGTAGGTATATAAAATATTTCGATCATAAATTCTAAAACGTATCATTTTGAAATAATATCTTTATCGTGAAAAGTTTCTGCTATTATGTTTTCAGCTTAATAGAAATCTAGGTAGGAACCTGATGTAATATACATTATAAAATAGGAGATGTGGCTTGTTCAGAAGTATTTCTTTTTTCGTTTCGAAAAAGAGCAATCAGCGACTGGGAGCCTCTTAAGAATAACTGCAGAAGCCGCTATAACTCCTGCTAATGAAGCTCCAAAAATGCCTGAACGTAAATACGTAAATTGCAACTCCTGTAATATTTATTTATTTACAGACGTTGTCCTGTCAAATTTCAATAATCGAATAGAAAAGACTGAATTTGTTTTAGTCTGTGATGTCAGACTTGTTGCACACCAGCGCCATCTGGCGCCATTTTTCATATTTTAAAGTAGTCTATTATTTATTCGGGCATTATATCTACATCTACATTCTACAGCAAATTTCAACTTAATTTTGTCGTTTAGGCCTGATTGAGGAACAAATATACATACAAACTCACAAACTTTCACATTTATAATATTATTAGGATTAATAAGAACGAGCCAATGTTATACAATACATTAAGATAAAAAAAAAATATAGCCTTTTTATATCCGTGATGGCCGAGTGGGAGGTACCTCGACTTTTAATCTGAAGGTCGTGGGCTCGGATCCCGGCGTGCATCAATGGATTTTTCTGTTCGAAAAAATTATATGCGCATCAAAAACACGTGCTCAAAACGGCGAAAGAAAACATCGTAAGGAAACCAGTTAGTATTCTTATAAGCGGCGATGGGCTTGCAACCTGTCACGTATGGAATGCTAGCTACTGCAAAATGTGGGCATGTGCAAAATATAATGTTTGGACGTGCCTCTGACTACCCCCACTAGACAACTTCAAAGGATCTAAGCGTCTAGAGATCTGATGACTACCGTACTTGGGGATTACAGTCGTGTGTGATCTTATTTTTATTTGTAAATAAAAATACACACGCAATGATATAAAAATACAACATCAACACGCGAAATAAATCTTTAGAATGAGGAATATTAACAGTAGGTAAACAAAATATAATCCCTAAAAATTATATCGACACTTATTGAAGTTACAGTCGAACAAAAACAATCGTCGACTGGGAGCGCCTTAAGACGAGTAATAAATGTTTTTGATGAATGCAGAATCGTTTTTTCTTAATAACCACAACACATACAGTTTTGTTTTTTTATGACAAAGATAACTTAAGGATATAATCAAGATAAATTATAGACAGAAACCCGATTGGTAAAACATTTTTCGATAAATTTATTTTCCAAAGTTGTCTCTTCAAAAACATTAGTTTCGTTTTTAATCTAAAACTATGAATAGCTAAACAGTTCATTTTTATATAATTTGTTAGATAATCATACCAGCTAAATAAATTATAGACAGTTTCTTTTTAAGTTTGATGGTTTTCAATATAATGCAGTTTTATCACTTTTTCCGTCTTATCCGGGTATACTCAGCTCATACAAAACGCCCAACATCTCACATTTCACCTTAAGGCCCTGTATGGCGACGATTGCTCTTTTTCGAAACGAAAAAAGAAATACTTCTGAACAAGCCACATCTCTATTTTTATAATGTATAGTATTTGTGAATAAAGATGTACCCATCTTTAATCACTTCGATAAATAATCCTACCGACCGCTGCACGTGGTACTGATCCAAGGGCGGCGCGTGGTCCGCCTTTGCTTTTCTAATAAATTAATGATATAAATTATGTATAATTACTTATCAAAAACCTATTCTAGTAGAAATCTAGATCTTTATATTACCTATCTATTTATTCTAAAACGTATCATTTTGAAATAATATCTTTATCGTGAAAAGTTTCTGCTATTATGTTTTCAGCTTAATAGAAATCTAGGTACCTGAAGTAATATATGTATAAAAATAGGAGATGTGGCTTGTTCAGAAGTATTTCTTTTTTCGTTTAGAAAAAGAGCAATCGTCGACATACAGGGCCTTAATGATGCTACATTCATGTCCCGTGTCAATGTCCTTCAGGAGTTCCAAACATTCCTCTGATTCTACTTAAGAGTACAATTCTGATCGTCAGCTTAAAGTTGACATTTGGCATGACTTACTCCAGAACGAGTGTGTTAATGAGAAAACTCGTAAATTTATTTTTGCAACTTGTCACGTAATGCTAACTACTGTAAAATTTGAGCATGTGCCAAATATAATGTTTGAACGTGCCTGTGACTACACTAGACATCTTCAAAGGATCTAATCGTCTGAAGATCTGAGAGGATGTCTTCCGTACTTGGGGATTACAGTCGTGATCCTATTTATTTATTTTATTACTTCCATCATTGAATATTTTTGCCGATGAAGAATATTCTCGCATACCTTTGCTGGTATGAAAGTATTTAAATGGATTTCTCTCTGACTAGTCCGAACTTTAGGACGTGTTACTTAGGAATCTTCTATAGCTGTAGGTACAGCCGTAAAGAGGTGTTGAAAATATGTGAGTGCTACAGAATACATTCCATCGCCAGAATAAGATAAAGGGTGAGAGCGCCGGTTGTGGCCATTTTAACAACATTTTAATTTTCAAATAAACGGTTTATATTGAAAAAAATATTAAAACGACGATTTTTAAACAACATAAAATAGAGTATTAACTATCTCTTAGGTAAAGTAAAGGTTTAGTAACAGGCGATATTTATTTATTAATTATTCATATTTATATAGACAAAACGGGAAATATTTAGTTGTGGTCTAGAGGTATAACGCATCACAACTGTCACTAATCAAAACGGACCATAGACAAATAATTGTATTAACTATAGATTTTAAACAAGTTTGTTTGCTATGCTCAGTTATTGACTGCTAACTTAGAGCAACACGGGTTTCCTACGGAAGGGAGTAGCCATTCGCCGCGGTCCCCTCTGTCAAAGTAAAAGCCCAAGTGGGCATACACATTTTATAAAACTGTCAATGTGTGAGTCATCTGTACACGAATTATTAGTGTATTGTTGGATTGTTTATGTGTTAACGTCATCATTACAGTCAGTTGGCAGTTTTGTAAGTGTGCGGAACTGCACTTGTGTGCACAATTCCCCCCGCAAACCGCCAGAACTATTTTGATAGTAATCTCTCGCTAAGACTACTCCTTCCGTACGAAGCCCTAAGACTGCTAAAATCGAAAATTACCAAAACCGGGTCTCTGACCCTACATTATAGGAGGATACGTATGTGTTAATACTACACATGATGTGCTCACCTATCCAATTTCTAGCAGAACATGGGTCTAATGGTTTCATGTTTATTAAGTGGAAACGTCTTTTGATTGTGGATGGAGGATGAACTTCAAACGTCAGATCTTAGGTGAGAAGTGTGTTATTGAGGAATTGGAGATAACACGTTCGTACTTACACCAGTACTTGTACGACTACAGAGCTTACAATAAGAAAATCAAACTAAAGCGTGCCGGAAATAGGCTAAAAATATTTTTTAATCGACTTCAAGAAGGATGAGGTTATTAATTCGCCTGTATGTTGTTTTTTTTTGTTACGCGATTACTCCGGCGTTTGTGAACGGATTTACAAATTTATTTTTTTATTTGAAAGCCTACATTTCCGAGGTCGTCCCATTACCACCAAGTCAGCATCTGATGATGGGATCCCAGGGAAATCGAGAGAAACCTTCTAAATTTATGGGCATTGATAGTGGTTTTCAACTATAGACCTTGCCTTTCTTTCATGAGTGAAGGGCTAGCTGGGGTAGGGCTCCTAGATCTCGCGGAGGGGGAAGCCCCCACGCCCACTACAATTTTTATTTAGAAACTAACTGAAAAAGAAAACAATTATTATTTTTTTTATTTAAAGATTAAATTTTCATACAAAAATACACTAGTGAAATTTTTGACTTTTTGTATGGGCTGAGTCTACCCGGATAAGACGGAAAAAGTGATAAAACTGCATTTTTTTGAAAACCATCGAATTTAAAAAGAAACTGTCTGTAATTTACTTAGCTAGTATGAATATTATCTAACGAATTATATAAACTAGTGTTTTTAAAGAGTTTACATTGGAAAATAAATTGTATCGAGAAAAGTTTCACCAATCGTGTTTCTGTCTGTAATTTATCTAGAGTTATCTTTGTCATAAAAAACAAAACTGAAAACAATTCTGCATACATCAAAAACATTTATTACTCGTCTTAAACGTATCCGCTTTCTTAAGTATTTCGATTCGAAAAGTTGGTTTTATTTGGAACTAGCGATCCGCCCCGGTTTCGCACGGGTTTAATACATATAAACCTTCCTCCTGAATCACTCTATCTATAAAAAAATCGCATCAAAATTCGTTGTGTGGTTTTAAAAATATAAGCATACATACAGACGCGGGAAGCGGGAAGTGACTTTGCTTTATACTATGTAGTGAAGAGATAAAATAATGATAACAAAAGATTTTGCGAAGCTAATCTCGAATCCTTATAAAGTCTTAAAACGGAACTCTGTCTTGCCTCCTAGCAATCTGGGGCAATCTTGGTCCTCACTTATGCGTAATAGCCAGTCGGTTGGGGAGGTTCTTTTGTTCGAATGGAAATGAGTCTCTAAGTAGCTTTGTCATTTCTAGTCTAGTTGAGCATTGGCCATTTCTAGTCTAGATGGGAATAGTCGGAATGGTTGTCTAACCTCGGCACAAAATGGATTCTAAACTGCAAATAATAAACTGATTTCAATCTTCCGCTGTGGCATATGTTGAAATGAAAGTCGATGTATCTCCCACTCGGCTTATTAATCAATGATTAAAAGGCTTAATAAAAAAAAATAGGATCACGACTGTAATCCCCAAGTACGGTAGACATCCTCTCAGATCTCCAGACGCTTAGATCCTTTGAATATGTCTAGTGGGGGAAGTCAGAGGCACGTCCAAACATTATATTTGGCACATGCCCACATTTTGCAGTAGTTAGCATTCCATACGTGACAAGTTGCAAGCCTAGAATACTAACTGGTTTCCTCACGATGTTTTCTTTCACCGTTTTGAGCACGTGTTTTGATGCGCATATAAATTTATTCAAAAAAATCCATTGATGCACGCGGGATTCGAACCAAAGACCTTTGAAATGAAAGTCGAGGTACCTCCCACTCGTTATTAACGTATTCGTTATCACAGCTCAGTTGGTAGTAACTCTGTCTTCAGCGCTGTAGGTTGTGAGTTCGATCCCCACCCAGAGCAAATATTTGTGTGATGAACATAGATCTTTGTTTTGTGTCTGGGTGTGTAGTAATCATAAGTATGTATTTACAAAAAAAAACGTATATAAGTATTCTATCAGTTATCTAGTTCCCATAGTACAAGCTTTGCTTAGTTTGGGGCTGGATGGCGATGTGTAAAATGTCCACCAGTATTTATTTATTTATTAATCAATTTCATGATTATAACAACGTGAAAATAATAGAGTAAAGACATTCTTTTAGGTTCTTGGTGGTTCGATATCCAAAGGGGTAGTCATAAGGCACGTTCAGTCATTTACATGTGGCCCACGCCCTTTTATTGCGAGTAGTTAGCATTCCATACGTGAAAGGTTCCAAGCCCATCGCCGTTTATTACTGTGTGAATGAATGAATGAAAATGCTTTATTGTACACCATAAAACAAATAAATAACAACGAAAGAAACTTAAACTAGAACAAACTGTACAATGGGCGGTCTTATCGCTAAAAAGCGATCTCTTCCAGACAACTTTGGGATGGAGTGAATATAAAGATGAATGGAAGATTGGTCGGGGTGCACTAAAAACAGTATTTAATAATAATCGAAGAATAATACTTTAAATAAATACTAAAAAAAAAAAACATACAAACATATAATATGATCAGAAATGTGTGTTATATAGTTAACAGTTTTAGTAGTTGTAATATAGTTTAAGAGTAGTATCCTATGTTTCGTTTTAATAACGCAATAACGGAAAATCAGATTTGAATGAAACTTAAAATATATGTACCTAGTATGTGACCTGAATTAAATAAATAAATATTGGCGTACTTTACACACAACGCCATCTAGCCCCAAACTAAGCATAGCTTGTACTATGGGAACCAGATAACTGATAGAAAACTTATAATATTTTTTTTTAATACATACTTCACCCAGACACTTAACAAACATCTATGTTCATCACACAAATGTTTGCCCTGGGTGGGAATTGAACCTACAGCACAGAACCAACTGAGCTGTGAGGGAGTAATATAAAGATACTTTAGTTAACTTTTTCATAGGAGAATGGCTCATTAACTCATGCAAATAGACGTATAAACATCTGGGGGCACGGCAGTGCCCCCGCCAAGTCAAGCAATAAAGCGGCACGGCTGTACCATCCTTTTCTCGAAGCAGTTCAGGCCATTTTCGACCCCCTATAACTTCGTTGTGCATAAAACTAGAAGCCTGAATTTTCCGTAACCAAGCAGTCACTATATAAACACAGTATATTTCAAATTTCATTCAATTTGAACCAGTAGTTTAAGAATTATAACTAGTCAAAGTTTCCTATTTTGTCACTCACCACTCACTCACTCACTGACTGACTGACTGACTGACCGATCATCAAAAGTTTAAGGCACTTCTAGCAGACATAGAAGCTTCAAATTTGAAACACAAATAGTGTTTAGTGTAAAAATCCTAAAAAAAACCTGCCAAGTGTGAGTCGGACTCGCGCACGTCGAGTTCCGTACCATTATCTATAAATCACGTTTGTTGTATGGGAGCCCCACTTAGATATTTATTTTATTCTGTTTTTAGTATTTATTGTTATAGCGGCAACTGAAATACATGATCTGTGAAAATTTCAACTGTCTAGCTATCATGGTTCATGAGATACAGCCCTGTGATAGACAGGCGGACGGACAGACGGACAGACGGACAGACGGACAGACGGACAGACGAACAGACGGACAGACGGACAGACGGACAGACGGACAGACGGACAGACGGACAGACGGACAGACGGACAGACGGACAGACGGACAGACGGACAGACGGACAGACGGACAGACGGACAGACGGACAGACGGACAGTGGAGTATTAGTAACAGGGTTCCGTTTTTACTCTTTAGGTACGGAACCCTAAAAAGTATCTACAAAAAGGCTAAGGCTATCTACAAAAATAAATGAGATGCCATCAAAAACATAACTTGTAAAAAAAGCCAAGTCTCGCAACGCAACTCAGTTCTTCTACCGTAAAAAGTTGTGAGATATTTGTAATACCAAGTCGGTTAATTTATTCAGTCCCTACTTTAAGGGTCCTTCTGACTTATGTTATTAGGTAGTTAACCTTTACTTGATTTAACTAGCTGCTCGCCCCGGCTTCGCACGGGTGGTATCTGGATAAAAAGTAGCCTATGTGTTATTCTGATGTATAAACTACATTACTGTAAGTTTCATTTTAATCCGTTCAGTATTTTTGCGTGAAAGAGTAACAACCAAACACACACACACTCACTCATTTACAAACTTTCGCATTTATAATATTAGTAGGATTAATTCCTACATCAGTCAGAAAACGATTCCCACATAAAAAAAATCGCGCTGCAAAAAAACTAATGTCCTTTCACATAACAAGGCGATTCGTCATCATGATTCGCAATTTTGGGACGTATTCGTGATTTTCCACGTTTTCCGAGCAAAAACGTCATAAGTCATAATCATACTTTAAGGCACTGATAAGTTTTTTTTTAAATATATTTTTAAAATCAAGCCTTCGTAAATTCTAGGGCTCTAGTACTCGTCAAGACAAATCCAACAAGCTAAAACACGACGTGGTTATGTTGTGTAGTTAGGCAGTTCCTATAGCTACATTTGAGCTCCATCATCAGACCGGCTCGCTAGTACCATAATTTTATATTGTCATTTGAGATTGATAGGTATGCGAAGTTTTATCTCAATCAGACTATTTACTGTGGAGCTCCGTTGAACAGCTCCTGACTCCATCATCAGATCAGCACGCTGTCACCATATTATTGTATTGTCACTGAAGTTACATAAGTATGCCAAATTTCATCTCATTCGATTGAAGATAACTGCTCCAAAATTGAGTTGCAAGATTCCACCTTAACAAACATAGATACATAGTTACGTACATACATGAAAAAATTAAAAAAATTAAAATGAAAAATATTTATTACTGCAAGTTTACACAAAGTTATAAAATGAATACAAATCAAACACGATGTCGTATTTTGCAGACAACTATATGCCTACAGTGGTAACATTTAGTGGTTTCCTCACTAGGACTAGCCTGTATCGAGGAGACCAAACTACGATATAATTAAAACATTAGTTAAATAGGTACTTAGAAAGAATTGCTATTATTGCAAAATGTAAGTTTATAGGTACTGTAATATAAATTTGAAAATTATAACTATTGAAGGTAATCATAAATAAAAATCTTAAAGCTAACAATTATTGAGTAGCTAGAATAATCTATACATATAATAAAACTGTAAAAAAGTTCAATTCTGTACATTGAATAAAAACTAAAAAAAATACTCCTAGGGGCCTTTTTACAAGTAAAACAAACAAAAAAAAGACATTTTGAAATTTTTGTCTGTCTGTCTGTCTGTTGTCCGGCTTTCACGCAAAAACTACTGGTCGGATTTTGATGAAACTTTTCTTGTTATGTAGCTATTAGTCATCGGCAACATATAGTCTATTAGAATACCAGATGTGAAACTATCTGTCGACCAGCGAAGCGGGCACGGTCAGCTAGTCATAAATAAAAATCTTAAAGCTAACAATTATTGAGTAGCTAGAATTTCCTCAATGTAAGATCATGTTTCATTGCAAGTTAAATAAAAGCTTACTAAAAGTTAAATAAAAAATAAAGTTTAATAAAGTTAAATTAAAAAATTAAAAAACAACCCGATCTGGAAAAAAAAAACAATTGTGGGATCCACATTCTTATAAACATTGAATAAAAACTTATTTCATTAATTATTTTTCAAACTATCGTGATTAGTAGACATAACTATAGATCTATAGATCAGCCCGCGACCATGGCTATTGTAACATAGTCGAAACGTCGGGAAAGTAAATTAAAGGTAATTACGTGATAAAGACCCGTGTCAAAATCTATAGTTTATTTAGTTTGTAACAAAAACTATTCACGTTTGAAGCAGAAAGAAATGTAATGTCAGAAAAAAACAATTGGAGAGAAATGAAAGTTTCGATACAGGAAAAAATATATATTTTAAAATCGTTTTGATATTTTGATTTGGGGGCACGGCAGTGCCCCCGCCAAGTCGAGCGCGAAGCAAACACTGCCGTACCATCCTTTACTGGAACCATTTCGCCGCATTTTCAGGCCCCTATTTGAGAACCTCTGGATAAGACCAGAACGCTGAAATTTTCGTCATCCAGTAAGCCATAATCACATACTTAAAATCCAAAATTTCAAGTCTGTAGGTCATTTAGTTACGAAGTTAAGCGAAAGCAAAGTTTCGCATTTTAGACAGACACTCACTCACTCACTCACTCACTCATGATCATCAGAATAGAACTAGTACTTCCCATAAACTCAGAGAGCTGAAATTTGGTACAGAGTTAGGGTTTAATGGCCACATAAAGGGAAAACCATAAAACTAGGATAATCGAAGATCTGGAGTACCTGGTGACCCTGATAAGAAAACACAAGAGCCTAACCAAACTATTAGAGATCGACATACCGCCTTTACAAAAAATATTCAACTACTAGACCGATTTGAAAAATTCTTTCACCATTAGAATCCTACATTATCCCTGATGAACATAGGCTATAGTATATTTTCAAAAATATTAGGGATCCGTATGAAAACATCGATAATGTAATCCAAAGTGTGAAAAAATTAAAAAAAAATCCTTATATTGCGTTTGCTGCTGAAATTGTTGACAATAGAGCAAAGTGATGTACTACAGTTTTAAAGAGGACATCAATATCTACAAAAAAGTATGCAGTACCATATGTCTCACTATTAGGGATCCGTATGAAAACTTCGATAATGTAACTCAACGTGTGAAAAAAATCCAATAAGATCCTTATATCGCGTACTCTGCGGAAATTGTTGACAATAGAGCAAAGTGATGTACTACAGTTTTAAAGAGGGCATCAATATCTACAAAAAAAGTCTGCGATACTAAAAGTTTTATTAGGGATCCTTATGAAAAATTCGATAATGTAACCCAAGGTGTAAAAAAAATACCTATAATATCATTATTACATCCGTGCGACGCCGGATGTAATAATGATATTAAACATATAACCGCAATATAAAATTAAAGGAAAACTCTGGATAAGACTAGACTGGCTTTTATACTTACTTATACTTACAAGTTTACAAGAAGAAATAGTCGAACGATTAACTTTATTCTACTCGAACATTACACAAATTGAATAAACAAATTAACAAATTAAATAAACTAAAATATTAATTTCGCTCAAAATTTGATCAAAGTATAATGCATTGGATTAAGAGTGGCGGTGATACCCGCACACGTCGCTAGATGGCGCTACTGTATTTTAAACGCGCTTACGATTTGTTTTTATAATAAAAAAACTACTCATAAAAAGAAAAAAAAACTGTGTCAAATAAGAAAATCTAGTAAAATAAATCAACCACGTTTCTACAAAAAGAAGTGAAATCCCACCAAAAACATTCTGTAAAAAACTAGCCAAGTCTCGATGGAGCTGCTTGTTTATCTCTAAAAAGTAATGAAATCTAGACAAAGTCGTGTCAAGTCTGAGGTTCTTTACTGCGATTTCTTTATTATTATAGAATGTTATGTGACTTGGCCGTTGAAGAGTACACAAGGGTACAAAACCAGGTGCTCCGTGACACCATTGATTGCACCAATCTGTCACCAGAACCGCTACCCATTAACGATGGAAAATTGCCACTTAGAAAACGTTGATTCAATAACCAGTCAATTGTAGGCTTGATAAAGCTGTGTATTTCAATAATACTTATGTAAAGGCGAGCCTGAAACAAACAGTATAAAAAATACGTCTATTTTATGTTAGATCGGTGGTCGATTTGACGCTCCAAAAAGAAGACAGCAGAAGTCAGCATTGTCAATGCTGAATGCATGTGTTGCACGATCAACAACAGCCTAAAATAAGACACTAGCGTCAAATTACCAATACCTGTATTGGCTATTATCTCGCTTAACAAACATAGGTAGTTACAACAGATATAACATTACGTGTAAACAAAATTGACTTGTACCCACTAACGTATAAAGAATGTTCAACGGCCAAGTCACACAACATTCTATAATAATAAAGAAATCGCAGTAAAGAACCTCAGACTTGACACGACTTTGTCTAGATTTCATTACTTTTTAGAGATAAACAAGCAGCTCCATCGAGACTTGGCTAGTTTTTTACAGAATGTTTTTGGTGGGATTATTGTGTCCCGTCCCCACACAATATCTTGATGTGGGGATGGAGTTGTAGCAAAACGAAGCCACAGGCTAGTGTGACATATTATTACGTTTTATGTACGAGTATCCTATCGATACAACATCATTAAATAGAGTTACAGGGGGTTATTGCGACAACGAGCTACAATTAGTTGAGCACGCGACGGGTGTCGGGTGATGGAGTCTCAGCGCCAACAATAAAACCTGATACTTATAGACGAATTCGTTTATTCGTAAACTGAATCCTTCCCAAAATCCCCACCAAGTACTCACTTGTTAGGGTTCCGTAAAAACGGTACCCTATTAATAAGACTTGGCTGTCCGTCTGTCTGTCACAGAGCTGTATCTCATGAACCGTGATAGCTAGACAGTTGAAATTTTTATAGATTATGTATTTCTGTTGCCGCTATAACAACAAATACTAAAAACAGAATAAAATTAATATTTAATTGAGGGGGCTCTCATACAACAAACGTGATTTTTTGTCGTTTACAGTTTTTATAGTACGGAACCCTTCGTGCGCGAGTCCGTCTCGCACTTGGCCGGTTTTTATTATTTCGGGAATCCCCATGGGCCATGTTACACCGTATCCCGTAGGATGAATTGATGGATATAAATATCATACTTCTGTTTTAAGGATTCTTGTATTTTTGTTTGCAATGGATAAACTAGAAACTACTGCTACAATTTAAAATAAAACCGGCCAAGTGCGAGTCGGACTCGCGCACGAATGGTTCCGTACCATTATCTATAAAAACGGCAAAAAAATCATGTTTGTTGTATGGGAGCCCCTCTTAAATAATTATTTTATTCTGCTTTTAGTATTTGTTGTTAGAGCAGACTGTATCATGGTTCATGAGATACAGCTTTGTGACAGACAGACAGCGAAGTCTTAGTAATAGGGTCCCGTTTTTACCCTTTGGGTACGGAACCCTAAAAACACCTTTCAAAAGCTATATTATCAGTTAGTAATATGGGCTATATTTTATTTAAAAAATATTTAGATATTCCCTCTAAGATTGCAATGTATAACTTAAGGTATCAAAAGTTTGTCTATAATCTTCATTAGTATACTGTGCGAAGCGGGGGAAATATGGCCGTGTGCCTCTAGACTTTGACTAGAGGCACACGACAATGTGCCTCTAGTCACACTATGCAGTGTCGCACAGCACATAAATTGATTTTTATGAAAAAAGATTTCGTCCACTGTGGGTGCGTGTTCTCATAGTGTCGTTCTTGAATACGAGGTATAGGAAGCGCGCTGTAAAGTGGGTGGTCACTGCTAATCGAAAATAAAAATACGTGGCCTTAAAAAAACGGTGATGTAGGCGTAGATACGGTACGGTGTGATGAAGCAAAGACGCGTTTGTTATTTTTAATTCATTCCGCTACGAATGAATAAACGCAGTCCGATAATTTACGCTTACGAATGACTAAACGATTACTTTGAAGCGTCTCTTGAATTCACTGATGAACCTGAACCCACTAATAGGTTTTTGGGCAGTTAAATTAAACGATTTCGTAATTAAAAATGTTCATTCAGAGAGAAGCTTTTCACGACTAATCCAAGAGTCAAATCAAAATTAAACTTAAGTTTTTTTGACCATTAAAAGCCACTTTTTTGTAAGAGGTTTATTATGCTTGTGCAGATATTAGGCAATTTCGACAGTCATGAATGATGATGAAAAACTGTTTGAATGATTTACACACCTAGACCTATTGGATTTTTAATCAGTCTCATAATATCACATTGTTTCGCTCGGATACTTTTATCATTATTTTACAGGATGACAGATTTTTACGTAATAGTCAACATGTAATTTGGTGTTGACTTAAATTACATTTTGACGTTTAGTGTTCCGTACCCAAAGGGTAAATACGGGACCTATTTAAAATAATAAATATATAAGTGGGGCGGGGCTCACATCACATACAACAAAATTGTTTTTTTGCCGTTTTTTATAGATAATGTTACGGAATCCTTCGTGCGCGAGTCCGACTCGCACTTGGCCGGTTTTTTTTAACATATTTAAACGTATTTTACGAAATTTTAGTTAGTTTATGGAAACAACTGCCACGGCAATAATTGCCACCGGTGACTACCTACTAAGTACGGTTTACGTCACTGTAATTGCGGTGCACATCAGTATATTAGTAAACACTTATGTAAGCACTAGCTGACCCGTGCCCGCTTCGCTGTACGTAAGACATTTCTAATACCATCGTGGACTTTATTGTAGACGTTTTTAAGGTATACAATACTGTAGTACATTATTTTGATATATCTCGTGGGGTTCAGCCAGCATTTGCAATGTAAGCGCAAAAAAATGTGTTTATTTACGACATCACATTAGAAACCTCTAAAATTATCAGTGTTTCTCTACTATATTATGCATGTATTATACATATAAACCTTCCTCTTGAATCACTCTGTTTATTAAAAAAGACGTGTGGCACTCGGAGACTGCCGCGGTAAAGCTATTGCATAACATTTTTTATCAACTTATGTATTTATAATTATTTATTTATTTATTTTATTTATCCTTTTTTCCTTTGTTTTTCTTTGATATTCAACTTTTTGAGCGTGGTGACCGATAAGAAAAGAAAAAGAAAAAAAAAAAATTTTTTTTTTTTTTTTTTACATCCCTAGATTGCGGGGGAAGAGGGGGATTAGGCATGCGCAGTAACGCCGATACAACCAATGCCACCTATTGGCGAGTTGCTAAACTAAAGAGACAAGCGTGATATTTCAAAAAGTCATTAAAAGTTCTGCTATTCATCGATAGATGTCAAAATCTTTAACCTACCTATTTACCTAACTACGTAGTTAGCATTCCACACGTAACAGGTTGCAAGCCCGTCGTCGCTTTCAAGAATACTAACAGGTTTCCTCACGATGTTTTCCTTCACCGTTATAAGCACGTGTAACGCGCATATACATTTTTCGAACAGAAATATCCATTGATGCACGGCCAGGATTCGATATTTACCTAACTACATGAATTCAATAATTCAATTTCAAACTTTTTAGTCGATCATGTCTGTGAAGTACCACCTATTTACCGATAGTGGTAAAATAGCGCCACCTGCCAGCGGAATTGCGAACCTCTCAAACCCCGAGCTTTCGCATGAGACCGCGAAAAGCACCTATAATAACGTAGTATCATCAAATGAAACTAGATGGCGCTGGAATGCGAAAATCACTCTAGAGTCCGCGCCACCACTCAAGTCCGCTAGACGCGGCGTCGCAATCGCCTATTATAATGATGCCAGTAAGGTAGCCATAATTTACCCCTTACACTAAAAGGGAGAGCGAACTAATGTTTACATTTTAAAACTATTTACTACTAGCAGTTCACTTCGACTTCGCACAGTTGTAATAATGAAGAATATAGGCAATTTTTTTATTTTTTTGGTTACATTATTGCTATTTTCGTGGGATCTCTATTTATTTTTATTTATTGTACTTACATTAATTTTAGACAGACAACGGAAGAGACTTTGTTTTATACTATGTAGTGATGTTATTCGCTCCTAATAAAGCTTTTGATAGATTAAATATTTTTTTAAATTTATCCTATATTTTTTCAGTTTATCCGGTACAAACAAAAATAGAAAACTAGAAATTTTATCTCTTTGTAATAGTAGTGTAGTTATGTAGGAAAACAATGAAATCAACCTAGTTTCACGATATAGGTAAATTTTATTAAATTATTTTTATACAATAATTATGGTCTTCATCATTTATTACTTGCATTCCAGACATATCGCTGTCACTTGTCTCTTGAAATTCACTGCCATGATCAGAATCAGTGTCGCTATCACTGGCTGTTGATATTATGAATTATGAATCTTTCTATTTCTTCATCTACCAGTCCATCATTTTTGAAATATTACAATTCTTTTTGAAGTGCTTGCTGCCACTCTTCCTTCTTTCGTAATTCGAGATACCATTTTCTCTGAAACACCTAAAATACAAAATAATTTAATTAGTGTTTTAATTTAGTCATATTTTACCTATTGTTAGACAAAAACTTATACTCTGGTATCCCTAAAATTTACCTGTCATGGCAGCGACTCTTTTTTGTATATTATTTAAAGGGATCAAAACGTCTTTATTCCTCTGCTCTAACTCACAAAACTCTTTTACTTTATGAATCATTTCACGAGCTGCACTTTTCACCAGTTTACGCGACATATTCACGCACATTTCAAGAAAATATTGGGAAAAACCATGGACGCTAATTTCATCGAGCACTCTGACATGAGATAAAATGGCGTTGCTGTCAAATTTAGTTTTGGTTTTCGTCGCAGGACATGAGTGGTGGCGAGGACTCTAAGCAGGCATGACATGAGTCATAGGGATGTAATATTGATTGAAAAAAAACTATTAATTATTATCGATTATTTGTCCCTACAAATAAATCGATTTTCCAAAAAATCGAATTATATGGTTCGGATCGCTTTCGGAGAGACGATCGATGGGTCGGTTCCCGTTTGTGAAGCGACTATTGGTCGGATCACGTTCGGAAAAACGATCAATGGTTCGGTTTGCGTTCGGAGACAAGACCGATGAGTCGGTTTCCGTTTGGGAGGCGACTATATGTAGGTTCACGTCCGGGAAAATGGCCAACGAACGATTCGGTTCGCGTTCGGAAAACTTAGTTTACAAAAATCGATTTATATGTGTAATTTACATAATCGATTTTTTAAAAATCGATTATGTAAATTACACACTCACGCATATTGCGTGAGTGTGAGTGTCTCGTAAAATTTCGTTACGAAATTTCT
Organism: Hydriomena furcata; assembly: GCA_912999785.1. NCBI lineage: Eukaryota > Metazoa > Arthropoda > Insecta > Lepidoptera > Geometridae > Hydriomena > Hydriomena furcata. Next base: position 3,480,727 of record OU538826.1, read on the forward strand.
GGATTCGGTCTCCACGCTCAAGGCCCGCGATAGAAGCTATGCAATAGCTTAAAAAAACCGCATCAAAATCCGTTGTGTAGTTTTAAAGATATAAGCACACATACATACATACATATTACATATTACATACAGACGCGGGAAGCGGAAAGCGACTTTGCTTTATACTATGTAGTGATATATGTATAATGTGAGAGCACATTTTAACAACACTTTAATTTTCAAATAAACGATTTATATTGAAAAAATGAATAAAACTACGATTTTGACTCTTAGGTTAAGCATAGGTTTTGTATTAGGCATTATTTATTTAATAATTATTCTCATTTAAATAGACAAAACAGGAAATATTTAGTTGTGGTCAATCAAGTCTAGAGTTATAACGCTTCACAACTGTCACTAATCAAAACGGACCATAGACAAAGAATTGTATTAACTATAGATTTTAAACAAGTTGGTTTGCTATGCTTAGTTATTGACTGCCAAAATTGAAAATGACCAAAACCGGTGTAGGCACCATTACCGGGTCTTTGACCCTGTTACGACTACATATTATTAGCGGTTATCATTACTTAGGCAACTAAATCTTTACATGTAGATAGCGGTGCTTACAAGAGCTTTAGTCTAGACAACTAAATTACGGGCAATAAAGCCCTAACGCGTAATAGTCACCATTGGTATAAAGTGGATTATGACTAGCGAGTAACTTTGCCGTTCATGTATTAAACTGAAGCTTTTTCAAAGAGTTGCTTTGAGGGTTGGGCTTATAAGCTTATAAAGGGTTTTAAGCCAGTTAATTTCCACAAAGCGTATGTTCTCGTACCTTTTTAGGGTTCCGTACCCAAAGGGTAAAAACGGGACCCTATTACTAAGACTTCGCTGTCCGTCTGTCTGTCTGTCTGTCTGTCTGTCCGTCCGTCCGTCCGTCACAGGGCTGTATCTCATGAACCGTGATATCTAGATAGTTGAAATTTTCACAGATTATGTATTTCTGTTGTCGCTATAACAACAAATACTAAAAACAGAAAAAACAATATTTAACAAAATTTTAATATATATGTAAAACAATTTTAACTCCTATACAACAAACGTGATTTTTTTACCGTTATTTATAGATAATGGTACGGAACCCTTCGTGCGCGAGTCCGACTTACACTTGGCCGGTTTTTTTTACCCATTAGCTTTACTCGTAAGTTCAATCACCTACAATATTTTTGTTGTACATTTTCAGAACAAAATTATATTATGTAAACCATTTAAAAATTTATAGATTTTGTTTGTTGAATCTAATAAAAGACCCGGTTGTGGTGCCTACCCCGGTTTTAGTCATTTTCAATTTCGGCAGTCTATTACTAAGCATTCCTATGCTTTGCTTCCAGGCTTGGTCGCGAGGAACAGGCGTAGCTTCACCTAGCTCATAAGACGTTTCAAAGTGATCCTTGTGATTCTATTAAAATAAATGCATTTTGAATTTGAATTTGAACTAGAGTCGAATACCCGGTTGTGGTGCCTACCCCGGTTTTGGTCATTTTCAATTAATAACAAACATATTTAAAATCTATAGTTAATATAATTATTTGTCTATGGTCCATTTTGATTAGTGACAGTTGTGATGCGTTATGCCTCTAGCACAACTAGATATTTCCCGTTTTGTCTATATACATTTGAATAATCAATAAATAAATATCGCCTGTTACAAAACCCTTGCTTAACCTAAGAGATATATAAATACTCTATTAGATGAGGTTTAAAAATCGTCGTTATAATCAATTTATCAGTATATAGTACCCTCGGCTACCGAAGGAGCAACAGCTGAGCGAGTTAACTCTGTTAATTTTTATTTATTTTGATCGGTTTTTATAAGTTATTTTATGTTTCGTTGTAAAAGTAGTGTGCCTGAACTTACATAAGACAATATTCTGCTATTAGTTTTTGTGTCAATAAAGTGATTCAAGTGATTATAGTGAATCTATAAATAACAGCATCAAACCTCACGATTTATCTATTTTACGCGTAAGCGACGCGGTCTGCACGGCGCTTAGGCTCTTTTGGGCGCGATCTCACATACTACACCGGCACACCGCCGCCGAACAAAAGTCATCTATCACATTCGTTGTTTTGAAAGCGCAGTTTGTCCGACTACTAGAATAAATGCATCAGTCGACTATTGTATAAATAAAGATGCCTTCGCTTATTTGTGCTGGTTGCACTTACGAACTTAAAGGCGAGTCTTATTTAAGCTGCTGTCTCTGTACCGACAATTATCATCATACGTGCTTGAATCTGAGCGACGAACAGTTCCTCGGATTAACTAAAGAATTTAGAGACACTTGGGTATGCCCTTCTTGTCGATGCAGTCAACCTAAGGGTGGTGACAACTCCAACACACCAGTACGTGGTTCTACAGCCTCCACAGTCCCGAAAAAGGCAGCACCGCCAGTGAGTCGCGCCGCGCCGCTTCGCGGTGCGCCTACCCGGGCTACGAGCGCCCGCACTGGGCCTGCGACAGTTACAGCCGCATCTTCAGCACATGCACCTTTTCGCACGGACATTGGCCAAGAACACGATAACGTCACGCAACGCGCGAAGCCCCAAAGCCAATGCCACTGCCTCTCTGCTGACATTATCCGTGAGATTATAAGGGAGGAACTAGACAGGAAATTCACTTCACAAGTCAAAGACATTCAATCGAAATTGTCTAATATAGAAGTTTCTCTTTCCTTCTATAGTTCTGAGTTTGATCGAATTAATCAAGAAAGTGAGACACAGAAACAGCTAATAAGTGAGCTTCATAAAGACAACGAAGAACTTCGCGCCAACTCTCGCGATCTTACCCGTCGCGTACACCAGATGGAGCAGCTATCCCGTGCTGAAAATTTGGAGATTCAGTGCATCCCAGAACATAAAACCGAAAATCTATCCAGCACAATCCAGCAGCTAGGAAAAACCATAAAGTGTCCTGTAATCGACTCTGATATACAATACTGCAGCAGGATAGCTAAGCTCAATAACAACAGCCCTCGTCCGCGATCGGTTTTGGTGAAGTTCGGTAGCCGACGTCTGCGAGACACTTTTCTTGCTGGCGTCATCAAGTTCAATAGAAATAATCCATCTGATAAGCTGAACAGCGCGCATTTGGGCATAGGAGGCAAGAAAAGCGCGGTTTTTGTATCGGAACATCTGACCTCTGAAACCAAGTCATTGCACGCTGCCTCTCGACTGAAAGCCAAGCAGTTACACTACAAGTTTGTGTGGGTCCGCGACGGTAAAGTATTTATGCGTAAAACTGAGAACTCGAATTACGTACAAATCAAAAGCATTGAGGTATTATCCAGCTTATCATAAACGGTGCTCACTGATTGACCCCTCCCACTCTGTCCGTGTCTTACTCTTTTTAGGTTTAAATATTATTGTTTTTGTGTAAATTATTTTATTGGGATTGTATTGTTAGCTTTTGTGTTTTTTTGTTTATTGTATTGTTTCTTGCTATGATCAAATTTTATTACCAAAATTCAAATGGACTTAGAACTAAAACCATTGAATTCTATAAAAACATAATTTGTAATGATTATGACATTGTCATATTAACCGAGTCGGGACTAAATAGCAGCGTTTTCGATTCAGAGCTCTTTGATAGCCGATATGTTGTTTATAGGCGAGACAGGGAAACAAGTGGATTCCATGGTCACAAGGATAAGGGCGGGGTTCTCGTAGCGGTCTCGAGTGGTCTTCGCTCCAGGCGTTTACAATGCCTAGAGTCTAAATGTGAGGATCTATGGATTGAAGTTGAGCTACGGGATCCCAAGGGAACATTAGAAAAATTGCACATCTGTGCGGTTTATTTGCCTCCCCCTCTCCAAAAACCGATGCTGGATGAATTCATGAGTACCTCTAATCGTGCTATGGAGCAAGTTAATGTTGAGAATGTTATGTTTGTGGGTGATTTTAACTGTGGATCCATTGTCTGGAACGAATTAGATGATGTAAACTTATTGACTAGTGTGAACACTGGCTTGTTTTCGAGAATGATCTTGAACTTTGCATTGCTGAATGACCTAAAGCAATTTAACTTTATTCAAAATAAACAGGGTAAGCTTCTGGATCTCGTGTTGAGCAATATGAAAATTGAGAATGTTATAGAGGACACCCCTTTGACTACTATAGACCCATTGCATCCTCCATTACAATTTCATCTCTCATTCCGTCATAACAACAATCTCTCTTTTAGTGACAGCTCGCCGAAATTTTGTTTTCACAAAGGCGACTACGTAAAGATTAATGAGGAGCTTAAACATTTGTGCTGGGAGTATGAATTCGAAAGTTGTGCTACTGCTGATGAAATGCTTTCTGTTTTTTATAATAGAGTTCGTTCGATCATTTCAAAGCATGTTCCTAAGTCCAGTCCCCGTAACAAGAAATATCCAGTTTGGTTTTCACGTGAACTTATTGACCGTTTAAAAGAAAAGTTTAAATACCGACAGAAGCTAAAAAAATACAATCACAATCCTCTTGACCAATTAGCTTTTGAATTAGCAAAGAAACGATCTGAACGTCTTATGACTACTTGCTACAGCAAATACATCTCTCGTCTCGAATCTAATATCTCTTCGAATCCAAAGCTTTTTTGGTCCTACATCAAAGATAAGAGGAAATCTCGTAGTAGGTTTCCTGCACAAATGTCATTTGAACAAGAAACGGTGAATAATGGTAGCGATATTTGTAAACTCTTTTCCAAGAGTTTCTCGTCAGTCTATAATAACGATTTAACTGGTTCCGGACTTTATAGCATTGAGTCTAAAACTAATAGCTTCTTGACTTCTATCAAGTTTAAAGATGACCAGGTTCTTAAGGTGCTAAAGAGACTGGATCATTTTAAAGGTGCAGGTACTGACGGTTTACCCTCAGTTTTCGCTGCAAAATGCGCTCCTGCCCTGGCTCATCCATTATGTCTCATCTATAATAAGTCATTGGGCACGGGCATCTTTCCTTCTATTTGGAAAGTGGCTTTAGTTGTTCCTTTATTAAAAAATGGCGATGTTGAGCTGGTCAAGAATTACAGACCGATTTCTATACTTCCAGTCTTTGCAAAGGTATTTGAACAACTTATATACCCACATTTATCGTGGCATTTGAAGTCACTGGTAAGCGTTCATCAGCATGGCTTTATGAAAGCAAAATCCACTGCTACGAATCTCGTTTCATTTGTCAACGATGTCTCGCAAGCACTGGACAAACGTTCATCGGTGGATGCGGTTTATACCGACTTCAGCAAGGCATTTGACCGCGTCAATCACCTGATTTTGGTTAGGAAGCTTTCTACTTACGGCATAGCTGGCTCTTTGTTGTATTGGTGTGAATCGTATCTCACTTCTAGAAAGTCTAGGGTTGTAGCTAACGGGTTTTCATCAGAGCTATTTCAATGTAAATCTGGGGTACCTCAGGGTTCACACTTGGGACCCTTGTTCTTTAATGTATTTATAAATGATATTGATGACTGTTTCCGTCACTCTAAGTTTTATTTATATGCTGACGATCTGAAGCTTTTTAAAGTGGTAAATAATAATAGTGACTCGAATTTGCTGCAGGAAGATTTGGAACGCCTGTGTTATTGGTGTAACGTTAATGGCATGAGTCTTAATGTTTCTAAGTGCTTCTTCATCAGATTTTCAAGACTTTTATCTGAGCTTTCGACTAATTATACCATCAATGGCGACGCTTTGCTGCGTATGGATGGCACAAGAGATCTTGGCATATTTTTAGATAGCAAATTGCGCTTTAATGTTCATATAGATCTTATTACCTCTAAAGCTTTTAAGAGTCTTGGGTTTGTTTTGCGAAACTGTAAGGATTTTAAGTCTCCGACAACTAAAATAACGCTATTCAACTCCTTAGTAAGAAGCGGTTTAGAATACTGTAGCGTCGTATGGAGTCCTTTCTACGATGTCTACAAAAAAAAATTAGAAAGCGTTCAAAAACGATTCTTGTGGCATTTAACTTATTCGTGTTGTAAGGGCAAAATCCTTTTAAGCTACAAGGACCGGCTGGAGAATTTTAACATGAAAACCTTAGAAGATAGACGACACTTGCTCGACAATGTTTTTCTGTTTAAGCTCACTAACGGTCTTTTAGATGCTCCAGAATTGCTGGCCTCCCTTCGGTTTTCAGCTCCTTCAAGGCTGCCCAGAGTGTCTGGGTTTAACCTATTTCAGGCAGATTATTGCAGCACTAATCTCGGGCTTAATGCTCCTTTGAATCGCATGGTACGCCAGTATAACTCTATTTCAAGGGGTAATGGTGACGTGGACTTATTTCACGGCACCTTGTGTAAATTTAAGAAAAGTTATATTTTTGAGTCCCAATAAAATAAAATAAAATAAATATTTGTATTAAATAAATTATTATTAGTTATATGATGTAATTTTTGCTATTTATACGTTTTAATTTAATTATTTTCATATACTTTTTAATGATTGTAGATTTTTTTTTTTTTTTTTAATTTAATGTAGTTCAATCTTTTTGTAATTATTATTATTAATATTTAATTTACTTTTTATTAGAATTTTTTAATGTGCTTTTAATTGTTTAATGTTGTTTCAATAATTTTTGTAATGTTGTATTTAACTCGCTCTCGCTCTAAATCTTATTGCACGCTGTCTGTCTCCTATAATTATTGTAACACTTGTCACGTTTTGTACCCATTTTTCTTTTTAATGATGTATTGGTGTTTTTCAATGTTGGTGACTCAAATAAATAAATAAATAAATAAGTATAAACCTTTTTTTTTTAAATTAAAATGTTGTTAAAATGGCCGCAACCAGCTCTCGCCCCCCTTAATCACTTTGTATTAGTTATCTTATGGTAAAATAAAATATATTTGATCACACTAGTTAAAATAATGGATAGTTTAAACTAGGCCCAAGCTAGGTGTGAAAGCTTGTGTCTTGTGTTTCAAGAGTACGTGTAACGATCATAATCGTTACACGTACTCTACGATAAGATAGTTACATTCAGTGACAATTTGTGTAGCATGTGTTTTGAGAATTTTTACAAAGTTTCAAATCAAGTTGGTAGATATATTATACATAGTAACACAGAAGATAGATAGACAAATCTTCTAAAAATTATTTACAATTCTGATTTGTTTTTAGGGTTCCGTACCCAAAGGGTAAAAACGGGAAAGGAAAAAATAGGTAGGAACATAAAAAATGCAAGTACCTGATGATTCATTGGCTAAAAACACGGATAAAATGACGTTTTCCAGAAATTAAACCTAGGTAGATCGATTTATCGCCCTCGTTGGAGCCCTTTCCGAGATTCTGATTATTTACATACAAGAATTGCTCGTTGAAAGGTATTAGATAGATAGATAGATTAGATTGATAGATAGATATATGGATAGATAGATAGATAGATAGATAGATAGATAGATAGATAGATAGATAGATAGATAGATAGATAGATAGATAGATAGATAGAAGGCTACCTTGTACATACGAAAAGGCACCTACAGTGCCGCAATGACAAAACTCAATTAACTATACTGACCCTCATCACAAAGTTTTAAGTAATATTATTTTCTTTGTTTGCAGATAGCTGTGCGCGACTCAACATGACTTCGCCGCTAAAAGGTTAGTTAGAACCCAAGGTGATTAGCAGGTGCTCGTTAGCAGTGATGGTAGGAAGTGCCACGACTTTCGATCCAAAGTTTGTGGGTTCTAAATCTCTAAACCTTACGGACCGCAACCCCAAATGAAAGTAATTAATGACCCCTGGGTTAAATTACGGCAATTTTGTAAGGAACTCTAATTAAAAAACAAATAATATAGCCTTTGTATGTTACTTACTGATAATGTATTGGTGAATTGGCAGTAAAAAATGGTCGTTATAATCATTTTTTCAATTTAAACCGTTTATTTGAAAATAATGTTGTTAAAATGGCCACAACCGGCGCTCTCACCCTACAAACAAACTCATAAACTATCGCATTTATAGTATTATTAGGATAAATATAGTACATATAATAGGCGGGATGAATTATTTTTATCCGGCTTGCAAATTATCACGTATGTAAGCTCTCTACTGCAAAAAATAGGCATGTGCTTTGCTTATGCAGACAAAGTCCGATTTGTCCAAGTAGTTTCAGAGATTATTTTTGAAATAACCTACCTAGGATCAATCATTTAGGAAATTACCTAGTGTACATTAAATCCACATCCACAGCCAACCCTCATTCATGCTGAGACAGCTCGAAATTAAGGCTTAGTTTAAGTCGATCAAATCCTGTCTTAATCCAGATTACGTAAAATGAGGTTACCTCTCAGCCTCTAAATCTAGAGTCAGGGAAAAAATTTGACACGGAATAAATTGCTACCGTATATATGAAGGCCACTACTCACCAATGTAACGGCATATATAAGATCTTATTCAGTGGTACGCTTAACGTAGGTAGAATACACGTTTGGTTCTATGCTTGGTTTTTAAGCAAAGTCAACTGTCACTCTGACAGGTATTATTATGACAGAGAGGTTTTTGGAGGGAAGTGAATTGGATGCTAATGATAATGTAATAAGAAATATCACTACATAGTATAAAGCAAAGTCGCTTTCCGCTTCCCGCGTATGTATGTATGTATGTTTGCTTATATCTTTAAAACTACACAACGGATTTTGATGCGGTTTTTTTTAATAGATAGAGTGATTCTGGAGGAAGGTTTATATGTATAATAACATGCTACCCGTGCGAAGCCGGGGCGGGTCGCTAGTGATTAATAAGAATAATTTGATTAATTATTAACCCTGAAGAGACGACTTACACCAAGTTAGAAATGTAGGCACATTTTATTTTATTACTTAACTAGCGACCCGCCCCGGCTTCGCACGGGTAGCATGTTATTATTATACATATAAACCTTCCTCCTGAATCACTCTATCTATTAAAAAAAACCGCATCAAAATCCGTTGTGTACCTAGTTTTAAAGATATAAGCAAACATACATACATACATACATACGCGGGAAGCGGAAAGCGACTTTGCTTTATACTATGTAGTGATAATTCATATTTCAAACGGGTATTTATCGCGTATATAAACTTAATCTTTAGATCTAAGAGGATGTCTGTCTACCGTACTTGGGGATTACAATCGTGATCCTGTATCATGTAATTTAAATGAGCAATCTGAGTCTCGGAAACGGCTCCAACGATTTTCATGAAATTTAGTATGCAGGGGGTTTCGGGGGCGATAAATCGATCTTGCTAGGTTTTATTTTTAGAAAACGTCGTTTTATCCGTGTTTTCGGGCACTTAAATATTACGAACTCATTTATTAGTAATACTCGTATCCCGAAGATTTAACAGTTACAACAACTGTGGTCGCGGGAAGACCCGATAAATACCCGTTTGAAATATTAATGTGTTCGCAAAGGCAGTTTGAAAAAGATTATTAATAATTTACCGGACAAATAAGACACAAAAAGCGACCTTATTGCCGAGACATCTACCAATAAAACTAAATGATGATACGAGTATGATGGTGGTTGGCGTGCTTCATGAAAAACACAAAACCTATACTAACAGGGTACTTATAAGATTCTATAACATTGAGACTCATAATATAACTTGAACTTATGTATGGCAAGCCATCATAACATACAACATCTGAAGAATATAATAAATGTGATAAGGTATGTAAGAACAAGGTATGTTTATGTTTCAATCATGTCGTACAACTGTACCCACTTAGATGAATATTGGAAAAGATATAGTTCGTGATCTGGCATAGCATATCGGAATATCAATTTTTATCCGGTACCACGCGATCGAAGCTGCGAGTAAATCATAATTTCTGTTTCTAAGATAAATAGTTCAAGTATGTACCTATATCCTAATCCTAATATCCTAATCACTACATAGTATAAAGCAAAGTCGCTTTCCGCTTCCCGCGTCTGTATGTCTGTATGTATGTTTGCTTATATCTTTAAAACTACACAACGGATTTTGATGCGGTTTTTTTTAATAAACAGAGTGATTCAAGAGGAAGGTTTATATGTATAATACATGCATAATATAGTAGAGAAACACTGATAATTTTAGAGGTTTCTAATGTGATGTCGTAAATAAACACATTTTTTTGCGCTTACATTGCAAATGCTGGCTGAACCCCACGAGATATATCAAAATAATGTACTACAGTATTGTACACCTTAGAAACGTCTACAAAAAAGTCAACGATGGTATTAGAAATGTCTTACGCACAGCGAAGCGGGCACGGGTCAGCTAGTAATATTATAAATGCGAATGTTTGGATGTTTGTGTGTTTGAAAATCTATCGGCCCTAAACGACAACACGGATTAACATGAAATTTGCTATAGATTTAGATATAATGCCCGAATAAATATACGAAAAACATCCCCAAAATGATAAAAAAACGCAAAAGGGATGATTTTGGTATATATGGCGCTGGTGTGCAAAAAATCTGACATCAGTGTTGACATCAGCATAGAGTAACACGTTGCGAAGACGAGAAACGTGTTACTCTATGCGATTATTGAAATTTGGACAGGACAACGTCTGTCGCGGGTCTGCTAGTAGGTACATACTTTTCAAAGTGTTTGTATCTTTCATCCTTTGTGAAAAAGAGGTAATATGACAGTATCTGTATAAGAATTAGGTACTTACTTTGCATACATTCATGCATATTCGAATTACCTCAATTCGAGTTCGCTTTTTCTTTGAGACATCTCTTCCTCAAAACTACTATTCAAAACCATCACCATCATATTACTATTCTATACCAATCAAATGAGTTTACTTTAGTTTCACAAGTCTAAGTACTCAAGTACGTACAACAATACGTACTTTTATTTATTATTCTTGTTTGAGCAAAGTCAAAGTCAAAGTCAAAAATCATTTATTTCAATAAAATCACAAGATCACTTTGAAACGTCTTAGGAACTAGGTGAAGCTACGCCGATTCCACGAGACCAAGCCTAGAAGAATCACGCAACAAACACGGCTTGGGGTCTACCTTTTTTTTAATGATCCTTTTCTTAAAGCTATGTAGAGCTCCAGTGTGATGCCAATCGAACAAGGTGAAGGCTCAAACAAGAATAATAATTAAAAGTACTACTCAAGTACATAAACAATTAAAAATAATAATAATGATAATAACTAAAGAGCCTTCACCTTGTTCGATTGGCACCACACTGGAGCTCTACATAGCATTAAGGAAAGGATCATTAAAAAAAAGGTAGACCCCAAGCCGTGTTTGGTGCCTGATTCTTCTAGGCTTGGTCGCGTGGAATCGGCGTAGCTTCACCTAATTCCTAAGACGTTTCAAAGTGATCGGTCCTTAAGATTTCATTGAAATAAATGATTTTTGAATTTGAATAAGAGATATATGCCACATTTCACATTAATCTTGCTAATAACTCATTATAAACTAAATATGTTATACTACCCGCACTTTAGCATAAATATCAACCCAAAGAGAGGACGTGCAAGGTTACCATAGCCCATTATACGGTCATTTCACAGTACTAAAACGTGTTAATTATACTCGTTCCCACTACAGCACGTAAAACCGTTGCAAGGCCATTTTTGGTTTTACGAGTGCCTTGTCAAATTCATGCGTTGGCTATTGGCCAACTCGCAACGGCACTCGCTCTATCTATCATGCTTTTTACTCGTATTTTGTCTTTATGTAATCAAATAATACTGAGTTGTAGACCTGTGGCCTGAGCACGAACCCACTGTCGTATGTAAATGCCAAAAATGGCACAATGGCCTCACAGCTCAGTTGGTAGTAACTCTGCCTTCTGCGCTGTAGGTTGTGGGTTCGATCCCCACCCAGGGCAAATATTTGTGTGATGAACATAGATGTTTGTTCTGTGTCTGGGTGTTAATATGTATATTAAGTATGTTTTTACAAAAAAAAAGGTATATAAGTATTCTATCAGTTATCTGGTTCCCATAGTACAATCTTTGCTTAGTTTGGGGCTAGATGGCGCTGTGTGTAAAGTCAGCCAATATTTATATATTTATTTATTGGAACGAAGTTCCTTATCGCGCGTTGTGAAAGGAGGCTAGACGGAAAAAATTCTTACGAAAAGTTGTCACGAAAAGTTGTCACGAAAAGTTGTCACGAAAAGTTGTCACGACACTTTTTTGCTATAGTATATCTATTAATTGTGTCGAGGTCGAGGTGGAAGTGGAGGTCGAGATGGAGGTGGAGGTCGAGGTCGAGGTCGAGGTCGAGGTCGAGGTGGAGGTCGAGGTGGAGGTCGAGGTGGAGGTCGAGGTCGAGGTCGAAGGTCGAGGTCGAGGTCGAGGTCGAGGTCGAGGTCGAGGTCGAGGTCGAGGTCGATGTCGAGGTCGAGGTCGAGGTCGAGGTCGAAGTCGAGGTCGAGGTCGAGGTCGAGGTCGAGGTCGAGGTCGAAGTCGAAGTCGAAGTCAAAGTTGATTCCCCTTCCCTTGTCCCACGTTATTTTGTGAGAACTTCGTTCCATCCGGGTGTCCCTTGACACCTCTCAAGTTTTTTTTTTATACATATATATAAAAAGTATCAGTTTTGACATTTGAACGATAGGTTGTCGATACGACAGTGGTTCATGCTAGACCCCCTGGAGTTGTGGCATTGGTGTCGATTCTGTTGGCACCGAGCTAATCTTAAAATTTCCTAAAATATAATTAAAACAATTTCGCTCCTATTCCTTTCCGTTAACGTCTAAATTAGAGTAGGTGGCGATTATGTTGTGTCCATTTTACAATTGGGGAATAAGAGATCGTGTTTTAAGACGATCCTCTTATTCCTATTAAGTTAAAGTATCAATTCGCGTAATCTCAGGATGACAGTTTTAAAACGTAGGCTAGTTTTAAGTAATTTAACGGTTTTTTACGTAAATTTAGTCATAAAAAGTTATAAAAAGGTGCTGACTAAAGTGAAATTTTGACTTTCTTATTTTTTTTAGCACAACCGAAATATACCAAAAAAAAAAGAAATTTTAAAAATATTTTAAATTGAAGAATTCTTCCATTTATAGGTTACTCTAATTTAGACTTTAATGTAAAGGAATAGGAGCAAAATTGTTTTAATTTTATTTTAGGAAATTTTAGGATTAGCTCGGTGCCAACAGAATCGACACCAATTGATATCGTAAATTAACTTAGTGGTAAAAGTGCAAAGAGACTTACCCTCGTATTCAAGAACGACACTATGAGAACACGCACCCACAGTGGACGAAATCTTTTTTCATAAAAATCACTTTACGATTCGAAAATCGTTTCTTATAAAATACTGACCCGAGCTTTAACAGGCAAGAGCCCTTAATAATAAAGCGGCAGTTATTGGATAATAACTTTTCACAGCTTGCCTCAATCGAGCTCCATTTTTTTGCAGTAAGTTAAATTAAATATAAATAGGGTTAACTTGGCTTATGTTCAGCTGTGAATCTGCACCTCACTGGAGCTCTACATACTCGTAGCATTTACGGAATGGATTATCAAATAAATGATTGCACCAAGTTGTATCTGTTGCTTGGTTCTTCTAGGCTCGGTCACGAGAAACAGGCGTAGGTACACCTCCTAAAATAATTGCTGCTTGTAATTATAATGAAACTAGCTGACCCGTGCCCGCTTCGCTGTGCGTAAGACATTTCTAATACCATCGTGGACTTTTTTGTAGACGTTTTTAAGGTATACAATACTGTAGTTCATTATTTTGATATATCTCGTGGGGTTTAGCCAGCATTTGCAATGTAAGCGCAAAAAAATGTGTTTATTTACGACATCACATTAGAAACCTCTAAAATTATCAGTGTTTCTCTACTATATTATGCATGTATTATACATATAAACCTTCCTCCTGAATCACTCTATCTATTAAAAAAACCGCATCTAAATCCGTTGTGTAGTTTTAAAGATATAAGCAAACATACATACATACATACAGACGCGGGAAGCGGAGAGCGACTTTGCTTTATACTATGTAGTGATGATGATAGTGACTAGCTGTCCCGACAGACGTTGTTATGTCAATCTTGCAATTTTACGCGAATTCTTCCTGCAAAAAAAGCTGCAAAAATGCTTTGACGGCATCACGCGTGAACAGCTGAACCAATTTTGCTAATTCTTTTTGTGTTGTACTCATTAGTGTCCAGAGAGGTTCTTTTAAAAAAAAAGGAATTTGACAGGACATCTGTCGGGACAGCTAGTTTAAGATAAATTCCTTTTAACTTTGACATATATGTTCAGCTGTGAATGTCATTCCTTCTAGAGCAACGGATCATGGGCGGCCTGCATCCAACGCTCCCAGTAATATTTATAAAGTCGTCTATATCATGACTCTATAGTCTGTTAAACTTGCGCTTTTCACTGCGTCACTGGAGTCTCGAGAACCTTCTGGCCTAACGAGTTCTTCGAGCACTTGACGCCACTGCCACTTCAACTTGCTATTCGTCTCGGCTTTAGTTCGACAAAGAGTCCTCTCTGGATCTGCAGTACTACTGAGTAGGGCGGCCAACCGTCCGCATTCTGCGGGACCGCCCGTATTGCTGCTGTAATCCCGCTTTGCAAGAATGAGTAAAATAATCCCGCAAAACGTTGGAAGCGTCCCGCATGTCCCGCATTCCTATTTATTCAATGCATTACGTTACGTACCTACCATGCCTATTTTTCAAGCTACTAGTTACATAATAATATAGTAAAATACACATAATAGCGAAGATTTTTACGAGATTCTCAATAAAAACCCTGACCTTGTAAAAAAGTGTCACTCTAGTGATAAATACGATTTTAGAAGCTAAATGACTTCAGTAAGTTTTGCGTTTTTATTTAATTTTGGTAGATACCTACCTATACTGAGAAAACTTCGTACTTCGCATTCGCATTCATCCCATACCCTACCTATCCACAAAAAGTCCCGCATTCAATTTCCAGAAAGCTGGCTGCCTTACTACAGAGTAGTTCAACGGGTAGTGCAAATGATACCTGTATCTCTAGTAGGTACTACCAGTACTACTAATAACTCTTTACGGCATTGGTAGTAACTACACTACATACAACTTAACTGTATAGTCATGTAGATACTTTTATTTCTCCTTGCAACAAATCTGACATCTTTAGTGATATCAGATTTGTTGCACACCAGCGCCATCTATACAGAAATCATTATTTTTGTGTTTTTTATCATTTAGGGGTTGTTTTTCGGATTATAAGTTCCCCCTTTTTTATTTTGATTTTTTATCTACATACTACAGCAAATTTCATCTTAATCCGTTTTGTCGTTTATTTTTGACTAGCTGACCCGTGCCCGCTTATCTGTGCGTAAGACATTTCTAATACCATCGTGGACTTTTTTGTAGACGTTTTTAAGGTGTACAATACTGTAGTACATTATTTTGATGTATCACGTGGGGTTCAGCCAGCATTTGCAATGTAAGCGCAAAAAAATGTGTTTATTTACGACATCACATTAGAAACCTCTAAATTTATCAGTGTTTCGAATCACTCCTCACACCTCACACCTCCTGAATCACTCTATCTATTAAAAAAAACCGCATCAAAATCCGTTGTGTAGTTTTAAAGATATAAGCAAACATACATACATACATACGCGGGAAGCGGAAAGCGACTTTGCTTTATACTATGTAGTGATAGTGATTAGGGAACAAACAGCCTTATCACAAACTTTCGCATTTATAATATTATTAGGATTTCCGATCTCGTATAAATGTTCTCTTTATAGCTCGTTGAACGACCTTAGTTTTAGTGATCACCTTGGGTGTACCTGATATGTTGTTTTTAAATGACTTCGAAAAGGTTCTCAATTCGGCGGCTAAGTAGTTCTTTTTTTCATGTACCTATACCGATTACTGCTCTGTAACGACTGCTTTCAGTGGTTTTTAGGGTATCCAAAGGGTAAAAACAGTACCCTATTACTATGACTTCGCTGTCCGTCTGTCTGTCACAGGGCTGTATCTCATGAACCGTGATAGCTAGATAGTTGAAATTTAAACAGATGATGTATTTCTGTTGCTGCTATAACAACAAATACTAAAAACAGAATAAAATTAATATTGAAGTGGTTCTCCCATACATACGTTTTTTTAGATAATGGTACGGAATACGAGTCCGACTCGCACTTGGCCGGTTTTTTATCTTGAAACGTGGGACGCAGCTAGTCTGATAAGGTTGTCGGAAGAATCGAGTTATTCTTCTTCGAAAAATATAGCACATGTTAGCTTAAGCACAATGGAAGTCTAAGTAATCTTGAGACTGCCAAAATAAACACTGCAGCTTCAATGGCCTCTTTTTACTAAACTGAGTCCCCTTTTTCCATTAGCGGGTTTATTCATTCAGTCCACGTATTAGACATTTGTACTGTTATTTTATTATGAACCAATTTTATGTTTGTTCTAAAGCACAATGCCGTAAGATTGTTCGTAACAAGCAGTGCCATAAATACAGAGTGTATTATGAGCACTCCCGAAAACTGATGACCATGTAACTAAAAAAAAAAAAAAAAAGTGTAATTTTTTTCTTTATATTTGCAAAATTAGGTTAACTAAATGAAAATAGTAATTTTAAGGTGATAAGTGATTTTTTTTATTTTTGTATGGGCTGAGTCTACCCGGATAAGACGGAAAAAGTGATAAAACAGCATTATCTTCAACACCATCAAATTTAAAAAGAAACTGTCTGTAATTTACTTAGCTAGTATGATTATCTAACGAATTATATAAAAATGAACTGTTTAGCTATTTATAGTTTTGATTAAAAACTAAACTAGTGTTTTTGAAGAGCCAACTTTGGAAAATAAATCTATCGAGAAAAGTTTCACCAATCGTGTTTCTGTCAATAATTTATGTAGATTATATCCAATTATATTATATTATATTATATCCACTTATATTATATTAGTTATCTTTGTCGTAAAAAACAAAACTGCATGTTTTGCGGTTATTGAGAAAAAAATAATTCTACATTCATCAATATCAAGTGTCTTTCGTTTTTGTACGTAGTCGTCTTAATACACCCTGTGTTTTCAGCATGTGTATTATTAGAATCATTTTTATGTAGCGTCATTCTATTCTCGTAGCTTTTATTGAGTAAACACCGTAAATAATAATTTATCTGTGCCAATATTATTTTGGGCCAAACGGTAGTACGATTTATCTGCTTTGGAAGTATGCATGTGAAGGTGGATTAGGTCCTAGATCTGTATCAACTATCAAAGTACGAAAATAGCACTGAATCTGTTGATTGGCACAGTTTACTAAAAACATTTACCCGAGAGTGAAAACCGCAATCAAATCGAACCATTCGATATTGACTTGTAAGACAGGCAGATAAACATACGAGTAACGTATGTTTATCTGCCTGTCTTAATTTATATATAATAATTAATAACGTAAACATACGTTACTCGTAAAAGAAAGTTCAGAAACTACAGTAACAATGTAACAACGTCAGGTTAAGGGTATAATGAAACCCATTCATAATTGACGACCTTGGCATGGCGTAGCGGTCTGAAACTCGAGAGGTGTGGGTGCAATACCCATGACATGTTAAATATTTGCATATACTGCAAATATTTGTACTGCATGTACTTCAAATATTTGTAAAAGGCTGGGTTTAGTGGTACCATGGTACTCTTAGTTTCTGATACCCACAGGAAATCCTGGTTTGGGATCAGGACTAGCGATTCTTAGGTACTACCTACGTTCAGGAACTTTGGAGATTATGTAAGGGGGTCGTTCGCAGCTTTTTAACATTTCTGTTTTATTTTAAGGTTTCGTAGTCTATTAAGGACTTGTTTATTCATAACACAATAAATAAATATATTTTTCAACTCTGGGCGTTTTTATGTTGTAAGATCATAGTTATCTTATCGAGTAACGCAATCAAAAAGACATGGCAAAGACATTACTATATTATTATGCTTATAACGAGGAGGTATACTTTACAATATCTTTTTTATATGTGTATAAATAGAATAATATTAAAATCTTTTGTAATTTTTTTGGATACTTCGACTTCTAGACTTCCAGTCAGTAGGTAAAATAAAAATAGTAGCCCAATATTACTATAATATAAACAAGGTTGGAACCTTCTTTTAAGTACAGAGTACTTGTGCCAGAGAGTGTATGTTTTACACAGGACAATGAAGTACAAGTTATTTATAAATACCTACGTGTAGGTTTGTTTGTATGTATAATGCTCACGGGGAATCACCGAAAGCTTTAATTAGTAGTATGTAAAGCTGATAACCTAAATTGATTTCCAAGGACCTTGTAAAAACGATAAAGATGGCGCCAAACATCAGGAAACCTGTTTGTATTATAATAAGTGGCGATTTAACTCAAAGTCAATAGATATATAAGGCAAGAGAAAATAAAAAAAAATAAAAATTGAATAAACACACGCCGTTTAATATGTAATTGAAAAACTGAAAACCGCATTAAAATCGGACCAGTGGTTTTGGAAATAAATGGTAACATTGGTTTGCACAAACAAAAATAAACTGCAGCGCCCCCTGGTGAATTGTTACCGTAACACCTATCTAGGAACATGCACCAATCAAATCAAAAACCATCACTGAAAAAACAAATAAAAAAAAAATAGGATCACGACTGTGATCCCCAAGTACATCAAAACATCGTAAGGAAACCAGTTAGTATTCTTATAACCGGCGATGGGCTTGCTTGTCACGTATGGTATGCTAACTACTGCAAAATGTGGGCATGTGCCAAATATAATGTTTGGACGTGCCTCTGACCCCCACTGGACATCATCAAAGGATCTAAGTGCCTTCCTTCTGAGAGGATGTCTACCGTACTTGGGGATTACAGTCGTGATTCTATTTATTTATTTTTTACTAGCGACCCGCCCGGGCTTCGCACGGGTGCAATGCTGATACTAAATATACTACAGAATGTCTTTATATAAAACGTTTTTTTTTCGCAGCTTTTTTTGACCCCTTCTAGTACAATTGCTGATTTTTGGAGTACAATTCGTACAATTCCATAGATTTGTAACTGCATTAAAATTAACCCTTATCCACGGTGGGTCCGGCTGCGTAGTTTCTACACGATTTCTATGATTCTTTTTTTATGGAATAGTTAATAATGTTAACTTTTTTAATGAGGGATGACTGAGAGTGTTATAAACGTAAGAGTAGACACATATAATCAGAAAGCTTCGAACTGCTAAGCTATCGGGAGTTACACGTGTTATTGTAAGTCAACCATAAAAGATAGACATATGCTGTCGTGGGATATTTTTTATATAATTTTAAGGAGAACATTTCCGTCATACATGATTTTTGTGTAGCTTTAACCATTAAAGTTGCACACGCGACGGAAGCTTAAAAAATGGAGTAACTTCTCCCGTTTTCCCAACATTTCCCTTCACTGCTCTGCTCCTTTTGATTGTAGCGTGATGAAAAGTATACTATAACCAGCTCAGGAGTATGAAAAATAATTGTACCAAGTTTCGTTAAAATCCGTCGAGTAGTTTTTGTTTCTATAACGGTTATACAGACAGACAGACAGACAGACAGACAGACAGACAGACAGACAAAAATTTTACTGATTGCATTTTTGGCATCAGTATCGATCCCTAATCACCCCCTGATAGTTATTTTGGAAATATATTTCATGTACAGAATTGACCTCCCTACAGATTTATTATAAGTATAGATTAAGCATACAATGGCGATGATACAGTTTACAAATATCGCTGACACATTGAAAAACCCACCACACTGAAAATATTAATATGGGTTTCTCTTCTGTCGACAAAACGGTTTTTCGAACGCTCATGCTAAATTTGCTGTTTTAAATTTGAACTACAAAAAAAAAACGGCCAAGTTCGAGTCGGACTCGCGCACGAAGGGTTCCGTACCATTATTTATAAAAAACGGCAAAAAATCACGTTTGTTGTATGGGAGCCCCACTTAAATAATTATTTTATTCTGTTTTTAGTATTTGTTGTAAGAGCAGCAACAGAAATACGTAATCTGTAAAAAATTCATCTGTCTAGCTACCACGGTTCATGAGATACAGCCCTGTGACAGACAGACGGACAGCGAAGTCTTAGTAATAGGGTCTCGTTTTTACCCGTAGGGTACGGAACCCTAAAAACCGTATTATTAAAAATGCAAGCTGAAATCCACAAAATAATGTAACGTAATATTTCAACAGCTTTTGTTTTATTAAAGTCTGAAAGAACTCACACAAAATTGTTGTTTCAGGGAACAATCGGTTAGAGACAATGGTGGAGATGCCTTCAGTAGGCAGCGAGGAGGATGCCGAGCACTGCGCCAGTACAACTGTAAGTTCTAGTTCTTGTACTCGGAGTAAACCTTAAGGCGCTCCCAGTCGATGATTGTTTTTGTTCGAAACGAAAAAAGAAATACTTGTGAACAAGCCACATCTCCTATTTTATAATGTATAGTATATGTGAATAAAGATGTACCCATCTTTAATCACTTCGATAAATAATCCTACCGACCTCTGCAATGACGACAAACACACGTCGGCGCGTAGTCCGCCTTAGCTTTTCGAATAAATTAATGATATAAATTATGTATAATTACTTATCAAAAATCTATTCTAATAGAAATCTAGATCTACATATTACCTATCTTTAACAATAAATCACAAGTTGATTTTAATAGTAGGTATATAAAATATTTCGATCATAAATTCTAAAACGTATCATTTTGAAATAATATTTTTATCGTGAAAAGTTTCTGCTATTATGTTTTCAGCTTAATAGAAATTTAGGTAGGAACCTGAAGTAATATACTTATAAAAATAGGAGATGTGGCTTGTTCAGAAGTATTTCTTTTTTCGTTTCGAAAAAGAGCAATCAGAGACTGGGACAGAGACTTAAGCACTTGCTGGCCGATTGAGTTAATAAGAGAATGGGCAAAAATGTATGAAACCTTAAACCTCATTTCAATAGCAATGACGATATGTCGTTGGAAAGGTCTTTTCAATTGGAACTATACTTAGAAATTTAT
This sequence comes from Hydriomena furcata, assembly GCA_912999785.1. Taxonomy (NCBI): domain Eukaryota; kingdom Metazoa; phylum Arthropoda; class Insecta; order Lepidoptera; family Geometridae; genus Hydriomena; species Hydriomena furcata. Next base: position 3,501,749 of record OU538826.1, read on the forward strand.
ATATATTGCAATAATATGGTACTGGTATAATGAAATTCGGAAGAAGGCTTACCCTCGTATTCAAGAACGACACTATGAGAACACGCACCCACAGTGGACGAAATCATTTTTCATAAACATCACTTTATGTGTTGAGTGGCACTATGGCGCACGCTACCGTGTGCCTTTAGAGCTCAACTTTGTCTAGAGGCACACGACAATGTGCCTATAGTCACACTATGCAGTGTCGCACAACACATAAAGTGATTTTTATGAAAAATGATTTCGTCCACTGTGGGTGGGTGTTCTCATAGTGTCGTTCTTGAATACGAGGGTATATGAACTCTCAATAGTCGCGTCGTGTTTGGGCTCGTTTAATTTGTCATAACAAGTAAGTACCTACCTACCCGCTATAGACCTAGATAGTGTCCAGGCTCTGACGATATAACTGGGAGCTGGCCAATAAGAATTTAATATTAAAATACAGACTTGTTTTGTCTGGTAAAAAAATCTTATCTGATCCTGTCTTTACAGATTCAAAACGGTACTAACTAATACATTTAGGTATACCTACACGTAAATCCCGACAAACAAGCACTATAAAATATTATTTAATCGATAATCGTGTAGCAAACAGTTTTCAATAAACTTTTCCGTCGACAAATTTTGAAAGTTGAATGACATGGACAAATAATTTGTTATTAAGGCGCTGCCAGTTCCTAAAGCCGCGGCAGAAACGACTAAGACAGTTAACAACGGCAAGCTCTAGATGGCGTATGCCTATCGTAAATATTATCGACAGTTTTTATGAGATAGCTTTACCCATCCCTCAATAACCATTTTATCTTTGTCCGCCTTTGCTTTTCGAATAAATTAATGATATTAATTATGTATAATTACTTATCAAAAACCTATTCTAATAGAAATCTAGATCTACATATTACCTATCTTTAACAATAAATCACAAGTTGATTATAATAGTAGGTATAAAAATATTTCGATCATAAATTCTAAAACGTATCATTTTGAAATAACATCTTTATCGTGAAAGGTTTCTGCTATTATGTTTTCAGCTTAATAGAAATCTAGGTAGGAACCTGAAGTAATATATTTATAAAAATAGGAGATGTGGCTTGTTCAGAAGTATTTCTTCTTTCGTTTCGAAAAAGAGCAATCGTCGACATACAGCCCCTTAACTCAGTAACTGAAAACGCAGACAGCTCGGCGCCACGTGTTTACCTTTACTTCAGCAGACGTGTTTTCGGTTAGTGTTTGTGTGTGGATAGAAATAAATAATATTGGTATAGGGATTCATCTAATTGATAGTTCATCCACAGACCAAGAGGTACTGGTGGCGATTCTGTTGGTAACACAAACTTTCGTAAAAAAAGATCGATCTTATTCTGTTTACGCTAAAGTTCAAATTGGCGTAAGCCTTTAATTGACAGTGCTTAGTCTTAAACACATTTGCAAAATTGATTGCAAATCTGCACGGAAAAGAAAGAAAAATTCTACCCATCTATATAAGTAGATCTAGATAAGGCTTATTGGTTATTTGTATTGATTTATTTATTTATTTGGGTTCGATCCCCACCCAGGGCAAATATTTGTGTGATGAACATAGATGTTTGTTCTGTGTGTGTTACTATGTATAACAAGTATGTATTTACAAAAAAAAGTATATAAGTATTCTACTAGTTATCTGGTTCCCATAGTACAAGCTTTGCTTAGTTTGGGGCTAGATGGCGTTGTGTGTAATGTCCGCCAATATTTATAATTTATTTATTTATTGATACTACACCATCAAGTACCTAGATGTTGACCTGGATTAAAATAAAATTAATAAAACTTTTCCGACACAACGCAGTAAAACCGCAAACGAAAGCCTGTCGATTACAATACCTACTCACGATCATCCCACCCGGATTATGATACTTACAGCGGCCGTACCACAAGCTCAAAAGTAATATCAAAACATTGTTACTCACAGTGCGAAAGTGACTGGCCCCACAGCTCAGTTGGTAGTAACTCTGGCTTCTGAGTTGTAGATTGTGCAGTGGTGGAATTTACATATTTGCCCCCAATAGTACCCCAACGATTTAGTTAACAATGTTAAGTGGTGAAATGTTGAATAGTGTGCGTGGACATAATAACAGTAAATAATAGTTTTTTTTATAAATTCCTGTAAGACATTTGGCCAAATCAAGTGATTGGCCAAATTTAGCTAGATATCGAGATGTGTGAAAGGAAGGGAGGGAGGCATCTGTCCTGCAGGGCGACGATAAGGGCTAAAATAAATATGATGTTTGAAAAAATTAACCCTAATTTGCCCCAGCCTACTCAGCCTAGTGGTAAATCCACCACTGAGGTTGTGGGTTCGCTTCCCACCTGGGACAAACATTTGTGTGATAAACATGGATGTTTGTTCTGTGTCAGGGTGATATAATGTATCTTTAGTAAGTATGTAGGTATTTACAAAATAACAAGCATACATTATAAGTATTAGGTATATCGGTAATCTGGTTCCCATAGTACAAGCTTTGCGTACTTTGGGGCGAGATAGCGATGTGAGTAAAAAATAACCGACCCAGTGCGAGTCAGACTCGCACACTTAGGGTTCCGTACAAAAAAAAAAAAATATATATAAAATAAAATATATCTATAAAAAAACGGCAAAAAATCACGTTAGTTGTATGGGCCCCACCTAAATATTTATTTTATTGAGTTTTTATTTGTTGTTATAGCGGCAACAGAAATACATAATCTGTTAAAATTTCAATTGTCTAGCTATCACAGTTCATGAGATACAGCCCTGTGACAGATAGACGGACAGACGGACAGCGAAGTCTTAGTAATAGGGTCCCGTTTTTACCCTTTGGGTATGGAACCCTAAAAACGAACTCTTATAGTGTTATCATTTTTGCATCGCTATAGTTTTGATATTACTTTAGGACCTTATGTTACGGCCCTAGGTATTCCGTTCAACTCTCTGGCAGAAGCAAGGGATTAAAGACCAGAAACACACGTATAACAAACCTCCATTTCACAATTTGCAGTCGGGATAAATACTCGTAAAGTCTGAGTGATACCAATCTCCCCCCACACGGGTTCTTATTAAAGCGAACAGCAAATAGGAACACCATGGGGATATCTGGACTAACCCCACCCTATTGACCCTTCGCTTTATCGGGGCCAAGTGTCTCCACCAGCGTTCTGATAGTGATTATTTCAACTTATTTTTGTGTAGCTAATGTTCAGTTTTGTTTTATTTATTTTTATTTTTGTTATATAAATGTAGGTATATGTTTTATTTATTATTTTTATATATTTTTTTTCTCTACCTACATGTATATATTTAAAGCCGCACCAACCTGCCCCTTCTCTTTATATGTTCATTCCAGTATACTCTAAGGTTGCCTGGTAGAGATCGCTTTTAGCGATAAGGCCGCCCTACCTTTAAGCATAGTGTTGTTTTTTTTCTGTTCATAAATATTTGTATTCGTGTGAACGTGTGGTAATCAATAAAGTGTTATCTATCTATTCTATCTATCTAGCTAATGTTCCCCCCACATTAGCTAGATAGATAGATAACACTAGGCATTTATGGAAGAGGTTTGGGTAAAATGTTGTTTTATTTTACTCCGGTGGGAACGTTCAAATTTATAACAAGCCTCCCTTCAAAATTAAAATCAATAGAGAAAAACTTAATATTTTTGAAAAATCTTAAAACCTTTTTAGTTTCTAAATGTGTTTTTTAATATGAAAGCTATATTAATGTAAAGTTTCATCTAAATCCGTTTTTACGTGAAAGAGTAACAAACACACACACACACTCACAAACTTTCGCATTTATTTCACTAGTTGCTCGCATGGGTGGTACCTGGATAAAAAGTAGCCTATGTGTTATTTTGATGTACTTATATAAGCTGTATTACTGTAAAGTTTCATTTTAATCCGTTTGCACACACACACACACCCACTCACTCACAAACTTTCGCATTTATAATATTAGTAGGATTAATAGGAAGTAGGATAATAGGATATGAAGAACAGTTTGTTTTTACTCTGCGATAGTGAACATCCCCGTCTCCCATTTGTGTGGGTTATATAACTACTCTTAAGAGGCTGCCAGTCGCTGATTGCTCCTTTTCGAAACGAAAAAAGAAATACTTCTGAACAAGCCACATCTCCTATTTTTATAAGTATATTACTTCAGGTTCCTACCTAGATTTCTATTAAGCTGAAAACATAATAGCAGAAACTTTTCACGATAAAAATATTATTTCAAAATGATACGTTTTAGAATTTATGATCGAAATATTTTATATACCTACTATTAAAATCAACTTGTGATTTATTGTTAGAGATTTTTGATAAGTAATTATACATAATTTATATCATTAATTTATTCGAAAAGCTAAGGCGGACCACGCGCGGACGTGTGTTTGTCATCATTGCAGCGGTCGGTAGGATTATTTATCGAAGTGATTAAAGATGGGTACATCTTTATTCACATATACTATACATTATAAAATAGGAGATGTGGCTTGTTCACAAGTATTTCTTTTTTCGTTTCGAACAAAAATAATCGTCGACTGGCAGCGTCTTAAGTCTACAAATTGAACGTTAGAGTACTCGTAGTAAATACTACGAGTACTCTAACGTTCAATTTGTTACATATCCGGTAAGCAACTAAGCAATTTCTTGCGTATTGCTTGTTGTTCCATTAGTGTTATGGAATTACCTTCTATCGTAGGGGTGTCACCTTGATTAAGTTGAAGGTTTTGCCTAGCATAGTATTTAGGGTCATAGACCTGGTTGTGGGCATTTTAAATTTTAGCAGTCAATAACTAAGCATAACAAACAAACTTGTTAAAAGTCTATAGTTAATACAATTCTTAAGAAACTGTGTTGGCCAAGTGGGAGGTACCACGACTTCCAATCTGAAGGTCGTGGGTTCAATTCCCGGCGTACATCAATGGATTTTCGGTTCAAAAAACCAGCTTAACAGAGAAAAATCAGCTTTCCTAGTAAATTACAGACAGTTTCTTTTTAAATTTGATGGTTTTCAAGATAATGCAGTTTTATCACTTTTTCCGTCTTATCCGGGTAGACTCAGCCCATACAAAAAGTCAAAAATTTCACTTATCGCCTTAAAAGAGATTGGCTTTGGCGAAAAGTGGGTGTTAATCAGTAAGCTAAACTCCGACGTAAATAAAAAAGTTTAATCTCAATATTTTCAGCCGTTTTCTTTAGCTCAGCGATTCCGAGGGTCAACCCTAACAGTATCTGGGTGGGTTTTATTTAGCCTTTATCCATCTCTTTGTAGATTTATGCTACTACTGCTTGCTTACAAATGACTGCAAATAAGAGTACAACCTTACTCACACATCGATTATTTCTGCTGGATACGTTTTAGCTATACCGCTCGATGAAATGCTGTTCGATGAACTGAAATGGCGGGCAAAAGTTTTAGTGCTGTACTGTAGCCTACCCACAGTTATGTCGATGAAACTACAACCCGGTCAGAATATCTGTGCACCTCGCTGGAATGCGGCGCCTCTCCCGCTCTCTCTCTCTTCCGCCTCGCCCGCGATATGACGTCACGAGGTCAGGTGCACAGATATTGTGACCGGGTTGTATGTAGTTTCCTTCAGTTTTCTACGGAATAGTATTTTTACTTCATTATTTCGATACTTTTATTATGTAAGCCGTGTTGACCGAGTGGATGGTACCTCGACTTTCAATCTGAAAGTCGTGTTCGAATCCCGGCGTGCATCAATGGATTTATCTCTTCGAAAAGATTTTATACGCATCAAAAACACGGTGAAGGAAAACATCGTGAGGAAACCAGTTAATATTCTTATAAGCGGCGATGAGATTGCATACTGTCACGTATGAAATGCTAACCACTGCCAAAATGTGGGCATGTGCCAAATATAATGTTTTGACGTGCCTCTGACTACCCTCACTAGACATCTTCTACAGACATCTTCTACAGACTTCTTCTTCTTCATCAGGATGTCTACCGTAGGTACTTGGGGATTACGTGATTGGGGAGTCATGATCCGTTTTTTTTTTATTGTGCGGCCTAGGCGATTAACAATAAATTCTATCTTTCGGGGGGGGAAAGAATGAAGGGTAAGGTAACCACGATCAATGCCCATAAATTTTAAAGGTTTCTCTCGATTTTCCTGGGATCCCATCATCAGATGCTGACTTGGTGGTAATGGTGGTCCCATTACCACCAAGTCAGCATTCGGAAGTATAGGCTTTAAACAAAAAAAAAATTGTAAATCCGTCCACAAACGCCGGAGTAAACGAGTAAGTCGGTTAAAAAATAATAAAATAAATAATTAAGTGGGATCCTATACAACATAAGTGTTTTTTTTTTCATTTTAGGGGTTTTAATGAATTCCCATAATATACGTTTAAAAAAAATGAAAATCCGTCCACAAATGCCGGAGAAATGGAGTAACATACACACAAAAAAAAAACATACAGGCGAATTGGGAACCTCCTCCTTTTTTTGAGGTCGGTTAAGATGACAGGTGAAGGTTGATTTTTACGACATACGCCTACTGGCCACCTTGCTCCTGTCAAACTATCTCTCAATCCTTTACATCAAAACTGGATACCCTTGATTTGGTAACAAATAGAACTTTATTCAAATTGTATAGGACTTCATTCCCTACGGAGATATTGAATTTAGATTAAGTCTGAAGGCGCGGCGGCGACAACCAACTTCCAACCCACCCGGTTGGAAAGTATTTTGTGTCATGAACAGAACTTACTGCCTAGAAGTATACATTATTACAACAACGGGAAATTACTCACGTAAATGATAAATTGTCAAGACGGCAATGCGAGCAGGGTAGCGCGCGCGTTATGGTCCACTCACCCTGAAGAAGATTCTCTAGATGAATCGAAACATTGTCGGTGTCCTCATTGACAATTTATCATTTACGTGAGTAATTTCCCGTTGTTGTAATAATGTGTAGTACAACTCACGAAAGTTTTGAAAGTGGCCTAGAAGTATGTTCACCTTTTTCTATCGGCATCACACTGGAGCTCTACATAGCATTAAGGAAAGGATCATTAAAAAAACCGACCAAGTGCGAGTCGGACTCGCGCACAAAGGGTTCCGGCAAAAAAAAACATGTTTGTTATGGGATCCCCCCTTAAATATTTATTTTATTCTGTTTTTAGTATTTGTTGTTAGAGCAGCTACAGAAATACATAATCTGTGAAAATTTCAACTGTCTAGCTATCACGGTTAATGAGATACAGCCCTGTGACAGACAGACAGACGGACAGACGGACAGCGAAGTCTTAGTAATAGGGTTCCGTTTTTACCCTTTGGGTACGGAACCCTAAAATAAGACCCCAAGCCGTGTTTGTTGCATGATTCTTCTAGGCTTGGTCGCGAGGAATCTGCGTAGCTTCACCAAGTTCCTAAGACGTTTCAAAGTGATCCTTGTGATTTTATTGAAATAAATGATACTTGAATCTGAATTATGTTAAGTGGAGGTATCCAAGTAAGAAATAAACCTACTTTAAAACAAACACGCTCTTTATATTTCGTCCAAAATTCAATAATCCCACACAAAAAAGTACTTTCAATAAAAAAAAACAGGCAATTTATTTACCCTGAAAACCTTATACGGACTTTAATTTTTTTTTAAAGTTTTGTACAAATTTCAATAATCGCACAAAGTAACGCACTTTCTATGACGACTGATGACAACACTGATATCAGATTTTTACACACCAGCGCCATCTATTCCAAAATCAGCGTTTGTGTTTATTTATTATTTTAGGGATGTTTTTCGTATTTTAAAGTAGTCTATTTTTTATTCGAGCATTATCTACATCTACAGCAAATTTCGTCCTTATCTGTTTTGTCACAAACTCACAAACTTTCGCATTTATAATATTACTAGCTGCTCGCCCCGGCCTGGTACCTGGATAACAAGTAGCCTATGTGCTATTCTGATATATAAGCTATATTACTGTAAAGTTTCATTTTAATCCATCCAGTAGTTTTTGCGTGAAAGAGTAACACACACACACATACACAACCACTCACAAATTTTCGCATATATAATATTAGTAGGATTAGGATTAAAATCAATATTACTCATGTCATAATTGAATTCGATTGCACTTATTGGGTACAAGTTGCTAACTGTTATAAATTGTCGCTATGCTCACAGTTAATGGCAGTGGAAAAGTTCCGAGTTAGTGCTTTTGTGTCATTCTGTACCTACAGTTTCTTTTCATTTCGCAGTCTAGAAATTTCCATCAGCTTGACGCGAATGAAATTGCAATATCTTACTGCGTATATCACATACTAGCTTCCGCTCATGGCTTTGTTTGCGTGGTAACTGGATAAAAAGTATCCTATATTATACATAAGCTATGTATATTGCAAATTTCATCAAAATTCGTTGTTTAGGCGTGATTGAGGCACAAACATCCAAACATGCAAACATTTTCATAATATTAGAAAGATGTAGGTCGAGCAAGAGAAACTAACTAAATAAAATACGCGGACTGCTTAGAAAAATTGCGACTGGCTAAGTGTCTAGCTCGTTTTTAGGGTTCCGAACCCAAAGGATAGAAACGGGACCCTATTACTAAGACTCCGTCTATCTGTCTTTCTGTCTGTCACCAAGCTGTATCTCATGAACCGTCATAGCTAGACAAATGAAATTTTCACAGACGATGTATTTCTGTTGCCGATATAACAACCAATACTAAAAACAGAATGAAATAAATAATTAAGTGGGATCCCATACAACAAAAGTGTTTTTTTTTCGCTGTACGGAACCGCACTTGGTCGGTTTTTTTTTATTTACTACATTGACCTAAAACAATGACAAATTAAAAGGTATCTTCGGTGGTATAAACTCAACTTGTAACACAATAATCTATATTATCCGTATACAGTTTTTGTTTACCTTTCCAAAGACTGGGTTGTCCATTATGCATTATTAACAGTCATTGGGTTACACATGATATTGGCAGCTTGGCCTTTACTAGCTGGTCTGGGTCAGCGCTTCGACATGGCCAATTCACTGTGAAATAACAGTGAATGAACTTTGGCAGTGTAGCGGAAATTATGTAAAGAATGGATACCTATAGGTAATTTTATGTATTGTCAGTCCTATCGTAGATATACGAAGGTTTTTGTAAAAATAGATGCGTATACTCGCTACGATGATGGTGATAAACCCTGTGATGTGCCTACCTGCACCACGGGAACTTGAATAGCTGTTGGACCTATATTATAAATGAATTTCCATAATATACGTTTAACTGTTTGTTATATTTTAACATTTCTCGAGAATTTAGAATAGTATTAATGCAATTCTGAACGAAATATTAAGTATTGTCAATGGATCTGTCATTGGTTCAATCAAGTGGCACCTGTCAATTTGAAGGAAATTGGTGAAATGATGGGATGACACTGACATGCGCTGGGCCGGAGTCACTACTTTTGTGTGGTCCTTTAGAAAGGACTTACTTGGCGTCCTTTAGAAAGGACGTAATAACAAGTAGACGATAGCAGCCCTAGGCCTTACGAGGTTATACCTACATAGTTAGTTTTATTTATTGGCCTTTTAAAATTAAAAAATATAAATATTTTTTATATTAATCCATTTTAATCGATACAGTTTGTTTTTCGATATAAAAAGTATCCTGTTTGTTTCATAATCTAGGTAATTTATGACTAGTAATTTATTTTGGAGAAGCGTCCTTAATACATTAACAAACTCATGTTGGATGACATATTGACAAACTTGTGCCTTTTCGTAAATGAATAGATACTTTACTAACAATGAACTATCGATTGGGTAAAAAACTGTAGTGTTTCGGCGATGATATTATAGATATACTAAATATAAATATACTAGCACTCCGACGATATACGACCCGACCACTCGTTGTGTCACCAGTTTGCAATAAAATAATATTGCGACTATAAATTGAGATGTAAGCTATCCTATCTTTCAAGTTGGATCAAACTGCACACAGTGTGCAAAGTGTGATTAAAATCTGTTATGTAGTTTAGGAGTCGCGGACAAACAATGTGAGGCGTAATTTTTATATATTAAGAAGAAGATAAGATTTAATACTAATTTTAAGTTTTTACTGATATGTCCTAACAGGATCTATGTACACAAGGTATAGGTCTTATAAATAGGTACCCTATTTATAAAACCTAATAAATAATACAAATAAATCTTATATATAAAATTCTCGTGTCACAATGTTAGTTCCCGTACTCCTCCGAAACGGCTTGACCGATTCTCATGAAATTTTGTGAGCATATTGAGTAGGTCTGAGAATCGGCCAACATCTATTTTTCATACCCCTAAGTGATAAGGATGGCGTAAAGATCGGGAAAAACGAAGAGTGCTTTTTTCTGTGGGATTATTGACATTTGACAGGACAACGTCTGTCGGGACAGCTAGTTTTTATATATTAAGAAGAAGATAAGATTTAATACTAATTTTAAGTTTTTACTGATATGTCCTAACAGGACCTATGTACACAAGGTATAAGGTCTTATAAATAGGTACCCTATTTATAAAACCTAATAAATAATGCAAATAAATTAATAAATATATATTATAGGGTATAGGGATTGGGTAGGTATATTATACTTAGGTAAAAACCTAATTATCGATATACATTCCCGCTAAATTGTTGTCAACGAGGTTTTCTCAAGCTGGAGTGGACATGACCGCTCGTGCCTCATATATCAATTCGAATGTTCTGCGGCATACCGAGTTATTAACTTGTCAGAAACAACGACAGAGAACTCTAGAAATAAAAATGAATTCTTACTTAGGTTGGTATCCTTTTATTATTAACTAGCGACCCGCCCCGGCTTCGCACGGGTAGCATGTTATTATACATATAAACCTTCCTCCTGAATCACTCTATCTATTAAAAAAAACCGCATCAAAATCCGTTGTGTAGTTTTAAAGATATAAGCAAACATACATACATACATACATATTACATACAGACGCGGGAAGCGGAAAGCGACTTTGCTTTATACTATGTAGTGATGATTAATCTCATCATGCGTTAATTTTCTCTCATACAAAATTTTGACCATCGCACCCCTTTAGTTTTTAAGAAACAATATACCCTTTTAAGTAATCAGTTTGTAGAGAACTTATTTTAAGTTTCAAGTTTATAATTCCAGAAAATAAGATTTTAATATAGATATATTACGCACCAAGATAGTCTCTACGACCAGTAGTTTAGACTGTGCGTTCTGTCAGTCTGTCAGTCTGTCAGTCAATCAGTCAGTCAGTACTTTGAATAGGAATATAAAATATTGTATTAATTTATTACTAAAATACAGAAAGGGTACAGTTAATGGTTATACAGCATCATTAAACCTAAGAAGGGTTTATCTTAACACTGATATCGATAAAATTAATCAATTTAAAAAAAACTAACGCAATAATGAAGACACTCAATTATTAAGGCTCACAATGCACAATTATATATAGATTTGATGCAGGTTGTAAATGTATTGGATGTAGTTAGAACTATAATATAGAGTTCTTTGATCAGTTAGGGAGACCGCCAAGTTACGTTCCTTTCCAATTCATAAATAAAAGCATAACCCTACGCTCCTTGGTATGATTGACACTGTAATAAAATGAATCTACGGTACGAAAATACACCGGCATTTCGCGGAAGATATTGGTACCTAGTCGTTAGGACGTAAATTGACAAAACCTCGGGGGAACGTCGCAAGAAGTCGACTTTGATACCGTGCGCCGAATCAAATATAAGGAGGAGCCTTTTGCATAATTTTTCTCAAGTTTATGAAACCTACGGGCAATACTGTATATATTAGAGTGTATAATAATTCTTGTCATTTCTATGAATAAAGGCAGGTTGACTTTGAAACTTAGCCTCTTAAAACTTTCATTACGCGTCTCTCCTATTTTGTTTCATAATTAACTTTGTCGTCTAGAGAAGAAATTTCCACAGATAGAAACGAACTTGATATTGATTTATAAGAAATAATGTCAGTCTAATGCCAGTGTGTGGTAAGTGCAATAATGCTCACGACTAACCCTCGTATTCAAGAACGACACTATGAGAACACGCACCCACAGTGGACGAAATCTTTTTTCATAAACATCACTTTATGTGTTGTGCGGCACTGCATAGAATACTGACTATCTATATATATAAAAATCAATGCCACTTTTCGTTGTAATTTTATAACTCACTAGCGACCCGCCCCGGCTTCGCACGGGTAGCATGTTATTATACATATAAACCTTCCTTTCGAATCACTCTATCTATTAAAAAAAACCGCATCAAAATCCGTTGTGTAGTTTTAAAGATATAAGCAAACATACATACAGACGCGGGAAGCGGAAAGCGACTTTGCTTTATACTATGTAGTGAAGAACGGGCTCACCTATCCAAACCAAATGTTTAGGCTTTGTTCGGACTATTTAGTAGATGGTTTATGTGAAGTTTGCACAAAATCGGTAGACTTTTTATCCAGGTACCACCGAGCCGGGGCGAGCAGCTAGTATTCTTATAATTACGCACCCTCCATTCTAATGCTTACGAATGTGTCATGAAACGGATGCTGGCAGAGTTGTGACAACAAAAGTCATAGAAGTCAAAAATAAGAATTGAAATCACGACTAAAAATAAGAGGGCAAGTACTTTTAATATATTCCATAATTCAGTCTTTGGATTCGGAAGAGTTTGGAAGCAAAGCTCGAAGTAAACAGAGTGACGTGCTCAATGACTAAGATAGCGGATCATTGCGTCATTGAGGATCATAATATGATCCTCAAATATACTCGTAATATAACACAATGACACGCATTATTGTTATTAATCCAGGCCGAGTATTATCCTAAATAAACTAAGAACTTAGTGCGTCTAAGTTTAGAATCAAATTATGTATTTGATATAGAGCTTCATAGTTCGTAACTGCCGTAATTCTTCAAAGCAAATTTACGAAGAGATTTTTGAAGTGTGTACAATTTGCAATTGCAATTAATTTTTTTGTTGTGTTTGTTACTGTCAGATGGTTCTTACGAAAGAAAATTTTGGAAAAACCGCCTAAAAATTGTAAAATTTGGCCAAAACTAAAAGTGCTTTTTTCTATGGGATTATTGTTATTTGACAGGACAACGTCTGTCGGGACAGCTAGTAGAGTATGAATAATTATTTTTATAGTTAAATAATTGATCACTTATTTGATTTTATGGCTAATAAAGCCACAATTAATACATTGCATCGCAAGTTTTTTTGCACCTCTATAATATTTTTAGGTATAACTATAGTATATAGTGTTTTCACGGGTATTTATCACATAATTACATTTAATTGATATTCCCGACGTTAGTATAATTATGTCTACTAATCACGATATTTCGAAATTTTATTTTTAGTACCGTATTACTACGTTTATAACGCTTTTGGCAGCACCACCGTCGTATATCGTACACAATATGTCCAGACCATGCAAAAATTGTCTGGAAGAAATCGCTCCCAGCGATACCGCCCATTGTACTCCAATATTATATAGTTTGTGTTACTTCTATTTTATGTTATTGTTATGTGGTGTGCAATAAAGTGTTTTCTATCTATTCTATCTATCTATAAAAGTATGTACATAGGTATTGGGCAATGGAATTTTTTGTAACCGCGATCATCATGCCCAAACGCCCTTAAATCAAAGTTTCATATCGCAAATGGTATTTTTATTGAGCAATCGACTATTATCATAGTGGTTATAGGTCGTTCAATAAAAGCCCATCCATCATCCCAATCCGGGTGAAAATATAATAATATAGGCAGTGACACATGTTTAGGACACCATCAAATATGCACGAAAATATACCGAACTAGCTTCCGCCCTCGGTTTCGCTCGCGTGGTAGCTATATAAAAAGTAACCTATATGATATTCCAGGATATAAGCTATGTATGTTCCAAGTTTTATCTAAATCCGTTGGGTCGTTTGAGCGTGATTGAGGCACAAACTCGCAAACTTTCGCATTTATAATATTACTAGCTATTCGCCCCGGCTTTGCACGACAAAAAGTATGTGTTATTCTGATGTATAAGCTATATTACTGTTAGTTAAGTTTTTGCGTGAACGAGTAACAAACACACACACCCACTCACTCACTCACAAACTTTCGCATTTATAATATTAGTAGGATTAGGATAGGATGACGTTGGTACTGAAGTGACATTATGGGGTAAAATGGGTTCGTTTTAATCGGGAAAAAGTGCTTTTTCATATTAGAAGCAACATTAGGGTATTATTTTATCCATCTTTTAAAGCAGTAGACAACCTACGCAAGCTTAAATGCCTAAAATTACTTCCTAGCTAGGTAAATAAAGCTAATTTGAGATGAGTAGAGTATATTATTACTACTTCTTACTAATATTATAAACTCCGAAATTTTTTGAGGATGTATGTAGCTCAATTACGCTTAAACGACGAATCGGATTTGAATGAAACGTGGAATATACGCTCAAGGACCGGTTGTGGTCATTTTCAATTTTAGCAGTCATTAACTAAGCATAGCAGACAACTTGTTTAAAATCGATAGTTAAAACAATTCTTTGTCTATGGTCCGTTTGATTAGTGACAGTTGTGATGCGTTATACGTTATACCTCTAGACTTGATTGACCACAACTAAATATTTCCCGTTTTGTCTATTAAAACACGAATAATCAATAAATAAATATCGCCTGTTACAAAACTTTTGCTTAACCTAAGAGATTGATAAATACTCTATTGTATGTTGATTCAAAATCGTCGTTTTAATAATTTTTTCAATATGCCCACAACCAGCGCTCTAACCCTACACAGCATAGGTCCTGGATTGGCATATAGAATTCTTTTTACCCAGGTACCACGCGAGCAAAGCCGTATGCAGAAGCTAGTATTAATATAACTGGCGTTCTAGCATAAGCTTACACTGGACAAATCCATGTCTACAACAAAAAAAGTGTTTATCTCTGGTAGATAAGTAAGCACTCATGTCTACAGGGTGTGATAATACTACCTCCGATTACCAACGAAAGAACAAACGTAATGTATGGTAATTTTGAAACAAAGACGAAAGGAAAGTGTACTAAAAGTCTGTGTAAATTGGAATGTATAAAAATATTGCGTTACTGATTGTCTGATGTATCAACGCACAGCCTAAACTAGAAACCTAGAAACTTGAAATGGAGGGACTTGGCTTGAAGGGAGTATTTATTTAAGTGTGTAAGGGTGCACTAAGAAATACATTCTCGAAATTCAAATCATAAATGTGAGTTTCCACCTACGCGGAGCTGTGCGGAGGAGCTGGAAACCTGTGATAATATGTACACTCGCGTATGAGTCGCGAGACGAGGTGCGAGGCGAACCACGAAATGAGAGTGTGAACAGACGCTCGTGGCTCGCCTCGCGCCTCTCTATCGAACACGCGAGGTGCGGGCCGAGATACGAGACGAAGCACGAGGCGAGAGTGTATCTAGCATGAGGAGCGGACCAATGACAGCGCTCAAATATTCGAACTTGAAAATGTCGAGTGCTGTGTTTGGTCACAGCTCCGCACAGTTTAACGCAGCCCCGCGTTGATGTAAACTCACCCTAAAGTGTGCAGTCAGGTTGAAGTCTGTTTGAAAATAACTTCCACTAGTACTCCTATGATAGGTACGCGAAATTCGGTAACTCCGGGTATTCCGGGAAATAATTTTCGCGTCGTGGAATACCGCGAAATATTCGCGGACTTTCCGAGTTTATCTGAACAGGCTTTTAATGAATGGCGCGCTACAACCCACTTACAACTTCCAAAACAAATGTTCTGACAGCTTTATCAGGAGCCGGTATCAAGGGCCGTACCACAAGCTCAAAACTAATATCAAAACAATATTACGCAGTACGAACTCATATAGCGTTGTCGTTTTCGTACTGCCAGTAATATTGTTTTGGTATAACTTTAGGAACTTGTGGTATGGCCTCAGTGATAACGTTGAGTCCGCGTTAATGCGTTGACACAACCATACCATTAGGCTGGACATCTGCTTGTTGCGACATAGATGCTATTTCCAGAATCAAATATTGTTGGCCTAGTAGAAGGTACGGTCAGCGACGAAAGTTTCTTTACACGAATTAAGCCGCATTTTCTCCAGGGGATATTTTGTCCCTGTCTTGTAGACTCGTAGAATACGTGTCGGGCGACGTCGCGCGGGACATCGCCCGACATTTACGGGTTGCGGCATATGTCACGTACTAACTTTCAATCTGAAGGTCGTGGGTTTGAAACCCAACGTGCATCAATGGATTTTTCTGTTCGAAAAATTTATATGCGAATCAAAAACACGTGCTCAAAACGGTGAAGGAAAACATCGTGAGGAAACCAGTTAGTATTCCTATAAGCGGCGATGGACTTGCAACCTGTCAAGTATGGTCAACTAATGCAAAATGTAGGTATGTCCATCTGGAGATCTGGATGTCTACCGTACTTGGGGATTACAGTCGTGATCCTATTTATTATTATATTTTTAGATACCTAATGTGGATTCATTACTTATTTCAGAGCAAAAGTGGTGGTGAAGGTAAACCTCAAGAGCCGGAGTCGACTCAACCACAATGTCCTGAAGGCGAGAGGCTGCCGGGAGATGGCGCCAGCAGTTCTGCACCGGATGAACTAGTAAACTTTTATTTTCTTATCCCTCTAAAGCCGGGGAACGTTTAACGTTTTACGGCGCGTAAAACGACGGGCCGCGCCGGATGACGCTCCGCCTGTGTGCGTCCGGCGCGTCGCGTACAGAGCGTTCCGAGCACGGGCCACCACGGATGCATCGTTAACACGGCGCGTCCGTCCGCCTTGGCGCGGTCTGGCGCGTGTATACGCTGGCCGTGGGACCCCGGCATAAAAGTTATCTCTAGTTTCGTTACTTCTTAGTTTACTTCCTACATAACCTCTATCTACACTTAGAAAAGGTAAAATTTGTATATTTGTATTTGTGTTTGTAACGAATAAAGTAAAAAAGCCGGCCAAGTGCGAGTCGGACACGCGCACGAAGCGTTCCGTACCATTATCTATAAAAACGATTAAAAAAAAAAGGTTTTTTTATGGGAGCCCCTCTTAAATATTTATTTTATTCTATTTTTAGTAGTCTATTTGTTGTTATAGCGGCAACAGAAATACATCATCTGTGGAAATTTCAACTATCTAGCTATCACGTTTCATGAGATACAGCCCTATGACAGACACCGAAGTCTTAGTAATAGGGTCCCGTTTTAACCATTGAACCCTAAATACTACTAAATCAATTTAAAAATTACATCTATCAGCGAGTAATAAAGGTTAAATTTAATTATTAAATAAATAAAGATCCCCACGAAACTTGCAATACTTATTATTACCTAAGGTATCAAAAATTACTCTCAAAAATCTTCATTAGTACGTGCAAACTAAAGATAAAGATAAATTTATTTGTTTCAACATAATGTAGGTTACAGTTGTAGGTATTAAATATATTAAATGTTACAACCATGTTCTACCTTGGCGATGGGCTTGCAGCCTAAGTAGAACATAAAGATATCAGAGATCTGGAGATTGCAGCACGTATGGAATGCTAACTACTGCAAAATGTGGGCATGTGCCAAATATAATGTTTGGCCAGACCTCTGACTACCCCCACTAGGCATATTCAAAGGATCTAAGTGCCTGGAGATCTGAAAGGATGTCTACCGTACTTGGGGATTACAGTCGTGATTCATTTATTTTTATTATATGTAAAAAAAAAAAATAGAGTCACGACTGTAATCCCAAGTACGGTAGACATCTCCAGATCTCAGATATCTTTATGTTCTACTTTAATATTAGGCATGCAAATATTTAAAATCTTTTATTATATCCGAACATACAGAAGTGTTGTTAAAATATAAATATAAAATTTTTGAGAAGTGGAAAAAGTATTATTTTAATATTTCGGAATCAAAAGGAATTTGGTATTTGGGGGCACGGCAGTGCCCCCGCCAAGTCGAGCGCGAAGCAAACACTGCCGTACCATCCTTTACTGGAACCATTTCGCCGCATTTTCAGGCCCCTATTTGAGAACCTCTGGATAAGACCAGAACGCTGAAATTTTCGTCATCCAGTAAGCCATAATCACATACTTAAAATCCAAAATTTGAAGTCTGTAGGTCATTTAGTTACGAAGTTAAGCGAAAGCAAAGTTTCGCATTTTAGACAGACACTCACTCACTCACTCACTCACTCACTCACTCATGATCATCAGAATAGAACTAGTACTTCCCATAAACTCAGAGAGCTGAAATTTGGTACAGAGTTAGGGTTTAATGGCCACATAAAGGGAAAACCATAAAAACTAGGATAATCGAAGATCTGGAGTACCTGGTGACCCTGATAAGAAAACACAAGAGCCTAACCAAACTATTAGAGATCGACATACCGCCTTTACAAAAAATATTCAACTACTGGACCGATTTGAAAAATTCTTTCACCATTAGAATCCTACATTATCCCTGATGAACATAGGCTATAGTATATTTTCAAAAATATTAGGGATCCGTATGAAAACATCGATAATGTAATCCAAAGTGTGAAAAAAATAAAAAATAAATCCTTATATTGCGTTTGGTGCGGAAATTATTGACAATAGAGCAAAGTAATGTACTACAGTTTTAAAGAGGACATCAATATCTACAAAAAAGTATGTATAACCATATGTCTAACTATTAGGGATCCGTATGAAAACTTCGATAATGTAACCCAACGTGTGAAAAAAATCCAAAAAAATCCTTATATCGCGTACTCTGCGGAAATTGTTGACGATAGAGCAAAGTGATGTACTACAGTTTTAAAGAGGACATCAATATCTACAAAAAAAGTTTGTGATACTAAATGTTTTATTAGGGATCCTTATGAAAAATTCGATAATGTAACCCAAGGTGTAAAAAAATTACCTATAATATCATTATTACATCCGTGCGACGCCGGGGCGGACTGCTAGTACGCAATAAAATTAAAGGAAAACTCTGGAAAACTCTGGATAAGACTAGACTGGCTTTTATACCTACATAACTTATACTTACAAGTTTACAAGAAGAAATAGTCGAACGATTAACTTTATTCTACTCGAACATTACACAAATTGAATAAACAAATTAACCAATTAAATAAACTAAAATATTAATTTCGCTCAAAATTTGATCAAAATATAATGCATTGGACTAAGAGTGGCGGTGATACCCGCACACGTCGCTAGATGGCGCTGACTGTATTTTAAACGCGCTTACGATTTGTTTTTATAATAAAAAAACTACTCATAAAAAGAAAAAAAACTGTGTCAAATAAGAAAATCTAATAAAATAAATCAATAAGCCCACGTTTCTACAAAAAGAAGTGAAATCCCACCAAAAACATTCTGTAAAAAACTAGCCAAGTCTCGATGGAGCTGCTTGTTTATCTCTAAAAAGTAATGAAATCTAGACAAAGTCGTGACAAGTCTGAGGTTCTTTACTGCGATTTCTTTATTATTATAGAATGTTATGTGACTTGGCCGTTGAAGAGTACACAAGGGTATAAAACCAGGTGCTCCATGACACCATTGCACCAGTCTGTCGCCAGAACCGCTACCCATTAACGATGGAAAATTGCCACTTAGAAAACGTTGATTCAATAACCAGTCAATTGTAGGCTTGATAAAGCTGCGTATTTCAATAACACTTATGTAAAGGCGAGCCTGAAACAAACAGTATAAAAAATACGTCTATTTTATGTTAGATCGGTGGTCGATTTGACGCTCCAAAAAGAAGACAGCAGAAGTCAGCATTGTCAATGCTGAATGCATGTGTTGCACGATCAACAACAGCCTAAAATAAGACACTAGCGTCCAATTACCAATACCTGTATTGGCTATTATCTCGCTTAACAAACATAGGTAGTTACAACAGATATAACATTACGTGTAAACAAAATTGACTTGTACCCACTAACGTATAAAGAATGTTCAACGGCCAAGTCACACAACATTCTATAATAATAAAGAAATTGCAGTAAAGAACCTCAGACTTGACACGACTTTGTCTAGATTTCATTACTTTTTAGAGATAAACAAGCAGCTCCATCGAGACTTGGCTAGTTTTTTACAGAATGTTTTTGGTGGGATAGAATAGTACAGTGTGAACCTCCTCGTATACCCTGGTTTGTAAATAGTAGTCTTAAGAGATGTCTGATTGTAACAGCTCATAGGCTGCGTTCTGGACACATGCCTCTTGCTAAGTTTAATCATCTAATGAACATTTCTGACTCCCCCAACTGCGATACTTGCCGTCCGGAGCCAGTCACTGAGATCTCACATGCATAATCAATATGATTTAAATATTTTGAACATTGGTGTACTTCAAAGTGTCCTATCTGCCCCGCTGGCCGAGGAGGCTATGGCTCTTTTTAGATATGTTTATAATATAGTTAAGTCGTAGTAAATAGTTGCAAGTTGTAACAGGGCTGACATAATCGCTAAGCGATTCAAAGCCCTTTTTAAAAATAAAGATTAAAAAAAAAAAAAAAAAAAAAAAAAAAAATATTTAAAACTAGTAGGATTGCTAGTATAACGTTTTTATTTTACTTTTTCAGAATAGAGTGTCTGATGAACGCAATTATGTGAGCAGATTCAATACGCAGGAAGAACCAGGTACACACAGCTAAACAGCTATGAGGTATTTCTATATCTGTTGTGGATAGTCATTATGGGGATCCATACCAAAAATATAACACAATAACACATTAAAATCTTTGGCAGACACCGCTGATCATTTCTTGCGTAGAGATATTCTTTGGTCATTCAACGTGTAAATAAAAGTTCTTTTTAAACATTTATCTGCCTGTATTTATCCCACTCAATTGGGACAAAGTATTTATTTTATAATAGGTATATGTATAATAAAACTTTTGATCGAAAAGCAGTTAAAAAACCCAGCAGATTTCGTAGCTTCGTAGACTTTGGTTACGATTTCGTAGCGCATGGCTACGAAAATGTATAACTTCTTATTTCTTTATCACACATCATTTGTTTATTCGTTTGTTTAATAACAAAATAAAATAAGGTAAACCATACAGTAACCGTCCATGACACATGAGTGAATTTTGTTCGCTCTAAATCGAGTATCAGCTATTGTTAATACTAAATCATTTGAGTGATCAGTTAATGGTATTTTTATGTAAATACTTGCTAATCAATAATGTAGGAGAAAGTAGTGGTGTTAATTATTATTTTCATTTGACGATATTTTTCCTGTCTTTTAAAATAGTATAAGTAAAATATGTCACATTAATCTACAGCAATTCGAATCGGCCGAAGCGTGAAGTGGCTATTTATTGAATAGTTTACCCTAATTTATCTTTTCAGTATCTACAGAATGCACATTAAGAACACCACGGTACTACCGGGGCATTTTCTGGCCCTCAATCTCTTATACTTTTAAGGTGGGTCGCTACTATTCAGCAAAATTAAATTAACAAAATTAATTGTAATAATTGTATGGGAGAGTACAAAGAGATTCAAATCCAGATAATTTCAGGACAAGGAGGTGGAGTCACGGTATCAATGTTACTCTCGAAGGCAGCGACAAAAATCACTCATAATGGTTAACGTAGTTGATTTAGTACTTAAGGTATGTATGAGAATTATGTACTGTGAAAGTACCTATAAATACTTGGGGCACATAGTAAAAAAAATTTTTCATGATGCAGTAATATCATATTTATGATATGGTATGGTCGCCGCAATATTGCCAATGTCAATATCAGGGTTTTACCGAGTTTTCAACTATAAAATGAGTCATAAGCCACACGAATAAAATAAAAAAACCGGCCAAGTGCGAGTCGGGCTCGCGCACGAAGGGTTCCGTACCATTATCTATAAAAACGGCAAAAAAATCATGTTGTTGTATGGGAGCCCCCCTTAAATATTTATTTTATTCTGTTTTTAGTATTTGTTGTTAGAGCAGCCACAGAAATACATAATCTGTGAAAATTTCAACTGTCTAGCTATCACGGTTCATGAGATACAGCCCTGTGACAGACAGACGGACAGACGGACAGCGAAGTCTTAGTAATAGGGTTCCGTTTTTACCCTTTGGGTACGGAACCCTAAAAACCGGCCAAGTACGAGGTGAACTCGCGCACGATGGTTTCCGTACCATTATCTATAAAAAACGGCAAAAACAAGTTTGTTGTATGTTCATGAGATACAGCCTGGCAACAGACAGACGGACAGCGGAGTCTTATTAATAGGGTCCCGTTTTTAGTCTTTGAATACGAAACCTTAAAAAGACAGGAAAGTTTAGTGGAAGAAAGTTTTTTTTAGGTTTAGTGTGTCAGTGTGTCATATGGAATTATAATGTTTACCTGTCAGTTTTAAATAAATATGATGACGTTTTATTTGTTTCAGATTTGTTTAGCGTTAATTTATAATTCGAGAGAAGTTAGTTTTGATAGTGAGTATTATTAAAGTTACTTTTCATAAAGATATAAGGAGAAATAGACTTTTTAATTTCTATAATCGATTTACATTGTGACTATTATCTATCGGTAGTTAATGTGTGACTATAATAATAAAGAAATCGTAGTAAGGAACCTCAGACTTGGTACGACTTTGTCTAGATTTCATTACTTTTTAGAGATAAACAAGCAGCTCCATCGAGACTTGGCTAGTTTTTTACAGAATGTTTTTGGTGGGATTTTTTTTACTTCAACCGATTAACATTTTTCTATTACATATAATATTTTTTCAACACACTTGCTCGTAAAGTGAGCCTTATTGCATCCTTCTTAGGGCCATAATCCGAGCTATAGTTACTTATATAGACTTATAGTTACTTCATAAATCTTAAAAACTAATATTGTCCCTTAAATTTTTGATTGGTCGAAACATTTTCGTAGGTTTTCTTTTAAGTTTTTTAAGCGTGATTATTTATTCTGGTCGTCAAACTTGGATGAACGGTTAGGTATAACGCGATAAATACCTGTTTGTTTTCGAGTAAGAACATTCTTACATTTAAGGTACCATAGAACGACCTATTTTTTTAAATAAATAAGTTATTATTGTAGTATTGCTTCTTATTCTATTATATTTTCAGCTAACACTCCCAAATGGACTAAGCAAATAGGATGGACAGTCGCGTTTTCATTTTTAAACCTGGCCGTGTGTCTGCTAGGTTGGTGGCGCTGCTTTGCAAACGACTACTTACACTGGGCAGCCGCGGCTACCTGGCTGCTACTCATCGCACAAGGTAGGTACTAAACTTGTTACCTCATTATCATAATAAAACTGTTACAGTCCACAACTGCGAGTCTACGGAACCCTTCGTGCGAATCGGACTCGAGCACGAAGGGTTCCGTATCTATAAAAAAACAGCAATAAAATCACGTTTGTTGTAAAGGAGCCCTTAGGAAATTTTATTCTGTTTTTAGTATTTGTTGTTATAGCAGCAACAGAAATACATCATCTGTGGACATTTTAACTGTCTAGCTATCACGGTTCATAAGATACAGCCCTGTGACATACAGACGGACAGCAAAGTCTTAGTAATAGGGTCCCGTTTTTACCCTTTGGGTACGGAATGTTAATATACGGGTACGTTAATTCATTGAAATCACTTTGATCATTTAGAATAAAATAAAACCAATGAACAGCCCTGACTTCTAAACTAGGGATACGTCAGGAGTTAGTTCACTTCCAATAGGTAAACGTATAAATAATTATACCAATAATATAATAAAATATATATTTTTTTATATTATGTGCCAAATATAATGTTTGGACGTGCCTCTGATTACCCCCATTAGACATCTTTAAATAATCTAAGCGCCTGGAGATCTGAGAAAATGTCTACTGTACTCGGGGGTTACAGTCGTGATCTTTTTTAGGGTTCCGTACCCAAAGGGTAAAAACGGGACCCTATTACTAAGCCTTCGCTGTCCGTCTGTCCGTCTGTCCGTCTGTCCGTCTGTCCGTCTGTCCGTCTGTCCGTCTGTCCGTCTGTCCGTCTGTCCGTCTGTCCGTCTGTCCGTCTGTCCGTCTGTCCGACTGTCCGTCTGTCCGTTGTCCGTCTATCCGTCTGTCTGTCATAGGGCTGTATCTCATGAACCATGATAGCTAATTTTCATAGATTTTATGTATTTCTGTTGCTATAACAACAAATACTAAAAACAGAATAAAATAAATATTTATCTGGGGCTCCCATACAACAAACGTGTTTTTTTGTCGTATTTAATACATAATGGTACGGAACCCTTAGTGCGTGAGTCCGAATAGCACTTAGCCGGTTTTTTTTTTTATAATAATATAAAATGTTTTGTACAATTCAAGTTACCCGTTACTATCCAGGGCTAAGCGAGTCTGGCATAGGATTCCAAGCGGCGGAGAACCAGGTGTGGTACATGCTGTTCATCGTGTTTGTGCCTTACGCGATGCTGCCGCTGTCTCTAATGTGGTGTATTGTCATCGGCACACTATCCTCCATGGCTCATTTGGCCGCCACAATCATCACTCAGGAGCCCAATCATCTTGCGGTACGTAGACAAAAAACGTAGGAATTGACTTTGAGCTTAGTCTGCTCTGAACTTTAAGCAGTGTTTTTTTTTTTACTTTTAAGAATAAAAGTAAAAAATGTAATGTATGTGCCGAAACTAATGTTTTGACATGCCTCTGACTACCCCCATTGAATAAATTCAAGGATCTCTCTATTTGATGGATCTACTTGAGGATTACAGTAGCGATAAAAAAAATTCAACCAAATAAAAAATCAAAATAAATAAAGGGAACTTATAATCCAAAAAAGAACCCCTAAATGATAAAAGACGCAAAAAGGATGATTTTGGTATAGATGGCGCTGGTGTGCAACAAATCTGACATCAGCGACTAAAAACATTTAGTCGTCATAGCAACGCAGTTTTGAGTAACCAAAATTCGTACCAAAATTCGTAATTTAATTTATCAGGACAAGGCCCTTCTGCCCTCAAGTGAACCATTGAGATTGAGTGGGGTCGGCACATGTTTCTATTGCCCATACACGCCTAAATTCAAGGGCGGATCCAGGGGGGGATCATGACTCCCCCCCCCCTGGGCTGGATGCAGGTCCATGTCAAACTCTTGTAAATGACTTTGAAGTTTTGCCATAGATAACGAAATCCATTATTTCGATAATATCTTGCCAGAATAACGTTACCGCAGCAAAATGTGTATTTAATTAAGTAATTTGGTCACAATCACACAAAACCATGGTCTACATTATGTAACGAGTCAGGCTTCGTTCAAAGTATTCGCGAAAATAAATATAGTGTTTTAAATCTAAATTATTAATCATTAGTCTGATTTATCAATCGATAGTAAATTTGAGGTACGAGAATTGTTTATCATAGCTCAAAGCTTGTCAATTATGACAAATAAATTAAAATGTCAACTATTACATCATCTGTCAGGTTTGACAATGACATAAGAATAGTTCATCGATCGAGAATGTGAATCATTAGTTATATTCGTGTGACGTATATGGCAATAATTCGAGTTTTTACATTCATTCACTGAGCTCTGATTGGTGATCATTTTTTGGGCGCCGAAAAAAGAAAGATGGACGCTCGCTTGGAGGAGGACGAGGAACGAGTTGGGGAGATGGGGTTTTTAGGGAGTCTGTCTATAAATTTATGTGTTCATGTTCAAATAAGGGAGTTCAAATCGAAATGCAAAATTGCCGGCATTATAAAATTAACTTGGGAGATGGGATTGGTTTTAGAAGAATTTCTTGGGTTATTTCTTGGCTGCTTGACTTGAGGGTAGGATTTATTTGGGTACCTACTAGGGCCCGGGAGGAGTCGTTCTAGTGCTTAAAGTTTGTGAATTAGTTTAGATAAAAGTTTATTGTGATGTTTGAGTGTAATTCAATAATTGATTTAAAGCACTCCTCTCTACACACAATTGATACCTAACGGTGACAAGGTGACAACTAGGTACATTGTGATTCTGCTTGGTTCGGGATCTGGAGTGAGGAAAGTTCTAGTTCATTATTCTATATGTTTAAATCTACGGATTGTGTCGGTTGTGAAGGATTTGTCTAACCTTAGTTAATAATTACATAACTTATGAGACGTACAATGTGTCTTTTGATTGAGTTGACCTGAGCTGGTATTTGTGGAGATTAACTGGATCACAAATTATATCAATTATAATTCTAACAACGGAGAGTTGTTTATTAGACATTTATTTCATAATGGACAAGAAGGTTCTAAATATTATGATTTATATTATGTATAAGTATTTATCTGACCTAAATAGGATGTTTTAGAACCGATCTGATCGATTCTTCAGCATCCGAAAGTAACCTTTTGTTTGAAGGCTTGACTGATAGACGGACTGACTCAGGTTGCTAAAAGATTAAGTCCTCTTATATTTTGCTAGACAGAATTGACAGACTGAACTTTATGACTCTGTAATATCATTCCCACTCAAATGACAATTAAGCCTTCTACTCAGAGGAGGAGATAAGGTCTATGGAATGATCTCCACTATCCTTCTCGGACTGGAGGGGAGAGGATCTGCGCTGAGATTTTCACATTTTAGATGACAGATAAGCCTAGCCAATTTATTATATATATTTTATTCTCCGTTACTTCTTACTCTCAATATCAGCAAATTCTCTAGACTTTCCTTAATTGTATACTAAAGTGTTATAGAATCTAATAGTAGATAAGTAGGTAGACAGTTTAATCATAATATCTTAAAAGAATCAGAGTTATTACCTATATCACAACGTACGGTTCTAATCAATAGAAACTAGACGATCACTTGGCCAATTTAAATAATTAAAACAGATCATAACAACTTTTAGGATTAGTTCTAGGTAAGATTTCAGGATGACTAGGTATTAATATAGTTTTCTATTAACGTCTTATAATATAAATTAATTAAAATAATTATATTTAAATTTCAAAAATTTAGTAGGATGATGAAGTCGGGTGGGTGTGTAGTATGTAGGCTAGTATATAGGGTAAGTTAGGCTATTAGGGGTTTTAAAGGGGGGGAGTGTTACAATTTGTTAGCCGTGACCAGTATATTTAGTAGTTTTAGTTACAGTTTGGTTAATCCGTAAACTAGGATATTTAATAATAGTTTTAGATACAAGTTGTTATGTCTTTAATTATTTAAGTGCGGAGGAAACCGCACAATTTGTTGCCGTTAATGGATAGGATTTGATTAAACTGTATGCAATGGAAAGGTTAATTTAATTGAAGTAATTCTAACTATGATTATCGGTGGTAAAGAGAATAGATTAAAATTTTTAACTTTAACTTTTATAGGTAAACTTATATTCACTTAAATAATTCACTTATACACAAAGATCAGAGGTGAACTCATAGGTTTTACAGCACTAGAACATTCGCTTCAATAATTATACTCCTTGCAAGAGTTCAGACTTTAATTGAAGCCTATTAAACCAAATAAATGAGTTAATATTTAATTGGAAGTTGAATTTTGGTTATAAATCAGTTTTCTATACTTGACGGGGCATGAACTGTCAAATCATTTCGTTCTAAAAACTTTATTGTTTAGTCTATAGGCTTATCTATACTTATAATAAATTATTTATAAAAATGTTTAGAGCTAGCAAAGGATAGAAATACACACTGGTGCACTGAATTAGAGAGAGACAGAGATACTGCGTTCAGAAACAGTAATAGATATTTTTTATAAGTTTCTAAGTAAAAGATATTACTTAAAATTAAGTTCAGGAATATTCAAAGGTCTTGTTGTTGGGGGGTTGATATATTCAATCTATAGCTATCCAATATTTGTTTTATAATCAAACTAGTTTATAAATTCTTAAGTTGGCTTTAAAAACTATTTAATTAATCACTTGAATAATCAAACAAAGAAAAGGATTATTGCAGTTAAAGATTATTATTTAGTGTCAATCATACAAAAATTTATAATTAAATTCGTAATAATATAAATAACCTATTTACAAACAAGTAATACCATCTAGTGACAGGAAACGTAATCATTATTGAGCGTAATGAAATTAGGTAGTAGGTATTGCTATTCGCCGCTAGATGTGTTAAAATAAATTAGTCGTACGTATCTATTCGATTTTACAATAATACGTAGTATCGCTATCTGCCAATAGAGGGCGACCTATTAATTGAAATTTCATCTGTCAATCAAGTTTATCTATCGAAGTTGATAGGAATATCCTAAATTAAATATTTACATAAATAGATAGGTAGGTATACGAGTTCATTGACCACTTAGCTAGTCTATGTGTCGCATTGCAAGCTAGTAAGTGGGTAGGTATAATGTAGATAGGTAATAATTATTTTAAAATGAAATAAATTACGTGGTTGGGATCGCGACATTGATCCAGGTAGATAGGAGTTAGGTATGTAGATGCGTTTAAAATTGGTTGATAGTGAGTTTCATTTAGGACACACAAGATATACGTTAATAGCGTGGTAACAAGTACCTACTGGGAATGCATTGGTATCAGGCGTTGAGGGAATGGAGAGTGAAACGGGAGTGTAACGGAGGTAGACACTTATATGCTCTTTGGAGGTAGGTAGAAAAAATAAGTGAGGTTAAGTTAGTTTTGTTATTACCGGCGAAAAACTGAGACACCGGTTCGCGACGACTTGTATATAAAATAGAGATTTACGTCTTGAAATAGGCCTTTCTAAGTGCTAGTATTAGTGTTTGAGATTAAATTAGGGGTAGGAAATCTATCAGTGATTGTTCAATGGCGGTTTTGGGTAGAAGAAGAGTTCAGACAGGAAAAGACCTTCATCAGGAAGAAACTTGGTTTGTGTTTATATACAGCGCTTTGGTGAGTGTTAGACTATAATCATTTATTATTATATGTATTACAAAACTAGTTACTTACGATCATTAGGAAAATAACTTATAGCATCTATAAATATGATTGGAAGTTCATAGGATAAATAAATTATTTATATCAAAATTATTTTTCCTGAACACATTTTGTTCTTGAAACGATGTGATGATTACCTAGGTACTTACTTGATAAACATCAGTAAAATTCATGGTAAAACAACCTGTAGAAAAGTAAGTACCTCCTGCTCTGAGAAGTTAGTCACATTTAGTATTTCCAATGTTTTAGATGGGGTTAATTTCACAATTAATAGGACAGTAGAAGAAAATAGATACCAATCTAATTAGTCCAGGTATTATAATATAGTTAAGTACGCTTTACATACATTAGGTATTTATTTAGACAATTAATTTTATAAC
This sequence comes from Hydriomena furcata, assembly GCA_912999785.1. Lineage (NCBI taxonomy): Eukaryota > Metazoa > Arthropoda > Insecta > Lepidoptera > Geometridae > Hydriomena > Hydriomena furcata. The sequence continues at coordinate 3,531,079 of OU538826.1, forward strand.
CTTTTGTTACCTAGGAAAATTATGTTAGAAAAAAAACTTATGTTTGGCAGTTAAAATACCTAACTCAATTATCCTATAGTTTCTTGTGAACAAAATAATTTTTATAATTAGGAACGGTTAGGTTTCTTGAGTCATAATGGTAAAAATAAATGAATAATTTGATATCATCGCTCCGGGAGCAAAGTAAATTTTCAAATTTATTAAAGTTGGTTTAAATAATGGGTTTTAAATATAATATTATTGTTAGGTACACTATGTGAATATATAGGTTCTTAATTAAACAATTAATTTTAGGCATTTTCAATAACTAAGGTAAATATCTTAGGAAAATTAAAATATAGTGTTTTAAATACATATTTATTTTATCTCAACGTTTCTCTAAAACAAAGCAACTTTTAAAATTAGCAACGGATAGGATATTAAATTCATAACGTTTAAAATACAAAAATATTTTATCTCATGTTCCTCCGGGAACAAGTTAATTTTTGAATTTAGCAACGTTGTTGAAAATTATTAGATACATTAATGTGAGAAGTTGAAAGGGAATACATATTGAAGATTTTACAAACTATTATTTCAGGTAAATCAAATTAATATTTAATTAATTTTATAATCAATTAATTAATAATCTTGGTCTATTATTTAAGTTTAGTGTTTTGTTGGTAGGATTTAATCGGGTTAAGATATGCAACTAAGTTTGGATTAGTTAATCAATGATTTAAGTTAAGCAGTAATTGTTAGATTGATTTTGAGATTTGCTTATAGTTCTGAGTTTTAGTTACGGTCTGTTTTGTATAAAATATATATAAGTATTTTTCCATTGAGGTAATTTTAACTACTTAATTAATTCTTAATTGAACAACCAAATACTAGTGTGGGATGGTTAGTGTAGCTTAATTAAATAACTTGACTTCACATTAAACATAATTATAATGGATACTCCGGATACAAGTTATGTACAGGGTGTTAAATAATATTATTATGGGAATTCGGGATAAAAAATTATACAGGGTGTTAAATAATATTATTATGGGAATTCGGGATAAAAAATTATACAGGGTGTTAAATAATATTATTATGGGAATTCGGGATAAAAAATTATACAGGATGTAAAATAATATTATTATGGGAATTCGGGATAAAAAAATTATACAGGGTGTAAAATAATATTATTATGGGAATTTGGGATAAAAGTTTTTATACAGGGTGTAAAATAATATTGTATGTGAAAATTAAAAATACAAAGGTTATGATTATTCAATCATTCAAAGTGGCGCAGAAAATCTAACTTTGAGTAACTACTCAAGCTTGAAGAACCTGTTTTCGCAAAGCAATCTTTGATCGTTGCTTGCTTCTTGTTTCTTTGACAATAGTTAAACATTGAAGATAAAATATTTGACTGGGTATGAAGTTTTCTTTATTACTTTATCTAAATAATAAAATATAAAAAAAAATATATATAAATGCTTTTAATTTACATATGGTAATCTGACATGGTTGGTAATTATACTGAAAAATGTATTTCTACTTGAACTGAACTAAAGTTCTTGAAAAAGGTAATGGTTTTTAAAGGTAACAAAGGTGGTTTTAAAAAGGTAACAAAATCAAACAAAAGAAACTCAATTGAGTTTAATGTCAAATTAATTCAATCATTTCTATACATGAAATCTTCGTGCTCTCAAATTCACATATAGTTGGTGAATTGTCTGGTGGCGTTAACAACAATGATTGTGGGGAGTATGAATAATGTTCTGTGAGTGAAGAATGGATTTTAATTTTGAAGTGCAAGGAAGATGAATGCTAGATTGGAGGTAGTGAAATATATGTGGTAGAGTTTAATGGAATGATGGGCCAGATGATTCAACAAATATTCTAAATTGAGACGATTTGATCTTAGTTGATTTTCGATAAACGATACACTTACAAAGAACTATTATGAAGGAGAATTGGTGTTAGGATAAATATTCATCGGCTATCGCTGTTCTCATGAAATTTCTTACTATACTGTTAGGCTCGTTTTAAAGCACACTATACATACACCGGGTGTGATTAACTTGTGATTTTGAGATTAGTGCTTTGTGGGATGTTTCAAGCATGGAGAGCTATGTGTCTAACCCTTGGGAAAGATCCTCATCTGTAGACCTCTGTAGATTACTCCTGAGGAAATGGAAGATAGATATCCAAAGCTGTATGTGCTACAGAGTATTGCAGAATTGACTTGCTTCACAACCAAGTTGTCTTACGTGATGTTGATCGGACTGGCTAGATGGATATCTGTTTATTGATTGATTCATCAAAAACTTAGTTGCCGGTACAAAATTATAACTATTTACATCTCGGTTTAAAAACACTTACATGAAGGTAAACTCACTTACATACATACATAATAGTTATCGAAATCAAATATAATCAAATTAGAAGATTGTACAACTAAAAATAAACAATAAAAAAGGAGGTAAAGGAACTACTACTGATAATGTAATTATAATAGTACGTTTTATGTTATGGTTACATTATAACTGTGTTAATTTATTTTAGGAAATGTGTGTGGTAGTGTATATATATATATATAAATTTTATGTATATTCTTTCTTTTATATATATAATACTTTATAAATATATATTTAAACGAATACCTATGAAGGATTGGTTTTATTTATGTACAAAATGGTTATAAGTATCTAATCTATATGTATTATAATTTATTTTTGCGAAGAACTACTTTCTACTTAGTGAAAAATTAACTACGATATTCTATCTGCGTAAATTTTGGGGGTTGGCTGTAACGAGTCAGGCTTCGTTCAAAGTATTCGCGAAAATAAATATAGTGTTTTAAATCTAAATTATTAATCATTAGTCTGATTTATCAATCGATAGTAAATTTGAGGTACGAGAATTGTTTATCATAGCTCAAAGCTTGTCAATTATGACAAATAAATTAAAATGTCAACTATTACATCATCTGTCAGGTTTGACAATGACATAAGAATAGTTCATCGATCGAGAATGTGAATCATTAGTTATATTCGTGTGACGTATATGGCAATAATTCGAGTTTTTACATTCATTCACTGAGCTCTGATTGGTGATCATTTTTTGGGCGCCGAAAAAAGAAAGATGGACGCTCGCTTGGAGGAGGACGAGGAACGAGTTGGGGAGATGGGGTTTTTAGGGAGTCTGTCTATAAATTTATGTGTTCATGTTCAAATAAGGGAGTTCAAATCGAAATGCAAAATTGCCGGCATTATAAAATTAACTTGGGAGATGGGATTGGTTTTAGAAGAATTTCTTGGGTTATTTCTTGGCTGCTTGACTTGAGGGTAGGATTTATTTGGGTACCTACTAGGGCCCGGGAGGAGTCGTTCTAGTGCTTAAAGTTTGTGAATTAGTTTAGATAAAAGTTTATTGTGATGTTTGAGTGTAATTCAATAATTGATTTAAAGCACTCCTCTCTACACACAATTGATACCTAACGGTGACAAGGTGACAACTAGGTACATTGTGATTCTGCTTGGTTCGGGATCTGGAGTGAGGAAAGTTCTAGTTCATTATTCTATATGTTTAAATCTACGGATTGTGTCGGTTGTGAAGGATTTGTCTAACCTTAGTTAATAATTACATAACTTATGAGACGTACAATGTGTCTTTTGATTGAGTTGACCTGAGCTGGTATTTGTGGAGATTAACTGGATCACAAATTATATCAATTATAATTCTAACAACGGAGAGTTGTTTATTAGACATTTATTTCATAATGGACAAGAAGGTTCTAAATATTATGATTTATATTATGTATAAGTATTTATCTGACCTAAATAGGATGTTTTAGAACCGATCTGATCGATTCTTCAGCATCCGAAAGTAACCTTTTGTTTGAAGGCTTGACTGATAGACGGACTGACTCAGGTTGCTAAAAGATTAAGTCCTCTTATATTTTGCTAGACAGAATTGACAGACTGAACTTTATGACTCTGTAATATCATTCCCACTCAAATGACAATTAAGCCTTCTACTCAGAGGAGGAGATAAGGTCTATGGAATGATCTCCACTATCCTTCTCGGACTGGAGGGGAGAGGATCTGCGCTGAGATTTTCACATTTTAGATGACAGATAAGCCTAGCCAATTTATTATATATATTTTATTCTCCGTTACTTCTTACTCTCAATATCAGCAAATTCTCTAGACTTTCCTTAATTGTATACTAAAGTGTTATAGAATCTAATAGTAGATAAGTAGGTAGACAGTTTAATCATAATATCTTAAAAGAATCAGAGTTATTACCTATATCACAACGTACGGTTCTAATCAATAGAAACTAGACGATCACTTGGCCAATTTAAATAATTAAAACAGATCATAACAACTTTTAGGATTAGTTCTAGGTAAGATTTCAGGATGACTAGGTATTAATATAGTTTTCTATTAACGTCTTATAATATAAATTAATTAAAATAATTATATTTAAATTTCAAAAATTTAGTAGGATGATGAAGTCGGGTGGGTGTGTAGTATGTAGGCTAGTATATAGGGTAAGTTAGGCTATTAGGGGTTTTAAAGGGGGGGAGTGTTACAATTACTGCATACTTCAAATCCAAGCCAACATTTTGCCCTAGTAATGTTCACGTGACCCCCCACCCTGGCGCCAAAGCTGGATCCGCCCTTGCCTAAATCCTATTTGTGATTGTACAATTCAATATTTTAAATCCAAGGATGAATCGTGCGCTTCCCGACGGCTGGTATGCAATGCGCTTCTCTACATAGCAGTAAACTTTGTTGGTATGTACGCAAAGTCACTAGCAGACGGTGGACAACGCAAGGCCTTTCTGGAGACGCACAAGACTATGATCACTAGGTTGCGTCGGATGAGGGAGTCAGAACGGTACTGGAAACTCTTCAATAGTGGTGAGTGTTATGAAAATCATTCATGATGTAAATCCTATAAATATTATAAATGCGAAAGTTTGTGAGTTTGTATGTATGTTTGTTCCTCAATCAGGCCTAAACGACAAAACGGATTAAGTTGAAATTTGCTGTGGATGTAGATATAATGCCCGAATAAACAATAGACTACTTTAAAATATGAAAAACATCCCCAAAATGATAAAAAAAGCAAAAGGGATGATTTTGGTATAGATGGCGCTGGTGTGCGACAAATCTGACATTACAGACTAAAAACATTCAGTCTTTTATATCCGATTATTGAAGGACAACGTCTGTCACGGGTCGGCTAGTACTAGATATAAAGATAAGCTCGCTGTTTCCACGACTAGGAACTTTAAGAAATCCTCTCTAGGCCTCATTGATTTGCTATAGCCAATTTTAAAACTTAATTTAACGAAAACAAATATTAAAACTACACACACACAAGCGGCGCTTTTTTGCCTCCACATCGCCTGTGCCGCGACTCTGCACTGACATTGTAATGGGCTATTTGACATGATTTTAATAACCATTTTTAGTTTCTGTGACGTCACATGTTTGTTAACAAGTAAATAAACGTCAAGTTTTTCAAGGCAGGCGAAGACATTGACAAGCATGCTACGTCATCGTCGATTCGACCACCGTTTACCACCATCCTGACCGTTTTGTGTCACGTGACTGGCGTTGAAAAATTTATAATTTTAATTATGGGTTTTTGAATAAATTATTGTTTACTTTCAAGTTATTTAACTCCATAACGCTTTTTGAAGGCATAATTTACTTAGATTACTATCAACAACACTTTAATTTTTATACTGTCAAATAGCCTATTGTGCACCCGCGCCTCGACGCCGCCTCGACTCTAGCTCGTGCGGGCGTTGCGCCTTAGCCTACAAAATATCTGGTTACTTTGATTATAAAAAAGCCTGGGACTAGAAATACAATCTGAATATGCACTCGCTCTCTTTTTTTATTTGAATTTTAGTAAAAACATGAAGAGTTATATTACTGGTCTACCGGTAGAGGACCTTATTATATATCAATATTAATATATAACCAAATACCTGATATTATCAAAAATGAAACCAAAAAGTCATCATTTAAAAACAAATTAAAAAATCTTCTTATTAAAAAAAGGTTTTATTCAATAGCAGAATTTATGGAAAACGAATTATAAAACTAACAAAATGATACTAAGTGAATACACAATTAAATAAACAAATATAATAATAAATAAAATAATATTTAAATATATAACAATATTTTTAAATATATAGATATCGCACGCTGAGAACGAAAGTGACTCAACTCAAAATTGCCAATTTTTGGGAATAGGCGAAAATGTGTCCGTCGTATTAAGCATTTTCTGTTCATTTTACAATAACACTAAAACATGGTAACAAAAGTTATGAATTTCTGTTGAAATATACTGTTTGACTTAATAGCTTTAGATACATTATATAGTTTATGCAAAAAAATATGATTTTCCCATATAAAATAACGTTTCAAAAAAACTTGGAAAAATAGGTCACTTTAGTATTAGAAGTGTTTTTATTTCTACTGACCTTTTTAGGTAAAGGTCTGTTCATTTCTAACATTGCTTTAAAAAATATGTTTTTTTCTAAAAATAAGTCAGTTTTATTCTTAAGATTTTGTATATTTTTTCAAAAAAGCTAAATAAAACAGTGAAGTATGTGTTAAGTGTCATTTAATAAATCACTCCTTAGACATTATAGGAATCAGTAATAATCACACTAAAAAAATAGTATCAAAATCGTGTCATAAAATGGTAGGAAACCAAACATTTACGTAAGTAATTCTTAAATATAATAAAACGAAACATAATCAATATCACTCTTCTGTAACACTAATAAAGTAGTGTAATGTAATGTAATGTATGTAAATAAGTAAAATGTTACATGTAACTTTTTATCTGCGTTGTTTGCGCTTAGGGTTCGTAAGTAATCGAAAATACATGAACCTATTTCATTGGCTCCCCTTTGTCCCTGGGTCTCGTCCCAGAAATAACAGTAAACGTCTCCGTAAGACTTTTTATCATCTTCTCCATTTTTTAATTCTGTAATTGTGAAATCAAGGCAGTTTATTTTTGAAGAATAGTAAAAATGACGGACTGTAAATCATAAATAGCGCAAATGTGGGTCTCGTCAATGTTTCGACGGTCCGTCCGTTTTTCTTGGCGACATAGTTCTTTTTCTTCGAGGTGTTTATCATAGTTCGATTTGAGCAGTGTTTTAGTACTTTCATACGCAACACACGTTTCATACCTGTCTTTTTTCGTCTGAAAAAAACTTATATTGAATTCTTTATTAAAAGTATTCAAGTATAACCAATAGTCGCACTGTGGCAGACTTTTTTCTTTTTGATCATTGTTAAAATCAGTCCAGAGGTCCCTTATAGTTTTACTGTCAGAAATGTACTCTCTGTTTGTAGTCGCTCTTAAATAATGGGATTCTACCCTCGCCTCGGTATCGACTCTATGTGGTTCCTGATGCTTTGGAGCAGTTCAGGGTCTACCCTTTTTTTGTTGTCATGCTTTCCTCTACGCTCAGGCTCTACGATACCATGGCTGTTGGTTTTACTTTTAACAGTTCTTAGTTGTCTGTCCGTTATGTCGAAAAACAATTTGCAAACACGGATCTTTTTGCCATCTAGTGTGAAATAAAAGGCGTTGTTTGGAAGGCGAGGGTTTCGAGCATTTGAGTACCTATACCTAGGTTGCACTTCCATCATGCAAGATCTAATAAAAGCACGCTGCAGTTCCAAATTTGATAATCCCCAATTGGCTTTGAACAGACTATACCTCTCATCCTCTTTGATATTGTCAAAACATTTAAGTCTACACTTGCTCGTACATGTTTCTTTCACATGCCTAGCTGGAATGTTTTTTTTTGATTTGGACATAGACATAGACCTGTAACTTTTTCCGGAGTTTCGTGACATTTTTGCTTGATTTTGTTTCCAGTTACCAGGGTTCCTTTTACGCTTCCTACTTTTTGAAGGTTCCGGTTGACTCAAAGAATCAGAAGAGGAAGAGCTAGTACTGGAAACACGTCTACTTCTTTGATTGAAAACAGCATGGTATGTTGGATCTGAGTCACTGAGATCCACATCACTTTCATTCGGATGTATTGGTGATTGAACGTATGAACGTTGGCTACCTGTTTGAAATCTTAAATTGCTTGTACTAGGGCCTGGAGTAGCTGTATTTTGACATTCATTTGTAACAGAAGTACTTGAAGATGATGAAGTACTGCTACTACTTGAGGATGAAGATGAACTGCTCGTACTGGAACTTCTTGAACGTGGTCGGACAGCAGATGTACTTTCCGAGGTTTTTTCAGTAACTTTTGATTCCGCATTTATTTCTTGACAAGCCTTTTCAGGGTCCTGAAACATGAATAATGTAACATTTCATCATAAGATAAAACTCACATTGAAATGACTACCCATGACTTAAATAAAAACTAATAACTTACATTTAAAGGTTTTGTTTTTTTGCTTGGGATTTGAACATTGTAATATTCCTGGTCCAGACGTGGAGGTGTATTTTCGATAATTGAAGGGCTAGATGGCATGTTTTCTTTGTCGATTTCCAAAGCCGCGTCAGGACTCTGCAAACAAGTACAATAGAGAATATAGAAAACAAATATAAACATTTTTACAAATAATTATAGTACCTAGGTACTAATGAAAAACGAATAATAAATAAACAGTTTCCATAATTACCTTATTCTGCTGTCTCTCTTCCACCAATTGAAGAATTAAAGCACTTCTTTTCATTTTTAGTTTTGGGATTGCCGACTCAGTAGGGAACATTAAACATTGAAAAAAGTAATAAATTGCACTATTAATCAATAAGTCTATTGAAAACCAAACTTAAAAATGTTAAACAGACTTTCTTTTAAATAGTACAAAATACAGATGAGTACATTTAAAATTATACAGACCTGATTCAAAATTGGTCCATTATTTAGACTCATTTGTTAATAAATAAGTGACCGAATTTGTTATATGTCACCTAATACGCTAATACATACAATGTAAAAGGGACCTGAACCTAAATCGGTCAGTTTATGACTATAAATTGTAGCTAAACTTATCTCCGAAATTGACAAACAAACAGACACAAAGCGTAATCGGTCACTACGGTACTAAACTTGTCACGTCTTGTCACGACAACTCACGGTGCAACACTGATTTCGTCACTTTGATTCGGGCGCGGGGGGAGGGAACGGTTGAGTGACAAAGAGACCGAAATAGACCTCTATCCTTTTCTTACCTTTATTGGCCAGTTTTCTAATATAAGTATGATAGAGTATACTTTTTTAAGTCATTCTGTATACTTAACTCATTTAACCAAAATTTTGAGATCGGTCACTTTCGTTCTCAGCGTGCGATATATAAATATATTGATACTAATTATATTTTTTACTATGATAAAATTTTTAATTTTAGATTTTATTTTGCTATGTCCTAACAGGACCCGTGTACTAACCAATACTACTTACCCAATTCATAGACCTATACCTACTATGTATTGTACACGATGCAAATAAATAAATAAATAGACTCTACTAATTAGCAATCCATTTCAGTAATACCAGACTTTTTGGCGAAGGTGATATTTAACGACATGCTGCATATGAAGAGTAACATCCAGCAGCAACAGTTCAATAACCTCTACATCCAGAGGTACCACGATGTCTCCATACTCTTCGCTGACATCAAGGGATTCACGGGTAAGAAACCAAAAAGGGCTGTGACATCCGAATAATATTATAAATGTGTGAGTGTGTGAGTTTGTATGTATGTTTGTTCCTCAATTAGGCCTAAACGACAAAACGGATAAGTTGAAATTGACTGTAGATATAGATATAATGCCCGAATAAAACATAGAATACTTTTAAAAATGAAAAACATCTCCAAAATGATAATAAAACGCAAAAGGGATGATTTTAGTATAGATGGCGCTGGTGTGCACAAAATCTGACAAACGTGTTGACAACAGTCGTCATAGCAACCTGTGTTACTCTATGAGATTATCTAAATTTAGATAGGACAAATTCTGTCGCAGGTTTGCTAGTGATGCATAAATAGGTCTGTTTGATTTATTATCAAATGACAAAATACTTATCGAGTTGGTATTTGAGTTACCTAGTTCTATTTCTATGCGGAGCGGACCGTGAATTGACCAATCACAGCGCTTGAATTTTTCGGGTCAAGCACTGTGATTGGTCCGCTCCATACAGCTCCGCGTCAGTGAAAACCTTCCCTCACAGTCGTAAAAACTAAGGCACGATGGCAGAAAATATAAAAAGACACGTGCAGGAACAAGAAAATCTAAAAGTTTAAAAATAATTTATGAATATTTTATTTTCAGAACTATCCGGCAAATGCACTGCTCAGGAACTGGTGACGTTGCTTAACGAGTTGTTCGCGCGTTTCGACAAACTTGCTTCGGTGAGATAATTCAATTTAACTGATCTTATTTAAAGTAAGTAAAAGCTAGACGATTATGTAATATGAACGCACGTTTGTCCTCGGTTTCTTCAGCTAAGAATGTTCATATGGTTAGTAGGTAGTTCGCATTAGATTTTACCAGCTGCTCGCCCCGGCTTTGCACGGGTGGTACCTGGATAAAAAGTAGCCAATGTGTTATTCTGATGTATAAGCTATATTACTGTAAAGTTTCATTTTAACCGTTCAGTAGTTTTTGCGTGAAAGAGTAATCCCACCAAAAACATTCTGTAAAAACTAGCCAAGTCTCGATGGAGCTGCTTGTTTATCTCTAAAAAGTAATGAATCCAAGCCTGAGGTTCCCTGCGATTTCTTTATTATTATAGAATGTTGTGTGACTTGGCCGTTGAACATTCTTTATACGTTAGTGGGAACAAGCCAATTTTGTTTCTCAAATTTCCTAAAAATAAATTAAAGGTGATTACGTGATAAACACCCGCGTTAAAATCTATAGTTATTATTGAATTCATCAATGTTCATTTTAGGAAAATGAATGTATCCGCATCAAGTTGCTGGGCGACTGCTACTTCTGCGTCAGTGGACTGCCGGAGAGACAGGAGGAGCATGCTTACCACTGCGTTAATATGGGCTTGCACATGATCCGAGTTATCAGAGACGTGCGATACAATAGACAGGTACTTGACAGTAAACCGTAAATTACTATTGTCTTACTGTCTTAGCCTATTCATAAGATCTATACCTACTACTATTGTACATGATGCAAATAAATAAATAATAAATACATAATAAATAAATAATAAATAAATAATAAATAAATAAATAAATATACAGTAATACAGTAAATCGACGAAAATGTTTCGACCAATCGACAAATTATGAGATAATATTCGTTTTTTTACATAAAAAAACAACAAAAATAAAAATATATAATATATCGAATTGAGAACTTTTTTGTCGGTTGAAATAGTTCAATAGTAATAATACGACTGTAATTCAAATTTGGACATGTACCAAAAGCAATGTTTGGACGTGCCTCGGACTAACCCCTTAAACATTTTTAAGGATCTCAGTACTGGAAGATTTGAGAGGATGTCCTTGAGATTTACAGTCGTGATCCTATTGTAAAAATGATCAAATTATTTAAAGCGAGTAATTAATGTGTTTGATGAATGCAGAATCGTTTTTTCTCAATAACCGTAAAACATACAGTTTTGAAACTTTTCTCGATAGATTTATTTTCCAAAGTTGGCTCTTCAAAAACACTAGTTTCGTTTTTAATCAAAACTATGAATAGCTAAACAGTTAATTTTTATATAATTCGTTAGATAATCATACTAGCTAAATAAATTACAGACAGTTTCTTTTTAAATTTGATGGTTTTCGAGATAATACAGTTTTATCACTTTTTCCGTCTTATCCGGTTAGACTCAGCCCATACTGGCCTCACAGCTCAGTTGGTAGTAGCTCTGCCTTCTAGGTTGTGGGTTCGATCCCCACCCAGGATAAACATTTGTGTGATGAACATAGATGTTTGTTCTGTGTCTGGGTGTTAATATGTATAATAAGTATGTATTTAAAACAAAAAAAAACGTATCTATGTATTCTATCAGTTATCTGGTTCCCATAGTACAAGCTTTGCTTAGTTTGGGGCTAGATGGCGCTGTGTGAAATGTCCACCAATATTTATTATTTATTTTATTTATACAAAATGTCAAAAATTTTACTTATCACCTTAAGTTTTAAACCTTGCTTGATATGGTGGTATCGAATGCAGGTGGACTTGGATATGCGGATAGGCATCCACAGCGGCACGGTGCTGTGCGGTGTGCTGGGCCTGCTGAAGTGGCAGTTCGATCTCTGGTCGCACGACGTCACTGTTGCCAACCATATGGAGAGCGGCGGCTTGCCCGGGTAAGGCTTGAATTAATTATTTAAAATAAAATTGATGAAAAAAGCTAAATCATTTATTTCAATAAAATCACAAGCATCACTTTGAAACGTCTTAGGAACTAAGTGAAGCTACGCCGATTCCACACGAACAAGCCTAGAAGAATCAGGCAACAAACACGGCTTGGGGTCTACCTTTTTTTTAATGAATTACTATTATTATATGTTACTAGAAGACCCGCGACAGACGTTGTCCTGTCCAAATTTCAATAATCGCATAGTGTAACGCACTTTGCTATGACGACTAATGTCAACACTGATGTCAGGTTTTTGCACACCAGCGCCATCTATACTAAAATCGTCCCTTTTGTTTTTTGGGGATATTTTCGTATTTCAAAATAGTCTATGTTTTATTCGTGCATTTGGGGGCACGGCAGTGCCCCCGCCAAGTCGAGCGCGAAGCAAACACTGCCGTACCATCCTTTACTGGAACCATTTCGCCGCATTTTCAGGCCCCTATTTGAGAACCTCTGGATAAGACCAGAACGCTGAAATTTTCGTCATCCAATAAGCCATAATCACATACTTAAAATCCAAAATTTCAAGTCTGTAGGTCATTTAGTTACGAAGTTAAGCGAAAGCAAAGTTTCGCATTTTAGACAGACACTCACTCACTCACTCACTCACTCACTCATGATCATCAGAATAGAACTAGTACTTCCCATAAACTCAGAGAGCTGAAATTTGGTACATAGTTAGGGTTTAATGGCCACATAAAGGGAAAACCATAAAAACTAGGATAATCGAAGATCTGGAGTACCTGGTGACCCTGATAAGAAAACACAAGAGCCTAACCAAACTATTAGAGATCGACATACCGCCTTTACAAAATATATTCAACTACTGGACCGATTTGAAAAATTCTTTCACCATTAGAATCCTACTTTATCCTTGATGAACATAGGCTATAGTATATTTTCAAAAATATTAGGGATCCGTATGAAAACATCGATAATGTAATCCAAAGTGTGAAAAAATTAAAAAAAAAAACCTTATAATGCGTTTGCTGCGGAAATTATTGACAATAGAGCAAAGTAATGTACTACAGTTTTAAAGAAGACATCAATATCTACAAAAAAGTATGCAATACTATATGTCTAACTATTAGGGATCCGTATGAAAACTTCGATAATGTAACCCAACGTGTAAAAAAAAAACAAAAAAAACCTTATATCGCGTACGCTGCTGAAATTGTTGACAATAGAGCAAAGTGATGTACTACAGTTTTAAATAAGACATCAATATCTACAAAAAAAGTCTGCGATACTAAAAGTTTTATTAGGGATCCTTAAGAAAAATTCGATAATGTAACCCAAGGTGTAGAAAAATTACCTATAATTATCATTATTACATCCGTGCGACGCCGGGGCGAACTGCCAGTGCGCAATAAAATTAAAGGAAAACTCTGGATAAGACTAGACTGGCTTTTATACTTACTTATACTTACAAGTTTACAAGAAGAAATAGTCGAACGATTAACTTTATTCTACTCGAACATTACACAAATTGAATAAACAAATTAAATAAACTAAAATATTAATTTCGCTCAAAATTTGATCAAAATATAATGCATTGGATTAAGAGTGGCGGTGATACCCGCACACGTCGCTAGATGGCGCTGATTGTATTTTAAACGCGCTTACGATTTGTTTTTATAATAAAAAAACTACTCATATAAAGAAAAAAAACTATGTCAAATAAGAAAATCTAATAAAATAAATCAATAAGCCCACGTTTCTACAAAAAGAAGTGAAATCCCACCAAAAACATTCTGTAAAAAACTAGCCAAGTCTCGATGGAGCTGCTTGTTTATCTCTAAAAAGTAATGAAATCTAGACAAAGTCGTGTCAAGTCTGAGGTTCTTTACTGCGATTTCTTTATTATTATAGAATGTTATGTGACTCGGCCGTTGAAGAGTACACAAGGGTACAAAACCAGGTGCTCCATGACACCATTGCACCAATCTGTCGCCAGAACCGCTACCCATTAACGATGGAAAATTGCCACTTAGAAAACGTTGATTCAATAACCAGTCAATTGTAGGCTTGATAAAGCTGCGTATTTCAATAATACTTATGTAAAGGCGAGCCTGAAACAAACAGTATAAAAAATACGTCTATTTTATGTTAGATCGGTGGTCGATTTGACGCTCCAAAAAGAAGACAGCAGAAGTCAGCATTGTCAATGCTGAATGCATGTGTTGCACGATCAACAACAGCCTAAAATAAGACACTAGCGTCCAATTACCAATACCTGTATTGGCTATTATCTCGCTTAACAAACATAGGTAGTTACAACAGATATAACATTACGTGTAAACAAAATTGACTTGTACCCACTAACGTATAAAGAATGTTCAACGGCCAAGTCACACAACATTCTATAATAATAAAGAAATCGCAGTAAAGAACCTCAGACTTGACACGACTTTGTCTAGATTTCATTACTTTTTAGAGATAAACAAGCAGCTCCATCGAGACTTGGCTAGTTTTTTACAGAATGTTTTTGGTGGGATTATATCTACATCTACAGCAAATTTCATCTTGTCTTCGATTTGTCGTTTAGGTTTGATTACGAAACAAACATATATACAAACTTTCGCATTTATCTTATATATAAAATTCTCGTGTCACAATGTTAGTTCCCGTACTCCTCCGAAACGGCTTTACCGATTTTTACCAAATTTTATATGCATATTCAGTAGGTCTGAGAATCGGCTACTATCTATTTTTCGTACTCCTAAGTGCTTTTTTCTGTAAGATTATTGACATTTGACAGGACAACGTCTGTCGGGACAGCTAGTAATATTATAGGATAGGATGGCCTCAATTCGTTCTTTATTAACAGCCGAGTCCATATATCATCGGATACCCTGTCGTGTTTGCACGGCGCCTTCGAGGTTGAACCAGGCGAGGGTGGCTCCCGAGATCCCTACATCAAGGAGCACGAGCTAGTCACACACCTCATCAAGATCACGGAGGAGCCGCGACGATTGAAGAGAAAGCCTAAAACAGCGTAAGCAAGAATATGACTTGGCATTACCAGTTCCTTTCCTGGTACACAAAGTAATTTCGATTAGGATCACGACTGTAATCCCCAAGTAAGACATCCTCTCAGATCTCCAGGCGCTTAGGATCCTTGATGTCTAGTGGGGGAAGTCAGAGGCACATCCAAACATTATATTTGGCTCATGCCCGTTTTGCAGTAGTTAGCATTCCATACGTGACAGGTTGCAAGCCCATCGCCGCTTATAAGAATACTAACTGGTTTCCTCACGATGTTTTTCTTTACCATTGTGTGTGAGTCACAGACATCACGACTAATGCTCGATTTTCATCAATAATAAATCGGGGAAGTTAATAAAAAACTTACTTGGCAACCCAATGTGTTAATGTAAGTATATATTATCTATATATGTATATTTATATCTATATGTATAAAAGAAAGTCGTGCAAGTACACTAGAACGGCTAAACCGATTTTGCTGAACATTGGTGGTACGGTATCTTAGAACCAGGAGACGGACTTAGGATACTTTTTATAACGGGAACGGGAACGGGAACTTATAATAACATTTGTTAATTCTAAAGCGATACGAAGTTCGCCGGGTTAGCTTATTTAACATATAATATTTGTCATAAAAAACTGGGGAGGCGCAGGCAGCCGCCTCTGATCGCGGTACCTCGCGGTAGGACTAACCTGCTTGACAAAGCGCCACTGACGCGCACCTTGCGAACTCTCAATATGGTGGCGGAGAACATTGACGTATTCCACTGTTCACAGAGCGAGTTTGTAAGGGCTACACTATATCATTTATGTTATTGTAATTAATTGGGTTTTTATTGTGTACGTAGTTGTTTTTGTTGATTATTGTGATAATTGATTTTTTAATTTAATTTGTAAATAATTAATTAATAAGTGGACATTTGATGTGTATATAAAATAAGGATGTTATTGATGTTTATGATAATGCTTTTCTAATTTTTAATTCTTATAACTACTCTATTGTATTAGGTTACCTGTAATAATAGATGTATTGTGTAATAAATAAATAAAATAAAAATAATCAAATAACAGATGAGGGTATATATTTCTTAATTGTATCCTAGACTATTATTATTATTGTGTATGTGTGATCGTCGATAACTATTCTACTTTCCTCATCCACAGAAACCGCTTATCTCAGCAGCTGCCAAGCGACGTACCGCGAAGGCCGAGCAGTTTCACAGAGGACGAGCTGCCCACCAACTGGACCCCTGAGATGCCTTTCCAGAACGTAAGAATAACAATTTCATCCTAGTTACGAAAAGTAAGGAAAACTGACCCCTATTTTACCTGAATTTAAGGTGTGAGCCAGCAAATTCCACCGAATTGCTCTACTGCTAAAATTTAGCCAATGTGACCAAATATGATTGTTTATGACACAAAAAATGGACATAGAAAAGTTTAAGTTGAGAGTATGAGTAAAATAAGTATGAGTACCTATCCTAATGTTGTGTTTTTGTGTACCTATAGCAGACAACAAACAGATGGCCCACTTGATGCCAGGTTAGTTGTCTGAAATCAACTTCTTCTCAAAGCCACTCCACTTTCAATCATTCATTTTGAAATCGCATTTCACTTAGCACAACGCTAGTTGTTTTGTATTGGCTATTGAATACTATGTTCGATTTTCACTAGAATCTGTTACATACATGCGGTTTTAGTATTTGATCTCGGCGAAATGGAGTGAAAGTGTTCTGGAGTGAAAGAAGACGCAGCGATGAAGATCCTTAAAAGATTAGAAAGGTACAGTATCGTCAGCGGATTTTGGCGGCGGACGCGTAGTTTTGTGTCACTGCATAAGGTTGAAATTTGTCTGCCGCGAACTTCACGTAAGCCAAGAACCGCCGACCGTACAGTATACTTAGATGGTTTAAGCGTGTAGTGATGATGAACAATAGAAGATTGTGAAACACGTTCACAAGACGAGTGTAAAGGAAACCGTTGGAATAGGGAAGACCTCGGCGTACATTCTTAGACTAAACCTTAGATTGCAATAATGGTGAAGCAAGATACCCCTTTTGCTTCACCATGCCTGCCTATTTCAGAATTATAGAAAGCTGTGGTAGGTACCTATACCTCTCCTAGAAACAGGCATGATTTTATAAAAGTATATAGAGCTACAGAGTGTTATATTTTTTGTGTTTTACGCAATACATGATACAGTTTTATCAGATATTTACCGAAGATCGAATCAAATTGGCTTCATCGTGGTTATGATTGCACCTTATACCTCCTGCTTAGGTGTTTCGTAGTTCATAGAAGTAGAATGCTTGTTGTGTCAAAATTCATAAGATGCTTTGTCTTATTATAATTACGTTGAAAACTGGCAAGTAAAAAGCAAACAGAAAAAGTTTTAAGAAATAACTATTAGCCATACATAAAAGAAATGGGACCTACTTTGGACCATTCTCTGCGCAATAGAAAAAAATATCAAGTAGAAAGATCATAAATAAAAAAGCAGCAAAAAAATATAATATACATGTCGAATAGAGAATCTCCTTATTTCGTCGGTTGAAAATGTGTTTGTTTGTCAGTATTACTCGAGCAGTGCAGCCGGCGTGGTGAGTGCGCGACCTCGGCAGAAATGGGACGATGATGCAGAGCTGGATGACGTCACATCACTATCTGAAGTAGAGGTACGAACTCCATTTCTAATCAAATATTAATTTGATGTTTTCTTCACTTTTTCTTCTACATTCAACATTATAACTTGTTTGCGTCATAATTATATTATTCACTAATGGTGCTATTAATAAAAATTTACTTATCCAAAGATCATCTAAGGTTACACCAAGACTCGTTAATACCAGCTTAATGTAAGCAACTCCATTTCTAATCCTTGTTTATTAATATTGAATTCGACTAGTCCAAACGTAAGCGTTGGACTAAATTTAATCCTGCGCTAGTCTACGTTTATTAATGAGACGGTAACAGTCTACCTTTGTACGGGTGTGCTACCCAAGATAGGCAACTTTTTATTACCTTAGGTTATTACAATTTTTATGCCTCTATCTCTAATTTTATGAAAAAAGGTCTATGCTACTCGCTGATAATGTCATTTTTGATAAGTGAAACAATTATTAAGATTATTCCTTTTTAAGTTACAAAAACATAAAAATAATCTTTTCATCCCACCATCTTGGAAAGAGTATTTTTGCACTTCAATATCTGAGTGCAAAAGCCGTTTTTATTCTCTAGAGGATAAAGTAAATTGAATTTAGAACATCGTGTGCACTAAGTTTGTGAATTAAAAAAATCATTAAACCTATTTACTGCTACCTCTATGGTGCCGAATATATCATACAACTTTTTTTTAATTTGTTAAAAACTCAGACTCGGAACCTTCTTGGTGTTCTTTTTTCAATTTGCTTTGTACGCGGTTCTTTACGCGGCATTTTTTCACGTCATTATTAAGATTATTCTGTAGTATTTACCTGTCATAATGTAGTAGTTAATACCTAAACTGAAATAAAAGTACCTATCTTGTGATTGTAAACGTTTTTTATTTGCATTTAGTCATTTCCTCGCTGAGGTGGAATGAAAAGTTACGTGTTGCACTCGAGTGCAAAGATTTTTCACCTCGTGCTCTTTTGATTCCCTCGCTAACGCTCAGGATTCTAATTTTGAATCACTCGCTGCGCTCGTGATTCAATTTTAGAATCCTTCGCTTGCTCTGTCATCAAAATTGAACACGCGGTTAAAAAGCAACTTTGCACTCTTGTATAACAAATAACTATTAAAATAGTAGTGTCTTAGATAGATTTAACAGACGAACGATCAATCATTTTAAGACTGATTAATTTTTCATTGGTTGGCAATTGGCATGCATTTTTTGTTTTATGTTCCTTCCTGCACTTTTTTCCATTTGTTTCTGCACTTTCTCATCTAACCTTTTTCTCCTGAAATAGGAAAACCTTCCCTTGCAGGAGAACGACATTATCAACTTAATCGAGGTGAAGTCGAATCGACGCATGCGCAAGAACAATATGCAGGATGTCACGCTGCGCTTTCGTAAGCCTTCGCTCGAGAAAGAGTTTGGGAGTCTGGATGAGAAGACGTTTAAGTCTAATGTTATGTGCTGCCTCGTACTCTGGCTGTTTATCGTCGCCATACAATCTGTTATGCATTATAAGTAAGTAGAAATCCGTCTAATAATCTATTAAGTTTTCTGTTGAAAAATACTTTTTAAAGACAAGCTTTTGTAAAATCCTCCTTCGAGCTAGAAATCAGAGCAACGAGCAGATTTTCATAGGAACTTGACAGGTATAAAAAGTTTTTATGCAATCGAACTATTTACTAAGGAGTTTTATTGTGAGTGTCCATTGAACTCCTGACTCCATCATCAGATCAGCTCGCTGTCACCATATTATTGTATTGTCACTGAAATAACACAGGTTATATATATATATAACCTGTGGTATATTTAATTAAATATATTTTTAACTACCGTCTTTTTTTGTTAAGTTCTATCCTGTTCATCCAAAGGTAGCCTGGAAGAGATCGCTTTCAGCGATAAGGCCGCCCATTGTTTACACTGTTTTTGTTATTAGACGTTGTATGTTTGTTATGGTGAACAATAAAGCTATAATCTATCAATATATCTATCTAAATACACACATATAACTGGTTTAAAATTCAATTGCAAGATTTGACAAGGCTAGTCAAATAAAAATATTGTATTTATGCATTCTTCACCAGTTGTACGAATCTCATCATAGTGCTGAGTGTGATGACGGTGCCACTTCTTCTGTCGTTCATATTCGTGATGCTGGAGGAGTTTCCCGGGGTGATGCCACGCTTATCCAAGTTGTCTTCGGCGCTGAGCGGGACAAGGCTGCGGCGGGACGTCTATATCTGCTGCTTTGTGACCATCATGTCTATATCTAGGTAGCTCATATCTCTATCAAAAATAAAAGCTAAATTTATTTATTTCGGTAATCTAGAATTCACAGTTTTCTTATTGTTAAATATAATGTAATAGCAAAGTTTTGTTATAATCCCGACGAATCAATTAGTTTTTTCTAGTCGATAAAATGATAACATCATGAGGAAACCAGTTAGTATTCTTGTAAGCGGCAATGGGCTTGCAGCCTGTCACGTGTGGAATGCTAACTACTGCAAAATGTGGACTTGTGCCAAATGTAATGTTTGAATTAAACTCGTGAAACTATTTTTTTTTATAGAAAACTTTAGTTGAATATAAAAATACCGGCATCTATATACGTATATAAAAGAAATTCGTGTTAGTTACACTATTTATAACTCAAGAACGGCTGAACCGATTTGGCTGAAAATTGGTGGGGAGGTAGCTTAGAACCAGGAGACGGACATAGGATACTTTTTATAACGGGAACTTAACACAACATTTTGTTAATTCTAAAGCGATACGAAGTCGGGTTAGCTTGTAAGTAATCAAACTGATCTTATATAACCTTTTTTTAGACGAATTTGTCATCTACCACTTTTCAGTAAAAAAAATGCATAATTTACTGTTTAAGGGGCTCCCAGTCGACGATTGCTCTTTTTCGAAACGAAAAACGAAATACTTCTGAACAAGCCACATCTCCTATTTTTATAAGTATATTACTTCAGGTTCTTACCTAGATTTCTATTCAGCTGAAAACATAATAACAGAAACTTTTCACGATATAGATATTATTTCAAAATGATACGTTTTAGAATTTATGATCGAAATATTTTATATACCTACTATTAAAATCAACTTGTGATTTATAGTTAAAGAGAGGTAATACATATGTAGATCTAGATTTCTATTAGAATAGATTTTTGATAAGTAATTATACATAATTTATATCATTAATTTATTCGAAAAGCTAAGGCGGACCACGCGCATACGTGTGTTTGTCGTCATTGCAGCAGTCGGTAGGATTATTTATCGAAGTGATTAAAGATGGGTACATCTTTATTCACATATAATATACATTATAAAATAGGAGATGTGGCTTGTTCACAAGTATTTCTTTTTTCGTTTCGAACAAAAATAATCGTCGACTGGGAGCGCCTTAAAACGTCATTTCAAAAATCACTTATAACGTCAATATTATCTTTTCAGCACCGCAAAGCTGTACGCGTGTGATATGTACACGTTAGAACACAACAGTACCATAAGCCAAAACTCAAAGACCGGAAACAACACACCAGATGGCGAGTGCTTCCGGCCCGAATACGTCGTCTTCACTTGGATCCTCTGCCTTGTTGCCCTCACTTCTATCTTGAAGTTGTACTACCTGATAAAAACTTTCTTAGCCGCAATCAACTTTATCATGTATACAGCTCTGCTGTTCAATTTTTACACGATGAATCTCTTCTCTGGTGAAAACAGCAAGTAAGTTGCATTCTATACATTATCTGGGTGTGCCATGATAGAAAGAAAGAAAGAAAATACGTTTATTTGCTCCACAATAAGCACAACACAATTAATATGAAAAAGATAAAGAGTCTGGAGATCTAAGAGGATGTCTACCGTACTAGGGGATTACAGTCGTGATCCTTTTTTTTTTATTTAGATAACAAAAACAAGTATAATGGATAGCACTGTACCATGTGGAGGCAAATAAGTCCCCGTCTCAGCATTAAGCCGCATAGCACCGAACCTAGGGAGTAGTTGAAGACGCTGGTTTTCAGCCGGGGCCTGACTGCGATGTGGCGACACGACATATCAATAAACTACATAATACATACTTTAAAAAAATATAATATTGTATAGTTGTTCTATCTCACGAAGGCGGGGGCGCAGTGCTTGTAATTGTAATTTACACGCGCCTATGTTTGCGTGATTTATACTGAGCGCTCGGGGGCTTACGCACACACAAATAATGTCAATGTCAAACTCTACACACACAATTAACCAACCCGCCTTCGTGAGATAGGACAACTATACTCGTAGTTTCTGATACCCATGACACAAAATGAGAATTGATTGATTTGTTTCCCACTGATTAATAAATTCAAATAGAGTTCAAATAGAAAAATTTACTTTATTGTATTTTGACCTCTATTGATCCTAACCTAAGTGCGTGTTTAGCAGCACATTGCCGGCGTACGCCCAAATGATGATTCTGATGACGATATTCCTGGTGGTGGTGGTGTACCACGCGCGGCTGGTGGAAGTGACGTCACGTCTCGACTTCCTGTGGAATTTGCAAGCCAGCCAGGACTTGGCGTGGATGAAGGAGACGCAGCATATTAATGAGTTGTTGCTCGAGCATATTCTGCCAGATCACGTGGTCAACCATTTTCTCTCGAAGAAACGATGCCCTTATGTAAGTAAAATTATATTTTTAAGCGAGTATCTTTCTTGTAAAGAGAAACATTCACGTAATACATCTTTATATCTTTATCTTTATATAATTATAATTATAAAGAGAAAAGTTTTGCTTTTTTGTTTCAAACTCAAAAACTACTGAACCGATTTCAAAAATTCTTTAACCATTACCAAGCTACATTATCCCTGAGTAACATAGGCTATTTTTTATTTTGAAAAAGTAATAAATTCTTTATAAGAATGACGATAGTTTGAAGTAAAAAATGGCCAAAAGTTTTGCTTTCTTCGTGTGCGCGTACAAAAACTATTTAACCATAGAAATAAAGTAATTTACAAAGGATAGTTTAACCCTATAAAGCGAGTTTATATAGCAAACTTTTAAGAGAATAGAAAGGTGATAAAATTTGTGATTGTGTAGATAAGGATCATGGAGATAAAATAAATATCTATCCACACTAAAATTATAAAAATAAAATAAATAGTATCACGACTGTAATCCCCAAGTACGGTAGACATCCTCTCAGATCTCCAGACGCTTAGATCCTTTAAAGATGTCTAGTGGGGGTAGTCAGAGGCACGTCCAAACATTATATTTGGCACATGCCCACATTTTGCAGTAGTTGGCATTCCATACGTGACAGGTTGCAATTCAGAGAATATTAAACTGATCCCAGTACACATAATAATTCAAATTATCTTTTTAACATTTTAGGAGCTGTTTTCAAAATGGCACGACGAGGTGGGCGTGATGTTCGCAGGCATCCCAAACTTCCACGAGTTCTACTTCGAGGAGAAGGCAATTGACTGCATGCGGTTGCTGAACGAGATTATTTGTAATAAATCCAATTATTGATACATTAAAGAGCGATACACACGGCTAAGATACTATAGTTTATCTTAAGATACAATGGTGTTGGTTTTGTTGGCACCGAGCTAATCCTAAAATGTCCTAAAATAAAATTAAAACAATTTCGCACCTATTCCTTTACGTTAAAGTCTAAATTAGAGTAACCTATAAATGGACGAATTCTTAAATTTAGAATATTTTTAAAATTACGTTTCTTTTTGTATATTTCGTATTTGCTAAAAAAAAATAAGTAAATACGCCATACAGTTCAATAGACCATTACACACGAAGAAGATAATATCATCCACATCTCCTATTTTATAATGTATAGTATATGTGAATAAAGATGTATCCATCTTTAATCACTTCGATAAATAATCCTACCGACCGCTGCAATGACGACAAACACACGTCGGAGCGTGGTCCGCCTTAGCTTTTCGAATAAATTAATGATATAAATTATGTATAATTACTTATCAAAAATCTATTCTAATAGAAATCTAGATCTACATATTACCTATCTTTAACAATAAATCACAAGTTGATTTTAATAGTAGGTATATAAAATATTTCGATCATAAATTCTAAAACGTATCATTTTGAAATAATATCTTTATCGTGAAAAGTTTCTGCTATTATGTTTTCAGCTTAATAGAAGTCTAGGTAGGAACCTGAAGTAATATACTTATAAAAATAGGAGATGTGGCTTGTTCAGAAGTATTTCTTTTTTCGTTTCGAAAAAGAGCAATCAGCGACTGGGAGCCTCTTAAGAGTTACGCTGTAGCTTAGTCTCCTACGCCGTAGAACAGCCACATCGACGTAGCACAAATTTATAAATCGCAGCTCATGATTCTAGCTGTGCGAATACTAAGCCGTAGTACAGTTGACTATTTTAAAACAGACATACGTCTTAGCTACTCATAATCTTCGTATTCAAGTTACTACTCCACCGTAGCGTATATTGACAATAATTATTGGCCGTAGCTCAATCTTTTATTTCATTGCAAATAATACTATGTCGTTGTACAGTTTCCTTTTTAGGGTTTCGTACCCAAAGGGTAAAAACGGGACCCTATTACTAAGGCTTCGCTGTCCGTCTGTCTGACACAGGGCGCTGTATCTCATGAACCGTTATAGTCAGACAGTTGAAATTTTCACAGATTATGTATTTCTGTTGCCGCTATAACAAATGTGATTTTTTTGCCGTGTTTTATAGATAATGGAGTACCATTCGTGCGAGTCCGACTCGCACTTGGCCGATTTTATTTTAATCAGACTGCTACGTCTTTAACTACTATGCCGTAGCATAATTCGTAGTAGCTAAGATAAACATTATGCTACAATGAATTGTGTTGTAACTTGCAATACATATCACAATGCTGAACACATTAATATTCGTAGCATAATAAGACGTCTCAAACAACAATGCAACGCCGTAGTATTCATTAATGTTAAAGAGCTACGACGTAGCACAGATGACTACGACACGTAGCCTCGATGCTACAAAAATAATTAAACAATTTTTTTCACGAACACTTTACTCAAAAGTATTGGGCACGTTTTAATGTTTATTTATAGTGTACTTGTAATTTCAGTTGACTTCGATAAGTTGCTGCTCGATAAGCGGTTCAACAGCATAGAGAAGATTAAAACTATTGGAGCTACTTACATGGCCGCATCAGGACTAAACCCGAATAGCAAGGTAAGTACATCCTTAAAACCAGGGTTTCTTACCTTTTTCTTGTCGAATTTCTCCTTTATAAAATAATATAAAAAAGCCTTTATTTCTATTGGCAATTAAAAAAAATTTTAAACATTAATTTTACTAACTAGTCACTAATCCTCCACAATAGTCGCCTCGGCGGCGTAGGCCTCCCCTAAGTCCCTCCATTCATCCCTTTCCCTTGCTTTCCTCATCCATTCCGGTCCGCATCGTTGTACAAATCTCTCCTTTATTTTATACTGGCGACCCGCCCCGGCTTCTCACGGGTGCAAAGCTGATACCAAAATATATTACAGAATGTCTTTGTATACTCGTTAACAGCATTCATTCCTCCATACAGCTTCAGAGCTGCTGATGTAACGTCCAGACTGATATTTTTCCACTTCATTTGGTGATTTTATGCTGAAAGTGGCCTGGTCACTACCCTTATTAATGTAATTAGTAACGTATTGGATTAACTTTATTGAACTGCACAACTCGACGTTGATATGGGCATCAAAAATTTCCAAAAGGATAAGCGCAAAAAAATGTGTTTATTTACGACTTCATATTAGAAATCTTAAAATTATCAGTGGTTCTCTAATATATTAAGCATGTTATTATACATATAAACCTTCCTCGTGAATCACTCTATCAAATAAAAAAATCGCATCAAAATCCGTTGTGTAGTTTTAAAGATATAAGCATACATACAGACATACATACAGACGCGGGAAGCGTGAAGCGACTTTGCTTTATACTATGTAGTGATGCCTAAAGATGTCTTTTCAAAGAGTTTACATTGGTAATCATTGTGTTGTCTCGATAAACTAACATAAATTTAGTAAAATACCATAGACAATAATTGTTTTTGGCTTTATTTATGTGATATAGTTGTTCTATCATAAGTGTCTATCTTGCTCTTAATTGTTTGTGTAGATTTGACATTAATATTGCTTGTGTGCGTAAGCGCATGTCTTTATACATCACAACTACAAGTATAAGTACTGCTCACCTGTAAGATACGAGTAGAAGAACCAAACCACCTGTCATAATAAAAAAACAAGCGCACATAATTATTATGAATCAATTGATAATGATACAATTGATTTGTCTTTCGGTTATTTAAACACCGACTGTAATCCCCAAGTACGGTAGACATCCTCTCAGATCTTCAGACGCTTAGATCCTTTGAAGATGTCTAGTGGAGTTAGTCAGACGTCCAAACATTATATTTGGCACGTGCCCACATGTTGCAGTAGTTAGCATTCCATACGTGTCAGGTTGCAAGCCAATCGCCGCTTATAAGAATACTAACTGGTTTCCTCACGATGTTTTCCTTCACCGTTTTGAGCACATGTTTTTGATGCGCATATGCGTCGAGGTACCTCCCGGGGTACCTCCAACACGGCTTAACAACACGTTTAACGTCATTTTGGTTGTAGTCGAGAGACGATGATTCCAACCATTTGTACGCGCTTGTGGACTACGCGTTCGCACTCCGCGAGACGCTGGAAGAGATCAACAAGCACAGCTTCAACAAGTTCCGACTCAGAGTTGGTGAGTATCACGAAAACGCGAAATAATTTACTAGTGTTTGCAAAATCATTTATTTCAATAAAATCACAAGGATCACTTTGAAACGTCTTAGGAACTACGCCGATTCCACGCGACCAAGCCTAGAAGAATCAGGCAACAAACACGGCTTGGGGTCTACCTTTTTAGGGTTCCGTACCCGTAGGGTAAAATCGGAACCCTATTACTAAGACTTCGCTGTCCGTCTGTCTGTCTGTCTGTCACAGGGCTGTATCTCATGAACCGTGATAGCTAGACAGTTGAAATTTTCACAGATTATGTATTTATGTGGCTGCTCTAACAACAAATACTAAAAACAGGATAAAATAAATATTTAAGGGGGGCTCCCATACAACAAACATGATTTTTTTGCCGTTTTTATAGATAATGGTACGTAACCCTTCGTGCGCGAGTCCGACTCGCACTTGGCCGGTTTTTTTAATGATCCTTTCCTTAATGCTATGTAGAGCTCCAGTGTGGTGCCAATCGAACAAGTTGAAGGCTCAAGAATAATAATTAAAAGTACGCTCAAGTACGTACAACAATAAAAAAAATATAACTAATTGATTGATTTCTAATTCCTTTCAGGCATTAGCTGTGGGCCGCTAGTAGGCGGAGTGATTGGGGCGCGCAAGCCGGTGTACGACATCTGGGGTAACACCGTGAACGAGGCGGCGCGTATGGAGACCACAGGGGCCATGGACCGCATCCAGGTCACCATGTATACCAAGCAGGTGTGTACCAAGCAGTAAAAATAAGCACTTTAGGTATAATGCAGGGTAAAACTAGGGAAGTTGAAGAGAGTTTGATGTCAGTTTCATCACTTTTGTGCAATGCTTTTGTTTTGTAGCTCGTATTTGAGAAATATATTTTTGACAAGCTGACCCCGCGAACTTCGTATCGCTTAACTAATGTTGTCTTAGAATTAACAAATGTTGTCTTAAGTTCCCGTTCCCGTTCCCGTTCCCGTTCCCGTTCCCTAACCTAATAAAGCTCAAATTGACTCTACATTTTAGTTAGAAAACTTTTGTATGGGAAAAAGAAAAGGGCTGTTGTAGGGTTTTTCCGGCAATTATTAGAATTTTTCTCACCTTTCAAACCTTCCCTAGACCTCCACAAACTTTTCAAGACCAAGATAAGATAAATCCGTTCAGCCGTTCTCGAGTTTTAGCGAGACTAACGAACAGCAATTGATTTATATATATACATATATATATATATAGACTATCAAACAATCGAATTTCTTCGTTTGAACAAAAGGTATTTATTAAAGGCATTATAATGGTGACAATTCTGTTGCTTCCACAAACTAAATAAAATTACGTAAAATACGATCTCTCTTATTCCTTGTACTTTAAAGTCTAAATTCGCGTAACCTCAAAATGGAAGTTCTATTAGCTATTCTATAAATTATTATTAGCTATTGGAGCCGATCGGCTACGGACTAGAAGCGCGCGGCCTTGTGGAGGTGAAAGGCAAAGGACGCATGGAGACGTGGTGGGTGGTCAGCGAAAGAGGCGCGGCGCCACAGCCACAACCGAGCGACGTCGAAGTCTCGAACAATGGCGAGACAGAGAACCATCCCAAATCTCTGGCTGCGATTGTGTTCACTATGATGAGAAAGAGGATCTACACGCATCCGCTCGACTCCGCTGATACAGGTGAGTAGTGAACTACACTATCCTAGACACAATCTAGACACGCAGTAACGTGTCCAGTTTGTGTCCAAGTTTACACAATTCTTGAAAACTAATTGAAAAGGTGTAGTTTCGTTGTCCCCGGTGACCGTGTCCCCGTCAACGGGGACAACGGGAATTCATTTTTATAATTAAAAATACGAAAACCCTCACGACTTCCTGCACGTGAAGTTATTTTCAAACAGACTTCCACCGCCGCGCCGCTGCTTTTAGGGGTTGAATTTCAGGAATTCCTTTCTTAGTGCACTTTTACACGCCAAAAGGAATACAGCCTACAAATTTCAAGTTTCTAGAACCAGTGGTATAAATAAATAAAAAAATATTGGCGGACTTTACACACAGCGCCATCTAGCCCCAAACTAAGCAAAGCTTGTACTATGGGAACCAGATAACTGATAGAATACCTAGATACTTTTTTTTGTAAATACATACTTATTATACATATTAACACCCAGACACAGAACAAACATCTATGTTCATCACACAAATATTTGCCCAGGGTGGGGATCGAACCCACAACCTACAGCGCAGAAGGCAGAGTTACTACCAACTGAGCTGTGAGGCCTGTCTGAGTCTAGTGGTTTAGGCTTTGCGTTGATGTATCATTCACTCATTCAGTAACGCAAGAGTTTTATATATTTGTATTATAGATTGATATCACGATATAACTATTGCTTCTCATACGAGATAAAATAAAAGGATAGCGCGGCTAGGATCGGGAGCTAGTTCCAACATACTACTGACACGATACTGATATACTGATATACTGATACTGACAGACTACTGTCCGAATGGACAGAGGACTCCACAGTGGCGGACTTACACATTTGCCGCCAGTAGGCTATTGAATTGAACCCCCAGAGATTATTTTTACAAACCAACGATTTAGTTAAAAGTGGTGATTCCTGTAGGAGGGAGGCATCTGACGATAAAGGCTAAAATAAATAGTGATGTTTGAAAAAATAAACCCAAATTTGCCGCCCCCTAAAATCTGCCGCCCTAGGCTCCAGCCTACTCAGCCTAGTGGTAAATCCGCCACTGGGACTACATCATAGTGCATTACATTAAACATTTCAGCTTCAACAGCTAAGAGTGGCAGCATTCGGGAAGAGCGAGCGGTGACAGTGCCTAGTAACACACAGAGACACCTATCCGTGCTACGCCGGGTGCGGCCTAGAGCCATTAGAAAAAAGTATGTATAACTAGCAGTCCCGACAGACGTTGTCCTGTCAAATTCATTTTTTTTTCCTTATGAACCTTCTGATAATAACAAAAACAAAGAATTAGAGAAATCGGTTCAGCTGCTCTCGAGATTTGCGCTTAGCAACACATTCAGCGATTCATTTTTAGGGTTCCTTACCCAAGGGGTAAAAACGGAACCCTATTACTAAGACTTCGCTGTCTGTCTGTCTGTCTGTCCGTCCGTCCGTCTGTCTGTCACAGGGCTGTATCTCATGAACCGTGATAGCTAGACAGTTGAAATTTTCACAGATTATGTATTTCTGTTGCTGCTCTAACAACAAAAATACTAAAAACAGAATAAAATAAATATTTAAGGCGCTCCCAGTCGACGATTATTTTTGTTCGAAACGAAAAAAGAAATACTTGTGAACAAGCCACATCTCCTATTTTATAATGTATAGTATATGTGAATAAAGATGTACCCATCTTTAATCACTTCGATAAATAATCCTACCGACCGCTGCAATGACGACAAACACACGTAGGCGCGTGGTCCGCCTTAGCTTTTCGAATCAATTAATGATATAAATTATGTATAATTACTTATCAAAAATCTATTCTAATAGAAATCTAGATCTACATATTACCTATCTTTAACCATAAATCACAAGTTGATTTTAATAGTAGGTATATAAAATATTTCGATCATAAATTCTAAAACGTATAATTTTGAAATAATATCTTTATCGTGAAAAGTTTCTGCTATTATGTTTTCAGCTTAATAGAAATCTAGGTAGGAACCTGTAGTAATATACTTATAAAAATAGGAGATGTGGCTTGTTCAGAAGTATTTCTTTTTTCGTTTCGAAAAAGAGCAATCGTCGACTGGGAGCCCCTTAAGGGGGGCTCCCATTCAACAAACATGTTTTTTTTTGCCGTTTTTATAGATAATGGTACGGAACCCTTCGTGCGCGAGTTCGACTCGTAGTTGGCCGGTTTTTTATATATAGAAGATGAGCACAAAATTATTGTAACTTCAGGAGTATGGGAATACTTTACAACATAGGAGCAGTAACAAATGAAAAGATGTAGGTTTTGGTTATTTTAAATTTTTGCAATTAATAACTGAGCATAGCAAACTAACTTGTTTATAGTTAATACAATTCTTTGTCTATGGTCCGTTTTGATTAATGACAATTTGTGATGCGTTATTCCTCTAGACATGATTAACCACAACTAAATATTTCCCGTTTTGTCTATTTATGTATGAATAAATTAATAAGTAAATATTGCCTCTTACAAAACCTTTGCTTAACTTGAAATATAGATAAATACTCTATTCTATGGAGTTTTAAAATCCTTGTTTTAATATTTTTTTCATTAAAAACCTTTTATTTATAAATTAAAGACCTTTAGTTTATTAGTTGTAAAGGAATCTATTTTTTTTTAATTGTTTATTGTCATGTTACCATTTTGTTACCATTCTCGTTTTTTTTGTCTCTTTGTTCTGCTTTGTAATGTCACAAATAAAAACGTTTTCTTTCTTTCTTTCTTTCACATCACACATCACATCACATAGGGTGACTTAAGTGATGTGATGCTTCTGGTGAAAGTGCCTGTAAACATTTCGTTCCAAGCGTGTGTTATTTTTCATTACATTTGATAAATTCGAGCAAAAGTTGTATAGTAGCAGTATTCTGACTTTACAATTTCAAATGTCAAGTTATCATGCCACCACATTATTGTTTACATCTATTTGTTTTTAGTGGTGACTTGGATTTAGAATTCCGTCCTACTACTCGGTCTATGGTAGAGCGTCGTGGGGACATAGCGAACTCAGGGCCAATCAGCAGCCTGTCTGCCCCCCACACTCCTACCACGCACCATCAGCCTACACTACGGGAGGATCCGCCACAGAAGCGGGGAATAGGTAAAATGCACCTTGTTTTGTTAATGTTTAGGTCTATTATGGAAG
The DNA here is from genome assembly GCA_912999785.1 of Hydriomena furcata. Lineage (NCBI taxonomy): Eukaryota > Metazoa > Arthropoda > Insecta > Lepidoptera > Geometridae > Hydriomena > Hydriomena furcata. The sequence goes on from OU538826.1 coordinate 3,562,754, forward strand.
GGAATCCCAACAGTGGTCTTTCACACATACGCCTACCACACATCCTTAGCTTACCAACTCAAGTCAGCTCGCATTGAAGATTGTCGTACCTTAAATGGCGGTCAAATCCTGACTGCTAACGCAATATCAAAAAAACTTTAAAGATGGTATAATCTTATACTAAGCAGAAATTTATATATATAATCATTAAATCAAAAACATACACTGAAACAATCATACTATGTGTTTCTGGAGCAGGTAAGTAATAAATTAATAAACTTACGTTGTTTCCCAGGAGCCCGTCTAAAAGCCGCCAGCTTCTCTTACCGGCCGCGTCCGAGCGAGCGGTCTTCGAAGCCTTCGCCCTTGGCCGCTGAGCCGTCTAACGGAGCACCCGGTTCCTTTAGAACACGATCTATCACTGGAGCGTCTATATTCAGGAGGAAAGAAAAGAGAAGCAAGGAACAACTAAATGAGGACAATAAGGAAAATGGAAGTGGTGATGTTACTAAGATGTAGGATGTGAATTTTTTTTGTGCGTGTAAGGCTCTGAAAGATTTTGGTAGTGATTGTATTATAATTTAAGTATGAAAAACTGGGCAAATCGTAAAAGGAATTGTGTGGTTTTATGAAACCACGGTAAAAGTGAAACTTTTGTTCTATACACTACACGGTCAGCTGATGGAACTATAGACGCCGCCATATTGGCCTCGGGTGCTCTGACGAGCGCCTTTCACTTTATCCCTACTCCGCGGCCGACCGTCACGCGACATGCGACACACAGACCAAAAAAAATGATACGATGTAATAAAAGTTTCACTTTAAAAGTAGCGAAGTCACCAGGTCTATTGACTACCTATATTGTTCTAGTTTTCAGTAGGAAACTTTCTAAAATTAATGTTAGTTGTAGGGTAGGTAAGTGTATATTGGTATCAAGTAATAATAACGGCACGTGTGATAAGCTGTATTTCAATCGTATATTAAGCTGTATTTTTATTCAATCGATTTATTTGTATTTAGGGTATTAAAATTGTTCGGTGTTAGTCATTAGATATGGTAGTGTACATACATAAATTTATTAATTACCTAAAGTATAATATTAAATATCCAATGTTGTAAAAATATTTATGTGGTAAGAAATCTAGTGATATTTTATCAGTGTTATTACATACCCCTCATGTATATACAATAGACCATTGTTTCTTTGAACAAATCATTTGATTCAAAGAAACAATGGTCTTGTAAATTAATGTGGAAAACGGAAACATTCAAACCAAAGTGGTACCCAAATAAGAAGTATTGATCTACAGGTATGTGTATAGATATCAAATTTAATCTGAACTGATTTAGCCATTACGACGTGATTGAGTTACAAACAAATATGTAAACTCTCGCATTTATGAGGTGAGGGTTCAGACACTCCTGCATGACACATATTACATATTTGTACAAACATTTGTGCCGAATATGGTACTTGTAGTTTCTAAAACCAACGATAAAAGGGAATATTTTGTGAGGTTAGAACTAGGTACATAATTATGTAAATATATGTTTAATTAACAGTTTGTCAAGACCAGATTTTATTTAGCAGTTCTTGCCGTCACGATTGCACAATATAATTATCTTACTAATCTAGTGACATTAGTTCGAATGCCAAAGAATTGATCTCAACAGTGTTTTTAAAGATTTACTAATTTATAGAATGTGTAACTAAACAATGTGTTTTTTTTTTAATTAATGTTATAGTACCCGTCAAACTTCTTGGCCATCGCTACCTATTTTTCGTTTCGCTCGCACCACCAAAGAGACCTATTTTTCGTTTCTGCGCATTCAAGGTCGTTTGTCCAAAAAGTTTGACGGATAGTATACGACGTAATTAATGTGAGCTGTAAAAAGAAATTGCGCTTATTGTCTAATGGTGTTTATTTCTCGTACGGTTGCAGACCGCATATCCTATGCAGTGTTTATGAGAGCGAGATGATTCCTTTTCCAAATTACACAAATGTTAGGAAGAGAATGCTAACGCTATTATGTTAGATCCCTAAAAACGTGAAAGTGGCGGTACAGTTTTTTCTGGCAACCTTGTACAGTTGTCCAAGGTGACGGATAAATAATTGTTTTACCTTGTACACGTGTACAAGGGGACGTTTCAGTGGATAAATTTGTTTTGTGCAATAAAAAAATCTTTATTTATCTATCTAGATCGGATAGTGATTATCATACAGCGTGGTAAAGTTGCGTTTCAAATGATTCAGAACTGTGCCGAGCTGTGCTGTGTGACCAATCACATCGCTCGAAACTTTTGAGTCAACTATTTCGAACACTGTGATTGGTCAATTCACGGTCCGCTATACTCATGCTATACTGCTCTGGGTCAGTCGAAACCCACCCTAAAACTCTATTTATTTTGAATTTGATTATAAAGTGTGCGCGACTTTTAATCGTAAATTGTACTTCATCTCGGGTTATGATAGTGCCATGGACTGTGCGTTCAGTAGCCGTATAAAAAACACCTTAATCTGTAGATAAAAAGGTTACTACTTTTAAATTAGCTACGATGTTCTAGGCCAAATTTTAATGTAGTTATGAATTAAGAAAATGTCTATGAAATAAAACAGTTTATTCGTTTAATTATTTATTGTATTTTATTGCCAAATTGTTTTACCCTCTTACATAAATTGTATATGAAAATAATTTTACATCTAGCTTTGGAAATAACATCATCCATGCAAAAAATATATATTAAAAACCATGATTTTGTGTCTAACTGTCATCACTCTGTTTATTTTCAGTACATACTGAAAACTGATCATTCACCGAACCATCGCGGTTTTGCTTAAGTGGTACCTGGATAACTCTATGCTATCCCAGGACATAAGCTATGTATATTCCAAGTTTCATCCAAATCCGTGTAGTCGTGATTGAGACACAGACAGCCAAACATTATCGCAAACTTTCGTATTTTATATATTAGTAAGTTATAATATTACTTCGGTGTTTGTACATATTTTATCACGATAATATTATTACACTCGTTAATTAAATTAATCGTTCAAGCTCATTCAAGCATTCGTACTTTGTTGTTCAAAATAAAATATTATTGGTCTAACTTATTTTTTTTTGGCCGCCATTATTTTTATTATCTAACTAGCGACCCGCCCCGGCTTCGCACGGGTGCAAAGCTGATACCAAAATATATTACAGAATGTCTATGTATACTAGTTATTAGTAATTAAAATTTAAAAAAAAAGCAAAAAAAATTGGTTATTTACGACTTCATATTAGAAATCTTAAAATTATCAGTGGGTCTCTAATATATTAAGCATGTTATTATACATATAAACCTTCCTCCTGAATCACTCTATCTATTAAAAAAAACCGCATCAAAATCCGTTGTGTAGTTTTAAAGATACAGACGCGGGAAGCGGGAAGCGACTTTGCTTTATACTATGTAGTGATTCGTTACGGAATCGTCTGGCTAGACTCCTTGTATTCTGTGGCTTGAGCACGAACCACTATCGTATCGACAACGTATCGTCCAAATGCCAAAACGGACACTTACTATACAAAAAGTGTTAGTTTTGACATACACTTTTTATATAGTAAAAGTGTTAGTTTTGATATACACTTTTTCGTAGGCAGTATTAAATATCTACCTAATTATTGTCCTATGCACTTATAACCTTAATAATAACATAATTTTCAATTCTGTCGTTATTTTGTGATGCCTTTCATTTACTTTAAGTTACATTCATTTCACAAAAAAACAGTTAATACCTGGATATCGTAACTCTGGGTACTTATAGGTAATATGTGACAATGATCTTTTAGTTATAAAATCCTACATGATTTATTATCACAATCTTGATTTATTTCAATAAATACTTATAAAAATAGGCATGAGTGCACCGCGCCTCATATACGCTGGCTGGAATCCGTTCTCCCAACAAATAAATTAAAATGAAACGTTTTCCACAACTAGAACGCACGATTTGAAATTATAACATAACTAGTGTGCGCCCGCGTTTTTGCTCATTTGGTACATGGGTGAAAAGTAGCCTATACGCACAGGCTATGAATATTTTAAGTTTCATCCAAATCCGTTTATTCGTTTGGGCGAGATTGACCCTCGTATTCAAGAACGACACTATGAGAACACGCACACACAGTGGACGAAATCTTTTTTCATAAAAAAAACTTTATGTATTGTGCGACACTGCATAGTGTGACTTGAGGCACATTGTCGTGTGCCTCTAGCCAAAGTTGAGCTCTAGAGGCATACGGTAGCGTGCGCTATAGTGCCGCTCAACACATAAGTGATGTTTATGAAAAAAGATTTCGTCCACTGTGGGTGCGTGTTCTCATAGTGTCGTTCTTGAATACGAGGGAGAGTCACAAACATCCTCACATACTAACTATAGATTTTGACACAGGTCTTTATCACGTAATTACCTTTAATTTACTTTCCCGACGTTTTGACTATGTTACAATAGCCATGGTCGCGGGCAGACTGGAGTACTCGGAGCTACCGTCGAGAAGCAGTCAAAATCTATAGTTATGTCTACTAATCACGATAGTTTGAAAAATAATCCTCACTAACTTTCGGATTTTATCGCGTACGCGTAAATAATAGAATACTAGCAACTCTATCCAGAGTGCGAATTTGAATAGACAACATAAAATTTACAAAACAATAAATATAGGCAAGATAAAATTATTGCTGTAACAATTAATTGTTAATTTTAATTAGTGTTCTGTGAATTGATATAAAAATAATAATATCTCGATAAGTTGGCGTGAATTCACGTATGGCACCACTAGTGATGAGATTTTGAGAACCGCACATTTGAATATTGGTACCTATTTTGAAATGATTTTATTCTTCTATCGTTTGATCTTGATTCATCGCTGTCTGTAGTACCTCCGTCCACCTGTGGGCAAAGAATACAAAAAGATAAATTCCTTGATCATGCTCGCTACAGAAATTGGTAGGTGTAGATAAAAACCGTGAAAAAATCCGTATTGGCCGACGGGAGGTACGTAGTTAGCTAACCTTTACGTAATAACTTAAGACGGGAGGACCCTTAAATAGGGACTGAATAAATTAACCGACTTGGTATTACATGGATCTCACAACTTTTTACGGTAGTTGCGAGACTTGTTTTTTTTTTACAAGTTATGTTTTTAATGGCATTCTTTTGACGATCAACTTACCTGCTGTACGTAAATTGGCTATCTGCGCGGAAGAAGTAGACATGGTTCTTGAACTGCAGTTTGAAAACGTAGTCCTTATCAATGCCGTCCTCCGCAGTCGGCAGGCCAACAGAATATCTGGATGGAATAACACATTACAATCCCACTTATATTATAACTAGCCAACCCGTGACAAACTTTGTCCTGCCCAAATTTCAGTAGTCGCATAGAAAAAAACACTTTTAGGAAACTACAAATGTTTTCCCTATAAACCTTGTCCTGATAAAATTAATTACGAATTTTGGTAGAATGCGTATCATTCAGTAGTCAAAACAAATGTCAAGATTTTTTTGACAAAATGAATTTCCAATACCGACCTTGGTAGGATTCAACCGTTTTGGTACCGGTTAAGGGGCTCCCAGTCGCTGATTGCTCTTTTTCGATACGAAAAAAGAAATACTTCTAAACAAGCCACATCTCCTATTTTTATAAGTATATTACTTCAGGTTCCTACCTAGATTTCTATTAAGCTGAAAACATAATAGCAGAAACTTTTCACGATAAAGATATTATTTCAAAATGATACGTTTTAGAATTTATGATCGAAATATTTTATATACCTACTATTAAAATCAACTTGTGATTTATTGTTAAAGATAGGTAATATGTAGATCTAGATTTCTATTAGAATAAATTTTCGATAAGTAATTATACATAATTTATATCATTAATTTATTCGAAAAGCTAAGGCGGACCACGCGCCGACGTGTGTTTGTCGTCATTGCAGCGGTCGGTAGGATTATTTATCGAAGTGATTAAAGATGGGTATATCTTTATTCACATATACTATACATTATAAAATAGGAGATGTGGCTTGTTCACAAGTATTTATTTTTTCGTTTCGAACAAAAACAATCGTCGACTGGGAGCGCCTTAAGTAACCGTTGCGTTGCTATGACAACTCAATGTTATCGGTTTAAGATATCTAATTTTTTGCACATCAGCGTCATCTATACCATATTCATCCTTTTTGCGTTTTTTTTCTTTTTTTTTCTGTTTATCGGATTATAAGTTCCCCCTTTATTTATTCAGATTTTTTATCTACCTACATACTACAGCAAATTTCATCATAATCCGTTTTGTCGTTGATTTTTGATTAGGGAACATACATAGCAGCCTTATTACAAACTTTCACATTTATAATATTATAAGGATGTTTATTGCTTACCCTAGCAATGGTAAAGAAGCGAGAGGCGTCTCGTCGTGCCAACTTTTGTAGAAGAAGAGTGTGAAAGCTGCGAATACCACCCACAGCTTTTGCCAGCCAGGAGACTTCTTGAACTTGCGGAGTAGGTATCCGGATAGTTGCGTCTGGGGAGAAATTAAGTACATCAACATTGATTGAAAGATTAGGTTTTAGCCGGTTTGGAATAGTGCAGCTCAGTATTGATGATATTGATTGATATGTGATGTTCTGCGGCTTTTTGTTAGGGCAAACAAAAGTAGAATAAATTACAAGATATACATAAATTTTGTTGCAGTATTTCACTTTCAAAACTTTCGTGAGTTGTACTACACATTATTACAACAACGGGAAATTACTCACGTAAATGATAAATTGTCAATGAGGACACCGACAATGTTTCGATTCATCTAGAGAATCTTCTTCAGGGTGAGTGGACCATAACGCGCGCGCTACCCTGCTCGCATTGCCGTCTCGCACTGAGACGGAACAGATGAATCGAAACATTGTCGGTGTCCTCATTGACAATTTATCATTTACGTGAGTAATTTCCCGTTGTTGTAATAATTTGTTGCAGTAGTTAGTATTTTATACGTTACACGTTTAACCCCATGACCGCTTATGCGAATACCAACTGGTTTTCTCACAACGTTTTCCCCGTTCTGAGCACCTTTTAATACGCAAAAAATAATTTTAGAACGGAAAAATCTAATTATGCAGAAGTGATTTGAACCCGCGACCTTCGGATTGAAAATCGAGGTACCACCCACTCGGCCAACACAGCTTTAAAATGTTTATAGGTTGATGATATTGAGGAAGATTACTTACTCTCGTAGCGAGATGTAGCTGCTCTCTCGCAAGCGAAGTGACTCGATGCCAGCAAACATGCGCTAGGCTACCACCACTCGCACCTGATAGGCTGTTGCTCGAAGATTCTGAACAAATTAGACATATTTTGGCTATATTTTATAGGCTTGGTCGCGATAAACAGACGTAGTTTTCTAGCTCCTACGACATTTCCAAATGATCCTTGTGTTTTAACTTACTTACTTGTTGACTTTAGCTAAATGTTTATTTAAAACGACCTACTTAGCCCAGTTTAATAGAGTTTCATAGTTTTGAATAAATGGTGTAAACATCGCTAAAACATAGTTTTAGACCTTTGTTGTATTCATTACTTTGCAATGTCTCTATCTCTACCCCTTGACGAATCATATACTATAGTACACCTCTCACAGAGAGCGAATAGTTCGAATAGCCCAATAATGTAGCATTAGAGTTGAAACTTGCCTATTTCCTGTTCGTAAGGCGTGAGTTCGGAGTCCACTTCGAGATCTCTTTCTCGCGCATAGTCAATGATCTGTTCCAATGCGTTGCACCACCCCGTCCATTCATGATCGTTGCTCGCGCTCAGAAGAATATCCACATTAGAACCTAAACACAAAGATATTGAATAGATTAATTTGAGTGGGCATTTCATATTTGATAGAACCAAGTGACAATGTTGCTATACAGAAGATAAGGAATTCGTAGTAAAAGTACTTCATTTAAAAGTTCCAACTTACGAAAATGTTCTGTTATGCTTTTAGCGGAAAACTTTGCAGAGCTGGGTAAATTAGTGCTTACGTTTTAATTTGGTACTTAATAGAAACGAGTTATCAAAAAACCGGCCAAGTGCGTGTCGGACTAGCGCACGAAGTGTTCCGTACCATTATCAACAACAACAGAAGTAGATCATCTGTGAAAATTTCAACTGTCTAGCTATCACGGTTCATGAAATACAGCCTTGTGACAGACGGACAGCGAAGTCTTAGTAATAGGGTCCCGTTTTTACCCTTTGGGTACGGAACCCTAAAAAAAGCGTCAAATTGAGAACCATTTTTTCGTCGCTTGAAAATACTTTCTCTTAATAATCTCTCACATTTATATACGGTAGGAACCCAAAAACAAAATGGCGTCTTGTTTGTTCCTGAAGCAAAATAAAAAGCGGATATTCTTACCAACGAGTGAAAATGAATGTGGAAGCTCTGACGGTTTGAGTTCCAACGTGTGGACCGGTAGTGCAATATGCGCGCGGAACTGCGAATTGCCGGACTTCGATGATATTACTAGCACGTCACTGAACTGAAACAAAACACACGTTTTATAAACTAATCTACTTGAATAAAAACCTTTTTGGTTCGATCAGATAAACTTTAAGAAAGAAAAAAATCGGCCAAGTGCGAGTCGGACTCGCGCACGAAGGGTTCCGTACATTATCAAAATAATAATAATAATAATAAAAAAAAAAAAAATCATTTCTCTTTATGACGGACTCTCTTACAGCGAGTTCCGTTGCAGTGGTTTTCAATGTGCATTTATTTTATTCTACACTTTGTGATATTTTTTGTAAAAACGGGACAGTCAAGTCGCAATTAATTTTGAGCGTAGAAAGAAATTCACTCACCAAAAAAAGCATTCTCTGTTGCAGCCCTCTCGTTGAATGCTTGTATAAACAGCCCATTCTTATAAACTCTCTTTCAGCTACCAAAATCTTGTCATAGCCAGCGATGTCCCGTTGCAGATGACATAGAGCGCAGTGATTTTCGATGTGAGCCAGTTGTTCCCTCGCATGCCTTGCCATGCTTTGAGATAGTTCTAACGCTGGGAGGGCCGCACCGTCTATTCCGTTTGAACATAACTCTGAAATTATTACAATACTCTATATAATACTCATTTATATTGTACCCGACCCGTGATAGACGTTGTCCTGTCAAATTTCAATTATCGAATAGAAAAGACTGAATGTTTTTAATCTGTGATGTCAGTTGTGTTGCACACCAGCGCGATCTATACCAAAATCATCCCTTTTGCGTTTTTTTATCATTTTGGGGATGTTTTGTCATGTTTTAAATTAGTCTATGTTTTATATCTTCAGCTACAGCAAATTTCAATTTAATCCGTTTTGTTTTTAGGCCTTATTGAGGCACAAAAATACATACAAAAAATACACACAAACTTTCACATTTATAATATTATTAGGATAGGATTCGATATTCTTTATATTATAGCGTACTTTACGAGAAACATTGGTAAAAAGAAATAAAAGAATGTCCTACGGTAGACATCTTCTTAGACGTTCAGATCCTTGAAGACGTCTAAGATAGTAGTTAGAAGCACGTACAGACATAACATTTTGCAGTAGTGACAGTTGGCAGATTGCAAGCCCATTGTTTGCATGTCATGTTTGCATCTAGGCCAATCAATAATCCCAATAATATTATAAATGCGAAAGTTTGTGATAAGGCTGCTATGTTTGTTCCCTAATCAAAAATAAACGACAAAACGGATTAAGATGAAATTTGCTGTAGTATGTAATAAAAAATCAGAATACATAAAGCGGGACCTTATAATTCGAAAAACAACCCCTAAGGATGATTTTGGTATAGATGGCGTTGGTGTGCAACAAATCTAATATTACAAACTAAAAACCTTTAGTCGTCATAGCAACGCAGTTATGACTAATGAATGATACGCATTCTACCAAAATTCGTATTTATTTTATCAGTACAAGGTTTGTAGGGAAAAAATTGGAAGCTGCCTGAAATAGCTTTTCCTATGTGATTATTACAAAAAAATTATTGACAAAACAACGTTTGTCACGGGTCGGCTAGTTTGAAATAAATTAACTTCTTTGCGAATATCATTGCATCGCTACTGCTATCTGAAACTGTTACTAAAGTGTGATATTACCTGCAGCTAGTCTCTCGAGATGCAGCATGCGATGCAGCGGCCGCAAAAGTAAACAGGCAAGTGGGAGTGGCGACGTGCTATCGAATGTGGCACAATGTTGTCTTACGGTGAGGTTGCACCGACGAACGCTTTCCACTAACCCTACTAGGGTTGCTGCCCGGTCTATATATGTTGTGTATGCCTGGAAATAACAAAAAACAGATTAGTTATACGATAAACAGATAAAAATAAATAAATAAATAAATATTGGTGGACATTTTACACATCGCCAACTAGCCCCACACTAAGCAAAGCTTGTACTATGGGAACTAAATAACTGATACAATACTTATATACTTTTTTTTTGTAAAAAAAATGATACATACTACGACCCAGACACAGAGCAAACATCTATGTTCATCACACAAATATTTGCTCTGGGTGGGGATCGAACCCACAATCTACAGCGCTGAAGGCAGAGTTACTACCAACTAAGCTGTGAGACCGTCGATGCATGGTAAAATAAGATATTTCATGGTCACTCACCTCGGACGTTGTTGAAAGGTAGTCGTGTAATAATTCAGCTATTTTCTTGTACTCTGGTTCTTCTGTTTCTGTAAAAACACAACTGTTTTACTAACATTCGAAAGTAAATAAGCATTTAATTAATTATCAGTTCTTTGGCTTATGTAACTGCTACGAGTAAGGAAATTCACGAGTAAGGACTTAGATTCATACTACTACCGGCTGCATCAATTGTTTCTTTAATTTGTTTAGTCTTTACTTCTGCTCCAATAGGTACAATAGTAATTTCCGCAAATATCAATACGTGAACAATCAATATAATATATCAATTTCCGTTTTTATAAAATGACTCGTTATCCTACCGGCTGCGCCAGTTATTCGTCAGTACAAGTACAAACCATTAACTCTAGAAGGGGATGCGGCTGCCAAGGTGCGTTCAAGTCGCGCCAGTAAAGCGCCGGCTGGCAAGGCAAGAGGCTCTAACGCGAGACATGCTCGAGCCAACGTAGTGACTACTTCGACTCCTTCGCTAGTCAGTTCTGATATGCGTTGAGACCATGTCTGTGAATAAGAAAATTATCTATATACATAAAAATCAATTGCTGTTCGTTAGTCTCGCTAAAACACGAGAACGAAATGTTCGTGGAGGTCTAGGGAAGGTTTAATAGGTGAGAAAAATTCGAATAATTGCCGAAAAAACCCTAAAAACAGCCCTTTTCTTTATCCCATACAAAAGTTGTCTAACTAAAACGTAGAGTTGTTAGAAATCTGTTGTCTAAGCAATGTAGGTGTGTTCCTAAGAACGGGAACGGGAACGGGAACGGGAACGGGAACGGGAACGGGAACGGGAACGGGAACTTCAAACAACATTTGTCAATTGCGATACGAAGTTCGCCGGGTCAGCTTGTATATTATATTAGTCGATATAAAGCGGGTGAAATACTGTAAAAAATGAGCAGTGACTTTCTAAGATCAGTAAATACGGTCTGTAGTGAAAGTAGCGAAAGATCGTTAGAAAAATTTAAATGATCTATGATATAGAATAATGACCAATATTGGTACTACCGAATACCAATTTACAACAAAGGCAAAAATTTAACATATTTACAATGAGACAATCTGTTGATATATTTTGTTTCTCCATCAGACCGTATAGCATGACAATCCCGAGTGATAATAACCTGGATTACACTAATATGCTGTATAAGCATTTAATTACGCGACCGAAGCCGGCAATTAGAAAAGTACTTACAACAGTCACCAGCTCCAAATCTCGTTTGTAAGTGCGTTCAGTCATAAGCAGCTCCTTTGCGACGAAGTAGGTAATATCACAGTTGCGTCGTCTAGGTAGCTCGCTCGTGCTTTCTTTCAGAGTGCCTAATAGGCACGACGATATACTGAAAAAGTAAATTAATGTCAATTAGGTTTAGGCCTTAAACAAAAATGCAATTTCTTTGATAGTTGGAGTTTAGCTCTTTTTTTACAATATTGAAATAATTCAATAAATGAGTGAATAAAAATACAGTGACATGTTTATAATTTGGAGTTACCTATTGTTGTTTCGCCTTGATAACGTATCACCCGCATCACTTTCTCCGCCGCTTAGCACATCCATGCTATTCGTGGACTCGTGTATGATGTTAACTGCAAAACATCACATAACATATCAAAATGGTCTCCGAGTAAGTTCTAAACAAACCAGACTAAGAAACATAAATATAAACATAGCCTCACTCAGTACTTATCCAACCGGCTGCGCCGTAATAAAATATTAGACTGATTGTTTTTATGGAATCAAGATACCACTCACCATTGACATTGCCGTTGATGACGTCACTATCGCTTCTTTTTCTACTATCGACAGAATCGTGACCGTTAGTCAAAGGCCGCGCGTATGGCGTAGACGCACAAAGAGGCGCTTCAGTCCGATCACAAGTTGCAGGTGACAGGCAGAGGCTTGCCGAAGATATCGTGTTATCCTCCTCGGGCGATGTTTCGTCTGTGTAAGAGATTCAAGTTAAAATGTTTGTCACGTGTACAATTGATAAACTAACTAGTCGAGCAAAATAAGAAATCTAGTTCATGGTACAAGCATTTTGTAACTGAAATGGCGAAGGAAAACATAGAGGGTAAACCGGAATGGAACCAAAATTCAAAACAACAGATAAAATAATAAAATGTCAATTAAACGAATACAGGACAAAAGACAGAACTTAGAAGTTAAAATCAATAAAACTATTTTAATAGTATTATGCAAGGAGGCTGAAAATAAAATGGTAGGTATAGATTCCTGGAAAAACAAAAATTAAACTGAAAAGAAAAAGTAAAATATAACAGAATTCAAATACAACATGAATCATGCAGTTTACGTTTTCAAAACTTACATTGTTCCTGGCAGCTTATAATAATTTTGAAAAAAGGGTTAACGCATGAATTTCTCAATTAAATCCATTTTGCATTTAATTTAGTGTAGAATATACGAAAGTGAAGAATTTCATGCGTTTATAAACACAATAGTAAAAACTTATATGCCAACGAAAACTCGTGGATAATTTATAGTTTTATTTATTTATTGTTTAACTATCCCCGTGACGGGGTAGTGACGTGTATTGCGGGGCAAAGTACACTCACACTCACATACGAGTATAAATTCAAAAAGGAAGTTATGTAACGTTTCAATATTCGAAACAATATCATAGACGTGACAGCCAAAGATAAAGCATGGGTATTTATCAAAACAATTAAAGATTTAGTCAGAATTGAAAATCGGCAGTTTTGATTTGTGCTTTATCTTTTAGAAAAGAATATGGACTTTATTAAAGACCGATCGAGTTTTTAAAAATACCCAAGTTTTATTGTTGGCTGGGATCTACGCGTGAATAAACTTAAACAATAAATATAATTGAGTTCAACATTACAGTCTATCGGATTGTACACTCTCAAAAGTCTTACGCTACGATTCATTTAAACGCTTGATTACTGCACTATCGGGTGGTCGGACCCTTGCCGCTAAATGTCTAGTAGGTCTAGAAGTCTGGTCTAGAAGTCTAGAAGAGTTGCTTCGTGAGCCACCATAACCAATTAATTGAACACTATTGAGCAGTGGAATCAGGGAATAACATTAAACAAGTTTTCAACTTCAAAAATAACGAAACGAAGTGCTATGAATAAACAAAAAGATGAAACATTTGCAAAGAGACAGGAAACAAGAAACCCTTATAAAAAATTTGGCAGTGGTAGTTGAAAAAGGACTACTAGTACAATTCGAAAAAAAAATAACAGAGCTATAGTTAGTGAGCGAAATAAATTTTTGTTGTGGCAAGTTTATTTCACGAGCCCGACTCGCTCTTGACCGATCTACTTAAGGGCGGCAAAATTATAATATTTTAGGGACTGTTAAAATAGCGTGGGAGACTTATATTATGACAACTATGTTAAGTTAGTTGATTCTATGACTGATACAAGCTAACATCGTTCCAACATCAAATCCATATCCGACCAGTAACACAAGCGACTACTTTCCACAATATCAACATACAATTCGTCTATTTTCAGATACATTTTATCCCTATCTACGTCGCGTAGTAATTCATAGTATTTTTAGTGATGGATAAACATAACGTAATTTATTTGTCAAGAATAGAGTAGGTGTACTCACAACCCAACTGGAAAGATTGACGTTTTTTTATTTTTATTGTTTTTATTAATGCTACTTTAACTAAACAAATAGTGAAGCCAAAAATAAATCGATGCAACGTAACTTTAATTAAATTTATAAAAAAGTTCAAGATAATAGTTTAAACTGCAAAGCTACCGTAAAGGCGATAAAAACACAAGAATAACAAAAGAGTTTCGATGACTTCTTAAACATTTTAGCGCTAAACATTCACACGACACAAATCCTCATATCTACTCCAACATTACACATCTATATGTCAAAATGTATTAAAAATTGAATACAAACAATAACAGTACGGTGTCGGAAAAAATTGAGCATAATTTGGCACGATCGCAAGATCCCACGTAGATTACAATTCTAGTATCATGTGGATGAAATGAAAAGTGTGTCAAAAACAGATTTTTTTTTCATACAAAAGTAACGAATGACCCAAATCAAAAACAAATCTCAAACTTGAGAAAAACACACTCAACGAACAAAGATCTTGGATCTCGACACACAAAGTAAAATCACAGCCTTTACAATATTACGAGTATGATGAATATTTTCGTCAACAATAATTTAATAAATTTGACTAGAAAAAATTGGCACTACGTACATAATAACATGATACTATTGATAGATCACTTTTTATAGCTCTAGGATAACTAATTAAACGATAACAAATATAACTAATAAAGAGGCAGTTCCACGTGTCTTTTATTAACAAGAATACTGTAGAGTAAATGCATTCGATACACATTAACTACTCCTAAGTTCTTAGTAAGCTAGGGGTATAAGTCCGCATAGTCACGATAGTCGAAGGGTTCGCGCTACCCGGGAATTGGCACTAGATATTAAATTCATTATTCGCTAAATATTGAAAGTGACAATGTAAACATTCGATATAATGAGTACCCTAATACCAAATATCAATGTAACAATAATTGCATTATTAAGAATTTAAATTTCGAAAAGTTGCTGACTAAACTTCAGCCTTCTGCATTCGCTCACCGCATTATGAACTCTCATGCAATAGGAGGGGGGTGACAACAATAAAAGTAATGCAAGCTAGCTTACTGTGAAGTGCACTATTCGCGCACTTGGGCCTACTCGTACCATCTAAGTTAATCTATTCAGCCCTTGACAAGTGCGCGACCTGTAACTGTTTACTCATTCTCATCATCCGAGCAAAGAGGCGGAGGCAGAGTAGAAACGTCAAACTTTTGCTCCGGGCTGTCGCTCGAAGCCTGTGAGTCGACGTAATGACTCGAATAGAACCTCTCTACGTTATTGAGGCTAAAGCGTTGGTCGAGATCCCGAGAGTAATGTGCCTCGTCGCCGCCTCTAGTGCCTCTCTCTCTACCTTCAGCTAACTCGCGATCGTATTGTGGGTAACACTCCTGCGTTTGGAACATAACGACTTCCTCATAATGATCCGGGTAAGGACTGCCTCTGTACTCCTCATATTCATCTTTCTCCGGTGGCAACTCAGTATCAGAGTAAGCCACAGACTCGCCGCGCTCAAACATATAACTGCCTGATTTCGACATTTTCGGAGCACGCTTTATGGTATCAATAGGATAAGCATAGTCATCGGAATCATCCCTGTCACTCTGATCTTCATAGAACACTCTTTGCTGGTGTTGTCCAGAAGGCTCTCCCATTGACAAATCTTCGGATTGGCGATATGGCAAAGATTTGTTTCTTTTCAGAGAAGATTGACGACTGCTCTTGTTAGAATAAGACGCCCGTGGAGGGCTGTCTTCAGGCACGTATGTTGGTTCCTGAGAGTCGAGATAAGGATGACGCAGTCTACCTAGTCTATCAAACCGTGGGAAACCCATCTCATCCTCATCAGCCGAAGACCCAAATCCTTGGAACTGTACCGGAGTAATACTAATAGGAAATTGTTTTGCTTCGTAGTTAGCACTCTTGTATTTTGCATATTCATCTTGTCCTTCGTCTTCCGAATAACTAGCTGCCTCAGCTATGTCTCCCTTTGACATTTCAGAAGAGCCAGATTCTATTTCTGGAACATAGCTATCCGAGCATTCAGAGCTCTCTATACGACGAAGAGATTCGTCAACAGCTAAATATTGTTCGCAGAGCTGTTTATCGCTTTCAGAGGAGCATTGGCTCTTTGTGGAGTCTTCTTCCAAAACATCCTGTATCTTTTCTTGACGCTTACGCGCGCTAGTCGCTTGCTTCTTTCGTCTAAATGTCCTCATACGTTCTCTGGGATCTCTTATAACATCTAGAGAGCTATCAGTGTCGTTACCACTCGGAGGGCTTTTCAATGATATATTCCTCACTAACAGTGATTTTTTGACCGGTGCTTTCGATGGTTGAATTGGAGGCGATTCTGAGCTCAAGCTGCTAGAATAATAGGGAGAACAACGTGAGAGAGGAGTCTTCCCAGACCTTTCAGCCGACTTCTTTTCTTGCAAGTCTCTATGCACAGAAGGAATCTCAGGCACTGAGATAACAGGCAAGTCAGAAGAAGAGAGATAATGCTCATGGAAAGACCAACTCCTTGGTTTGCAGCGATATTGTTGAGATATTTTATATTCTTTTATCTGATTCTTAGACAGTGTTTTGTCATCATAGCTTGCGTGTTTAGCTAGTGGCTTGTAGTCTGATTTTATAAAAGGGTGAGGAGTGGCCATGTCCTCCCGCATAATATTGGAGAATTCCTGGCTTTGATAACGCTCGCTGTGTTTTTCTTCTTGGCTGTAAAGCTGAGATGGCATATCAATATCGAGTTCGGGTTGAGGCTCAGCAAAGTATGGCTTGAAGCCACTATCTTCACTCTGGCATCGTATGGTCTGTTTGGAATATTTATGCGACTGTTCCTCATAGCTCAAACTTTTTGGAGGCGCATTATGGTATCGCTCATGTGTTGAATCGTGAGGATGCTGGAAGCCCTTAAGTCTTTGGTCGAATCTAAGCACGCCATTGGTATGTTTCTGAAGGCTGCTCAAAGAACTCGAGCTTGATTTGTCAGATTTATCGCTGTAACTAATTGATGAAGATTTATCAGTCTTTCCATACGATGCCGTTAATCTAAGTACGGGCTCTGTGGGCTCGTGATTCTCTGATACGGGTTTTGTTACAGTCACTTCAATGTCATATTTGTCATCTATTTCATCAACATCAGACGTAACCTCTTGTGAAATAGTATCATCGTGTTTGGCATTGTCAGTCTGTAGATGATCCTCACGCGCTGTGGCTATAAGAGTGTGAGTAGTGCTCGCCGACCAGTCGGAAATAGATTGAGCTAAAGTCAATGTACTATCGCTTTTAGTGCCCGAGCTACTATCCATACCCTTGCGTGAAATCGTTGTTTCAGAACTGCATAGTTTATCATATTTAATATTTTCTGAACTCTTATCCAAGCTACTGCTTTTAGAGCTCATTTCAGCTTGTGAACTTATCTTAGGTGGTTTAGGTTCGGATTTCTTGCTCGCGTGAGATGCTGAATAAGCTTTGCCAGACATATTTTCTGACTTCTCACTTTTAGGAACCGAAACCCCGGATATGCTCTCAGAAGCCGAGAGGTTTGCATACTGACGAACTGTGTTTGTTCCGGTTGACCACTCAGATATGCTCAAACAAACCGATGTGTCCTCGGAATGAGAACTGTGTGTGCATTTCTTTTGTGGCAATCCGATTTTAACAGTTCCATCTAAATCAGTCCCGAAAGAGCTTGTCTCTTCTTCGGAATGACTACTATGACTGCATCTTTTGCAGGTACTTCCCGTACTGAGTTTAGTTACCGCACGAACCGTCTCATCCGCATTGGTTTGTGAAAGAATATCGTCAACTGAAGTATCGGAATTGTTCGAACCAAAGGAATATTTGGTCTGATTTCCGAGATGACAAAAGCCCTTATCGAAATCTGGCGATAACGATTTACTATCACCACCAAATACATCGTCAGCGTACAGGTGGTCATCTTCAAAGTTAGGACTAAGGTTAGTAGGAGATTTAGGAGACCTTTGCGGTTGGCTCATGATAACTTTTTCCTCCGAACTATTTTTAGAAAACGACTTGTGTTCACCCCTTGAACAGCATGCCCCAACATCACTCATGAGGCACGTTTTACTGAATGTGCTGCTGAGACATGACTTATCATAGTTCGGTACAACTCCTTTATTAAGGCACGCAGCCTCATCACGCTTTTCTAATGGTTCCACCATGTAGCCCGATTTCTCGTACGGTATGGCTTTTATGTTTTTCGGTGGGCGATCATCACTCAACTCAGATTTGGACTGTACGTCCCTTTCTAAATCTTCATCGTTGTTCAAAGTGTCGCTATCTTCGTCAGAACCTTGTAAAACTTGTTCCTTGGAACTGTCAGACTGCAAAGTGACTTTCATTGCTTGTTCTGGTTCATTGCTCATGTAATAGATGTGCACTTTCTCTATGATAGGAGTTTCGAGTAAGCTGGAAGGTAAAGAAGGCCATTGGTCGAAGTCACTCGACTCACGCCTGCTCGGTGCTTCCGGACATTTTATAGCAGCTTGCGGAGGTAGTTCCGGCAAGGGCCAATCTTCAGAATCCTGGCTTTCACTAGCTGACGATTGTTTCAAAGGAGCTCTTTTTGAGGTTTTTTTGTAAGTAGGACTTTCACCTTTCTTTAAATCTAAAGTGTCATCCGAACTTTTACCAGCTTTAGCTTCTCTGTTTGATCTTTCATACATTTCGCTGATTTTTGTTTGATCTATTGGTATATCTGGCATTTCAGCTGATGTCCTCCTATCAGCATCTGATATGTACGCAACGTTAGCGTTGCTAGGCGGATCAGAACTAAGACTAGCTTGGTGATCACTGGAGTTCAGCGACTCTTCGTTGATACTCTCAGAACGAGAGATAGCTTTGGTGGAATCTTCGTCTGCGCTAGTTTTTTCCGACGCTGTACTACGTTCGGAAATTCGCGACAAAGTGCGGCCAAAATTTTGACCGTAACCTATTACAACCTCATTGCTCGTAGATGTAGCAGGATATAGAAAATTAACTGGAAAATCATTAAGATCGTCTGTGAAATCAGCTTCAGTAGAATCTTTAGAAGAATTCGCAGACAGCGGTGGATTTTTAGCAAATGTCTGGAAGTCGTCCAGTAGTTGTTGATTATTCGTTGATAAATCGAAGACGTCTTTATTATTGGCTAAGCTTTCGTACCCATCGTGGTCTTGTGGGATCCATGCCTCTTCAATACTAGTACTGTTTTCGCTGCCTGAAGCGCCGAAAAACGGTCGCCATGTGGGTTTGAGTTCTTCACCTCGGCGATAAGCTTCACCAAGGGATCCAGACGTAGATTCTGTGGTTTCAAATGACCCTCTGGATTCCACGCTGAGCGATCCCTTTGAATCTATACTAGACTTAGACGAGCTCTTTTGCTCATCCAAACGACCTCTCCGTCTAGAAGATGAATCATCAACGCTGAGAGATCCCTTGGAAGGAGTTGTGGTAGTAGTGGTGTCCATGCTGGATTTAGAAGAACTTCTCCTATCACCTTCTCTTAAATGTCTCTTTCTTCCTCTTAAATCCCTTTCAAACGAGGAAGTAATAACGTTGCCGTCATCATCAAAATCAATGGTAGTGTTCTCATGCTCTTGTGATATAGTGATGGCAATTTTTGTCTTTTTGGCCGCATCTTGAAGTTCCAATGCTACGTCTGAGACTTTGGATGCTGCTGATTGGCTAGACTCAGATTCTTCAATAATTAATTTGCCAGCATTATCTAGTCCAGACTTTCTTTCGACTGGGCGAGAAGAAGCGAGTTGTTCAACAGTTCTATCGATGCTTTCGGAGCTCGATTCAGAATCAGACGGAGCTATCTGAGAATCAACTTGGCCTTGCTTTTCTAAAGTTGGCGTTGGAGATTTCCTGGCACCGTATTTAGATGGGCTGCGAGGACTTTCCATGCGAGACATCTCGGGTACTGGCGAAGGCGATTTTGAGTTAGACTTGGAATGCTCACTGGAACAGGTGTGCTGAGACAGCAAGTGTTCTTCACCGTATTCCATAGCTTGTTTTAATTCTTCCAAGCATTCCCTATCTTTTTTATTAAGCTTTTCGATGTCCTGCGATATGCCTAAAGGTCTTGCGATTGAACAGCTAACACTAGATTCGTCATCAATCGAGTTGCCTTTGATGTGGCTCGATGGGCTTACATCTTTTTCGATACTTGTCCAGGATGTGGATTCAGAGCTTCGAGAACGTTCAGCGCTTAGCTTTAGAAGCTCGCTACGTCTTGACTTCGCAGTCAACAAGATTTTATGATCAGGCCTTGGCTCGGTGGGAGACTTGTCACTACCAGAACTCCCTGTATGTTCCCCAGACTCTGATTTATACGTAGATTTTGAAGTACTGGAGTCAATAAACGGTATATTTTCAATAGTTGGGCTATTTTCTTGGGGTGGGGTCACGATAATCTTATTTTTATTTTTCCATTTGAGGGACAAATCCATGTTTCTGGGATCTCTTGGTGATCTAGTTTCAGGTGTTTCATTATCTGATCCTAGTTGAGCCATTGTTTCGTGTTTTAAGAATTCTACCATACTGGCAGATGATTCGTCGAATGTTCCTTGCGTATCTAAAGTTCTTCTTCTTCTAGCAGTCGTATGACTTACGTCTGAGAATTGCAGTTCTGTTTCAACAGTATCGTCATAGTCTATTGAAACCCAAGATGCAGTATCGTTGCTTCTGCCACGTTCCAATTTAGCCTTCTTAGACTCTTGATCAGAAGAACTGTCTGCGTCAATGTAAGGTAGCACTAAATGACTGTCGTCTGAAACCTTCAGCTCACTGACATCGGTCAGAGATTCTTCTTCACTAGTGAATCGGGTTACCTCGGTATTATTTTTTGATACCAATTCATGAATATCTTGGCTACTTTTACTTTCCTGAAGTTCTCTTTGCTTGTTGTAAATGTCCATTTTGCGTCGTTCGATAATAACTGTCTGTGTATCGTTCTCGATAACAGTGTGTTGGGAGCTTGTCATCCATTCGATAGATGAATCATCTTCTTTCTCCCTGTAACTGTTAGATGGTGACACGTCTTTTACTTCTTGTTGAACGTCTGGCTTTTCTTTCACACTTTGTGAGCCTGGCATAGTGGTATATACCTCTACTTTGACGACTTCCTGTTTAAAGTGTTTGTCAAAGGGTTCCGATGGTGGATCTATCGGCAACGATACCACATAATTTCTATCCAAACTCTTAGACTTTGTTTTGGCATCAAGGTGGATATCTGCCTTGCGATCCAAACTCTTTGACTTGGAACTGGGATTAATTTTCTGGTAAACTACTTTCCCTTCAATTTGCTGTTTAATTTCTTGTTTCTTTGACAAGGTCTTTGGTGATTTTTGTAAGGTGGCAAGGTCATCGAATTTGTCTTCCATCGATTGACTCTTATCATCCATGCTTTTATTTATCTTACTGCTTGATTTCGTTGATTTCTGATCCTCAAAGCTTCTGCTTACTTTGGTACCAAGTTTATTATCTAACTTTTTAGGAGACTTGGCAATAAATACATGATCTTCAGCCTTACTATTGATTTTAGTTTCTATGATAATTTTGTCACCTTCAGTTTTGACAACTATCTTGTCTTCAGGTGGCGGTAATGGCGGCAGCGTATCTTTTACTGGACTGATAAGCGTTTTAGTTTGTTTTAAAGCAGCTTCGAACAACATTTGCTGCTTTTCTTTGCGCTTTGCTATTTCTGTATCGCTTTCTTCTTGGGATTTGGTTCTTTCCTTGCTATTTCCACGTTTTATGTCCATTTTCTCTAGAGACTTGGACTTTTCCTTCATCATCTTTTTAACAGTTTGCTCTAACTCTTGACTCTTTGCTCGAGCCATTTCAAGCGGCGGCACAGTCAAGAAATCTGGGCGATCTTTTAGAGAAGACGGCAAAGATTTTTGAGTCTGTAACGCTTTTATATTTGTAGCGTTGGTATCCAGGGAACCTCCTTTGTTTAATTTATTTGTGATTAACTTTAGCTTTTCATCAGGTTTGGTTTTCAGCGTGAGTTTCTTCTTTTCTTTACGCTTGATTCGCTCAATATCAGGCACTATTTGATCTTCACTCAAATCTGACAGCTTCCTAATGCTACCCCTCGGTGAGTTCAGCGACGAAGTAGGCGATCTTGACGGGGATTTAGAGATAGGTGATCGAGACAACGGTGATCGAGACGGTGACTTGCCTTGTGATAACAGTTTAGTCAAATCGTATCTACGCTTGAAAGATCTTGGGCGTCGCTGTTCGACCAAATCCGCCAAGAGTGCCATTTCTTCTTTATCAATAAGCACAGACTTCTCTTCTGCCGGAAGTTCGTTTTCTTCGACTTCTTCGATTTTTTCAATAATATCTTTTCTATGTGTATTTTTAGCCTTCTCATCGATTATAGCCTTTTCCTCTAATACGTCGCCCTCTTCATTGTCTTCCAATGTGTCGTCCTTTGAAGAAAACGCATTCATAGGTGGAAGTCTATGTAGTTGGATAACAGGTGTATCCAAACTTTTGGCTCTTCGAGTAGCTGTTGGTGAAATCGCAGCTTTCTGTCGTTGCAGCGAAAATACGGAACCCTCAGATAAGTTTAGCCGAGCGTGAGCAAAGATGATTGGAGTACCGCCTTGTTTACGCATTGGAGAGATCAACTCGTCACGCAAACTCTTTTTCACATTTAGTTTTATAGCGTCCTTATCTTCCTCCTTAGTAGCTTCACTTTTCTCTTCGGATGGAACGCGTATGCCAGTCACTTTGGCTATCTCCATATCAGCAAAATGTTCGTCATCTGATTTTAGGAATTCAATACTTTCAAGGATCGGCGAAGGGATATTTTCGTTGTATTCCCAAGTCGAACTTTCCTTGCTGGTTTGCTTGAATTGCTGTTGTTGTTGTTGTTGTTGTTGCATTTCTTGCTCAGCCATTTTGATAGCAATCTCATCTTCCGAGCTTGGAATGGAGATTGAGCGTTCAGATATACGTCGTAGTTCTGTAGCGTTTCCAGTTATCCCGTCGAGTACTTGAGGGTTGTACTTTGCTTCCAGCTCTGCTAATTTCCGGCATTGTGGCGGAGACCCTTCAATTTCAGTAGAGCTCATAGTTTGACCTCTATGCCAAGCCCCAGAAGTAATCTTATCGTATTCTAGCTGCAATATTGGTTCCAGCTCCTTACGCGATTGCGGCGGAGAAAATTCTAAATTTGGTGCCGCTTCCGTAGTACCGAAAACGTCATCGGAATCGACGCTCTCGTCGTCCGATGAAAAAGATGTGATGCGAATTTTGTTATTGCTTTTAGTTTTGATTTTTCCACCGGTGCCTTTTTTACCGGTGCCACGAACTTTACCTCCTCTTTTGCCCGGAGGTAGTTTTTCCGATTTAGATTTAATGTCAGCGCGCAATTTTTCAGCAGCAGTCATAGGTTTAGGTTCCTTGCATATTGGCGGTTGTTGCACATTGCGACCGTTTATTGTAAATTTAATATCGTGATTATACTGAGGTTCCTGCATCATACTATCAGTTTTGGAACTGGTTGCGGAGTCACTTTCAATTTGAGACAATTTAGAATTCAACGTCTCGAGCAAATGCGGGTCTAAGCTTTTAGTTATATCCCGTTTCGGGCTGGGCAGATGTTGCATCTGTCCAGTTTTGTCTACTTCCAAAGTGACAGGGTCAACTTTGGACAAATCTATATTTTGGGTGAATAAAAAGTCGCGATTTTCTACTTCCAAAAACTTAGAGCTATGATCGAGTTGAACACTATTCCGTGGAGATTTGGGCGACTTAGGGGATTTGGGTGATTTCGGGGACTTAGGAGATTTAGGAGACTTCGGTGATTTAGGAGATTTCGGCGATTTTGGGGAGCGAGGAGACTTTGGATGGTCATGGTATTTGCATCTCGGATGAGCGTTCACAATGTGGCGGCCGTTTTGTGGAGGAAGCATAATAATATCTGGAGGTTGCCTATGTTCATCCATAGGCGATGGGGCAGTGCCATTCATAATGTGTCTCTTATGAAGGACATACGGAATATCATACCCATCGTCGATTACCTTTTTGTTGTCCTTGAAACCTGCTTTGAAAGCGTCGAACTCTTTAAAATAGTTCTTTGGCAAATCGAAAGGAGAACGAACGTGATCATTGTGTCTAGTCGGCAACTCAAAGTGAGACCGTTTAGTTGCGATAGGAGGCGCGCTGGGAATCTGACGGAAAATGTAATCTTCATCGCTAGACTCAGCTGGGGTTAGATCGATAGACTTCTGGTGCATTAGCACGTGTCTGCGAGAATTAACACTGCTGAAACGAGGTCTATTCGCGAGACTGTTCGGATCGCTCTTAGTGCGTTCGACCGTCGGGTGAATGTATGGCACAGCAGCGGTATCTGCGAGGCGGCTGCTGGAACTCGTCTCTAGTATCAGCTTAGGGTTATATTCGTCGAAGTGAGTTTTCGCCATGAGTTCCTCCTTCAAACTATCCTTCTTTATCATGTGCGTGTGTACTTTGCCGCGCATCGACTTATCAAACTCCGATTGGAGGATGGGCGCGCCACCGGATTGGATCGCGAGTTTGTTTTTGGCGTACTCAATGCTATCCATGGCCGGTAGGACGCGGATATTGACCTCCGATTCATTGGAGGATTCTTTTATAAGATGTGAGGGAGCGGTTTCCTTGCTAGTAGAACGAGTCAACGATTCTATCTTTTCCTTGTCGAAGCTGAATACGGTGTCGGAGGAGCGACGGCGTTGAAACGTGTGCACTTTCGCGGCGCGAGTGCCTTCGATCTCGGTATCGAGTCCGGCGATTTTCTCTGGCCAAATGTGCGTGGTTCCGTGCGGAGGCTCGTCTTCATCCGCGGTGTCCGTATCGTGGTGCTGGTGGGGGAGAGGGGGTCGCCATGCACTCACGTGAGGCAAACTAGCGGCGGTCGTATGCATCGGGGTAGGTTCCCCGCGACGAGTCTCACTCGGGAACGTTGAGTATGGAGTCGGTAGGCGGAAGTACGTCGGTGAAGTGGGCAGATTCGCTATGAGCTCCTCGTGGGACCGATCGATCGGCGTACGCTCCTCGTAGTCCGGCGGCTCCAACGAAAGGAAGGCTCCGCGCGGATCAAAGTAATCTTCCGGACTCGAGGGACCGGAGCTGGGACCGAAGCCGGCCGCATATAAATCGCCTACTATATACGGATCGCCAGCTGCGTACGGGTCACCGGCTGCGTACGGGTCTCCCGCCGCGTACGGATCGCCCGCCGAGTACGGATCACCTGCTGCGTACGGGTCGTTCGGCGGATACGGATCGTCCGATACGTACGGGTCGCCCGGTACGTACGGTTCGCCCGGTACGTACGGATCGGCCGCCGGATATTGGTCGCCCGCTGCGTACGGATCACCGGCCGCATACGGATCGCTCGTGGTGTACGGGTCCCCTGCCGCGTACGGATCGTACGGGGCGCGTCGGCACTCGTAGTACTCGGACTTGGAGTCCTGAGATGAAGTGCGAGAGCCGCTGCGGTCGGAACTCTTGCTCTTGAGCGTCTCGCGCGACTTCTTGCTGTCCGTATGGTAGACGCTGTCGCGCGACTTCTTGCTGGACTCTCCGCTGCTCTTGGATATCTTGGAATCGTAGATCTCCGAGCGGGACTCCTGGCTCGACGTGCGCGAGCCGAGAGCGCGTTTGATCTCTCGGTAGAACGCGCCGTCGGAGCGGACCGATAGCTTCTCCCTCGGCAGAACGCGCGGATCGTCCGCTAAGAAAGGCTCGAGCGGCACATCATCGTCCGATCGCGCAGCCGCTCCGCCCACGGACACCTCCTCGTCGGAAGGCTCGTTGCCCGAATCGAGCGAACAGGAGCGAGTGCGCGCGCCTTGCCAGAGACGCGCGTCCTCCTCGTCATCCGATCGCTCGATCAGCTCGTAGCTGTCGTGAGAAACATCATCCTGCGAAGCGGTGCGAGGAAAGAGGGGGGGAGGGGCGCGGAACTCTCCCCCTGCGCCGGGGAAGCTAGCGGAGTAGGCGCGGCCGAGTAGCGCCCGGCGGACATCGGGAGGCAGCTTGTCGGTCAAAGCGAGCTGGAGCGTGCGAGCGTCCGAGTAGCGAGTCACCGGTGAGTCGAGACGTCGGCGGCGCGCGCATCCGGAATCGTCGAAGCTGTAATCGCGAAGGTTCCTCGCGGAGGCGGAGCGTCTTGCGGGAGCGGGGGGAGGGAGCTCCTCGTCCGGAGGGGGGGAGTCCGCTTCGACGAGCAGAGACCCGCCGGAGCGGGAGGAGCGAGTGGAAGGACAAGCGGAGTACATGTTGGTCATGGAGAGTTCGTAGTCGAGTCGCTCGCGACTGGTTCGGAAGGAACGGCTGCGTTTAGCGAGCACTAGGTCGGGGTAAGCGCTAGGCGGCGTGATGGTGGCAGCGGGCTGACCTGATCGCGGCAGGGCACGCGGCGGCGGAGTGGGCGCGCGGACGGGCCCACTGCCGCGGCGGCAGCTCGCCCGGCTCCATGTATTCTCCGGAGAATCCTGCATGGGAAGACGAGATTAAAGCAAAGTTTTACATAACTAAAATAGACTAACAGACCCGCGACAGACGTTGTCCTGTCCAAATTTCAATAATCGCATAGAGTAACGCACGTTGCCATGACGACTGATGTCAACACTGATGTCAGATTTTTTTTCACACCATTTATCCCCAAATCATCCATTTTGCGTTTTTTTTTTTTAATTTTGGGCATGTTTTTTGGATTATAAATACCTCTATGTTTTATTCTGGCATTATATCTACATCTACAGCCAGTTTCATTTTAATCCGTTTTGTCGTTTAGGCCTGATTATGGCACAACCATACAAAAAAACTCACAAACTTTCGCATTTATAATATTATTAGGATTATACAATACTTAGGCAATAATTAGGCACTTTTCCAAAATCCCGATGCCTGAACGAATACAATAACTTTCTAACTTTTTCATTTTATTAGCGAAATTCGTGTGTAAAGTGTTACTAGGTATATGATCTCACCAATGGTATCGTCGTCCGACGAGGCGGAGGCGAATCCTCCGTAGGATGATGATTGACCTCTGCATGGGTCACAAGTTCGCCCACCTAGAAACAGTCTCAAGTTCACACTTCATTCAACTAGCAAGCCACGCACAGACATACGAGCTGAGAGACTCAAACGCGCGCTCGAAGGTTTGAACGGGGCTCTACATGTGTTAATATTATTCACGACATTGAGATGACGAAGATTGGTGTTACGTGCTTGAAAAGTGCGTTAAAATTTTGTGTAAAATTATATAAATCATAATTAAACTAGACTAGTTTTTAATACACGAAGCAGAAACGGTTAATGTGAATTTCTTTGAATATTCAAATTTCAAAACAGAATTCAAGCTAGAATTATTGAGACTGGGGCATATAATCTAATACGGAATTTCAAAATTGTCTCAATATGTTTGTACCCGAGTCTCAATTTACCCTGGATTTTAGTTCTAGATAAACAAAAATATTTTGTGGAAACAAACAAGTCAGATAAAATATATTTTTATGGACCATGCTATCCCTATGTTAGGACACCTAATTTGGTTTCTATCCGGAAATGGACAATTGTTCTCCATTATATTTAGCAATTTATCATATATTGATCGTATCAATATAACAACGGACAGTCAACAACCAAATTAGGCACAAATATAAATGAAGATTGTTAGAAATGATGTGAAGAAGTTAGAAACAACAGGACAACTTTGCAACGCCCTTACGATTTGATCGGAGTATAGTTTTGAGAGCTGAAAGAAACAAAAATATTTGATTCAAGCAATTCAATGCAACCATACACTTTGTATTGAAAATGTTTTGAAGCAAATGGTTATATATTCATGTCCAATTAATAATAAATGGCGCTAATCAAAATAAAAGTTTACTAAAAGATAGGCTATCCGCGCAAAGCAAGCTTAACGCTTCAAGATTATCCAACTCTAATTCACCAATACAGCAGATGGATTGAAAGAGCTTTGCGTTCTAATCTATTTATTTTCCGATAAGCCGGATTCTATTGAATGGATTAGCCATTTCAGGGCTGACTCTACCACAGATTTTATGACCTAAGGCAGTTGGTTGCTTGTAGTCATGTAGGTGTTTCATACCTTGTCCCTCGTGGTGGCATAGGCGGTAGCTGCGAGCGGCGGGCGATTCGCGTCCCTTGTCAGCGGGTCGCGCATGTTCCGAAGTGACGCTTCGCGAGCCTCCGCCGCCGTGTATCCCTTCATCATCAGAGAAGCCTCCAGGTAGTGAGGTTGTTTGTCCCACTCCAGGGAAATCGCTGTTTAAAATACACTGCTTTCAATCGATGAGTAACAAAAGGTTAAGGCTCCTACATATGCGTGACAGCTGTCTGTGGATGTATCTAAATTAAGTTAATGGCCGTCTAAACCAGAAGTTCATCAGTCATCTCCCTAGGATACAGCGGTCTTACTCTGGCATCTGGTACACCATAGTTAGGTGCGTCCTAAGTTTTGGTGAATGGAATGACACGCGATTGGTACACGATTCTTCTTTATTTCCATCACACACTAAAAACGCTGACGCTAAGGCAATCTACAGAGCACCGCGGTACCGAAGTTTAACATCACGTGTTTGGGAAATCGCCCATGACGGAAGCGTTGAAACTAAACTGCTTAACAAAATAATACGACTTATAACATAAAAACTACACACAACCGAAGGATGACACGGGCCGAGCAGAATTTAATAGGCTTTATTTTTTTATTTTCCATACTTGAAATCGGTAGATGTATTTTGTATGGAGAAATATGTCAATCATACTAAAATATTGAGCTCAGTTGGAAAGTACTCGTATCTATAAATTCATACAACCAGGGCTACAACACAATAAATACATTCCAACGGTCCGTGTTTTTAGGTAATAGCACGCTGTATGTACGTAATGATCATGTACAAACACGTAGCATGTACAATTGTACATAGTGTACGTACCGTCAGAGCCGGGCGGCAGCGGCAGCAGCGGGTGTGCGGAGAGGCTCTGGTTGAGCGGAGGCGCCACGCTGCTCACCGAGCGCGACGCGCGGAACGAACCCGACCTGCGACATCGGGCAGAGGATGGTGACACGCGCCACTACCCGCACAACACAACTCTGGCGAACCTACCCACCCAATAACCTAACCTGATGAACCTACCCACCCGATATCCTAGCCTGATGAACCTACCCCCTACCCAATCACCTAACCTGATGACCCTACCGACCCAATATCATAGTCTGATGAACCTACCCACCCGATAATCTAGTCTGATGAACCTATCCACTTGATAATCTAGTCTGATGAACCTATCCACTTGATAATCTAGTCTGATGAACCTATCCACTTGATAATCAAGTCTGTTGAACCTATCCACTTGATAATCTAGTCTGATGAACCTACCCACCTAATAACCTAACCTGATGAACCTACCCACCCGATAATCTAGTCTGATGAACCTATCCACTTGATAATCAAGTCTGTTGAACCTATCCACTTGATAATCTAGTCTGATGAACCTACCCACCCAATAACCTAACCTGATGAACCTACCCACCCGATAATCTAGTCTGATGAACCTATCCACTTGATAATCAAGTCTGTTGAACCTATCCACTTGATAATCTAGTCTGATGAACCTATCCACTTGATAATCAAGTCTGTTGAACCTATCCACTTGATAATCTAGTCTGATGAACCTATCCACTTGATAATCAAGTCTGTTGAACCTATCCACTTGATAATCTAGTCTGATGAACCTATCCACTTGATAATCAAGTCTGTTGAACCTATCCACTTGATAATCTAGTCTGATGAACCTATCCACTTGATAATCTAGTCTGATGAACCTACCCACCCAATAATCTAGTTTGATGAATCTACCCACCCAATAACCTAACCTGATGAACCTACCCACCCGATAATCTAGTCTGATGAACCTACCCACCCGATAACCTAGTCTGATGAACCTATCCACTTGATAATCAAGTCTGTTGAACCTATCCACTTGATAATCTAGTCTGATGAACCTATCCACTTGATAATCTAGTCTGATAAACCTAGCCACCCGATAACCTAACCTGATGAACCTACCCAATAATTTAGCCTGATGAATTAAAAGAAAGCCCTGAGTAATTTATTCTTGGGTCACCCCAGTATAAAGAACCGTAGATCTAACGCCTACTCCATCCGCGAGTTATCCCATCCAACTCACGGAACCCTGACTGACTTTATGTTTACTTTACCCACCCAAAATATGGAAACCCGACTAACCAATACTAATAGTGACTCCCTCGCAAATTAAGCTGCTATGTAAAAAATCACATTCCTCTTCTGCATTTAATCCTTACCGAATTCCTAATGTCATCAGCATACATTGGACTTCTGTACTTGCTAAAGCTACAGTACATTATTTCCTACATCTTATCCCAAGAAGAAAGTGGACTGTTAAAAGTCTCTAGTCTTTATTTATCATCCCAAAACGCCGTATTTTTTCGAGTCATGTATGGAGTAATGAAAGATATCAATTGCACAAAATTGAATTTATTTTCATTTTATTCTTAAAAGAAGGAAAGAGATTAAGTAGACTTTGATAATCTTTAAAAAATGTAAACCTTTCTAATGACGATATCTTTAATTTAGTCTCAGATAGCAACCCCCAAAAATAAAACATGATCAGTTTATTAGTGAAAGTGGTAGGCCACCAGCTTTTGGTTTCGCAACAGTGGGCCGCCCGATGTTGTGGGCCTGCGTTCTCAACTACTTAGAACAAGGCTAAACGTCTACGGATGGGTGTGAAGTGCAATAGTAAACGTGCACTTCTGTGAGGGATACAGCAACGAAATTACAATGACACAACCGCGCCCTACGACTTGTAAAATGTTGACAGCAAGGAGGTATGCCACAAAAGCAGTCAGCATTAAAAACTTTACAATTGACTCAGCAGATTTTGTTTGAATAAAGCTGAGAGATTTTTGGAGCGTTTCCGTTCCAATTTTAGCTGTTTGTTTCCTGATGAATTCGCAATAACAAGAAGAAACTTATAACAAATCGGAGCGCAGACCCACAAGTGTGAACAAAAATCCCTAAAAATAATTCGAAAACACCATCCTCCGACCGATAGCCACGATTGCAACGTACTCTATGTATTTATCTTGGAAGAAGCGAAATATCAACTCTTACAGCGCATGCTCGAATGCTAATCACCATCGATTATATAAAAACTATCGAAGCCTTTCTTGTTCTAACAGATCTCGTCTTTATATTAGTCGTTTTTAGGGACTCTTTTACTTTACCATGCAAAACCTCATTAGATCGCTCGTATGTTCTCACACACGCCCACAAGACAAAACCAAAAGCTAGTGTTTCCCAGCCCATGCTATCCACTCACCTTCGAGTTTATAAAATCTCATATCTTTACTATCCCTTGTTAGACACACCTATGTACCCTAAAGTTCGATTATTCTATATCTAGATTTACATCTATAAGCAGTGTGTAGCTACACCTAGGTAAGTATAAAAGCTGACTATGGCGGCTGAAGCTCTCATAAAGTATATTTTACATGCAATTTGACACAACATAAAGGAATGTAACCTTTATTTTGCGTCGAACTAAACTCTGTTCTAATTCATAACATGGCTAAGCTTTGCAAGTGGAGTTAGAACAACATTTACCTTTGGAATGTTTGACGTTTCACGTAGTTGTCTCGTACGAACTCTACGATTTGCTTCTGCGTTTTACCGCTATACCTGTAAAGATCATTTTGGATTGTATATTTTCATTGATGAATGTAGTTTGTTCAAGAACCCTGCACCTAACACTGCCAGTGGCCTGAACACGAACCACTATCGTCAAATTGCCAAAACTGACACTTTTACTACGTTGTCAAGTGGTTCATGCTAACCCCCCTGGAACTGTAATACCCAGACTAACATGACCCAAGAGCGTTTACCAACAGAAATGATACCCGTTTCCCAGCATTAAAAAGGAAGTAGCTAGTCTAACTTTTTAACGCTTTATGGGCAACTAGCCGACCCGTGACATACACTGTCCTGTCAAATTTCAATAATCGAATAGAAAAGACTGAATGTTTTTAGTCTGTGATGTCAGATTTGTTGCATACCAGCGCACTAAATTCATCCTTCGAATTTTGGTGATGTTTTTTTATATTTTAAAGAAGTCTATGTTTTATTCGGGCATTATATCTACATCAACAGAAAATTTAAACTTAATCCGTTTTGTCGTTGAGGCCTGATTGAGACACAAACATACCTTCAAACTCACAAACTTTCACATTTCTAATATTATAAGGATAATATTACGTTTATGTAAATCTATGGACTCACCTAAACGAAGAGCCCCTGGATATGACCCTAGTCTTGTGCCTCGTCGGCCGCGGCACGCTCGTACATCGAAAGAAGCCGTGGTTCTCCACACATTTCTTCCAAAAGTTCTTGCATTCGTTGCGTCCTTCGAAGAAGAATTCCACCACATCTCTGTAGTAG
Organism: Hydriomena furcata; assembly: GCA_912999785.1. NCBI lineage: Eukaryota > Metazoa > Arthropoda > Insecta > Lepidoptera > Geometridae > Hydriomena > Hydriomena furcata. The sequence goes on from OU538826.1 coordinate 3,595,599, forward strand.
CCCTGTTGAGAAAAAGCCGTTTATTATGCAACTTATTTTTAAAAGAATAATAAATAGGATCACGACTGTAATCCCCAAGTTCGGTAGACAGATGTCAGACGCTTAGATCCTTTGAAGATGTCTAGTGGGGGTAATCAGAGGCACGTCCAAACATTATATTGGCACATACCCACATTTTGCAGCAGTTAGCATTCCATACGTGACAGGTTGTCTCCTCACGATGTTTTCCTTCACCGTTTTGAGCATGTGTTTTTGATGCGCATATAATTTTTTCGAACAGAAAAATCCATTGATGCACGCCGGAATTCGAACCCACGACCTTCAGATTTAATGTCGAGGTACCACCCACTCGGCCAACACGGCTTATTTTAAAAAGAATTTGGCATTTTAAGTATTATGTTCTTCCAACTCTTATTTCTTAACTTGAACCTTCCTTTTTTGTTGAGTTTCTACATTAAATGAGCACAACTTTATTACCTAATGTTCTATAGTGAAGCTCTGCGAAGCTTGAGTTTAGACTAAAACCAAAATGTATCTTACATATCCCTCCGGATGCAGTTTGATAAGAAACTTCTTCCTCTTGAAGGATATTTTCCTGATCTTCGCCCAGCTGAACGTATTAATCTTTGTGTAGTTCTGAAACACGACGATGCCCATGTGCGCTACAGCCAGGTTTAGGGTAACTCCTTCGTGGTCCTTTGCTGGATGTATCTTTACACCTGCAAGTGAGAATGTATGTTACGACACAGCTGTACCATTATACCTCTTTTTTAGGGTTCCGTACCCAAAAGGTAAAAACGGGACCCTATTACTAAGACTCCGCTGTTCGTCTGTCTGTATGGCTGTCCGTCTGTCTGTCACAAGGCTGTATCTCATGAACGATAGCTTAGACAGTTGAAATTTTCACAGATGATGTATTTCTGTTGCCGTTATAACAACAAATACTAAAAACAAAATAAAATAAATATTTAAGCGCATACAGCAAACGTGATTTTTTTGCCGTTTCTTATAGACAATGTTACAGAACCCTTAGTGCGCGAGTCCGACTCGCACTTGGCCGGTTTTGTTTGTTTGTTTTTTTAGAACGAGAATGAGTTTTTTGATCATATGTGTCAATTCTTGTAAATACCCTTGTAGAATCTTTGTAGTGTCCGTGAACGATTCCAATGACTGGTTTGAAGTCAGCGAACGAAGATAATGAAAGAACCAATGTGGTGATTTTTGATGATGTACAATATACACTTTACGAGTGCTATGCAGAATGTAAGCGAACATTATTAATCTTAATAGCACCAGGCGGTAAATTGTTGCAAAACTGTGTGCGCGTCAATTCTCGAGTGACGAGATTTCTGAACTCTTCTCTTTGAACGTTTAAGCTTGTTGTGTAAGTTGAACTCATTGCCACTTTTATGAATGGAGCTCTTAGCTACAATGAGCACAATCCTGAATGTATATGAATGAGTAATGGTGGGCGGACGGAAAGGGAGCAATCCATTTCGCTCAATCCACAGTAATTTATTACTTCGGGCATTCGTAATCTTTGAACTTTTAGCTTTGCGGAGAATTCAAAAGATTTAAATCACTTTTAAATGTCATGACATGAAAACAAATTCGGAGGGGGCTTTCATTCAACCTTTCTCATCCCACTGCTGGGCGTGGGCATCGCTTCGCTTGTGCCATTTGCCACTATTATGCGTCAATTTAATCCATGTACGAACTATGGTTTTACGATGTCGTCGACCCATTACGTCATAGTCGCTTTCATTATACAACAAAAAAAATAGTCCGATGTCTGTAAGAACAGCTGCGCATTGGTAAAGGATGTATAACATTACTAGCATACCCGCGACAAACGTTGTGTCCTGTCCAAATTTCAATAATCGCATAGAGTAACACACGTTGCTATGACGACTGATGTCAACACGAATGTCAGATTGTTTGCATACCAGCGCCATCTATACTAAAATCATCCCTTATGCGTTTTTTTATGATTTTGGGTATGTTTTTCGTATTTTAAAGTAGTCTATGTTTTATTCGGGCACATATAAAGCAAATTTCATCTTAATCCGTTTTGCCGTTTAGGCATGATTGAGGCACAAACATACAAACAAACTCACAAACTTTCGCATTTATAATATTATTAGGATTGTAGTCTAAGCCAACAAATTGGACTCTTGACAAAAGAATTGTTGTCATTCTAGAAAAAAAAAAAATATAGATAACTTTGACTGTAATAATGTAATCTTCAAATATGGTAGTCATTTTTGAAACACGAAAAAAAAACATAGCAAGCATAAAAGCTTTCATGTGACATCAAAATGATCTAAATTCTAATACAATTAAATAACTCACCATACAATTCGCACCTCCTCGCCGTTTCCAATAAATTCAAATCAGCTTCAGCGGGGCTTTGACCTCTGCAACGAGAGCATTATATTACTTGTCTCGTCATTTCAATTCCCGAGCGACGTGATTGCCGTAGGAGTTACAGTCGCGAGGGAATGTTATGCTAGGCTAGAGCATGGTTTCTCAAACTGGGGTACGTCGTCAGTACCACTTGGGGTAGGCGTACCACTGGGGGTACGCCATTGATTCATAAAGGGTACGCGATAAAAATAACTAAATGACGACCGTTTAGCATTAACGATGATTTACTTGTATGATATTTTGTTTTTGCTTAGCTATAGGCAGTATTTTAGGCAGCAGTCTTGAAAATCTAAAAGGGGTACGTGGAACAATTTGAGAAACCCTGCTAGAGCGACAGTAAAACCGGGTCCTCACGAGCGAGTGGCAACTGTAACCGTAACTGTAACCGACGAGGGTTCTTGTGGAGTTTCTTCACAATAAGCCTAGTTACGAGTATAAAAAGATCCAAAATAATATTTCCACGTAATACGAACGTATTGAGGTTAAATTATTTGTGTTAGAATGTGGTTCGTGCTTTCAGCCGATTATTTTCATTACGAACGTCATAATCGATCGTGCTCTATAATCACAACACTAAATGCGGTACAAATAAACAAGCCAATAAGTAGCTCACTGCACTGAGAGATCGTCAAAGAATTTCCCCCTACGAAGATAAGTTATATAACTCACATGTGTTTCTTATGATTCTCCATGATGCGTCGCTCTGACTCCATATCCTGGCCGGGAAAGAACTTATACCCGCTGAGGTACGAGTGGTCAGGGTAGTCTTCCGGCACGAAATCTCCGCACTCCGCTGAAATAAATGTACAACTTTAAAAGAACTGGCATGAAAATCCTGCAGCCGTGTGCCATCTACTGAAAGAACTAATCGATATGTTTAGGTAACAGTTACATAATATATATATATTATCCCAACATTAAATATTTACAACAGTAAAATATTTTCAGCATCGCATCGCCCTCCAACGGCAGTGATTTTCTATAAAACTTTAAGGTCTCACCAGGAATAGAAATCAAACTAAAAACTGTTTTATTCATACAAAAAACGCATCTTGAGAAGTTCCAAAGTGCTTGTGAAGAAAAGGGTAGCGAGCTATTACCATTTTAGGTTGGATTTATGTAAGACTAGCGACCCGCCCCGGCTTCGCACGGGTAGCATGTTATTATACATATAAACCTTCCTCCTGAATCACTCTATCTATTAAAAAAAACCGCATCAAAATCCGTTGTGTAGTTTTAAAGATATAAGCAAATATACATACATACATATTACATACAGACGCGGGAAGCGGAAAGCGACTTTGCTTTATACTATGTAGTGAAGTGCTTACATAAATCCAACCTACAGTCAATTCATTTGGTTTTTCTGAAGCGGCCCGTATCCCAAACGCTATAATATCAGTGTAATAGAATAGTTCATTTTGTATTGTTAGTTTAACTGTATATACAATACATACATGAGTGTGTTCTGTTTTTACAAGTTTTTATTTAACTTCACCTGATGTGGTTCTGGGTTAATAACAACTTCGGAGACAATGCCACAATATGATGACAGTATAAACTGATCAGATGATGAAATTTCTCCCTTTAACGAAACTCTCAGGAAAAATAGTCAGTACAAACTTTACATACTTATCAAATTCTGATAACAATGCAGTATTAATGTGACAGCGAGCTGTTCTGATCTTCACCAAAACCACCCAAAGTGTTTGATTTGTCTTGACGAGCACTATAGCCAAATGATTTTATTATAGCTTGTTTTGAAAGATACATACGTGCAAACAACAATACAGGCTTAAAGTATATTCTGCATGACTTAAAAGATACTGAACTCAAAACTCACCTTGTACTATGTAGCTGGCCATCAGGGCAGCAGTATTCTCGTTGCACTGTATGCATCCCTGCATAAGATCCCGCTTTACTTGGAGACAGAACAGATATCGCGTGAACTCCTCCTCGAGCCGCGCAGGATCTGGAGTGTAGAACTTGACGCAGAAGCGAAGTGTAGGTTCAAGCATGGACAAACCCAGTTGTCGACACATAGGCTTCTCTACGTCCAGCCAATACTGTGAAAAACAGAAAAATATATATTCTCAGTTACTCGCGTAATCTTGACCCCACCCCATTTCTGTGTAGTAACGTAGTCTCTAAAATATCATACATGACCCAGATCTATAATAAATATCTGCCAAAACTTCTCCCGCAGCTAGAATTGAAACAGCAATTCTTGCAGTAGCCTTCGTGATCGATAAACTCAAAACCGCGATGTAATGTCGCATTAAGCCCTGGACCAGACGAACCTTATCAAAAGCTAATTGAATAAGCTGCAATTTATTCTGAACATACCACACAAAGTACGAATTAATACAGGTACTCGAATCTCGTTTAGAAGCCAAGCTAGAGTACAATTGCATTATCCAACAAAGCAACAAACAACAGAGTGGCAGCACGGGTAAATTTGCATTATCCAATTATGAGTGCAATACGCCATCGTATGGTTTCCATGTAAGTGGCACTTGTACTTCGTAATGAGTTTTGCGTCGACTAAAACTGAATAATGCAGAGCTAGCTCTGATCGAGTTAGGCTATGGTTTTGAAGGCTTTGTCCTTCACGAAGCACTGTTGGAAACTGTATATTATGTCTACCAGAATCTCATTGCAATCAAATCAAATAGGGTAATAAAAAATTGTATTAGGCAACTTAATGACGTCATGATACTAGGGAAAATGTTGGGATACAATTGAGATAAAAAAAAAAAAAATTGATGAACTATGTTTTTTTATGAATATATTTATACGTACGTAGTTTTAAAGTGTTAAAAAAAATACACTTTTACAAATAAATATACATTTTTCGAATATACAAAAGCATGCATGGTCGGAGTTCAAAACCTCGGATCGAAAGGTTAATGTTCTACACACTATGCAATCTGGGCTTTACGAGGAATACTACGCTAAAGATAACTGAAACTCAGCAGACAATAAATAACTTCACTCGTAATTCATCTGTGTTGCGATCTTTTCTTATTTTCTTTCCTCCATTTTATCACTATCTCTGACCAACTGACATAATATTAAAATTGATCTAACCTACATTTCCTTATCTTTCTGTTCGTTTATGCTACAGAGAGGAATTTTCTTACATGGTGTATCAATTTATGAGGGTCGTGAACAAATAAAACCGGCCAAGTGCGAATCTATAAAAAATGGCAAAAAAATCACGTTTGCCACGTTGAGCCCCATTTAAATATTTATTTTATTCTGTTTATATTATGGTATTTGTTGTTATAGCAACAGAAAAACATAATCTGTGAAAATTTCAACTGTCTAGCTATCACGGTTCGTGAGATATAGCCTTGTGACAGACAGACGGACAATAGGGTCCCGTTTTTACCCTTTGGGTACGGAACCCTAAAAAATACCTAAGCATAAATGAATTATCAGCAGGAGAGGAGCCTTTCTGCTGGTATACCCCGAATGCATTTATAATGGTATTTTTCAACACACGCTCTTTTTAAAAACTTATTTTCATTTGTACATTGTCATACGCGAGTTCATTCGTCCCTGGACAATTTCGTGTACGGTGAACTGCCATTTATCACAAAATCGGTGATCACGGACACTTACAACTAATCAAAAATCCTAGCAAATACCTTCGTGCCGTTCGTGTCAACGTATTCGAGGCCGAAGTAGTCCGCCTCCAACAAATGCAGTTGCCGGCACACCTGGTCAAACAGCACCCGTCCCAAGGCTTTTGACTGCAACAATATAAACATAGTCAATATAATAACCGCCTTAAAATACACAAGAACAAATACAGACTGCGACATGTTAAGAAAAATCTATAAGAAACAAGCTGACCTGGCGAACTTCGTGTCGCTTTAGAATTAACAAAGTTCCCATCCCCATCCCAGTCCCCATTCTTATAGATAGAACACTTTCGAATCTACATCTGGATGAGGAACATATTTCACAAAGTTTATATTGCAGCGGAGAAAAGTTAAGGGTTTTTAAGCAAAGGCACGCGCTCAGCTCGTATCTGTGAGCGTGGGTTTCCCCCAAGGGACCAGAATTTCTGAGGCAGAATTTAAATGGATGTAACGGCACTGAACAGCTCTTGTATAAAATACACTATACAAAAACTGAAACAGTTTCTGAGAACTTAAAAACTTGGGGTATCATACGTTTTAATAATGATGTATTGCTATGTGAAAGTATAATTAATGGATTGCTTTGCTGGTTTTCTTTTTTCATATTATTTGGATCTTTTGGTCATGTTACGAGTAAGTTAAGCTTCTGTACATCCTACCAACATAATAAAATAAATAAAATTGAAATACTCTACTTGTTGAAACAAGCACTTTGAAGTTCTTATTGTGTCTCCTGTTACGAGTATGAGAGTAATTATTTTACTCAAAAATCAGGCTCCAAGGTCTTCGTGTAATGATTTCTTACTTATATCCTTTTCTTTAGGAATTTTAAACTAGAAACTGCCCAAAAATCTAGGCTTGTGATCAACACCTTAGTTTAGAGCGTGAATAATTTCATCTTTAGAAGCTACGACTGTCAAATTACTTGACTTTACTTTAGGTATACCTATAAAGCTTAAATACGCTACGAGTAACATTGAGTGTGCCTAATACTTAGTATTATAATCGACCTTGCAACGGTAGGGCTGGATTCTGTCATGGTCCTGAACGCTAGAATTGATTGAACAGCAAGAGAAAACTAAATATAAACGCAAAATACGCACGGCTCGTTTAACAACAACAGAGTATGCGAACCGAACGCTTAGCCAGCGATATATAAGAGTAAAATCGTTAGTCGCCACTATAAATCCGAGTATAGCCTGGATCACACGTAGTGTAGGATTAATGTTTGCTCTATTGACTATATCCTGCAGCAGCTGCAGCCTAGCTGCTAGGGATACTAGATTATACAAGTTTATAATGGGAGCCCAAATATAAATATAATAGACGCGTATCTTCATCGACCCCGGTCGCGGCTGCTCGCTCTTCATAAGGCAGCCATTAAACCTGATGGCTTGCAACCTGGGGGTTTAAAAACGAACACTTTGTAGGTAGTTTGTTCATAATGAAGACTACAGAGTAGAAACCTACAAAAGTGTTAGTTGGGCTTCTGAGTTTAGAAGATATTCGTAGGTGTCATAGATCATTACAAAGTTAGAAACACCTTTCCACACCGTTATGTAACGTTGAATTATGTTGTTAGTGGGCAAGACACATTGTTTTGTATTTTCTTCATGTCAGCCTTCACAACAATCATCTAAGCAATCCATCAAGGAAGCGATGTGCCCCCAGCATAAAGCATCCGAGACAGTTAGTCCACGTCCAATCACACTAAACCTTCGGAAATTCTGGGCTAATCTTCGACCTAGCGAGCGAAAAGTTGAAAAGTGATTATATAACAATTTAGAAGCCAGCAATCAAAAGCAGCAATCCATCAAGTAAAAATTTGCTAATCGTTTTCAAAAATTGGAGGAGTATCTCAAGTCGATGGCAATATGTATTTTATTACGTAAACCGATTTACAGCTTACGATTAATGCCAGTCAGACTAGGCTCTATTGTAGTTATGTGATGTGATGCTTTACTGTGATGGCTAAATAGAATGTTAGTGTTCATCATAAAATATTGCCGCATCAAACATCAAACCATCAAAAACACTTAGCTTATCTGCGCTCTGACCTCACGTGATTGTCCGAACAACGAGACTAGAAATTGCGAGTGATGCTCCGTTTCATGTATCTAATCGATAAAACAAGCACTATGTATTCTTACATGACAAAATGCATCTCTGTTAACATTTACAGGATAGCTAAAATGATTCAGAGAACGAGGAAGTTGCGTTTATTTTTGTGAATGAATCACGTCTGGTATTTACATAGTTAGAAAATCAAAATCGGACTACGTAAGCATGACCGCATTTATACTAACAGCTAGTAATTGACAGCCATTCGCAGATTTCAACTTTGTACCCAGATTTAAGTTTCGCTCTTCTATGACTGTGCACATAATTCGTCGTAATTCACTGTTTTAGCATATTTAAAAAATACTCCTTATATTTCCTACTCGGAGATGATTGATTAACAGCAATCCATCTTTGTATTTGTAGTCTTCGCATAATTTATGCAAGACTCAGTAAGTCGGTGGAATGGAAACCCCATTTGTTTTGCCGCTATTTTTGGAAGTGATAATATACTTGATGAAGTGATAATATATTTCTAACAAGTCATATATGCGAATAGTCTTAAAATACACTATGAATCAGATTGACTAAACATATGAACAAGCAAAGATTTGAATTAACATCGATAACTAAATAAAATCCCACACACAAATGGAAGAACTAAATAAAAGGGGAACTAAATAGGAAGGTAATTATTGTATCGGTCTAAATCACAGTCGATGCTCCAACTGCAAATGTAAATCCGTTCCTGAGAAAAGGCTCTTTACACACAGACAGTCACACAGTACAGACGAATAACATAGCAATCTTACAAGGATCAGAGGGTTCCGTTATTGTGTTTTGAGGTACGAAACCTTAAACAAAACACAGCTAAAAGCTATACCCCAATAATATTAGTAGGCAAATATCGACAACGTACTGAATGGAATCCCACACATCCCTAGTACAAGAAGGGGGATTATAAATATCTTTGGAGGCAAATTGGATTACCGTACTCGGGAGTTTATCTTCCGATGAAAGGATTGTTGTACGTGATAGGAATTTAAATGGCTATCGCAAGTGGATAGTGCAGTTTTAGTGACTTGGCGGAACTATTAGCAGAGGCACTAGGCTGAGTGCTTTTGTTCAGTGCTCTCGTGTTAAACGCACCAACATCAAAATGTCTTATATCCGCACTCCGAACTCTTATGGAAATCCATTTGAATGACTAAAAACATGTTTCCTTCAGTTATCACAGAAACTGCTTCATCTTTACATAGTTACTTTTACCTATTCTGTGCATTAATGCTTCGAATGTAAAACAGCGAACTTTTTACGAGCATAAAGAGTTCCATAAGGAAAGAATCTGATTACACTGTATAGTTATTGGCAGCCTTAGGGCTATTTTTGTAAGATCATAAAGAAACCCGCCTTGTGTTGTCAGTTACTGAAGCCTTGAAAACTGAAATCGATCTCAAGTTAGCCTACTGCGTAGTTTCCACAGCGAATGTAAATGGTTATTCAATTACTTGTTTAATAACAGTGCAGTGTACTTTCTGTGTAGCGTATACATACATAAATTACACGGTTCGGATGATTTTTCCGACTAACATTTAAATGCAACATATAATGGACTAAAAGCTTTTAGAACAAAGCATTAAAAAACATATATTGTAAATGCAACCGTTAGAAGTACCAGGCTATCATAATAAGCTGTTATTAAAATGTGTTTCATAACGTTTTTGTTCTAGAAGAAAACCTTAATTCAATTGGAGTGTTGGCCTAGTGGGAGGTACCTCGACTTTCAATATGAAGGTCGTGGGTTCAAATCTCGGCGTGCATCAACGATTTTTCTGTTCGAAAAAAATAATATGCGCATCAAAAACACGTGCTTACAGCGGTGAAGGAAAACATCGTGAGGAAACCAGTATTCTTAAGCGGCGATGGGTTTGCAACCTGTCACGTATGGAATGCTAGCTACTGTAAAATGTGGGCATGTGCCAAATATAATGTTTGGACGTGCCTCTGACTATCCCCACATCTTCAAAGGATCTAAGCTTCTGGAGATCTGAGAGGATATCTACCGTACTTGGGGATTAAAGTCGTGATCCTATTTATTTTATTTTATTTTTCAATTAGAGATTACCTAATAAGAAAGCTCAGGAGAAGAACTCCCACTTTCCATACAGTCGGAATGACGAGTTTCAAAACTTAGAATTTAGCAATAATTTATACAGTTTATACAGCTAAATAATATAAGAGGCACTTCGTTTTAAAAATAGACGTGGCCAAATTAATCTTATTCTGGCTTAGCAAATCATCGGAATCATAGATTTTGATGAGCTTGACCACAAAATATAATATGGGCCGAATTTATTGGCCGGTTTATTGTCTTGACAATATTTTTGTGTTACGACGTAGGTTTGATAAAACATTCTCGTAAACTTGTAGTATAGCTATAGATCTACTCAAAGTCCAAAGGTATTATTATATTTCAATAAAATCACAAGGATCACTATTGAAACGTCTTAGGAACTAGCTGAAGCTTCGCTTGTTATTCGCAACCAAGCCTAGAAGGATCAGGTATGAGAAAATGAAATATACAAAAGTCATGATCATCCAACGATATTTTCTTTAGATGTATTAAAACTCAGCTAATAACACAACTTGACATTTATTAATTCTAAAGCGGTACGAAGCTCGCCGGGTCAGACAGTAATTAATAAAATGTAATTTACGCCATACAATCAAAAGCTTGTTAAAATAATATAAAAATTAATTAAAATATTATAAATGCGAAAGTTTGTGTGTGTGTGTGTGTGTGTTTGTTACTCTTTCAGGCAAAATATACTGAACGGATTAAAATGAAACTTTACAGTAATATAGCTTAAACATCAGTAACACATAAGCCACTTTTTATCCAGGTACCTGTCGAAGCCGGGGCGAGCAGCTAGTATTTTGATAAATTTAGTTCCACCCAAGACGAAGCGATAAAATAAATAAGATATCTCCATTTTGGTTGTGGAGAGTGAAGTAAAGCGAAATAAAGTCAAACGGCCAAATTGAGCTCGTGCTGCCTGACGTAAAACGGGGATTTCCTACATTATGGATCCGGGACAAGTTGTCCGTAATGAAACGTAATTTCCTAGAATCAGCTACAGAAAACACCCTGGCTTTTAAACTTTTAGTTAGAGTAAGCATTACGTTCAGTATATTAGCTAGAAGCAAATGTTGCCATTATTTTATAAGAAAATAGGTTCTGCGAGGCTTTTCTTTTGGAAAACCAGTAACAAAAGAGAGAAATAAACAAATGTGATTAACGCTGCATTGGCCTGCACTGGCCTGGCAACTGGATCAGAGCCAAAAAATATTTTTATTCAGGCATTATAATAAACATAATAATAAACCTTTATTGTTTCCTTAACTAACTAACTAACTAATATAATGCAATCTAATCTAAATAAAAATATAGGTAAGCATAATATAATATAAAATAGTATTAAGTTTCGGCGTTAGCAAAAGCCCCTTTCGGGTAAAGGCCTCCTCCATGCTGTCCTTTCCTTTGCTTTCTCAATCCAGTTCGTTCCTGCTGTTTTTCTTATCTCGTCCGCCCAGCGCTCTTGCGGGCGGCCTCTTGCTCTCTTTCCGACTCCGGCCGGACCATGTCGTCTACGTGTCCACCTTTCTTCTTTTAGACGTGCTACGTGGCCTGCCCACTTCCACTTGAGTCTTTGTGTGTACTTCAGAGCGTCTAAGACGTTGGTTTTATTTCGTACTAGCTGACCCTTGCCCGCTTCGCTGTGCGTAAGACATTTCTAATACCATCGTTGACATTTTTGTAGACGTTTTTAAGGTGTACAATACTGTAGTACATTATTTTGATATATCTCGTGGGGTTCAGCCAGCATTTGCAATGTAAGCGCAAAAAAATGTGTTTATTTACGACATCACATTAGAAACCTCTAAAATTATCAGTGTTTCTCTACTATATTATGCATGTATTATACATATAAACCTTCCTCTTGAATCACTCTATTTATTAAAAAAAACCGCATCAAAATCCGTTGTGTAGTTTTAAAGATATAAGCAAACATACATACATACATACATATTACATACAGACGCGGGAAGCGGAAAGCGACTTTGCTTTATACTATGTAGTGATTGTCTCACTTGTTTGTTTGTCCTTCAGTTTGATGTTCATTATGCTTCTTTCCATTGCTCGCTATGTTGTTTGTATTTTATGTCTTGTATTTTCATTGAAAGTCCATGTCTGCGCACCATAGGAAAGGCATGGAAGCAAACTTGAGTCCATTACGATCTTTTTCAGTTTGAGAGGTAGCTTTGACTTTAGTATTTCTTTTTGGCTCCAGAATTTGTTCCACGTCATCTGTATTCTTCTTTCAGGCATTATATTCGTGTAATTAATTAGCTTGTGCTAGTACGTAAACGGTAATGATATGGACACTGTGTGATATTTTAAGTTGAAGAAGCGCCAATAGTTTACTAGGCAGTGATGATGATAAAGAAGCAGTAAAACAGAATAATTTAACCCAGTGGCCCTATTCTTAAAGTAACAAATTAGGGCAACCCGTTTTATTTTCGCTATGTTTATTTACGGGCACGGGAGGCTCTTGCGCTGACGTCACGATCAAGCTTGTCATTGAAAACAGACCTTTATAGCGCAACACTTAAAGGTTAACAGGAGAATTTATGTTGAAACGCGAAGAAGGAAAATCGTCGTCTCTATACTTTATTAGTTGGCCGTGGCAAATTGATAATTTTCAAGAATTTATTACAGAGCATATTAAAGAGTGATTTGTTTTATGATACAGAATTTTGAGCACAAACTGTGCCTTAAAAGTATCTACTTAAACTCTCAAGCTTGCTCGTGTATTTAAGGGCGTTAAAATTCAAAGAGAATGTAAAATGTACAAGGGTGCATATGACAGGATTTTACTCAAACACACGACACTTACCACGAGTAACTTCGTTTTAAATTTTTATCTTAGAGATTGAACACAGGTAATGTTTTCTTCTTAACGAATTTTAGATGGATAGAGCAAGATGCATGCTCATCTACCAGCAAGATGGTCCGGTATCCGTACATAGGTCAAACTGGAACAAAATAGAGGCGATTGGCCTCTGCCTAGCCAAATGATAAAGGTTGAACATGATGATGATGATGATAATAAGAGTGAGGTAAACAAACTCGAGTAGCTAGCGCAAATGCTCCAATGCTCTTAGGAATTCGAATTAACTTAGGGAATTGGTGGATTTTATGTTCAAATAGATTGGCTGGGATAACCAAGAAAATCTATAAATACATTTTAATGCAGCAAATAAAATAAAATATAATTATCGAACCAGCGGTATTCGAAACCTATTCGCGGAATTTGCATAGAATCGATAATGCTATGGTGATACGAAAATATTGTACAAATGAATAATATATATATTTTTTGTTTTGACATTTCACATATCGCCATCTAGCTCCAAACTAAGCAAAGTTTGTACTATGGGAACCAAATAACTGATAGAATACTTATATACTGTTTTTGTAAATACTAACAACCAGACACAGAACAAACATCTATGTTCATCACACAAATGTTTATCCTGGGTGGGAATCGAACCCACAGCCTACAGCGCAGAAGGCAGAGCTACTACCAACTGAGCTGTGAGGCCAGTCATAATAGTCAATAATAACAGTTACATAACTTTTGCTTAACGCCACACTAGGATTCCCTTTGGCGTGGGTTTAGAAACTACGAATACCATGGTTCAACAACACCCAGACCCGGAACAATTATTTGCAGATTGTGCAAACATTTGTCTCACCGCAAATCTTGCGAGTCGGCCATTCGCCCACCTTGCTACCGAATCCATATAATATATTTTTGAGCAGTTAAGATGGAAAAATACTGTACTGTATTTACCAAGATGAAAGAAACATCAGAGTCATTGGAATCGACATGAATTTAATTTTCTTAGAAATACTTCAGCTTATGATATACTCCGGCTGAAAACCAGCGTCGCACCGCGCTTCGCCTACTCCCTAGTTTCGGTACTGTGCGGCTCAATGCTGAGACGGGGACCTATTTGCCCCCACATGGCACAATCAGCTGCTGATTTTTACCTATTGTTATTAAAGATAAAGATAAAGATAAAGATAAAGATAAAGATAAAGATCATTTATTTGCTTGAACACAATGTAGGTTACACAGATGATAATAAATAATATTTTAGATTCAATTATGTTCTACTAAAATTAGCATGCAAATGTTATAGTAAGATAAAGACAATATTATATTATAATTCATGTCAAAAAAATAAAAAGTAATAATAGTAACAGGCTCAATAGAAATATGGTAATGTCAAAATTTATCTGTCATAAAATCGTTAATATTATAATAGCATTTGTTGATTAATAATAGTTTGAGTTTAGTTCTAAATATATTATCGTCAAGATCTTTTAATGATTTAGGTATTTTGTTGTAGATTTTACGTGTCATATAGACTACACTGTTTTGTAGGAAAGCTGTTTTAGTTTTAGGCATTTGGAGTTTACTGCTATCACGTCTATTTCGCACTACAAAATCAGATTTTCGTGGGAAAAGATGGGGATGTTTTCTAACAAATAATGCCATTTCAAATATATATAACGACGGAAGCGTTAGAATCTTGTGCTCAATGAACAAAGGTCTGCAACTGTCGGTAACGTGCAGGTTAAACATCGATCTAATGCATCTTTTTTGTCTAGTAAATATGAAGTCTTTATTAGTAGAGTTAGCCCAGAAAATTATACCAAACCTTAGGATAGACTCTACTGTTCCATAATAAGCTGTAAGTAGTGTTTCTAAGTTAACAATAGAGGATAATTTATAGAGTGCGTAGGTGGAGCTACTTACTCTCTTACTTAGAAGTTCAACATGGGTTTTCCAATTTAATTTGCTGTCTATTTGAATTCCCAGAAATCTTGTTGATTCTACCACGTCTACCTTACTACCATTAAACTGTAGGTCAATTTGATGATCATTTTTAATTCTTTGACTAAAATGCATTATGTTTGTTTTATTTATATTTATTTTCAGATTATTATTGTCAAGCCATTTTATTATTGAATTTATTGAATTATTAATGTCAGAATTATAAGTATTTATGTCATCACATTTTATTGTTATCGTACTATCGTCAGCAAATAAGGTCATTGGTTGATTTACTGACCTGGGTAGGTCGTTTATATAAATAATAAATAGCAAAGGCCCCAGGACACTCCCTTGTGGAACGCCGAACTGGATTACGCGTTCTAAAGAACGAAACGATTTTTCACATTTGGTCTTGGTATCCAGTTTTGCAATCTCGGTTATTTGTCTACGGTCTTTTAGGTACGAGCAGAGAAGTTCAGATACTCTACCTCTCAGTCCATACGCTTCTAATTTGTTAATTAAGATGTCGTGATCAACGCAGTCAAACGCCTGTGTCATATCACAGAACACAGCAGAGACAGGTGTTCTGTTGTCTATTTGGAGCACAATATTTTCGATAAATTCATATATTGCCAAGTTTATCGATTTGTTACGTCGAAACCCTTTTTGTTCATTGCATAATAAATTATGCTTTTCTAAGTAGGAATTTATTTCTTCATATATATATTTTTCAATAATTTTGAGAAAACTGATAGAAGAGCTATTGGTCTGTAACTATTAGTCAACTCTTTGTTGCCTTTTTTAAATAGCGGTTTGACAATAGCAAGTTTAAGATCTTCCGGGAAAGTACCGGTTGAGATTGTTAGGTTTATCAAATAACTGAGATGAGGGCTTATTGTTTCATTGACTGCTTTTATGATTTTAGTAGAGATTTGGTCAAAACCTGTGCTGTTAGAGTTTTTTAATTTTTTTATTATATTTTTTACTTGCTGTGGAACGGATGGTGCTAAGAACATTGATTTAGCATGATGACAAATTTTATCTGTGACGTTTATTCCACGATTGGGAATTGATTCTATTTTATTGATGAAATAATCATTGAATTGATTGGCAATGTCAGTAGGATTAAATAAATATTTATTATTATTATTATTACATTGAATTTTAACTATGGATTCCTTAGGAGTACAAGTTCTATTTTTATTTATTACATCCCAGGTCGCCTTAGATTTATTTTGAGATGTCATTATTTTGTATATGTTTTGTGATCTTTTTGTTTGTGTAATAACTTTTTTAAGTCTTTTCGAAAAATTATTGTAGATATATTTATTTGTTTTATTGGGTTTTGATAGGAATTTCCAATATAAGTTACGTTTTCTTTGGCTACATAATTTTATCCCTCGAGAAATCCATTTTGGTTTACTTACGGTTCTAATAAAGATATTTTTCCTTGGGAAGCATAAATCGTAAAAAAGCTTAAAGTTTTCAATAAAATACGTATAAGCTAAGTTAGAGTCATTAGTATAGTACATGTCTGCGAAGGTTAAACTTTTGATACACATTTTAAATTTTTCAATATTTTCATTACAGAAGTCACGCACTTCTCTATGCCAAGACTTAAGCTTAACAGTACGCACCGGCAGTTTTATGATCTGAGCCGTATGGTCAGAGAGCGCAAATTCCAAGACTTCAGTTTTACAGTGGTTTTTAAAATCATGGGCAATATTGTCAATGCATGTGTTTGAAACCAGACGAGTGGGTTGTTTTAGGGTTAATTTTAAGTTGTATTGTAATAGACTACATTCAAAGTCATCTGTAACATTATTAGTTTTCAACATATCAATATTAAAATCTCCTAATAAGATAGTATTCTGAACATTTAGCTTTCTAGTATAAGTCAAGATTTTATCTAATTTATTAAAAAAAATATTATAGTAATCAATTTTTAGTTTAGGTATTCTATATAAACAAATAACGATTATTTTATATGTCACTAATTCTATAGCACAGCATTCAATTATACCAGATAAGGACATTTTTTTAATTTCAGGTATTTCTTTCCATTCGTGGTTTTTCATTACTAGAATGCATGCACCACCTTTACTTCTATTACTCCTGCTGAAACTTGATGCTAAAGTGTAGTTTTCCAGGTTCAGGTTTTGTTCATTTCCCATCATCATGTTGTGTTCTGTGATACACAGAACGTCAATATCCTTATTACTATCTCTAAGTCTATCTAGATTTACTTGAAGGGCGTCAGCTTTATTTAATAATCCGGCTATGTTTTGGTGCAGGATATGTAAATATTTAGTCTCGAAAAAACGTACTTTGATCTTCATCCGATTTTTGAGGGCTGTCCGTACAATTTTGGTCATTTATAACTTCATATCTAATACTGTCTATGTACATTCCGAGGTTCGAGAACACGTTGCGATATCCGTGATTTCTTATTTTGCCAGTGTAACTGCTGAACATGGAGAAATCATAATCAAGATGCTCATTTGAGTCTAGAATATAGGCGTGTTCATGTGTGGAAACATCTAGATAGAGAAGATTGTTGAAGTTTTCTACTCTCCAGTTATACATATTCATGTCTTGTTTGTATATATACGTCGGTAGGCATATGATGATGTTGGTATGTTTGATTAACTGCAGAGTCTCACGAATGTATGCAATTATCTCAAAATAATTCTGAGTTCGAACGAAGTCTTCTTCTCCGATAAATATCACACAAAAGTCGTCGCTTGTGTAATGTAATAGTTTCGTGTCGATATCTTTTATTAGTTCCTTCGTTTTGCAGTTTGGTTTGAGATAGTGGCACAGATCAAAGTCAGTAAGGCTTTTTTCAGCAATTGATAGCACTTTGTTTCTCTTATTGGTACTTAGTAAACATATTTTGGAGCGCTTTTTGTTAACAGAATCTGTGTTACTCGAAGCAGGGTTTTGTAGTGGTTGGTGTCTTTCCTGTGTTGAGGTGTCTTTCCTGTGTTGAGGTGTCTTTCCTGTGAGAGGTCCTGGTTGTTCTGGTTCAGATAAAGTTATTGTTTGTGTATGTACATCAGATTTCAAAATTGTGTTTGTAGCCATAGTGCAAGTTTGTACTTCTTTGTGAGTGAACTCGACATTCTTTTGCGGCTCTATAGCATCTGTTTGTGTTTGTTTTTGCTTTTTGTTTATGATGGGTGTTTTACGAGACGCAGAAAGTGGTGATTTTGTCTTAAGGGAGCTTGTTCCCAAGTTTTTATACATAGCATTCTTTTTGGCCAGTTCACAATTATTATTTTTTATGTCTCTATTTTCTAGTGAGAGTCGCTCAATTTCGTCATGTGCGCTATTGAGTTGAATTTGCAGATGGTCTATTTTTTGTGTTAGGTTTTGTATTTCTTCACAGCGATTAATATCGGTCATATCGGGTAAGCTATTAGTGCTGCCATCTACCGTGTCGTCTATACTCATGTCAGAGTCATTATGAGTGCTGGTGCTTTCAAGAAGTAGTTGTGTCCTAGCACGCCTCAGTGTGATATTTTTTTGATGGTCCATTTCGTGATCACAACTGCTGTTGGTGTTATTAGCTTTAAAACTTTCTATATTTATAATTTTTGAGCGCAAAAAGACACTGATGCCGCGAAGAATCGATCTCGAGGTCTTCGATTGTCAGTCCGACCTCCCAACTACTGAGCTGTCATAGCTGTTAGGTAGCAGGCGAAAATAAGCATTTATGCTATGAGCAATTAAATAGCGCTAATTACGAATTTGTTGCGGCGCAGCGGAGGCGATGAATCAGTGTGTTTGAGTCCAAAGGTCAGTTTCGTCAAAGTGTCACGTAGATTCATTCATTATTTTAACGGTAATAAAAGTAAGAATTTTTGAAAATGTACTCTACTACTCTACTAATGTACAGAAATAACTAGTAAAATGTACTTTTTACTAGTTATTTCTGTTTTTATAATGGAATTATTCTGTATTGGGGTCCAGGTTGTGATATACGTTATGTTTTACTTTGTAATATCAAATAGTTTTCTTGAATTAGACACTTTTTTTTCTTGGTACTTTTCTGGCCTTATTTATTAGCCGATTTTGTTGCAAACAGTTTACGGTGCTTCGCGAACGTCACTGAGTGATATTTGCTACTCAAACTTATTGAAGAATAACTTTTACTATTTAAAAAAATATTTAATCGCGGAGCCAATGTTTACTATGATAGCAGCGCCATCTGTCCAAGATTAAACTAAATGGCGTTTATTGTTCTCCTTTACTAATTGTGTTGTGCTGTTGTGCTTATTTTGGAGCAAATAAATGTTTTTTCTTTCCTTGTTTCTTTCTTATTTATTACAGTATCAACTATCGTAATGTAGAATGTTAACTTACAATGATTACAATTACAAGTATTCTGAGAACGGTCCACAATTTCGCATGTGCCAAATGTAATGTTTGGACGTGCCTCTGACTACCCCCACTAGACATCTTCAAAGGATTTAAGTGTCTGGAGATCTGAGAGGATGTCTACCGTGCTTGGGGATTACACTCGTGACCCTATTTATTTAATTTATTTTAAAAATGTTTTGCAGACTGTGCTCTGGGATAATTAAAAGAACTTCCGATTAACTAGTTTTCTGACGCCACAGAAAGGAGAGGACAGTTAGTTGTTCGATGAAAGAGAAAGATCAAATCTACAAGCGAATCTTTTAAGACAAGACATTTTTATATACAGTGTATGTGTACTTGGCTTGAAAAACAGTTCAAACTGATTTTGTTAAATAACAAACCTACAGGCTTGTGCGAGTAAGTAAGTGACTTTGTCTGGATATGCAAATAAATAAAGCTTTTTCCTAAACGATTGCAGAATAAAAATCTCCATCGACACCAAGTTCGACCCGCATACGAAATCGCTGCCAATAACTTTCAAAGATTGTATGATAACCTCGCATAAAGCGATACAAAAACTAATTAAACTAAATGGCGTTTAATTAAGTCGTTACACCTGAAACGTACAACGTGCCACGAAGGGCAATCGGGGCACTAATTGGCGTTAACTTGGCAGAATCCAGTGCTCCGCTTGTATACTTTAGTTTCCACCGAGTTGCTCGTATATAGTGTATAACTCAGTATATAGGCCTTTGCAGTTTACGTAGCTGTCATCGAGATTTTCGTATGCGTATTAAACTTAGTTTTTTTTATTTTTTCAGTTTTTACTTTAAAGACATTTCACGCATTGCTTTCTAGCCCCAAACTAAGCAAAGCTTGTGCTATGGGAACTAGATAACTGATGGAATACTTAATTTTTTTTTTTGTAAATACATAATTATTAAACTGATCTACTCGTATACGTATGCGTATATCCAAAACCTAACTGTTTAAATAAAATAATAACATTGCGTCAACGTGAGTAGCGTGTTCATGTTTTTGGAACGAAGTTCCTTATCGCGCGTTGTGAAAGGGGGCTAGACGGAAAAAATTCTTACGAAAAGTTGTCACGAAAAGTTGTCACGAAAAGTTGTCACGACACTTTTTTGCTATAGTATATCTATTAATATATAAATAATAATAATAATAATAAATAATAAATATTGGTGGACATTTTACACATCGCCATCTAGCCCCAAACTAAGCAAAGCTTGTACTATGGGAACTAGATAACTGATAGAATACTTAAATACTTTTTTTTTGTAAATAAATACTTAAGATACATACTAACACCCAGACACAGAACAAACATCTATGTTCATCACATAAATATTTGCTCTGGGTGGGGATCGAACCCACAACCTACAGCGCTGAAGGCAGAGTTACTACCAACTGAGCTGTGAGGCTGTCATATAATTAATAATTATTATCTATTAAGTCATATATTAATTGTGTCGAGGTCGAGGTCGAGGTGGAAGTGGAGGTCGAGGTCGAGGTCGAGGTGGAGGTCAAGGTGGAGGTGGAGGTGGAGGTGGAGGTCGAGGTCGAGGTCGAGGTCGAGGTGGAGGTGGAGGTGGAGGTGGAGGTGGAGGTGGAGGTGGAGGTGGAGGTGGAGGTGGAGGTCGAGGTCGAGGTCGAGGTCGAGGTCGAGGTCGAGGTCGAGGTCGAGGTCGAGGTCGAGGTCGAAGTCGAAGTCAAAGTTGATTCCCCTTCCCTTGTCCCACGTTATTTTGTGAGAACTTCGTTCCATCCGGGTGTCCCTTGACACCTCTCAAGTTTTTTTTTTAAAGAATGGTACTGTAGTTTTTAACAAGACACACGCAATAAACCTACTTCATGAAATAAATAATTTCTACGAGTATATGTAGGTATTCGCAAAACCTGTTAATAAAATATACAGTTATGCATAGAGACCAACAGAAATCACTTTAGCGTAAAACATTCGTCCAGATTATTGGAAAGAACCGAGATAAAATGAATAAAATGTTTTTTTATAAGTAGCTCTTTCGTGACTATAGGCTATTATTTCAATGAATCTGCAATGTTATGGAGCAGTTTCCTAGTAGACAGGCGTCGATCTACTTGCGACAAAAGGGAGCAGCTACGAAACTTCTATGTTATCATAGTTTCATGTTTCATTGATTACATTTTATATGAATCAAACACATTCGTTAGATAACGGAGATGATGACAAAGATTAGACGCTAATCTATTGGTCTTTGTATGAATAAAATTTAATTTAAGTATATCCAACGAGTCCCTCATCTCTATTGGAAAATACCTACACAATGAAAAACGCGCATTAACCTTGTCAAAAAAACTTGAGTAATCATTATTTACTTTCCACGTGGAAAATGGAGCAGAACATGACAATATGGTGATAAATCACCAGATTACCATAAAATACGTCGAGCCTTAATATCACGTTAAATTTACCAAAAGATTTGAAGAACAATAGAGCTATTGGGGCAATGAAAACAGCCTCGCACAGACGTCCCCCCCCCCCCCCCCCCCACTGGCGATGCGCCAATCCGAAGCATGGAGGCCCAAGATAAGAGACAAACGCATTAAACATGCCATTTTTTGGGTTCCGTACCCAAAGAGTAAAAACGGGAGCCTATTACTAAGACTTAGCTGTCCGTCTGTCTATCACACACAAGGCTGTATCTCATGTACCGTGATAGCTAGACAGTTGAAATTTTCACAGATTATTTATTTCTGTTGCCGCTATAACAAAAAAAACTAAAAACAGAATAAAGTAAATATTTAAGTGGGCCTCCCATACAACAAACGTGATTTTTTGCCAGATAATAGATAATGGTACGGAAACCTTCGTGCGCGAGTCCGACTCGCAATAGGCCGATTTTTTTAAACTCAAATTAAAACTAGAATAAACATTTTCGCAGCAAAATGTAATGCAAACTCTGTTGATTACTAAGCAAGCAACGAATAGTAATTATCGGTGTTGTCTGTGGATCAGTAAACAGACGAGCAGAAACTACAGCTAGCAACAAGCAATCATATTACGTAGTATATAGAGTCTGGACTGGAAAAGCATTTCACTTAGCCTATACCTAATTGAAACTCGGTCAACAAACCGTATAAACAGGACATTTTTATCACAACACAAACATGTTCATTGCTTGGCGGAAACTCTTCGTTATCCGTAGCCACTTGGCCACAACAATGCTTGTCAAAAAGCGATGATTTTATAAAACCTTTTGCAAACCCTTTATTAAAAAAGTATTATCATTGTGTACAGTTTCCCATAAAAGGAAAGCTTAGATCCAATTTACTGGAAGAAATTAAATTGTATGTAGGTCGCGCACGCCCATTTGTTCGAAGTTACAACCTGCGTCCCTTACGTAATTGCGATTTTAAACTTTGTACCAATGAGTTCTGAGCTCCATGAAATCTGTAGTAACTAGCGTTTTAACTGTGGCAACGGAACCCATCAAGATTCAACAGAATGGCTTTTAATTTGAATCCTGAATATTCAGTACCGGAGCGAATAAATTCTGTTCAACCTGCCTCATAACCAAGTCAAAACACGGATCGGTATTTTAGAGCGTCATGGTATAACTAATAGATGATCCAAATTCTAATCTTACAGCAGAATCTTTGTTCCCATTTTCAATTGGAATTATTAACCAAATTGTACATTATATTTATGTGTCTAATATTGCCCCGTAAGAAACTTTTAAGCAATTAAATATTTAAACTGCCTTTCTAAAAACTCCATTGTGTCTAGACTAACATGATCAGACTGCATTTTAAAAATAAAACAGTAATTGGCACCATCTTCGAAACCAATATCGCTGATACACGTTGCCAGCAATAATTGAATGCTTGCATTTTCACATTCAGCCTTTTGTAAGCCATCAGTCTACCTGGCTTTAGAGGCTCTATACAGCTACAACACGTTTGCCTAGACGGCAGCATCCACTCAAGTACACTTTGAGCCCAACGGTTATACCCAACTGCCACTTCAGTTTGCTACTTCTATGAGCTACGAGTATGTCGATAAGTCTCTGTTATAGAAGCATAAGTACGAGAATACCGCACTTAAGATGGGTCGGAAAGACCTATCAGCTCGAATACAATGAAACATAAAGATAAATAAGCCCCCACGAGATGGTCTCATGTGCGTAATTTTACAGTCCACTGAGTCTAAGTGGTGATCGTCCCACACCGACCCAGAGACAATAATGAATGTATTTGTTTCCCAACAGACGTTGGTAATGGTTTTTCACGAAATGACTTTCTATCCAAGCAACTTTAGTCTAATAATTACAAAGTCAAGCATCACAACTTTATCTACCGCAAATATTTTCTTCTTTGTACGAACTTTAGCTCTGGCCTAAAGAATAAGGAAAGGTACCTGTCCTAAGTTTGAACTGTCACAAACAGTTTTCGTGTCACCATTTCAACTTGAATCCGACTGAAAGTTAGTACTTACAAAGTTTTCTAGCTTCTTCCTAGACTCGATTATTGTGAGCTAAAATACGAGTAAGGATTGCCAGTAGAAGTTCTGGGGTAATTCTTTTACAAAACTCAATTGCTGCGTGACAAAGTAGCTAAGACAAAGGTTTTGTTTAAGATTTCATTAAACTGCAAGCCATCACACCGCGATTATACGCGCTTTATTGGGGGTTTACTTTGCATCTACAACTACGCTAAACAAGAGAAGCAGTTATTATTTCTGCCTTTTTTGGACAATGCAGTTTCGATCGAACTTCCGGCCCATGCACTTCATTTTGTTAGCGAATCCAAATGCATTGTTTATGCAAAAAGCAACGGATTAGAAAGTTAATAATATATCAGATGCAAATCATTCAATTCTTATTCAGTACACGTTTTGCCCGCCTTAAAAATTATGCGCGCATGATATGGTTTGCGATAAACGGTAAGTAGCTACATAGATCTTTATACGATTGATTCTTATATTCAGTCATTACATAAACTGTCGTGTAATGTCAGCTATAGCTGGTTGAATCAAGATGACGCTGGAAAATACTGCATTCTCTAACATATCTTTTTACATTGAATAACCGGATAAGGAGTCGAAATAACCGAAGGATATTTTGCAAGAGAAGACTTGCAAAATAGGGAAGAGCAATACTCTACGAGCATCTCATAGCTTGCACTGCTTGAAAACCAGGCGATTGGTAGTAATAATTCAATAAGAGACGAAAGCAAAACAAGAGAAAGCAATAAGAAAACCAGGCTAATCTATTCCAAAGCCGATATATTATTTTATTGTATTTTTATAAAAATCTTTTATTTTTTATAACCTATCTATCAATAAGTTAAAAGAATAACCAATGAGTTATGTATAGATATAGATACAGAGAGAAGGGAGGCCTTTGCAGTGCGACACTACTGGCTCATAATAATAATAATATGTAAAGATCCTAGGAAGATCATTGTTTTATCAATGTTAGAAAGAAGACTATTTTAACGAATTTTAATCCTATAAAATCATCAAACCATCAACTTAACTCTTACAAAACATTTTCACTTTTGTAAAGAGCCTTTAATCCCCTTCGAAATAATATGTCCGAATTCGGAGGAACGTCCCGTATCGCTCGAAATAGTCCATTCAATTTTCTGGTCGGAATTGCAAACGGAATCAATATGAGATTCGCGGTAAACGTTACTTCGGATGCAGACTCGAGCCAAAAATGTTACATAACATTCCTGTGATGTAACTTGAACAGTAGTTACTATAGATACTTACTAGCGATAATGTCTATGCGTGGCAAGAGCTTCTATGCAACCCGCCACCTTATGATTTCTTTACAATTTGCCAGAAGGCAACTTTTTTGGCTACTGAATAAGCTGACGTCTAATGAAAGATCTGTATCAACTTCTTCAAACGAATAATTAAGTCCAAAAATTAACTTACACCTCGGTAAGAGATAAGATTCACGTTTCTCACCCAAGGCAAGGTGTAAATACATTACATTAAATTTGCATTGAAAGCAAAATTGCCACTTTATAATATACTAGCGACCCGCCCCGGCTTCGCACGGGTAGCATGTTATTATACATATAAACCTTCCTCCTGAATCACTCTATCTATTAAAAAAAAACCGCATCAAAATCCGTTGTGTAGTTTTAAAGATATAAGCAAACATACATACATACATACAGACGCGGGAAGCGGAAAGCGACTTTGCTTTATACTATGTAGTGAAGATGCTCGTTAAGACGTATAAGATGCTCATACATATTCATAGCAATAATACCCACTGTTTGTAACTGCACGGAAACATCATACTGAGGGTCACGATACTCTCACATTATGCCGAACTAAATTAGCGCAATAAAACAATGAATGTATTATTCAGAGGGTTTTGTCTTTCTTACTTATGTTTCAGACGGACTGACAAATAATGTACAGTCTAACCCGCTGGTACTACCTGGTCTAAACTGATGTGTGGCAGTTCGCTTTTCATCAGATGCTTCATCGACCAATAGTTGTTCTAATCTCAGTGTTCTCAGTGCGTCGAATAACTTTGCCTAGTCGCGCCTGGAACGAGACTATTTGGCTGTGATAAACATACTAAAAAAAATATGATAAAAATCTGTAAAGGGGTCAGTCAGAGGCACGTCCAAATATGACATTCCACACGTGACAGGTTGCAAGCCCGTCGACGCTTATAGGTACTAATACAAACTGGTTTCCTCACAATGTTTTCCTTCACCTTTATAAGCACGTGTTAATGCGCATATAGATTTTTCGAACAGAAAAATCCATTGATGCACGCCGGTATTTGCACCCACGACCTTCGGATTGAAAATCGAGATAAATACCACTCGGCCAACACGGCTTTTTGACCGATATACACATACTAATTGATATATACTCGTATTCGACCTCAAAGCGACGTGTCTAATGCGTGTCTAATCGTGAGTTTGCGCTAGCTCAGAAACATTTTCAGGGCTACGTTTGCTCCTATTACTTTTATCACACACGAACTACCACAATTCATGCCGCAAAATGATTTACGTACACCACGATGATATTTCCGTCTGTGCGGAAGTACAACGTCGGAAACGCACGAGCATTGCCTCCGTCGTCGCTATACACCCGACTGCTAGCGCTGGAAAGTTTTATTGCATGCAAATAAATCATACAATATTTCTAGCTGATTAATTGTGTCGCCTGCCTGCCTTCCGATTTCCAATAAAATTAAATAAATAAATAGGATCACGACTGTATTCCCCAAGTACGGTAGACATCCTCTCAGATCTCCAGACGCTTAGATCCTTTGAAGATGTATTTAATTGATTATATTTGATTATAAAACACCTGCGTCGTATTAGCAAATAGCACCTTAACATGCGATAATACGACGCAATAAAACTATCGTGGTTGTTAATAATTTTAAATAGAAATACGGCTAATTACCACTATTTTTCTTGTATTGCTTATCAACGGCAGACGTTGATCGCGGTCGCGGGCGATGCTCGTGATGAAGATCATCTGAATTGTCTCGAAACGTCAGCAATACAAGAATAAACGTGGTAATTAGCCGTATTTCTATTAAAATACGACGCATATTTTTTATCAGGTACGAATAAGTAGGTAGTTAAAATAGTAGACAATTTTAACGGTTTTATTAGTACTAACTTAGTAAAAGTAGGTGCACATGGATGGATACATAAGGTTGCCTTACAGTAACTACTTTAGGTAGGTACGATAAGGTACTTACCTACTTCTTTTTATTTTTAAGTTACAACCACATAATTATAGTCAGCTATCTAAATTAGGACTTAAAATGGTAGACTGTAGTCTTGCAAATAAGCCGCTAAAATCACGCAGAAAATAATAACAGCTCGTTAGGAAAGTATTTGAGAGAATTGGATACTTCTTAGAATGGGTTTTCTTTATAAATAAAACCGGCCAAGTGCGAGTCGGACTCGCGCACATCGAGTTCCGTACCATTATCTATAAATCACGTTTGTTGTATGGGAGCGGGAGCCCCCCTTAAAATTTATTTTATTCTGTTTTTAGTATTTATTTTTATAGCAGCAACAGAAATACATAATCTGCGAAAATTTCAACTGTCTAGCTATCACGGTTCATGAGATACAGCCCTGTGTGTGACAGACAGACGGACGGACGGACGGACAGACAGACAGACAGACGGGCAGCGAAGTCTTAGTAATAGGGTCTCCGTTTTTACCCTTTGGGTACGGAACCCTAAAAAACATCGAGTGATGAGAAGCAATGTTAGGCACGGTCAACAATTTTGACTACTAGTGACAGGTTTACGAGAAAAAAAGTTGATAAGCAATCTTTACAGAGTTACCCATATTGGGAGCGGCCTATGTCCAGCAATGCAAATGTGAGTTGATGACGATGAGGTTATAAGAGAGGCATCACACGATTAACTTCAACATTGATACGTTTGTTTACTAACGCAGCGCAAACATATAATTAATGGACGTGGGAAAACTAATGAAACAGCTACTGAGCTAATATCGAATGACAGGCTAAACACTGTACAGCTCAAAAACGGATCAGCTGGCAAACTCTAAGATCTACTAGGAACCCAGCATACTATTGGCTACTAGAGTAAGCTTGCGTCTCAGCATGCCTTGCATTGCCAGAAGTTTCATTAGAGAAATCCACGGATCACTATTAAAATTACCATTGCGTTTTGAAAAATACACAAGTACACTTAAGACTTCTTTATCCTTCCTATTGACAATTGAAAACTACTAGAATCCACATTGAAATAGTAATTGTGAATATAAGATAAAGAATAATGATCCTGTCGCAATACCAAAATAGTATAGTTCAGTGTAGAAAACGGTCTCTCTCGCACAAACAGCCTCAAGATGTTTTCGTGGACTGCAGATCAGTCAACAGTAGCAGACATTTAATATTTGCTTGGAATCGTACTATCTCGCGTAAGAGGGTTCCAAAATATGTCGCTTGCAGCCATCGTAAATATTGTTATGCAGTCTCATCCCCATATACTTAGTTGGAACCTCGAAACCGTGTTTTAGTACATATTTTAGTTGAATAAATTACCTCGAGTTAGCCTCTAGTTGAGGATTCCTCAGTCAATAGAACTGTCAACATAAGGTACCTCGAGTTGTACTTTGACATTCCTTGATAACTTCTGAACGATGCATGCGTGTGACGGTTTGTTTGATGAAAATCTCCTCAGACTGATGACGCAATGACGTAATTGAGGAACCTCCAAAATATGAAGAAAAAATCCTTTTCGAGGGAAAGTTCGAGAGACCTCGAAAGAGTTTGAGTCAAGGTAGAGTCGAGGTTGCAACTAAGAATATGGGGATCAGTCTTTACATTACTAACAAAAATGTTAACATCAAGAACGCAAGATGTTTTCAGTATGAGCTTAGCAGTGACGAAGCGAACTAACTTGTTATTAGCCGTCAGAGTTATTAACTAACAAACTACCACGGAGGATCGATGGAGGTCAGAAGACATTAAAACTTAAAAACAATTCCAAGGATTAGGTACAAGTGACACAAAACATCTTCATAAATTAGATTTAAAAGCTAATTTAAGGCAAAAATTTTTTTTTTTTATTAATGCAGAATCGTTTGTCTCAATAACAGCAAAACATACAGTTTTATGGCAAAGAGAACTTAAGGATTTAATCTAGATAAATTATAGACAGAAACACGATTGGTGAAACTTTTCTCGATAGATTTATTTTCCAAAGTTGGCTCTTCAAAAACACAAGTTTTTTTATCAAAACTATGAATTGAATCAAAGCTAAACAGTTCATTTTAATAAAATTTCTTTAGATAATCATACTAGCTACATAAATGAAAGGCAGTTTCTTTTTAAGTTTGATGGTTATCAAGATAATCCGGTATTATCACTTTTTCCGTCTTATCCGAGTAGACTCAGCCCATACAAAAAACAATAATTTCAAGCATCATCTTAAGGATAACGGAACATTATTAATTAGTTTAAAATTCAGTTGAATAGACCAGAGCAACAGATATCTTCAATCAAAACAATCAGATTACCTTATTTGTTAAACCAAAAATATACAAAAATACACCTAAAGAATTTAGGCACTATAAATTCCATTCACAACCCTAAATAGATCTCGCGTAATGCGTGTAGTAAACTTTGTATCGGGTTCAACAATACGAATAAGATATCTTTCGTAAGTTCATTGTCTTGTTTGTCTGGGTTGTTTACTTATGTTACTATCATGTGAATGGTAACAAGCATCCAATCACCATAAGCAGTTAAGCCAAGTTAGTATGCTTTTACTTAGAAGATAGCTTGCAGTCATTCCTTAAGGCCATTATTCATCCTCTTGGAAGGAATAACAAAACATATGCGTACATTTGTACATCATCGTCGTATGAAATATAGACATCCTCTAGTCTAGTCTCCAAGCGAGCTAAATATCGGTGGACATTTCACACAGAGCCATCTAGACCCGACCTAAGCAAAGCTTGTACCATGGGAACGAGATAACTGATATACCCCGTTTACACTCGCGTACGAGTGGCGAGACGAGGCGCGAGACGAGCCACGAGCCCTGAGTGTGAAGACGCTAGCGGCGAGACGAGGCGCGAGTGTAAACGGGGTAATAGAATACTTATATACGTTTTTTGTTGTAAATACACAGGATACATATTAACACCCAGACACAGAACATCTATGTACATCACATAAATGTTTATCCCGGGTGGGGATCGAACCCACAACGTACAGCGCAGAAGGTAGAGCTACTACCAACCGAGCTGCGAGGCCAGTCAATGTTTAAAGGGGGTAAGAGTAAAGTTAATGAATTAAAATAATAATTCATAAAAAAAAAATAGGTAGGTAACTATTACTATTGTCACTTCTGACTCAGAAGTTCTGAGTAATTCATGTGTCCTTTGTGTAATACCTACATATATGTATTTTTTATTTTGTTTTCATTGGTAATTCGAAACGTATAATTTTTTTTATGTTATACCACGCATAACTTTCTACAGAATAGACCTTGTTATGATAAAAAAAAAAATATTTTTACATATATTTTTTTTTTATTGTTCGGAACTTATTTGTCTGTTTTCTTTTTAGTTTTCTAAACGTAATTATCATAGTATTAGTAAAATAACAATACAACTGTAAACTAGCTATATTGTGTGTTTACCTATTTATGTAAAGCAAATCTAGCTCAAACTAGCCGATATCGAATTATCCGCTTCGTCGGAAAACTCGCAAGCAGACGCGAATCTTCTTTGCATCGCATTGCATAATTGTAAAATGCTGTCGACAGCTTCGACAAATCCTATTTTAAGCAGGATGCATTGGAGGGTAAGGTCTGATAAATTTGTTGTTCCGTGGTTTTAGGTAAAAAGAACGAATTAAGACGAGTAATAAATGTTTTTGATGAATGCAGAATCGTTTTTTTCTCAATAACCGCGAAACATACAGTTTTGTTTTTTATGACAAAGATAACTTAAGGATATAATCTAGATAACTTACAGACAGAAACACGATTGGTGAAACTTTTTTCGATAGATTTATTTTCCAAAGTTGGCTCTTCAAAAACACTAGTTTCGTTTTTATTAAACAATACTATAAATAGCTAAACAGTTCATTTTTATATAATTCGTTAGATAATCATACTAGCTATGTAAATTACAGACAGTTTCTTTTTAAATTTAATGGTTTTCAAGATAATGCAGTTTTATCACTTTTTCCGTCTTATCCGGGTAGAATCAGCCTATGCTAATTTTTAGATCCTCGTAAGTCAACTGTATCTTATTTTTTTTTTTTTTTTTTTTTTTATATTATTTATCATTGAAATAAAAGCCTGCTGTACCTATTCCCAAAAAGGATTGACGTCAGGCAGGCGGTCGGTTTTAAAAGTCGAATCCTTTCGCAACATGTCAACACCCCACAAAGAGAGAAAAGGAGAATTATGACTGTAAAAAAATACATACAAAAAGTCAAAAATTTCACTTATCACCTTATTATTGAATGCCAGTATTATGTACTTAGCTAATATACCATCTACTGCAAAACAAACACTCATGACTCTTCATACCTGATTACAAAACAAATAATACTTATATACAAAATAGGTATATAAGGCGAGTGTGAATGGGAACATGGAAGAGGAAGACCTCGGCGTAATTTGCTGGACCAAATTGGTGATGTTTTGAAAAAAGGCCAGGTCAAGAGTACTCTAAACCGACGAGCATGCATGAGGAATGTGATGAGAGTAAATGAAGCGAAAGAAGTATGTCAGTCAGGATCGTAGCAAGTGGGAAGCCGTGATCTCTACCTACCCCTCTGGGAAACAGGCGTGATTTTATGTATGTATATATGTAATACAAATTAATTCGTTAGCTTGCCGTGCCATAATTTATTCTCATAGATCCAATCGAAAGTATAGATAGGTACCTACTAAGTAAACACGGTTGTTTGAAGATGTTAGCCATTTCCTGTATTCTGTCTTTCTGCTAATCTATTTCCATTGTTTAAATGAAACTCCCTTATTACGAAAAGGTGGTTTCACCAGAAGAATAATATTATTGGTAACATAATCTGTAACAGCAAAACAGATGTCCTAGCAATAAAGTAGCCATGGTATAGTATAGGGCTGCCATCCGATTTGTCCTAGTTTAGAGGGCGTCCGGGGAGCGTCCGGGCGGGGTTTCATTTGTAGTCCGGGTTTAAAATTTGGCCACTCGCGACACAAGCATGCCGGAATTGTGAAATCAACTTTAAATTGCACCCCCCCACCCCCTGTTAACATGTCCGGGTTCTGGGCTCTAAAATCCAGGGTTTTCACGTGTCTTGTCCTGGTTGCCAAATTTTAGAGATGGCAGCCCATGGTAGGTACTAGGACGACAGTTGCATTGAAAAAAACTAATAATATAGTAATATTGCTATATTACTTGCTGCTATGTGACATACCTGTATCTGGAACATGGATATACTGTCGTCCAACATCTGCACCCTGACGGCCAGTATCTTGCCGCCCTTCTTGGGCGTGGCGGGCGGCGTGCGGGACCCGCCACCGGCACCGTCCACGCCCGCCGGGGTGCTGGCCGAGTGGTGCATTCGACCTGTAAGACGACATTGCTGTAGGTGTGTTTGAGCCTTGTTCAATCGGCACCACACTGGAGCTCTACATAGCATTATGGAAAGAATCATTGAAAAAAAGGATAAGTCCCAAGCATCGACCACACAGCTCATGTGGTCGATGGCCTCTAGCGTTTGTTGCGTGGTTTTTCTATTGCTTATTCTCTATGGCTTGATCGCGAGAAACAGGCGTAGCTTCACCTAGCTCCTAATACGTTTCATAGTGATCCTTGTGATTTTATTGAAATAAATACCTTTTCACTTTGACATAAGTACTCCTAGATACAGTACGGTCGGCGGTTCTAGGCGTACGTGAAGTGCAGACCATTTTCGACCTTATGCAGTGACACAAAACCATTTTTGCCGTCACACGGCTGGACTCCACGTACTCTTCGATTCTTCGAGCGTACAGTACCCCTGTATCATTTTTAGATATCTGCATCCACTTACATAACCATTTATTACCAAAATAATATAATTCTAATGTAAAAATGTGTTTAACAATAACACAGCAGAAAAACTAATCAAAGATTACTTTTACCCCAAATAATTATTACATGTTGTTTATATTTTAAACCTTCTTTAAAAATGAAATCTATCTAGAGTATTTAAGCCATAAGTGCAAACATACTGTGTAAATCTTTTTGAAAAATAAATATTGTTATTATTATTTTAACTACATCATCACATAATAAGAAACAAAAGACTTCATTAATAAACAATGTAATTCAATTTATGGTTTTAAAACTAGGTTTGGCAGGAGTCTTAGGACAGTCACCTTGATGTTACATTACCCAGACCATAGTGATCATGCACTGGCATTATTCTTTATTTCCTTTGTACCAAGTCATCCTGTATTAAAATAATAGACACACTGAGATCAACTTTTCTACCATTCATAATGCTTGCTAACTTTTTCATCTGGCACATATCCACACCAATCCATAAATTGTGTTGTTCAGTCAATAATAGTCACTTTTCATTTATCATGAACCTTATTCTCATAGCATAGAATTCAAATTGGTAAGCTAAGTTTGTGAACTCAATTTGAGGCAAAGTTACTGCTCATAAATCTCCTATGAGTAAGTTGAAGTGGAATGATGTCATGAGTTATTCATATACTGAAAGTTAGGCAGAGGCATACATTATTTAGACCTAAGCTGTGGCTGGACAAATTAATGAGTCAGTTTACTCATCTATAGCATCTGCCCACAGCTCTGTTTAAAATATAAATTAGGTTTATGGTTGTTAAGTAAGACCTACCTTTAAGGTAGGCCTAAAAGATTGATGGACTGTGTAAAAGATGATATATGTAAGAAAGGTGTAAATACTGCACTTATGAGTGATAGGAGAGTATGGAAGAGAGAATCATGTTGTACTGACCAACACAAGGATAACTTTAAAATGTCTTAGGAGCTAGGTGAAGCTACGCCTGTTCCTTGCGATAAAGTCTAGAAGAATCAGACAACAAACACAGTTTGGGGCCTATCATTTTTTTCAATGATCCTTTCCTTAATGCTATGTAGAGCCCTGGTGTGGTGCAGATCGAACAATGTGAAGGCTCAAAGGACCTCACTTGAGTGGGATCAGGGTTGGCAAATGATGATGGTAGCCCAGGAGCCCTATCGCACAATAAGGCTGCAGTTCAAAAACTTACTTAAAATAATAAAACAAATATCCAAACGAAATATAAATTAAGTAATAGCAATTATATTACTTGTAAATGGTTGTACATACAGTACATAATGGTTTGTGATTATTATCTATATTGCCTATCAAATACATTAATCTTAATTACTTAAGACATTTAATAAGGATTGTATCAGAAATATCTAATTGCTTTATCAACTATTTATCAATGGAATTTACAATTTCTATTTCTCTGTGACCTATAATTAGAATTAAGTATTACTTAGAAACAATAATGTATTTAGATCAGCAAAATAAATAAATAAATATTGGTGGACATGATCACCACTGTACCATTTAGCCTCAAACTAAGCAAAGCTTGTACTATGGGAACTAGATAACTGATAGAATACTTATTTATATACTTTTTTTGTAAATACCTAAACATGATACATTATTACAGAACAAACCTCTATGTTCATCACGCAAAATGTTAATCCTGGGTGGGATCGAACCCACAACCTAAAGCGCAGAATGCAGAGCTACTACCAGCTGAGCTGTGAGGCCAGTCAGCTAAAATGATGATTAAATATGGCTTTTAATTAATAGGTCATCTTAGGATAATCATAAACTTACCAGGTAGTGTATGATATCCTATAGTGGACAGGTGTCCAGTGGAATTGCAGCTTCCGGGTGGTAGATCTGAGTCCATCATAATGATATGTCTTTACTCTGTCTCAAACCAAAACCAGCAGGCACTTCAGATGCCATAATGTCATCTGCTACATAGACTGTGTTCCTCTCACTGCAATCTTATTATCTGATAAGAATGAAAGATTCATGTTTTGAGATGTTATAAAAGAAGTTAATTTCCCAAGTTTTCATTCTCAACAAGCTAATTATCTAATGTTTTTGCTTCAGAGAGCTTGAGAAACCCACTCAAATCACATTAAAACTCCACAATGAACTGCATAAAGCGGCCAGAGAGCAGCTAAATTAGATTAATGCACGATGGGTGCAAAACCGGCGGCGCCCCAGTTACCCACCCCTCAACATAAATAGTTAGGTTGGATGCAATAACCAGAAAATAGGTCAACGGAGGTGTGCCCGGTCGCAGCGATAGAGACAGCACGCAACCTCCTACCGCGGCGAATCACGGTCTAATCCTTAGAGAAATTACAAAAGCACTTCCAACTTTTGTTTTAAGCCGTACACTAATTTAGAAGCTTTCCAAACTCCCCAGGTTTTTAGTGGAAATAAACATTTTCATAACATCTCTGAAAACATCTGATCTTACTTTCTAACAACCGCAGATGAGGGAGAGAAACGACGCAACGAAGAGTTGTCAACCATTATTTGTTACCGCCCGCCCGAGTCATTGATCTTCACAATATTCACTATCAATTTTAACACAAACACATGGGTTTTTTTTTGTTTATTTTATGTCAACGGCAAAGCCAACCGTATTTAATTTATCGCGTCAACCAAGAACCGATTTCGCGCTTCACGCCCCGACCGAAACGCAACTAAAAGCCGCCGCGGCCATATTTATTTACAATACTCAATGTTGCCTTACTTTCTTAAAATTTCTACTGTCACCTACCATTTTACAAAAATATATTAATTCGTTTGCATGGCCTCTAACTTGCTTCTTGCTTGCCAACTGGCATGGCAAGCGCATGACGCTTATTAGCACAAAATAATAGTCGATTTTTGTCGACTTTATTGTAAAACATTAAAATTCAGGAAATTTTGGGAAAAAAGTCTTTCTGTCTCTAAGTCTTTAAACTATATCTCTGAAATTTATTATCACAATCGGCCTAGAGCGGTTTGGCCGTGATAACGTCACAGACAAACAGACAGACAGAGTTGCTTTCGCATTTATAATTTTAGTGTGGATAGTATGGATACGGATGGAAAGTATGGATGGATATGGATGGACAAAATGGTAGTATGGATATGGATAACTATAGTTTTGATAGTTAACCAACTGCTTTGAAATTCTATAAATAAATAAAAAAATAATGCGAAAAAACTTATGTTTGTACTAGGATTTGAGCTATGGCAAGTGTGTGAAGCCCAAAAAATGGCATAACCCGTTTAAACCCTGACACATGTGAGTAGATATAAAATATAAAATCGTAAAATACGATTCCATACCTTTTGTCTAAATATGCACATTTTGAGAACTAAAATTAAAGAATAATTTCTACCATTGCTTAACTCATTGGACCGAGCCCGGATGTGCCCCACCACTATTGTAGGTGTCGACAATAATCACGCCTTGTCAGATGCAGATGTCAGTTGATTGTCAAATTGTGGTCGTGTGTGTAAACATTGCGTTTGTTTGAAAATAATTTCTTGAAAAACGTAATTTTTTTGTTATTGTGGGTGTTATTAAATGCCTACTATGTAGAAACAGACAATACAAGCAAGCCATACTTTTAGAAACGCCTGGACATGGAAACTACGCCTTTAATAACAAGGCCCAAAAAGAAGCCACTATGGTCAAGGTGATTATTTTTTTGTTTTATCTCATTTGATTTGGTAGTCGTTCGATTACAAAGTGATTTGTTGTTTTGTTTTAGATTGCCGTTCCTCACGTTTCGCAAGAAAGAGCTGAGTTCTCGGGAGATTTATATAGGCCAACTTCCCGAAGACGAGTATCCTCTCAATTATGTTTGCAATCAAGTCAGTATCTAGACATTTTAGACAGAATAATTACATCTCATTATCATCTAATGAGGTCTTTGTTCTTTATGCATGAACATTGATAAGAGCTTGTTAGAAAAATATAGGATATAGGTAACTACTGCTATAAAAATAAAATAGGTACATCTCGAATACAGGGACAAGATTCAGAATATTTATGTAATATAAAAACACCTTTCACTAATGCAGTAACCAGTTTTTAAAATAAACCAAATCACCCTATTATCTTCAAATATCATAAAGATAATTAAGAAATATAACAATTCCTTCCTTACTTACACATTCATTGTCGCCCTACATTATCGGTATGATGAGTCATCTTCGATGTACCTACCTAAACCTATTTAGAATAAAGTTGGAATAGACAATAAGAAACCTTTATTGGAAATTATGTTACTTTTTATTAGAGTTTCATACACAAGTGGTTTTCATTGCTAATAAAGCATCTAATTCATACTAACAACCAATGACATAATTCACAAAACAGTACTCTATTGCTAAGACGAGGGTCTCAATTCGACGTGTATATATGTTTTGATGTATGAACATGTGTATCTTTGAACCTGGTTTTCCAATTTTAACCACCATTTAAATTATATTAATGTAGAACTAAGTTTTCCTTCATAAAACTTAAATAACGAAATATCATCGCTTGACTTTTCGATTGGTTAAAAACATTTTAGTCGGTTTTCTTTTTAGTTCTTTAAACACAATTATTTGTTATATACAGAAATTCAACATCTTCACATTCCTGCCGTTGGTGCTATACGAGCAGTTCCGGTTCTTTCTGAACCTGTACTTCCTCGTCATGGCTCTGAGTCAGTTCATCCCGAGTATCCGTATTGGCTACCTCTACACATACTGGGGTCCGTTGTGCTTTGTGCTGACCGTGACGCTGTTCAGGGAGGCTGTAGATGACTTTAGAAGATTTAGGTAATAATACATGCTTAATTTCGATCTTATTTATAAAAATCTCATGTCACTGTGTTTGTGGTCGCACTCCTCCGAAAACGCTCGACCGATTTTTATAATTTTTTTATGTACCATAGCTAATGTCTGATAGCTATGAGAATAGGTCGTTATGTATATTTCGCACCGCTTTTTGGAAAATCCAGAGTAAAAAAAGTTATGTTTTCCCTATAAACCTTGTCCTGATAAAATAAATTACGAATTTTGGTAGAATGCGTATCATTCCGTAGTAAAACTAATGTCAGATTTTTTTGATAAAATGAATTTCCAATACCGACCTTGGTAGGATTCAACCTTTATGGTAGAATGCGTTGCTATGACAACTCAATATTATTAGTCTCAGATGTCTAATTTTTTGCACCATTTTGCGTTTTTTTTTTTTATCTTAAAGGGGTTGTTTTTCGGATTATAAGTTCCCTCTTTATTTATTATGATTTTTTATTTACATACTACAGCAAATTTCATCCTAATCCGTTGTTGTTTATTTTTGATTAGGGAACAAACATAGCAGCCTTATCACAAACTTTCGCATTTATAATATTATATTAGGATAGTATATAGTCTTATAAAACTCTCTTTCCAGACGAGACAGAGAAGTGAACAGACAACGTTACGAGCGTATCGCCTTAGAATCAACCATCAATGACTACCGACCTTATGCCACAGAGCGAGTACCCGCTTCAGAGTTAAGAGTTGGTGATATAGTCATGTTGCACAAAGGACAGAGGGTTCCAGCTGATATGATACTACTGCGGACCAATGAGACAATGGGAACTGTGTTTATAAGGACGGACCAATTGGATGGTGAAATTGACTGGAAATTGAGGTAAATTCATATAAAAAACTAATGGCTATTAATCATTAGTCACACTAATAATGGTGTACAGAAATATCATGCTTCCATATTAACTATGTACTTGTCTTCTATATAGGTATATACAGTCGTGGTCAACTAATTAGGGACATGCAAGATAGTGAAGAACAATAACCGGTTATGTACATACAAATATAAAACCCTATTGATTTCTCAGTAACTATTATTTGCATAATTTGGTCCGATTATTATGCTTTAAATGGCTGTAAATAAAAGAATAAATAAATAGAAAAAAGTATTTAATATCAAAGGTTGAACATGTATTCAATTTTAAAGTATAATTCTGTAGCTGGACATAGAGTTAAACAAAACTAATAATCTGCAGTATTATAATATCTTTAAC
The DNA here is from genome assembly GCA_912999785.1 of Hydriomena furcata. Lineage (NCBI taxonomy): Eukaryota > Metazoa > Arthropoda > Insecta > Lepidoptera > Geometridae > Hydriomena > Hydriomena furcata. Next base: position 3,634,672 of record OU538826.1, read on the forward strand.
AGCTCCATTTTATTACGTGTAAAATCAGTACCCAGTAGCAAAACCTTTGTTAGTAATTACCGCTTGACACCGATGTGGCATAGACATTATCAGTTTCTGGCATGTTTCGACAGGAATGTTTGCCCATGCCTCACAAAAAGCTTCATTAAGTTCATCTAAAGTTGTGGTACGATAAGTGGCTACTTTTTTCTTGATTTCGTGCCAAAGGTGCTCGATTGGGTTAAGGTCCGGGCTATCTGCTGGCCAATCTAGCACCGATACTGACTGACTGGTAAGAAACGACTTGACTGAACGGGCGGTATGTTTCGGGTCGTTAACATGCTGAAACGTCCATATAATAGGGAGATGCTCCTCAGCATAGGGAAGCATCGTTTCCTCCAATATTGCCTTGAATTGATGTTGGTCTAAGTTACCCTGAACTTTCCTCACAGGTCCCACTCCATGTCCAGAAAATGAACCCCACATTTTAATGTTTCCACCGCCATGTTTCACCTGTTTTTTTGTGAATCTTGGATTCATTTCCGCTTTTACTGGACGCCGTACGTATTGCCTTCCATCTGAAGAAATCAAATTAACCTTGGTCTCGTCAGAGAATAATACATGTTGCCATTGGGCGTAGGACCAATGTCCATATTTACGTGCAAACGCCAAACGAGCATTTCTATGTTCTTTCTTCAACAACGGTACTTTGCGAGCCACTCTTCCGAACAACCCTGCTTCTACCAGACGTCGTCGAACGGTCCTCGCTGAGACACCAGCTCTTTCGTCTGTCCCAAACACTTCGTGTTTAATTAAAATAGAGCCTAGAAACGGATCTTTCTTAGCTAACCTGGTTATCATTCTATCTTCTTGCGGAGTTGTTTTTCTCGATCTTTTTGTTCTGGGCACATTTAAATCTGTGTTATTGCGTCTGACATGTTGCACTGCATTGTATACCATAGTTTTTGAACAATTTAAATGTTCTGCTATCCTTCGGTATGGCCAACCATGCTCGACAACAAACTTCATGATAATTTTTCGTAGTGTTGGATCGCAACTTTTATTTTTACCCATTTTTCTTCAAAATATTTTTCAAAACTTAAAATAAATATCGGGATTGCCGCCAAAACTACCACGAAACAATAAGAGAAGAAGTAAAAAAGTATTGAGATTCAAATTTTGAAAATAGAACGCAATATCTCAGTGTCCCTAATTAAATGGCCAGCCAGCATTATTTGAACAAATCTATCAGCTATACTGTAAAGAGGTTTAATGTTTAAGAAGTGGTTATTGTTTGTATAATCGGGCACATAAATGACTAATTATACTTACATGTAAGAGATATGGAATATGGTTTAGACTCGTTGGAAAATAAAAAATTAATTCACAATTCGGTTTAACCAAAGAGTGTCCCTAATTAGTTGACCACGACTGTACGTTATCAATGAGATATTTATAGCTAAATGCATAAAGAAGTTACGATGAAACAGACATAGTGGTAAATCGACGTCATATTCGTTAAAAATAATATAATAATAATAAAAATAATACTATGAAACCCTAAAAACTGGATAAATTCGAGCTAGACTCGCGCACTGAGGGTTCCGTACAAACTTTTTATAGGTTTTCCTGTAATCTATAGGTAAAACACTAGTTTCTAGTACCGACAGTTTTCTAGTTATGATATACTTGTTTGTTATTCTTATAGTATTGTTCTGCATTAACACGTCACGTGCTTACAACAGTGAAGGAAAACATCGTGAAGAAACCATTTTAGTATTCTTGTGAGCGACGGTCTTGCAACATGTCACGTGTGGAATGCTAACTACTGCAAAATGTGGGCATGTGCCAAATGTAATTTTTGAACGTGACTCTGACTAACACCATTAGACATCTTCTAGGGTCTGAGCGCCTGGAGATCTGAGAGGATGTCTACCGTACTTGGGGAAAAGTAAATGAAATTGGATGACGTATTACGGGGATTACATACGTGATCCTATTTCATTTACTTACAATACGAATAAGAACAAAGTATCTATGTCCATCACACATATATTTGTCCTGGGTGGCAATCAAACCCACAACCTACAGCGCAGAAGGCTACCAACCGAGCTGCGAGGTCAATTGTCTCAAATATAATGATTAGTATGATAATAATTAGTATGAAATAGTATGATTATCCAACTAATTATATAAAAAATAATGCTATAAATAATATATAAATAAGCTATTCATAGTTTTGATTAAAAAAGAAACTAGTGTTTTTAAAGAGACAACTTTGGAAAATAAATCTATCGAGAAAAGTTTCACCAATCGTGTTTCTGTCTGTAATTTATCTAGATTATATCCTTAAGTTATCTATATCATAAAAAACAAAACTGTATGTTTTGCGGTTATTGAGAAAAAACGATTCTGCATTCATCAAAACCACCATGTTTTGACGATAATGAGGTTTTATCACTTTTTTCGTCTTATCCGGGCAAACTCTGCTCATACACAACACCAAAAATTTCAAGTATCACTATAAGGTGTAATGTATATTTTCTTGACAGAATACCATTACCAACCACCCAAAAGCTACCCACAGACGCGCACCTCCTGGACATAAACGCGCAAATCTTCGTCGAGAAGCCGGTGAAGGATATCCACTCGTTCGTCGGCACTTGCATCAGGTTGGACGAGGTGGAGAGCGACTCTTTAGATATAGAGAACACTTTGTGGAGTGGATGCGTCGTGGCTTCGGGTCAGGCGACCGGTCTTGTTATTTATACAGGTAAGAAATTGTAAAGCACTCTGCAAAATGATTTCGGTGACAGTGACAGCGCTCCGATACATTCGGATTATCCACACTCTTAGGCGCATCAGCCACACTAGCTAGAGTCAAGGCGCGGGCGCAAAAGCGGCGGTTTTTCTATGGAATAAATGGCAGAATCTGAATTAGTTGTACGCACTTGTGCTTATGTTGCAACCCAGCTCATTATCTGGTTCCCATAATACAAGCTTTACTGAGTTTAGGGCTAGATGGCGCTGTGTGAAATGTCCACCAATATTTATTTATTATTATTAACATATTTTTATTTTTAATATTTATTTATTAATATTATTATTCGGGTAGACTTCAAAAGTATCACAATGCTAAACACTATTCAATTTCCAGGTAGCGAAACCCGCAGCGTGATGAACAACGCGATCGCTCGCTCCAAGATCGGTCGGCTCGATCTGCAGATCAATGATCTAACCAAACTCCTATTTGTCGCTACCATGTTTGTGTCTCTACTCCTGATCACGCTGAAGGGATTCGCTGGACCGTGGTACGGGTTCCTGTTTCGATTCGTGCTTCTGTTTTCCTACATCATTCCTATTAGGTGAGTGCCAACATCAATCTATACTAGTCTATACTAATATTATAAATGCGAAAGTAACACTGTCTATCTGTTTGTGACGTTTTTACGGCTAAATCGCTGGGCCAATGGGCTATTTGACAAGATTTTGAAAACCATTCTAGATTATTCAGTAGTGACTGTGGAACCCATAAAAAAATATTATTTTCAATTCTCTTGAGTATTGGCCCTAAAAATGTAAATTAAATATTGAAAATTTAAATAACTCGCAATAACGCTTCGTTGTTTTTAACTATATTATATATTTGAATTTTACAATAAGTTAAATTCTATAATAATGTTTAGAGGAGTTTTTCACCAGTAGCGATCGAATAACTTTGTTTTCAGCAAGTCGTAGAGTTCAATTGTACATAAAGCATTTCGTTTGATTAATTATAATATGACGGCGACATGACGTGACTCACATGACTTCCAAGGTCGCCATACAAGGAAGGGCGTTTGAATGAAAGACGCGTATCGATTTACTGCTCTAAATAATAGGAAACACAGATTAGGTTATACTGTTCTCGAATATTCATACGGTCTACCTACCTACGCTATCACTACATAGTATAAAGCAAAGTCGCTTTCCGCTTCCCGCGTCTGTATGTAATATGTATGTATGTATGTTTGCTTATATCTTTAAAACTACACAACGGATTTTGATGCGGTTTTTTTTAATAGATAGAGTAATTCAGGAGGAAGGTTTATATGTATAATACATGCATAATATAGTAGAAAAACATTGATAATTTTAGAGGTTTCTAATGTGATGTCGTAAATAAACTCATTTTTCTGCGCTTACATTGCAAATGCTGGCTGAACCCGACGAGATATATCAAAATAATGTACTACAGTATTGTACACCTTAAAAACGTCTACAAAAAAATCCACGATGGTATTAGAAATGTCTTACGCACAGCGAAGCGGGCACGGGTCAGCTAGTGTTTTATAAATGTCAAAAAGTATTTTGTTAGTAGGTCAAGTTTATTTTTTAGATTAAAGTGTGCAAAATATTAATATATAATCATAGTAGCTTCTGACCGTGGCTACGCTCGCGTAGTACCTGGAAAAAGTAATAAAAAGTATCCTATAATGCTATTCCAGGACATAAGCTAGGTATGTACAGTCGTGGTCAACTAATTAGGGACATGCAAGATAGTGAAGAACAATAACCGGTTATGTACATACAAATATAAAACCCTATTGATTTCTCAGTAACTATTATTTGCATAATTTGGTCCGATTATTATGCTTTAAATGGCTGTAAATAAAAGAATAAATAAATAGAAAAAAGTATTTAATATCAAAGGTTGAACATGTATTCAATTTTAAGGTATAATTCTGTAGCTGGACATTTAATTAAGGACAGTAAACTATAATGAAAAATAGAGTTAAACAAAACTAATAATCTGCAGTATTATAATATCTTTAACAGCTCCATTTTATTACGTGTAAAATCAGTACCCAGTAGCAAAACCTTTGTTAGTAATTACCGCTTGACACCGATGTGGCATAGACATTATCAGTTTCTGGCATGTTTCGACAGGAATGTTTGCCCATGCCTCACAAAAAGCTTCATTAAGTTCATCTAAAGTTGTGGTACGATAAGTGGCTACTTTTTTCTTGATTTCGTGCCAAAGGTGCTCGATTGGGTTAAGGTCCGGGCTATTTGCTGGCCAATCTAGCACCGATACTGATTGACTGGTAAGAAACGACTTGACTGAACGGGCGGTATGTTTCGGGTCGCTATCATGCTGAAACGTCCATATAATAGGGAGATGCTCCTCAGCATAGGGAAGCATCGTTTCCTCCAATATTGCCTTGTATTGATGTTGGTCTAAGTTACCCTGAACTTTCCTCACAGGTCCCACTCTACGTCCAGAAAATGAACCCCACATTTTAATGTTTCCACCGCCATATTTCACCTGCTTTTTTGTGAATCTTTATTAATTTCCGCTTTTACTGGACGCCGTACGTATTGCCTTCCATCTGAAGAAATCAAATTAACCTTGGTCTCGTCAGAGAATAATACATGTTGCCATTGGGCGTAGGTCCAATGTCCATATTTACGTGCAAACGCCAAACGAGCATTTCTATGTTCTTTCTTCAACAACGGTACTTTGCGAGCCACTCTTCCGAACAACCCTGCTTCTACCAGACGTCGTCGAACGGTCCTCGCTGAGACACCAGCTCTTTCGTCTGACCCAAACACTTAGTGTTTAATTAAAATAGAGCCTAGAAACGGATCTGTCTTAGCTAACCTGGTTATCATTCTATCTTCTTGCGGAGTTGTTTTTCTCGATCTTTTTGTTCTGGGCACATTTAAATCTGTGTTATTGCGTCTGACATGTTGCACTGCATTGTATACCATAGTTTTTGAACAATTTAAATGTTCTGCTATCCTTCGGTATGGCCAACCATGCTCGACAACAAACTTCATGATAATTTTTCGTAGTGTTGGATCGCAACTTTTATTTTTACCCATTTTTCTTCAAAATATTTTTCAAAACTTAAAATAAATATCGGGATTGCCGCCAAAACTACCACGAAACAATAAGAGAAGAAGTAAAAAAGTATTGAGATTCAAATTTTGAAAATAGAACGCAATATCTCAGTGTCCCTAATTAAATGGCCAGCCAGCATTATTTGAACAAATAGCACTACGATAATCTATCAGCTATACTGTAAAGAGGTTTAATGTTTAAGAAGTTGTTATTGTTTGTATAATCGGGCACATAAATGACTAATTATACTTACATGTAAGAGATATGGAATATGGTTTAGACTCGTTGGAAAATAAAAAATTAATTCACAATTCGGTTTAACCAAAGAGTGTCCCTAATTAGTTGACCACGACTGTATATTTCAAATTTCATCCTAATCAGTTCAGTCGTTTTGGCGTGATTGATCCACAAAAATACAAACAAACTCACAAATTTTCGCATTTATAATATTATATTAGGAATGTTAAGATTAAATATTTTTTAACAGACATACAAAAGGAGGTTCTCAATTCGACTCGTATATTTTTTTCTTGATTTTTAGGGTTTCGTATTCAAAACGGGGCCCTATTACTGAGACTTCGCTGTCCGTCTGTCTGTCATAGGGCTGTATCTCATGAACCGTGATAGCACGACAGTTGAAATTTTCACAGATAATGTATTTCTGTTATTGCTATAACAAATACAAAAAAAATATTTAAGTGGGGCTCACATACAAAAATGTGGTTATTTTTTGCCGTTTTATATAGATAATAGTACGGAACCCTTCGTGCGTGATGACTCACACTTAACCGGTTTTTTATGTGTGACCGTGCATATCTTTTTACTTGTAAGTCTTTATCTAACTTGCTAGTAAAAAACTGTATTACATCACCTCAAAATACATCTTCTCCCACAGCTTACGAGTAAACCTTGACATCGGTAAAGCTTTCTACTCTTGGGCGATACAGCGCGACAAGGAGATCGAAGGCACTGTGATGCGTTCCACCACCATCCCCGAGGAGTTGGGCCGGATCCAGTACCTCCTAGCTGACAAAACTGGCACGTTGACGAAGAATGAAATGGTGTTTCAGAAGTTGCATTTAGGGAATGCGCTGTTTCATAAGGACAACTTCCACGAGGTAAGATTTAGGGACTGCGCACAGTGGCCTATATATACCTTGTTTTGATTATATAACTATATAATTCAATTGATGAAATATTTAATTCTCTGCGCTTCCGTCCGCCACTGTGCGCAAGCTATTAATGTGAAACTTTGGCGAGCTTTACTACACATTATGAGTAAGTTTTTCATAATATATGAAAATTAAAGTTAATTTTTTTTTCAACCTCCGAAAAAAGGAAATTGTCTATTCGACATATCTTTTTACTTGGTCCTTGAATGTTTTTTTTTTGTTTAGAGAATAATAATGTTAGTCCCATTTGAATCTGTAACGTATTTAGCTAACCTTTACGTAATAACTTAAGACAGAAGGACCCTCAAAGTAGGGACCGAATAAATTAACCGACTTGGTATTACATGGATCTCACAACTTTTTACGGTAGAAGAACTAAGTTGCGTTGCGAAACTTTCCTTTTTTTACAAGTTTTGTTTTTGATGGCATTGTATTTATGTTTAGAGCATATTGTCTATTAACTTTGATATATTTCAGTTTACCATGAGGTAGGTATAATAAAAATATATTTTAAAAAGTATATAAGTATTCTATTAGTTGTCCGGTTCCCTTAGCATTGCTTACTTTAGGGTTTAAATGATGCTGTATGAAATGTCCACCAATTACGATGAGGTGGGCGTTATTTTATGGTACATAATGGTGTCGATTCTGTTGGCACCGAGCTATACCTAAAATTTTCTAAAATATTATTAAAACAATTTCGCTCTTTTTCCTTTACGTTTATGTCTAAATAAGAGTAAATGGCGATTATTGTTGTGTCCATTTTACAATTTGGGAATAAAAGGATCGTGTTTTTCTTATTCCTATTACGTTAAAGTCTCAATTCGCGTAACCTCAGGATGACAGTTTTAAAACGTAGGCTAATTTTAAGTAATTTAACTTTTTTACTACCAAAAGCGAAATTGTTTTACTTTATTTTAGTAAATTTTAGGTTTAGCTCGTTGCCAACAGTATCGACACCATTATCTATACTATCTATACTAATATTATAAAGAGGAAAGATTTGATTGTTTGTTTGTTTGTTTGTATTGAATAGGCTCCGAATAGGACCGATTTGAAAAATTCTTTCACCATTAGAATCCTACATTATCCCTGATGAACATAGGCTATAGATTATTTTCAAAAACGTTAGGGATCCGTATGAAAACTTCGATAATGTAAACCCAACGTGTGAAAAAAAATCCTTTATATCGCTTACGCTGCGGAAATTATTGTCAATAGAGTAAAGTAATGTACTACAGTTTTATAGATAACATCAATATCTACAAAAAAGTCTACAATACCATTTGTCTAACTATTAGGGATCCGTATGAAAACTTCGATAATGTAACCCAAAGTGTAAAAAAAATACCCATAAAATCATTATTACACCCGTGCGACGCCGGGGCGGACTGCTAGTGTACCATAAAATAACGTATATTTAATTTCACTAGTTCACTTCCTCCCACAGGTAGAAGCACTTCTAACACAGTACGTCACGAACAACGCTCCATCTCTCCCCACTTCCCCCACCACTTCCACCCACGAGATGTTCTCTGCCTCCCCTAGGCAGGTGTGGCAAGCTGTGCTGGCTGTGGCGCTCTGCCACAACGTCACGCCGGTTTATGAAGTGCCCAGCTCGGATCAGACGGACGAGACGCAGTCAGGTAAACAAAATAGAATTGAGATGTGACCAAACATTGCGCGGCATTCGCGCGCGGCAGCCGCGCTATGATTGGACGACGGCCGCGCGCACATTTATGTTTAAACTGGTCACGCGGCAAATTTGTTCAAATGCCGCGCTATGTCTGGTCACACCTTTAGAAAAATAGGTAAAATGTTCACTTTGTGTAACTGTCAAAAGGCAATGAGATTTTGACAGGGCTGCTGATTGTGTTATAAACATGTTATCATAAACTAACTACATAAAATCACGCTTTCCAACTATGATAATATTGATAGAGATTTTTTTATTTAGCTATATATTATAGTATTGTGTTTCCTATTATGAACATAATACAAAAAATATATATGTATGTACTTATGATTTGAAAAAAAAAAAAAAAAATTTAATAATATTCATACTAGCCTTGCTGGTGTCAAGGTTTTGGGTCCCGGGACGTCTCGTGTCTCGAAGTCCCGGGACTTATTGTAAATTTAAGTGTCTCGGGCCCCGGGACTTTAAAACTTCCCAAACCCTAGTGCTAAGGCTAGCATTAAGGAAAGAATCATTAAAAAAAAGCTAGACCCCAAGCCGTGTTTGTTGCCTGATTCTTCTAGGCTTGGTCGCGTGGAATCAGCCGTAGCTTCACCTAGTTCCTAAGGAGTTTCAAAGTGATCCTTGTGATTTTATTGAAATAAATGATTTTTGAATTTGAATTTGTGCAGACATGGGCAGTTCCGTGATGTCGGAAAGCTGCGGAGGTGCAGTTCCGCAGCAGCAACTTTGCGACTACCAGGCGTCCAGTCCGGACGAAGTCGCGCTTGTCAAATGGACTGATATGGTAAGAGCCTTTACTAATATTTATTTATCATTATCCTACTAATATTATAAATGCGAAAGTATGTAAGTATGTGTGTATGGATGTTTGTTATTCTTTCACGCAAATACTACTGAAACGAGTACGATGAAATTTGGTATGTAGGTAGCTGAAGACCCAGAATAACACATAGGCTATGTTTTATTCCGGAGTTCCCGAGGGATCGGGACTTACACCGGAATAACGAGAATTTATTTTGTCGTAAGGCGACACGAAGTTCGCCGGGCCAGCTTACCCGTTTCCTAATTGAAAATACGCGGACGACGTCGCGGGCGGCCTCTAGTGTCTAATATTTTGTATCGTCGGTTGATAAGGATTTCGATTATCAATCCTTGCAAAGAGAATGCATTAAAGTTATATTAAATACTAGCTACTCGCTCCGGCTTCGCACGGGTGGTACCTGGATAAAAAATAGCCTATATGTTATTCTGATGTTTATGCTATATCACTGTAAAGTTTCATTTTAATCCGTTCAGTAGTTTTTGCGTGAAAGAGTAACAAACACACACTCTCTCTCTCTCTCTCTCTCTCTCTCTCTCTCTCTCTCTCACACTCTCTCTCACACACACACACACCTACTCACAAAGTTTTGCATTTTTAATATTAGTAGGATAGGATAGGATTGTGAATAGTGAATAACGGTTATTTTGGTAAGTGGTCTCTATGTACCCAAAAACGTTTAAAATGGTAGTCTTTCCGAGAAATAGTCATTTATAAGAACTAGTCTAGAATAGAAGTTATTATAATGGAAAAAAAAACAAAAGGCTTAAAAATTCAAAGCGGACATTTTGGAAAGTGGCTTATTACTTGTAAAATTCGGATTGGATGTACCTCTCACTACTCCTTTTCATCAAGGATCTGAGTACGTGGAGACCTGAAAGGATTTTTACCGTACTTTGGGATTGCAGTTGTTATCTTATTCAACATAACCTTTGTCACTACATAGTATAAAGCAAAGTCGCTTTCCGCTTCCCGCGTCTGTATGTATATATGTTTGCTTATATCTTTAAAACTACACAACGGATTTTGATGCGGTTTTTTTTAATAGATAGAGTGATTCAGGAGGAAGGTTTATATGTATAATAACATGCTACCCGTGCGAAGCCGGGGCGGGTCGCTAGTATTATATAAATAAAACCGGTTAAATGCTTGTCGGACTCGCACACGAAGTGTTCCGTACCATTATCTATAAAAACGGCAAAAAAAACATGTTTGTTGTATGGGAGCCCCCCTTAAATATTTATTTTATTCTGTTTTTAGTATTTGTTGTTAGAGCAACAACAGAAATACATAATCTGTGAGAATTTCAACTGTCTAGCTATCACGGTTCATGAGATACAGCCCTGTGACAGACAGACGGACGGACGGACAGACGGACAGCGAAGTCTTAGTAATAGGGTTCCGTTTTTACCCTTTGGGTACGGAACCCTAAAACGTGGTAATTCCCCCTCTTGTGTATCTGATTGTTAAGATGTGATTATGTTTCAGATGGGAGTGTCATTGTATAGTAGGGATCTGCACAACATATCGCTCAAGATGCGCGCCGCAAATGAGATAGTCAACTACGCCATTCTTCAGATATTTCCGTTCACCAGTGAAAGCAAAATGATGGGCATTATTGTACAGGTTCGTGAATTGTATCTTAGTTAAAATAGGGCATTTTACATCATCATCTTCGAGCCTTTATCCCACTTAAGTGGGGTCGGCACCAGCCCCGGAACTGGGGTGGCAAGTCGGGGCCCATGCCCCGGGCGGCAAGTTCAGGGGGCGGCCAAACTCACAATTTACAGACGAATGGACAACTCATAATTTACGTTACTTAGACCTACACTGGGCACGAACATTATAATTTTTCACAAAGATGATAAAGGTAAAAATAAATATAAGTGGGCAGGGGCGGCATCAGTTTTTGCCCCCCCTAAAAAAATTTAAGATCCGGAGCTGGTTGGCACAACATGTTTTCTTCTACCTTTTCACTCTATCAGCTGTCATCTCATCACTCACTGCTTTCTTATACCCACAGACATACACACACTCTTTCACAGAGTCTATCCACTTTTTCTTTGGCCTACCTCTACTTCATCTATCCACCTTTTTCCCTTCTCACAACATTTTACAACCATCAATTTTTTTTTTAAACTTTTTAACATCATCTTCGCATAACAAAACACTAACTCTTAGATCACGAATATAGACAAGATTTATATTGTGCATGAATAACTTTGCTTTGTTTAGGGCTAGATGACACTGTAAAAAAAAAACACTATAACAATATAGACAAGATTTATATTGTGTCAGGGAGTACTTTGCTTAGTTTGGGGCTAAATGGCATTGTAAAAAAATAATATAGATAGACAAGATTTATATTGCGTTAGGGAGAACTTCGCTTAGTTTGACGGTTGATGGCGCTGTGAGAAATGTCCACAACAATAATTATTCTTCGAGTTAATCCTCAAATTATATTGTTTACAAAATTTATTTTCTATCCCCCAGGAAGAAACGTCAGGCAAAATAACATACTATGTAAAGGGTGCTGATGTGGCGTTAGCCAGCTTACTAAATTCTGGGTGGTTGAACACCGAATGCAAACAGCTGGCCGCCGACGGACTTAGGACGTTGGTTGTCGCTAAGAGGTCGCTGACTAAGAACGAATATTTGGAATTTGAAGTAAGTAAAAAATGGGCTATTTGACAAGATTTTGAAAACCATTCTAGATTATTCAGTAGTGACTGTGGAACCCATAAAAAAATATTATTTTCATTGGCCCTAAAAATGAAAAAAAGGTGCAAATGGCGTTGCACTAGTTTCTGTGACGTTACATGCTTGTCAACAAATAAACAAACGTCTAGTTTTTCAAGGCAGGCGATGACATATTGACAAGCATGTTACGTCATCGTCGATTCGACCAATCCTGACCGTTTGCTGAGTTTTTGGCTAGATGGCGCAGAGTGTAAATTCCACCAATATTTACTTATTCTGATATTCACAGACAGAGTACAAGGAAGCCCGACTCAGTCTTACAAATCGTAACGAAAAAACTGCAGCCGCTATGTCGAAGCTGTACCACGGCCTGGAGCTACTGTGCTTGACCGGTGTGGAAGATAGATTGGCTGAAAATGTGCCTAGGACTTTGGCCATGCTGAGAACCGCTGGGATAAAGGTAGATACATAGAAAACTCTTTATTGCTGCTAAACACAGCGCCATCTGTGTTACAACTGCAATACTTTGCAACTAGGTATGTAACAATCTCAGGAGCGCTACTCGCAGTACTGCCTACTCTACCTTGAATTTTGAAATTGCACAAAATCACAAGTTTATTTTATTTTATTTTATTTATTAAGGTCTACCAACAATTATTACAACGATACATGAAAAGAAAAACCTTACAAATTAGGTACAATAGTACTGTCTTACGCTAATTGCACAATCACTTATAGGTAAACACTGCATGCTTTTAATATCTTAATGAAGAAGTAACAAATTACAGAAAGAGAAAAAATAATAATAGCGTTTATACATTATAATATATTAAGAACTAAGAAGGAAATAAAACTAGAGAGGCATGTAATAGTAACATGCCTATCTAATCCTAATTTAATTTTAAATTTTAAAACATTACTTAGTTAGATAAGTTCTCGGCCAAGTGCCGGCGGAACTTACTTAAGTTTGTAGAAAAAATATCAATGTTCTTGCAATTATCGTTTAGGGACCTGCATAACCTGGGGACTGGAGAGTTTGTACCAAGTACAGTGGTGCGATGTGGAGGGACAAGCAAAGAGATAGGGTAACGGGGTTTTCTGCGGGGGACTCTGAAGTTAAACTGATGCAAAAGTTGGGGACATGCTATTTGATAAGTCAAAATTTTAAACAAAAAAGTAAGGTCTAGTTGAGTTCTGCGCTTTCCCAAAGTAGATATTCTGAAATGTGTGAGTCTCTCTTTATAAGATGTTTTGACTTTAGCAATGTTAGCTGCATAAGAGAGATGCCACAAAAAACGCTTTTGCACCCTCTCGATTCTCAGAATATGGTTTGCATAATGAGGTCTCCACACAATGGTACAGTATTCGAGTATGCTTCGGACTAGGGTGTTGTACAAGAGAATTTTGGTATGAGGTTTTCTGAAAATTTTGCTATTCCTTATAATAAATCCTAAAATTTTAGATGCTCTCTTGATGACGTCATCTATGTGCGGAACGAAAGTTAATTTCTTATCTAATGTTACTCCTAAGTCTCTGATGACATCCACCTCACGTATAGGAGTGCCTCCAATGTTGTAATTTGACCTAAACACGTTATGCTTCCTAGAAAATTTTATATAAAAACATTTATCAGTGTTGATGTACATATTGTTAGCACAACACCATTCAAATAATCTGTCCAATTCGTTTTGCAGCAGATAAATATCACTGTCGGTTTTTATAATACGAGATATTTTTAGGTCATCGGCAAATAAAAAGGGTGAAGAAGAATCAAAGCAATTTGGAATGTCATTTATAAATATATTGAATAGAATGGGCCCTAAGTGAGACCCTTGCGGTACTCCAGAACCTATGCCAAATAGATCCGATCTATAGCCATTTACGACGACAAAGAACAACCTATTACTCAAATAAGACTCGATCCACTTAATAATGTTCCCAGCGAAGCCGTATGCTGCAAGTTTCCTAATAAGTAATATGTGTGAGACCTTGTCAAAAGCCTTGCTAAAGTCTGTATAAATGACATCTACTTCTTGATGCTTGTCTACAGCCTCTGTGAGGCCCTCAACAAAGGAAACTAAGTTCGTAGCGGTTGATCGAGTTTTCACAAAGCCGTGTTGGTGCTCCGTGAGGTTTTGCTGAAAATGGATTTGGATGTTAGGACAAACTATTGATTCAAAGATCTTTCCCATAGATGAAAGAATAGAAATTGGTCTGTAGTTAGAAACTAGGTTTTTTTCGCCGGATTTGTGTATGGGTACGACTTTAGCAGTTTTCCAGATTTGCGGAAAAAATCCGGTACGCAAAGATTCATTAAAAATGTAAAAGAGAGGTATCGCCAAGTTGTCAGAGCATTTTTTTATGAAAAAAGGCGGAATTCCGTCTGGGCCTGCTCCTTTAGTTGAATCCAAACATTTTATTTTTTTTAATATTGTTTCTATAGAGACATGCAAGTTAGCCATACAAGCACTACCATGATCTATAGCTCTTATAAAAGATGTTGTTGGACATTGAGTTGTACTTGTATTAGAAGAAAGATCTGGAAGATCATTACTAACATAAACTTTAGAAAATGAACCTGCGAATAGATTACAGATCTTCAAACCATCTGACTCATTAATCGAGCCGTCAGTCATAATACCAGGATATGTATTGGTTGTTGCTCTTTTAGATTTAATAAAAGACCAAAAGTATTTTGGATTCTTACTGATTCTGTTTTCAATTTCATTTACGTAACTGTTATAACGAGCAGTTGCTAGTTTCTCACTACGCTCACTTAGTCTAAGATACGCCAAATTATCCATAGGGTTTTTGTATATTTTAAACCTGCGTCGTACATTATTTTTTTCACGTAATAGCTTTATGATTGATTTATCGAACCAAGGAGGGTATTTATTATTATTTTGTTTAATTAAGGGTATATGCTTATCTATCAAGTCTCTTAAAGTACTGTAAAGTTTATCTAACGCACTATTTACACCATTGCATTGTGTGAAGTACGATTTCCAATCAATTTCAGAAAGGCTTTTATTGATTGCAGCATAGTCTCCTTTGAAGTAATTTACTTTGCGATTTTTTGGATTCGATGGAAGGTAACTATTATTGTCTGCCGTTATGACAATTTCTAAAGGTGGGTGTTGTATATCTATAGGACATAGGGCAGTTATTGAGGCTGAGACATTGCAATTTGGTAAATCTACAAGCACGAGGTCAAGAATTCTATCATTATTGTTGAGAACTAAATTACATTGTTTAAGATTTGCGACATAGCTAAAGTCGATTAATGTCTGATTCAATGATGAGGTGTGATAATTTAAATCACCGCTGTTGATTAAATTCCAATTGATACTGCTTAAATTGAAATCTCCAATTATGCAAGTGTGGCCCTCGTGATTTTCCAAAACTTTGTTGCAGTGATCAAGTTAGTTAGTATTTTCTTCCAGCTAACCATAGGTGGGAACAGTTAATCCAAAAGTAACTTCGATAATAGGTAGAGAGTTAAATTCCTAAAAATTGAACGCAAGTTAACCGTTAACCAAAATAAAAAAAAAAACATTATAAGCAGTTAGGTAGCTTACAAAATCATTTATTTCAATACAATCACACGGATCACTTTGAAACGTCTTAGGAACTAGGTGAAGCTACGCCGATTCCACGCGACCAAGCCTAGAAGAATCAGGCAACAAACACGGCTTGGGGTCTACCTTTTTTTTATGATCCTTTCCTTTATGCTATGTAGAGCTCCACTGTGTGCCAATCGAACAAGGTGAAGGCTCAAACAAGAATAATAATCAAAAGTACATACTACTCAAGTACGTACAACAATAAAAAAAAAATAACTAAAGAGCTACAGCACAAATTCAAAAAGCAGCATTTGAAGGTTAAAATCACAACAACAATGGATTTTGCTATTTAGTATTTATTCTAAATTTATGTATAACTTGATGAAAGGAATGTTAGTTGAAGCACGATTATCTTCTAGATCTGGATGTTAACCGGCGATAAATTGGAGACGGCGCTCTGCATCGCTCGTTCACTGCATCTCGGTGGAGGTACCACTTGGTTGACGGCAAGGGATTGCGCGAACAGACGCGATGCTTACGAACTCCTTGAGACATTGAGAAGGGCCGACTCTACCACTGACCTTATTATAGAAGGCGAGACTTTAGAGGTGAGTATTTTTTAAAATCTTTTATTTAACTTGTAATGTGTATGTAACTATGTTTGTTGAGGTGGAATCTTGCAACTCAATTTTGAAGCAGTTATCTTCAACCGTTTGAGCTGAAATTTGGCATACTTATGTAACTTCGGTAACAATGCAATAATATGGGCAATAATATAGCATGGGACAGCGAGCTGATCTGATGATGGAGTCGGGAGCTGTTCAACAGTCACTCACAACGGAACTTCTTAGTAAATACTTGAATAAAAACTTATAATTCTTGTCAAGTTTCGATGACAGATGTTATATAATGTGACAGGCGCGCTGGTGCTCGATGGTTGATTTTACAAAAGTTTGTCATTGAAAAATATTTTTCAACATATAACTATTTCAGCCAGACTTCAGAGGCCATACCACAAGCTCTTAAAGTAAATTTTGACAACATATTTGACGAACAAAAGGGGAATGGTTTGGGATTTCTTATTGCAGCGGCGCGGATAGATAAATAAAAAAACCGGCCAAGTGCGTGTCGGGTCCCGCGCAATGTAGGGTTTCGTAGTTGACAGAGCTAAAAACCTTATATGTATTAAGTAATTATCAATGATATTTGTAAAAAAAATAATTGAAAAACCTTAAAAAAAATAGTTTTTCATGATTTTATTCTACGGCATTGTTGACATTACTAATATGTATGTATATACAATACATGCCAAATTACAGATTTCTAGCACTAAGCGTCTCTGAGCTAAGCTGCGGACGGACGGACAGACATGGCGAAATTATAAGGGTTTCTTGTATACTCGAAACCCTAAAAACGGCAAAAAAGACACGTTTGTTGTATGGGAGCCAGACTTAAGTATTTATTTTATTCTGTTTTTAGTATTTGTTGTTATAGCGGCAACAGAAATACATAATCTGTTACTGGATGGCGCTGTGTAAGATTTCCATCAACTTTTATTAAAATAACCTCCATCCATAGTACAAGTTTTGAGACTAGATGGTACTAAATAAATAAATATTGGTGGACATATTTCACACAGCGTCATCTAGCCCCAAACTAAGCAAAGCTTATACTATGGGAACCAAGATAACTGATAGAATACTTATATACGTTTTTTTGTTGTAAATACATACTTATTATACATAACACCCAGACACAGAACAAACATCTACGTTCATCACACAAATGTTTATCCCGGGTGGGGATCGAACCCACAACCTACAGCGCAGAAGTCAGAGCTACTACCAACTGAGCTGTGAGGCCAGTCAACTACTGTGTAAGATGTACAATTTTTAGATAGGAAGCATAGGAATATTTATAATGGTTTATTTTAAGCTATAGTGTTAAGTTATAGTTATTAAGTTAAGAGTAATCCTATCAATGTTAATGTTTACTGTATTTTCTGTATCTCTTTTATATTTATTTGTCGCTTTGGTATTATACTGTAATGGCAATGTAAATATGTATATAATAAATAAATAAATAAATGTCCAATAATATTTATTCAATCACCGTTCACAGGTATGCCTGCAATCTTACGAGGAAGAGTTCGTGGAGGTGCTACAACAGTGTAGTGGTGTGGTGGTCGCACGCTGTTCGCCCACTCAGAAGGCGAGAGTGGCGAGGTTGCTCAGGGATAGGGAGAGAGTGGTAGCGGCTGTAGGGGATGGAGGGAACGATGTTGCCATGATACAGGACGCCGATATCGGTATGATGATGTTTAGCTAGCTAGGACGTGCTTATGCCTAACCGCTTTTGATATCTTCAAAGATCTGAGCGCCTGACGATCTGAGAGGATTCTATTAATCACTATCACTACATAGTATAAAGCAAAGTCGCTTTCCGCTTCCCGCGTATCGCGTATGTATGTTTGATTATATCTCTAAAACTACACAGCGGATTTTGATGCAGTTTTTTTAATAGATAGAGTGATTCAAGAGGAAGGTTTATATGTATAATACATGCATAATATAGTAGAGAAACACTGATAATTTTAGAGGTTTCTAATGTGATGTCGTAAATAAACACATTTTTTTGCGCTTAAATTGCAAATGCTGGCTGAACCCCACGAGATATATAAAAATAATGTACTACAGTATTGTACACCTTAAAAACGTCTACAAAAAAGTCCACGATGGTATTAGAAATGTCTTACGCACAGCGAAGCGGGCACGGGTCAGCTAGTTTATAAATAAAAAAAAACAAAAACTTGTTTTTAACACAATATTTGTCAACATTAATTTTTATTTTATTTTTATTTTAACCTGCTACTATGCCTGCGTAGATACAGGAAATCGATTTTTGACTACTTTCGTAAAATATTGAAATTCTTGATAATCAAAATATTTTTTTGGAATAAATAAAGTTGCCTATGTTCATTTCATACCAAGATTTTAATCTATATTTATATAAAAATAAATTACAATCGGCCCAAAGCGGTTTGGGCCGTGATAATGTCACAGACAGAGTTGTTATCACATTTATAATATTAGTATAGATGTGGTATTTAGGGTTCCGTACCCAAAGGTTAAAACAGGACCCTATTACAAAAACTTCGCTGTCCGTCGGTCTGTCACAGGGCTGTATCTCATGAACCGTGATAGCTAGACAGTTGAAATTTTCGCAGATTATGTATTTCTGTCGCCGCTATAACAAAAACAGAATAAAATAAATATTTTAGTGGAGCTCCCATACATCTCGCGTTTTTTTTTAGTTAATGATACGGAACCGAGTCCGACTCGCACTTGGCCGGTTTTTTATTTATTTGGTTAGTATGAACAAGTGAGTTAGTCGTCATCGTCAGTGACGGAGTTATTTTATGTTCCAGGTGTTGGTATCGAAGGTGCCGAAGGTCGATCAGCCTCGCTCGCAGGTGACGTGAGCATCCGTCAGTTCCAATGCCTCGCTCGGCTGCTGTTGGTGCACGGACGCCGTGCCTCTATGCGCTCGGCCGCACTGTGCCTCTTTATAGTGCATCGCGGTCTCATTATCTCCACTATGCAGGTAAAGTACAGTACTACGATTTAAGTTATGCGCCTTCGCAATTTACGTCTATCTAAAGATAGAAAATTCTTTATTGCACAATACAAGAACATGACTGTGGCTAAATTAATGCTATCATTTTCTTCCAGCTAAATATTGTGTAATTTGATCTATGGACTAATGGAATGCTAACTACTGAAAAATGTGGATATTGAGCCAAACATAATGTTTGGACGTGCCTCTAACTATCACCTTTTGACATTTTGAAGTACGTGAGAAGATGTCGTGACGATGTGATGTGATCCTATAACATATTTTTTCTTATTTATTTTACAAAAGCTTGTTTTGTAAAATATATGCAATCAAAAACATAACATGTAAAAAAAGCCATGTCTCGCAACGCAACTCCATTCTTCTACCGTAAAAAGTTGTGAGATCCATGTAATACCAAGTCTGTTAACTTATTCAGTCCCTACTTTAAGGGTCCTTCTGTCTTAAGTTATTACGTAAAGGTTAGCTAATAACGTAATAACATAAGACAGAAGGACCCTTAAAGTAGGGACTGAATAAGTTAACCGACTTGGTATTACATGGATCTCACAACTTTTTACTAATTGTATTCTAAATTTGAAGCTTCTATGTCTGCTAGAAGTGTCTTAAACTTTTGATGATCGGTCAGTCAGTCAAGTCGGTGGGTGAGTGAGTGAGTGAGTGTCAAAATAAGAAACTTTGACTAGTTATAATTCTTAAACTACTGGTTCAAATTGAATGAAATTTGAAATATGCCGTGTTTATATAATGCCTGCTTGGTTACTGAAAATGCAGGCTTCTAGTTTTATCCACAACGAAGTTATAGGGGGTCGAAAATTTTCAACATAACCAAATTCTGCTGCTGCAACGGTTGTGAGATGAGGAATACTATAACTAAATTAAATTAAATGTATTTTCCAGGCGGTATTCTCAGTGGTGTTCTACTTCTCTTCGGTGTCTCTATACCCTGGCTTCCTGATGGTCGGCTACGGTACTGTCTTCACTGTGCTACCTGTATTCTCATTGGTAAGTCATCACATTAAAGTGCAAATCAATTTCTTATTGACACAATTTATATTATATACGTGCTGAAGACGGTGAAGAAACTAAATCAATATTCCTATAAGCGGCGACGGTTTCCAACCTGTCATATAGAATGCTAACTTCAGCAAAATGTGCGCTGTGCTAAATTATAATATTATAAAACTGTAGTACATTACTTTGCTCTATTGTCAATAATTTACGCAGCAAACGCGATATAAGGATTTTTTGGGATTTTTTTTCACACGTTGGGTTATATTATCGAAGTTTTCATACGGATCCCTAACATTTTTGAAAATATACTATAGCCTATGTTCATCAGGGATAATGTAGGATTCTAATGGTGAAATAATTTTTCAAATCGGTCCAGTAGTTTCGGAGCCTATTCGATGCAAACAAACAATCAAATCTTTCCTCTTTATAATATTATTATAATATAATATTATTAGGATAGTGATTCGTGCTCAGGCCACTGTATGAACCATGTTATTTCCAGGTGCTTGACAAGGATATACCAAGTGCAACAGCTTTGAAATATCCGCAGCTTTACAAACAGCTAACAAGAGGACGGCAGCTGTCCTACAAGACTTTTTATATATGGACTGGTATCTCTATTTATCAAGGTATTTATCAAAATCATCGAAAACATCATTATATTCAAAAGGTATTTATTTTAATTAAATCACAAAGATCATTTTGAAACGTCTTAAGGCGCTCCCTGTCGACGGTTGTTTTTGTTCGAAACTATAAAAGAAATACTTCTGAACAAGCCACATCTCCTATTTTATAATGTATAGTATATGTGAATTAAGATGTACCCATCTTTAAGCACTTCGATAAATAATCCTACCGACCGCTGCAATGACGACAAACACACGTCGGCGCGTGGTCCGCCTTTGCTTTTCGAATAAATTAATGATATAAATGATGTATAATTACTTATCAAAAATCTATTCTAATAGAAATCTAGATCTACATTATTACCTATCTTTAACAATAAATCACAAGTTGATTTTAATAGTAGGTATCAAAATATGTGCACACGATGTTCTAAATTCAATTTACTTTATCCTCTATAGAATAAAAACGGCTTTTGCACTCAGATATTGAAGAGCAAATATACTCTTTCCGAGATGGTGGGATGAAAACGTTATTATTCCTGTGTCAGGTGGCGTGATAATGTACGGCGCGCTTATCCTCTTCGAAGACCAACTGATCCACATAGTTGAGATCAGCTACACCGCGCTGATTCTCACAGAGTTGATAATGGTTGCGCTGACAGTTGTCACCTGGCATTGGCTAATGGCGGCCGCTGAACTTGTCAGCCTCGCGATGTATATTGCTACTCTGCTTATCTTCACCACTTACTTTGGTAAGTCTATCTACCAAATAGAATTGTTTACTTCAAACTTATAAAATGACGTGTCATGTGTGTGTTTGTGTGTGTGTGTGTGTGTGTGTGTGTGTGTGTGTGTGTGTGTGTGTGAGTGAGAGAGACAACAACTAGGTGAAGCCACAGATAAACAAGGGGACAACAACATGTCCCACAACATTGTACGTGGAGACATCTACTCAGGCAACATTTCTATAAACACTGAGTTGTGTTTTAACTATAAATACGGCTAATTACCACGTTTTTTCTTAAATAGCTAATGTTTCGAGACGATTCAATGAGTAATGTAGACTGTAAAAAGTTCTACAACATTGTCACCTAACAACAAAATACCCCTAGTGACTAGACTACCCGCAACAACAAGGGCTCAGTGTATCCGTGGTTTTACCTGGTTCCTACTTGACAGGTTTAATATTTTTTTTTCAGATGGAGACTTCATCAGACACTGGGACTTCTGGTGGAAAGTCATCACGATCACACTTATATCCTGCCTACCCTTATACATCGTCAAATATATGCACAGAAAGTGGAGCGAACGCCAGTACAAAAACATAAGAACATAATCTTCTTTCATTCCTTTTAGGTCTAATTTAAAATGTGATTCACTTCCAACTTTTTCGCTGCACATTTTTGTCCAATTTTGTTTGTAGAACAAAGTATTTGATGTATGGATGTAGGTAAATGCTAGATGGAAACTGAAATAATTTACTTTACATAGTTTTATGTATATGATTTGTATTATTGGTTAGTGGTGTCGATTCGGTTGACTTGCAAATTACTATCAATTCAAAACTTATTTTATGTATTTTTTATGAAATGAAAGATACCTAAATCATTTTATGTTTAGATATTTTTATCCGAAAATTATGCCCTTTTTTAAAGATAATATTGTAGAAAATAGTTACGAGCCAGTTAAGAAGTTTTTTTTTTTACATCTTTTTCTTAATTACCTACAGCGTCGTGGAATATTTTACTTAGTTATCGGATGTTGTTGTGCCTGAGAAACATGTTTGCTGTAGGACAACAACATTATTGACCTGTCCCCTGTTGCACAACAGAATCGCACCATACTTCTATTTATAAATGCGAAAGTGTGTTTGTATGTTTGTTGGTTTGTTCTTTCTTGGAGCAATGGAATGACATATTTTATTTCAGAGATAGTTAATGGGTTGGAAAATGACGTGGGAGGAGCTATTTTTTATCAAAGTACTCGATTCCGCGAGCAGAAGTTAGTTATGTATTATATATATAAACATAATATATGTACCTAAAAAATATTGTTGTATAAAATCTATTTTTTTAAACTTGTATTCTTTTTTTTGTTACAATTTTTTTTGTATGTATAGTTACTTAAGTTGAAATTATGTATTGTATAAGACTTTTTTTTACCAAGAACGTGTGTAATATTCACTGTGATTATATGTAATCTTGTTAGAGTAAGTAAAGGTTATTGATATTCATAGAACATGATATTGACTGGGACGATCTTAACCAATTGGACGTGAAAAAAAACTATAGGCATCACTATCTATATCTATATCTAGTCTAAATTCTGTTGCTACTTTACTTTGAGACTTATACATATAATATAAGTACCTATGGATACTTGCAACAGCAACAGCAATTTGTATATAATCGTAAATATAGAACTTATATATAAATTGCTGTTGCTTATAAATTCTTCTATTTTTCAGATTTACGCAACTTTGGTAAGTCTGACTGCCAGCTTCAAACTAACGTCCTCTGGTTAAGTCCGGCCGCACAAGCACGAAACCGCGCCATATTACTTTGATGGTTCTATACAGGAGACAGAAACCCTGACTTCTGGTCCTTTAGCTATTTAATGGTGCCGATTCTGTTGGTGCCAGACTAAACTAAACTTAACGGCATCCATCACTTTCTGTTTCGTATCGAGTAAAAGAGACAGCGATAATTTTTAGAGACGTCCAAACCATTTTTGCTTGTGTAGCCGGCATAAAAGTCCTGAAATGATTTCTGACAATGTGTTCAGGGGGGATAGCATGAACCATTAACTTAGCGTCCAAATGCCAAAACTGGCACTTTTACTATACAAAAAAATTACAGTTCTGTTCTGACATTTGGACGATACGTTGTCAATACGATAGTGGCTCAGGCCACAAATTATAAACTAATATAACCTACAAATCAACCGAGTGTGCATTGGATAGGTACAAAATACTATGTGATATATTTATATTATATTAATCATGTTTTACGACAGTTTGTATGTGTTTATGTTGGTGCAGTTTATAAGTTTATGGACTATGTTACGTAAATAAATATACGTTAATTATATTATTTGAATGATTTCTTATGTTTATATGGTCGACATGTACCTACCTACCTACTTATTTTCGTACTTTCTTCAGTCTCAAAAACATATTATGGAGTATCTAGGTATATTTCTTAAATTGACATACAATACTTACAAATAGCTAAACATTCTACAAATAAAACTAGTAATAAAAATATGTACCTACCTACGACGGAGGCGTTGTAAACGAGTTCAAATCGATTTCTGTTCTAGATGTTGAATTAGATTTAGCTTTGCTTCGGTCCGAATGCTTGGATATAACCCGTCTGGCCCAAGCCAGGTCGCGGGAACTACGGGACTTATTGGACTTCGAGCTAGTGGAAGTTTCAGATTGACTGGTATAAGTCTCGGAGACAGACCATACTGAGTCACTCGCCCGCTGTTCAATCCTATTATCCCGGGTCACAGTGCTTGTTGAAATCGGCGAACGGAACTTATCTCCCCTCTTTATCCTTATTTCGGAGATGGACGTCTCTATTCTAGGCGGACTTTTTGAACGCTCTACTTTAGCATCAGTGGAGCTGTCTGTCAACGAAGTTTCAGATGCCCCTTCCTCATTCCCACTCATGATGACGGCCATTAGTTTCTCAGTATTCTCATTCAGGTCGTAGACTTTCTGCGTCCGAATAGATCCGACCGATGCTGATCTGGTTTTAGAAGAAGAGCGCTTGGTACGCCTCTTTTCGCTGTAGTACACTGCGCTCTGGTGCGATAATATAGTTGGACAGTTCGACTGTACATTAGAGCAACCCACTTTATTCGAGAAAGCAGAAACCTTGGATGTTCCCCTGCACTGGCAGGAGTTGGACCCGCATAGGTAGTTGTAGATCATTTGAATTATGTAGATCGCTAACGCAGCCGCGATCACTACTCCTATGTAAAGCTTAGAAGACCAATCGGTATTAATGTAGACGTAGGACTGCGTTAGGGATTTCCAAGGATGCCATTTGGTTAAGCAAGCATCTTGGTATTCAAAGAGATTGCGGCGAGACAACCCTTTTCCATAGGTCTGGACCGCCGCTGCTATTCTTAAAACACCTCCGTACGCTGTATAAAGCTTCTCATCCACGAGATGGGGAGCTACATCCCTCTTCATCCAGTTCCACAGCTCATTGTTGAAACTGAGGAAATCAGAGTGCCGACATTTCTTAGGAGAGCTACTCAAAATGCATCTCGCAGCGGTCGTGTAGTATTTGAGCAAAACGTTTTTGGAATTCGGAGAGGTTAGACTCACAAGACCTCCAGTCTTGAATGGAAGAGCGATTGCCGAAGGTGTGCTTTCATCGTCCAGTCTCGGTATCGGTAAGTGGATGCAAGAGTTTGAATCCCTTTTTATGACCAGACATGTGCATGGATCGATAAAAGAACCAGAACCAATCAATATTTTCGCTACTGTTAGATTTGACCATTGAGGTGTTCGTTCCGGTCGTTTCCACCCTAATCCTCGTGTGTTCAACAAATCCTTTATTTCATCAAAGAAATCATGAATTTGTCTAGCATTTCTGTAAGGGACGTAACCAGCGTAATACGCAAAACGAGATATTGGGAGGATTTCGTTTCTTAGATGAGCTCCTATCGTATCGGCGAGAGCTTCTTTCAGGAACGCTGCTACATGAGGATCAGTCTCTTGTTCAACTACATGAAGCGTTCGTCGGAAGTAGCGGAGCATATCCCTGATGTATTTTCCGTTGACTTCATCAGGATTAACAAGCGCGGGTAAAAGCTTTTCGAAAGTTTTGCGAGCACGTAATTTTACGATATCGTCTTCGTTCCAGCACGTTTTTGAAGCTCTGTTGTTAAATATTGTACTACCCGCATTACCACTTGTAGTGTAAGTTAAATCTGTAAGAACTAATAAAATCAAAAGCAATAACATTAATTTGGTTAACTGGTTGTAAGGAAGGTATTATATAATGTTGGTAGACAGGACAGGTATCTACTCTGTGGTAGATAGATTACCTACCTATTTCGTATAAAGTATCTTGTCAAATAGTGCTGATAATCATACTTATATGCTCTTTGCTGATAATAAGAAAAATATTTAAGTTAAATATTGGTGGACTTAACACACAACGCCATCTAGCCCCAAACTGAGAAAAAAACAAAAATATTAAAATAAAAAAATTAATACCCCGTGAAAAACATTAAGAAAATTTAAATTCTACCTCTATTTATTATTCAAACTATCCACCAAAAACATCATCCTGCCAACCATCTGAACAAGTAAATTATAAGAGAGCGACATCGCCAAAAAAAAAAAAAAGAGCACATGTATTGTGCGCATCATCACAAAAATGTCAAATGTGACATACCAAGCATTATCAGAGATGGGACAAGATCCTTGTTTATGATGAAATATAAAGAATCTATCAAATGAATATGAATCAATCAATTATGATATCTACACATCGACTTTACTAGATTCTAATTTATAAAGTGTACAGATGTTTTTGATTATGTATGTTGTAAGAGCTACATCCCAAATAGGGTTTGGGAAGTCTCAACAGTTTCAAATTACCGAGACACAAACAGCCTACGATCAAAGTCCCGGGACGTCACGGGAATTTGAGACTATTCGGAATAAAATTACTTAGAATCGAGTTAGTTTTAGGCGAAATGTATGAATAAAAAGACAAACATTTATTGAACATACAATTAAATCCTAGCAATTTTAACGGTTATTTCAGTCTAAATCAATTGATTAATTGTCGACACAGACACATTCATAATCAAACGTCCAAAAAGAACTAATATGGCGGCGCAGCAAACGCATTTATTGTGAACTAGTAGTTACATAATACTTAGTAATACCAAGTAATTATTCAAAAAACTAATAGATTATTTCAATGATGAAAATAAAAATTATTTCAATACAATTTAGACAACCGTGTCTTGTTTTGAGTCTCGACTCGAAAGTCCCAGGGCCCGTGACATCTAAATTTACAAATTGTCCTGGAACCCATTTCCGTTGCCTTAACCCCTGGGTCTTGACAGGTTTTTTTGGCGGTTTTTTGGAGCCCTACATGCACTATTTCACCTATATCTCGTTATTTTGCATGAAAAGGTATAGACATCTATATATTTTTGGATTCTCCGTGAAATTTTCAACAAACTTATCTATAAATGCAATTTAGAGTGTAAATAACCTTTTTAGAAAAAAATAAATAAGGTAATAAATAAAAAAAAATAAAAAAAAATATTAAAAAAATTAATCAAAAAAAAATTAAAAGCAATTTAAATGAAGTTTCTTTTATATATCATAACAATAGCTATTGTTTATCATATAAATAAGAAACTTTATAATAAACTAAATAATTCATGTTTAATTCATTCATCTGAACTGAACCGAGTCCGAGTCATTCGAGTACGAGCTTGAAGTTGATAGTTGATATTGATAATCTACTTGTCTACCATACCAACTCAGTGAGATGAACTCACCTCATCACTAGGTACTAAATTCGAATCAAGTCAAAAAAGTGTCTTGAAGTGAATTTATATTTTAGAAAGCTTGCTAAATGCTCAATTATTTTGTTTTCGCCCAAAAGTATATTAACTAAGGCTTAAATTAAATGCGATGCCGTTAGAGAAATCTTTCTTGACGTGAACATTTTTACGCCAAAAATAACCGTTCAAAATGGTGAGTAAATAAATAACAGATTATTTACACTTATTATTTATCTAAAATCTATAATGTTATCATTAGATAAGATTGCTTTTGAGTATGTTGTTGTAATTATACCTAACAGTCCGGTATGTTATCCGATATTTTATTTATTTATTTAGACGCACACAACACGTTACAACCACTTAGAAATAGGGACCATAAAACTATTGTTTTGAACTGGGTTACAACATAAACATATGTGCGTACAACTAATTCCATTTTTATACTTTGAATCGAAGTCAACTAATGAAGCTAGGACTCTAAATTTTAATATTTTCGATGTTACCTACCTGCTATTTTCTAACTAAGTTTAGCATTTTTCTTTTTTCTTATTAGGTATAACAAAAACAAACGTTTTTTTTATATGATAAACAGTCTCTCAATGACTAAACACATACATTCTTATTTTCTTACTGAAATCTCGGAAGTTTAATATTTTTACTGAAAGAAAATCTAATTTAATAGTACCTACATTTTAAATTATAATAATATAAATATTAATAGGTACTTACTTACATTATATAAAAAACCACTTGTGTAAAAAAAACTATCTCACAATAATTATATAGGTAATTAATAATTAATATAAATACGTAGTTCATATTTTAATTTGTCTATTTTACAGGATATCAGAAAGTTCTTTCCATCAAAGACATCTCCCACTACAGCAAAAAAGCGCTTGATTGTTGATGATGACGATGATGTTATTCCAGAGTCGCCCGATGTACAAATTACTAATAAGGTACCTTAATTAAAATAAATCTGAATAATGACAAACAATAATCACTACATAGTATAAAGCAAAGTCGCTTCCCGCGTCTGTATGTATGTATGCTTATATCTTTAAAACTACACAACGGATTTTGATGCAGTTTTTTTTAATAGATAGAGTGATTCAGGAGGAAGGTTTATATGTATTAAACCCGTGCGAAGCCGGGGCGGGTCGCTAGTTGTATATATTTATAACCCCTTGAGTTATGTTATATTTTGTACAATATTTTATTGATTATATTATATGGGTATTTTTTTTTATTTGTCACATTGCCACCTAACTATATACCTAAAGCAATAATGTTCTATCAATCATAATGTACAAGTCATGTGATTTTATAAGTAAAACAAAAGGTTTATTTATATATTTTAAATTTATCTAACAAACTATTATTTCTAAAGAAAAAAAAACCAAATGAACCACAAAAATCAAGTAAGAGCAAAACCACCAAACCAGCACTTAAAGAAGTCAAAGTCACCAATCTATTTGGAAATGGACCCATCAAAAGAACTGAGCCAGTTATAAAAAAACCTGAACCGAAAAAGAATACAGAAACAGGCATTCATTCCGATGATGAGTTTGAGAAGAGTTTGTTAGAAATTGATGATATTATTGAAATAACAAATGAAGACACTAATAAAAGCAAGCCAAAATCAGAAACTCTTAATAATAAACACATAGAATCAGTTCCGGAACAATCTACAACCAAACCAGAAACATCTAATAATAAAAAGTCTAAACATTCTCTATCCACCCTAAAACCAGAACCGAATAAAAAAACATCACATACAAAGGAATTAAAAAACCATTCGGAAACAAAGCAAATTGTTGACAAAATAAAGAAAGAAGTTAGAGACACTAATAAGAGGAAGTTTGAAGAGTTTATTGACGATAATGTAGATGACGCTAATAAGAAGAAAATTCACAAAACTGATAGTACAGATTCTGATAAAGGTAAAAGAAACGGTAATGTGACAATATCTGAACCATATGATCTGACCGGTGATGATTCAATGATGGAAGATGAGGCTGATCAGACAATGAATAAAAAAAAGAGAACCAAAAGTCTCAATGAATCAGGTACAACTTACTATTACTATGTTAAGAACATATAATGAACATTACAATGCTATTGTTAGGGTTCCGTACCCTAAGGGTAAAAACGGGACCCTGTTACTAAGACTTCGCTGTCCGTCTGTCTGTCACAGTGCTGTATCTCATAAACCATGATAGCTAGATAGTTAAAATTTTCAGATGATGTATTTCTGTTGCTGCTATAACAACAGATACTAAAAACTGAATAAAATAAATATTTAAGTGGGGCATACAAGAAACGTGTTATTTTGCCGTTTTTTTTAGATAATGGTACGGAACCCTTCGTGTGAGAGTCGCGACTCGCATTTGGCCGGTTTTTTTACTATTATATAGAAGTAAAATTTGTTAATTAGTTTGTACCGAATAAATAAAAATCGAATATCAATTCAAAGTTCTTTAACCTATCAAAAGTTACATTATCAGCGAGTAACATTATTCCATATTTTTGTGATCTCTACAAAAATTGCAATTAAATAATCCAAAATTGACTATAATCTTCATTAGTACACAATCTGTGAAGCTGTGGCGGACAACTAGAATCAAATTTACCTAACTATAAAATATATTAAAGCTCTCTCTCTCTCTCTTTTCTCAAAGGACAGAAAGAGAGATCTCACCTTAAAACAATCATAATGATGTAGCAACATTTTTATTATATTATTTTTTTAAATGCTTGAATTGTTGAACATACGCATCTATAACAAGTTGTTTTTAACAGTTCTTACAGATGAAGAAAGGCGTGAAAGGAAAATACATTCAGCGGCATTGTACCAGAAGTATATGAACAGAACTGGGCCCAAACATTTGGGTTCTAAAGAAATGCCAGAGGTAGGTAAAATTTAAATTTATTCAACTAGTACGTATTGTATCTTATCTTATAAACAATTATCTACATTAATAAATTATAATATTTTGTGATACTTTTAGGGTGCTGCAAATTGTCTAAAAGACTATGCATTTGTGTTAACCGGTGTGCTGGATTCCTTTGAGAAGGATGAAGTGGAAAACGCCATCAAAAAGTATGGTGGCTGCATAAAAAGTGGCGTCAGTAAGAAGGTACATAAAATGTTTTGATTTTTACATAACTGGTTAATTGAACAGTTATTTTAAAATCACTGTCAGACACTTCAATTTTATTTATATGCATAGATTATTAATTCCAAATAGGATTGATGTTATGTTAGGATGGCCGCCCGGTAGTAAAGACCCCAAGTCAAATCCTACTACAACATGTTTTTACTAAGAAGTGAGTGGAAAAGAAAAACATGTTGTGACTCCACTTGAGTAATACATGTTTTTGATGAATGCAAAATCGTTTTATCACAATAACCGCAAAACATACAGTTTTGTATTTTATGACAAAGATAACTTAAGGATAAATAAATAATATAAATTATAGACAGAAACACGATTGGTGAAACTTTTCTACTTAAAGTGGGATAATTTAAGAGCAAGGAGATAATAATGAAAACAGTTTGTCTTTTGATTTTGCTTTAATTCTGGGCTTGCCACCTGTCGCATATGGAATGCTAACTACTGCAAAATTTTAGTATTGTGCCAAACATAATGTTTGGACGTGCATCTCACTACTTACATTTAGACATCTCTAAGGATCCAAGCGCCTTGAGACCTGAGAGTATGTCTACCGTACTTAGGGATTACAATTGTGATCCCACTCCATTTTTTTCACTTCTAGGTAACACACGTGTTAGCTGGCGATGACGCGGGACCAGCGAAAATGGCTAAAGCAGAAGAACTAGGTATAAAAATAATAAATGAAGACGAGTTCCTAAAAATAATTAAAAACTCCAATAAAAAATCATCTTCCAGTGAGAAGAGAGATAAAAGTCATGATAAGAAGAGTCATAGAAATAAACTAGTTAACGGATCAAGTATTAAGAAAGAGACCAAAAACTATGATATAAAAAAAGAATCCGTTGAAGACATTAAAGATGAAGCTAAAAGAGAAAAATCTGACAAAATTAAAGAATCAAAAATCAAATTAGAATTCAATGATAAGAATTATGATAAAACGAGTTCTACTAAAATAAATGGAGTAGTGAAACTTGAGAAGGACTTGAAATCGGAAAGTGTATCGTCCAGTTCTAGTGTAAAACTTGCAAATAGTGAGTTCTTCTTTTATATACATACAGTCGTGGTCAACTAATTAGGGACATGCAAGATAGTGAAGAACAATAACCGGTTATGTACATACAAATATAAAACCCTATTGATTTCTCAGTAACTATTATTTGCATAATTTGGTCCGATTATTATGCTTTAAATGGCTGTAAATAAAAGAATAAATAAATAGAAAAAAGTATTTAATATCAAAGGTTGAACATGTATTCAATTTTAAGGTATAATTCTGTAGCTGGACATTTAATTAAGGACAGTAAACTATAATGAAAAATAGAGTTAAACAAAACTAATAATCTGCAGTATTATAATATCTTTAACAGCTCCATTTTATTACGTGTAAAATCAGTACCCAGTAGCAAAACCTTTGTTAGTAATTACGGCTTGACACCGATGTGGCATAGACATTATCAGTTTCTGGCATGTTTCGACAGGAATGTTTGCCCATGCCTCACAAAAAGCTTCATTAAGTTCATCTAAAGTTGTGGTACGATAAGTGGCTACTTTTTTCTTGATTTCGTGCCAAAGGTGCTCGATTGGGTTAAGGTCCGGGCTATTTGCTGGCCAATCTAGCACCGATACTGACTGACTGGTAAGAAACGACTTGGCTGAACGGGCGGTATGTTTAAGGTCGTTATCATGCTGAAACGTCCATATAATAGGGAGATGCTCCTCAGCATAGGGAAGCATCGTTTCCTCCAATATTGCCTTGTATTGATGTTGGTCTAAGTTACCCTGAACTTTCCTCACAGGTCCCACTCCACGTCCAGAAAATGAACCCCACATTTTAATGTTTCCACTGCCATGTTTCACCTGCTTTTTTGTGAATCTTGGATTCATTTCCGCTTTTACTGGACGCCGTACGTATTGCCTTCAATCTGAAGAAATCAAATTAACCTTGGTCTCGTCAGAGAATAATACATGTTTCCATTGGGCGTAGGTCCAATGTCCATATTTACGTGCAAACGCCAAACGAGCATTTCTATGTTCTTTCTTCAACAACGGTACTTTGCGAGCCACTCTTCCGAACAACCCTGCTTCTACCAGACGTCGTCGAACGGTCCTCGCTGAGACACCAGCTCTTTCGTCTGTCCCAAACACTTCGTGTTTAATTAAAATAGAGCCTAGAAACGGATCTTTCTTAGCTAACCTGGTTATCATTCTATCTTCTTGCGGAGTTGTTTTTCTCGATCTTTTTGTTCTGGGCACATTTAAATCTGTGTTATTGCGTCTGCCATGTTGCACTGCATTGTATACCATAGTTTTTGAACAATTTAAATGTTCTGCTATCCTTCGGTATGGCCAACCATGCTCGACAACAAACTTCATGATAATTTTTCGTAGTGTTGGATCGCAACTTTTATTTTTACCCATTTTTCTTCAAAATATTTTTCAAAACTTAAAATAAATATCGGGATTGCCGCCAAAACTACCACGAAACAATAAGAGAAGAAGTAAAAAAGTATTGAGATTCAAATTTTGAAAATAGAACGCAATATCTCAGTGTCCCTAATTAAATGGCCAGCCAGCATTATTTGAACAAATAGCACTACGATAATCTATCAGCTATACTGTAAAGAGGTTTAATGTTTAAGAAGTTGTTATTGCTTGTATAATCGGGCACATAAATGACTAATTATACTTACATGTAAGAGATATGGAACATGGTTTAGACTCGTTGGAAAATAAAAAATAAATTCACAATTCGGTTTAACCAAAGAGTGTCCCTAATTAGTTGACCACGACTGTATATAGATTATTTTATATCAATGTAAGGTGTGAGTGTAAACAAATAAGTTACTTGAAATTTGTTTCTATGTGTTCAGATGTAAAACCGGAGACTCCTGCAAATGAAATGATGTGGGTGGAGAAATATAAGCCACAAACGTTAAAGCAGATCATCGGACAAAATGGTGAAGCCAGCAATGTTAAAAAGTAAGCGTACATTTATTTAAGTATACAATTCCAACAAACACAAGTGGGTAGGTACGCCAAAGAAAAGATGGATGGACTGTGTGACAGATGACATGGGTAAGAAAGAAGTGAGTGATGAGATGACAACAGATAGAGGGAAATGAAAGAAGTAGGTACACATGTGCCGACCCCACTTAAGTGGGATATGGGCAGGAAGATTCAAATTCAAATTCAAAAATCATTTATTTCAATAAAATCACAAGGGTCACTTTGAAACGTCTTAGGAACTAGGTGAAGCTACGCCGATTCCACGCGACCAAGCCTAGAAGAATCAGGCAACAAATACGGCTTGGGGTCTACTTTTTTTATGATCCTTTCCTGATGAGTACGGCCCCTGAGCACATTTTAAAGTAAACAAAAAAATATATATAATAGGATCACGACTATAATCCCCAAGTAAAAGTAGACATTCTCTCAGATCTCCAGACGCTTAGATCCTTTGAAGATTCCTTATTAATATTAACAATCAATTTACTTTATGTTTACTTTGTAACTTACTAACATGTTTATTGTTTCAGACTGGTGAATTGGCTGACCAAATGGTATTTGAATAGGAAGATCAAGCTTCCCAAGCCAAGTCCATGGTCGAAGAACGATGATGGTGGCTTTTATAAAGCAGCACTGTTATCAGGCCCACCTGGAGTAGGTAAGAATCCTAATAGATTGTGAGTTTGGGGACAAATGGATATATCTGGATACTAGCTGTCCCGACAGACGTTGTCCTGTCAAATGTCAATAATCCCACAGAAAAAAGCACTTTCCGTTTTTCCTGATCTTTACGCCATCCTTATCACTTAGGGGTATGAAAAATAGATAGTAGCCGATTCTCAGACCTACTAAAAATGCATATAAAATTTGGTAAAAATCGGTAAAGCCGTTTCGGAGGAGTAAGGTAACTAACATTGTGACACGAGAATTTTATATATAAGATAAAAATAAAGAAATATTGGCGTACTTTACACACCGCGTCATCTAGCCCCAAAGTAAGCAAAGCTTGTACCATGGGAACCAGATAACTGATAGAATACTTATACTTTTTTTTTGTATATACTATACATACTTATTATAAACATTAACACCTAGACACAGCACAAACATATGTTTATTACACAAATATTTGCCCTGGGTGGAGATCGAACCCACAACCTACAGCGCAGAAGGCAGAGTTACTACTAACCGATCTGTGAGGCCAGTCAATGAATATTTGGATTGCATTTGATAATGTTTAGTAACTAAATTATCCTATTGTATTCTGAAAGATACACAAAATAAATATGTCAGTTTTTGAAATAAATAATAAATAGGTAATCCAAGTACAGTAGACATCCCCTCAAATCTCCAGGAGCTTAGATCCTATGAAGATGTCTAGTGGGGATAGTCAGAGGCACGTCCAAACATAATATTTGGCACATGCCCACATTTTGCAGTAGTTAGCATTCCATATGTATTCCGCTTATAAGAATACTGTCCGGTTTGAGCATGTAACAGCTAATTAAAAAAAAATATAAGTACAGTAGACATCCTCTCAGATCCTGAAATATATCTAAAGGGTTAATCAGAAGCACGTCCAAACATTATGCAGTAGCATTTAAACTTGTTTAAAAAAACAGGTAAAACCACGACAGTAGCGCTGGTATGCAAGGAGCTCGGCTTTGATGTTGTGGAGTTCAATGCATCAGACACGAGGAACAAGACCCTGATCAAAGAACAGATTGGGGAACTACTGACAACTACCTCCCTCTCGGCCTACGCTAAAGGTAACTTTGAAATTCTGATGATGGAGCTCGAAGGTTAGAGGGTCAAAAAATAAAAAATAAAAACCGGCCAAGTGCGAGTCGGACTCGCGCGCGAAGGGTTTCGTACCATTATCTATAAAAAACACCAAAATAATCACGTTTGTTGTATGGGGGTAGGGCTCCCATCTCTAAAATTTGGCAACCAGGACAAGACACGTGAAAACCCCGAATTTTAGACATGTTACCCGGAGGGCCCCCCCCCTTGGGTAACATGTCATGTCATGGGGAGGGGGAACCAACCCCGGTTACAATTTAAAGCTTAATATATATTTCAATAATCGAAAAGTTGATTTCCCAATTCCGGCACAGTGCTTGTGTCGCGGGTTTCCAAATTTTAAACCCGAGCTACAAATGAAACCCCGCCCGGACGCTCCCCGGACGCCCTCTAAATTAGGACAAATCCGGGGAAACCCGGACGGATGGCAGCCCTATTAATTTATTAATTTCTGTTCTGTCATATTTTTTACAAAATAGCTCCACTGAGTGGGTATCGATCCCACAACCTACAGCGCGGATGGCAGAGTTACTACTAACTGAGCTTTATGTAAAAAGGTAAAAAAGAAGTAAGTGATGAGATGACTGCTGATAGAGGGATATGGAAGAAAATTACAAGAAAATTATGATGATGAAGCTTGAAGGTAGTCATAGGAATTCCTCAAATACACAGCATAACACCGTAGTGTTTGGACTCATTGGATTTGTCTTGACGAGTATTATAGCCATTTATAAAAGCTAGTGAAATTTTTTAAATTAATTTTAAGTAAGAATGTTGATTGCAGGCAATACAGGTAAACAAGCGGTGACAAAGAAGCACGTGTTAGTTATGGACGAAGTCGACGGCATGGCTGGCAATGAAGATAGAGGTAAGACTAATTTACCTATAACTATTTGTTTCACCATCATCTCACGCAAAATATATCTTTAGGCGATAGTCAGAGGCTAGTCCATAGACACGCCAGCAGCATTATAAAATTAAAATCTAAAAAATACATTCTGTAGCAAACCTGTGCGGACCGTGGATTGGCCAATCAAAGCGCTCGAAATTTTTAGGCCAACTATCTCGAATACTGTGATAGGTCGGTTTTTTCTGCTTTGCTCCGCGCCAATGGAATCCCACCCTAACTTTGAAAAGGACTAGGGAATTTTGGCAGCCGAAGTTACTTTTACGATTGTCAGTGACCTTATTCAATTATTGGGCTATTTGACAAGATTTTGAAAACCATTCTAGATTATTCAGTTTCAGTAGTGACTGTGGAACCCATAAAAAAATATTATTTTCAATTCTGTTAAGTATTGTATTGACAATTTAAATAACCCGCAAAAACGCTTCATTATGCAAATTGCGTCGCACCAGTTTCTGTGACGTTACATGCTTGTCAACAAATACACAAACGTCAAGTTTTGACAAGGCAGGCGATGACATATTGACAAGCATGTTACGTCATCGTCGATTCGACCAATCCTGACCGTTTTGTGTCACGTGACTGGCGTTTAAAAATAGTTAATTTTAAATAAAGGTTTTTTTTAATTCAAGTTATTTTACTCCATTACGCTTTATGAAGGCATAATTAACATAGATTACTATCAACAACACTTTATTTTTCACACTGTCAAATAGCCTATTATGTTATAAAGACCCGTGTAAAAATCTATAGTTAGGTATGTCAATAATGTTGCTTTTTATAATTTTTTTTTATCTCCAGGCGGTCTACAAGAGCTGATTGGACTGATAAAATCCGCATCGGTGCCTATAATATGCATGTGCAATGATCGAAACAGTCAAAAGATGCGTTCGCTGGTCAATTACTGCTACGATCTACGATTCAACCGACCTAGAGTTGAACAGATCAAGGTATATAGCATTATTATAATTATTATTAGACTAATAAAATGAAAATAATAATAATAATAATAGGATATAATAAAAATAGGTACCTCCCACTTTCATTCTGAAGGTCGTGGGTTCAAATCCAGGCGTGCATCAATGGATTTTTCTGTTTGAAAAATTTATATGCGCATCAAAAACACGTGCTCACAACGGTGAAGGAAAACATCGTGAGGAAACCAGTTGGTATTCTTATAAGCGGCGATGGGCTTGCAACCTGTCACGTATGGAATGCTAACTACTGCACAATGTGGGCATGTGCCAAATATAATGTTTGGACGTGCCTCTGACTACCACCACTAGACATCTTCAAAGGATCTAAGCGTCTGGAAATCTGAGAAAATGTCTACATAGACATAGACATAGACAATTATTTATTTACTTCTTTAGCACACAACACAACATAACATAAAAAGGAAAAAAAAAAAAAAAGTTTAAACTTACATCTAACATAGGCACACTTAAAAAAAACAAACATTATAAAATAAATATATGCTATGCTATGTGCTACAGCAGCAAAAGGGTCCCGGCTCAGCATTATGCTTTCCTACACGAAGATAGGTCAGCGCTGTTATTCTACCGTACTTGGGGATTACAGTCGTGATAATATTTTATTTTTGGGATCAAGACCGCCTTTAGATTAGACGCTCGAGAAAGCGCCATAGAGCCGCTAAAACAAAATCTCCTCGAAGAAGAAGAAGAAATACCTAATGAATTAATTAATGATTTTAGCAAGGGTATTTTTACGTATGCTGGCTCTGTGGCTCTTCCTCGAGTGTCTAATCTGAATACTCTCAGATCTCAAGGCGCTTAGATCCTTGGCGATATCTAAAGGGGGTAGTCAGAGTCACGTCCAAACATTATGTTTGGCACAATACCCACATTTTGCAGTAGTTTGCATTCAATACATCACAGATTTCCTGCTTACAAGAAATAAGAATAAATAGAAAAATCTAGATTCGAACCCACGATCTTCAGATTGAAAGTCGAGGTACCTCCCACTCGGCCAACACGGCAGTTCTTACAAGAGTAAATGTTTGATAAATTACAAAAAACTGGTAATTACTGAGTTTTGTCACAAAAAAAATACATGTCGAATAGAGAACCTTCTCTGCTTTCGTTGGTTAATAAGTAAATGTTTATTCCAGTCCGCCATGAGATCAATATGCTGCAAAGAGAACATTAAGGTACCACCGGATGTACTGGAACAGCTGATAGTATCTGCCAACCAGGATGTGAGGCAGACCCTGAACCTACTATCGATGTGGGCCGTTGACCCCACTCGTATGGACGCGGATAAATTGAGCAAAGATGCTAAAGTCACAAAGAAAGATGTCAAATTGGTGAGTAGATAAATAACTGGTAGATAAGTAACTATGGATTTGACCAATGTAGACTGGCCTCACCAGATAGTAGTAACTCTGCCTTGTGCGCTGTAGGCTGTGGGTTCGACTCCCACCAAGGACAAACAATCGCGTGATGCACATAGATGTTTGTTCTGTATAATGCTATGTAGTCGATGGTATAATGTATTTATAAAAAAAACCGGCCAAGTGCGAGTTAGACTCGCGCACGAAGAGTTCCGTACCATTCTATCTATAAAAAATGGCAAAAAACACGTTGTATGAGAGCCCCACTTTAATATATGTTTTATTCTGTTTTTGTTATAGCAGCAACAGTAATACATAATCTGAGAAAATTTCAACTGTCTAGCTATCACGGTTCATGAAATACAGCCCTGTGACAGACAGACGGACAGCAAAGTCATTGTAATAGGGTCCCGTTTTTACCCTTTGCGTACGGAACCCTAAAAAGTACATTATAAGTAATTCTATTAGCAATCTAGTTCCCATAGTACAAGCTTTGCTTAGTTTGGGGCTAGATGGCGCTGTGTGAAATGTCTACCAATACCAATATTCATCTATACATTATAATAAAACTGTAGAAGAGTTCAATTCTGTACATTGAATAAAAACTAAAAAAAATACCCGTAGGGGTCTTTATACAAGTAACACAAACAAAAAAAAAACATTTTGAAATTTTTGTCTGTCTGTCTGTCTGTCTGTCTGTCTGTTGTCAGGCTTTCACGCAAAAACTACTGGACAGATTTTGATGAAACTTTTTTGTTATGTAGCTATTAGTCTTCGGCAACATAACATATTCGGCTATAATTTATTTCGAAGATTGTAATACCAGATGTGAAACTATCTGTCCCCCAGCGAAGCAGGCACGGGTCAGCTATATTTTATAAATATCTTGTTCCAAAAAAATAAAAATTAATAAATCAATTTTGATTTATAGGTCATATTTAAATTGACATTCCATATCACCAGGCGACTTCGTTATTCATACAAACGTTGTCACTATCTCCCTCTACATTTAAAAATTCCTTACATAGTATGTACACTATTCTGTGTCTGGGTGTTAATATGAATAATAAGTATGTATTTACAAAAAAAAGGTATATAAGTATTCTATCAGTTATCTGGTTCTCATATTACAAGCTTTGCGCAGTTTGGGGCTAGATAACGCTGTGTATTAAGTATTTATTTATTAGACTTTAAATAATAGTATTTAAATATAGTTTTTGACACTATTAAATAAACAATTTATTTATCCAGGGTCCGTGGGAAGCAATCAGAAAAGTGTTCAGCAGCGAAGACCACAAAAAAATGTCTATTAACAGCAAGAGTGATCTGTTCTTCTACGATTATAGTTTATCACCACTATTCGTTCAGGAAAACTATTTGCAAGTCCAGCCACATTGCCCTAAGTGAGTTTATATTTATAGTAACTATCCAAGGTATATTTGATTAAAAAAGCCGCGTTGGCCGAGTGGGAGGCACCTCGACTTTTATTTCGAAGGTTATGGATTCGAATCACAGCGTGCATTTTTTTCAAATTTATATGCGCATCAAAAACACGTGCACACAACGGTGAAGGAAAACATCGTGAGGAAACCAGTTGGTATTCTTGTAAGCGGCGATGGGCTTGCAACCTGTCACGTATGGAATGCTAACTACTGCAAAATGTGGGCATGTGCCAAAATATAATGATTGGACGTGCCTCTGACTACCCCCACTAGACATCTTTAAAGGATCTAAGCGTCTGGAGATCTGAGAAAATGTTTTTTTATTTATATTTGATTATGAGGAAGACCTCGGTATATTCTTTTGGACTAAATTGGTGACGTTTTAGAAAAAGATAAGCTTATCTAAAGTAATATTTAACAGTAGTACTGTTTTAATATTACATAAGAGTTTGTGGTTAGGTGGAGATGTAGATGTAGAGTACTCTAAACCAACGAGTTTGCATGAACATTGTGATCAGGTCTCTGCCTACCCCCTTTGGAAACACGCGTGAATTGATGTATGTATGTATGTACTGTCCATGGCACACAAAAAAGCTGTGATAAATTAATTATAGATAAATTGGAGGTAAAAAAGCTTTCTGTGACCCACAAATTAAATATTAAAAAAATTAATTGCTTGCTTGCAGGGACGAAGTACTAGATCGGATGAGTAAGGCAGCAGAGAGCATTGCGATCGGAGACATCGTAGAGAAGAGAATACGAAGCGCGCAGGCTTGGAGTCTTCTTCCTATGCAGGTAAATTTATCAAATTCATTTGGGCCAGCCCCGGATCTAGGGGGGGCAAGTCGGGGCCATGCCCTACGCGGCAAGTTCAGGGGGCGGCCAAATTCACAATTTACAGACGTATAGACAACTCATAATTTACGTTACTTTGACCTACAGTGGGTACGAACATTATCATTTTTTTAGGGGGGGTGGACAAAAACTGAAACTTCCGCCCACGCCCACAAAGATGATAAAGGTAAAAATAAATATAAGTGGGCGGGGGAAAAATAAATTGAAGATCCGGGGTTTGGGCAACTATGTAAATATGTTTAAAAAAGATAACATACTTTGACTAAATTTATAATACCGAACGGTCACACACAGCGCTCTGATCCCACACTAGGATTTCCTATAACGTGGGTGTCAGAAACTACGAGTACACCAGACCTGGATTAATGATTTGCAGATCATGTTAGCATTTTGTCTGTCATTCGACAAGACACCACATAGATCTTCGATTTTCGTAGATTGTACAAATGGTTTAGTGGTCCGGGTTTTGTGGTTCATATAGTTTCAGCATCCACAACCCAAAAACAACATAAGGAATATTTCTGCTTGAATCAGACCTGAGTCTATTTGAAATGGTGTGATTTAGATAAACATAACAGCAAAAGCATAAAGTAGAGCATACTTCCAGGCGATGTACAGCTCAGTGATTCCGGGACACCACCTGTCGGGTCACGTGGCGGGTCAGATCCAGTTCCCCGGCTGGCTCGGGAAGAACTCACGAGCTACCAAGATGCATAGACTATGCCAGGAGATTCACGCCCACACTCGATTGAGGTACATACAAATGTTTTTAACTTAGGTACTAAATAATTCTATCAATATTCGTTTTACAGCGGTTATTTGGCTTTTGTAGCATTTGGACGTGCTTCGGACTACCCTCTTTAGGTATCTTCTAGTATCTCCTTTAGATGTCTGGCCCAAACTTTAAAGTGTATGCTTGTCTCTCTAGTGCACACTTAGCGGATGTCAACTGATTGAGACAGCCATGATTGTTGTTGTTTTAATTTCAACCTTATTCCTCAGCACAACAGGTTCAAAATCGTCCATCTTCCTTGACTATGCAACCCATCTCCGGGATGCTATCATCAATCCGCTCATTGTGGACAAGAATGAAGGAATTGACAAGTCATTAGAAGTTCTTAAATCATACCACCTTTTGAGAGAGGATTTGGAATCTTTGACGGAACTGTCTATGTGGCCGGGACGCAAGGATCCTACTGCATTGATTGATTCTAAGGTATGTTTAAAACAGGTTGACCAATACAGCCGGCTTATTTCATAAAAACCTGTAAAAACTATGTTATTGTGTTAAGGCTCTCAATGCAGTTTAAGCACATACTTACCGACATAGATTCTATAATAGTTCTTTGAAATTCTCATAAATTTAAGAAAATACCAACTTAACAGTAACTATTATAGAATCTATGTAGGTATAGGAACTGCATTGAAAGCCATATTAATGATAAACATAGTTTTTACGAAATAAAGCTGCCAGACCATGTTACAAAGTCATGTACAAATGTCATCGTTTTGTTACTTTTGATGTGCTATTGTTGTATTTGGTTCCAAATAAATATATTGGAATTGAAAATCAATGTCCCCTACATTCAGTTGTCGAATTCTCAACTCTCGCTGTTGCAGTATATAGCTCAGTGGTGACCAATTTTTTTGTCTATGTTGCCAATATGCATGTCATTTTTTGTTTAGTCTTAGAGATTATGTTGACACAAAATAAATATATTCTTTCTTTCAATTGGAAACAGATTTTTTCATGTGTAGTAGTGCATTTTTTACTATGAAGTTAGGTAAAATTAGGTAAATTAAATTTCATACTGCAACCCTCAGACTACTAAATTGATTATTATTTATCTAGGTAAAAG
Organism: Hydriomena furcata; assembly: GCA_912999785.1. NCBI lineage: Eukaryota > Metazoa > Arthropoda > Insecta > Lepidoptera > Geometridae > Hydriomena > Hydriomena furcata. Next base: position 3,677,724 of record OU538826.1, read on the forward strand.
CAGCCATGACTCGAACTTACAACAAAACGGCCACAGCGCTACCATATGCACCGGGCTCCTTCAAACGAGTCAAGGCGACAGAAGACAATGATACAGAAGACTATGAAAGCAACACAAACGAGAATGATGAGGAAGGTGACAGCGATCCTGAGAATGATGCGCTTATTAAGGTAGTACTCATAGCAAAAATAATACTAGTACCTACTTACCAGCTATTAGATACAGTTGACTCCTTAATGTTTTGGGTCTGTTAGAACTGATTTTAAAGTTAAAGAGTTCTATCAGTTATCTAGTTGTCAGAAATGTCCACAAAAAAAAACATTTATTACTTAATACTCATTATATTCCCCAACCAAACATGTTAAATGACTGGGGTTTGCATCGATAATCCTAGCATTAATAAATGTGCTATGACAGTGTTTCAATTGGTCTTACTATGACTGTTATAATAAAAATATATTATTTTTTAAATATAAATCATTTTATTAGAACAACTTTTAAAAGTATAGTTATATAAATTCATTTTTATCTCACAAAACACACACAGTTATTCATTTTAACTATATATAATTATATTCGCGCTTCTGCAGTTGATCGCGGTCACAGGCGATGTTCATGATAAAGAGCTTCTGAATTGTCTCAATACGAGAAATAATGTCATACCTACATTATTAAATATTTTACAGAAAAAGAAAAGCAGCAGCTCCGTGAAATCCATTTCAAGCGACAAACCAAGTACCAGTAAAGGGAAGTCCAGTTGTGGTAAAGGAAAGACTAGTAATGTGAAAGAGAATAAGAATAGGACCTATTTAGGAAGTTATAAAAAACTGAAGATCTAAAAGGTAATTCCAAAGTATTTTTTTCATTGAAAACTAGCTATCCCGACAGACATTGTCCTGTCAAATTATTTTTTTCTCATAGGAACCTTCTGATAATAACGAATATAACAAAAAAAGAATTAGCCAAATCAGTTCAGCTGCTCTCAAGATTTGCGCTTAGGAACACATTCAGTGATTCATTTTTATATTATAGAGATGATTCGGTAAAGGATTCTTTGACAGTTGAAATAAAAACAATAAAATGGCTGCTTTATCTAAAAAAAAAACATGTACAAAGTTAACTTTATGTGCCAGTAAGTAATGATGATTTTGTTAGCATCCAAGTGAATAAAAACTCTTTTCTACAAAATTCAGTTTGTTAGGTTGTTAAAAATTATGTTGTGCATTTGGTAGGGATTAGGGATAGGTTAGACCAATATTTTTTAGAGGTAAACCACCTATTTGTGCTAAATTATGTTGGTAATGTTTGAATGGTGAATAAACTGTTGTAATGCCAGAGAAGTGATCCTTTTATTTACCCATACCTTGCAACTGAAGCATTTCGCCAGGATAAACAGAAACCACAAACAAGAGAGAAGTAAGCTTTATTACATAATTCACACTAATATTTTTCAGAACACACTTGCTTGAAACTAGTCTTTTCTAATAAGCTGCACTCTCGGATCATCAGGCCTCATCACAACATAGGTCTTCTTGTATCTTTTATTGTCTCCGTCACTTTGCGTGTAGTTATAGCAGCCTACAACTCCAAGAGCAACTCCTACAAGTGCCACTCCGGTTGTAGCCAAAACCTCGGGGATTTCGTGCCACCCCTGCTGCAGCAATTGACCTAGGGATCTTCTTGAAGCAGCAGCCATGATTATTTATCCTAAGACAACTTTTGATTTACGGAATTTCAGTAAATCCTGATTTGCTAAAGTATGCCTTGCCTTTTTTTTATGTACAAAGTACACTGTGATACTCTACAGCTGACTTCTGAAGTTGACTGATTCAACCGTTGAAGCATGTCAATGTCAACTTACTATTTTTACTATTCTATTTATTTATTCTGCTGGCGCGCGCACGGGATAGTTGTTTTGAATTTAAGGCCTTAATTGTATGTCGACGATTGCTCTTTTTCGAAACGAAAAAAGAAATACTTCTGAACAAGCCACATCTCCTATTTTTATAAATATATTACTTCAGGTTCCTACCCAGATTTCTATTAAGCTGAAAACATAATAGCAGAAACTTTTCACGATAAAGATATATATATTATTTCAAAATGATACGTTTTAGAATTTATGATCGAAATACTATGTGATTTATTGTTAAAGATAGGTAATATGTAGATCTAGATTTCTACTAGAATAGGTTTTTGATAAGTAATTATACATAATTTATATCATTAATTTATTCGAAAAGCAAAGGCGGACCACGGAAAATGGTTATGAGGGGTGGGTATAGCTACCCCTGTTACTTGCCTACGTAGGTACCAGCAACGCGATCTCATAAAAACTGTCGATAATATTTACGACTAGCGACCCGCCCGGGCTTCGCACGGGTGCAATGCTGATACTAAATATACTACAGAATGTCTTTATATAAAACGTTTTTTTTTCACAGCTTTTTTGTCATTAGACAATTATTGATGATTTCTTTTTTCTCGAACGTTCGCGACCGGCCGAACTGCGCGTTTGACGCCTAGCTGCTAGGCCGGTCGCGAACGTTCGAGAATGTTCGTTTTACGAAGCTACTCGCTAGGTGACTCGCTAGCCTCTAGGTGCCAAGCAAGCCGCCTGCCTGTGCGTTCGCGTTTTTAATTAGGGATGACTGAGAGTGTTATAAACGTAAGAGTAGACAAATATAATCAGAAAGCTTCGAACTGCTAAGCTATCGGGAGTTACACGTGTTATTGTGAGTCAACCATAAAAGATAGACATATGCTGTCGTGGATTATTTTTTATATAATTTTAAGGAGAACATTTCTGTCATACATGAATTCTGTGTAGCTATAACCACACGCGCACGCGCGACGGAAGCTTAAAAAATGGAGTAACTTCTCCCGTTTTCCCAACATTTTCCTTCACTGCTCTGCTCCTATTGATTGCAGCGTGATAAAAAGTATACTATAACCAGCTCAGGAGTATAAAAAATAATTGTACCAAGTTTCGTTAAAATCCGTCGAGTAGTTTTTGTTTCTATAACGGTTATACAGACAGACAGACAGACAGACAAAAATTTTACTGATTGCATTTTTGGCATCAGTATCGATCCCTAATCACCCCCTGATAGTTATTTTGGAAATATATTTCATGTACAGAATTGACCTCTCTACAGATTTATTATAAGTATAGATACGCATACGACATCTAGAGCTTGCCGTTGTTAACTGTCATAGTCGTTTCTGCCGCGGTTTTAGGAACTGGCAGCGCCTTAATATTTTCTAAATCCTCTGCGATAGGTACCATAATGTAGATCGCCAGATCGTAATACTCTCGTGCTCGTGCTCACTGCCAAACAAACAAACAATCAAAATATAGACACGAAGCAGGTACCAAGTTTATTCATCTGTGGTTCCAAGCACGTCGTGACAAATTATTGTCAATTTCAAATAAAAACATCGCGATTGTCCTTTAGATTATTATAATACGAGTATCTAGATATAATATAGCAAAATTTTGTGAATATGACTCCCCCACCCAAAGAAATAGGCCATCAAGTACGTTTTGGTAAAGGGCTGGTAGAATTGTTTCGCAAAGGCTGTTGGGAGATACCTGAAGTGATGGGGGCGTCTGGTGTGGCTCTTGTTGGACTGAGTCTTGCTTTGCTTGGGCTGTATAATTACACCAAGGGCGATGGTGATAATAAGGAATACAAATCAGCTTACTGCGTTGTGAGATTGGATGATCCCCGAGCGAAATTAATAAGAAACCCAGTACACACACAATACAAATGCTAGAAGAAGCGGCTCTTGCTGTGCTTTTTGTCTAATGCGATGTTTAAAAGCTGTTAGAAGCTGTCTAATTACGTACTAATTTATGAATTTTAGGATTCGTACTAGTTTGCTTGCACAAAATAACTGATAAAATAAAAATCCAATGGTTTTTATTCATGACTACCCTACCCCGCATCTTTTCGTTTAGCTAGATGATGATGGTCATCATCAGGCTAAAAACGCCCCGCCCTCCATAGATTTCTAGACCAACCGATCTTCCGTTGATCCAACGGCCCACCAACGGCTTCTAGCAACCTTTATCAGATCTTCTTTCTATATAGCTGCGCTTTCGAATGCGTGGTCCATTCCGGAAGCTTGAAGGACGCTGCACTTTTGCACCGCTAGTAATAAAGCTAAAGCAATATTACTCTAAAGATGTAGTACGGCCCCAGTATGCTCTTTGGCCCCAGTTTCGGAGAGTTGCTCGCTTGGATGAATAATTCCGTGCTTGAACAAGGTTCGAATCAATACCAACCTATTAAAAAATAAGTGCTTAGATACACGACTTATGGCAGAGACACACTACCGTGTCGTGTCGTGGCGCGTCACGCCACTCGCGTGGGGTGGGTGTGCACACTACTGTGTCGTGTCGTGGCTCCACAGAGTATACGGGCGCGCTCCACAGAGTACTATACGGGCGCGCTCCACAGAGTATACGGGCGCGCTCTTTGCAGGGTATAGTAATTTTGATGAAAACCTTCAATTTCTCTTAGCAATGAAATACCTAGAGGGCAAAAAAAAATTTTCGTTGACGTTTAAGTTCAATAAGGTCGTCAATCACTATGCTGCAAATTAAATTAAATATGTCTGCTAGGTGTTCGCGCCATAGATATAAGAGCGAACCATCCTAAATCTATGGTTCGCGCCACGAGGCACGCCGTGTCGCGTCATAAAAGCATTTTCATTCATTCATTCATTCATTCAACCCCCACCACCGCTCTGGCGCAATCGGTCGGTATCGGTAGCGAGCTGTCGCGCCACGACAGATAGCGCCACGACACCCAAATGTGTCTCTAACCATACTAAATGTATGAAAGCGATTGGCTCGTGGCGTGTCGCGCCACGACACGACACGGAAGTGTGGCTCTGCCGTTATTTTATAAGCAATATAATTATGTTTATTGTCTAGTCTTCATTAAAAGCGATCAATATATTTTATTTTGGTTTGCCTGCATTCCGCACTAACTTATTTTAATCTATGGCTACATTCACACTCAATGTTTCGGGGTCACCACCAGTCTCCATTTCACTAGACTCTAGTGGTCAAACTGAAGTGGGTGATAGACGTACGAACTTATAGTACGCGGTTTTTAAGATCGCGAACCTACTCGGCTCGACGTTAGTGACACACGTGAAGCTTACTCACTCTGTATTGCGATGTCGTCGACTGAAGAAGCTTTGTGTTATTTAGGAATAATATCGTATTACATTTTAAAAACTAAAAAAAAGAAACGAAGTCGAAACAAAATGGCGGCACGCGGCTCGCAATGCTGCCACACGAGCCATGACGAGCTACGAGCAAGATTTCAGACCGGTTGGATCGCCGACGATTTTGCGCGGCGGTTTTAAAGTACGCGTACTTACGGTGACACACAAGCGAAAAAGGTCGGCGAGCCATAAGTACGCGTACTTGCTCGTACGTCTATCACCCACTTAAAGCATCATACTTGGCTATTGGCTATGATGCTAGCTTAGCTATGCTAGCTTAGCTAAATGTCATGTCATGCAGGGTTTATATCCCATCGTATAAGTATACGTACTGGAACCAAGAAGCTTAGCGCTGCCCAGAGGTTCGCTTGAACTTGAACACTTGAACTTGGGTAAGGGCCTCTGCATCGACTACTTATGGGCCTCTGCTTACAGTCGGTCCATGGCAATGGCAATGGTCAGTTCAGTTCTTTTTTATGGCTACTGCGGTCAATTTTAATTCTTGTCAAAGTTTGACGTTGGCATTGGCCATATTGTGTGACGTAAACGTGACTTCATTTGACGTTACTGACACGACATTGGCAAAGGTCAAATCGAATTAAAATACCCATTGCCAAAGAGCATTTATGTGCCCATTGCATCGACCGGTCAGCGCCGCCGCTTGTTCACTGAAATTATTTTATTTATTACTAGTGTCGGTCGGTTTATTCGCTGCCGGCGTTACATAACGCGTGTTTGTGTACCGAGTATTATAAACCAGAATCAGAATGGCTTCACGTTTCCAAGTGGTCGAACAAGGCCCACCAATTGAGGTGTTCCAACTCACCAGACTTTTTACCGAAGACACATACAAAAATAAAGTAAACCTAAGCGTTGGCGGTATGTACCTATTGAATTATTAACTAGTCACCGTTCATCTCTGCTAGGTAATCTTGCCTGTGTTTGTTTTGGTGATCTGAGATTTTGATGAAAATAACTTCATAAATTAACTGTAGGTACTTGATAAATACCTAAGAAATAAGTTTTAGGCTCTAAGATCCTGTATTTAGGGGCTATTTAATAACTAAAAAAGGCACAACACAATGTTTGTATTTAGAATCAATTATGATTGGAGACATTGTTTCAAAACAGTAAAATTTACATATTTTTTTAACACTTGTATTTCAGCTTATAGAGATGAAACTGGTAAACCATGGGTTCTGCCTGTGGTACGTAAAACTGAAAGGCAGATGGCAGCTGATGATACATTACTCCACGAGTACCTACCAGTTCTAGGTGAGATAATTAACTTTTATTAGTATAATTATTATGCTCTAGTTGGTCAATTGATAATAAGGTTACACAATATTGTTTGATAAATTGAAGTAGGGTCGAGGCTAGTAAAGTGAAGTTCAATTAACACAATTATCTCAATATTTCCATTACAAAATCAGGTTACGATTCAATACTCTCTTACTAAGTGGAAATTTATATGTTAAATAAAAATATAATGGACCTATTTTCAAATTCTGTCGCCTATATATAGCTACATTATCAGCGAGTAACATAGGGCATGATATTTTCAAAATAATTAGAGACGAAAATGGCAATAATGTAACCTTAGTAGGTATCAAAAATTGCATATAATCTTAAATGTTACACCTGTTCGAAGCCAGGACGGACTGCATTAATTAGATAATGAAGTAAAATGTAGTGTAATATAAATCATATAAACAAGTTCTTGAAATCTAAAGCATAAATTTACTCATAATATTCATCACAACAAGATTAGGGAACTGATTACGTTTGTTGTTTATGTAAGATCAAAATAATCAGTACAAAAAAGGTACTTGTTACCTACTTTTGCTGAAATAATCTATGTTGATAGGTAGTTGTTACGCACAAGTGATATGTACAGCACAAGTTTTTCATATGTTATTCTATCTTTATCTCTATTTTATTATTGTTAGTCTGATTATTCCTACATATTTACATGTTGAAGATGAAGTATAGCTATCAAACTGTGTTTGTTTCATACAAATATTATTGATATAAATTTATTGCATCACACAAACATTTTGTTGTTTTGCCATCCAACAGACATCATTCACATTCAGGGTTACAAAGCCACTACACATACCCAGTGCTGTAACTAGCCGAATGTGTGTTTTTTTGAGATGCACTCGCTAAGTAGACACAGTAAGATACAACTAGGTGCCGCACAACCAGTAAAAAAAATGAGAGCCTTCAACTACTTCTTCGGCAGCAACTCGTCCAGTTCGCGTAGCCGCGTATATTTCGCGTCGCCGGCGCCGCATGCCGTGGCGACTGGTCTTACTCGTCTCTTCACTACATAGTATAAAGCAAAGTCGCTTTCCGCTTCCCGCGTCTGTATGTAAATGTAATATGTATGTATGTATGTTTGCTTATATCTTTAAAACTACACAACGGATTTTGATGCGGTTTTTTTTATAAACAGAGTGATTCAAGAGGAAGGTTTATATGTATAATACATGCATAATATAGTAGAGAAACACTGATAATTTTAGAGGTTTCTAATGTGATGTCGTAAATAAACACATTTTTTGCGCTTACATTGCAAATGCTGGCTGAACCCCACGAGATATATCAAATTAATGTACTACAGTATTGTATACCTTAAAAACGTCTACAAAAAAGTCCACGATGGTATTAGAAATGTCTTACGCACAGCGAAGCGGGCACGGGTCAGCTAGTACTATATATATAGATGTTTCACATCAAAACCTCCTCTAATTTGAGGTGTCCCTCACCTGTTACGGCACTGCACAAACCATTATCAGCAAAGGCAAAGTAGTAGGTATTAGATGTGATAACACCAGCGCTATCATTGATATCACTACATATAAAGCAAAGTCGCTTCCCGCTTCCCGCGTCTGTATGTATGCTTATATTTTTAAAAGTACACAACGGATTTTGATGCGGTTTTTTTTAATAGATAGAGTGATTCAGGAGGAAGGTTTATAGGAATCAGCTTTGCACCCGTGCGAAGCCGGGGCAGGTCGCTAGTTAATCTTAAATGAATATTAGCGCTGGATAACATGTGAAAAATTAATATCTACAATGGTTAAATTATTTTTAAAACTCGTGATTAGTGGACATAACTATTGATTTTTATACGGGTCTTTAATCTTTATCACGTCTTAACCGTGTTGGCCCAGTGGGAGGTACCTCGATTTTCAATCTGAAGGTCGTGGGTTCGAATCCAGGGGTGCATCAATGGATTTTTCTGTTCAAAAATTTATATGCGCATCAAAAACACGTGCTCAAAACGGTGAAGGAAAACATCGTGAGGAAACCAGTAAGTATTCTTATAAGCGGCTATGGGCTTGCAACCTGTCATGCATGCTAACTACTGCAAAATGTGGGCATATGCCAAAATATAATGTTTGGACGTGCCTCTGACTACCCCCACTAGACATCTTCAAAGGATCTAAGCATCTGGAGATCTGAGAGGATGTCTACCGTACTTAGCGATTACAGTAGAGATCCTATTTAAATATATATTTTTTTTTCTCGACGTTTCGCTTATGTGACATACAGACATGGCTATTGTAACATAGTCGAAACGTCGTCGAAAAAATAAATTAAAAGGTAAATTACGTGACAAAGACCCGTGTAGCTATAGTTAAGACCTTGGCCAAATAGTTTCTTACAAGGCAGGATAAGGAAAATGCTCGCCGAATCGATAATGCCTGAGCTATTAGATGATACGATAAGACTTCCCACTAACGCTATAGCAAATACAAATGCATTCTCTCCGTCATAACCTATGATGCACAGACGGATTTAGAGAGAGACAGTTCTAAAATTAGGATAGTCTAGACATTTTTCTATTTTATTTCGCATATTTTACACATCCAAGTGTAAACATGTTTACATGTTAACAAAAAGCTTGACGTTTTTAAATCACATTACGAAACTAAAATCGTAAATTTAGTCAAAGCTATCCTGTTTTTTAGAAATGTCTGAGGTTACGCTAATTTAGACTTTGACTTTAAGGAAATAAGATCGTATATACATATATAAGATTATATTGTATTTTACAAAATTAGATTGTATTTTACAAAATTTCGTCGTACATTCGACGAAATTATGACGAAGGTACGTCCCCTCGTTCAGCATTGACACATGATTGGACTAGCCCACTATCTATCACTACATAGTATAAAGCAAAGTCGCTTTCCGCTTCCCGCGTATGTATGTTTGCTTATATCTTTAAAACTACACAACGGATTTTGATGCGGGTTTTTTTAATAGATAGTGATTCAGGAGGAAGGTTTATATGTATAATAACATGCTACCCGTGCGAAGCCGGGGCGGGTCGCTAGTTATCTAATAAAGGAAAAAGCAGAGGAATAACCATGGCAGGGGTCACCAAATGGCGGACCACGTTCCGGATCTGGCTTTCAACTATACGGACCGCGACAGTCATACATAAAAAAAACCGGTCCAGTGCGAGTCGGACTCGCACACGTAGGGTTCCTATATAAAAACAGCAAAAAAACACGATTGTTGTATGGGAGTCCCACTTAAATATTTATTTTATTCTGTTTTTAGTAGGTATTTGTTGTTATAGCTGCAACAGAAATACATCATCTGTGAAAATTTCAACTGTCTAGCATTCACAGTTCATGAGATACAGCCCTGTGACAGACAGACGGACAGACGGAAAGCGAAGTCTAAGTAATATGACTATTTATATTAATTTATATTCTTTGGGTATGAAACCCTAAAAACAGACCCTGACGTATATAATAGTACTAGCGACCCGCCCCGGCTTCGCACGGGTAGTATGTTATTATACATATAAACCTCCTGAATCACTCTATCTTTTAAAAAAAACCGCATTAAAATCCGTTGTGTAGTTTTAAAGATATAAGAAAACATACATACATACATATTACATACAGACGCGGGAAGCGGAAAGCGACTTTGCTTTATACTATGTAGTGAAGTGCTTACATAAATCCAACCTACAGTTTCTTACATACCGGTTTTTAGAATATCCTTCATTATTCGTCCTCAGGTTTGGATCAGTTCTCAGCTGCCTCAGTTTCTATGCTTCTGGGTGAAGACAGCCCAGCCATTGCTAGCGGATGCGTAAGTAATCGTCAGTAGTGATAACCAACGGCGGCCTTACCTATTGCGAGGCTCCAGGCATCAGCAGGGCTATTTTGTAAAAAACATGATTATCATGTTATGATGTTGAATGCAATACCTAATGTTAGAGAATACCTAATCTGTCCACTTTTCATAGTAACTATTTACTGTTTATGCACCAGCTCCAGGCATCAGCAGGGCTATTTTGTAAAAAACATGATTATCATGTTATGATGTTGAATGCAATACCTAATGTTAGGGAATACCTAATCTGTACACTTTTCATGGTAACTATTTACTGTTTATGCACCAGCTCCAGGCATCAGCAGGGCTATTTTGTAAAAAACATGATAATCATGTTATGATGTTGAATGCAATACCTAATGTTAGAGAATACCTAATCTGTCCACTTTTCATAGTAACTATTTACTGTTTATGCACCTATATTACGCTTCTGGGTAGGTATTGTATTGGAAGCGTAGGTATAAGTGCCTAAACAACATAAAAAGCGTAGGTATTATGGCATTTAGTACCATAACATGATAATCATGTTTTTTACAAAATAGCCCCACAGGTCTTTGCGAGGCCCTTTGTCCTTCGTGAAAAGTATGTGATGCGATCTTGTTGTTTGTTTACCTAAGGCATTTGTCATGTTTGACGAGAATTGGTAAAGCTATACAAATAAATAAAATTTGAGTTTTTAAGGTGATAAGTGAAATTTTTGACGTTTTGTATGGGCTGAGTCTACCCGAATAAGACGGAAAAAGTGACAAAACTGCATTATCTTGAAAAACCATCAAATTAAAAAAAAAATTGTCTTTAATTTAGGTACGTAGCTAGTATGATTATCTAACGAATTATATAAAAATGAACTATTTAGCTATTCATAGTATTGATTAAAAACGAAACTAGTGTTTTTGAAGAGCCAACTTTGGAAAATAAATCTATCGAGAAATGTTTCATCAATCGTGTTTCTGTCTTTAATTTATCTAGATTAAATCCTTAAGTTATCTTTGTCATAAAAAACAAAACTGTATGTTTTGCGGTTATTGAGAAAAAACGATTCTGCATTCATCAAAAACATTTATTACTCGTCTTAAATATATATATAAGATTCTTTTATTATAGATTAACATAATAGGATTCTCTAATTCTGGCTTGTTTTCAGGCATTTGGAGTACAAACCTTATCCGGAACAGGTGGTTTGAGGGTTGGAGCAGAGTTCCTACACAGACACCTAAAGTACAACACCTTCTACTATTCTACACCTACATGGGGTTAGTGACCTATAAATACATATTATATTTATTAAAAAAAAAAATAACATCAGCAGGGCTATTTTGTAAAAACATGATTATCATGTTATGGTACTGAATGCCATAATACCTACGCTTTTTATGCTATTTAGGCACCCTTACCTACGCTTCCAATACAATACCTACGCTGAGTGCATAAACTGTGAATAGTTACTATGAAAAGTGTCCAGATTAGGTATTCTCTAACATTAGGTATTGCATTCAACATCATAACATGATATTCATGTTTTTTACAAAATAGCCCTGCAGGACTGTAATCCCTAAGTACGGTAGACAACCTCTCAGATCTCCAGACGCTTAGATCCTTTAAATATGTCTAGTGGCGGTAGTCAGAGGCACGTCCAAACATTATGTTTGGCACAATACCCACATTTTGCAGTAGTTAGCATTCCATACGTGACAGGTTGCAAGCTCACGATGTTTCCTTTACCTGTTCTTGGGTTACTTTGGGGATTACAGTCGTGATCCTATTATTTTGTTGATTTAATTATTATAAAACTAAAATAAAAATTGCCTTTATTTCTACTACTATTCAGAAGTTTTTTAAGATTAATATTGTGTTATAATATAGGTGTATAAATAATTTTGTATGTTTAATTATGTGTGTATATAATTAATTTTTGTTAGTAGTAGTCGCCTCTTCGGTGTACGCCCCTCCTATTACTATTATTAATTTAATTATTACATACATACATAAAATCACGCCTGTTTCCTTACGCGGCTTACCACTTGCTACGATCCTGACATACTTCTTTAGCGCATAACTCAACAACGCCTGGACCAATTTGGCCAATTCTTTTTTTTAAATGTTCGTTGAAGTTCAAGGATGGGTTTTACGGCGAAGAAAAATTCGAATAATTGCCGGAAAAACCCTAAAAACAGCCCTTTTCTTTTTCCCATACAAAAGTTTTCTAACTAAAACGTAGAGTCAATTTGAGCTTTATTAGGTTTGATAATACGGGAACGGGAACAGGAACGGGAACGGGAACGGGAACGGGAACTTACGACAACATTTGTTACTTCTAAAGCGATACGAAGTTCGCGGGGTCAGCTTGTTATTAATAATTATTATTATTGATTGATAATAAACCCATTTATTTTCCAGAGAACCACCACCTTGTGTTCGTGGACTCTGGCTTCACGGAGCCCCGTTCCTACCGCTACTGGAACCCTAAGACCCGCTCGCTCGACTTCGACGGCATGATTGAGGACTTGAAGAGCGCACCCGAGAACTCTGTCATTTTGCTGCACGCATGCGCACACAATCCCACTGGCGTGGATCCCACGCGTGAACAGTGGGAGAAGATCGCCGATGTTATGGAGGTAGGCTTTATTGGCGTAGTGGCAATTGGCCTGGGTTTGAATCCGGAGGTCGCGGGTCGAATCAGGAATGTGAATCCATGTATTTTTGTTCTAAAAATGTATATGCGCGTTAACACGTTATTTATAACGGTGAAGGAAAATATCGTGAGGAAACCAGTTAGTATTCTTGTAAGCGGTGACGGGCTTGCAACCTGTCACGTGTGGAATACCAACTACATAGTTATAGTTAGGTGAATACCTACCTAGGTCAAATTAATAGTAAGAAAGTACCTACCTACCTTGAATTTGAGACGTCCCGATTTTGGCGAGACGTCCCGATTTTTTACCCAAAATTAAATGTCCCGCGCGGGATAGGATCTGTTTTATGTTTTATGTTTTTAGGGTTCCGTACCAAAATAGTAAAAACGGGATTACTAAGACTCAGCTGTCCGTCTGTCTGTTACCAGGCTGTATGTCATGAAACGTGATAGTTAGACAGTTGAAATTTTCACAGATGATGTATTTCTGTTGCCGCTATAACAACAAATACTAAAAACAGCATACAATATATATTTAAGTGGGGCTCCGGTACAACAAACGTGATTTTTTTGCCGTTTTGATAATAGTACGGAACCCTTCGTGCGGGAGTCCGACTCGCACTTGGCCGGTTAATATTCTTGTTATGTTGTTTCCAGGAGCGCAAATTGTTCCCGTTCTTCGACAGCGCATACCAGGGCTTCGCATCAGGTGATCTGGACCGCGATGCGTGGGCTGTGCGTCACTTCGTGAAGCGCGGGTTCGAACTCGTATGCGCGCAGTCTTATGCCAAGAACTTTGGACTCTATAGTAAGTATCTTCAGCTGGACCGTCTTGTACGGTCAATAATAGCAATGCAGTTGCTTGCACTAGGATGTATAAATTTCATAAATGAGCATGAAATTATGAATGTACACAGCAAAGTTGAAATGACAGCAGTTGATGATAACATAGGTATATTTTAATTTATGACATGTGTACATGAATAGTAAACTTACTCAACATACACCCCCACCCCCACCCCCACCCCCACTCAAATCACGTGTATTTTTGAGTACCTACAAAGAAACTGGTTTTTTTTTAGAATATTATCTTTAAATACAGGTATACAGGTATAATCTAATTTTATTCTTCAAAATTAAAGATATGATAAAAATGTCTTTTCGCCGCTTTTAGGTTCAGAAATTGCGCGTTTGGCGAAAAATTTAAATCCCAACAAATATAATGTTTGGACGTGCCTCTGACTACCCACACTGAACATCTTCAAAGGATCTAAGCGCCTGGAGATTTAAGAGGATGTCTGCCGTACTTGGGGATTATAGTCGTGATCCTATTTTTTTTCTTTTTAGGGTTCCGTACCCAAAGGGACCCTATTAATAAGACTTCGCTGTCCGTCTGTCTGTCACAGGGCTGTATCTCATAAACCGTGATAGCTAGACAGTTGAAATTATCACAGATAATGTATTTCTGTTGCCGCTATAACTACAAATACTAAAAACAGAATAAAATAAATATTCTAAATGGGGCGTCCATACAACAAACGCGTTTTTTTGCCGTTTTGTATAGATAGTACGGAACCCTTCGGTGCAAATCTTACTCGCACTTGGCCGGTTTTTTTAATAACGTAATATATGGTGGTCTTGTCGTGAATCTGACTCTATCTTCTATTTCAGATGAGCGTGTTGGCAATTTAGCTGTAGTCCTCCACGACGCTAAGCTGGTGGCGCCAATCAAGTCTCAGCTGACGTGGGTGGTGCGCGGAATGTACTCCAGTCCGCCAGCACATGGAGCGAGGGTTGTGGCCACTGTGCTGGCCGATAAGCAGCTCTTCGATGAATGGTATGTTGGAAATGTTATAAGGCCATCATCGTGGCTTTAAGATTTTTTAAAGCCATCCTGCTATCCACATTTACACACAATTTTTCAATGTAACTCTGTGTATCCGTGACGTTATTACAGCCAAACCGCTGGGCTGATTGTGATGAAATTTGAAATAGGGATAGTTTATAGTCTTGGCAGGGATCTAAGATACTTTATTTTTCCAAAAAAAATCTTTTGATTTTCAGTAATTTCAAAGTTTTCAAAAATAGTTTATTTAATCTACGCGGACGAAGTCGCGGGTAAAAACTAGTATTATAAATGCATAAGTAACTCTGTCTGTCTGAACGTTATCACAGTCAAACCGCTCTGGGCTGATTGTGATGAAATTTCATAAAGAGATATATGTAAGTCTAGAGTCGGATAAGCTACTTTTTTTCCAAAATTGTCTTTTGAATAGTAAATAATACTATTATTTTCCATAAATTTGATACATTCAAAACTTTCGTGAGTTGTACTACACATTATTATAACAACGGGAAATTACTCGCGAGCAGGGTAGCGCGCGCGTTATGGTCCACTCACCCTGAAGAAGATTCTCTAGATGAATCGAAACATTGTCGGTGTCCTCATTGACAATTTATCATTTACGTGAGTAATTTCCCGTTGTTATAATAATGAATTTGATACATCCCCAATGATTTTACGGAATCTATGGTCGACTCGCACTTGACCGGTCTTGCTTTTGTTTTGCAGGAGGGAACACATCAAAATGATGTCATCTAGAGTTATCGAAATGAGAGAAGCGCTGAGAGCTGAACTTATCAAGTAAGTTTAATAAGTAATAAATATTGGTGGACATTTTACACATCGCCATCTAGCCCCAAACTAAGCAAAGCTTGTACTATGGGAACTAGATAACTGATAGAATACTTATATACTTTTTTTTTGTAAATACATACTAACACCCAGACACAGAGCAAACATCTATGTTCATCACACAAATATTTGGGTGGGGATCGAACTCACAACCTACAGCGCTGAAGGCAGAGTTACTACCAACTGAGCTGTGAGACAGTTTGTTAGATAAACATATTCACGTTTTTATAACTTAGTATCTAGGTCTTATATAAATACGAGTTACCTGGATAAAAAGTACCCTATATGCTATTCCAAGGCATATTAAGCTATTAACATTCCAAATTTAATCCATATCCGTTTTTGTATTAAAAATAAGTACAAATTCTTAAAAAAAAAAACACAAACAATGAACAAAATTAAATTAAACTTTACTAAATTTTAATAATATGAATAAACGCTTTTTTTATTTTGATTTTTGATTTTGGTCGTAGGGTCCTAATTGAGCCAAACGTACAAACATTTGGAATTATAATAATAGTCAGCTTATAAGGTTTAGTAGCACACACACTGAAACTACGAAAAATTCTAAATTTTGTGTTATGTCAAAAATAAATGTAATTTTTAATAGAAATAGGAACACGACTGCAATCCCCAAATACTGTAAACATATTTGATATCCAGGCGTTCAGATCTTGGAATATATCTAAGGGGGTAGTCAGAGCCACGTCCCAAACATTGCAATATACACATGCCAACATTTTGCAGTAGTTAGTAGTTTAAATTGTCAAAAAGTAAATAAATATGTGTGTGATATATTTCAAATTTTGTCTATATTCAAAATAAATTTGTTTTCTTTATTTTTATTAGTAGTATAAATATCTGGTCTCACATCTCAGTTGGTAGCTCTGCCTTCTGCGCTGTAGGTTGTGGGTTCGATCCCTACCCGGGATAAACATTTGTTGTTATAATGTATTATAAGTATACTTACATGTATTTACAACAAAAAAAAAGTACATTATAAGTATTATATCAGTTATCTGGTTCCCATAGTACAAGCTTTGCTTAGTTTGGGGCTAGATGGCGCTGTGTGAAATGTCCACCAATCTATATATTTATATAAAAGAAAGTCGTGTTAGTAATGTTAGTAACTCAAAAACGGCTGAACCGATTTGGCTGAAAATTGGTGGGGAGGAGGTAGATTAGAGCCAGGAGTATCAAAAAGTAGAAAAAGTATCCTATGTCCGTATATGATACTTTTTAACGGGGACGGGATCGGGCACTTAACACAACATTTGTTAATTCTAAAGAGGTACTAAGTTCGCCGGGTTAGCTTGTATTATTATATTATATTATTATGTGTTTTTAATTAATATTTTCCCCATAGACTCGCAACTCCCGGCAACTGGGACCACATAGTGACGCAAATCGGCCTGTTCTCCTACACCGGCCTCACTCAGCGCCAAACGGAGTATTTAGTGCAGGAATGCCACATTTACCTTCTCAAGTCGGGCAGGATTAACATCTGCGGGCTGAATCCTTCGAACGTGGCGTACGTCGCCAAATCTATGTACGACGCGATCACCAAGTTCCCGGCCAAAGAGTAAATAGGTTTTGTTTAGATCAATACGTTGGGATGGTGGAAAGTTCAGACTACTTATCCCTATCATTCTTAGTTGTAACCTCGTCTCAAACTTTTTCGAGGCCCCTCGAACTTTCCCTCGTGATTGGTATCTTAAATCGATATTTTGGAGGTTCCTCAGCTGTCGAGGAATGTCAAGGTACCTTGAGTTGACAGTTCTCTTGACTGAGGAATCCTAGAACTAGAGACAAACTCGAGGTATTTTTTACACCAAAACACGGTTTCGAGGTTGAGTCTAGGTGGAGATATTTCGAGGTGACAACTAAAAATATGGGGATAAGTGTACATAATAAGGAGTAACACTTCATGATTAATTAATTCAGGAGTCATTCAGGAAGAATTCGTTAAGCAAATATTCATTTATTTGAAAAAGGTACAGACCATTGAACACTAGGGTTAAAACTAAATAGAAAAACTTCTAATTACCACGTTATATTGTACTAGCTGCTCGCCCCGGCTTCGCACGGGTGGCACCTGGATAAAAAGTAGCCTATGTGTTATTCTGATGTATAAGCTAAATCACTGTAAAGTTTAATTTTAATCCGTTCAGTAGTCTTGCGTGAAAGAGTAACAAACACACACAAACACTCACAAACTGTGGCATTTATAATATCAGTAGGATTCTTCATTGGTATTTCTATTTAAAATGATTAATAACCACCAATAGTTTTAATTCTAGAATGTTGTTCATAAACAAATGTGGATTTACGATTTGTGGAGATCATATTCATTTAGTAGTAATATTAATGTAACTATATCATGCAATATAAAATATTATTTTATTGAAAGTGGTCGCGTTCAGAACACTATCTCTAATAATATATATATTAGATATTTATTACAATATTAAATCATTCATAAAAGCCAAATAGGTGTTCCTTAATGGAAGGAAAACTCCCCAAAATTTTGGCCAATGCTCAAAATGACTTTAAATAATATTTGTAAAGAGCAATAATTAATATACAAAAAAAAAAGATTTTTAATGTATTTTCCATAATGAAATTATTTTGGCTGTGACACCGAATAAAATTAATATTTTTATTATAAGTATAATCCATTAAAAAACCTTCATGAGTGTTCAAAAAGATAAAACAAATTATTATAAAAACGTAAAACCCGACTGCAAAAAATTGTTATGCCCCCTTTTTGGGGAGGTGGGCGCCATATTTAAAAAAAATTATAGCCTATGTTACTCCCACAATAGGCTATTTGACAGTATGAAAAATAAAGTGTTGTTGATAGTAATAGTAATCTATGTAAATTATGCCTTCATAAAGCGTTATGGATTGACGCCATTTGCATAAAGAAGCGTTTTACGGGTTATTTAAATTATCAATATTTAATTTACATTTTTAGGGCCAATACTTAACAGATTTGAAAATAATATTTTTTGGGTTCCACAGTCACTACTGAATAATCTAGAATGGTTTTCAAAATCTTGTCAAATAGCCCATTGAGACGAATCCAACGACACCTCATTGTTGTAATCCATCAAGTCGTTTGGGCTGTAGAGCGTGCCAAAGAAATGAACATACATACATATATACGCTAAAAAACATTACTATTCTGGCGCAGTCGGGTAAAAAAAAGGCCACTATTTGGCAATATATTTTTTCACAAACACAGCTATTTATCATTTTATTTTGACAATGTTAGAATCATGAGAGCATACAGTATTAACGCTTTTAGAATTCCAGATTGCATGGTGCATCTTTATATTATTTTATGTAGTTATGTTGTTGCAAATACAATTTCACTTGTTATAACATGTTTGTTTTATTTGTGTTGTAATTGTACGTGTTGGTATAAACCGGGTAATGCACATTATCTTCTTTACAATGTTTTATGTAGTTATTAAGTTGGTGCAATATAATAGCGCTTGTTATAACATTTTTGTTTTATTTGAAACTAGATTTTACCCGAGACTTGGTCCGAGTAGACTCGGGAGATCAATTATTGACGAATAAATCGTACTTGAAATTAATGAAAATTACAAAAAAATAGTCTGTCCCTCGCAAGACGCAAGAGATGTACATATCATCTAGTCTTTGCTGTCGACCGATGTCTCAAAGAGCGCCCTTGTCGTCTCGCGAGGATTTCGTTTCGCACTACGTACACAGGGCTGCCATCTCTAAAATTTGGCAACCAGGACAAGACACGTGAAAACCCATGATTTTGATTGGTGCAATTTGATTTCACAATTCCGGCACAGTGCTTCTGTCGCGGGTGGCCAAATTTTAAACCCGGACTACAAATGAAACCCCGCCCGGACGCTCCCCGGACGCCCTCTTCGACAAATCCGGGTGAAACCCGGACGGATGGCAGCCCTACGTACAAACCATGGTTTTTGGTGTAACGTGTAACAGTTACAATTAAGGCTTGCTAGTGATTACCCGCCTTTAGGAAGTACGACCGTTTGTTTAGGAAACAGAAAACACATTATGTGGGTTGGTTTGCATCATACTTGGGAACATGCTTAACTTCGGTGGTGGTTTGTGAAAATGGAGAATAAATACCTGAAATTACGATAAATTTAACGAATGTTTTCAGTGACACACGAGCGAAACTGTAAAGTCAAGCCACACCGTCAAATCGCTGAATGGTTCCCTACATTCTCTGCATCGGGTGTCTGCTATTGCGTTAGAATGATGTTACCTATTCCTATGAGATAGGTGCTATCTTTGTCATCATCAATAGGCTATTTCACAGTATGAAAAATAAAGTATTGGTGATAGTAATAATTCGTGATAGTAATCTATGTAAATTATGCCTTCATAAAACATTATGGAGTAAAATAACTTGAAAATAAACAATGATTCATTAAAAAACCAATAATTCAATTTGTCTATTTTTAAACGCCAGTCACGTGACACAAAACGGTCAGGATTGGTCTAATCGACGATGACGTAACATGTTTGTCAATATGTCATCGCCTGCCTTGAAATCTTGACGTTTGTGTATTTGTTGACAAGCATGTAACGTCACAGAAACTAGTGCGACGCCATTTGCTAAAAAAACGTTTTTGCGGGTTATTTGAATTGTCAATAATTTAATTTACTTTTTTAGGGCCAATACTTAACAGAATTGAAAATAATATTTTTTATGTTCCACAGTCACTACTGAATAATCTAGAATGGTTTTCAATATTATTTTTTAATAGATTATAATTTTATTGAATCAAATAACATTTAATATTACAGAATATTTACGAAATACATAGACATAGAACCAGTTGAGCCATATAAAGGTGCAAACAGTCTTAAATAGCTAACTGATCCACATGACTACCTGAATTTTTCAACCGTATATTAGTCATATAGATCTACAGTAACTTTTATTTTCTATACATCGTTTGGAAGGTTTAGAAGCGGAATAAAAATATGACGTAAACATAAAATATATTTTATTCATACAAATATAAAACGATATAAAGTATTGTAAGTCATATGTGTTTAATATTCTTATGTGTCCATTGCTTCATTTGGCTCCGTCGTGATTGACACTAGCGGCCGAGATCCAAAGCGATTCGTAACTGAAATAAAAAGTTGGAAGTATTCATCAAGTGATATGAAGATATTCTGGATTCAGTAACAAAAAGTTTTATCATATAAAATACTAGCGACCCGCCCCGGCTTCGCACGGGTAGCATGTTATTATACATAAAAACCTTCCTCCTGAATCTCTCTATCTATTAAAAAAAAACCGCATCAAAATCCGTTGTGTAGTTTTAAAGATATAAAAGCAAACATACATACAAACATACAGACGCGGGAAGCGGAAAGCGACTTTGCTTTATACTATGTAGTGATAGGCCTGGATGTTGTCTGATTCTTTTAAGCTTGGTCGTTAACAATTAAACTTTTGTCCATAGTAACTATTTAAGAATCTCAAAATAAAAAAAGAGTGAATCACTACATAGTATAAAGCAAAGTCGCTTTCCGCTTCCCGCGTCTGTATGTAATATGTATGTATGTATGTTTGCTTATACCTTTAAAACTACACAACGGATTTTGAGGCGGTTTTTTTAATAGATAGAGTGATTCAGGAGGAAGGTTTATATGTATAATAACATGCTACCCGTGCGAAGCCGGGGCGGGTCGCTAGTAATTAATATGACATTAATATTTTCTAAATTCAAAAGCTGTAGCTATGAAAATGGCGTTTCAAAGTGATCCTTGTGATTTTTTTAAAATAAAATAATAAATAGGAATCACGACTGTAATCCCCAAGCACGGTAGACATCCTCACAGATGTCCAGGCGCTTAGATCCTTTGAAGGTATCTAGTGGGGGTAGTGAGAGGCGCGTCCAAACATTATATTTAATACTAACTGGTTTCTTCTTCACCGTTTTTAGCACATGATTTTGATGCGCATATAAAATAAGAATTTTGGTTACTTACAATCTTCACTGATCGAGAGGTCTACGACTTCGATGTAATGCTCCTTGTTGTCTCCTCCAACAGCCACGCTGTAGGCTGCATCAGGGCATAAAGCGGCACATAGCGCTTGTCCTACACGCCCGGCTCGAGCGCTGCCTTGCACCGGGGGATTGCTGAAAAGTTAATATTTTAAACATTTACTCTTTTATATAAATAAATAAATATTGGCGGACTTTACACACAACACCATCTAGCCCCAAACTAAGCAAAGCTTGTACTATGGGAACCAGATTACTGATTGAATACTTATTTACTTTTTTTTTGTAAATACATACTTAATAGTAACACCCAGACACAGAACAAACATCTGTGTTCATCACACAAATGTTTGCCCTGGGTGGGGATCGAACCCACAACCTACAGCGTAGAAGGCAGAGTTGTTACCAACTAAGCTGTGAGGCAAGAATATGGCTAATTACCACGTTTTAATTTGTATTGCTGACGTTTCGAGACAATTCTGATGCTCTATCATATTTAGGATGATTACAAATAACAACCACCAGAAATAGGATCAGACGGGAACCCGCAAGTACGATAAACTGATCTCCAGTCGATTGAAAATGTATAAAGGGGGTACCCAGAGGTGAATGTAATGTTTGGACGCGCCTCTGACTGATAAACAAATTAAACGTTATTTGGATGGAACAACTGAGTTCCATCCACACTAAATAAACACTGATGGCCGTATCGTATCAGACTGGAGCATAGCAAATTAAGCGCACCTTGAATAATCCCAAGTTTTTAGCGTGCCATCTGTGCTTGTTGTGATCATTAGTCCTGGAACTTTTTCACTTAGCAGTAATCCTGTAAAAAAAGTTTTTATACGAGTTTGATAGAAATCTATGTATATTGCCTGACGACCATAAATATTTTATGACTAAAATGATACAAAAAAATAGCTATAGAATTGTTTAATTTGATGACCTCCAGCTAGCAAAAAAAAGTTTTGGGAAAGAACTTTTTCTTTTCTCAGAAAAACATTTTTTTTTTATCTTCATACCTACAAACATTTTGTTCCAACGCGGGATGAACCCACACTCCCGGTAGCTCGTTATAATACCTAGATCGTCTATGTTACGTACCTGTGACTTCTTTCTCATGTGCGTTTATCGTCCAAAGTGGCTGGTCTTGTCTGCAGTCCACATAAGTAACTTTTCCTTCGTTGTTACTCATCTGAAAGACATAAAAAACATAGATTGTTTGTTCTATGACTGGGTTTAATTTATAATGCACTGATATGAATGTTATAAAAAAAAAATTCTTTATAATTATTCTATCACTAGCTGGCCGCTTCGCTGGTCGACAGTTAGTTTCACATCTGGTTTATAATCTTAAAAAAAAATTATAGCCTATATGTTGCCGAGGACTAATAGCTACATAACAAAAAAAGTTGCATCAAAATCCGTCCAGTAGTTTTTGCGTGAAAGTCGGACAACAGACAGACAGACAGACAAAAAAAATTAAAAATGTTTTTTATTGGCTTGTGTTACTTATATAAAGGCCCCTAGTAGTATTTTTTTTTAGTTTTTATTCAATGTACAGAATTTAACTCTTCTACAGTTTTATTATACAGTCGTGGTCAACTAATTAGGGACATGCAAGATAGTGAAGAACAATAACCGGTTATGTACATACAAATATAAAACCCTATTGATTTCTCAGTAACTATTATTTGCATAATTTGGTCCGATTATTATGCTTTAAATGGCTGTAAATAAAAGAATAAATAAATAGAAAAAAGTATTTAATATCAAAGGTTGAACATGTATTCAATTTTAAGGTATAATTCTGTAGCTGGACATTTAATTAAGGACAGTAAACTATAATGAAAAATAGAGTTAAACAAAACTAATAATCTGCAGTATTATAATATCTTTAACAGCTCCATTTTATTACGTGTAAAATCAGTACCCAGTAGCAAAACCTTTGTTAGTAATTACCGCTTGACACCGATGTGGCATAGACATTATCAGTTTCTGGCATGTTTCGACAGGAATGTTTGCCCATGCCTCACAAAAAGCTTCATTAAGTTCATCTAAAGTTGTGGTACGATAAGTGGCTACTTTTTTCTTGATTTCGTGCCAAAGGTGCTCGATTGGGTTAAGGTCCGGGCTATTTGCTGGCCAATCTAGCACCGATACTGACTGACTGGTAAGAAACGACTTGACTGAACGGGCGGTATGTTTCGGGTCGTTATCATGCTGAAGCGTCCATATAATAGGGAGATGCTCCTCAGCATAGGGAAGCATCGTTTCCTCCAATATTGCCTTGTATTGATGTTGGTCTAAGTTACCCTGAACTTTCCTCACAGGTCCCACTCCACGTCCAGAAAATGAACCCCACATTTTAATGTTTCCACCGCCATGTTTCACCTGCTTTTTTGTGAATCTTGGATTCATTTCCGCTTTTACTGGACGCCGTACGTATTGCCTTCCATCTGAAGAAATCAAATTAACCTTGGTCTCGTCAGAGAATAATACATGTTGCCATTGGGCGTAGGTCCAATGTCCATATTTACGTGCAAACGCCAAACGAGCATTTCTATGTTCTTTCTTCAACAACGGTACTTTGCGAGCCACTCTTCCGAACAACCCTGCTTCTACCAGACGTCGTCGAACGGTCCTCGCTGAAACACCAGCTCTTTCGTCTGTCCCAAACACTTCGTGTTTAATTAAAATAGAGCCTAGAAACGGATCTTTCTTAGCTAACCTGGTTATCATTCTATCTTCTTGCGGAGTTGTTTTTCTCGATCTTTTTGTTCTGGGCACATTTAAATCTGTGTTATTGCGTCTGACATGTTGCACTGCATTGTATACCATAGTTTTTGAACAATTTAAATGTTCTGCTATCCTTCGGTATGGCCAACCATGCTCGACAACAAACTTCATGATAATTTTTCGTAGTGTTGGATTGCAACTTTTATTTTTACCCATTTTTCTTCAAAATATTTTTCAAAACTTAAAATAAATATCGGGATTGCCGCCAAAACTACCACGAAACAATAAGAGAAGAAGTAAAAAAGTATTGAGATTCAAATTTTGAAAATAGAAAGCAATATCTCAGTGTCCCTAATTAAATGGCCAGCCAGCATTATTTGAACAAATAGCACTACGATAATCTATCAGCTATACTGTAAAGAGGTTTAATGTTTAAGAAGTTGTTATTGTTTGTATAATCGGGCACATAAATGACTAATTATACTTACATGTAAGAGATATGGAATATGGTTTAGACTCGTTGGAAAATAAAAAATAAATTCACAATTCGGTTTAACCAAAGAGTGTCCCTAATTAGTTGACCACGACTGTATGTATAGAAGATAACTATAGATTTTGACACGGGTCTTTATCACGTAATTACCTTTAATTTACTTTCCCGACGTTTCGACTATGTTACAATAGCCATGGTCGCGGGCAGACTCATTACGTGATAAAGACCCGTGTCAAAATCTATAGTTATGTCTAATAATCACGATAGTTTGAAAAATTATTCTATCAGTTGATTCGTTGCCTATCGTACAAGCTTTACTTAGTTTTGGCTAGATGGCGCTGAGTAAAATGTTCTCTAATATTTATTTTATTTATTAAGGCGCGATTGCCGCCCAGTCGACGATTGTTTTTGTTCGAAACGAAAAAATAAATACTTGTGAACAAGCCACATCTCCTATTTTATAATGTATAGTATATGTGAATAAAGATGTACCCATCTTTAATCACTTCGATAAATAATCCTACCGACCGCTGCAATGACGACAAACACACGTCGGCGCGTGGTCCGCCTTAGCTTTTTGAATAAACTAATGATATAAATTATGTATAATTACTTATCAAAAATCTATTCTAATAGAAATCTAGATCTACATATTACCTATCTTTAACAATAAATCACAAGTTGATTTTAATAGTAGGTATATAAAATATTTCGATCATAAATTCTAAAACGTATCATTTTGAAATAATATCTTTATCGTGAAAAGTTTCTGCTATTATGTTTTCAGCTTAATAGAAAACTAGGTAGGAACCTGAAGTTATATACTTATAAAAATAGGAGATGTGGCTTGTTCAGAAGTATTTCTTTTTTCGTTTCGAAAAAGAGCAATCAGCGACTGGGAGCCCCTTAATATGTTTCTACTTGATAGCGTGGTACCCGTATTAAAAGTAGGAAGCGCCATTAAGACATCAAAGTAATATTATAAATACAACAGTTTGTCAGGATATTTGTGCATCAATTACACCCAAACTAATTTGGATGAAATGTGTGAATTTACATACACACAATGCTACTTTTTAGGGTTCCGTATCTAAAGGGAAAAATCGGGACCCTATTACTTGGACTTCTAAGTGGGGCTCCCATACAACAAAGGTGTTTTTTAGGGTTCCGTACCCAGAGGGTAAAAACGGGACCCTATTACTAAGACTTCGCTGTCCGTCTGTCTGTCACAGGGCTGTATTTTATGAACCGTGATAGCTAGACAGTTGAAATTTTCACAGATTACGTATTTCAGTTGCTGCTCTAACAACAAATACTAAAAACAGAATAAAATAAATATTTAAGGGGGGCTCCCATACAACAAACATGTTTTTTTTGGCGTTTTTATAGATAACGGTAGGGAACCCTTCGTGCGCGAGTCCGACTCGCACTTGGCCGGTTTTTTTATCCAGATAAGTACCACGCTATTGCTAGTCCAAATATAATTTTAGTCTACCCTTCTATAGATAAAACGTTTTATCTGGCGCTCATGATATTCAAATTCAAAAATCATTTATTTCAATAAAATCAAAAGGATCACTTTGAAACGCCTTAGGAACTAGGTGAAGATACGCCGATATCACGCGACCAAGCCTAGAAGAATATGTATGCCTTATTATGTATGTTTTATTTCTTTTTTATGGTGTGCAATAAAGTATTTTCTATCTATCTATCTATCTATATATAAAATTTCCATGTCACAATGTTAGTTACCGTACTCCTCCGAAACGGCTTGACCGATTCTCATGAAATTTTGTGAGCATATTGAGTAGGTCTGAGAATCGGCCAACATCTATTTTTCATACCCCTAAGTGATAAGGATGGCGTAAAGATCGGGAAAAACGGAATGTGCTTTTTTCTGTGGGATTATTGACATTTGACAGGACAACGTCTGTCGGGACAGCTAGTATATACATATATATATTTATTATATAAGCCTGTATAACAGTACTCACAGCAAAACAGAAGGGGTTCTGCAAATCCCACTGCACGCGTTCGATCTCTGGTAGGAGTTGCCATGCACGGTGGGAGTCGGGAGTGCGACAATCGGTGACACGAGCGTTTCCATCACACGACCCGGAGAGCAGGGTTTGGGCCTCCAGAGGGTGGAATTGCAGACTTTGCACCTGAAATGGATGGCCAACATTTTAAAATTGAAATTCAGTATTGGTCGACTTCATACTTCATGAAGCACAATAATTACGTTTCAAAAACCGACGAAAATGTTTCCAATCGAAAAGTCAAAGCATAATATATTTTTTTAAGTTTTATGAAGTAACTATTAGTCCTACATGAGTATAATTAAAATGGCACCAACTTGAGACTATTCTCTACATAATAGAAAAAAAATCATTAAAATCGGATCACCAGGTAAAAAAATATGCGTGGTCATACATAAAAAACCGGCCAAGTGCGAGTCGGACCCGCGCACGAAGGGTTTCGTACGCGGGTTTCGTACATTATCTATAAAAAAAAAAACGCCAAAAAAACACGTTTGTTGTATTTATTTTATTCTGTTTTTAATATTTGTTGATAGAGCGGCAACAGAAATACATCATCTGTGAAAATTTCAACTGTCTAGCTATCACGGTTCATTAGATGCAGCCCTGTGACAGACAGACGGGCAGCGAAGTATTAGTAATAGGGTCCCATTTTTACCATTTGGGTACGGAACCCTAAAAAGATAAAACCTCCGTTTTTCGTCGGTTAAAAAAGATAACGCCTCATGCATAACGAAACAACTTTGAGTACAAACGCGGGAAAGGAGTTCCGCTATATGCGCGGAACTCCTTTCCCGCGTTTGTACTATATATACAAATAAAATTAAAATAGGATCACGACTGTAATCCTCAAGTGCGGTAGACAACTAAGCGTTCAGAACCTTGAAGATGTCAGAAGGGGGTAGTCAGAGGGACGTCTAAACATTGCAGCAGCAGTAGTTAGCATTTCATACAAATATAAGCGAAAACATAAGCGGTGATGGTTGGGGGTAATGATGCTGATAAGTCCCAAGTCCTAGTGTGGTGGACATTATAATTTGAGTATTTTATTGCTTACCTTATCTTGGAAGTAATTTAGTTTTGTGTGAGGCGTGCCTTGGTCGAGGTCCCAGAGGAGAACTGTATTATCAGCTGAACCACTGGCTAAGACGTGTCTGAAATTAGCAATATATTATTGTTATAAAAATAGACATCTCTCAGATCCTTAAAGATGTAATGTGCTGAATATATTTTTTTTCCAGGTTTTGTTATACTATGGTAAATACCCGACATAAGTAATTTTAGCATTGAATCAGGACTATGTATGTGACTTTATTAAGACAATCATTGTTGCCAAACTAAACTAAAATGAATGACGGCCATCTTCTTCTGTTTCGTATAAAGTAAAAGAGACAACAATCATTTTGGAGATATCTAAATGGTTTTTACTTTACTTTTAAGCCAATAGAATTGACGCTTTTGTGTATCTTGGGTGTAATAAGTGAAAGAAGACGTAGTGATGAGGATTGAGAAAGGGATGCTTAGATGGTTTGGGCATGTGGAGAGAATGAATGAAGAAAGATTGACAAAACAGGTATATAAGGCGAGTGTGAAAGGGAGCGTTGGAAGAGGAAGACCTCGGCGTATTTTCCTGGACCAAATTGGTAACGTTTTGAAAAAAGGCCGGGTCAAGAGTACTCTAAACCGACGAGCATGCATGAGGAATGTGATGAGAGTGAATGAAGCTAAAGAAGTATGTCAGGATTGTAGCAAGTGGAAAGCCGTGATCTCTGCCTACCCCTCTGGGAAACAGGCGTGATTTTATGTATGTGTGTATGTAATATGACTGCTCTCGAAAACTAAAATACAAGTACTTACATTTACCACTACTAATGCCTCTAGTGAATACCATAAATGGAGTATAATAGAATAGATTAATTTATTTTGTATCACAAGAAAATTACAAGAAATTATATTAAAACAGTAGATACTTGGTAATAAGTTAAGATTCCCTGGATAAAAAGAGCCAATTTTGCACTACGTTTAAATATTATGAATGAAGCTAAAGAAGTATGTCAGGATCGTAGCAAGTGGAAAGCCATGATCTCTGCCTACCCCTCTGGGAAACAGGCGTGATTTTATGTATGTATGTATGTTTAAATACTTACGAAAAATTCCTATTCCATGACAAATCGAGCACAGCATCCTTGTGCCCCACGCGCTTAGTCTTTTTCTTTTTATTCGGTTTCTTTCCAAGCTTAAAGGCGGGCTCTAAGCAGTTCTCTATGTCGAGATCCCAAACCTGTATCACGGGGTCCATGCCGCCGAGAGCACAGAGGTTACCTGAAAGAGGTTATATATTAAAGTACAAGTAAAAAGTTTGAATAATCTATGATGAAACATTGTTTGCTTTTATTGACTAAAGAGTGCTATGAAGATTGTACTTTACATTTATTAGTTATTATATATATCATTAAATTATATTTTTGTAAATACATACATACATGTATTTACAAAAATATAATTTTCATAGTACAAACTTTGCTTAGTTTGGGGCTAGATGGCGCTGTGTGATAATGTCCTCCAATATTTATTTATTTATTAGCAGGTGGTAGCTTGTTAAAAATTATAACCAATCTGATGAGTGCTGGTCTGATAAAAAATCGTGCATCAATTCGTTTTCGAACGTAATTCGAAGTTATGTTGTTTATCACAGACGCAAAATCATCAATTCAAAGTTTCAATAAGTTTAGGTTGCAATTTTAATTGGTTTTAATATTTTACCTGGCTGTGGGTCCGTTGGGTCATGGCTAAGCCATTCAATGCACAGCGGGAACCACGGTAGGATTATATCATGGTGGACGTAGAAGGAACCTTCTTCTTTATTGTAAACTGAAATAAAAGATTTATACAAACATTTAGTACAACTTTTTTCCATGATTATTATATGCATACTAAGAAACACCAAAGTACCATGGAACAGCTGACTCCATCATCAGATAAGATTGCTGTCACCATAATTATCATCATCAAAACTTTACAGGCCAAACATTTCAGCTAAATTGAACATAAACTGTGTCAAAATCTGCTTGAATTTTTGACATAGTCGGTACCTTTTCAAAATTAATTCACAAAAATAAATATATTTCTTAAGGCGCTCCCAGTCGACGATTGTTTTTGTTCGAAACGAAAAAAGAAATACTTGTGAACAAGCCACATCTCCTATTTTATAATGTATAGTATATGTGAATAAAGATGTACCCATCTGTAATCACTTCGATAAATAATCCTACCGACCGCTGCAGTGACGACAAACACACGTCGGCGCGTGGTCCGCCTTAGCTTTTCGAATAAATTAATGATATAAATTATGTATAATTACTTATCAAAAATCTATTCTAATAGAAATCTAGATCTACATATTACCTATCTTTAACAATAAATCACAAGTTAATTTAAATAGTAGGTATATAAAATATTTCGATCATAAATTCTAAAACGTATCATTTTGAAATAATATCTTTATCGTGAAAAGTTTCTGCTATTATGTTTTCAGCTTAATAGAAATCTAGGTAGGAACCTGAAGTAATATACTTATAAAAAAAGGAGATGTGGCTTGTTCAGAAGTCTTTCTTTTTTCGTTTCGAAAAAGAGCAATCGTCGACTGGGAGCCCCTTAAGTACTAATATTATACTTACTATAAACTTCTAGAATACTAGCATCACTTTCCACATGGCCTACTAGGAGTAGGTTATCATCAGGTTTGATAATGTCATCTTCTTCATCACTGTCAGGCCCTTCTGTCTGTGTAATATAGTTATGATGAATCACTACATAGTATAAAGCAAAGTCGCTTTCCGCTTCCCGCGTATGTATGTATGTATGTTTGCTTATATCTTTAAAACTACACAACGGATTTTGATGCGGTTTTTTTTAATAGATAGAGTGATTCAGGATGAAGGTTTATATGTATAATACATGCATAATATAGTAGAAAAACATTGATAATTTTAGAGGTTTCTAATGTGATGTCGTAAATAAACACATTTTTTGCGCTTACATTGCAAACGCTGGCTGAACTCTACGAGATAGATCAAAATAATGTACTACAGTATTGTACACCTTAAAAACGTCTACAAAAAAGTCCACGATGGTATTAGAAATGTCTTACGCACAGCGAAGAGGGCACGGGTCAGCTAGTAGTTATAAAAGATAAGTAAAAATAGAGAGAAAGAGAACACTAATATATTTGTAATTTAGAATGATACCTCCTTTCCAGCAGCCCTATTGCACAAGCCCATTGGTAATAATCAACATCAACTACCAAAATCCTATTGAGTTTTCATTGTTCAACATTAAAATGAGTCCACTAATGTGTAGAGTCAAATTATTATAAATCATTAATGAACTGAATTCTCTTGAATTATAACTAAGGTTTTGCATGGGTTAATATTAGAAATGAAATAAAGATTATAAATTAAAGGTAATTGTGATACAGACCTGTGTAAAAATCAACTTAAAATAGTTGTTTTCATCACTTTTAGAGTCCTCATGCAACATTTTGAGTACAATAAAAACACTTACCCTTATTTGCACATTCTCACTAAGGTCTCCCAAGTTTGGTAGTGTAGCTACTGTGCCGATCCCTATTGGGTTGGCTAGAACAAATTACAAACTCAATAATATTATAAATTTTAAAGTTTACAAGGATGTTTGTATGTTTGTGACTCAATCACAGCCAAACAACCAAATATTTTCGGATTAAACTTGGAATATACATAGCTATATATACGGAATATAGGATATTATGTCCTCGAATAACATAAAGGAGACTTTTTATCTAGGTACCACGCAAACGAGGCGGCGGGTGTAAGATAATGCATAATTTTGTAAGGAGCTTCCATGATGTTTCAGAAACAATTTATTTATCTAACTGCAGTTACAGTACAGCAAATAGTAAATTTCATAGTAAAAGAGTCTCTGTGTATTATTTATATCTTTACCAGTTTAGAAAATATGATTTCTATCTTATTAAATTTACTTTCAAGCCTTTCGCGAGTGGTATGGTACTACACATGACTACAAAACATGAAATTACTTATGTAACAATTCGTCTAAATATCCTTCTTTAGGATCAGTGGACCATCAAACGCGCTCACTGTCGTTGCTGTCTCACACTGCGACAATATGTTTTTACACAAGTAATTTCTTATTTATTTTGTCTACCATAGTTCTATGGAGTTCTACAATAGGAAAGTACATACTTTCTTCTTCTTCATCATATTTGGCGAAGTTAAACTCATCATCGGGATCAGCAGGAGGGTCTCTCGGAGCACTTGCGCCGCCAGCACCTTCTTCTTCACTTTCATCATCACCTTGTTCTGTCAAACTGTGAAATAAACAGTAGCTAAAAAAACTTTTTACGAGGCAAAATAATTGTTTTTGGTATTCAAGTCAACTTACTGTAAATCTTCGGCGGTTTGTTTGATAATCTTTTCTAATTCCCTTTCCGTAAGTTCTATCTGAAATTAATGATTTCTATCAGCATGTCGTTATGAAATAAAACAGAGTTGTTTATATTGTAAGTTTTGTTACCTTTTCAGGGACTGCTTTAGCAACGCCGCGTCTTACAAAATGCATGCAAGAAATTAAGCTGACTGTTGGCGTTTGTTCTTCTTCCATTTTGCTGATATTTTTTCTAAACAAATTAGTAAAATATTTCTAACTTTCTAATCGTTGAATAAAAAACCTCTTTTTTTCTGACTCTATACACGTGCGCGAACGCCGCACCGCACTCGCACTGTAGCTTTTATTTATTTGACATTGACACTGACTACTACTAGTTGCAGTTGTCACTGACTGTTTTATTTTATTGTGACCAAGCCAAGGAGGTGCGATGCAACACGCACGAGCCGCCAGGATTTTCGTTAGATGATAGAAGGGAAGGGGCCACAATCCTTGCGTTCTATGGTGGAGAAGAGTTAGAGGATAGAAATTAAGCTTTGTACTGACTGCGTGACACAGTGCATAGTGTGTGTGGTATCTAGCTCTAACGTAAATAAAGCATTCCGCAGTGCGGAATCCGCACCGCACGCGTTGTGTATTACATGGTATGTAGTCTGTGGTTGTGTTGTCAATGCTCTGTTGTTGTGTGCTTGTGTGACTTGACTGAGGTGACTGTCCTGGTCCTGCGGGGTGATTTTGTAAAAACATGATTATCATGTTATGGTACTGAATGCCATAATACCTACACTTTTTATGCTGTTTAAGCACCTATACCTACGCTTCCAATACAATACCTACGCAGAAGCGTATTAGGTATTGCTTTCAACATCATAACATGATATTCATGTTTTTTACAAAATAGCCCTGCTGTTCTGTGACTTTTTTTTGGCACTTGGCTTGGCTCATTGGCTCTCATATCTTTTTGTTTTTGGTGATTCTCGTTCTTGATTTTATTTAATTGTTACATTTATGCGGAGTTTGATATCTTTTTTATAGTGCAGAAACTCTTCGTAGTGCTACGAACCCTTCTGAACTCATCATTGGTGCTCATAATGTCGGAAACGCCTAAAAAACGTGCAAGAACTAGTAGCGTAAAAGAGTGTCGAGCTTGTTTATCGAAGATCTACGATGAATTGTGCTGTGTTGATATTTTCCGTGCTTGGGATCCTTCGTGGCCAGGAATGGGAGTATCCATTGCTGAGGATTTGGCTAAACTCACAAACATACAGGTTTGTATACAAACTTCTTGGGCACGAATACTATTCACATTTGCGGCTCCGGTTTCGACCTTAACGTAGGTTGTAATAAACTTTGTAGGTGCAGCTATTGTTGTAACAAATATAATAAGAAAATACCACACTGTAACATGTCGTTCAACACATGTTCTGACTGCTGGCCTAGCATGTGCATTCAAGAAAACAATTTTTATTGAAAAGTAGAGAAAAATTACATTATTTTGTGGGTAAAATGTATCTCAGTGGGTAAATTTACTAACTTTTTTACTACAGGAAATATATACAGCTTTCGTCACATTAATTTTTGTTTGTTGGTATTATAGTGTAAAAGTTCAAAGTCCTGTTTTATGAACCACATGTAGATAATATGATATGGAACTTGTGAGTGTCTGTTGAACAGCTTCTGACTCCATCATCAGATCACTGTCACCATATTATTGCATTGTCACCATATTAAGTATGCAAAATTTCAGCTCAATTGGTTGGGGATAACTGCTTCAAAATTAAGTTGCAAGATTCCACCTTAACGGAATTTCTCAATACATCAGAGCTCGGTTGCATGCAACCGCTTGGGATTAAGAGATTGACAAACATAGTAACATACTTAGTTAACAAGTTTTTTTGTAAAAAAGCTTGTAAAAAGAGTAAATACAACTTCATTAAACATTTTATCACTTACAGATCAATGTTTCCGACCCGTACTCCAAAAACATATGCCATAAATGCTGCACCAAGCTCCAAGACGCTATTAACTTTACAAGAAGTGTACAAAACAATGACAGAGTGTTCAGAAAACGACACAAAGATTGTAACAATGAGAACCCGCTGTGGCCTAAACCGATACAAGTAGATAAGTACGTTACAAGCAATGCGTTGAGTGAAATGGCTGTAGAAGTAAAACAGGTATGTTATAAATACTAATTAAAATAAATAATAATAATAATAAAAATAAATATTGGCGGACTTTACACACAGCGCAATCTAGCCCCAAACTAAGCAAAGCTTAACATAATAAGCTAACATATTAACACCCAGACACAGAACAAAAATCTATGTTCATCACACAAATATTTGCCCTGGGTAGGGATCGAACCCACAACCTACAGCGCAGAAGGCAGAGTTACTACCAACTGAGCTGTGAGGCCAGTCAAAAACTTCTTAATTACAAGAAATAATATGGTAATTAATTACATATCTAAAGTTAAAATGAATAACAACCACAACAGTTTCAATTCTATAACTTCTTGTCAAAGAAAAAACTATGTCTATTTTGCATTAACATGTTGGCTGAGTGGGAGGTAGGTACCTCTACTTTAAATCTGAAGGTTGTGGGTTCAAATCCCAGTTGCGCTTAAAAAGGTTTTTCTATTCTAAACTTTATTTAGGTACCAACACATGCATAAAATGGTGAGTAAAAACCAGTTAGTATTTCTATAAGCAGCGATGGGCTTGCAACCTGTCATATAGAATGCTAACTAGTGTAAAAATATTGTGATGTACCAAATACCTAATGTTTGGACAAACCTCTGACATCATCAAGGAGCTGAGCTGCGATGAAGATGTCTGAGATCTGAGAGGATGTCTACAGTACTTAATTGGTAATCTCAATTTGTATGACTTTAAAATCTCTCTCACAGGAAGTACTGACTGAAGATGAATACGAAATGAATGAAACATTCAGCGAGCGGAGTGAACCGAGGGTGGAAATAAAAATAGAACCAGAGGAGATCACTCCTGCCACATCTTCCATTATTGCTCCTTCCACATCCTCTTTTATGATTAAAGTTAATGGTAAGCTTTTAACACACCAACTACTGCTAAATGTGAGCATGTGCCAAATTTTGTTCGGACGTGCCTCAGGCTAACCCTTAAACATCATATAAGGCCACAACAATCATAGGCCTTTTAAACATCATCTAGGATATGAGCGCATGGTAAGTTTTCAACATGTTAACTTCCTTTTTTCAAACTATCATGATTAATAGACACCCCAGCGTCGCACGGGTGTACTAATGATTTTATGGCAATTTTTTTTAACCTAAGGTTTACATTATTAAAGTTTTAATGGGGATCCCTAATTTTTTCTAGTAATTAATATTGCCTATGTTCATCAGGAATAATGTAGGATTCGAATGGTAAAATAATTTTTCAAATCGATCCAGTAGTTTCGGAGCCTATTCAATTCAAACGAACAAACAAACCCTTTAGACATCTTCTAGGATATGAGCGCCTGGAGATCTGAGAGAATGTATACCATACTTGGGGATTACAGTGGTGATGTCATGTGTTCATGTCGTTTTATTTTATTTTATTGTATACTAGCGACCCAATATACAAAATATATTACAGAATGTCTATTTAAAAAAAAGTCGCGCTGATTTGAAATCTTAAAATTATCAG
The DNA here is from genome assembly GCA_912999785.1 of Hydriomena furcata. Taxonomy (NCBI): domain Eukaryota; kingdom Metazoa; phylum Arthropoda; class Insecta; order Lepidoptera; family Geometridae; genus Hydriomena; species Hydriomena furcata. The sequence continues at coordinate 3,713,868 of OU538826.1, forward strand.
TGGTTCTCTAATATATTAAGCATGTTATTATACATATAAACCTTCCTCCTGAATCACTCTATCTATTAAAAAAAACCGCATCAAAATCCTTTGTGTAGTTTTAAAGATATAAGCAAACATACATACAGACATACAGACGCGGGAAGCGGAAAGCGACTTTGCTTTATACTATGTAGTGATTAAATACATACGAGTAGGTAATAAATATTATCTGTATTTTAGGTAATATTGTAACAAATATGGCAATTTTCACAGGCCCTTTTTCGATGTCACAACCTCCTGAGAATAAAGCGAAGACAAATGGAGCTACTGAATTTCTTGAAGAGGTAATTTTATCAATATTCTAAGGAATGTTTCAATCTGAAAGTCGTCGATTCGAACCCCGGCGTGCATCAATGGATTTTTCTGTTCGAAAAATTTATATACGCAAAACACGGTGAAGGAAAACATCGTGAGGAAATCAGAGAGCGGCGGTGGGCTTGCAATCTGTCACGTATGGAATGCTGCAAATTATGGGCATGTGCCAAATATAATGTTTGGACCTGCTTCTGATTACCCCCACTAGAAATCTTGAAAAAAAATCTAAGCGCCTGGAGACCTGAGAGGATGTCTACCGTACTTTGGGATTATAGTCGTGATTCTATTTTTTATACACCGTTTAATAATTTTTCAAAGAGGTCTTGTGGTACAAACTCAGATAGATTAATTGTTTTTTTTTTAATTTGTGGTATTACTCTAGGATTTATTTATTTATTGGTTTTTCACTTGTGCTTTTATTTTTACAGCGCTTGCTAGAAATGAAAGAAGAGTGTCTCTCATCGAGTGAAGATGAGACTGAGCCGTCTGCAGATTTGCCAAAAGAATGTATGCTGTGCCTCAAAACATTTCACACCGTGCAGGGTCTGAAGGTAAGCTCATACTACTGTTTTTAGGGTTCTGTACCGTAAGGGTAAAAACGAGACCCTATTACTAAGACTTTGATGTCGTCTGTCTGTCACAAGGCTGTATCTCTTAAACCGTGATAGTTAGCGAGTTGAAATTTTCACAGATTTAAGTATTTCTGTTGCCACTATAACAACAAATACTAAAAACAATAAAATAAATATTTAAGTGGGTCTCCCATACAACAAACTTGTTTTTTTTTTGCCGTTTTTTATTGATAATGGAACGGAGCCCTTCGTGCGCGAGTCCGACTCGCACTTGACCGGTTTTTTTCTCTATGTATCTAATCTTAAGTTGAATATTTCTATATTTCAGGCGCACGTAATAGCTGTACATTCGTATGACTCCGTCACCTCCCTTCGAGTGGACAGAGCGAACGTGTGTACAACTTGCAACAGAAGTAAGTCTTTTTTGGTCTTTTACTGTTTGCGATACGCAGAGGCGTAAATTCGATAAATTATTAAACATATTTTAATTGTTAAAAAAAAAAAAACATTTATAAAACTACTAGCCGACCCGTGACAAACGTTGTTCTGTAATTTTTTTTTATATAATCACGCAGGAAAAAACTATTTCTGGCAACTTCCAATTTTTTCCCTACGAACCTTGTACTGATAAAATAAATTACGAATTTTGGTAGAATGCGTATCATTCATTAGTCAAAACTGCGTTGCTATGACGACTAAATGTTTTTAGTCTGTGATATCAGATTTGTTGCACACCAGCGATAGTATATACATACCAAAATCATCCTTTTTGCGTTTTTGTATCATATAAGGGTTGTTTTTCGGATTATAAGTTCCCCCTTTTTATCAACGTGTAGTATACACAGCAAATTTCATTTTAATCCGTTTTGACGTTTATTTTTGAATAAAGAACAAACATAGCCGCCCTATCACAAACTTTCGCATTTATAATATTACTAGCTGACCCGTGCCCGCTTCGCTGTGCGTAAGACATTTCTAATACCATCGTTGACTTTTTTGTAGACGTTTTTAAGGTGTACAATACTCAATACATTATTACAACACAATACATTATTTTGATATATCTCTGGGGTTCAGCCAGCATTTGCAATGTAAGCGCAAAAAAATGTGTTTATTTACGACATCACATTAGAAACCTCTAAAATTATCAGTGTTTCTCTACTATATTATGCATGTATTATACATTATAAACCTTCCTCTTGAATCACTCTATTTATTAAAAAAAACCGCATCAAAATCCGTTGTGTAGTTTTAAAGATATAAGCAAACATACATACGCGGGAAGCGGAAAGCGACTTTGCTTTATACTATGTAGTGATTAGGATTTTGAAACTTTGTCCAGTCATCGTCTACTTTTGATGTTGACACACATCGATATGATGCCAGACGAGCAGGGCTATTTTGTAAACACAAGATACCATATACCAATAAGGTACTGAATGCCAATACAATACCGCAGTAGCGTAGGTATAGGTGCCTACAGCATAGGTATTATGGCCCCACAGGTTAAGGTTAAATAAGTATAATATTATTAATAATGTGGGAGGTACCTCGACTTTCAATCTGAAGGTCGTGGGTTCGAATCCTGGCGTGAATCAATGGATTTTTCTTTTTGAAAAATTTATATGCGCATCAAAAACACGTGCTCAAAACGGTGAAGGAAAACATCGTGAGGAAACCAGTTAGTATTCTTATGAGCGGCGATGAGCTTGCAACCTGTCACGTATGGAATGCTTACTACTGCAAAATGTGGGCATGTGCCAAATATAATGTTTGGACGTGCCTCTGACTACCCCCAATAGACATCTTCGAAGGATCTAAGCGTCTGGAGATCTGAGAGGATGTCTACCTTACTTGGGGATTACAGTCGTGATCCTATTTTATTTTTTTATTTTAATTTTAATATAGGTTTCGCAACGCGCACGGACCTGTTCGTGCACGAGACGTGCCACAGCAAGTTCGCGTGCTACGTCTGCGATAAGAAGTTCGATACTTTCCCACTGCTGACGAAGCATAGGAACAAGCAGTGCATGAAGACCAGCATCCTGCCAAGGCTCAAGACCCTCGAGGATGTTAGGAGGTGAGAACTTACTTTTCAGTATTTTCAAAGTCTCTCTTGTTTTTTGAATTGCTTTTTTTGGTGGCCGCCTCTCATTTCTTTTTACCTGCACGTCTAGCTGGAAGATCCGAGAAAAGTTTATTTGACGAAAGTATTGACAATTTTTTAATACTGTTAAAATTAGCGATTTATTTTTACTTTTTAAGCATGAAAATAGCAAGAATTAACGAAAAAAGGTGTTCCTAAACTGTCTCGACTTTAATTTCACATCTACGGCGCTATTTTTTTACGATTACTTTTATTCTTGTCTATTCTTTCGTAGATAAATCCATTTCTCGGATCAATAAGCAAGCTAAGTAATAAAGCTAGACTATTAGTAGAGAATAGTTCAAAGTTCCATTTAAGTTATTTATGTAGGACTTAATATCGTCTCTTGACTTTTCGATTGGTTAAAACATTTTCGTCGGTTTTTTTTTTAGTTTTTAAAAGGTATTTATTCGGTATCTGTGGTTGTCAGCGGTTCATGCTTTGTCAGTAGTTCGTAGTAGAGCTTCATATTAAGGTGCTATTTTGTAAAAACATGATTATCCTGTTATGATATTCATATCAATATTGATAGGTACTGAATGACATAATACCTACGCTTTTTATGCTGTTTAGACACCTATACCTACGCTTCCAATACAATACCTACGCAGAAGCGTAGGTATAGGTGCATAATGCCGGAAACACACTTACGTGTCGTGGCGTGGCGTGTCGTGGCGTGGCGTGTCGCGCCACTAGCGAATCGATTTCCGGCATAAACAGTGAATAGTTACTATGAAACGTGTACAGATTAGGTATTCTCTAACATTAGATATTGATAATCATATTTTTACAAAATAGACCTGCTGGTCCGGGATAGTACTACCACCATACCTATTTCTGCCGCCGAGCAGCATTACTATGCTTCGGTTTGAAGGGTATGGTTGTCGGTGAAGTTAAAGTTAAGACTTAGCACCTGTAAACCTCAAGTTGAGGATGCAAGGCATCGTGTTCCGGGTGTCGAGATAGTGTTTTGTTAGAGGCGATGATTGGTTAATGCTGATATTAAAAGTTGTATAGTTAAATCATTCTGTGTCCTTAGTGAAAGTGTCAATGTCAATGTATTTCTGTATACATTTTTGGCGTATCTTACCTAGTCGTTCTTAACAGGTATCTAAGTAAAGAATAATCAGCGCGGTCATCAAATAGATGGGTGATAGAGAGGAGAGCAAAGTGCCGGCCCGACTTTAAAAAAAAAACCAGCCAAGTGCGAGTCGGATCGCGCACGAAGGGTTCCGTACCATTTTCTAAAAAAAAACAGCAAAAAAAGAGGCCTACTTAAATATTTATTTTATTCTGTTTTTAGTATTCGTTGATATAGCGGCAACAGAAATACATCATCTGTGAAAATTTCAACTGTCTAGCTATCGCGGTTCATGAGATACAGCCCTGTGACAGACAGCGAAGTCTTAGTAATAGGGTCCCGTTTTTACCTTTTGGGTACGGAACCCTAAAAACCGGTTAAAAACTCCCGTCACCAGAGTTGGCTCGTCACCTCACGATGCATGAAAGTGTTGAAAGTGATTCGAGTATGTTTTGCGAAGTAAATAAAATTGAACAAAAAGCAAGTGGAAAATCTTCCTTATTACTTGCAGAATCGCGCGCTACCGAGGAACGAAGACATTGCAACTATTCGACTTGCACATGCCCTTATCAAAAATAAAACACCTGAAAATAGACGGAGACGAATGCCGAAAGATAATGATGGGTAAGAAAGAGAAACCAGACAAAGGGAAAACCCAAGATAATAAACGAGACACAAGAATTAAGGAAGAGAAGAAAAGCGATGATAATATTGCAAGACAGACGGAAGAAAGCGATGTATTACACAATATTTTGAATGGCAATGTTATGTCGGTTGTTGTCAATTTACGTATACCATTCGAAGTGCTGAAGTCGAAGATAGAAGAAGTCCAAGAACCTGTTGATATGGTTGAAGTTAAAATAGAGAGAACTGATGATGAAGTCATTCCAAAGATTGAACCGGATAGCAATGATAATACACAACCGATCAATATAGAAAACAGATCGGTTAAACGCAAGCGAAACTCAAGACAATCACTAGAGCGATCGACCAACCAATCGCAATTTAATGAATTAACTACACCATCAGACGTACTGACAATAAAAAGCGAAATCTCACTTCTACACAACAAAGAACCCAAAACAAAAGAAAAAAAACAAAAGAAGGAAATGAAATCGAAGAATCAAGAAGCGATAAAAAAAATTAAAAAGTACGATTGTAAAATGAAATGCAACGAAAAAATCCCAAAAGAGTTCAGATTGCTCGTATTTGAGCATTACAGGAAATTGGCGCTTGAGAATGAGAAGAAAGGAAGTCGGTTTATAAGCACCTTAGTTGAGAGAAAAGAACGCAGTGATGGAAGTGGTCGATTTGTATACAAATATTACTTGAGATTGGGAATGCTTAGCTACGATATATGTAGGCGTTGCCTTTCCAATACATTAGGCGTACCTATATACAATCCGGAGAGATTGAACGTTTACAAAAACGATGCAATTAAAAAAAAAATTAAACAGAAAAAAGAAAAGTATATTTCGCGTGTTTTTTGAGCAACGATTTTCGTATACACAAATTTATTGCGAAGTAAGTTGATTTACTTTCAATAAGGACACAGAAATTTAATCCAATCCTACTAATATTATAAATGCGAAAGTTTGTGAATGAGTGAGTGGGTGAGTGTGTGTTTGTTACTCTTTCACGCAAAAACTAATGAAAGGAATAAAATTAAACTTTTAATGTAATATAGCTTATACAATTATACATAACACAGGCTACTTTTTATCCAGGTACCACCCGTGCGAAGCCGGGGCGAGGAGCTAGTATATATATAATGCGAAAGTTTGTGAGGATGGATGAATGTATGTTTGTTACTGTTTCACGCTAAAACTGCTGAATGGATTTAGATGAAACTTCACAGTAATATAGCTTAAACATCTGAATAAGACATAGACTTTTTATAGCGGAAGCTAGTAGTATTATGAATGTATTACCTAATCCACAAGTACTGTAGATTTCCTCTTAGATCTCCGATGTCTAAATGGTGTAGTCAGAGGCATGTTCAAAAATTATATTTGGTACATGTCCGTTACATTCGTGACAGGTTGCAAACCCATCGCAGATTATAGGAATACTAACTGATTTCCTTCATAGTTTTTAACACGTGTTAATGTGCATATAATTTTATGGATGCTGCTTGCTTTTCTCATTGTTTTGTCTTACGGTAGGGGTAGGCATTCTCTCGAATCTCCAAGCGTTCAAAATTATTCAATAGAAACAAAGATACATAGGTTGTAGAGCTTAGGACAAAAAAAAAACTCTTTTGCACGAGTTATCACCAACATAATCAATGAGTTTTATTGTTTCAGGCCTGACCCAGTTTATTATATATTTGATAAAAAAACAAAATCTCAAAGTTCACCTGAAACTAAGAATTTGACACCAGAACTACCTAAATACCCTAGTCCAATCACTGAACTAATAGAACCTAAAACAAATTCAGTTGAAACCAATCCAGTTTTAGAAGAACCAGAATACAAAATAAACATGCAAGATATTAATCAAGAACAGCAGCCTTCGAATAAACAAACTCCAAGCGCCAATGATTCTAATTGCGTTGAGTTACTAACTGAATTGAATGAAGAAATAAAATCAAAGGAATCTACAGAGAAGGTATCTGTTAAACAAGAAGAACCACACGAGTCTAAGGTATCAGATAAATCGGCTATTGAAGAAACAAGCAAATTAACAAAAGATAATCAGGAAGAACAAGAAACTACTCCGGATAAAGATACTACTGATGTAAACGTTGTAATGGATTCTAAAATTTGTAATAAAGTAAAAGATAACATCAATAATGAAACTGTAGCATCACCAAGTAGCATTGATAATGATAAAATAAAAGAAAATGGAACTGAAGTAAGCAATACAAACAAAGAAATTGAATCAGATGGTCGAGCGTTTGATGATATATCCGAATTTAGTAATATTATAGACGATGAAGTTAAAAGCCAAGAAGTACTTAATGTTTTTAAAATCACAAATGATGATACTATGGACTCGGAAGGGAGTATAATAAAAGCAGATATTATACTGTCGTTAGATGCTTGCACCGATGACAAAACTCTGAAGAGCTTCAATGAAATGGACGTAGATATCAAATCAAATGAAATAGAACACATTGAACAAATGCTTCCTAAACTAGATAACTTGGAAGGCATCCCCAGCGAAGATAGTATGGAGATACAATTGAAAATACATTCCATGGATAAAGATGATTCTATGGAGATAGAACACGATTTGGAGGGTGGAATAAACAATTGTTAGAATATGTTGCAGTCAGGCAGTGAATGCGGGAGTGTTACAAATAATTCATTAATTAGGTTATTCGTTTCTAAATTGACTTTTGAACTAGGATTTTAAAATCTTTTGGGTCGTCATACTAAATCTTAGAGAAACACGGGCTTCATAAGGAAAGGAGTAGCCATTCGCCGCGGTCCCCTCTGTCAAAGTAAAAGCCCAAGTGGGCATACACATTTTATAAAACTGCCAATGTGTGAGTCATCTGTACACGAATTATTAGTGTATTGTTGGATTGTTTATGTTTTAACGTCATCATTTGGCAGTTTTGTTTTTGTATGTAATTGTGCGGAACTGCACTTGTGTGCACATTTCCCCCCGCAACAAACGCCAGAACTATTTTAATAGTAATCTATCGCTATGACTACTCCCTTCCGGTAGGAAGCCCGTGTTGCTCTAAGTACTAAATATACCAAATAGAGGTGTTATATTCATACTGGTCACAGTCTCTGCTCTAGTGTACTAATCGATGTAACAGAATAGAACTAGTGGGAAACAAGTGAAAACATACCTCTCTGGTCTATCGCGAACTGAAAACGAAATTTCGTATCAAAGTGACATCGTTTTGACAGTTTGAACTGATTTGTAAGTAGGATTACGAACATAGATGATTGTCAAAAACGGTCGTTCCATAATTTTTAAACGTTTTGCAACCGTTAATACAAATGTGACTGCTGTTTGTCATCATAATAAAAATAAATGTATTTTAATAAACACTGTTAATGTTCTCTTCCAAATTCTTAGTTCCTAAAAGCACTGCCTATATTTTCTGCTTCGTTAAAAAGTAAAGCTGGTGTTCCACATTCTAAGAGCTTGAATGTCGCATCGCTTGTGGTGTGGGCGGAGCAACCATGCATTTTTATGTATTGTAAGTTCTCAGTATAATCTGATGTAAATACTAGCTATGAACCTGTGTATTGTTGTGATTAAAGAAATCGTGATTTTAAGAAAGAACTGTTCTTAATAAACAGTGATATTACAATATTGTTTTGTGTCGTCTTTGTTGAAGTTCTCCTCTACTTTTGATCTTATAGTCTTGGGTTCAAATACCGGTTGTACATGTACATAGATAAAAAAAGTAGAAAAAATAATAATTATATCATTAGGAAACCTAGTCAGCTCCGCACTTATTGACCACTAGCTTACGCCCGCGGCTCTGCTCGCATGTATATCTTCTAGGCTATTCTTAGGTCATGTATATTCCAAGTTGTTTGACTGGGCTCACAGCTCAGTTAGTAGTAACTCTGGCTTCTGCGCTGTAGGTTGTGGGTTCGATCCCCACCCGGGATAAACATTTGTGTGATGAACATAGCATAGATGTTTGTTCTGTGTCTGGGTGTTAATATGTACTTATAACTATGTATTTACAAGAAAAAAAATATATAATAATTCTATTAATTATCTGGTTCCCAAGTTCCCATAGTACAAGCTTTGCTTAGTTTGGGGCTAGATGGCGATTTAGCCGATCCTTAAAATCTAAAAATCATAACACAAGAATAAGTTCGTAAATTTTATTAATACTATTCAACAATGCGATTGTTTCGTGGCTGTTAAGGGAATGTTTTGTGCTAATAACTATCACCAAATTAGAAAAAAACACACCACCACTTTAAATTATATACAATTTTACAAAAATATTCACAATAAATTGAACTAAAATAAATACAAGATAGTACAAACGAAACGATATTTGAATTTTCGAATATATTAATATTTCTGTACAAGCAATGCAGCTATGCTGCTCGCTACAAAATAATTATTAATGCACACCTTGTGTTACCACACTCTAGTTTCTTATACCCACAACACGAAGTCTAGTGGAGTCAGCAGGTCTACTCTGTAAACCGATAAACGATATCGTGACGATGCTTCGTTGTCTAATTCAACATCTTGTATTGTTTATAAGCAGGGTTACGAATATCGATGATTGTCAAAAGTAATGACTCCACGATTATATCGTTTATCGGTTTGCGAGTAGACTCCTGACTGTGAATGTGTGAAAGTGATTTATAGTTAACACCAAGTGTTGATTTTGAAGAGTTACTCTACTTTCACGAAAATACTAGTACGATTGGTATCTCATTAGCAGACTAGTTCGACGACATTAACTACATGACAGAAATAGTGGACCAGAGCGAGACAGTTGCAAAACTTAACTTGTTCTTACGGCACCACACTAGAGCTCTTCATAGCATTATGGAAAGGATCATTGAAAATGTTGCCTAAGCCGTGTTTGTGGCCTGATTCTTCTAGACTTGGTCGCGAGAAACAAGCGTAGATTCACCTCCTAAGAAGTTTCACAGTGATCCTTGTGATTTTATTGAAATAAATACCTTTCAAAACTTTCGTGAGTTGTACTACACATTATTACAACAACGGGAAATTACTCACGTAAATGATAAATTGTCAATGAGGACACCGACAATGTTTCGATTCATCTAGAGAATCTTCTTCAGGGTGAGTGGACCATAACGCGCGCGCTACCCTGCTCGCATTTCCCGTTGTTGTAATAATGTGAAATAAATACTTTGAACTTACAGTTACTTACTGCTGCATCGCTCTAATTTGTTTTCTGTTTCTCACAAGAACGCTTGAACTAATTCTCGCGTACAAAGTACAGTCATAGCGTTTTAAGTTCACAATTAACTAGTAATAAAGTGATACAAACCATTACAATGATCTGTATAAAATGATAGTGATCAGAAACACGTAATTTTATATACTATAGTTCGGCCGTTCAGAGAATGCGTTCCTGACACCTATCAGTTAGTAGGTCCTAGTGACTATAATGTTGTTTTAATGCTCATCAATTGTTAAAACGGTAAACAACCAGCATCGTATCCATATCGTAACTGCAACGCCATTACAAAGTTACGTCGTCAGTTCAATCGCGACGTGTCAGGAACGCATTCTCTGAACGGCCGTAGTATAGTTCAGATATAGCAGGACTTCAAATAAACTGGAATGCTATAAGTGAATGTGTGTTTTAACTTTATAACTAAAGTTTTCGACAAAGGTCTAAATTGCCTCTTGAGTTAAGTAATTTGGAAAATTATCATTCAAATGGTGGTAATTTTTTTTTGTATAATAGCGCTGAACTGATTTTGCTGAAATTTCGTTTGGATAAAGTTTGAACCTTGGAAAAGGACATTGCCACTTATCTAGTACAGTGATGTTTAATCGTATAATAGTGTGTGAATTGTGCATTAAATGTTTGGTTTATTTAGTTTGTCCCGCAGAATCTGCCCCAGTTGTCTAATTAAATTCCCACCTAATTCCTGTTCAACTCGTTTAGAATACGTAGAATGTACAAGAACAGGTTAAGAATATCCATGTACAGGTTGATTGTGGCTAGAATGTACTCCTCGGGGGAGAGTACAGTCATCATTTGCTGCGTGTCAAAGATAAGGAAGAAACTGAAGAAGATTGCGCCGGTGAAGGAAAGTGCTACTTCAAAGGCCGAGGACTGGATGAAGATTTGAAGGAAGCCGCCTACTATGAGCACGCTGAGGCCTGCTACCAATCTGAAAAATAAAATATTATGTTAAGCAAGCCCTATGTTCCTTGTCTTTTTATGGTCTATCCTATCTTTCATGTTCTCCATCATACTAATATTATTTTGTAAGGATGTTTGTGGCTTTATGACGGATTTGGATTAAACTTTGAACATTATAGTCTATGCCCTAGATATCATTTAAGCTACTTTTTATCTAGGTATATACCACGCGAGCAAACCCGCAGGAGATAAAATTATCAATAAAATCTATTTAATTTGTTTTTTATCATCATCAGATAAGCTCTAAGTTCAAGTCTAAATAAAAAAAATAAGACCACGACTGTAATCCCCAAGTACGGTAGACCTCCATGCTTAGATCATTTGAAGATGTTTAGTGGGGGTAGTCAGAGGCACGTCCAAACATATTTGGCACAATGCCATCACACACCAACATCACTAGGATCGTTTAGAATCGTCATAAAAAATTGTTTGATTAGTTTTTGTAAAATGGTTTTTTTTTATATAGAAATATGGCTAATTACCACGTTTTAACATTTATTCACCGATTTACCGTTGTCGCAAGCGATACTCATGACGTCTCTAGACGTCAGCAATACAAGATAAGAACGTGGTTATTAGCGGTATTTCTATCTAAAATCATTACCAACCACAATAGTTTCAATTCCATAATTGCATCATACAAAAAGAATATATATATTTTTCCTTTTTGTATGAGCATTTGAGCATACATAATGGAGTATTTCCAGTTCCCAGAGTTGCTGATACTCACCCATATCCGACAAAAGAGAAGTCGCGTTTGGTGTTGAAAGTGAAGAGAGTGAGTGAGAACACAACAGCAAAAGTCAGAGCAAGCGCTTGCAGCACAATCACTGTGTTGTAGTAGGACACCACCACACCAATCGTGTACGCTTGCACTGCGGTCTGGAATACAAGAAACATACAATTACTTGTGTACCCATGAAAAAGAGGAAGTTTTCAATTCAACATCCTAATAATATAATAAATGTGAAAGATTGTGTGTTTGTATGTATGTTTGTTCCTCAATCAGGCCTAAACGACAAAACGGATTAAGTTGAAATTTTCTGTAGATGTAGATATAATACCCAAATAAATAATAGACTACTTCAAAATATGAAAACATCCCCAAAAAGATAAAAAAAACGCAAAAGGTATGATTTCTGTATAGATGGCGCTGATGTGCAATAAATCACAGACTAAAAACATTTAATTATGTTTTTATTTGATTATTGAAATTTGCCAGGACAACTTCTGTCACGGGTCGGCTAGTATATATATAAAAATCAATGCCACTTTTCGTTGTAATTTTATAACTCAAGAACGGGCTCACCTATCCAAACCAAATGTTTAGGCTTTGTTCGGACTATTTAGTAGATGGTTTATGTGAAGTTTGCACAAAATCGGTAGGCTTTTTATCCAGGTACCACCCGTGCGAAGCCGGGGCGAGCAGCTAGTACACTATGTTTTTTTTGTGTATAATCTTTTAACCTGATGATCCGATTACAAAGACTTTTTTATAATGAAGAGAATAGTCCCAAGTTGGTTCCATTTTAATTGTGTTAATGTAATAGTAAGTCTAATAGTTCCTTAATAAAACTTAAAAAATCAATATCATCCCTTGACTTTTCGATTGGTTGTGTGAGATAGAACAACTGTACCTGTAGATTTCCTTTCATAATTTTACTAGCTTTTTATTTATATTTTACTAGGTTTAATACATATAAACCTTCCTCCTGAATCACTCTATCTATTAAAAAAAACCGCATCAAAACTACACAACCGCATCCGTTGTGTAGTTTTAAAGATATAATCAAACATACATACATACAGACGCGGGAAGCGGAAAGCGACTTTGCTTTATACTATGTAGTGATTTCTATATATTGTAGAAAAATAAGTTATAAGATCCTGGGACCTTAAGCTATCAGATGTTAGTTTATCAAAATCTGTTTACTATATTTCTGTGGTGTATTACATATAAGTATGGGTAGCTAGTGACAGTAACAATGACAGTAAAGTGTTGAGTGAATGTGTGGGTACCTGCAGAAAATGTCCTATCAACTGATTCTACAACTACCTCAATATCCAGTCTTGAATAGCCAAGTAAGTTTATAACAGTGGCGATTACGGAAAAATCGGAAAATATTAGTAAAAACCAGTAAAAACTTAGTGAAATAGAGTGGATACAATGGCAGACATTAGATTCGAAACTTTTGATGTGAATAATGGTGATTGGGAATCATATAAGGAACGATTCGCGTATTTTCTAACGGCACATGGCGTGGATGACGCAATAAAGAAAAAAGCCGTATTTTTTGCATCTTGTGGCAGTGATTTGTATAGTTTAGTAAAATCATTAGTGTTCCCGCAAACTGTGAGCAAGGCGTCATTAGTAGATATAGAAACAAAGTTAAATGAGCATTTTCTTCCACGGCCGAATGAGATAGTAGAATCATTCAAATTCCACAATAGGAAACAGGGTAAAAATGAGTCGATGCAAGATTACATAGCAGAACTTAGGAAATTGTGTCGATTTTGTAACTTTGTTGATTTGGAAAGGGTTTTGAGAGATAGGCTAGTATGCGGAGTGAATGATACTAGACTGCAAGAAAGCTTACTGAAGAAGGCCAACCTCACTTATGCGTTAGCTGTACAGTTGGCATTGCAAGCGGAAAAATGTGAAAAAGACCTGAAAACACTAAAAATACCAGACATTGGTGGATCATCGAGCTTCAACGTAGCGAGTGAGAGCAAGGACAGCGAGGTGGAACCGATGGACGTTAACACAGTGGGAGAAGGAAACAAAAGGAAGTTATACTGCTACAGATGTGGAGGCAGCCACATGTACCACAAATGTAAGTTTGTTTCTGCTAAATGTAATGCGTGCAACAAAATAGGCCACATAGAAAAAATGTGCAGAAGAAACAATAATAGAACTGGTGATGTCAAGGAGATTCATGAGGAATTTATGAATGGGTTACATTGTGTGGGAGGTACTTCATATCGTGAACCTGCAATGTATACAGAAATTCAATTGAATAAAAAGTTAGTTAAATTTGAAGTGGATTCAGGCTGCTCTTATACAATCATGTCTCGTGAACAAGCAGACATAATCTTTCCCAATGGACTGCAGTTACAGGAATGCAATCTGAACTTGCACACCTGGACTGATGCTAAGGTGCAGGTGCATGGCAGGACCAAAGTTTTCATTGAATATAAAAACTTTAAAGGTTACCTGCAAATAATCATCGGACAGGGGCGAGGTAATCTTCTGGGAAGAAACTGGTTTAAGCCTCTGGGGATTTCAGTTGAAGGTATAAATCTAATAAAGCCTATGGAAAGTTCAAACAATGAATCTCTGACAGATATACTAAAAAAATATGAAGAAGTTTTTGAAGGACTTGGCGAGTACAAAGGACCAGAAGTTGTGATCAGTTGTAAAAAAGATGTACAACCAAAATTTATGAGGAGTAGGCCGGTACCCTTTGCAATAAGAGACAGAGTATGTGATGAGATAGATAGGCTGGTGAGCGTCGGGGTACTGGAGCCAATAGCTTATTCAAATTGGGCAACACCAGTGGTTCCAGTGGTAAAAAAAAATGGAAGTATCCGACTCTGTGGTGATTACCGATTGACTGTAAATTTGGCAACAGAAACGGATACATACCCACAGCCAACAATCAATGAGTCTCTGTCTGAAGTTGCTGGTGGTGTGGTGTTTACAAAGCTGGATTTGAAAGAGGCATATACACAACTGAGAGTATCAGAGGAGACAGGAAAACTCCTAACAATAAATACACTGAAAGGATTATATAAAATGAAGAGATTACCCTATGGTTTGAAGGCATGTCCAGGGATCTTTCAACGGGTCATGGCTACAACTTTGGCAGGTATTAAAGGAGTGACCGTTCTATTGGACGACATATTGATAAGTGGAGATGAGAGACAGCATAATGCAAGACTGAAAAAAGTATTGGCATGTCTCAAAGAAGTGGGTCTCAGATTAAACCGAGATAAATGTGATATTGCAACGGATAAAGTTGAGTTCCTAGGTTATGTGGTGGATAAAAGTGGTATCCACCCAAGTGAGCAGAAGGTGAAATTGATAACCAATGCAAAGAGCCCTACAAATATTAAAGAACTTCAAGCTTTTTTAGGATTGCTGAATTTTTATGAGAGGTTTGTCAAAGACAAGGCCACACTATTAGAACCACTACACCGACTCCTTGATAAAGAGGTCAAATGGAAATGGGGAAAAACAGAAGAAGAAACATTTATGAAAGCCAAATCAACATTATCAAGCGAAGATACCCTAGTACATTTTGACAATAAAAGGAAGATAACGTTAACTTGTGATGCTTCAGAATATGGGGTAGGAGCGGTATTGGCACATATTATGGATGACGGTTCAGAAAAACCTGTTGCCATGGGATCTAGAACTTTATCGAAACCGGAACGAAACTATGCACAGATAGATAAAGAAGCTGCGGCGATCATGTTTGGTTTGGATAAATTTAATCAGTATGTATATGGAAGACATGTGGTTATATACACGGACCATAAGCCGTTGCTTGGGATATTTAGTCCAAATAAAGCAATACCGAAAGTACTGTCCCCAAGAATGATGCGATGGGCATTAAAGTTAAATTCCCATGATTATGAATTAATATATAAATGTGGGACCAGTATTGGAAATGCTGATGCGCTAAGTCGATGGCCCATTGAAGGCGAAAATTGGAAGCTTAATACTGATGATGTTGAAGATATTTTATTACTGTCGGAGACACCGAGCGCTGTTCAATATTCAGCGAAGGATATTGCGGAACAAACAGGGCGAGATGATATTTTATCAAGGGTGAAGTTCTGGATATTACATGGATGGCCTGATAGCATAAACGATGGTCATCTAAAAATGTATTGGTTGAAAAGAAAAGAACTATCCATAACCAATGACTGCATAATATGGGGCACTCGAGTAGTCATACCACCGCCGATGCGTGAACATATGCTTCAAGCATTACATGAGACACATGATGGCATAGTCATATCTAAAGCAATTGCAAGGAGTTACTTTTGGTGGCCAGGACTAGATCACGAGATTGAAGCTTTGATAGCAAATTGTAATAGCTGCCAAGTAAACAGAAATATGCCAGCAAGCACAGCACATTCCTGGGTTACTCCATCCAATCCATGGCAGCGTTTGCACATAGACTTTGCAGGACCAGTCGATAGAAGAATTTATTTAATTGTTGTTGATCCATATTCAAAGTGGCCAGAAGTAAAGATAGTGAAGACTACATCAAGTGAATGTGCAATTAAAGCATTAAGAGAAATTTTTGCTGAGCAAGGATTGCCAGAAGTGCTAGTATCTGATAATGGAACAGCATTTACATCAGAAGAATTCAAGAATTTTATGAAATGTAATGGCATTAGACATATATTGACGCCGCCATATAGCCCGTCGTCAAATGGTCAAGCTGAAAGATTCGTGCAAACAGTCAAAGGGAAATTGAAAAGTTTGGCAGGATCTGATATGGATATTAAATTACCACGCCTGTTGTTTGGTTTGAGAGTCGTTCCTAGTACTGTCACGGGTAAATCGCCGGCAGAAATGTTAAACAAACGTAGATTCAGAACACGTTGGGACATTATACATCCTTTTTCGACAAAACCGGTTGCTGAAAGACAAATTGAAAGAAACAGAGAAGTACCGGTAAGAGTATTCGGACTGAAAGACAAGGTGTGGCTACGCAACTACTCAAGAGGACAGAAGTGGGTGAAAGGAGAAATATTCAGAATCAAGGGACCAGTTCGATTTTTGGTGAAGATGGAAAATGGACCAATAGTGACCAGACATGTGAACCAACTTCGACGATGTGATTCTGATGAAGCTGCAGGCCCTAGTAATGACACACGAGACCTTCTCGGCATACCGAGTAATGCAGTGGTAACATTTGAAGGAGACAGGTTACAGAACAACTGAACAAAATAATTCTGTGTGTATATAGTAGGTTAGTTAGAGTTAGGATATTACGTTATATAAGAAAGTGACTATGGGGGAAGGTATGTGGTGTATTACATATAAGTATGGGTAGCTAGTGACAGTAACAATGACAGTAAAGTGTTGAGTGAATGTGTGGGTACCTGCAGAAAATGTCCTATCAACTGATTCTACAACTACCTCAATATCCAGTCTTGAATAGCCAAGTAAGTTTATAACAATTTCTTTATTGTAGTCATCTCTATGTAGTTAAGGAAAATAGAGAGGTTAAGTATGTAGGTACTTACAAAAGCGGCTAGAAGGTATAGGTTAGCTGGGGAATCCTTTCGCTTCACTATAAGCGCCAATAGCGTCACCATGCTCAGTATAAACGCTATAAACACCAGCCAGTCACTGAAAATAAGAATAAAAACTTTTTAGAATCGCAAACTTATTGGAAGGGGAGAAAATATACTCTGGTCTAAGGAAAGAGGTGTCAATTGTACTAATAAGGTTAGTTGTTTTCACACTTCAGATGACATAGTGAAAAAAGAGGTGTAGCTTCACCCTAATCTAATGGCAGAAAGAAAGTATCTTCTGAAACAGCACACCGAGCTTGAAGGCTCGAGAAATTGATTTGTTTACGAAAGAATAGACAAGAATTAAATAGATAGGTACTTTATTGTACACCAGATTAAACAAAAAAATATTTAACAAGTTTTCTGATTACGTACAATGGGCGGGCTTATCGCTAAAAAGCGATTTCTTCCAGGCAGTTGAATAGAATAAACCTGTAGTAATATAGTGCCGTAGACTTGTGTAAAATAAACTTTTCTCTTCAAGCTAGGTGTGCAGTTGTTGGTTACATACTTATCATGAATGAACCCTTGGACAGGCTCAACTAGAGTCAGCACAGCAGCGATTGCCACAGTGGTCAGCAGTTGTACTGTCAGCAAGCCATAGACTTTACGAACGAAGGCGAGACGGATCGCCTTTTCAGCGTTCATCACATTGTTGCGGTATGAAAAGTCATCCTGAAACAGGTAGTTTCTAGTTATTATAGTTATCTTGAATGTAATCCTAAAGTACGGTAGACATCCTTTCAGATCTCCAGGTGTTTGGATCTTTGAAGACTAAAGGGGCTGCCGCCGGGAAACCCACCCGATCGCTAGTCGCCGGCAAGCTTGTTTCAAAATGAGGCCGCTGGCCTAGCCCAGAGGATTGTGCCACCGGGCCGTCAGCTTTGGTGTGTAGACACCTTCAGATATATATTTTTTAAGTTGTTAAAAACTCTTTGCATGCTATGGTACCCTATAATTGTAGGAGCACTTTGCTTAAACTTTTCGTATTACTTTTTCTTGAATGTGAATGTGTACACCTGTGTTGGGTGTTCATTTTAATATAAAATAAATATTTAAACCCATTATTTTCAAGTCTTGCGGAAACTTATCAAAATTTCATCATATAAAGTAACTATTTACCAATCATATTACAATGTTTACGACAACCACATTAGGTATAAATTACGAAATAATTGCAACATAATAATTTCTGAAAACTAGTAATTACATTAATTTAATTTAATCCTATAAACATGGCTGACTAAGATGACACTAAGAAACGTTTCATTTACCTAGATAAGGAAACACATCAAAGATAACTTATTTACGTTATCAGTGATAGGAAATGAGACAACACCAAATAACTTCAAACACATGATGTGAAGAATCTTTGAGATACACTCATTTGAATGTGTTCGTTTAGTTATTGAAATCAACGATACAATAGAATGTTTGTTAGTTATTACAAAGTCAATAACATATGCCTGCTGTTTGAAAACAATGTCGCATGAGACTCCCAAGGACAGGTACTGTGACAAAACGAACGGCTAGACAGTTTTAGCAACAACATTTCTCTTACCTCGATTGATTCTTTTCCACCGAGCTCGCAATCATCTTGAGCATACATCAAAGGTATTGTAGCAGCCATTGCGAGGATAAATTAGATCTTTGCAGCAAATAAAATACACTGACTAATAGTTTTTATTGATTTTTCCCTTTCGCTTCGTTCGTTTGAGTTTCTTTTACGTAGTGGGTATTTACTTTTCTTTTTTTGTGTTACCAACTAGTTAGAAAAAGGTACCGATTATTTTAAATAAAGAACGAGACACTAGCCATGCCATTATAAATCCAAAAAAATATGGAAATGTTTAGATGTTTGAGTCTCAATTACGCCCAAACAACTAAATGGATTTGAATGAAAACGTCAAACACCCGTCATTTAGTCTGTTCCTATTTACCAGTGCTCTGTTCTGGTCTCGGTGGTAACAAATCACTTAAAAGTTGGGTAAATTTTATGAGCTGGTAATACAAGATTGTGATGACATTGACATTTGTTTTTACTGACGGAGAGTAGAAGTATTGCCATGCTAATAAACAAAATCGGATACAATTTATTCAGTAAATAATTTTTAATATTTCACCATTTGCACCTGGTGAAAGAGCGAACAAATTGTTCTTTCGAGTCAACCGATAAACGCTAATTCGATCTGATGTATTTTCTTTGGTATTTTCATTAAGCGCGTGAACGAAGTAACATTACCAAATTTTATTATTAGCTATATCAATTATGTAGGTAGTTAAGTACCTATCTAGCAACTATTTACGTAGGTACCTAGATTCACTAATCTCGATAAAATGTAAATTATGTACCTACCTCATCTTTGGATAGGTTACATTATGTTTGGTAGTATAAAGGTATAAATATAGGTTTTATATACAAACGTAACTAGTTAGAAGGTAGCTTTCTTTGCTAAGTGCTATCTAACCTACCTACCTACCTTTATTGGTTGAGTACCTAGATATAGATAGTACCTACTACATACTACACGTAATTCCCTTCGGTCCCAGTAAATACAATTTTCCCTCGCGGAATTTGATTTGCCGAAGGAGCAATGTCGCCAGACTACTGCCTGTCTGACTTGATTTCATTACGTCGCGTTGCAGAGTAGTCAGCTGAACAATGGCCAAGGGTACACTATTTTTAATCGACTTGAAAAATTTGGAAGTTGTATTGTTCTGATAGGTACCTACCAATAAACGAGTAGATATGTAAAGTTGATTTTGTTTTTAGTTTTTTGAACGTACCTAATTATTATTCTACTTACTTGAGTAGGTACCTACCTAAATCATTACCTACCCATTAGTACTCGTGCCTAGTTCATATTTTAGTAGATTAGGTTATACTTTTTGAGTTCGTATGCCTAGAACACTTTCTAAAACCTCAATAAGACCAGCTAAACAGGTCAGAAGGACCATTGTAGCCACCTAACACATCAAGTTGTATTATCGATTGAGTTGGCCGCATTATTTTTACTGACGATAAAACTTTAGTATCACTGTCACCGGTGGCTGTGGAAGGGTCGGTTGGTAATCACCACTTTTATCTTCGATGTAACTGTTCGACAGTGTATATAAAAACAGTGCCACACCTTCGCGACTTTAGAAGCGCGCGCATTTCTATACAGAGTTCGCGCCATGAAATATAACCGTGGTAGTTTTTGGAACTAAACTTTTATAATATTTATCCTATTGATACTACAAATATAAAATCACGCCTGTTTCGCAGAGTGGTAGGCACCCACGGCTTTCCACTTGCTATAATCCTGACATACCTACTTCTTTTGCCTCATTCACTATACGTGATAGGTTGCAAGACCATTGCCGCTTATAAGAACACTAACTGGTTTCCTCACGATGTTTTCCTTCACCGTTTTGAGCACGTTTTTTTGATGCGCATATACATTTTTGAACAGAAAATGAATTGATGCACGCCGGGATTCGAACCCATGACCTTCAGATTGACAGTCGAGGTACCTCTCACTCGGCCAACACGGCTTAGTATTAATAGATAAGTGATTGGAAATTGCATTACTTGTGCAACTGCTCTACTATGCCCTTGTTTCCAGTGCATTAGAGATGATGAGGTTGCCAGCGAGAAAAATACGAAAAGTTATGCGCATCTAATGATGCCTTCAGTTATTATGCTTCTTTGCGTTTAATAATATCATACAATACTATTCAAATTACTATTATAATTGCCAAAGTTTGTAAACATGATTAGACCGATTTGGATGAAACTTGAAACATAGTTGATTACGTAGTTACATAAATACTTTTTATCGTGTCGTTTGCGCCTTGATGAAATTTGTAGACTTTTCGTAGACCCTCTACGAACATCATATAATTGAAATTAAGACAAGTAATAAATGTTTTTGATGAATGCAGAATCGTTTTTTCTCAATAACCGCAAACATAAAGTTTTGTTTTTTATGACAAAGATAACTTAGGGATATAATCTAGATAAATTAAAGACAGAAACACGATTGGTGAAACTTTTCTCGAAATATTTATTTTCCAAAGTTGGCTCTTCTAAAATGTTTCGTTTTTAATCAAAACTATGAATAGCTTAACAATTCATTTTTATATAATTCGTTAGATAATCATACTAGCTAAGTAAATTATAGACAGTTTCTTTTTAAGTTAGATGGTTTTAAAGATAATGCAGTTTTATCACTTTTTCCGTCTTATCCGGGTAGAATCCACCTATACAAATTTTTAGATTCTCGTAAGTCAACTGTATCTTGTTTTTAGGGTTCCGTACCCAAAGGGTAAAAACGGGACCCTATTACTAAGACTTCGCTGTCCGTCTGTCTGTCCGTCAGTCTGTCACAGGGCTGTATCTCATGAACCGTGATAGCTAGACAGTTGAAACTTTCACAGATTATGTATTTCTGTTGCTGCTAACAACAAATACTAAAAAGAGAATAAAATAAATATTTAAGGGGGGCTCCCATACAACAAACGTGATTTTTTTTGCCGTTTTTATAGATAATGGTACGGAACCTTTCGTGCGCGAGTCCGACTCGCACTTGGCCGGTTGTTTTTATTTTTTAAATGTTATTTATCATTGAAATAAAAGCCTGCTGTACCTATTCCAGGCGGTCGGTTTTAAAAGTCGAATCCTTTCGCAACATGCCAACAAAGTGAGAATAGGAGAATTATGACTGTATAAAAATATTGTCATCATAATATTTAACATTTTTTCTAGAATTTTAATGAGCTTTTCAGTGAACAGTGAGTATCTAATCGATATGAAAACTGCTACCATTACAATCATGATTAAAGACCGTATATTTTACTCACACAAAGGAAATATTCTGGGTTCCTCAGCTTTCCATTGTCGTCCCATAGCGTCGCCCTCTTCACGAAATTTAATTAGAATTCCGCTGCAAATTTCGACCATAAAGATCTTCCTGATAAAAGAGTAGGAAATTCAGGTGGGGTGAGTATTCTGGACCCAAATTTTAGTGATATGAAGCAATTTGACTCTCGAATGTAATATTCCCATGCTCGCTAGACCTTTCAGATGTAAATATATAAGGGGGTAGTCAGAGTCATCTCAGTCACATGACTGGTTATTGTGGATTACATAATCCACAATAACCAAGTAAAAAAAAAAAAATAGAACTTGAGTATGTAAGAAACCTGTTTATATAAAACTAGCGACCCGCCCCGGCTTCGCATGGGTAGCATGTTATTATACATATAAACCTTCCTCCTGAATCACTTTATCTATTAAAAAAAACCGCATCAAAATCCGTTGTGTAGTTTTAAAGATATAAGCAAACATACATACAGACATACAGACGCGGGAAGCGGAGAGCGACTTTGCTTTATACTATGTAGTGATAATAATGACTGTATAGATTAAGATAAAGAAATAAGAAATCGAGAGATAAATTTACAAACACCAAGCACGGAACAGTTCACGTAGGTATATTAATTAAATTAGAAATATGAATATATTGTAAAACAACAAAAGCTAAAGGATTATGTATTAAATAGTAATATGTAAAACAGAAAAAACAGGTATGTAATAAGTGAAAAATTTATTACCCTACCCTTTCCTACCTTGTAAAATGTATATGTAATAAGCAAAAATTTAAAAAGCCAAAAATAGAAAATGGCTCTGAATCCATGCGGAGGGACTAAGCCCACTTATTTTTCAAAAGTCGCAAAAAAAAAACCAAAAAAAAGAAACCTTAAGTGCACCGAGGAATTTCTGAAATTCAACCCCTAAGGGGGTGCACTGGAGGTTGAAGTCTGTTTAAAAATAACTTCATGTGAACGAAATCGCAAGGGTTTATATCCGACTAGACTAATTAAGGAATTTAGTTAAGGTGATAAGTGAAATTTCTGACTTTTTGTATGGGCTGAGTTTACCCGGATAAGACGGAAAAAGGGTTGCTGACGATTCGGACACAACAAATTCGGACACTGTGTCCGAATTGACACTTTTCAATTTTAATATTTTTTTCACTGACGATTCGGACACCACCAAAATATTGAAGCTGTTTTGTACAGTCAAGTAGAAAAGTTTTTAAATGATTTATTACTCCTAAGAAAAAGAGCGTTACCAACTGCGTATTTTAGGATAAGCCATAGCGCCATATTTTTGGCATCATAATTGTGGCATTGTAACTGTGTGTGATGTGAAGTGTTTCACTATAATTCACCATATTAGAATTGTTGAAATAAAAAACGGAAATATTTAAAAACGTGTAATGTAATATAAAAATCAACATCTTATAAATATAAAACCTACTTTGATCATAACATTACATAGTATAAAGCAAAGTCGCTTTCCGCTTCCCGTGTCTGTATGTATGTGTGTATGTTTGCTTATATCTTTAAAACTACACAACGGATTTTGATGCGGTTTTTTTAATAGATAGAGTGATTCAGGAGGAAGGTTTATATGTATAATAACATGCTACCCGGGCGAAGCCGGGGCGGGTCGCTAGTAACATTATACTATAGTAATGAATAACTCGACATCAACTATCACATTGATTGATTTTTTTCTCTTAGAATGTAGGTACAATAAAAATCACAGATAATAATCAGTTCTTGCACAGACTATCTATAACTACTACATATACCTATTTATTAGATTTACTAAACAAGCAATAAAAATCTTTTACAAAAAATCAACAACAATCACAGTAGTTACACAGCATTTGGCACAATATTCTTATGTCATAATCTTACAAAATAACGCGTTCTATGCACAAATCAACACTTATTTCTCCTAACCCAAATTCAGTCATAGTAGCAGTAAGGTTTTCATCGAACTCAGTTGTGGTTTTTAGTTTTTTTGTTATGTTAGAACCTTTCAGATATAGAGCTTGTTGATAATTGTTCTCTTTTTGTAATAACGTTAAAAAATAGGCAATATTATTTGGTTTTTTACATATTTTTTTATTTATTACAGAATGCCATGTTTCCAACATATTTGTAGTACGGTGCTGGCTATTGAAAACGCACCACTTATTGGCAAAAAACGAAGTTTCGTTTAGCCAAGTGTCTACTAAAGTAGAACTAGTTACAGTCTCGGGCGAAAAATTGATTAGTTGTATGCCAAAAATGACCACGATTATGAAAGGGATTTAAATTTCATAGTATAACCAGATGTACTTTTGAATTAAACCTAAAAGCGTAAATAATTAAAAAAAAACTCAATTTGTATTACTAATCAATAGATAATAACAAAAATACAGAAAAGAAGAAAAAATAATTAACATAATTTTCTAAATCTATCGATTTTTACTATTATTGTATACTCAGTAAAAATTAGTTGAATATTATTTAACTTACCTCCAAAAAACATAAAAAACAATATAAACTGCCACATATTCTTTTTTTACATAAATTGCACTTGCACTTGCACTGACCTTGATTATGTGACGAATGGTTGGCAACTTTTCATCGGCCATGCGTTTGAACAAATAGAGCAAGAGAGCCCTATTGGTACGAGTAAAAGAGATAGAAAGGGGTGACTTTTCTATTCATTGTGATCTAAGTTTATGCATTAGCTCTCTCTCTCGCTCGTTACTGTACCTGCGTAAACATTTAATGTTAGTTTTATTACCTAACTGCCAAGATGCATATTTAAGTATGTATGGGTTTGTAATATTCTCTATTACCCAAACGGCTATGCTGATGTTTAAGGTATCATTGGATTCCTTTTAGCAGTTTAAGTTTTTTTATCTGACTGTACAAAACATTGGTGTCCGAATCGTCAGTGAAAAAAATATTAAAATTGAAAAGTGTCAATTCGGACACAGTGTCCGAATTTCTTGTGTCCGAATCGTCAGCAACCCCGGAAAAAGTGATAAAACTGCATTATCTTGAAAGCCATCAAACTTAAAAAGAAACTGTCTTTAATTTAGGTAGCTAGTATGATTATCTAACGAATTATATAAAAATGAACTGTTTAGTTATTCATAGTTTTGATTAGAAACGAAACGTGTGTTTTTGAAGAGCCAACTTTGGAAAATAAATCTATCGAGAAAAGTTTCACCAATCGTGTTTCAGTTCTTTTATTAATCTAGATTGTCATAAAAAACAAAGCTGTATGTTTTGCGGTTATTGAGAAAAAACTATTCTGCATTCATCAAACACATTAATTACTCGCCTAAAAGTAACTAGATACCTACTAGGCAAAAGCAGTATTATTTACTTGTGTATAAGTTAGTACCTAAATAATTCTGTACAATTTAATTAGAGTCTTTCATCGCTATGCAGTGCTTGATAAGCTGCATTACTGTGGTCCAAGTTATACTGGCTGACTATGACGTAGCAATGGGGATTATTGTAACACTTAATTTCATTGACCGCCTCTTTGTGGAAATTGTCAACGGAATACATGCGAGTTGAAATGGAATGCGGCCTGCATTCCATTCCAATTTTGGATTTGTTGCCGCCTGCCACGACCTGTGGGGCTATTTTGTAAAAACATGATTATATTCATACCAATATATAATGGTACTGAATGCCATAATACCTACGCTTTTTATGCTGTTTAGGCACCTATACCTACGCTTCGAATACAATTCCTACGCAGAAACGTAGGTATAGGTGCATAAACAGTGAATAGTTACCATGAAAAGTGTACAGATTAGGTATTCTCTAACATTAGGTATTACATTCAACATCATGACATGATAATCATTGTTTTTAAAAAATAGCTCTGCTGTGCTCGCGGTCTGCAGTGCCATAGCTAGTTCAACTTTGTTGTGAGTTGCAATTTAGTGGTACACGGTAGTGTGCGCCATAGTGTCGCTCAACACATAAAGTGATGTGCGAACTTCTAGCAACCCCATATTTCATCTTAATCTCCTGCCCATTTTCAAACAGCACATTTTCCATGTGCTAGTAAATTTATTTTAGTGTCCCCAAGAAATGATGCTCTAAGCAATAGCTTTATTTGCTTATGCGTTAATCCGGCACTGGCGGCCTGATGATGATGGAAACGTATTGTCACTAAAATAATAAAATCCAAAGCTCTAGAATAGGTTTATTCCGCCGAGCGAAAACTCTGACGATATTTATCTGTGATAATTGAAAATGTTCCAATCCGTCGCACCGTCTACTGAAAGCCAACAAAACGGTTCAACGGAGACATTTTTATTGCGTCCTCGCGCATTTATTAGAATAGATACTGCCTTTCCCATAACCTTCGCGATGAAGCACTTTGAATTCGATAATCAAGTGTTTTTATTTGTTTTCGACACCATCTGAGTCCACCAGGGGTAGAATAATGTTGCTTGGTGTAATTAAGAGGTAATAGGAGCGACAAATTGGAAAAATAGGAAATTACTTAAAAATACTATTGCTGTCCCGCTGTGCCCAATATATAAACGTATGAATGGCGACAGAGACATCAACAGCGCGGACCCAATATTCTTATTTTAAAATGACGAAATCGCTATTTATTTATATCTATATATTTTTTTTCATTAATTATATGAAAAAAAATAGCGTTTAGCGTTTACGTCTAAAGTGAGCGGTTAACACTGGCCAATTTTTGTGTATTTAAACGGTTCCTAATATGTATAATAACTAATTTACGGAGAAAAATAAGACATAGGGGAATGCAGTGGTTCTCATAAATTGTATGGTAGAAAAATATTTGCTCTAGTGTTATCATCCAGGGAGGAAATAGCTTAATACGTTTGTATAGAAAAACGCCTGCTCTGGAATGCTCTTAAAGGCATTAAATTACGATACAATATATAAAATAACACCCCTTACTAATATTATCTGTACAGCGGGTGTCAAAAACTACGAGTATCACCTACCTACCCAAACACCAAAACCAGGATCAAATATAATAGCAGATCATGCAAGGGTTTGTCCTACCGCGGGAATTGAACCCGCACGTTTGCATTTAAGTTGAGCACTCGTCCACCACGCCATCGAAGTCAACGGTTGTGTAATCAATGAAAAAGACAATTGAAATATTAATTTTAAGATTATTGTAATTTTTTTGAGGTGGGTAATCCTACTAATATTATAAATTCGAAAGTTTGTGGATGGTAATGTGCGTTTGTTACTCTTTCACGCAAAAACTACTGAACGGATTAAAATGAAACTATATTACTATAATACGAAATACTCGTACATACGAGTATATCTGCATTTATTTAATTCAATCGAATAGAACACATAAAACTCGTTTCAAACTATTGATCGGCAATTCTAATTAACATGGGCTTTCTTTTATTGAAATGTTCCATTCAGTTCTGTGTTTGCATGTCGAAGGCATGTACGAGTATGTTCTTCACATGCGCAACGTTTAAAACGATTTCCGCAATACGGTAGATGTTGAAAAACAATAGACATCCTCTCGTATCTTCAGGCGTCCTGATCCTTGGAGTGTGGTTAGGGGCGCTTCTGTTTATTTGAAACATGCCCTCTTTTTGCATGATAGATCCTTATCTGTTGAATTATAATGGCGTAAAATAGGTATCAATTCGCTGTAAAAAATTTACGAGTAGGTACCTACCTTAATATTCAAATAAATAAAAAAAATATAGGTACTAGCAAACCCGGTAATTGTGACTGTCAGATAATAAACAAATAAGTTACAATAAGATAATATTTCGACTATAAATTGAGATGTAAGCTATCCTATCTTTCAAGTTGGATCAAACTGCACACGGTGTGCAAAATTTGATTAAAATCGGTTAAGTAGTTTAGGAATCCATCGTGGACAAACAATGTGACGCGTAATTAGTAACATATAAAACCGGCCAAGAACGAGTCAGACTCGCACATAAAGGGTTCCGTACCATTGTCTATCAAAAACGGCAAAAAATCACGTTTGTTCTATTTAATATTATTCTGTTTTTATTAGTTGTTATAGCGGCAACAGAAATACATCATCTGTGAAAATTTCACCTGTCTAGCTATACAGCCCTGTGACAGACAGACGCACAGACGGACAGCGAAGTCTTAGTAATAGGGTCCCGTTTTTACCCTTTGGGTGCGGAACCCAAATAACGCAAATGTCAGTTAACGATAGAAATACAAAAGTAGAAGCCTACGGCCTACAGCTGATACGGGTGTATACCTACGAGTGGCCGACGCACCTGCAGTGCTCGCCTTTGGGCTTTGGCATCTGTCCATAACCGTGAGTGACCGCTTTTCATCAGGGACGGACTAGCGAAACAATCGCGACTTCATTTTCGTGAAGTCTCGGGAACTTGTACTAATTAATATGTAGGTATATTACTATGTATTAACAAAACGTATACAACGTGTTACAAAATACCCCGTCAAATAATTAATTATAATTTTGTCAACCCTAGTAAGCTGTCATGTCAGGGAACCAGATTAACGTACCTATTTTACCTAATAATTTGTTTTTCTATTTTACATTCATATTTTTTTTTTACTTCTTAAATATTGTGAATGGACTCGTTATTCGGCTTTACGGGTAGTTTTATAACATCCTGTAATTAACCAAATAACATTCTATCAGTTATTTGGTTCCCATAGTACAAGATTTGCTGAGTTTGGGGCTAGATGGCGATTTATGAAATGTTCACCAATACTTATTTATTTCAAGTTACGATTTTTCGTGTAAGTACAATTAAATAAATAAATTTATCACACAAGTAACACATAATAATGGAAATAATCGCGCAGTTTTTCTTGAAAAAGCCTTTTATTTCTGTGGCGTCCTAGGAGTTGTATTTTAGTATAGGGGGGTTAGCATGAACCACTATCATATCGACAACGTATCGTCGAAATGCCAAAACTGACACTTTTACTATACAAAAAGTGTCCATTTTGACATTTGGATGTGTTGTATATGTAGGGTAGGCTGGGTATGTCAGTCTCGAATAAACAGCTAACACAACGCACGTCTTTCATTTCGCAGTGGCGAACGAGAATAAAAATAATAAACAAAGCCAGTAACTATTGTGTCTTAAAATGTCAGTGGGAAAAATAAAGGAATTTGTGCCAAAAACGGGCAATTGGGCCGGATATGTGGAAAGATTAGAAATGTACTTTCTAGTGAATAACGTGAAAAGTGAACTTAAACTACCAACATTAATTTCTATGATGGGCGAGGAAGCTTATGAACTGCTTTCGACATTGGCCAGCCCGGTGAAACCATCAGAGTTAACATATAATCGGGCAGTGGAACTACTAGCAGCACATCTACAGCCAAAACCGTCAGTGCTGGCTGAAAGGTACAAATTTCGCCAGCGTCGTCAGCTCAGCGAATCCATAGCCGAGTACGTGTCAGAATTGAAGAGGTTATCTAAATTTTGTGACTTCGGCTCGGCGCTAGACGAGAACATTCGTGACCAACTAGTGTGTGGACTGAAAAGTGAAATCATACGACAAAGATTATTTTCCGAAGAGAAATTGAACTACAATCGAGCCGTTACTTTGGCGTTGTCACTGGAAGCTGCTGAGCGGGATGCGAGCGCGGTGGAAGGCGGCAGTCTGAAGCTAGCAGAAGGCGTACATAGGTTTGGCGTCCACGAATGCTCCAGATGCGGAGACAAAAGGCACCAAGCTTCAAGTTGCTGGTACAAAGATTACGCGTGCAGTTATTGTCAAGAACTCGGTCATTTGAGAAGGATGTGCCAAAAAAAGGATTTTAAGAGTCCTGAATACAATCAAGCGAGACGGGGAGGACTGGCGGAATCTGCTAGTCATAATGAGGGAAGAATATCGCGCGGAGCGCGCGGATCCAGTCGCGGAGCGAGCGGCAGAGGCAGGAGAGCGCCACGTGGTCAGCGCGGTGCAGGGCGAGGGGGCCAGGAGCGGGCTCCTTTACATTTGATGGACGGAGAGAATTATGGCGTAAATCGCGATAATCATCTGGATTATGAAGAAGATGAGTATGACAAGTTGGAGGGCGGAGATGAGCCTATGTATCAGATGTCGTTAAGCAATTATAAACCGGTGTGTATTACAGTTAAAGTCGAAAATTGTTTACTCAATATGGAAGTAGATACTGGCTCTGCCTTGTCTTGCATAAGTAAACATATTTATACCAGTACGTTCAGTCATCTAAACCTGAAACCATGTTGTTTAAATTTGCGGTTTTATGACGGCTCGACTATCAAGCCGCTAGGGTTCATAGAAACATCGGTCCAATACAAAGGAGTTATTAAAACTTTAGACTTGTATGTTATAAACAAAGGAACGACGAATTTGTTAGGTCGACAATGGTTAGCCGAATTAAGTATACCTATAAAAATATCCAAAGCTAACATGCAAAATAACTACTTGGTTGATTCGGAATCGAACAATAGGAAGATAATGAATGAAATTGTTTCCAGACATGAATCATTGTTTGACGGCACATTGGGTACATACACGGGGGGTATGGCCGAGCTGTGTGTGCGCGATGGAGCGGTGCCGATCTATTGCCGCGCGCGGCCGCTGCCGTATGCGCTGCGGGAGCGTGTCGACACCGAGCTCGACGCTATGCTGCGCGCCGGCGTAATTGAGCCGGTCACCCACTCCGACTGGGCCACGCCACTGGTCGTGGTGCGAAAGGCTGATGGAGGTTTGAGAATATGTGCCGACTATAAGGTAACCCTTAATAAAGTATTAGCGATTGATAGATTTCCGGTTCCAAAAATGGAAGATCTATTCAGTAATCTTAGCGGAAACATCTTTTTCACGAAGCTAGACTTATCACAAGCATATAACCAGATTGTGTTATCGCAGCATTCTAGGGACTACACAGTAATCAATACGCATAGAGGGTTATTTAAATATTCTCGCCTAGTGTATGGACTATCATCTAGTCCTGGAATTTTTCAAAAAATTATGGTCGATCTTTTCAAAGAAGTTCCAAATGTAGTTGTTTTTACGACGATATTTTAATTAAGAATAAAGACTTTGAAAGTCATGTGAAATCCATAGAGGAAGTTCTGTGCATACTAGAAAAAAATGGGTTGAAGATTAAGAAAAGCAAATGTGAATTCTTTGCGAAAGAAGTGAGATACTTAGGATTTATAATTGATAGGAAAGGGGTCCGGGTGGATTCTGACAAGGTTAAGGCAATCACAACCATGCCGCACCCAAATAATATCACAGAATTAAAATCATTTATTGGAATGGTGAATTTTTATGGCAAATTCATAAAAAATTTAAGCACACATTTAGCACCACTATATGCGCTTTTAAAAAAAGGAAGGCATTGGACATGGGGATTTGAACAAAATGCCGCTTTTAATCTAGTAAAAGGTTTCTTGTGTAGTACAAAGACTCTCGTTCATTTCGACATGGATTGCGAGTCGGTGTTGACAGTAGACGCGAGTTCACGCGGATTGGGCGCCGTGCTGGCCCAGCGCGGAGGGCGGGGCAGGGAGACGTCGATCGCGTCGTCGCATACGCGTCGCGTTCGCTTACCTCGCACGAGTTACATTACAGCCAAATTCACAAAGAAGCTTTAGCAATTGTTTTCGCTATCGAAAAATTTCACCAGTACCTATATGGTCGGAAATTTGTACAACGCACTGATCATAAACCTCTAGTAAGCATTTTCGGGCCGAATGTAGGCATTCCCACCGCAGCAGCCAGTCGCTTACAGCGTTGGGCGATTAAATTAGCAGCTTATGATTTTGATATCGAGTACGTTAAGACAGATAATAATACGGCAGATGTTCTTTCACGTTTAATCGCATCACAGAAGAATGAGTTAGCAGTGGAGGAGGTGGACTTACCTGAGCAAACTTATTTACATTTTTCAACAGAAGCTCTGCTATTAGATTACAATGTACTAAGAAAGGAAACTAGCCGTGATCCAATTTTGAGTCGTGTCATGAGCTATATAGGGAACGGTTGGCCAAACGATATAGACATTAAAGAGCTAAAACCGTATCATAATAGGAGACATGAATTATACTGCGAACTAGGTTGCATAATGTGGGGCCATCGTGTTATCATCCCAGCTACTTGTAGGAATAAAGTTATATCTGAACTTCATGATCCACATATGGGAATGGTCAAAACGAAATCATTAGCTAGGAGCTACGCGTGGTGGCCTGGAATAGACGAAGCGGTTGAGGCGGTGTGCCGTGAATGCCCGGTATGCGCCGCGGTGGCCGACGCACCCCCTGCTCATGCGCCTCGGCCGTGGCCCTGGCCTTCGCGTCCTTGGTCTAGGCTGCATTTAGATTTTTTAGGGCCTATAGGAGGATCAACGTATTTAGTGGTGATAGATGCATGTTCTAAATGGATAGAAGCGATTAAAATGGAGCGAACGACTGCACAGGCAGTTATATCAAAATTACGTGACTTGTGGTCAAAGTTTGGCATTCCCAGGCAAACGGTGAGTGATAACGGACCACCTTTCTCAAGTGCAGAATTTCAAAACTTTCTTAAACACAATGGGGTAGAACACATATTCTCGGCTCCTTATCATCCGGCCTCAAACGGAGCCGCTGAAAATGCGGTTAAAATATGTAAACGAGTAATTAAAAAAGCATACAAACAAAAAATAGATGTAGACACAGCTTTGTGCCGGTTTCTGTTAGCTTACAGAAATACGGAACATACTACGACTGGTGACAGCCCAGCTAGCATACTACAAGGCCGTAATCTCCGTATGAGGTTAGATCATCTTAAGCCGGATAGGGATTCGCGAGTTGCCGCGCGCCAAGAGCGTAGCGAGCGATATGCGGGAGGGTCGCAGCGTCAGCTACAGCCGGGCACACCAGTCTGGTATCGAGAATACCGAGGCTCCGATAAATGGGTAGCAGGAACCATCACCAAAATGCTAGGAGGTAGTGATTACTGCGTAGAATCTAATTTTGGAACCGAAATTCATAGACACATTGATCAGCTAAGACAAAGGGTTATAAAAAAAATAGATAGTGGTACATCATGTGAAAAAGTAGGACTGGATATAGTAGCACAAAAATTACAATTAAATAAACATTCTCGAAAATCTTTAGCATTTCCCATGACCAGAGGCGAGGTTTCAGAAGGTAGTACAGGTGTTTCGGAGGAGTGTGTTGATGGAAGTAGTTCACCTCACAAAAACACCGAACCAGTGTCTTTGGGGGAGAAAGATGGTGGCTCAGCGGTACCTTGTAGCTCTCCGATTAAACCTTATGTGTCGCCAAACAAAGTAACAAGTATAGCTAGTAGTCTCAATGATGCAGAAAGTAGTCGCAATGTAAGACATCGTAAACCACCGGTACGATACGGGTTCGAAGAATAGATTAAGTTACTTTAGAAATAAAAATATGTGTACCTAGTGTAATCTAGTTTTAGTTTATTAAATAAGGGTGGAGGTGTTGTATATGTAGGGTAGGCTGGGTATGTCAGTCTCGAATAAACAGCTAACACAACGCACGTCTTTCATTTCGCAGGATGTACAGTTGATCGCGATAACAATATCTCTAAATAGAGCTTTTTGTTAATGCTGTGCGTTTATTTTCAAATAGAAATAGGATCACGACTGTATTCCATGTATGGTAGACATCCTCTCAGATATCTTGGCGCTCGGATCCTTGAATATGCCTAAAGTGGGTGATAGACGTACGAACTTATAGTACGCGGTTTTTAAGATCGCGAACTTACTCGGCTCGACGTTAGTGACACACGTGAAGCTTACTCACTCTGTATTGCGATGTCGTCGACTGAAGAAGCTTTGTGTTATTTAGGAATAATATCGTATTACATTTTAAAAACTAAAAAAAAGAAACGAAGTCGAAACAAAATGGCGGCTCGCGGCTCGCAATGCTGCCACACGTTCGAGCCATGACGAGCTACGAGCAAGATTTCAGACCGGTTGGATCGCCGACGATTTTGCGCGGCGGTTCTAAAGTACGCGTACTTACGGTGACACACAAGCGAAAAAGGTCGGCGAGCCATAAGTACGCGTACTTGCTCGTACGTCTATCACCCACTTAAAAGAGGTAGTCAAAAGCATATGTAAAAATTACATTTAGCACGTGCCCACATTTTGCAATATATTTTGTTTGATAATAAAAATATTATCAGTAAACAGAATCCTATTAGTCTGAAGTCTGTATAAGTAGGTCTTAAAGCATACGGTGAGAGACGGTTCACATATTTTGTACAGAAATACTTAGAACCCTTTCTTTTGTAGTATTAGTGGTTGCCGAACTCGATTTGCGCAGAGCTGGTATCTCTAACAAATCAACTTCTGGACTCGATATGTCTATTATGTTGACAAAAATATCTTATGGTATTTATTTGGTATTGTATGGTAAGGTTGATAAATTAAACTGCCCATCTATAATAAAAAATAATAATAATAATAAAAACATTTATCTATACATCAATGTCATTCCCGAGCTTGGCCAAGATTTTGTTATTAGCTCATTAGACGTTTAATGGTCCACTCACCCTGAAGAAGATTCTCTAGATGAATCGAAACATTGTCGGTGTCCTCATCGACAATTTATCATTTACGTGATTAATTCCCGATGTGTAATATTGTTTATAATACAAAAAAATAAAATAAAATACATAGGATCACGACTGTAATCCCCAAGTACGGTAGACATCCTCTCAGATCTCCAGACGCTTAGATCCTTTGAAGATGTCTAGTGGGGGTAGTCAGAGGCACGTCCAAACATTACATTTGGCACATGCCCACATTTTGCAGTAGTTAGCATTCCATACGTGACAAGTTGCAAGCCCATCGCCGCTTATAAGAATACTAACTGGTTTCCTCACGATGTTTTCCATCACCGTTTTGAGCACGTGTTTTGATGCGCGTATAAATTTTTTGAACAGAAAAATCCATTGATACACGCCGGGATTCGAACTCACGACCTTCGAAATGAAAGTCAAGGGTACCTCCCACTCGGCCAACACGGCTTTTATAATACAACGTCCAAACAATAGTTACCTCCACGGCCGGATGCAATTTGCGGACGCAATGCGGTAGGCTGTGGAGCTCGCATTATGCGCCGTTTTTGTATTACCTGCCTGCAAAGTAATAAATCCCGCCTTCAGAGATACAACACAACACTATTAATTGTGTTCCGCGATCTATTGTTCTGTGCTTGTATTGTTCTGAATCATAGTAAGGTTCAAAATTTCGCAATTTCTCATGCTTTTTGGCTATTTTACTCTAAAACTGTACTAGTTGAAGTAGAATGCTAAATACTGCAAAATGTGGTAATGTTTGGACGTGCCTCTGACTTACCCCTTCAAAGAGCGCGGAGATCTGAGAGGATGTCTACCGTAGGTACTTGGGGATTACAGTCGTGATCCTATTTATTACATAGGCAAATGTTTGATACCTTAGGTTATATTATTGTAATTTTCATAGGGATTTCTAAATAAAAAAAACAAATATCACTGATAATGCAGATTTTGCAAAAAAAATAGGATTTGTAAAATTGTTTCAGTACATTTTTAGTTAATATATATCTATATATTTACCTCTTATACCTCTAAGTACATATTTACCTCTATATGTACATATTTTAACTATTTTGTACCTCTTGTAGATATACAATCATTGCGACCTAATCACTAGATTTAAGTTAGGTCTTACTTACAAGTAGGCCGACAAATGCCAATCCCAGGCCTATAAAAGTGCCACACCAAAGTTGCGAACTTTACAAAGTGTCACTTTGTCCAGTGGCAATACCCACGATCGAAATTACCCAACTATAAAATCTAAAATTAGGGGGAGTTTTCGATAGCCATCGGTTTCGCGGCTGTCCAATACACGGCCGATGTAAACTGAACCCTCGAACTTCAGCTGGCCACAGTTAAAATAAACAGAAAAATAAAAAAATCTTTCGATATGTTACCAGTTAGTATCTTGTAAGCGGCGAAGGGCTTGCGACCTGTCATGTGTGGAATGCTAACTACTGAAAAATGTAGGCATGCACCGAGTGTATTGTTTTGACGTGCCTCTGACTAACGCCTTTAGACATCTTCAAGGATCTGAGCGCCTGGAGATTAAGATGTCTACTGTACTTGGGGATAAGCGTTGTGATGTTGTGATGCTTTTTTTCTTTTAACGTTTTTATTGAAAGAAAGAAAGAAAAAGTTTATTATGATTACTTTGATCAACGTAAATAATGTATTTCCCCAAAATTGTGGGTATTGTGGGTTCGATTACCAACCAGAGCAAATATTTGTGTGATGAACATAAATGTTTGTTCTGTGTCTTGGTCTTAATGTAACATACTTATTACAAAAAAAATGGTATATAAGTATTTTATCAGTTATATAGTACACATGGTACAAGCTTTGATTAGTTGAGGGCTAGATGTCGATGTGTGATAATGTCCACCAATATTTATTTATTTTTAATGCAGGATCCCGAACAGAACAAGCTCGTAAGTAAATTGATTCGTAAACGCGAACAACCGACTATTTCACAAAGAGCTGACCGCAGATCGTGGAATAGTAACTGCGCACCCGAGTTCAGGTATTTCATTACGGACTTGTGCGTATCTCGCAGTGGAAATTCATCCAGAAGGGAATCTAAGGGTCAATTCATACTAGAGCAGAGTTGAAGCGTCAATCTGAAACGTAACATAGCAATTTCACCCTTATCTCCACAACATAGTACACATATTTCTTCGATGCGCTTCGACTGCTCTAGTATGAATTGTACCTAAAGATGACTGACCGGGGTTTTTACGGACTTGCAATAGAATAGTGCGTCTTTAGAATTTTCTCAACTCAGAAGGTGGTAGGTACTTCTATCCGGTTACCGCGAGAGCGAAGTCGCTAGCAGGAGCTAGTTTCATTCAGTGTTAATGTTTTATTTCGTGACTTTTAATAGTTCTTAAGCGTAGCCGATTAGGTATTATAATAAAAATAATAATCACATTTTGAGTTGGTCTCTGACCTAAAAGCAGACCAAGAAATAATCGAGAAAGTGAAACGATTATAATTAACTTTAGGTTCATTTACGTCATTATCTTGACCGCAGCTCGTAGCACCGTAGCGCCGTAGCACCGTAGCGCAGTGCTACGTCGTAGCTGCAGCTTTTTCAGCTTTGTAATTTCCATAGAACGATTTCATTTCCCTTTTTTGGTGCCTTTTTCATTTCCAGCTAGATTTGTTTCCGCTTTGGCGATAAAAAAATGGTTCTTTTAGTGGCTAAATATTTTTGCTTTTAAATATTGCCGGAATTTATGATGCCGATTCAGGGCGTGGTACGCATTTATTTATGTTTATTTTAGAACACGAGTTTATAGGAACGTTTTTGAAATTGTCGGTATTTTCAACGTAAAGAGAAATACAATGTAATTAATCTTAAGTAGATATTCGTAGAAAATATTGTAAGAGGAATTACTAACCGAATAAAAAAATCGTGGTTATTATATCAGTCTATCAGTACTTATGTATACGTTTTATTGTTATTTTTATGCAGTTTTTCGGTTAACTAAAGCACCAACTGAAAAAAAGTGCTCTACGTTTAAAAGCAGGTGCTATTCGCGTTGGGAAAATTAATTAGGTCACATTTTAAATCCCAAAATAGGTGAAACCTCTCAAGACTGGAGATAAATAAATAAGGTAGTTAGAGGCACATTACATATTTAACGTAGGTGCTATTAGAGATGAAAATTCGTCAAAATAACTAAGTTATGATAAAACGCCATGCCAGATGGCTCTTAAAGCATTTTTATAGCGTGATATTAAAATGCGCATAATAATAAAAATTGAATTAAAAGTGCGCTCTCAGAGGCGAATGAAAACAACGGAAATCCAATCTGCTTTACGTGAGGCAGTAGTGATGGGCTTTTAAAATATTGTGGACTTTATTGCTTTGTTTTTCCGTTTGTATGCGCCAGTGGAAAACTCCGGTGACCTAAAATGTGGTGGAGTTTTTTACAGTTTCAAGATCGGCCAAAGGCT
The DNA here is from genome assembly GCA_912999785.1 of Hydriomena furcata. Lineage (NCBI taxonomy): Eukaryota > Metazoa > Arthropoda > Insecta > Lepidoptera > Geometridae > Hydriomena > Hydriomena furcata. Next base: position 3,752,087 of record OU538826.1, read on the forward strand.
TTCTACTTTTACAAGATATAGCACAAACATTTAAATAATACTAGCGACCCGCCGCGGCTTCGCACGGGTAGCATGTTATTATACATATAAACCTTCCTCCTGAATCACTCTATCTATTAAAAAAAACCTCATCAAAATCCGTTGTGTAGTTTTAAAGATATAAGCAAACATACATACATACATATTATATACAGACGCGGGAAGCGGAAAGCGACTTTGCTTTATACTATGTAGTGACTAGCGACCCGCCCCGGCTTCGCACGGGTGCAAAGCTGATACTAAAATATATTACAGAATGTCTTTGTATACTCGTTAACAGCATTTAAAATTAAAAAAAAAAGTCGCGGTAAAAAATAAAGGATAGAAATTGATTATTGTGGGTTATCCCAAAGAGATAAACATATACCATCGCGGACTTTTTTGTAGACCTTTTTAAGGTATACAATATTTAGTGCATGATTTTGATCTATCTCCTAGAGTTCAGCCAGCGTTTGCAATGTAAGCGCAAAAAAATGTGTTTATTTACGACTTCATATTAGAAATCTTAAAATTATGAGTGGTTCTCTAATATATTAAGCATCATATACATATAAACCTTTCTACTGAATCACTCTATCTATTAAAAAAAAACGCATCAAAATCTGTTGTGTAGTTTTAAAGATATAAGCATACATACAGACGCGGGAAGCGGGAAGCGACTTTGCTTTATACTATGTAGTGATAATAGAATATATTTTTATTTTACACCATAATTATTAAAAACTAGCTGTCCCGACATACGTTGTCCTGTCACATTATTTTTTTTACATAAGAACCTTCTCCTGGTAATAATGAATACAACAAAAAAAATATTAGCGAAATCGGTTCAGCTACTCTCGAGATTTGCGTGTTGCTAACACATTCAGCGATTCATTTTTATATTATAGATATGTAAAAAATAGGACACAATAACTATTAATAAACGAATGTATGAATAGGTATAGTTTTTAATTTTTACTGCATGTTTTGTTCCAAATAAAAAAACTTTATTTTTTTATTATTATAGTGTGAGTATTATCGATAAAAGCGATTACTTTCAGGAAACCTTTATTATATCTCACAACACAAAATTTAAGAAGATTTGTTAACTTTTTGTTCTTGTTTTAAAAGAGATAAACGATATAATAAAGATTATACAAAGATTGTAATAATAAAACTAGCACGGTCTTGAGTGGGAATCGAACCCTCAACCTACATCGCAGAAAGTAGAGCTACTAACAACTGACATATGAAGCTGTTTGCGGTTCAAATGTATTTCATCCTAAAACAAAAATGAAATTACAATGAAAATGAAATAAAAAAATGAATATGAAATAAAAGGTCTGTATTCCCAAGTACGGTAGACATCCTCTTAAATCCTTGACGATATCTAAAGGGGTTAGTCAGAGGCATCTCCAAACATTACATTTGGCATAAAATATGCCCTCATATTTGAAATAAAATCAGTACTGTATTTCCAAGTACAATAGACATCCTCTTAGATCTCCAGGCACTCAGATCCTTGACGATGTCTAAAGGGGTTAGTCAGAGGCATCTCCAAACATTACATTTGGCACATGCCCACATTTTGCAGTAGATATTATTCCTAAAAATAACATCCTAAATAAAACCACTACTTTTGAACCAGAAAGCGAATGAAAAGAATACTTGCAAAGAATACATCTCCATAGATCAAGCCCAGGTGGATTACAGTCCATACACTCTCGTTAATTAAGAGTGTGCCAGACTATAGCAAACTATCGGTCCATTTCCAATCCATTAAAAGGAAATGAAAAATTGTTCGCAGCTCTGTTTAACTTTAATTAAAACACTCAATGCAAAGCAACGGCGCAGACTAAATAAATCTTTTTTTATGAATGAATTTTCAACAGCTTTTGTTCAATTGCACTGGATGTCAACATTTTATTTAAAACTATGTGGTACCTATATAAAAGTGTCATTTTTGTTATAATAGGGCATAGGATATGTAAGTCCATTTATGTAAAACAAATTTAAATAAAAAATACCTAATCTTTTCTTAACTATCTATCTAATACCTTTAAACGAGCAATTCTTGTATCTATATAATCTGAATATCGGAAATGACTGAAAAAAAATCATGAAATTTAGTATGCAATTTAGGTTTCAGGGCGATAAATCGATCTAGCTAATTTAATCTAGATTTAATTTTTTGAAAACGTCTTTCCGAAAATCCGTGTTTTCAGGCAATTAAGTCGGTCTCGGTCATCCATGTACTTTTTATAAATCATCGATGTTTTTACGGAACCCTCGATACGCAAATAGACTCGCACTTCTCTCGTCTTGGTTTTAACATTTGACTAAATAAAAAGCGTGTTGTAATGTCTGTTTGGTTGTTTTATCTGTGTCATACCAGACCGCTACACACACGATAACTTAGCAAAACTCACCATAACTAATCGAATCCTTTTTTAAGCTTAGTTGCCGCAAAAATAAAGGATTTGGGAAAATAAAGGAGGTTTATAAATGAGCCGACCCTTCATTCCTACACGTATTATGGGAGCCGGTGACGCGGACCGAAACGGTAGAACAGAAAATAGTACGAACGTTCAGACTTTCACTCTGAACATAAAAAAACTATCCATATACAATTGTTTTATCTTAAGAGGAGTAATAAATGTTTTTGATGAATGCAGAATCGTTTTTCTCAATAACCGCAAAACATACAGTTTTGTTTTTTATGACAAAGATAACTTAAGGATATAATCTAGATAAATTATAGACAGAAACACGATTGGTGAAACTTTTCTTGACAGATTTATTTACCAAAGTAGGCTCTTCAAATACACTTGATTCGTTTTAATCCAAACTATGAATAACTAAACAGTTCATTTTTAAATAATTCGTTAAATAATCATACTAGCTAGCTAAGTGAATTACAGACAGATTCTTTTTAAATTTGATGGTTTTCAAGATTATGCAGTTTATCACTTTTTCTGTCTTATTAGGGTACACTCAGCCCATACAAAAAGTCATAAATGTCACTTATCACCTTAAATGGTAATTTAGAGGCAAATTCATTGCGTGGTCGGCCTAGAAAACGCCGGAGAGGGGAAATTGGTAAAAGCATGATTTGATGAACTAAAAAAAACAGGCCATGTGCGAGTCAGGCTCGCGCCCGAAGGGTTCCGTTTCATTATCTGTAAAAAACGGTCAAAAACACGTTTTTTGTATGAAAGCCCTACTTTAATATATATTTTATCCTGTTTTTAGTATTTGTTGTTATAGCGACAACAGAAATATATCATCTGTGAAATTTTCAACTGTCTTGCTTTCACGGTTCATAAGATACAACCCTGTGACAGAAAGACTGACAGACAGACGGACAAACAGACGGACAGACAGACGGACAGCGAAGTCTTAGTAATAGGGTCCCGTTTTTACTCTTTGGGTACGGAACCCTAAAAATCGACCATCGGGTTCAACTGTCAAAATCCCATTTTGTTTTGACCATGCCGAGTATGCAATTTAAAAGTCTATTTTAAGTTTATTAGTTGACTTGAGCGTTAAGGGATAAGTTTCTTGCGACCAGCGGTGCTGTGAAAACTGAATAATATTAAGGGTTTTAAAATTTTGCTTAAAATAGCATAGTTCAACGAAAAGCTCTTTCTTTCGTATTATGAAGACCCAGTGGTAGAAGTAGGGATAGAAACTGATGACGAGAAACGTTTTGCTTCGGCGTTGCAACGAATTAAACCTTAAAGCAACTACGTTTAAGCTCATTTTCCACTGCAGGCCAGTTCACAGTGACCCACGCCTGGCCGCATTATGCATGAGCACGTTACCTGCCCGATCCAATTGGAGGATAACGCGGCCTTAGCGAGTTGGACGGCCTATATCGAGAAAAGAAGACCATAGACTGGTTCCTCTGGTTTTTTGTTGAATAATTTTGAATAGTTTTACATTAACAAGTTAAAAAAATATACTTACGACTGTAAAACCTAAGTACAGTAGACATCCTCTCAGATCTCTAGGCGTTTAGATCCTTGAACATGCCTAAAGGGAGTAGTCAGAGGCTAGTCCTAACATTACTTTTGGCACACAAGTTGGACTATTTTGTAAATCTAAAAGATCATAAGCCGTAAAGGTGGTACCAATTTCATTCTTTGCTACGAGTAAGCAATTATTTCAGTTTGTTGTAGGATAATAATCTTATTAATATTATAAATCCGAAAGTTTGTAAGGGATCCAAACGGATAGCATTTCATATAGATAGTTTAACTTTTTATCCAAGTACCACATGAGCGAAGCCGCTGACTATAGCTTGTATACAACAAAAGGTAAGTCGTCTTATTTTTATCTAATCATATTTGAAATGAAAATTATAATTTGTTCGTTGTATTCGAGCGTATCCTGTTATCCGAGTACGAATAAGGAAATTTGATGAAAATTGCCAAAATCAATGATGTAACAGTAGACAACAGTATCATTTTTATGAAAGCTTTGCGTTTTATCCGTCTCACAACATTAGACTAACCATTATTACAACAACGGGAAATTACTCACGTAAATGATAAAAAATGATTAGACTAACCGTGGAAAAAAGAATGTGAACAGTTTTTGATCAGGAGTAAATGTGCATGCTCCTTAAGGTTGTGACTCGTAGTTTTCTTAGACGAGCTTATGTTTTGTCCTTTTTTCGGGTAGATAGGTTTTCACATGTCTATTACGGAAAAGGACAAATAAATACTATATAAACTCTACTCTCCCAAAAGTATTGCAAAATTATAAAGAGCAAGTACCAAGCTAAAACATAATACAACAAAACCTTCGGCTTACTTCAGACAATTCCAGCGAACACCTTTCCCCGAAAGCCTAACATCAATTTGCAACCCCAATTCGTGGAAACAACACATAATCATTTCCTTGGATTTGCACTACGCGAGAATTTAATCCAAAATCTATAACGTTAGAACTACTAGAAATTGTTTGATAAACTCAGCTTCCCGGCGAGAGTATCGAGCGTGTGATATTTGCGCATCCAACGCTCGCTACGCACGGGATGGGTTTATTAATTGCTTGCGGAAGCAGCAATAGGTGGATGAGTAAGGAGAGTTGTGCGGAGCTGTGTGGCTGGATAGGCCCTAGGATGGGGTCCACAATGCACGTTGTTTATCCGAGCGGGCGCGGGGGAGGGGCGCGGCGCGCGGGGGGAGGGGGGCGGCGAGGCTCGCGGCCGGGCCCAGTCCGTCGCCGCCGCCTGCCGCTGACACCCGCGACGCGAGTGATCCCTTCTCACCCCGACCTTCAGCGAAAGAACGAGACGTCTATACCAAGTAAGTTTCACAGTCTCACCGACCTATCATCACCTGTTTTGTTATGTAATTGCTCATTACCAACAAGTCAGGATCGGTCACGGAAGTGATTAAAAAGATTCGTTTTCACGGTCAAGGCAAGGTCTTAGATCGCAGCGCTGAACGGCCGCGCTGTCATTTTGCCATAATTGTCCTGAAAGCTCGACCTTGTACGGACCATGAATTCTTTGTTTCTGCGGAGTGTTTTTATTTTTTTATTCCACGCGATGCGTCGTGTAGTCTGGAGGAGCGATACGTGAAATTCTAACTCTGTATGTTCTCTCTGTATGTATAAATGTGAAATAATGAAAACAGTGACGAGAAACGGGAGGAAAATATCCTTTGGGCAAAAAAGGGAACTGCGCAAAAGCGTGGCTGGGAGTAAAGTTACTACTACTACGACAGACGGGTATCATAACAAGGGAGAATCTTCATAAGGCTCCGCAGCTAACGCCTTTGATGCGGCTACTTGCGAACTAACGACGACGCTACGATTACTACAAAATAAGGAAACACGACGGCTTTTAAAAAAAAAATAAGTTATTTATTCCATGCACTGCTGGCTGGAATCTTGTTTTGCGGACACTGACACAGATGTTGGGTCATGAACCTTACCACGTTATGATAACGTTCAAAAAACTGTTATTTGAATATTTCCGAACGTATCCTAAAATTTCGGGATATTATTTATATTTACGACTCGAAAAAAAAACTCGATCGATTTGGCTGTTTTTTTAAATTTTGTTCGTCAATATAAAGGTTTTTTTTAAAGTTACCTTAAAAATAGTAAAATTCGGAATAACGGAAAGTGCCTTTTTCAATGGGATTGTTGAAATTTGTACAACGTTATGTATAAAATCGAACTATACCAGTTGGTATGATCGTGAAACTGCTACGCAGTTTCGTAGTACGAGTAAACAAAGGTTGGCAACGACAGACCGCTACGAGTTTCCAAGTGCGACCGTAGCACGTCTAATAACTTCCAATGTTTGACCATAGGGACCACCTGATACCGGAATGTTGTTTAACCGGTCGTTAAAGGCCTAAACAACTTAGCTTCTGATATATAGGCCTGTATTGAGTGGGTATTTGAGATGGGGATAAATACCAAATTTGACAGAAATTGAGATGAAAATTATATAAAAAGGTGTAAAAAATTATATATTAGTGGACATTTCACACAACGCCACCTAGCCCCAAGCTAAGTAAAGCTTGTTATGGGAACCAGATAACTGATAGAATACTTATATACTTTTTTTTGTAAATACATACATATACGTAATACATTAATACATTTGACAGCATTTGTAATAAAAAAAACCAGCCAAGTGCGAGTCGGACTCGCGCACAAAGGGTTCCGTACCATTATATATAAAACGGGCAAAAAAATCACGTTTGTTGTATGGGAGCTTAAATATTGATTTTATTCTGTTTTTAGTATTTAGTTGTTATATAGCAGCAACAGATATACACTACACATTCTGTGAAAGTTTCAACTGTCTAGCTATAACGGTTCATGAGATACAGCCCTGTGACAGACAGACGAACAGCGAAGTCTTAGTAATAGGGTCCCGTTTTTACCTTTTGGGTACGGAACCCTACAAATTAACAAAGGCTGTGAAAAATATACTCTAGTATACTTTTATGAGGTTACGAAAATGGTTTAACCGAAACTTACTCTTATACAAGTATCATGATCTATATTTTGAATTTAAATTCGCATTCTTTGACGTAAACTCTAAAAATTCACAGAGTGTTCCCAATATTAATACAAACTGAATTATCCCACTGGATTCATAGTTAGTGGCAGGATTCGGCGTAGTTTCTTCCAGCGTACGTGACCAAAATAAGGTAGGCTGCTTATATTTGTAAACATATAAACCGTTTCTAATAAGCGGCGGTAGGCTTGCAGCCCTTCACGTATGGAGTGCATAACTGCAAGGATGGCGTGTGTGAATGTTTGGACTTGCCTCTAGCTACTTTTAGTAATCTTTGAGGAATATACAGTGAACCTACTTTAATATGGTTTTGATCACTGTTGGCATCTCAACACAACTTTGGTAAAATTATGGATTATAGAGTCCATGTTTATATTAGTGACTTCCGGGCGTGGTGCGGTAAAAATAAAATAAAAATAGTTAACTATCTGGCGATGGGCTTGCAACCTGTCAATTAGATAGCTTACTAATGCAAAATTCGGGCATGTTATAAATATAATATTTGAACGTGTCTCTGACTAACCCCTTTAGACATCATCAAGGATCTGAGCGTCGGAGATTGATGAATGCATATTCTGCTCGGGGATTACAGTCGAGATCCTATTTCATTTTCATTTTTTCAGTTTAACAATGTCAGAACCTGCCAGTCAAAACATTAACCTATTACACTTCGAAGTCGGTTAAAGAGATGTGTCAGAGCTACAAGGAAATCATAACCGCGGGTCCCCTAACCTGTTCCAAATGTAATTGTGCGTTTGGACGAGGCCACTAGAGGGAATATAAAATACAAACCAGATCAGGAAAGGGTGATATGAGGCGAGGACAAATAAATTTGACTATAATTACCGCTTTGAGAAGCTGTTTAACTGGGCAGTAGTTTCTGTTATTTTTACACTGATTTGTCATCACTAATATCGGTCAGTCGCTCATGTCGGTCAGTCAAAGCCTCAGGCCACAGAACATCGTGTGTTACAGATTATAAGTTACATAAACACTATAAAATAAATCAAAAACACGTGCTTATAGTGGTGAAGGAAAACATCGTGAGGAAACCAGTTAGTATTCTTATAAGCGGCGATGGGCTTGCAACCTGTCACGTACGGAATGCTAACTACTGCAAAATGTGCCAAATATAATGTTTGGACGTGCCTCTGACTACCCCGAATAGACATCTTCAAAGGATCTAAGCGTCTTGAGATCTGTACTTTTGGATTACAGTCGTGATCCTATTTATTTATTATTTTATTTTAAAATAAATGATTTTTGACTGCAACGCCCCCTGGTGAGTTGTAACTGTAACACCTATTTAAGAACATGCACTAATCAAATCAAAACCCATCACTGAACCTGGATCAAAAGTAGCCTATGTGTTATTCTGATGTACAAGCTATATTACTGTAAAGTTTCATCTAAATCCGGTCTGTAGTTTTTGCGTGAAAGAGTAACAAACACACAAACTTTCGCATTTATAATATTAGTAGGATTAGTAGGATAATAGGATTCTGTATATAAATGACGGTATCCCAAGTTTCACAACAAAGCAATTAATGTTACGAACTATGTCTGTAGCAATATAAATGCATTTGTCATCGGAACGATCGGCAATTAGTTTCCTGCCCGCAATACATCACTGGCTGACCTCAGGCAAAGTCGGCTATAGTAGCTATAGATAAGACATTGTTTCCTAAAAAAACGTTGGCGTATTTTAACCGAAGTAAAGCGATGATAATAATCACGATGTTCAAAATCGCGAAAGACAAAATAACAATTGCAAAAAAAAGGATCACGACTGTAATACCCAAGCGCGGTAGATATCTTATTAGATATTCAGGCACTAAGATTCTTAAATTTGTCTAATAATGTCTAATGGGGTAGTCAGAGATACGTCAAAATATTGCATTTGACATATTCCCACATTTTGCAGTAGTTAGAATTCCATATTGTAAGGGATAGTGATGAAGTATGTGCCGCTATCTCACAGCCAGTATTTTGTGACGCTACCGGCTTTATAGAAACCCAAAACTATTCGATTGTGTGTACCCTAGTTCCTTGACCCCTGGGATCCAAACTACCCCTTAACAATTCAGCGAAACTTGAATTCCCGGATCAAAGAATCTTACTCAATTTATTTTCTTGAAAAACAATTCAAAAGTTAATTAATTTCTAAGCGAGCTTCATTTATCAGGAAAGTTCCGTTATTGGAAAAGATTGCTAATCTTTAAAAGTATTTTTATTCGGCTTCGGGGCGTAGAACTGCTTTAAAAAATATACATAAACAACCGTAGATCCAACTGGTTTTGAAAATAAACGAAGAATAAAATTACTTTATACTACTAGCTATACTACAGACGTTGTCCTGTCAACTTTCAGTAATCTCACTTTCTGTTTTACCCGAACTTTACGCCACCCTTTTCACTTAGGTGTATAAAAAATACCCTACGACCTATTCTCAGACCTACTAAATATACACACAAAAAAAGGTCAAACTGTTTCAGAGGAGTTTGGTTAAAAACACTGTCAAACAGTTTTATATATTAGAATATAAACTTTAAAAGCAAGAATGGATATCTTGTTAAATCAACAGGAGTATTGCTTTTTAACATGTTACGACATATTGCAAGCCCATCGCGGCTCTTAATACTTTATGGTAATAACTGCTGTCTTAACATTGTTTTGAGTGGATAAGGTGATAATTAATTATTTATTGGTGCAAACCCGTCCTTCAGGCCAAATGTCAAGCAACTCACATTAAGCTAACACAGCTGCAAGGAATGAGTGTGAGAAAAAGATCTAAGCGCGTCTCTCAGGCCCTATTTTCCCACAATTTTCCCACGTTACCGACATAAACATTACTACAGTACAGAGGTAGTACGACTACATTTGCATAGTCCTGAACTCTAAAACCTTGAACACCCACGTATTCGAGGCGCTATTTCGATGCCCACCCACGCACGCACAGCTGACTGCACGAGTTAATAAACTCTGCTGTAGCCCAGTGACCGAGCTGTATTGAACCTTATGTCGCCGGTTCAAAATCCTGTGCCAGGATATATTGGTGGCATTTTACACAGTGCCGTATCGCCTATTATGGAGATATTAATTAATATGGGTATATTTATAGCTTTATGTATATTATTAGGCACAGTAAAACACAAAATTAACCTTTAAGTTGGTAAGTGAAAAGCGTGGGAAATCTGACAGCTTACACTTACTTGACACTTGACATTAGACAGTGACATTCCCAAAAGTACATAGCCCCAAATTTAGCAAAGCTTGTACCTACTAAGGGATAGATACATAACTGATATATTTTTTGTAAATACATTCTCTAGATACTTTATAACACCCAGACACAGTACAAACATCTGTGTTTATCTCACAAATATTTGTTTGGGGGTCGAACCCACAACCTACAGCACTATTGCGCAAGAAGAAAGAAGGCAGAGCTACTACTAACTGAGCTGTGAGGTAAGTCAGGATATTGAGATACTATCTCGCGTCCTGCGCAGGAAATACAGTGTCTATAGAAGCTTCGTTTCACAGTGTTTTGAGTATCTATTAAGTAACAATGTTTTTTATATTGTCGTATGCTTCTTTACGAGTTCCGTTAATGTAAAGAATGTTATAATTATCTTGTAGTATAAAAATATAGAGCAATTTACCATCAATTGTACTTTCAACCGAAGAAAAAGGAGGTTCTCAATTCAACGCGTACATAAAAATATTTTTCTTGTTCCGCGAATATCTTTTTAACGATCTAGATATTTTATTTCCAATAGTTCAAAGTTGGTTCATTTAAATTATATTTATGTAGTACTAGCGACCCGCCCCGGCTTCGCACGGGTTTAATACATATAAACCTTCCTCCTGAATCACTCTATCTATTAAAAAAAACCGCATTTAAATCCGTTGTGTAGTTTTAAAGATATAAGCATACATACGCGGGAAGCGGGAAGCGACTTTGCTTTATACTATGTAGTGACTAATTGTTCCTTCATAAAACATAAAAATCTATATATCGTCCCTTGACCTTTCGATTGGTAGAAACATTTCGTTGTTTATATTTAATTTTTAAACCATAATAGAAGTAACAATTTGATGACGTACTATAGGAGACAATTATCTGGGCCAAGTCGCCAAGTCGAGCTATCTTTTACCGCAAGCAGACCACAAGAAGGACCTGAATCTGAGACCTCCAACTTAGAAAAGCAGTGATACATCTAAATAAAAAGGCCGGCCAAGTGCGAGTCGGACTCGCGCACAAAGGGTTCCGTACTATTATCTATACAAAACGGCAAAAAACACGTTTGTTGTACGGGAGCCCCACTTAAATATTTATTTTATACTGTTTTTAGTATTTGTTATTATAGCGGCAACAAAAATGCATAATCTGTGAAAATTTCAACTGTCTAGCTATCACGGTTCATGAGATACAGCCCTGTGACAGACAGACGGACAGACGGACAGACGAACAGCGAAGTCTTAGTAATAGAGTCCCGTTTTTACCATTACTAAAAAACCCGACTCGCACTTGGCCGTTTTTTTCTATAATAATTAGTTTTATCTTGTTTAAGAATGTTAGTCAGTTTGTGGCGCCAAGCGAATCGCCACAAATGTACAAGTATGTTTAAAATTTGCTTCGCAACAGCGCTATTTTCTTCACTTGACCTTTGGGTTCCGTGAGCTAGCACCATACATCATCACAGATAGTCGGAGCTGGCACCGATTTACTTTTTCAACGGCTGGTAGCAATACTATCACTCAAGGACGTTAGAAGTCACTGAATATAAATAAATAAATATCGGTAGACATTTCACACAGCACTTAGCCACACTAAACTAAGCAAAGCTTGATATGAGAACATTTAACTGACTTATACACCGATCGGTGACAGACGTTGTCCTGTCAAAATTCAAAAATCGAATAGAAAAGACTTACCCCTCGTATTCAAGAACGACACTATGAGAACACGCACCCACAGTGGACAACTTTTTTCACAAAAATCACTTTATGTGTTGTGCGACACGGCATAGTGTGACTAGAGGCACATTGTCGTGTGCCTCTAGCCAAAGTTGAGCTCTAAAGGCACACGGTAGCGTGCGCCATAGTGCCGCTTAACACAAAGTAATGTTTATGAAAAAAGATTTCGTCCACTGTGGGTGCGTGTTCTCATAGTGTCGTTCTTGAATACGAGGGTGAGATACCGTTTAATTAATCAACCAAAAAAAATGTTCTCTATTCGACGCGTAAGTACATATTTACTCTTTTTAAGTATCTTTTCACCTGATGATCAGATTTTGATTATTTCTTTTCTATTCTATTGTGTATAAGAGAATAGTACCTATAAAGTACATTAGACGAAATAAAACTTAAAAGGCTGTAGATTTATATATTATGTACTTCTTTTATTATAAATACATACTTAAGATACATAATAATAACACAGAAAAAACATCGATGTTCATCACACAAATATTTGTATGATGAATTATAATAATATTTTTATCGTAGACTTTTTTTATTGATCGAAACAGTTTCAAATTATTTATTACACAATTTAAGAATTTGGAAGTTATACAGCTCAGTTGGTAGTAGCTCTGCCTTCTGCGCTGTAGGTTGTGGGTTCGATCCTCACCCAGGACAAATATTTGTGTGATGAACATCGATGTTTTTTCTGTGTTATTATTATATCTTAAGTATGTATTTACAATAAAAGAAGTACATAAGTATTCTATCAGTTATCTAGTTCCCATAGTACAATATTTGCTTGGGGCTAGATGGCGCTATGTGTTAATGTCCACCAATAATAATTTTATTTTAAAATGCCTTGATAAATCTTTTTATTTTTTATGTTTTTAAAACGTAATTATTCAAGCCACTATTTCCACACATATTAGTTACCTGAGCTTGTTCATTTACGGGGATACAGCCCCGTAGCCGTTTTGTCCGGGGCAGCGCGATTCCCAGGCACCGCAGTGCGGCTGGCTGCGGTAGGACCGATTCGGATAATGGGGTGTTTACCTCACTGACAAATAACCAAAATAACGGCCAAACTTGGACTATTTGCGGCAATTTTCATAAACTTGTAGTTGATAATGGAACGGTTTTTAACCACAACGGTGTTGTAAATTTTGTCTGTGGTCCGGTAACGAATGGTTCGATTGTTGCGGTCTGTACAAGTGCCGAGACATTATCATATATAAAAAAAGGTAGACCCCAAGCCTTGTTTGTTGCCTGATTCTTCTAGGCTTGGTCGCGTGGAATCGGCGTAGCTTCACCTAGTTCCCAAGACATTTCAACGAGATCCTTGTGATTTTATTGAAATAAATGATTTTTGAATTTGAATTTGAATTCACAAAACTCGCAATCTCTCTTTATAATAGGTAGATTTGTAGATGAGTTTTTTTTAATATACTCATTAGGGTAGAGAGTAACTTTTTTTTGTAAAAAAATATACAAACTTGACCTTTTGACAATCGATAACGAGAAACGGAATCGATGTGAACTAATGAACTTGAAGAAAGTTGATGCCACGGAGGTCACGTGATCGCCTTCTCAGAAATATAAACTTCTATAAGCGTAAACTATTTCAAATTACCCATTAAAGTATCGTTAATGCATAATTTTGCCGTAATATCGTAGTATCGTAGTATAAATATCTAGTTGTCGTCAATCACATCTAGAGGCATAACGCATCACAACTGTTACTAATCAAAATGGACCATAGACAAAGAATTATATTAACTATAGATTTTAAATAAGTTTGTTTGCTATGCTTAGTTATTGACTGCCAAAATTGAAAATGACCAAAACCGGGTCTTTAACCCTACAACCAAACCATGAAGTTTCTAAAGATTTATTTTATGAATATTTTGTCAGCTGCTATATGCAAATGAATTCGGTCAGGAGCTATCAAAGACTAGAAAATCATAAAACATGGTACACATAGCTATTGTATTTCCTAAAAAAAGTCTACACCTAAGTACTTATTAATTAGTTAATTTAGGATTGATTCAACTTAATGTCAGCGCATAACAAGGCAGGAGGCCTTGGGCGAGCTTCACGTCAACATTACTTCAAGTTCAATATCGATTCTATTTGATATTATTGCTATCGATACTGCCAATTAGTTCGATAAAAGGTCAAGTGAATGCTCTTTATGTGAATCAAAGTGTTGTTGATATAATAAATAACAACTCTTTATCGACTGAATGTTTTTAGTCTGTGATGTCAGATTTAGTGCACACCAGTGCCATCTATACCAAATCATCCATTTTGTGTTTTTATATATTTTGGGGATGTTTTTAATATTTTAAAGTAGTCTATGCTTTATTCTGGCATTATATCTACATCTAAAGCAAATTTCAACTTAATTCGTTTTGTCGTTAAGGCCTGATTGAGGCACAAACATACACACAAACCCACAAACTTTCACATTTATAATATTACTAGCGACCCGCCCCGGTTTCGCACGGATAGCATGTTATTATACATATAAACCTTCCTCCTGAATCACTCTATCTATTAAAAAAAACCGCATCAAAATCCGTTGTGTAGTTTTAAAGATATAAGTAAACATACATACATACAGACGCGGGAAGCGGAAAGCGACTTTGCTTTATACTATGTAGTGATGAAGTGATTAGGATAATTATGTTTAAAATTATTATTTTTTTATTCTGTGTAATATTGTGGTTTGTCGTAACATGGTATACTTAGTTCTTTATATCCAAGGGAAATTCTAGAGTAAATCAGGACTTGGTAGGTTTTTGACTGTTGGGTGTAATTTATAAAATATTAAAACAATTACGTTTAAAAAATTAAAACGAAAACTTGTTAGTCCTACATGAATATTTGAAATGGGACCAATTTGGGACTATTCTCTACACAATAGAAATAAATAAAACCAAGTGCGGCAATCTATTAAAAACGGCAAAAAACACGTTTATTGTATGGGAGCCCCACTTAAATATTTATATTATTCTGTTTTTAGTATTTGTTGTTATAGCAGCAACAAAAATAAATAATCTGTGAAAATTTCAACTGTCTAGCTATCACGGTTCATGAGATACAGCCCTGTGACAGACGGACGGACAGACAGACAGACAAAGTCTTAGTATTACTAAGGGTCCCGTTTTTACCCTTTGGGTACGGAATCGAAATCGAATCACCGTATACGAATTTGCCCCGACTTGGCGGGGGCACTGCCGTGCCCCCAAATGTCAAATTCATAATATCCTCTTTTTTCGTCAGTTAAAAATACCACAGTAAGGTACTAACTAACTCTAGAAATATAGTAGCGTTAACCGTAACTCGATATCGGCAACACCATCTCTAGGTCATTTTTAGAACTTTAAAAATAACTCTAATTACATTACTCACGATAAGTGAAATTAATGAGTTTTTTTTAAAGAAATAATAAAACAGAAATAGTTTTAGCAAAAACGTGTTCAGGAGACGAATAACAAGACCCAGATAAAAAAATATATTAAGTTTGATTGTATAAAATCATCGCATGTATTAATAGATAGTATATAATGTAGAATAGTTTATTTCAAACAAACCTATAAAACGATTTATGAAATACATGTTTGTTTATTCCTCGCAAGTGTGTTTAAAAAGTGCGTATGAAACTCGTGAACAACTTGCGCATTATATACTCGGCTGTTTTACGCCTTCGCCTGCGGCTCGGGCAGCAATCCACGGCCTCGTGAGTAATTCATTACATTACAATATATTATGATACAAGTGAGCTATTGTATAACTTAGATGTATAAAAAAGAATACGATAGGTTATAAAAACAACATACAAAACTTGCAAAAAAATATAGAATTAAAGGGTGTATAACCAATTAAAAATCTTTACATCCCGTGCTAGTTGATAACTATGTTACAACTGTAATCTCGCCTCTATACAAATAAGGGTCATTTTTGCGTGTCATACAATTAAAACAAATGTGTAGGAACGAAACGTATGTAGGTACGCTCTGTGTCAGTCCGATTGTACGAGTTACCTTTTATGATAATCACATCCTCATTCGAATCATGTGCATTGAAATTGTTTATCACGACGAGACATGATTGTGTCATCTGAATAGAGCAATAAGAGGAGCATATTTGAAAAAAATACACATATAATGCTGTTGGAGTTTTTACAAGCTTTTATGTAACGTTTGATAGTTGGTAGTAACTCTGCCTTCTGCGCTTGGTTGTGGGTTCGATTCCCACCCAGGATAAATATTTGTGTGATGAACATAGATGTTTGTTCTGTGTCTGGGTGTTAATGTGTATAACAAGTATGAACTTACAAAAAAAAATTATTATAAGTTTTCTATCAGGTTTTCATAGTACAAGCTTTGCTTAGTTTGGGGCTAGATGACACTGTGTGTAAAAGTATAACAATTTTTTTTTGGCAAATCTTGTTATTGAACTTAAAATTAGTTCTCCCAACCAATTAAGCCGAAATTTAGCATACATATATGTATGTAACTTTGGTGATAATACTATAATATGGTGACAGCGAGCTGATCTGATGATGGAGTCAGGAGCTTAACGGACATTCGCAACGAAACTTCTTAGAAAATAGTACGATTGAGCATAAAGTTTGCATACCTGTCAAGGTCCAATGACAATTTTCTGATCTCTTGCTTGAAGGATTAAAATAAACTTATAATTCTATAATCTTCCTAGTATAAAAAAACTCTTACAATAATTGGCGCAGTACATACAATAGAGGTTTTTATTTAAAAATACTCTCCATTTTCAAACAAATTTAAATAAAAAAATAATATTTTACAACTGCGTTCTAAATTCAAACGTGCATATTCCCGCGCTTGTAACTTTTTAATTTCTCTTTCAACGAAGCAAGCCGCGAAGATTTTTATTAGTCCGGAAATTAAGCACTGGAGTTAAGTGGGCCGCTAGAAGTTGGACGTTCGCAGCGCTTGCCAACCTGGGAACCGGAAATTGACAATAGTTGTGGTTTAATGAAGAATAAATAGAAAGGTTCTGCGCTGGGCTCTTATAAAATGTATTTTATTTGCTGTACACTCCAGAACAAGATTAGAACGTCTCTTTTATTGTAAATACTTTTTGACTTTTCCTCTTTTATTTTCTGTATTTATTTTGTTACGTATAAGTACTATCATACATTACGTTTTAAAAGCTAAAAAGAAAAACGACTAAAATGGTTCGACCAATAGAAAAGTCAAGAGACATTATTCGTTTTTATTTTATGAAGGAACTATTAGTCACTAGCAGACCCGCGACAGACGTTGTCCTGTCCAAATTTTGATAATCGAATAGAGTAACGCACGTTTCTATGACGACTGATGTCAACACGGAAGTCAGATATTTAGCACACCAGCGCCATCTTTACCAAAATCATTTTTTATAATTTTGGGGATGTCTTTCGTATTTCAAAGTAGTCTATGTTTCATTCGGGCATAATATCTACAGCTACAACAAATTTCATCTTAATCTGTTTCGTCGTTTAGGCCTGATTGAGGCACAAACATAAATAAATAAATAATAAATAAATAAATACTGGTGGACATTTTACACATCGCCATCCAGCCCCAAACTAAGCAAAGCTTGTACTATGGGAACTAGATAACTGATAGAATACTTAATATGTTTTTTTTTTTTTTTTTTTTGTAAATACATACTTATGATACATACTACACACCCAGACACAGAACAAAGATCTATGTTCATCACACAAATATTTGCTCTGGGTGGGGATCGAACCCACAACCTACAGCGCTGAAGGCAGAGTTACTACCAACTGAGCTACCAAATTTTTGCATTTGTAATATTATTAAGATAATAAAAATACAATTTAAAAATCAGACTAACTTATGACTATATACCAATTGAAAAAATCGGATTACCAGCTAAAAATAAATATATACACGGTCATTCATAAATCAAAAATATATAGGTACATGTCGGTTTTCGTCAGTTAAAAAATACTGGCCACTACTAAATATAATTACTTAAAAGTAATATTTTATCTATGCTCACATAAAACCTACCAATCAATGAAGTGCATTTTGAAATTGGAACCGAAATAAGTTCCAAATGAATAGACTAGCTACTATTACTAAAAGCTAGTCGAGTCGACCATCTACGTAGGTAGCTGGAAATGTAAATGTTACGGTGACCTAATGACACACTATTAGGGTACACACCCTTGACGAATATAAAATGGCTTTTTGCTGAGACTGATGTGTAGTTTAAGAACGTTTTTAGCTATGATACTTGGAACTGTCAATCCAAATCTAACAACTATTTAGTTGTTTATTAAGACGAGATATATATTTTTTTGATGAATGTAGTATAGTTTTTACTCAATAACCGCAACCAAAAAAAGTGGTAAAGCCGTATTATGTTGAAAACCATTAAACTTAAAAAGAAACTGTCTGTTATTAATAATAGTGATGAATGATAGTATAATTATCTTACGAATTATATTAAAATGAACTGTTCAGCTATTCATAGTTTTGATTAGAAACGATACTAGTGTTTTTGAAGAGCCATCTTTGGAAAATAAATCTACCGAGAAAAGTTTCACCAATCGTGTTTCTGTCTTGAATTTATCTAGATTAAATCCTTAAGTTATCTTTGTCATAAAAAACAAAACTGTTCATTTTAGCTAGCTAAATTAAAGACTATTTCTTTTTTTAAATTTGATGGTTTTCAAGATAATGCTGTTTTATCACTTTTTCCGTCTTATCCGGGTAGACTCAGCCCATACAAAACTTCAAAATGTAACTTATCACCTAAACAACATCGATTGGTTCTATTATCCATGCATAGCGTTTTTATATACTCGCAAGCACGCTTACTTAACTTGTCTACGGGCCCCGGCCTGTGTCGCTCGTAAAGATGTCACTTGCCAACGGACGGAGGGTCGCACCAGGATACGATTTGGCGAATACGCGTCGTAATATGAAGATAACTGCTGATTTGTTTCGGATTGACGGGAATCACGGCGGGAATAACTTTTATTATGATTTGAGCTTACCTTTTTGTTATAACCGTGATATTTGTATTAGTCGTGTTGTATAGCCGTGTTGGCCGAGTGGGAGGTACCTACGTCGACTTTCAATCTAAATTTTTCTGTTTGATTTTTTTTTAAATGTGCATTAAAACACGGTGAAGGAAAACATCGTGAGGAAACCAGTTAGTATTCTTATAAGCAGCGATGGGCTTGCAACCTGTCACGTATGGAATGCTAACTACAGCAAAATGTGGGCATGTTCTGACTACACTAGATATATTCAAAGGATCTAAGTGTCTGGAGATCTGAGAGGATGTCTACCGTAGTTGGGGATTACAGACGTGATCCTATATTTTATTTTTTTTATTTGCACATAATCCGAATATAATGGTTAGTAATTTGACATTAATACCACAACTAAAATTAGTGCGGTGCTAACAAAAACGTATGAGTCATACATAGGAATGAGAGCGCTAGTTGTAATTTTATTAAAATCACTTAAATTTTTAAATAAACGGTTTATATTGGAAAAAATATTAAAACGACGATTTTAAACAACATAGAATAGAGTATTTATCTACCTCTAGCAAAGGTTTTTAAAAGGGCGATATTTATTTATTAATTATTCATATTTTAATAGACAAAACGGGAAATATTTAGTGGTCAGTTAAATCTAGAGATGTAACACAACAAAGAATTGTATTAACTATAGATTTTAAACAAGTTTGTTTACTATGCTTGGTTATTGACTGCAAAATTGAAAAAGAACAAAACTGGGGTAAGCACAATCGGGTCTTTGACCCTACGCTATGAATCTCTTAAATTATGTAAATTTAATGAATGGTTTGAATAATGAGCCAACACCGTAATTGTATACCTATCACTTCAAATTAGGATATCAGGCGCATAATCCTATAATCAGCATAATTGTATAATCAATAATAACATGATTTAAATGTATGATGTTCGATCAGAATTCATATATTCTGTCAAGCAATCTGATTTGAGTCAATATGCATCAATATATTAATATGCATTATAGGCTTTTGAGATTATCTTAAATGAATTATTTTGATGGAAATTAGGTAAGGAAAGCCAGTAGTAACACCATAGAATAATAGCAAAACGGTCAAAATAATATAATATTCGTCTGGCCTCACTACTCAGTTGGTAGTAACTCTGCCTTCTGTGATGTAGGTTGTGGGTTCAATTCCCACCCAGGGCAAACATTTGTGTGATGAACATAGATGTTTGTTCTGTGTCTGGGTGTTACTATATATAATAAGTATGTATTTAAAAAAAAAAAAAGTATATAAGTATTTTATCAGTTATCTGGTTCCCATAGTACAAGCTTTGCTTTGTTTGGGGCTAGATTGCGTTGTTTGTAAAGTCCGCCAATATTTATTTATTTATTATTAAATAATTTGAAAACATAATCACGTTTTAAAAACAAAAGAAAACCGACGAAAATGTTTCATCCAACCAAAGATTTAAGAGACGATAGTTTTTTAGTTTTATGATAGAACTATTTATTCGTCTTACATAAATACATATAATAAGGGACCAACTTTGAACTGAGAATATTTCGTTTAAATACACAATAGAAAAAACATCATTCAAATCGATTCACCAGGTAAAAATATATGCTATACCTACATAAAAAACAATTCTTATTTCTTAGGTACGAACTTACCTATTGCATTGAAAAATGCTGCATTATATATTAGGTACCATTAGTTCAAACATTCGTAGCTAGAATTGTAAAAAGTATTTTTTAGGGCCAACTTATAACTATAAATGACAGATATTTCATACAGTTTATACCCGGAAACACCAATCACCTTCAAAAAGATTTAAGTTTTTTAATAGCATAATGCCATGAAAGAAAACTTTAATATCTGCATAATTTAATAGAGAATCACACGAAGTCATGGCAAAATAAGCACGGGCACTTTTGATTATCTGGTAGAATGGTGCATGCCACTTGTAGTCTGTTGTACCAACGTAACCAGGACTGGGCAAGGGGCTAAAGAAAGAAAATTAATTAAAGTGAGGGTAATTTTTATCATTGAAAATGTCTAATAAAACTAGGCCATCATCGGCAATCACTCGATCAAAGTAGAGGTTATCTACTATCAATATGAACGACT
Organism: Hydriomena furcata; assembly: GCA_912999785.1. Lineage (NCBI taxonomy): Eukaryota > Metazoa > Arthropoda > Insecta > Lepidoptera > Geometridae > Hydriomena > Hydriomena furcata. Next base: position 3,773,310 of record OU538826.1, read on the forward strand.
AGCAGTCCACCCGGCTTCGCACGGTTGTACTCATGAATATTATAGGCAAATTTTTGTTACCTTAGGTTACACTATTGCAAATCGTGGGATCTCTATTTTTTTAAATAAAATATGGCCTATTTTTCTCGCTGATAATATATAGCTTTTGACTGGAGAATTAATTTTTAAAATTGATCTTTTTAAAATAAATTGATAGATATTTGTAAAATAAAAATACAAATTTACCCTATTTATAAAAGTAGTGTAACTATGAAACAGACATATCATATTTGATCAATAAGCCATGAAGGTGCTCAAATCTGAATGTTGCTAAAAACTGTTTCACAAAAGTTTTACTAAATTCGCAAACAGATCAAAACTTTTGCAAATCCTCTAATAATCTGACATTTGATCGTCTGCGGGCGGTCTGCATTTGATCGTTGTATTCCAGTAGTTCTACTACTTCTTGTGTAATTTGTAAATATTCTGTTAATTATATTATTATTACTTAGATGTTATTTATTTCTGTATATAAATATAGCTCCATTTAAAATAAAAACAGTCATACCATATTCGAACAATACCTATATGATAGAATTAAAACTATCGTGGTTGTTACTCATATTAACTATAGATAAGGTTAATTACCACGTTTCTTCTTGTATTGCGGACGTCGGTCGACGCGATCAATGGCAGATCGGCGAATACATCGGTCGTTGATCGCGGTCGCGGGCGACGCTCATGATGAATCATCTGAATTGTCTCGAAACGTCAGCAATACAACAAGAAACATGATAATTAGCCGTATTAAAAGTTAAAACCTGAATGATAGTTGCTAAAACACAGTTTTATTAAATTCACAAACAGATAAAAACTTTGGCAAATCTGACATTTGATCGTGTGCCCCCGCCCCGCCCTGGCTACACCCCACTGCCCCCACAAGGTTGTATTCCACTTATTATGTCAAATGCAGTCGGTACCAGGTCACTGAATCACTTGGCATGAAGCCACGACACCAGGTGCTCCGTCTATGAAACTACACTTTGGGGTAAAAGCATTACTTCAAATATGAACACAGGTAGTCGTTGCGGAAATCTATTTTGCTTTCATCTATTTTCTGTTATTTGCAGATGCGCTAGTTCTAAGTTGATATTACAGGGTTAGCATAAATATATTATGTAGATGTATGATGTATTTATGTTATGTTGATGCCACTTTTATCTTTTTTCAAATAACAGAAAATCAGCCATTTTGTAGCCATACACAATCGTAAAAACTTATAGCCTTTTGACAATCTCATTAATTATGACAGCTCGGTTGGTTGTACGAGCAGCTTCTGTGTTGCAGGTTGCGAGGTCAATTCCCACTTAGGACAAACATTTGTGTGATGAACATAGTTGTTTGTTCTGTATCTGGGTGTTATAATGCATTATAAGTACGAATAAATACTCACAAAAAGTATTAAGGCGCTCCCAGTCGACGATTATTTTGGTCGAAACATAAAAAGAAATACTTCTGAACAAGCCACATCTCCTATTTTATAATGTATAGTATATGTGAATAAAGATGTACACATCTTTAATCACTTCGATAAATAATCCTACCGACCGCTGCAATGACGACAAACACACTTCGGCGCGTGGTCCGCCTTTGCTTTTCGAATAAATTAATGATATACATTTTGTATAATTACTTACCTATCAAAAATCTATTCTAATAGAAATCTAGATCTACATATTACCTATCTTTAACAATAAATCACAAGTTGATTTTAATAGTAGGTATATAAAATATTTCGATCATAAATTCTAAAACGTATCATTTTGAAATAATATCTTTATCGTGAAAAGTTTCTGCTATTATGTTTTCAGCTTAATAGAAATCTAGGTAGAAACCTGAAGTAATATACTTATAAAAATAGGAGATGTGGCTAGTTCAGAAGTATTTCTTTTTTCGTTTCGAAAAAGAGTAATCGTCGACTGGGAGCCTCTTAACGTATTCTCTCAGGTATCTAGTAAACATAGTACAAGCTTTGTTTAGTTTAGGGCTGGACAGCGCTGTGTGAAATGCCCATCAATATTTATTTAATATATTAGTTAAATAATCATCATCATCATATTCAGCCTTTCTCATCCCAAAGCTGGGCATAGGCCTCTTTACGCTTATCCTACCCCACCACTGGGCATAGGTCTCTTGTGCCATTCGCCTTTATTATGCGCCAATCTGACTCATATACGACCTGCTGTTTTTAGTTTAAAAGGTTTTTTAATAGTTTTTAGTTTAATAGGTATTATATTATAAAGGTAAAGGTGTGACCAAACATAGCGCGGCATTTGAGCGTGTAGCCGCGTGCGGCTAGCCGCGCTTTCATTGGACGACGGCTGCGCGCAAATTTACTTACTAGTCACGCGGCAAACTTGTTAATGCCGCGTAAAGCTGCCGCGCATTGCGCGCTGTATTTGGACACACCTAAAGGAAGGTATCATGGTTCAGGCCCGGTACGTTCATGGTACGTTCCATAACTCGGTTTGCACCGAGGTCATATTCTGACAGAGCGTTTGACTGTTACTTTATTAGGACATTCTTATGCAGAATGGTGCAATAAATTTAGCTTTATCTGTTATCGCGGCGAGGTGAACCTAGCACGATACACAAAGGTCAGGTTAGGCACTGGTTAGACTTTAGACTCCAGTATCTAGATACTATTCAAATGTAGTTTTATAGCTAGACTAGCTTCCTACGGCTTTGCTCTCATGCTACCGGAATAAAAAATAGCCTGTATGGTATTACCCTATTTTCAATATTTATTTCTTATCCCCCATACGTGCAAGTTGTAAAATGAAATTCCTTCCGTAGTCTTTCTGCAGAACTATAATATCCAGAAACATACAGGGCAGGAAACGCATCGTCAATAATAATAAAAAGGTATTGGTGGACATTACACACAGTGCCATCTAACCCCAAATAAAACAAACTTTAGTAGAAAACTTAGACCTTAGAATACTTAGACTTCGAAAACTTTTGTAAAGAACAAGCAGTTTAGACTTAATAACGTCATGGGAACTAAATAATAACTTATACTTTTTTATAAATACATACTTATTATACATCACACCCAAATAAGTTCGCAACAATGTAAAACATAAGCCAAATACTCTTCGCAACATGTTTATGAACATGTTGTGCCGACTCCACATCGGATCATTAAGTGGGAAAAGAAGAAGAAAATGATGATGACCCAAATAAGTTCGCACCGCGAGTAATACTGTTTTAATATTACTTTAGGAGCTTGTGGTAAGGCCCTTCAAACTGATGCGCCAGTCAAAATTGATCTACCGAGCATGAATTAGCCATGAATTATTGATCGTGAGCATGAATTAGCCGACAGCGCTTCTTGATCCGAACACCTCCAACGCGCTGATCTGCACCAATGAGCTTTACGATTTCCTTACTGTTTGCTTTGAATATTTGAACGTGCGATCGACAAATACAGATATTAGAGCTGATGTTTATAAACATATTTATTAGCGGTTATCGCAACCATTGGTAAACATGATAACTTTGTAAAAGTATCTTTTGTGACAGAAAAAAAATAACGGTACAGTCAGCGCTCCGTGCTCAGGTTTTTGCATACTAAAGGACCTGATGATGATAACTAAAAGGGGTAGTCAGAAGTATGCCTAAATATTACCTACGTTTGACACAGCCCACATTTTGCAGTAGTTGCAAGCCCATCGCCACTTATACTCGTAAGAATACTGATTTGTTTCTTCACGATGTTTTCCTAAAACCCTACATGTTGGGGTCGACCCCATTTAATGTGAGTCCAGAGCAGGAAAATAATAAATGTTTTTTTCCTTTATCGTTTTAAACACATAAACAATTTTATTGTACACTATTGTAATCTAAAAGGGAAATACAGTTCGTATGAGCTAGTTGCCGACTCTGACGGAGTTATTAGGCCACCCGAAGGCCCCGGTCGTAACTTCACTTTATCGCTAAGATGTTGGTCATCTTAGCGATAAACTTGTGCCACTAGCTGCCACTTATTCTTTTGGTACTGAATGTAGCTTAAGGGGGCTCTGAGGGTTCAGTGGGGCCCCTAATTGATTTTTAGGGTCCCGTACCTAAAGGGTAAAAACGGGACCGTATTACTAACATCCGTCTGTCTGTCTATCACAAAGCTGTATCTCATGAACCGTGATAGCTAGTCTGTTGAAATGTTCACAGATGATGTATTTTATGTTGCCGCTATAACAACAAATACTAAAAACAGGAAAAAATAAATATTTAAGTGAGGATCCCGTGCAACAAACGTGATTTTTGCCGTTTTTTATAGATAAGGAACCATTCGTGCGCAAGTCCGACTCGCACTTTTTCCAGTTTTTATTTTCTGGTTTTGCCCCACAATTTTTTACCCGACTGCGAAGGGTAATGTTTCTCGAACGAGTATGTATGTTTGTATGCCCATTTCTTTGGCATGTTTTACAGCCCAAACGATTTGACAGATTATGTCATATGAGATGTCGTTGGATTCGTCTCAATCGAGAGAGTGCTATAGGCATCGACATATAAACAAATAAGCCACATATTTTTCTAAATATGGCGTTAAATCCATCCAAAATGTAGATCGCACCCTTTTCGGAATCTTCTAAATTTCTTTCGCACTTCGCAACATTATTTCTCTAGTAACATTCAACCCCAGCATATTATAACTAGGTTGTCTGTGTGAATGTAGCCTAATTTAAAACTAGTTTATCGTTTACTAGGTATCGTTCGAGTAACAGAACATAAAATCTGCATCATTATGTAAGATACAGGGTTAGTAAAATATAACGACAGTTCACTTTATAATACAGATTTTAAATATTTTATTTGTCTAATAAATATATCTACCGCTTTACGAGTACTATCAAGCATAAACTATACTTAATAATGAGTATCTAGTTGTATATACTTTAACTTTGTTCATTTTCTACGGTCTACAAACATAATATATATAAATAAATATCAAATTAAATATATTGGTGAATATTTCACTAGCCCCAAACTAAGTAATATATATATACAAATACAAACGGTAGACATCCTTTCAGATCACCAGTCTCAAATCCTTGAAGATGTCTAAAGGGGTTAGACAGAGGCACGTCCAAAAATTAAATTTGGCTCTAGCCCACATAATGCAGTTGTTAGCATTCATAGCTAAAATTTGGCATACACCTTTAGTTAGGTGACAATACAATAATATGGTGACAGCAAGCTGATCTGATGATGGAGTCAGGAGATGTTTAACGGACATTCCTTAGTAAAATAGTTCGATTGAGTAAATACTTTTCAAACCTGTCAAGTTCCAATGACAATGTAATATTATGTGACAGATGATAGCGCGCCTATTTCACAAATGCTTGTAGAAATCACTACATAGTATAAAGCAAAGTCGCTTTCCGCTTCCCGCGTCTGTATGTATGTATGTTTGCTTATATCTTTAAAACTACACAACGGATTTTGATGCGGTTTTTTTTAATAGATAGAGTGATTCAAGAGGAAGGTTTGTATGTATAATACATGCATAATATAGAAGAGAAACACTGATAATTTTAGAGGTTTCTAATGAGATGTCGTAAATAAACACATTTTTTTGCGCTTACATTGCAAATGCTGGCTGAACCCCACGAGATATATCAAAATAATGAACTACAGTATTGTATACCTTAAAAACGTCTACAAAAAAGTCCACGATGGTATTAGAAATGTCTTACGCACAGCGAACCGGGCACGGGTCAGCTAGTACTTTATAACATAAAACTTATTTTAGTGCAAAAATGTGTGAGCGTTGGATACAATTTGTGTCGAAGTTTCTAAATCGAAGTACCAAACTTACCTCAGTCACGACCGTATTATCAAGTAAGTAAACTAGGTGAAAATGAATTAAGTCCTAGCGTGTATTGTTTAAAAGCTTGTATGTGAACGTTCAAAAACTGTAATTTGAACAATATACGATGAGTGGTCACGACAAAGCGAAAATAAACACTACAGTTCGAAAGTTGTTAAAACAAAAGCATTACCTATAATTTAGCCTTTAATCGTTGAATAACAAAGCATGTTATTCCATGCATGTAAAAATGCGTGGACTAACGTAAATTGGTAGTTATGGACTAATGAAAGTTTGTGGAGCGCTTTTGTAGGTGTGATTTATAAATGGTAATTTTTCATAATGATTCGTGTTACACACTATTTTTATTGCCTCAAATTACATGATAATTAATGGTCCGGCTCGAATTGGTTTCCGTTTAAGCTAGTCTATAATATCTGTGTATGTGTGAGTTCTATGGTGTTTCGTTAATACAGCTTTTGTTATAAATTCATATCTAATTATTTGTATAAGATAGGATCAAAGACCCGATTGTGGTGCTGGCTGTCAATAACTAAGCATAGAAAACAAACTTGTTTAAAATCTATAGTAAATACAATTCCTCGTCTATGGTCTGTTTAGATTAGTGACTGTTGTGATGCGTTATACCTGTAAACTGTGATCCAATTTACTAATAGAATTATTTAGGTATATATTTTTGTATCACTACATAGTTTAAAGCAAAGTCGCTTTCCGCTTCCCGCGTCTGTATGTATGTATGTTTGCTTATATCTTTAAAACTACACAACGGATTTTGATGCGGTTTTTTTTAATAGATAGAGTGGTTCAGGAGGAAGGTTTATATGTATAATAACATGCTACCCGTGCGAAGCCGGGGCGGGACGCAAGTTGTAAATAAAAAAACACAAAACTATGACACATTATAACACCCAGAAAACAGAGTAAGACATAGAATAAACATCTATGTCCGTTTAATTTTTGACTTTGGTGGGAATCGCACCCATAACCTACAGTGCTGAATGAATGATTTGTATAAAATGTATTGTAAAAATAAAATTAATGAAATGAATGATTGTAAATGAATGATTTGTAAAAAATACTTTTGTATACCATAAGACATCTTCAAAGAACTGAGAGGATATCTACCGTACTTGGTTACAGCATAACATCATTCTATCTTTCTGTTCATTTGATTCTAAATTCAAAATACACACATTCGATATTAAAAATAGATTCGACCGGCAACAGAATTAGGTTAAAACAGCAGGTAACCGGCTCGGCTCCTCAAAGGCAAGTTAGGCCAATTTCCGCCGAAGCCACGTCCGTTCGATGGCTGCTGTACAAAGCAGCACTCACGCTGAATTAAGAGCTTGCAAAGAGCGTTTAAGGCGCTCCCTGTCGACGATTGTTTTTGTTCGAAACGAAAAAATAAATACTTCTGAACAAGCCACATCTCCTATTTTATAATGTATAGTATATGTGAATAAAGATGTACCCATCTTTAATCACTTCGATAAATAATCCTACCGACCGCTGCAATGACGACAAACACACGTCGGCGCGTGGCCGCCTTTGCTTTTCGAATAAATTATGTATAATTGCTTATAAAAATCTATTCTAATAGAAATCTAGATCTACATATTACCTATCTTTAACAATAAATCACAAGTTGATTTTAATAGTAGGTATCAAAATATTTCGATCATAAATTCTAAAACGTATCATTTTGAAATAACATCTTTATCGTGAAAAGTTTCTGCTATTATATTTTCAGCTTAATAGAAATCTAGGTAGGAACCTGAACCTATATAACATATACTTATAAAAATAGGAGATGTGACTTGTTCAGAAGTATTTCTTTTTTCGTTTCGAAAAAGAGCAATCGTCGACTTACAGCCACTTAAGTGGTGGTCATTTAAGCGATCTTTTTTATACAAACGTACACTTATAGCCAAGGAAAGTCAAAGTCAATAATTACGTTTATTAAAAACCGCCGAAAATGTTTCGACCAATCAAAAAGTTAAGGGACGATATTCGTTTTGTAATTTATATGAAACTGTTAGTCGAAATAAATTCTCTACATAAAAAAAATACATGTCGAATTGATAACGCGATCGAATTGAATGTGCCGCGACTCCATCTCGACGCCGCCTCGACTCTAACTCGTGTGGGCGATGCGCCTTATCCTCTTTTAATTTGGCACTATGGCGCACGCTACCGTGTGCCTTTAGAGCTCAACTTTGGCTAGAGGCACACGACAATGTGCCTCTAGTCACACTATTCAGTGTCGCACAACACATAAAGTGATTTTTATGAAAAAAGATTTCGTCCACTGTGGGTGCGTGTTCTCATAGTGTCGTTCTTGAATACGAGGGTTAGCCTCTTTTCATTAACATACGATTAAAACTAGATTGTAAAAGCCTTGATAAAATGTATCAGGTCCAAGGGTAACAAACTCTTATTCTAAGCCAACGAGTATTCTATTCTGTGCATATCCTTTGTCATAGATAGACAGATAGAAAATACTTTATTGCACACCACAAACTGACAAAGAAGAATGCATAAAAAAATACGCTGAACAATCGGCGGTCTTGTCGCTAACTAGCGATCTCTACCAGACCTTTGGATGTAGATGGAGTGAATAAAAATTACATGGGGCATTGATGCACATCCGTAGGTAGGGTAGAAGCAAAACAAACATCGCGTTTAATAATTTAATTTCGATATAAAAGCCAGTGGGACGCAGTAGCTTCAAAATTAAACAATGAAAAAGTTGAACCAATAATTACAGACAATGGTGAACTGATAACTCCGTAGATGGTAAAAATTTCCAGTTTTATAACAGGAATGATGAATTTTGTGAATTTCAGCATCAAAGGAAAAACCGACCAAGTAGCAGTCGGACTCGTGCACGAAGGGTTACGTACTTTCTATAAAAAAACTGCGAAAAAATTACCTTTGTTGTACGGGAGCCCCTATTTATTTTATTCTGTTTTTAGTATTTGTTGTTATAGCGGAAACAGAAATACATCTGTGAAAATTTCAACTGTCTAGCTATCATGGTTAATATGATACAGCCTGGCAACAGACAGAGAGACGGACCACGGTGTCTTAGTCCCGTTTTTACCCTTTGGGTACGGAACCCTAACAATTGCCAAATGGATTTAGCAACGCTGAATTCACTGCGAGTATAGCTCTCTGAAATCACGTGAAAGCCTTCACAAAGGCTGAAAGGCTTTGTTTGTGCTTTCAATGTTCGGCAGATATTTGGACACGGCCGCTAGAGATGGTACTTATTTATGGTTTTAAAGGTATATACTTCCAAGTATTGAAACCTGGTATGGCATCGATAACTTCATACCTGCAAGCAGCAAGTCTTCGTTCCCCGAACTAGTGATTCGCGATTAAAAATTAAAATAATCGAATTATTTTATTACAGATAAAATCGATAGGTACCTACAATAAATACACTAAAAAAGTACATGACAATGTAGGGTCAAAGACCCGGTTGTGGCGCCTACCCCAGTTTTGGTCATTTTCAATTTTGGCAGTTAATAACTAAGCATCGACCACAACAAAATATTTCCCGTTTTGTCTATTTAAATATGAATAATTAATAAATAAACCTTTGCATAACCTAAGAGATAGATAAATACTCTTTTGAATGTTGTTTAATAATTGTCGTTTTCATATTTTTTTCAATATAAACCGTTTATTAGAAAATTTAAATGTTGTTAAAGTGCCTACAATCAGCGCTTTCACCCTATAAACAATATATAAAACAACTACAACTATTTTAATAATATTTGCACATACCTTGAACGTATTACGAATAAGTAAACGCGCAATTTTACTTAATATACTCGTATTTAGCAAGCATTAAATTGCAATGCAACAAAAAGCCAAATTTCAGATTTGTATTTTAATTACCTGAATAAGTGTTATCTATAGAAAGATCTCAAATCGACGAATACGACCTCTTTAATTTCTAAATAACTAGGGCCCTATGTACCAGGTATAAAGACCTGGTAAATAGGGCCCTAGTTCGAGTAGACCTGACTCGAAATAACAAGTACGACCCACCTCTATCGGCAATTCGCCGCCAGCGTAATTGCATAGCATTTAAGTCAGTGTTTCTCTAATAAACAACGTGCTTCAGTTTCAGAACTGCTAAAATTGAGGTATAATTTATCACTGAACTGAATCCTAATTTGCAGCCGACGTGTTTTCATTTAATTGGAAAAGAGAATGGGTTTTTAAACTTCGATAAAAGGATGAGATTCTCAATTCGGTTGTATTCGGCTCGCATTTAAATTTGAGCAGAAAATACCACCTGTAAGAATGAAAACATAAGGAAATTGTCACGTATGGAATGCTAACTACTGCAAAATGTGGGCATGTGCCAAATATAATGTTTGGACGTGCCTCTGAGTACCCCCACTAGACATCTTCGAAGGATCTAAGCGTCTGGAGATCTGAGAGGATGTCTACCGTACTTGGGGATTACAGTCGTGATCCTATTTATTTTTTTATTTTTATATTTAAAAATCAAGTATATTAGGCTTCTTTTAATACTGTACCACGCGAGCGTAGCCGCTGGAACAAGCTAGTCAAGCATAAATGTACATTTTAATCATTTCTCGAGTCCGCAGTGTACGAGTATGAATATGGGTAGCGACGAGTATGACAAATGAGCCCTATTTGCGAGAGGCACGTTATTTGCGAAACGCGTACAAAGTTTGAGGATCGCTGTCACGTTTTCAGTTGATATGGCTGAAACCGGAAATGTTAGCACTAGTTTCAGAAATTATCGAGTAAAATATCGCTAAATATTATGTTAAACAAGTTAACCCGGCGAACTTCGTATCGCTTTAGAATTAACGAATGTTGTGTTAAGTGCACGATCACACAAATGTTTGTCCTTGGTGGGTATCGAACCCATAACCTACAGCTCAAAAGGCAGTTACTACCAGCTAAGCTGTAGCTGCAGGTCAGTTATTTTTAGGGTTCCGTACCCAAAGGGTAAAAACGGGACCCTATTATTAAGACTTCGCTGTCCGTCTGTCCGTCTGCCCGTCTGTCCGTCTGTCTGTCTGTCTGTCACAAGGCTGTATCTCATGAACCGTGATAGCTAGACAGTTGAAATTTTCACAGATGATATATTTCTGCTGCTGCTATAACAAAAAATACTAAAAACAGAAGAAAATAAATATTTATGTGGGTTTTTTTGCCGTTTTTATTATAAGTACGGAACCCTTCGAGCGCGAGTCCGACTCGTACTTGACCGGTTTTTTATTGTTTCGTGTAAATCTTTATTTTAGTATTTGATTACTAGCTTTCTACCTGTGGTTTGCTAGTGTGATAGGTACCTAGATAAATATGTACGTCATATACTACGTCAGGTTACGGATTGCGTAATATAAATCAACAGCAGTGCGACAGCAGACATACTGCGATATATCACTTCACTACATAGTATAAAGCAAAGTCGCATTCCGCTTCCCGCGTCTGTATGTAATATGTAATATGTATGTATGTATGTTTGCTTATATCTTTAAAACTACACAACGGATTTTGATGCGGTTTTTTTTTATAAATAGAGTGATTCAAGAGGAAGGTTTATATGTATAATACATGCATAATATAGTAGAGAAACACTGATAATTTTAGAGGTTTCTAATGTGATGTCGTAAATAAACACATTTTTTTGCGCTTACATTGCAAATGCTGGCTGAACCCCACGAGATATATCAAAATAATGTACTACAGTATTGTATACCTTAAAAACGTCTACAAAAAAGTCCACGATGGTATTAGAAATCGTTGCTGTCAGTACAAAAAGTCGTATGTCATAATTTTGCCATTTTTTATATTGGCTGTATGTGTAGTAAATCGATTTGCAGGAGTATAATAAACGTATGTAAGCTATAAAACTAAAGCTATTTACATTTAAATATTGTAAAGAAACTTCATAGATAAGATAATAATCAGTTTTTTTGTGTCTCCTGAACGAAATGTCTTACGCACAGCGAAGCGGGCACGGGTCAGCTAGTTTACTAATAAGGGGCCATTGATCACGTGATGTTTTTTTAAGCTTTTTTAACCCCCTCCCTCTTGCTGATACGTGGAGAGGTTTAAGACTACCCCCCCACTCAAAAATCCAAATCACTTGTATTTTTTAGTACCTACAAATAAACTTAATATGTATAAAGTGTAATCTAATCGCGCGTTTGCCGAAAAAAATAAATACACGCGATATCTTACTACACCAACTAAGGAGAGGGTCCTTTGTGATATTTCGTGTTTTTTGCCAAACTCTCTCCCCCCCCCCCCTGCCGGGCCTCTTGTGATTTATGGACGGCCCCTAATTACATTTATTTAGAAACTGAAAAAACCGAATACAAAACTCCTTCTTTGAAGTTGTTTAAAGAACGTCATAAAAAAGTTTTGTCGACAGCAATGATTGCACAATTCACGCTCGTCGCGTCCTGTCGCGACATACGTAAAAAGCTTATTATTTGACGTTTTTTTGTATCGTACAGTGATTGACACAAAAACGAATAATTTAATAATTTACGCGATTTATGGTGTATATACAAACTTTCGCATTTAATATATCACGCAATTTTTGGTACATAATACAATTTATGGTCGCACAAGTCGCTAGGTGTCGCGTTCGCGCGTCTGTTGCCTATTTTCGGCTTTGATGTCGTGTCGTGTAAAATAGGACACTCGTAAATCTGGGTTTGACATTTTGTGCCTTGTATTGTACATGCGCTTGTGTTACAAACTAATTGTCCGCGGTCGTGTTCAACGAGAAACCCGAATATGTGGTAACAAGCCAACGTTACAGTTTACTACGTAGTGTTGAAATTTGAAGAGCATAATGCCAGGTGTCTGCGTCCATTTTTACACTGCTTCTCTCATGGTTCATTGCTATTTAATAAGTTGAGATATTGGGACCTTTGATGCGCTCGGGTATGTTCTAGTGTGATAACCATTCCGATGGGTGACCGTTACTTCAAATTTAAACAGATGTTCAAGAGAAATTTAATTTTATAGTGTGAAGGAAATCATGAAACTTATAAGTTTACCCGTCACCGCGTATACGCGGTGACGGGTTTGCAACCTGTCACGTATGGAATTCTAACTGCAAAATGAGGGGTATTGTGTCTAACATGATGTTTGAACCCCGTTTAGATATTTTCAAGGATCTAAGAGCCTTGAAAACATCATAAGGAAACCAGTTAGTACTCTTATACGCGACGGTTCACGTATGGAATTCTAACTGCAAAATGAGGGGTATTGTGCCTAACATGATGTTTGCACCCCCTTTAGATATCTCCAAGGATCTAAACTCCTTGAGATCTGAGAGGATGTCTATCAAGGGGATAACTGTCGTGATCTTATTAATTTTTTTGATAGAAGAAATTATAATACTAGATATTCCAAACCCAGAAGGTAAAGATAAGAAGCCTCCAAAATTAATGGTAAGAGTGTAATGTAGGTACGCTTGGCATAATTTTTCCCGAAGTAAGGGATGGCCAAATTGCCAATAATAGGAATTAATGGATAAGGTCAAGGGCGGAACGTATCGAGTATTTAATCTAAGGGATCCCTTACCATAGTTTAGGAGGACATGAATGTAGTAGGGATCAGGGATCTCAGCAGACGTCGGCCAATGCTATTTACTCATCAACCAGCAGTCCGTGTGCGAGTCCGACTCGCACTTGGCCGGTTTTTTTAGTTTACCCATTACAAACAAACATACAAATATTTCAAGCAATAAATAAACTTTGACTTTGACCTCTTTTTAATAAAGTAGATGACAAATAAGTGGACAAATTTAATCTTTATACAATCCAATAATATGATTTGTTTTTCTTCGTCAGTCAATCAATTTCTACATAAAAATAGGGTTAAACTTCTGGCGGTAAACCTGATTTAACCATAAGATGATTTAACCGCCATCTCATTGAGTGTGTTATGAATCAAAAATTGCTATTTTAATAACGTCAGTGTTACATATTCAAATTCAAATTCAAATCTCTTTATTGCAGACAACTAGGTCCATAAAATTTCACAAATATACACAATAAAATAAGAAAAAAAAACAAATTAAAATTAACAATTAGGTATTACAGATAGATAGCCAGAGTAAAAGGGGTTCGTGCTACCAATCTTGTGTCAAATGTACTGAATACATTAGGTCATCGTGACCGTAACCGTACGATAGTGGTTCGTGCTACCAAAATTAGTTCCATTTACGCACTATAGAGGCGCTGCAAAAATCTCATACAAATTTTGACATTAGCTTTCGTATCGAATTTTACATTAGCGGTTCGTGGTTGCCCTACTGTTTTGACCCAATGGTGAAGTATGGGGCAATCGTAATTCTCAGATATTAATTTCAGTATGCTGTTGTGACTGCTTCTCACTCTGCGCAGTAATGACGCTATTCGTTTGCGCATAATCGCTGCGAACCCATCTACCCGAGCGTCCGCGAACATGCCCGATGCGCTGCAGAATCGAGGCAGTCCCAACAGCATTCTGAAGATGTTATTGTATTGGACGCGTAGGGCACTTAGAAATTTCTGCTTATATTTAACCCATAAGCTGCTCGTATAGAAACATTGACAAAAGGCTTTAAATAGTGTAACTTTGACGGGTATAGTGCACCGAGCAAACCTACGGGCCACCATATTGCCTCTCACCGCTAGCGCCCTACGTTCCCTTTCTATATCACAATCATCCCTTCAGGTCAGCTGTAATAATATGTCCTAAATATTTAAATTTTCTTACAAAATTAAATTTTATTCCATTCAGTTTAACCGGTGGAACACTCTCAGGTGCTTTATTATTCCCCCCGTAATCACCATTGCTTCACTCTTTTAGTATTATATACTAAACCGTGTCTTATAGCATATACAAAGTTCGTTCTAGTTGCTCTAAAACTATGGTTTAAAGTGTTTAAAACTGTATAAAGTATGTCTTACCGATTCAATCGTTTTTGAAACTTGCTAATGCTACCTACGAACTGTGCTCGAAACTTTCGCTCATGTCATTTATTTCATCAGACTGCAGCTTATTACAAACTTTCGAAGTTTCAAACTTTTCGTTACTATTGAATTCGAAATTTACAATGTAACTAGCTCTGCATGCGGATTCGCTTGTGCTACTTTAATTTCGCAAAAGTTTTATTTCAAATGCTCCTGAATTTATGTAAACTGTTCGGACTCAGATAAAATAATAATAATGAAATAAATATTATATTATATTGATCTATATTTAAAAATCTTTGCTATAATGTACCTAATAAAAAAACACCGTGTTGGCCGAATGGGAGGTACCTCGACTTTCAATCTGAAGGTCGTGGTTTTGAATCCCGGCGTGCATCAATGAATTTTTCTTTTCGAAAAATTGATATGCGCATTAAAAACACGTGCTCAAAACGGTGAAGGAAAACATCGCGAGGAAACCAGTTAGTATTCTTATAAGCGGCGATGGGCTTACAACCTGTCACGTATGAAATGCTAACTACTGCAAAATGTGGGCATGTGCTAAATATAATGTTTGGATATGGCTCTGACTACCCCCACTAGATATCTCCAAAGGATCTAAGCGCTTTCAAATCTGAGAGGATCTGAGTCTACCGTACTTGGGGAATACAGTCGTGATTCTATTTTTTTTATAAATGAAATGATTTGAAATGACATTAAATGATGCTGCGTCTTCGAGTGTTGTGTATGAATTTGTAGAACTTAAAAAAGTATCACGACTCGATAATAAGTGTTCTCTTTGAAGATGTCTAAAGGTTATCATTATAATTGGTTACATGCCCAAAAACATTACAAAAAATACGAGTACGTTACCTATTCATATTGAACCTGAGTTTTTATAACAAATTCGGTAAAGTTTCCTCATCTCGCCGAGCGGACTTCGGTATGACTTCCTCGAATCAATAATAAAGATTCAGTATTGAGTTTGCAATGGTTTAGAATGTAATATTAATATCCTTATACATATATTTATTTGTATGTGGTGTTATAAAAGAATAGTTGTAGGGTCAAAGACCCGGATGTGGTGCCTACCCCGGTTTGGTGCCAGCTCCAGTGTGGTGCCGATCGAACAAGCGGAAGGCTCAAACAAGAATAATAATTAAAAGTACTAACCAAGTAAATACAACAATAAAAAAATTAACTAAAGAGCTTCAGCACAAATTCAAAAAGCAGCACACGCTACACTTGATTTAGAAATAAAACCTCAAGATGAAAAAACTATTTGCTTAAAACTAACTAAAACATAACTCGTCCGCCACGCCACGTATGGCGTCAAAATGTTAAGGCACCGACCGATATTAGCACTAAGCAGTGGTAATGTGCCTTTTCAGGGTTCAAGGACACCGCAACCCAACGCCTAATGTCATGTTTGCAGGCAATGTTGACATATAAAGACATAACATAAATATTTATTTATAACTGCGACAGTTTGTAATGCGGCTGAACTGATTTTGAATAAAACCTGTACTACACACTTTACTAAGTAATACATATAACGGAACTTAAAAGGAAAACTATAGGCACACAGCTAAGTAGGCGTTACAAGTTTTCGAGTAATACACGTAATAGTCGATCAACCTATAAAATGTATTCGAAGAAGAAAATAATATTTTTTTTAGTACAAACACTATTCAAAATTACTTATTAAAACGTAATTAGCTGTGTCAACTACGACATTGCGCGTGACCCGACACGCTCTTGGTCGGTTTTTTAATGAAAATAATAATATCAGGTACACAGAACGGCATTTTCTTCGCAGAATCTCTGCAAAATATGACGAGACGACATCTATAGGAACATAAGTACATTTATTTCCCTCTTGGTTCGTATGAAGTGTATTGATTTTCCGACAGGTAAGGACAAACGGTCTGGAGCTTTTACGCGACAGGAAGGAAGGGAGGTTATGTGTTCACGACGTATGTTTAATGCCTTCCGTCCCGCGTGTAAACCTGTTTAGCGTTTTTTTGGACATAATGCTGTATACATTGCTGATTTGGTATATTACACGGCTAGCTGTTGCCTGAGGATCCGCTTGTGTTCTGCCGAAGTATATCTATTACGGCGCTATAATGGTGGCCAGAACTATGACAAAGTTACTGAAAATCCTTGTAATATGCAACCTCTTTGGTACGTGCCTGCAAACGGCGAAGAAAAACATGAAAATAAAGAAAAATCGTTCAATCTTCGAAAGTCTTGATCAGATCCACATCAAAATTATGTGAAACTACCCTGCAGGTACACTTACTAATAAACAACTTTTACACTCAAAAAAACACCAACAGACATCTAAAAAATGTTAAACAGATTTATGTATTTTTAGAAAAACTACTAAGTAAACTCTACAAAAAAATATATGGGACCACCACGAAGTCTTCTCGTACAAGATAGCGAAAAAACCATTGAAAACGGACCAGCCGTTAGGAGTAATCGGTGTACATACTTGTACATATAAATAAAAAAACATAGCCATCGACTTGAGAACCTCGTCCTTGTTTTTAAGTTGTCATATTCTAATATTGTATATTAGAAATCTAGGTCAATAACTCGCAGAGTGATATAAAAGAACCAGTGAGAAACAACAAACCGACTAAATAATACTCAGTCTTACAACTCAATTCAGTGAATGTAAATTTTTGTAGGTAAACACTCACCTGTCCATCAGACAAAATACAAACAAATAAACTAATGATTGCTTTCAGTTTGCGGGCACCGTAGTTACTACACAAATAGTAGGTTAAGTCGATAAGAATCGGTAATGATCGACCCTTATCCCAAAGTGGTAAGTAGAGCACGTCCGAGCATGTCCAAGGCAGCACTATCATCATAATAGAGGAGTGACCAAACATTGCGCTGCATTCGCAGGACACAAGTTTGCCGCGTGACTAGTTTAGACTCTAGCAGCTAGCTCGCCGTATACATAGCATTCTACATTCTGACAGTCATTGAAAACTCGGATAAAAAAAGCATAGGGTAAAAAACCCGGTTGTGGTTTTGGTCATTTTCAATTTTGGCAGTCAATAACTAAGCATAGCAAACAAACTTATTTAAAATGTATAGTTAAATAATTCTTTGGAACATAGAGGTCCATTTTAATTAGTGACAGTTGTAATGCGTTATGACTCTAGATGTGATTGATCACGACTAGATATTTTCCGTTTTGGCTATATAAATTTGAATAATTAAGAAATAAATATCGTCTGTTACAATCAATCCTTTGCCTAACCTAAGAGATATTTCAATTTCAAATTATAAAATCATTTATTTCAATAAAATCAAAAGGATCACTTTGAAACATCTCAGGAACTAGGTGAACCTAAGCCGATTCCACGCGACCAAGCCTAGAAGAATCAGACAACAAACACGGCTTGGGGTCTACCTTTTTTTTAATGATCCTTTCCTTAATTCTATGTAGAGCTCCAGTGTGGTGCCAATCGAACAAGGTGAAGGCTCAAACTAGATAGATACATATTCTATTCGATGTTGTTTAAAAATTGACCTTTAAATATTTTTTCTGTATAAACCATTTTTTCTAAATTAAAATGTTAAAATGGCCACAACTAGCGCTCTCACCCTAGTTCAAAAATGATTCAAAACGTGTTGTAACATGTGACATGAATGCAGGTCGTGTTTCCAGCATTACTTCCTCACCATTAGGCAGGCACTCATCCACTCGTAAAAATTTAAAATTGCCTCACCCGCTGAAACATTTTCCACTGTACAGCTACTTGACTCAAGAGGTGTATACTCAGCAAACAGAAAACGATATATCGTAACGTAACATTCGTTTCGTTTTCAAATTTAGACTTTAGCGTAAAAGGAATAAGGTTGATCGTATTTTACGAAACTTTAGTCTGTTTGCGGCAAAAACTGAATTGCCACGTACGTTAAAAAAGGCCCAGCTTTAAGTATTTTTTTAGTAATATATTTTAATGTATTAAATTGGTCATAATAATAAAATAATATAAATATAAATATGATCACGACTATAATCCCCAAGTACGGTAAACATCTTCTCAGATCTCCAGGCGCTTCGATTCTTTGCAGATGTCTAGTGGGGGTAGTCAGGGGCACGTTCAAACATTATATTTGGCACATGCCCACATTTTGCAGTAAAAAAAAAGCATTCCATACGTGACAGGTTGCAAGCCCATCGACGTATTGTTTTTAGTGAATTGTAAGGTTGGTATAATCATTATCTATATAATCATTATTGAATCGAAAAATCAATTGCGAACCCATGATCGGAATAAAAGTCGAAGCTCCTCACAATAGGTTACATACAATTCTAAAACAATTTTTTTTTTTAAATTAACCGCAGTTCACATACTTATTGTAATCATTATATTGTCACTGCAGTCAAATGCCCATCTATTTAATAGTTTCGATCTATTCCCGTCTAATACCAAAAACTAATACCAATGGTATTTCTTTTTTCGCCCTAATTAATATTCTATTCCTAACGAATACCACTCATAAACTAATACCAAAATAAGTTAAACTGATGAAATAGTACAGTCAGTAATAAAAAGTATAGTTTCTACTGAGAGAACTCTCGTGTCATCCAAATTGCCTGTTCTCAAACTTTCGAGGTAAGTAACGAACGGTATCATTTCCACATAGCCTAACGGAACCCTAGAAAAAAGCCAGTTTATTCGCCAACAAAACTCCAAGTTGAGTTTAGTTTCGGTATGGAGCGCGCTTGACGACATTGCTGGACAAATTGCACTCAAGTGGGTTGGAGATACACGGTCGGAATACACTACGACAAAATAGCTGTCTTTTTGCAATGTACAGGTACAATTTAACAAAACTATAGATAACTAGCTGCTCGCCCCGGCTTCGTACCTGGATAAAAAGCAGCCTATGTGATATTCTGATGTATAAGCTATATTACTGTAAATTTTCATTTTAATCTGCTTAGTAATTTTTGCGTGAAAGAGTAACAAACACACACACACACACACACCCACTCACTCACAAACTTTCGCATTTATAATATTAGTAGGAAGTTGCTTTCCCAAAACGGAAAAACCAAAAATAGGTCAAAAAAGTGCTACACACACGTTTCATGACAAAAATAAACTGCACTTGACTAATAAAGATTTTAAGCAATTTTTTGATAACTTAAATTACATTAATGTAATTTTCATGAGGATTTCATTTTTTTTTTAATAAAATATAGTCTTTGTTACTTTCTGATAATTAAGCTTTTGACAGGTGCAATAAATTTTAAAATTGGTTTAGTAGTTTTTTAGTTTATCTGATACAAACAATAAAACAAAAATATATAAATATAACTTCATTATAAAATATAGTGTAAATGAAAAAAAGCATGCAATAATGAATAGATAAATAAGTAGATTAATTAAATACTTTACTTCTATGTTGTTTAAAAATCGTGTTTTAAATATAAACCGTTTATTAGAAAATTAAAAGTTAAATTGACAACGACCAACGCTCTTACCCTATATTTCAATTATTACAGAGCTCCTTTTTCCACTTTTTCCCGCTAAATTTCAAGAGACGACTCTCCGAGGGTTTAAATAAAACCTTACATTATTTTCTCTGCGCTGATTCATGTGTAAAAACACTTTTTTAAATTAAAAATTATACAAATAGAATTATGAATAAATAAAAATTATAAGGTGGAAGCTTTTTACCCGACTGCGGAGGGTAATGTTTTTCGAGCGTATGTATGTATAATATTAGAAGGATGTCCATTTTTGGCTCGCTCGCTCTACAGCCAAAACGGCTTGACGGATTATAGCATTATGAGGTGTCGTTGGATTCGTCTCAATTGTGGGAGTGCTATAGCTTACATATTTATTTTTTTAAATATGATGCCCCCACTTCCCATAGACGAGAGGCATAACATTTTTTTTTATTATTATAACATTAAGGGTATCAGATGAAAGCCATTCCAAAAATATATCGTAACATTTCTATGTTACTATTTAGGCAAAAATTGTAATAATAAAACCGGCCAAGTGCGACTAAGACTCGCGCACGAAGGGTTCCGTACCATTATCTATAAAAACGGCAAAAAAACACGTTTGTTATATGGGAGCCCCCCTTAAATATTTATTTTATTCTGTTTTAGTATTTGTTATTATAGCAGCAATATAAATACATAATCTGTGAAAATTTCAACTGTCTAGCTATCACGGTTCATGAGATACAGCCCTGTGACAGACAGACGGACAGACAGACGGACAGCGAAGTCTTAGTAATAGGGTCCCGTTTTTACCCTTTGGGTACGGAACCCTAAAAATTAGCAGTCAGGTTTTTTAATTTGTTACTATCTTGTTTTTCATCGGTATACTGTGTTGTTATTCTCTGAGACATACTCATATGTCAGCGTTATCGGACTATGATATTTAAGAGGTCATTTGACGACAAAGCTGCTAGTTCACAAAAAATTGGAATAGAATCGTTGACCTTATTGTCGCATTTGCACTAGGAGACATGTCTCCTGATACATAGAATTCGTGTCGACCGACTGTCGAGAGACACATAGATGGCGTCTATGTGTCTCGACGTGTCAGGTGACAATGTCGCGGGACAAATGTCCCCTAGTGCAATTGCGGCTTACAGGCATATTGGTCACTAGCATCTGCTTTTTTTCTAAGGTCCGATTCGACCAAACATAAAGTTATACCAGTATAACTATGTTGAGAATAAATGTACTCCTTGAATTTACTCTTGAATAAGTTCGTTTACGTTTTTCCAGCTTACTCGATGATTTTGGTATTGTTACTCTTTGGTTCAACTGTGTATTATGAACGAATGTAAAAACCGACAAAAATAAATTGACATTCTTTCTTTTAGCTTGACTTGAAATACCACAACAACTAAATTTTGTCGGACAATAGAGTGTAATATCAAAATAAATGCCAGGTTGACATATTGTAAGTGTGTGTTTTTGTTAGTTTGTTTCGTTATTTCATTTGAATTTAATGTATCTAATTGTTTTTTCTAATTGTTTCTAATTGTTTATTGTATTTAATGTAGCAATATTTTTATGTGCAATTTATTCATCAGAAGCAAAGTTTCGAAAGTTATGAATGAATAACTGCCAATGCGGTATGCGCGGTTGGCGCAATGCTAACTTTTGCTAATTCCTATTGGACTGTCTGTTCTGTCTAATTTTTGCTTGAATGGGTTTCGGTTTGAAGCTTTGGTTTTATAAGAAGTGACAGCCGTTATATGACAGGCATAAACGTGAAACTAGGCTTACGTACGTGAAACTACGTTCTACGTATTTTTGTTTGTAATCAAAACATGCTTGGACGGCGATGCTTGCACCCTATGTAATTCTAACTACTGCAGAATGTGAGCATGTGCTAAAAGTAATGTTTGGATGTGCCTCTGCCTACTACCTTACGGCATGTTCGATAGTCTAAGGGACTAGAGATTTGAGAGGATGTCTACCGTACTTGAGGATTACAGTTGTGATCCTATTTCTATTTTTTTTAACGCTTACATCGCACGATCAAAATATGGGAAAAACGATGATTTCAGATCAAAAACCATTATTTCCTTTAAAACGATACGCTTTCACTATAAAGTCAATATTTTCACACGTAAAAAATCCATTTAACATTTTTTTATCGTTTACGTAGTATTTCAAAAGTGAGTTTTATTACAGAGAACAGAGAGCGATGCAATAAAATAGGGTTTATAGAAGCTGCCTGTATTACTTTGAACTTTGGTAAGGTCGGGTTCTCATAATAGAGATTTGTCGCGAAAAAATCTATTCAGAAGATGCGCGAAAAGTGAACGATGATACCGACTTCTCTGTTTATCTACTTAGAATACCAAAGCGAGGGTTGAAAATTATTCCCTCAGGAACTACGCAATTAGTTGAGAATATGTGAGTGAAGATTTGCCAAAACGAGAGTAAACCATAAGACAGGGGACACACTGGGACATTTCTTAAGTCGAAGAACACCATCGTATTAGGAATCATCTAGTTCTGAAAAGTCGTTCAAAAAGTTCAACTTTTGCAGATCATTCTTATAAGCGGCGATGGGCTTGCAACCTGTTACTTATGGAATGCTAACTGCAAAATGCGGGCATATGCCAAATGTAATGTTCGGACGTTACTCTGACTACCCCCTTCTCTTCAATGATCTGAACACTTGGATGCCTACCGTACTTGGAGATTCTATTTTGTAACTTGTTTTGTGGCCAGAGTTATGTCGATTTTGGCTGCATTTGTATCAGTAGGTAGCTGCGACAAAACGGTGCCTTAACACTCATGAAGCTTTCGTGCTGAATGCATAGCCAGATGTAGGCTGAGCTGAATAGATCGCTCAGAGGTTAGCTCGTTAGATCGCTCCCTTTTAGTTTCAAGTGTGGGCGTAATGGCTGAAATGATATTTTGAATCGACCATTTTCTTGGCCTCGAGTTGGTTATTAGGGTTCCGTTCCGTACGGAACTAAGACTTTGCTATCCGTCTGTCTGTCTGTCTGTCACAGGGCTGTATCCCATGAACCGTGATAGCTAGACAGTTGAAATTTTTACAGATTATGTATTTGTTGTCGCTATAACAATAAATACTAAAAACAGAATAAAATAAATATTTAAGTGTGGCTCCCATACAACAAACGTGATTTTTTTTGTCATTTTTATAGAGTACGGAACCCTTTGTGCGCGAGTCCGACTCGCACTTGGCCAGTTTTTTAGTGTCACTTGTTTCACACTAGGATATATATAATGTATGTAGGTATGTTTGTAACTAAATCAAGCCTAAACGACCAAACGGATATAAATAAAACTTGGAATATACTTGACTAGCCTCACAATTCAGTTGGTAGTAACTCTGCCCTCTGCGATGTAGGTTGTGGGCTCCATTCCCACCCGGAACAATCATTATTGTGATGAACATGGATGTTTGTTTAGTGTGTGGGTGTTATTGTGTATCATATGTATGTGTATTTACAAAAAAAGTATATAAGTATTCTATCAACCTACCTGCAAGCTTTGATTAGTTTCGGGCTAGATGGCGCTTATTATTATACATAGCCCATGCTACATTTAGGCTAACCTAATGATGTTGACCTAATAACAGTAAATAAATGTTTTTTTTAATTCCTGTAAGACATTTGGCAAAATCAAGTGATTGGCCAAATTTAGCTAGAGATCGAGATGTGTGGAAGGGAGAGAGGCATCTTTCCTGCAGTGGGACGATAAAGGCTAAAATAAATAAGATGTTTGAAAAAAATAACCCTAAGTTGCCGCCCTACGCTCGTGCTCGTGCCTACTCAGCCTGGTGGTAAATCCGCCACTGTTTCAACCACAAACATATGAACATCTAAACAACTTTCGAGTTTATAATAAGTATTAATAGGATTCATCGCAAAAATAACGTTTATTTTCTGTTACATTTTTATCAAATAGAGGTGGTCGTATTGACTCGATCAAGTTTGTAAACCAGGTATATGAGTATATGTGCCATGTAGGACGTCACGGTTCTGACGCGTATTTAATACTTTAAGGTATTTTTTTCTTGAAATTATTTTAATACTCGAAAGTATTGTTATACTAGCTGCTCGCCCCGGCTTCGCACGGGTGGTACCTAGATAAAATGTAGCCTATGTGTTATTCTGATGTATAAGCTTTATTACTGTAAAGTTTCATTTTAATCCGTTCAATAGTTTTCGCGAGAAAGAGTAACAAACACACACACACACACACACACACACACACTCTCTCACTCACTCACAAACTTTCGCATTTATAATATTAGTAGGATTTAAAAGTATTTTTGTATTTGATAGTATGTTTTGGCTCAATCTTTCTCTTACCTGGTATTTCTTCAATGTGGTATTTATGTGACCTGGTACTCAAAAACACGAGTACGACCCACCTCTATATCAAATCCCGGAACTGTGCTCTCTATAGACAATATGTCTATGTCTATAGACTAATATGTCTATAGAGACTATAGACAATATGCGAGAGGCATTGGTGCGTTCCGTATAGAGATATCGGAGCCCTTTGACATGCATGGAGGTTCGGTTTTAGTGAGTTGTCGAGTTCGATAACCTCACATCCCCACGTCTATCGTACTTGGGGATTACATTCTTGATCATATTTTATTTCATTTCATGAAATAACATAAAACTAATTATTTGATAACATGAAAATTATTCTTAAAAATAAATGGGCGTAGCTCACGTTGAGCCGTTAATTTAATCAAATGGGTATTATAATAAATCGGCTTAAGTTGTTCTTATAACCACAGTCTTTGACGAATAGTTGGATTATTTATTTTTACTAGAAAAGATCGGCCCAAAGCGGCTTCAGGCTGATGTAGCTTCTTTGTTAATCAACCGACAGAGTTCTTATTAAGGGGCTCCCAGTCGCTGATTGCTCTTTTTCGAAACGAAAAAAGAAATACTTCTAAACAAGCCACATCTCCTATTTTTATAAGTATATTACTTCAGGTTCCTATCTAGATTTCTATTAAGCTGAAAACATAATAGCAGAAACTTTTCACGATAAAGATATTATTTCAAAATGATACGTTTTAGAAATCAACTTAAAATCAAATTAAAATCAACTTGTGATTTATTGTTAAAGATAGGTAATATGTAGATCTAGATTTCTATTAGAATAGATTTTTGATAAGTAATTATACATAATTTATATCATTAATTTATTCGAAAAGCTAAGGCGGACCACGCGCCGACGTGTGTTTGTCGTCATTGCAGCGGTCAGTAGGATTATTTATCGAAGTGATTAAAGATGGGTATATCTTTATTCACATATACTATACATTATAAAATAGGAGATGTGGCTTGTTCACAAGTATTTATTTTTTCGTTTCGAACAAAAACAATCGTCGACTGGGAGCGCCTTAATATAGGTTTTAAAGAACTTTAAAACTTTTCTCATAAAAACACAGAGTTAAATATTGCGTTTTAAATGATTACACCTAGGGACAGGGTACGGCAAAAACACACGTTTGTTGTATGGGAGCCACACTTAAATATTTATTTTATTTATTTTCAGTTATTATAGCGTCAACAGAAATACATAATCTGTGAAAATTTTAACTGTCTAACTATCACGGTTCATGAGATACAGCCTTGTGACAGACAGACGGACGGACAGACGGACAGCGAAGTCTTAATAATAGGGTCCCGTTTTTACCCTTTGGTTACGGAAACCTAAAAATAACAACGAAATAAACTTAAACTATAACATACTGTACAATGGGTGGTATACCTATTGGACCTGAAGGTTTGTCTTAAGTGTCAGAGCTGGCTATAAGTAAGCTGTACCACAATGGTACGTCATGCATGCAATCAACTAAGTGCTCAGCATAGAGGACGCGCTGATACAAGTTAAGTGTACCTCTTAGATTTGTAGTGGTTTTTGGGTCAAATAACAGTTTTTCGATATTTTGTTACCGCCTACTTTGTTTTATTTACAAAGTTATTTGAACAAGTCTTCAACAAAGAAGTGAGAAGATAAGAAAGAATCATAGTCAGATATAAGAAAGTAAAATAGGAAGGTAGTTGTTAAAAAACTATTGGCTAGATGGCGCTTTGTGTAAAGTCCGCCAATATTTATTTATTATTTACTTAGTGGCGCGTCTTGGGAGAGACCTATGCCCAGCAGTGAACTACTATAGTAGTTTACCTATAGGTTGATGATGATGATAATGATGATTTTTTACTAGCAGACCCGCGACAGACGTTGTCCTATCCAAATTTCAATAATCGCATAGAGAAATGCATATTGCTATGACGACTGAAGTCAAAACTGATGTCAGATCTTTTGCACACCAGCGCCATCTTTACCCAAATCACCCTTTTTGCGTCTTTTTATCATTTGGGGATGTTTTTCGGATTATAAACAATCAATTTTTTTAATTCGGGTAACATTCTACATCTTTTCATTTTCATCGTTTAGGCTTGATTGACTTTCAAACATACAAACAACCTCACAAACTTTCGCATTTATAATATTACTAGCTAAAAAGTAGCCTATGTGTTATTCTGATGTATAAGCTATATTACTGTAAAGTTTCATTTTAATCCATTCAGTAGTTTTTGAGTGAAAGAATAACAAACACACCTACTCGCTCACAAACTTGCGACAGACAGACGGATAGACAGACAGACAGATGGACAGCAAAGTCTTAGTAATAGGGTCCTGTTTTAACCCTTTGGGTACGGAACCCTAAAAAAACGAAGAAAGTTCAATGGTTAAAGAATATAAGCAGTCATGTATCTAGTGTTTAACTTAAACTGATAGGAAGTCACTGGAGTGCAGTCTTGGGTTTCGTTTGTAGCGGAAACTTCAGTTATAAGTGGTAATTTTAAAGTTTTAACTACCACTATAAAACCAGTTTGCGTATGTTGTTTGTAAACAAACTTAGTGCAGATACTCCATCGTCACCTTCCAAATATATTATGTTGTGTCATCTGGTCTGTAATCTTCACTACATAGTATAAAGTAAAGTCGCTTCCCGCTTCCCGCGTCTGTATGTATGTATGCTTATATCTTTAAAACTACACAGCGGATTTTGATGCAGTTTTTTTTTATAAATAGAGTGATTCAAGAGGAAGGTTTATATGTATAATACATGCATAATATAGTAGAGAAACACTGATAATTTTAGAGGTTTCTAATGTGATGTCGTAAATAAACACATTTTTCTGCGCTTACATTGCAAATGCTGGCTGAACCCCACGAGATATATCGAAATAATGTACTACAGTATTGTACACCACAAAAAAGTCCACGATGATATTAGAAATGTCTTACGCACAGCGAAGCGGGCACGGGTCAGCTAGTCTATTTTATACAGAAAGTAATTTGGGACAAAATCTCCAAAAGAACAAGAGAACTTTGAAATTTGACATACACAATTTTACATTTGTTTTTCGAAAAATTGATCTCTTTATAACGAGTAATAAATGTCTTTGATGAATGCAGAAACGTTTTTACTCAAAACCGCAAAATATACTGTTTTGTTTTTTAT
Organism: Hydriomena furcata; assembly: GCA_912999785.1. Lineage (NCBI taxonomy): Eukaryota > Metazoa > Arthropoda > Insecta > Lepidoptera > Geometridae > Hydriomena > Hydriomena furcata. Next base: position 3,801,221 of record OU538826.1, read on the forward strand.
GACAAAGATAACTTAAGGATATAATCTAGATAAATTACAAACAGAAACACGATTGGTGAAACTTTTCTCAATAGATTTATTTTACAAAGTTGACTCTTCAAAAACACTAGTTTCGTTTTTAATCAAAACTTTGAATAGCTAGACAGTTCATTTTATATAATTCGTTAGATAATCGTACTAGCTAAGAAAATTATAGACAGTTTCTTTTTAAATATGATGGTTTTCAAGATAATGCAGTTTCATCACGCTTTCCGTTTTATTCGGGTAAATTCAGCCCAAACATAAAGTAAAAAAAATTCACTAATGTGTTTTTTTTCGTTGTTTGTACGATTTTTTTTGTTATTGATCGTATTTTCTTATCATTTCAAAGTAATTTGTGACTTTATTACAATTTCTTGACCTTTTGCCTTTGACTTAACTAAGTATTGCTTTGTTACAGGTGGGTTCCGCAAAGGATGTGAAGTGGAGCGCTCTGAGACGCAGCACACGCCGCGAGCGAGCATGGCGCTCTGGAGATAGTGCCAGGTAAACAATTAATATCCTCCTTCCCCGATACCTACAAGATTATTGACATTACGTGAGATGTGATTGTGGTGGGTTTCCACTTGACCAATCACAGCGCTTGACATTTTTGGGTCAACTATTTCGAGCACTGTGTTTGGTCAATTCGCGGTTTGCTTCGCACAGCTCCGCATCAGTAGAAACACACCCTTATACTACTAAGGCAAGTTGCACTGACACCTAAAGATAATATATTTTTACCAACTGACTCCAGAAAGGAATCAATTTGTGGCGAATTTTTCTAGTATCTAGTATCATGGGAATAGGTTAGGTTAACAGCCAAACCTGATTGAGTTGTATCTGATACTTTCTTTCATAAGAATGCATTGAGAGTGATAGAATGAGAGAAGTATATTTTATCAGACTAGCTAGCTTCACAGGTCAGTTGGTAGTATAGCTCTGTTTTCTGCGATGTAGGTCTTAATTCCCACATAGCAGGGCTATTTTATAAAAACATGATGTTCAATGCAATACCTAATGTTTGAGAATACCTAATCTATACACTTTTTATAGTAACTATTCACTGTTTATGCACCTATACCTCACTTCAATCATTACATGATATGAATATCATAACATGATAATCATGTTTTTACAAAATAACCACAGGACTAACATTTGTGTGACGACGACCATAGATGTTAGTGAAATGTATTTAAAAAAAAAGTAAATATGAATAGGTATGTACGAAGAAAAAGCAAGAAACCCATTCAAAGCATAACAAAGCTGTCTCTGCTCACAAAACCTCCCGGTGACCTCGTTAAGCATTTTCATTTGTAAAATTTATATCCCAGTAAACATGTTGTGTTATAGAAGTAGCGCTTGCAGCGAGATGGCGGAGAAAAATATAATTAAGTCGTTTGTATGTGCCGGCACGGTGGCGACGTGCGGGGATTTTATGTACTTCACTTTAGGGACGGGCCGCGACACAGATATTTATTTAGGTTTATCGAGGTTACTTTTTTTGATAGATACCTAACACTTGAAGAAGATGGCAAAGAAAAGTAAAAGTATTAACGTTCGTATCATATTTACGTGGAAGTACAATTTAGTGCAGGGTAAGAGCGCTGGTTATGGTCATTTTAACAACATTTTATTTTTCAAATAAACGGTTTATATTGAAAAAATTATTAACAACGATTTTTAAACAACATAGAATATAGTATTTATCTATATTTTAGGTTACGCAAAGGTTTTGTAACAAATATTAGCGATATTTATTTATTAATTATTTATATTTAAATAGACAAAACGGGAAATATTTAGTTGTGGTCAATCAAGTCTAGAGGTATAACTCATTACAACTGTCACTAATCAAAACGGACCATAGACAAAGAATTATATTAACTAAAGATTTTAAACAAGTTTGCTATGCTTAGTGAAGAATGAAAATAAAAAAAATAAAAATTACCAAAACCGAGGTGGACACCACAACCGGGTCTTTACCCTAATATGCGTTAAATTGTGAACCAAGGAGAAGGAAAATTATCTCAATGCTGTATTCAACCTCAAATGTTGAAAAATATTTTTAATCAAATGTTTATTACTGGGACGTAGCGGTAGCCGTGTTGGCCGAGTGGGAGGTACCTCGACTTTCAATCTGAAGGTCGTGGTTCCGAATCCCAGCGTGTAACAAGTGATTTTTCTGTTCGAAAAATTGATATGCGCATCAAAAACACGTGCTCACTGGAAACTGAAGGAAAACATCGTGAGGAAACCAAACCAGTTAGTATTCTTATAGCGGTGATGGGATTGCAACCTGTCACGTATGGAATGCTAGCTACTGCAAAATGTGGGACGTGCTTCTGACTACCCCCACTAGACATCTTCAAAGGATCTAAGTGTCTGGAGTTCTGAGAGAATGTCTACCTTACTTGGGGATTACAGTCGTGATCCTATTTATGTATTTTTATTTTTTGCGTAGCGGTAGGGACCATGGTTAAATGCATGCAAACACACGTACATTCAATTTGTAGATAACTGTGAAAATAGCCAATAATAATAATCGTTTTAATTTTATAAATAACCTTATCGATATGCTTGCACGTTTCTACTTCCATCCCTAGTCCGTATGATATTTTTCTACTTTATTTTGGGAGGCTGTATCACCCAAGTTAATACACAGTTCCCAGAGCTACTGTTTCTGATGTTATCTAGTAGGGTCGCAATTATAAAATATCGTTAGCGATCCGGCCTTTTTATTCTGCTGATCACAAACTGGGTAACCTGTTCAGTTCCGATTTCATCTAGTAGAGAAACACCAAGCCCTCTTTATAGCTCGTTGAGTGACTTGGAGACTTAGTAAGTGATGCTGTAACATAACAACACTGGTACCTAACACACATTAGTCTGAGACTTTCGTCTTGAGAAACCAAGGTATTTTGGAATATATGACGTCATGAACCCGAAAACGTCACCCGAAAACTGGCTGCCCAGTCGAGTTAGATTCGTCGTACCACATTTTAGGGTTCCGTACCCAAAGAGCAAAACGGGACTGGTCTATTACTAAGACTTCGCTGACCGTCTGTCCGTCTGTCTGTCACAGGGCTGTATCTCATGAACCGTGATAGCTAGACAGTTGAAATTTTCACAAATGATGTATTTCTGTTGACGCTATAACAAACAAATACTAAAAACAAAATAAAAATAGGCGGGCTCTCATACAGCAAACGTGTTTTTTTTTTTGCCGTTTTTTTAAGATAATGGAACGGAACCTTACGTTCGCGAGTCCGACTCGCATTTGGCCGGTTTTTTTGAAGTTGAACCTACTTAACCTAATTGTTGTCCAAGAAAGATGTGCTCATCAACAGCTTCGAGATAAAAGCTCCCAACTGATTGGGGTGGGAGAAACATGAACATTCGACATGATTTTGGTCTTGTCCATTTCAATGCTTTCTTATTGGGAAATTGCTCGATAGCGTCAATAGAGTTTCCCTAAGAGTCCCATCAGTTCCCAAGAGCAAGAGTCTAACCCTCGTTTTCAAGAACGACACTATTTTTACACTATTTTTCATAAAAATCACTTTATGTGTTGTGCGACACTGCATAGTATGACTAGAGGCACATTGTCGTGTGCCTCTAGCCAAAGTTGAGCTCTAAAGGCACACGGTAGCGTGCGCCATAGTGCCGCTCAACACATAAAGTGATGTTTATGAAAAAAGATTTCGTCTACTGTGGGTGCGTGTTCTCATAGTGTCGTTCTTGAATACGAGGGTATAGTAATAGTGTAGGTAGTGCTTAGTCTTCCAGCGATTCTGCCATGATAAGCTGTTGGCAAATCGAAGGTAATATATGCCATTGATATTAATGCAGAGCTCTTGCCATGTGCCATGCCAGAGACAATAATGTGCTCATCATTATTCATGTTCATAGGATTATGATTATAATCTTAGATTTCATTGAATAATTAAATTGTGGTAGTAATATGTATGTATAGGTGAAATTGGAATGGCTTAGCTTTAAAAATAAGGGCATCTTCAAACCACAATACACAATTAGTTACTCAGTCCTATGTTTACACAATTAAATAACTTGACAAGAATGCGAAGTTTTTACTCAAACGAAGTATTTACTAGACTATTTAGTAGAAATTCCGTTGTGAGTATCTGTTGAACAGCTCCTGACTCCATCATCAGCTCGCTATCACTATAAATTGAGCTGTCACTAAAGCTACAAAACTATGTAAAATTTCAGCTTAATCGGTTGAGGATAACTGCTTCAAAATTGAGTTGCAAGATTCCACGAACAAACATAGTTACATACATACATTGCAAGTTAAATAAAATCTAAAAACAGTGTTGCCAAAGTAATTATTTCCATCAAACCATTTTCCAATTAGCGGGTCGCACAGCCAATATAGCTCAGAGCGAAGTAGCTCAAAACCAAATTTATGGTCGAAGCTATATCCCGTCGGAGCCTATTACTTGCTGGGGCTTCCGCTGCCCAGTGTAGTCTGACCCCGCAGGATGACCTCGAGTTTTGTTATGATGGGACAGCATAGGTTGGTTTTGATTTTTAATATGCGGTAAAGCCAACCCTTTCGATCAGATTCGGGTCATGCGGATTAAGGATAAGGTTGCTTCTCTTTCTTATTGTTATACGTAACTAATATTATTTTCATGCATTTATTAAACGATTGCAATTAATGATCTCCGGATAATTGTGGGAATAGAGGAATTGAAAAACTAAAAATGTAATATTCAGGGGTCATAAGATCTTTGAGTCTTACGCAAAATTTTATTTTTGTATAAGCTTGCAGTTTCGAATCCTAGAGTTTTTCATGCACGAACCTGAGAAAACACACGCATTAAATGAGAAAACTCATTGCGAACCATTTATTTTGGAACATTAGTATTAGTTTGTTTGCAAAACGCTCCGTAAGCTATACCTACGTGAATTTTTCGGTTTTCAAACTCGCAATTCGAATTTGCAATTCATTAGATTTTATCGTTTCGCTTCTGTCTGGTGATTTAATTCCCGATAGACTATTCACGCTATTACTTTTATCTGGTCACCCTACAACTCTAGGTGTCTTTATTAAATGGTCATATCCCAGAGAGACCGAAGAGGTTTAAAACTTCGAGTATATTTTCTCGTTGGAAATTACTAGCTGGTGACGAGACGCAATCGGCTACCTTGTAAAATACACGATGAAATGGGACTTCGTTGCGGTAAAGTAATGAGTTTGTGCAGTATTTTATGATATAGCGGGTTATAAGTGTTTAAAGTTTTTCATATCTTACACTAGCTACCTGCCCCGGCTTCGCACGGGTGCAAAGCTGATACCAAAATATATTAGGTACAGAATGTCTTTGTATACTCTACAGCATTTATTTTTTACATTTTTACTTATTTATTTTGCTTTTACAATTAACACAGAATCTCTCTATATACAACGTTCACAGCTTTCTTGTCATTAGACAATACAAACATGTTTTCTTTAGATGTTACTCTTGAAAGAGCGACATATAATTGTATTTAAGGTACTTAATTAGATAATTAAGATTGATGCTAATCGCTTCGTAAATAAGCCATTATTTCTCGTAAAAAGTAAAGGATAGAAATTGATTATTGTGGGTTATCCTTAAAAATAATCATATACCATCGCGGACTTTTTTGTAGACCTTTTTAAGGTATACAATATTTAGTACACTATTTTGATCTATCTCGTAGAGTTCAGCCAGCGTTTGCAATGTAAGCGCAAAAAAATGTTTATTTACGACTTCATATTAGAAATCTTAAAATTATCAGTGGTTCTCTAATATATTAAGCATGTTATTATACATATAAACCTTCCTCCTGAATCCCTCTATCTATTAAAAAAACCGCATCCGTAGTTCTAAAGATATAAGCAAACATACATACATACATACAGACGCGTGAAGCGGGAAGCGACTTTGCTTTATACTATGTAGTGATGACATATCTGTCATTGATTTGAAACTATAAATTTGACAGCACGTAAGATGCTCCCATGTGGGAAATTTGCTACCTACGACAATTTATAAGCATCACGCTATATTGGGCTATTTGACAAGATTTTGAAAACCATTCTAGATTATTCAGTAGTGACTGTGGAACCCATAAAAAAACTTTATTTTCAATTCTGTTAAGTATTGGCCCTAAAAATGAAAATTAAATATTGACAATTTAAATAACCCAAATACACAAACGTCAAGTTTTTTAAGGCAGGCGATGACATATTGACAAGCATGTTACGTCATCGTCGATTCGACCAATTCTGACTGTTTTGTGTCACGTGACTGGCGTTTAAAAATAGATAATTTTAATTATGGGTTTTTTAATAAATCATTGTTTATTTTTAAGTTATTTTACTCCATAACGCTATAAGAAGGCATAATTTACATAGATTACTATCAACAACACTTTATTTTTCATACTGTCAAATAGCCTGGCAAGTGTACTTTGAACCGTAAGTACTTAATTCAAATTATGATCGCGGGCGATGCTCATGATGAAGAGCATCTGAATTGTCTCGAAACGTCAGCAATACAAGAAAAAACGTGGTAATTAGCCGTATTTATAGTTAAAATTCAAATCTTCCTTGAGCAGTATTCTTTATTAGTCTGGCATGAGTGGAGCGGCATTACGAGCGTGATTTTTACTGTTCAATATTCAACATTTAACAACGTTCCAACACCGTAAGTCCCTCAAAAACTCAAAAGGTTAAGACTCTGGAAGGTTCTAGATGACCACCCCATTAAGGCTCTGCTGCCTCGGAGATCCGAGCGATATCGCCGCGTCGCGTGCCGAAGGTCAACTGCAGACTATTTGCAATTCAAAGAGGCATTGCGACAGAACGTCTTATCAGCGACGCCCTTGGGCCTTAATTGGTGTTTTGCGATTCAACGGTGATTGTGTAACTTGACCAAGTCAAAATCGAAAGCTCGTTTTTAAAACGACTTCAGTTGGTCAAAATGCCATAGATGGGAACTTCGATACTTGAAATAATAGAGAATCGCTAAGTGCGAAATAAGTTTAAAGAAATTGATATAATAACTATACATTTATGAAAAACTGATGTATGACATCCCACCATGTCAACTCTTTCTGAAATTGGATCGAATTCGTACTTTGGTCCTGGAGTCAGATAGACATAGTGACTTTGCTGTATACCTATAGATATTCCAGCAGTTCGACATACCGAATGATTTGGCAACGTAGTGGCATAAAACTGTCCACTCTGTCCAGGTTTCGACTGAACCGAAAGCTTTTTCGTAGTCCACAAACGAAGAGGCCGATTCTGAGTGTATGGATATCTTGCTGAACTTAGCTTCTTCAGGTCACGAAATCTATGAGCGAGATGATAGTTTCAGCTCAGTTATGATGGTCCTGAAGTGATATAGACATAGTGGCTTTGCTGTACCTACAGATATTTCCAGCAGCATGATTTGGCAACGTAGTGGCATAAAACTGTCCACGCTGTCCAGGTTTCTACTGAACCGAAAGCTTTTCGTAGGCCACAAACGAAGAGGCCGATTCTGAGCGTGTGGATATTTTGCGGAACCTAGCTTCTTCAGGTTCGAAGTCACGAAACCTATGAGCGAGATGATAGTTCAGCTCAGTTACCATCTATTTGATGATCGCCGCTAAAGTTTCCATGCTTTTGTCGATCGCTACGCCACGAGAAATGTGTAGGTATCTACATACGTATTTCAAACTGTGTCTCTCTCTAGCCAGCGAAAGGTAGTCGAGTGTTTTGTTGGGCTGAATGCGACGGAACCCTTTTGTTAATCGACAATGACTGACTCCGTAATTAATTGGATTTCATTCAGCGGTGGCATATTTATGGGTGAAGGTTAAAACTTTTTGAATGTTGGAATATTTATCTTTCTGGCGCGTTCTGCGTTGAGAAGTGCCTTTTTATATGATACATACAAGGATATGTATTTTTTTTATATAAAAATGCTTAAAAAAGTTTTTATGAAAAAGCTCATCGTACATCCTTGATTAATTATGATATTAAAAATGTCAGCAACAGAATTGGAGCAGTCGCGTAAACATTTGTGAAAACTCAAGAGCGCTTCGGGGTAATACATACATACATACATAAAATCACGCCTGTTTCCCAGAGGGGTAGGTAGAGATCACGGCTTTCCGCTACGATCCTGATATACTTCTTTAGCTTTATTTACTCTCATCACATTCCTCATGCATTCTCGTCGGTTTAGAGTACTCTTGACCTGGTCTTTTTTCAAAACGTCACCATATTGTCCAGGAAAATACGCCGAGGTCTTCCTCTTCCAACGCTCCCATTCACATTCGCCTTATATACCTTCGAGGTAATATGGGCCTTAAACAAGCTGTACCACAACAGTATCGACTTCCCTATATCGAATGACCAGAGCGCAATACCCGAGTGTTTGCGCGCCAACACAAACAAAGAGCGAACCAATATTGTTGTTCCGCTGTTATATCGCGAATTGAATAACTCAATTCCGCTGGCAATATCTGAATCCGATTTCACTGTTTATTTTGCTGGAAGGTTTTATTACGACGGTAGGTATTTATTATAACGGCTTAGCGTTTTACTCTTAGTTGATTGAATAACCCTGGTAGCTACTCAGTCTTAAAACAGACAGTTTTGACAACTGTTATTGAACAAGTATAGACTTTAAAATTAAATATTTTCTTCTTATCTTTCTTCCGCGTCACGTTGTTCGTCCGCGATGGACTCCTAAACTACTTAACCGATTTCAATCAAACTTTTGTCAGTTTGTTCCAACTTGAAAGATAGGATAGCTTACATCTCAATATTATTTTATTGTAAATTATTTGCTTATTATCTAACAGTCACAATTATCTGTTAGCTCCAAAAGATTCTAACAGATGGCGATATCTGTTGACACAGCAAGGCGTGGCCGGGTCTGCTAGTATGAAATAAAGAAAAGCTAATTTTACTATATCATTAAAGTGAGTTTCCACTGACGCGGAGCAGTGCGGAGTGAACCAATCACAGCGCTCGAAATTTTTGGGTCAAATATGAAAACTGTGATTGGTCTGGTCCGCACAGCTCCGCTTCAGTAGAAAACTAGAAACCCACCCTTAACACCAACTGGAACAATAAAATATAATTGAATATAGTTTGACAGCAAAGAAGGAAAAAACAAATAAATAAATACACAAGCTTTTCAGCCATATAACGTTGGAAACGGTCTGTTTTCTTTGTTCTGTAATAGATATTTCATTATCTTGGTAAAACGAGTAAAATTACTAAATATAAAGTCTAGATACCTAAAAATAAGCGGTCAGGCAATCGATCTAGATGCATTATTAGATATTTCTGCAGATTCAGACGGTTAAGAATAAAATGGTCTATTTGCACTGAACTTGCCCTATTTACGGATTTGAGAACTAAAACTAACATAAGAGATTTGAATAATTAAATCGAGTTCTTAGAATAATAACTGATTCCAGACTCTAACTATGAGTGAATAATATCCTATGAAATCATTCCTAATAATATTATAAATGTGAAAATTTGTGAGTTTGTATGTATGTTTGTTCCTCAATCAGGCCTAAACGACAAAACGGATAAAGTTGAAATTTACTGTAGATTTATATATAATACCCGAATAAATAATAGACTACTTTAACATATGAAAAACATCCCCAAAATGATAATTAAACGCAAAAGGGATGATTTTAGTATAGATGGCGCTAATGTGCAAAAAATCTGAAATACGTGTTGACATAAGTCGTCAAAGCGACGTGTGTTATTCTATATCTAAATTTAGACAGTACAACGTCTGTCGCGGGTTTGCTAGTAATATAAATGAGAAAGTGTGTTAGTTGGTAACGAAACGGATCGACATCGTGTTTTTGCATAGGGATAGTTCATGGGCCGGAGACATGGGCTACATTTTAACCAGGTACTACGCGTGCACAGCTGCGGGCAAGAGTTAGTATTACATTTATAAGGCACCTTTATTTGGGTAACATATAAACATCCAACCAAATCACAATAGCCAGATATATGTATATATAAACAACAATCAATTAAAAATTATCGAGGGCATTTACGTCAGTATAATGAATTACCCATTTATACCTACAGTTCGTGCCTAGTAGGTTTGAAACTAATTTATCATCGAGACAGACGTGTCAAGCTACTCGACAAAGGCTCGTACTCTAGGGTTGGTTCAATCGAAATCCAATCCAAGTTCTTATTTACAGAGTACTGGTAGGTAAACTATTAGATTCAGTAGTAAATTGATTTTTCTTTGCACCACTAACTTGGCTAGGTTTACTAAACAGTCCTAAACAGAGTATCGAGACACATTAGATTGTCGGCAGACTCTGTGATGATTTTTGTATGAAGTCGGGAGAAGCGACTCTGGCAGTTACTTCGTAAACATGCATATGTCATCATTAGTCGCGGTGAAACATCATTTATCGTCATCCAAATAATGACATAATTATGAACTTATATTACAGTATCATTGTCATTCGTTGGATCAACGTTGAAATGTCATTTATAATGGAGATATCGAATATATTCGGTATCGGATCAATATTTGCATGTTTATCGTAATTTCTATATAATTACTAAATAGGTACCTACACGTAATGATTACTACTCCAATTAAAATTATCTACTTACGATCTAGGCCACCTGCTTATTATCTCTCCTTCAGGGTTCCTTCCTTGAATACAGAAGACCTAAGCTTAACCCAGGGTTGTTTGATCTGCTAAGATAGTGTTTGTTTAAAATTCCAGGTGGTAACTGTGGGTTGAGCGGCTGCGGCATGCGCGTGGTCTTGGCGGCGCTGACGGCGCTGGCGGCGCGCGCGCTTGCCGGCCCGCACGAGCACCGTGCGCGGCACCGCGCGCCTGACCACCCCCCAGCGCAGCCCTACCGCGGCCACGGCGAGGCTGTTCGATACAACCCTGAATTAGACACAATACTTCCCCGACTAGAAGATCATGAAACCTCCTCCAACCGCGCAAACGACGCCGAAACCTCCTCCAAGCGATCCAAATTCGATGAGAGACTTTACGAGCAGCTGATGGCCGACGAGCCACAACCGCACATTCAGACACCTAAGCAACATTACGGTCCGGATGAAGACGATCCCCTCATCATCCGAACTAGAAAAGGACGACTCAGAGGAATAACCCTCACCGCCGCAACTGGAAAGAAAGTCGACGCCTGGTTCGGCATACCTTACGCACAGAAACCACTAGGAGATCTCAGATTCAGGCACCCGAGACCAGTTGAAAACTGGGGCGATGAGATATTAAACACGACGACACTGCCACATTCATGCGTCCAGATTATAGATACGGTGTTTGGAGACTTTCCTGGTGCGATGATGTGGAATCCTAACACTGACATGCAGGAAGACTGCCTCTACATAAACATAGTGACACCGCGACCCCGTCCTAAAAATGCTGCTGTCATGCTTTGGGTATTCGGAGGTGGGTTTTACTCGGGAACTGCTACCTTAGATGTCTACGACCCGAAGATCCTGGTATCAGAAGAGAAGATAATTTACGTGTCTATGCAGTACAGAGTGGCTTCACTGGGTTTTCTTTATTTCGATACTCCTGATGTTCCTGGAAATGCAGGAATGTTTGATCAGCTCATGGCATTGCAATGGGTGAAAGACAATATTGGCTATTTCGGAGGAAACCCACATAATGTTACTCTGTTCGGAGAATCAGCTGGTGCCGCATCTGTTTCTTTACATTTGTTGTCTCCACTGTCAAGGAATTTATTCTCGCAAGCTATTATGCAGTCCGGATCTGCCACTGTGCCTTGGGCTATAATATCAAGAGAAGAAAGTGTCTTGCGTGGTATTCGTTTAGCCGAAGCTGTTCAATGTCCACATTCTAGAACAGACATGGGTCCTATGATCGAATGCTTGCGCCAGAAGAGCGCAGGTGAATTGGTCAATAATGAGTGGGGAACCCTGGGAATATGCGAGTTTCCTTTCGTCCCTATTATTGATGGTGCGTTTTTAGATGAGATGCCATCTCGAGCGCTTGTGCATCAAAACTTCAAAAAGACGAATATTCTTATGGGATCTAATACCGAAGAAGGGTATTATTTTATTCTCTACTATCTAACAGAATTATTTCCCAAAGAAGAAAACGTAGGCATAACAAGAGAACAGTATCACCAAGCAGTGAGAGAACTAAACCCTTATGTAAATGACGTAGGAAAGCAGGCAATTGTTTTTGAATACACAGACTGGTTGAGTCCTGACGATCCTGTAAAAAATAGAAATGCACTTGACAAAATGGTTGGAGACTACCATTTCACTTGCGGCGTGAATGAATTTGCTTTACGATATGCTGAGACTGGCAATAAGGTATATACTTATTACTACAAACATCGGAGTAAGAACCATCCTTGGCCGTCGTGGACAGGAGTAATGCATGCTGATGAAATCAACTATATCTTCGGAGAGCCTTTGAACCCTGGAAAGAATTATTCCCCTGAAGAAGTGGAGTTTAGCAAACGCATCATGCGGTATTGGTCAAACTTTGCTAGAAGTGGGTTAGTATAAAATTTAACAATTTTATAAAATTTATGGACTACACCAAGGACCAATTCTTGGTTTACTTTTGTTTAAAATATTTAAGAGTAAATAATATTATTTTTTTGCTTTCAGGAACCCTTCGCAGAATCCAGGTGGTGAGCCACCAGATGTCTACTGGCCTGCACACACGGCAATGCACAGAGAGTACCTGACCCTCGACGTGAACTCTAGCTCCGTCGGGTATGGGGTTAGAGTCAAGGAGTGCGCCTTCTGGCAGAAATATCTGCCGCAGCTGATGGCAGCAACAAGTAAGTTTGGTAGCTACTGTATTTATTTGTTTGTGAGAGAAAATTTCAAGGTTCTTCTCAAAATCAAAATTTTAATATTCACATATTCAGATTGAATTCCGCCCAATCCAATATTATTGTTGATCCAAATTGTTATATAATCGAAATAGTTTGGTTAGATAGTAAAAACACTCTACTGTACTGTTAATGTTACTGTATTGTTGTACTGTTGTCTTCAATTTACTTCTTTTGTTTTCAGGTAAGCCGGAGCCACCAAGGAACTGCACCAGCTCAGCAAATTCTTTATGGTCCGTTAATGATTTTATCAACCTCACAGTTTTAGTGGTCACAGGTTTTGTCCACTCTTCACTGTTCAAGTACATCACATGAACCATTGCTTCACTTATTGAAATGTCAAATCAATACAACTTTTATAATTATTTACATGTTTACTTTCATAAAACACGTTTGACATTATTAGTTCTATAAGTCTATGTGTTGCCGTCAAATCTATGGATTTTATTTTTATATGTATAGTATTAACTGTATATTAAGTTTTAAGTAAACTCAAGATATATTATGCTAAGTCCATTATACATTCTAGTGAATATCTAAGTTCATTAAAATATAAGACTTCTATGATCTATTTAAATTAACGTTATATTACAAGGAGTGATGCCTCCAACAACATATCACTTGTTAATAACAAATTATAGAATAGTAGACGTAATGTCTTCATAGATTTTAAGTCACTACATATCTTTCGTGAGTAGGTACTTCTGCCAGATAAAAGAAACAATGATTATGAAATTGTAAACTTTGTCTTCGTTAATATTAAGGATGTACTTAAGGCGCTCCCAGTCGACGATTGTTTTTGTTCGAAACGAAAAAATAAATACTTGTGAACAAGCCACATCTCCTATTTTATAATGTATAGTATATGTGAATAAAGATGTACCCATCTTTAATCACTTCGATAAATAATCCTACCGACCGCTGCAATGACGACAAACACACGTCGGCGCGTGGTCTGCCTTAGCTTTTCGAATAAATTAATGATATAAATTATGTATAATTACTTATCAAAAATCTATTCTAATAAAAATCTAGATCTACATATTACCTATCTTTAACAATAAATCACAAGTTGATTTTAATAGTAGGTATATAAAATATTTCGATCATAAATTCTAAAACGTATAATTTTGAAATAATATCTTTATCGTGAAAAGTTTCTGCTAGTATGTTTTCAGCTTAATAGAAATCTAGGTAGGAACCTGAAGTAATATACTTATAAAAATAGGAGATGTGGCTTGTTCAGAAGTATTTCTTTTTTCGTTTCGAAAAAGAGCAATCAGCGACTGGGAGCCCCTTAAACAAGCATAAATAAGCTTTTCAATGATGTTTAGGAAGACGTAGACGATGACAATTATGATAAAATGTTAGCTTTAACGCGCCTCTAATGCAATACATATCACGCAAAGCTAGAGATGTTTAAGTTCATTCTAGATAATAAGTATTACTAAGCTAGATCATTTCACAACTCTGTAGCGGACCAATATTAGAAAGTTGTACGTGTATTATGGTTCGATGTTTCAGAGATGCTCATAGTCATAATGATGGTAGCTAAGTCGACGTTGGAAAATATGAAGAATATTTAACATACATGATAAAGGATGAAGGATTTAGAAAAGAAAACAACTTGCTACTAAGTAAGAATAGAGAGTGAAAAAGAATGACAAGAATCACTCACCTCTGTCAATAAGAGAATGTATGAAATCGAAAAATCGACTTGGGATATTATGTGTGAAAAAATATGTGAGAGCATACAAATTAGCATAACGTTTATTAGGGTTGACATACATCTAGATTAGGGAACGTAGTGCCAGCGGTCAGCTTTCGAATATTGGTGTTAAAAGATCTTTACAACTCCTTCAAACTGTAATAAATTTTATACAAGATACCCCAAAGCTTTTAAAACATTTAAAAAAGGAACACACAAGAAACTTCTGGAACTACGGTCATTAAAAAGAAGGTTTCTTTTAAAGTGTTGAACCTCCTTTTGAGAGGATCCTTGGCACATTGGGGTGTCTTGTGTACTAGTACTACGACAACAGAATCATGTAAATAATATAATGAGTGTTAGTTTAAGTAGGAGCCCGTTGTTTCAAGGGTGGATCGTACGGGTGCCTGTAATGGTAATTATTATATGAAAAATATAACCTGTTGTGGAAGACGATACCTTATGAGATAATAGTAAAGCTAAATGTAATTAGAATTTCTTGCTTTCGTTTTTTTACTATTTAGAAGTATTTCTGGCAGACGTTAGTCTGTGCCATCAGTATGCTGATGTACTCGTAAGGAAACTTGTTTCACAGTTTTTTGAAAATAATCTATTATATAATTCAATGTAAAGATTATCAAAATCATTGAAGGTTATTGTAGCATTGCATTCATAATCGAATCCAGTACTTTTATTATATTATACTATACAATAATACGTCGTCTATACAAATGACATGGCATTATCATTTTATGAAACTGTGAAATAAGTATTGTGTAGCAGATCACGATCTCTAGTTCAAAATTCGATGTTTCAAGAACTACGCTTATTTTAATCTGCGTATAAACCTATATAGTGCCTCTTGTTCACTTTTATATATATTGATACACTATGACATAGGTGACTAAGTAGATGTAGTGACGCGTTATTTCAGATGCACTGGTTTCTTTTGTTTAATCTAAAGGCCAACTATAGTCGCGTAGTGCCAAAGAGAAGCAAAGTATGAAGGATATAAGTTCGTTTATATCTTTTAGTATAGCAATTTTGTAAATTTCATTATATTTATCCAGATTATACTCGTAGCTTAACGCAACCTCTTTTTGTTTTAAAGATTATCAATCAATAATATCAAAAAAAATTTAGCTTAAATTCTTGAATTTCTCTATATTGTTATAGTTCGTTTTGTTTGGAAGATTCCTGTTATGATATTATTTAGATCTATCTAGTTATACCAAAGATTTGTTTGTTTATAACGAGTTTTATGAATGTTTTGAATTGCACTTTTGTTAATAAAAAGTATGTTCTCAAACAAGAGAGTAGTGATGGAGAAATCAAAAATTGGTATTAGTTTTATTAGTTGGTATAGGATGAGGTTTTCTAGGAAGCGAAGCCGGCACTAATAGTAGCTGTAATATAGCGGTGAATAAAATGCGAATTTGCATCTTATGTCGACGTCATTACCGGACCTCACTGCCATATTACAGTTGACATAATCATAGACGCCATTTTGTAGGACATTCTCGATTTAGTTAGCTACCAATTTCTGTATAAATAGTTTTAATGTTTTCCTTGATATTTTGAAACCATTGATTTTGTAATTCAACTTGTTAATATTAGCTTCAAATCTGCTTGGCTATAAAATTATACAGATATAAGGAATGGCCTAAATATAAGCGTTTCGAAACACAACTTCAAGGCCTACGCAAGCACAGCATGTTGTTTTCATGAATGGCCCGCTCTACCATTGAATAAAAGCTATCTACCGGTTAAAACATCAAAATGAGAGAAAAATAAACGAGCAAAAACTTATACTATCAATGCATTGATTCAAAAAATCGCCAATGACAATGTAAGCCTAGATGACTGTTCTACAAAAATCCAGTAGATACAAACACCTAACATTATCTTGCAAAGTATATAATAATATGGAGGTATTGTTAATCAATTATGGCAGTTTATTAATTGAAATTGGTGGACATTTTAGAAGATTCAAAATTAAAAAGCACATTCCACTACCGACTTTTAAAGGGCATTGTAACCTGCAAGATAGTGTTTTGTTTTAAGCGTTGGTTGATACTTTATGGCCATACGCTTGTTCTGCTTCCAAGTGGTATTAAAAATAACTAAATCTAATGGCAAATTAAAGGGAAATATCGGGAAGTTGACATCCCCGAAATATATCGTAGATAGCTTTTATATAATGTGTTAGAACTGGCCATAACTCTTAAATTATAATAGCGAAAGATGTTTCATGTAAGTTATTTGTAATTAGTGCTATAATTGCATTATTGAATATTTGCAAAGTTTGTGTTTCATTATGAAAATAAACGCTTGTATATAAATTCATTGGTTTTTATTACTATCACATCTAGCTTTTTGAAAGCTAAGTTTTCTAACTCGAAATACGTTTTAAAGTGTTTCTTGTGATATTATTTAAATAAATAACTTTTGACTTTGACTGAGGTGATTGTATTGATTAGCTGTACCCATCGACCAGACAGCCTAGACTCCTTATGCAAGGCGAACACTGTCAGACAACACATATGGGCTGCTGATCCTGTGCAAACCACCGAACGCGGTTCACGACGCGCTCCGCGGCGGGCGTGATATTGAACTGGCCAATCAGAATGCATATTTTACCGCTCCCCCTGATAAAATCACAAGGATCAGTTTGAAACGTCTTAGGAACTAGGTGAAGCTACGCCGATTCCACGCGACCAAGCCTAGAAGAATCAGGCAACAAACACGGCTTGGGTCTACCTTTTTTTTAATGATCTTTTCCTTAATGCTATGTAGAGCTCCCGTGTGGTGCTCCCTGCGTTAGGATCTTACAAAGATTTTGTCGAAAACGTCAGAGTTACTTGTTTACAGATAACCAGATATTACATTCTAGATAGGTAAGTACTTAGTACCTACCAATGTAAGTTAGATAATATATTATAATAATAATGCTTCTGATTGAATTTTGTAATCAGAACTTGAAACGTCATGATAACAAATAGTCTTATATTGATATATCATTGCTTGATACTGAAAACTAAAGGCACAAGACACACTTGACCTTAGTGAAAATAAGTTTTCTGTTAAAAAGCTTTTATAAAATCGTTCAAAGCATCGAGCACCAGCGCACTATCACCTGTCACATCATATAACATTGCCATCGTAACTTGACAAGTATGCAAAGATTTACTCAATCGAAGTATTTACTAAGGAGTTCCGTGAGGTTCTGTTGAACAGCTCCTGACTTCATCATCAGATCAGCTCGTTGTAACCATATTATTGTATTGTCACCAGAACTGAAGGTGTATCCAAAACTTCTGCTCATGCGAATACCTACAGATGGTCGAAAATTGGTTTGCAAATTTTGAAAGTTACAAAGAAATATTCGTTTTAAAAACGAATAACGAACGAACAAATTAAAAACTTTCTTTGTAACTTTCAAAATTTGCAAGTGCAAGTTTCATTTTTAAGCTTGTAAAAACCATTCCTTATTTTTGAACGATTGTCACTGTCATTATGTATTGAATCGAAACGTCGAAAAATAGTTTAAAATTCTTTATTTTGAAATATTTTAAGAATGCTACAGGCCTTTCAGCTCTGTTTAATAGGTCTGCCTCCGCTGTAGGTTGAGGGTTCGAGTTTTGTATTGAACTGTTACACCATGCTTCTCTACTATGTTTAAAAAAAACCACAACAAAAATAACAATAAGCGTGGCATTAATGACCTCTATCTTTTATTTAAGTTGGTTAACATAATTAGAATGATTGATTATCCTTAAATGTTTATCGGTTTGGCAAATAATATAAAAAGATTTTTTATGATAATAATATAACATTACGCGTTTGCGCGTGGAGGTTTCAAATAAGGTAAGAGCAGTCTGGATTTTTAAAATTATTTTTGAAGCTCTGAGAAGATATCTACCTTACTTGGGATTAAAATCGTGATTTTTATGCTATATATATATATAATTTGTGTGAAGAAGTTGAATATTAAAACCGGACAAGTGCGAGTCGAATCGCGCACGAAGGGTTTCGTACCATTATCTATAAAAAACGTCAAAAAAAAAAACGCGTTGGTTGTATGGGAGCCCCACTTAAATATTTATTTTATTATGTTTTTAGTTTTTGGTGTTATAGCGGCAACTAAAATACATAATCTGCGAAAGTTTCAATTGTCTAGCTATCACGGTTCATGAGGTTCAGCACTGCGACAAATAGACGGACAGACGGACAGCGAAGTCTTAGTAATAAGGTCCCGTTTTTACCCTTTGGATACGGAACCCTAAAAATCGGCAATTGTCAGAACTACCTTGACATAGTAAGAATTCTAATCCAATCCTAGTTTTGTTAATTAAATCGGTATTTGTTTCAGTACCTAACCGAAAATAAAATGAAAACCATTGCTTTCGCTCTTCTTATCGTGGGAATCAGCGCATTTCCACAACAAGCACAGAATGGTATGTGTATATACTTTGTATTTGATTTTATTGTATTCTAGCACTGAATTTCTTTATAATGAAAGCGAGAACAAATTATTTTTTAGTAAAAATAAAAACATTTACAATTTGGCATTATATTATATCAGTCATACTAATATGTTAACTTTTGACCAGGTTTTTTCTGCAACTAACTGATTGTAATTTTTATGGATCGAAATTTTAAGCACCTCTGGCTCTAAACCACTGGGCAAGATCCAAGTGACCCCGAGTTACACGATACATAACGTGAAAGAAAAAATTCACGACGTAGATTCACGACAATAATCCTTTAATGTAGCATACTAACACTAAGATTAATTAAAATATAGTTATATTACCCTCATATAATTCTAAAAGACTAAATTTAAATAAAGCTGTCTTAATAAGTATTGTTTCAGTTGAAAAAACCTTTCCAACGACAATATTATCATGTCATTGCTATTGGTACCAATCTCCCATTCTTCTTGTATTTTATATCTGGAGATGTGAGATGATAGCTACCGTAGATACTTCAAATTCAATTCAAATTCAAATATCATTTATTTCAATTAAATCACAGGGATCACTTTGAAATGTCTTAGGAGCTAGGTGAAGCTACGCCTGTTCCTCGCGATCAAGCCTAAAAGAATACTTGGTCATATCGTGATCATATTTATTTTTTAATAAACCCTCCACAGATATTGCTTTGCATGAACAACGCCTCGTCACTGACGCTATCGCTAGCGTCATTGAGGATGTCAGCCAAAACATTAAGAATCTAGGATTGGACCCTTTCTACATTCAGAGCGAAGTGGGAGCATATGCTCTTCCAGTGCCTGTGTGAGTTATACTTCGTTCTATTCGTTCTGCCACTTGTCTTGTTCTACCTTGGCTTATGCCGCATTTGCATGTAGAATTCGTGTTGGGCGACTGTCGCGGAATACATAGATAGCGTTTGTTCCGCGACCTGCTTGCGATGTCGAGCGATGTTGCAATGGAGGCCTTATTGCCTGACTTCCGATACTCACCCATATACTACCCATTAGTGTTGGATGGAAGTTCAATTGGCTTGGATGACGTAACTTTTTCTTACGTAAAAAGGTTGCAAGATCAACAAATTGTAAAAATCAGTTTTTAATCGGCAATCTACCACAGCTGTGTTTTAAGCCGAGTTATCTAACTTCGATTGCCGATACGTGATATCAATCTAAAAAATAGAATGATTATTATTTTTAATTTTGTTGAATATCAGAGTTTTATCAAAAAGCCCACTGGCCAGTGATTAGCTTGAGATTGATTATATAGTAATTAATAGTAAAATTGTGGAACCTATTAAATTTTGTCTTGACCATGAACTTATCTTGGGCACTTGTTTTTATATCGTTTGTTATTTGTTGGTATATCTATAGGCCTATAGTGTGCCGTATTGAGTAAAGACTAGCTAAGTCAGGTCAGGTCCAGATCGCCACTTTGATGTAATTTATAATTTTTGCTTCAGCCTCTTCAGCGTCGATGGTGTGATCGAGGAGTTCCTTTTCCAAGGTCTTAGTGAAATCGTCATTAACAACCTAAGCTACAGCATCCTTACCAGCCGTCTTCGCCTGGACATCTCCCTCCCTCTCATCGAACTTACTTCAGGTAAGTTTTAAAACTTGTCTACATAAACAAAGTGCCTGGGTTCGAATCCCGGCGTGCATCAATGGATTTTTCTGTTCGAAAATTTATATGCGCATCAAAAACACGTGCTTACAACGGTGAAGGAAAACATCGTGAGGAAACCAGTTAGTGTTCTTATGAGCGGCGATGGGCTTGCAACCTGTCACGTATGGAGTGCTAACTACTGCAAAATGTGGGCATGTGTCAAATATAATGTTTGGACGTGCCTCTGGCTACTCCCCGGACATCTTCAAAGGATCTAAGCGCCTTAAGATCTGAGAGGATGTCTACCGTACTTGGGGATTACAGTCGCGATCCTATTTATTTATTTTATTTTATTTTTAAAACTCCCGATTTTTCTACGTACATTCAGTTTGGCCTAAAGGTGTGACACTGGCCGCGCGTGGTTGCCACTCTCGATTGCCGCGCAATGTCTGGTCACACCTTTAGTTACTCCTGTCATATCAACCAACGAAAAAAGAAAGAGTTCCTCATCACTACATAGTATAAAGCAAAGTCGCTTTCCGCTTCCCGCGTCTGTATGTATGTATGTTTGCTTATATCTTTAAAACTACACAACGGATTTTGATGCGGTTTTTTTTAATAGATAGAGTGATTCAGGAGGAAGGTTTATATGTATAATAACATGCTACCCGTGCGAAGCCGGGGCGGGTCGCTAGTTTGTGTATATTTTTATGTGTAAATATATTGAACAGTACGTACAAAGCTAGTATAATGAACACTTTCATTCTATAGATAAAACTGATGTTCTCGTGATCCTATTCGGTGAACCATACAGCGCTTCAGCTTCTGGCAGGTTAGTATTTTATCCACATGAATCATACTCTTTTATTCGAATGCGGTTAAGTAGTAGCTTAAGGGGCTCCCAGTCGACGATTGCTCTTTTTCGAAACGAAAAAAGAAATACTTCTGAACAAGCCACATCTCCTATTTTTATAAGTTTACTTCAGGTTCCTACCTAGATTTCTATTAAGCTGAAAACATAATAGCAGAAACTTTTCACGATAAAGATATTATTTCAAAATGATACGTTTTAGAATTTATGATCGAAATATTTTGATACCTACTATTAAGATCAACTTGTGATTTATTGTTAAAGATAGGTAATATGTAGATCTAGATTTCTATTAGAATAGATTTTTGATAAGTAATTATACATAACTTATATCATTAATTTATTCGAAAAGCTAAGGCGGACTACGCGCCGACGTGTGTTTGTCGTCATTGCAGCGGTCGGTAGGATTATTTATCGAAGTGATTAAAGATGGGTACATCTTTATTCACATATACTATACATTATAAAATAGGAGATGTGGCTTGTTCAGAAGTATTTCTTTTTTCGTTTCGAACAAAAACAATCGTCGACTGGGAGCGCCTTAAGAAGTAGCTACTTGTAGGTAGCTATTTTCATAATAATGGCGGCACATTGCTGCCCCCACCGAATAATATCATAATCGACTGTTACTATAAAAGTGCTTATATTCAAAATAATTATTCTAGAGGTCCGATAGAAGGCCCGACACCTTGTGAATTTTTTTCAGCCAATTCGTTCAAGTTTACCCGTTCAACCCACAATTTTTCATCCCAATATTATTTTTCCCCGTTCAACCCAAAACATATGCTCCGTTCTACCCAATCCAAAAATTGAAGTCACAGTGTATTCGAAACAGTACAGACCGTTATATTTATAAAAAATCGAACTTGATGAAATTATACGTCATGTGCCTGAGAAACGTCGGGTTTTAGTTATCTATTAGCCCATTCACACATTCAAGTCTCGCGTCTTCTCGCGAGAACACGTAATGTATGTGAACAAGAAGGAGTCAGTACCCAGGTACCCACACTCACGCTTCTCAGGTGTTCTCTGAGATTCTCGCTGTGAGTGTGGATACCTTTATAAAAAATTTACATGAATAGGTCATGTATAATTCGGGAATCCCCACAGAACAATTTTAGTTTTTTTAAATCGAGAACTACCTAAACTTTGCGATAATCTCTCGAGTCTTGTTATTTGATAAGAAATGATAAGGAATTTAAATGGATTAAGATAATTAGAAGAAATGTTCAAGTTGAAATCCAAGCCGATTAGCGAAGTCGCGTGATGGATGTTGTAAGATTACTTTAATTCGATATTATCATAATTCATATAGCCTCTACGCTTTATAGTTACACTACAGTGATAAAAAACCAGCCAAGTGCGAGTCGGACTCGCACACGACGGGTTCCGTACATTTTCTATAAAAGACAAAAAAACACGTTTTTTTTATCCCAAATATTTATTTTATTCTGTTTTTAACATATTTGCTGTTATAGCGGCAACAGAATCAGAATCAGGATCAGGGTTCTAGCTATCACGGTTCATGAGATACAGCCTGGTGACAGATAGACTTGAGATTGGTTCTTTCGTGACTGTGATCACCTTTTTTGAGGGCTGGATCCGCGCCTGGTCGCGCTGACATAAAAGATAGAGATAGAGAGAATAAACTATTTTCACAATGTGGTTATTTCTAAAGGTTTTGTTTTTGTCCTTCTAGATTAGCGATCAAGGAGGTAAACATTAACGCTGACATTCGCGTCAGCGTTGGCATCATTTCCGGAATCTCTATCCGCAGTATCGAAATACTCTTCAAACTCGGAGGCATTAATGTAAGTTGTAAAAACTATCTACATTTCTACAGCTTGCGGGTTGGTCATAATACTGTTTATAGTTGTAAATGCAAGTGCATATTGTTTTAGTAAATAAATAAATAGGTTTACGACTGTAATCCCCAAGTACGGTAGACTACCTGATCTCCAGAAGATTAGATCCTTTGAAGATGTCTAGTCAGAGGTACGTCCAAACATTATATTTGGCACATACCTACATCCTATCGCCGCTTATAAGAATACTAACTGGTTTCCTCACGATGTGTTCCTTCACCGCTTTGAGCACGTGTTTTGAAATTTTTCGAACAAAAAAATCCATATAAGCTCGAACCTTTAGATTGAAAGTTGAGGTACCTCCCACTCGGCCAACACGGCTACTAATATTGTTTTAGTGTGCGTTAGCTTTGGAGAGCTCGGTATCATCCGAGCCGCCTTCACGCACAAAATGGCGAGTACTGCAAGTACTGCTCACTCGCTTTCATGAGATAGACTGTATCACTTTGGATCAGATTAAGTAATTAAAATATTTTGTGTTTGCAGTCCCAACTCAACCTCTCCGTTGCCGGCTACGACCTATCTGCACGCACCAATACCTTCTTAGGAACAACTATCCCGGAAACTCTGACTACATTTGAAGTAAGTTGTTAGGTGGGCTAAGGTTAAAAAAAAGATTTTATTCTATCACTTTGTCGGCTATCTAGATAGTCTCTGAGCTAAGCTGTGGACAGACGGACGGACGGACTGACATGGCGAAACTATAAGGGTTTCTTGTAGACTACGAAACCCTAGAAAGGGTTCAATAATCCCCGTGACAAGAACATACATTTTCATGTTTACTTGCTCTGGGTGTTGTGGTGCCATGATACATTCTGATCACTTCTTATGACATTTCGATAGTTTGTTTCAATTCTATTCATTTATGTACGTTTCTACTAGCGTATCCGATAATGTAATGTTACTATGACATAATTAAAATATTGTACCTCTTTTCAGAGCGAAATCAACGAACTTCTCGAGATCGTTCTCATTGACATCATCAACGCGAACCTATAAACTGATATTGCTAACGCAATAATCACAGGGTTGTGGATCTGTCACTTTTTAATAAGCTGATGAGATTTTACAGCTCTTAAATAATAATATTGCATCTCCGAAATAAATAATAATATTGAATTGTTAACTTTGTTTTATTTTTTTAGCATGGTGCTAGATTTCAATGTCTTCAAAGGGTCCTTGAAAGTAAAACGTAGAGAAATTACAGTTATTTATTTATTTTCATTGTCAGTTTGTTCCCTAACAATCAACCGTCCTAAAAATACTGACAAGAGTTCAGATAGCTATAAATTCAATATCGATTAGATTAGATTAAGTTTTTATCGGGAGAAAATACCTGTTTATGTACACTGTATGTTGTATGTACAAGCGGTAGTAGCAAGACATGATACGATGATTTAAGGCCCGGCTCACACCCACACACGTATTTCAATGATTTTCAGGTACCGATTTAAAAACCAGGAATCACAATTGTGAGGATATAATGATACAAAATTACTGATAATATATTCATCTTTAATAGTAGATAATAAAAACTGGCCAGTTCTATACAACATTTTCAAAAAAATACGTTTTTACCGTCGCAAGAACCGCTGAAAATGTCGAAAAATGGGGTCTGGTTAGGTACCAATATCTTTAGACCCACAGCATATTTTTATTTGAAAATAATACGAAATTGTAGATTTTATATTTCTCTATACCGCGTGGCATTATCTTGTTTTCAAATAATTTACTTTTTCATTTATGAACAATATAAAATGCAATAAAACTTATCCATACATTTTTTCCATACAAAACTCACATTCACCTCAAGTCGGCACGTCAGTCAGCGCTCAGACGCGCTCGGGGAAGCACGTCCACGTCACATTTTTCTTCGAATTTAGGGGAAGTCTGACATAACCGGATACTGGGGTAAAATAGTGGACATGCAAAACTAATGATAACATTTGTATAATATATTGCCTTGACGAATTTGGTGCAAGCCACACAGATGAAGGTTAGGTACAATGCATGAGTTGTAAGGGCTGGGCTCATGTACACTGTACAGACTATGAAAGAGTTGGATGTTTTTTTTGTAGAAGATGCGTTACATCGAGTTACGTTTCGAAACAGTATGATAATAGTTTACGGTTTTACCTTTTTGCATACGTCGCGTTGGAGCAAAATCGAAATAAGCAGATGTTTCGTATTTGATTGTTATTTTAATAAAAATATTAAATTTCAGAAAAATGTGAACCTGTTTGTGTCCCTAATTAGTCCTACTAAATAAATATAAATAATGATTTGATACATTTCTGTTTTGAAATGAAAGTTCTAAAAAGGTACCATGACCCTTAGTACGGTTTTAACCCGGCCTCCCCTATATTACCAAGCGTGTTTTTTTATACATGGATGGAAAAAATTGATACTTTATCTGAACAAAATGCGAAAAATTACCTGAATTTTCGATTACGAATATAATTTATATTTATTATCTATCTACATTTAATATTATAAATCTGATTTGTTTGTGCGGATGTTAGGTATGTTTGGATGTTTGTACCTCAATCAGACTTAAACGACTAAACGGATGAAATTGAAATTTG
This sequence comes from Hydriomena furcata, assembly GCA_912999785.1. NCBI lineage: Eukaryota > Metazoa > Arthropoda > Insecta > Lepidoptera > Geometridae > Hydriomena > Hydriomena furcata. The sequence goes on from OU538826.1 coordinate 3,827,279, forward strand.
CTGTCGATGTAAATATACCCCTAGCTTATAAATATGCTATTTTTAATTTAAAAACATCCCCAAAACTATAAAAAGACTCCGAGTGCTGGTGTGCAACAAATCTAGCATTAATCAATTTTGACGACTGATGAATGACTGACGAATGATACGATACGCATTGAACCAAAAATGTTGAACCTTCTAAAAAGGTCGGTATTTGTTATTATCAAGGCAAGGTTTATCTGGGGGCACGGTAGTGCCCCCGCCAAGTTAAGCAAAAAAGCGGCACAGTCGTACCATCCTTTTCTCGAAACAGTTCAGGTCATTTTTTGGACAGACAGACAGACATTGAAATCTCACAACTTTTTACGATAGAAGAACTGAGTTGCGTTGCGAGAATTGGCTTTTTATTTTAATTTTTACAAGTTGTTTTTGATGGCATATACTTAAGTTGTACATGATGCAAATAATTAAATATTAAAAAAATAATAAAGTGTCCTGAAAAATTGTTTAATTCGAAATACTGAAAGTGCTCTTTAGTGTTTCGTAGTTTACAAAAAACCCTTATAGTTTTGCCATTTCCGTCCATTCGTCCGCAGCTTAGCTCAGATACTCTTAATACTAGAAAGCTGTAATTTGGCATAAGCTGTAATTTGGCATGAATATACTAGTCACGCCGACAATGTGGTAGAAATAAATATATATTTTCAGATGTTTTTTTTTTCTCGCATACTCTCTCCATGTCTTTGGATAGGTCTTAAAAAGTATTGCGGGTTTGTGATGTCATTTAGTATAAATACAATGGAAAATATGAATTTGTAAAAAGAGCAGCTGGTCATCTCTTTTTCTGGAAAGAAAATATTATGGAAGATTATTTAGTAAAGTTTTACAATAACTGTTTAATTCCAGAACTTGTTGACCCTCGCTACGCGCTGTCTATGGATCTTCGAGATCATAGCTCGCACACAATATTCAAAAGCATACCTACATATTTTATCAGTATTTCACTTTCAAAACTTTCTGTGAGTGGTACTCGAAACGTTGACGGTGCCGTCATCGATTTTAGATGACAATAAGTTTTTTTATTAAAAATATATTTTTTAAATCAAGCTTTTGTAAATTCTTGTGCTCTAGTTCTCGTCAAGATAAAAATAACGAGCCCAAACGCGACGTGGTTATGTTGTGTAGTTGAGGAGTTCCGATGGCTACATCCGACCTCCATCATCAGACCAGGTATATAGATATGCAAAGTTTTGCCTCAATTCGACTATTTAGTGAAGAGTTCCGTTGAACAGCTCCTGACTCCATCATCAGATCAGCTCGCTGTCACCATATTATGTATGCAAAATTTCAGCTCAATCGATTGGGGATAACTGCTTAAAATTAAGTTGCAAGATTACACCTTATCAAACATAGATACATAAATATGTACATAAACTGCAAGTTAAATAAGAGCTTATAAAAAAACGATACTTACCGTTTTGTCATAATGTATTTTATTAGTAGGTATAGGTACCTAACAAATATTTTTTGCACAGTCAAATATTAGTAACTGTGTAGTAGCACTTTACGATTTGTAACCTGTCTTATAATATATATTAATTTTTTCTATATTTATTTTCTTTTTGTCAAGTGCAACCTATAAAATTATTAAGTACATACCTACCTATACAAATATGACATACCTTATGCACCAAATATTTTCAAGTATCAAGACTAGTTATTTAGTCTTGGTAAATGAAGTGTGAAGTAGCTTCAATGTGTGCGTTTGCACTATTCGTAGTGTGCGGCCACAGAATACGGAAAAGTACAAAAAATGCGAGCTGTCATATTTGAAACAGCCGCCTTAAGTATAATTTTTTGCAAATGATTTAATTAAGTACTTCGTGACGTTTTTTTATGCATAAGAGAGAGGCTTGCTAACAAATACATTGCCCTTCTCATGCAACATGGAATAAATGCAACGGGAAGACAGAGACGGCACTAGTTTATTACTGCGAATGTTGATAATGTTATTTGAAAAGGCGAATAGGTCTCGTGAAAGTACTAAATACTTACACGATGGCGGAATTTCCCCAATTTGAAAGACAAGGTTGCCAGAAAGAAACAGTATTAAAAGAAAAAAAAAGTGTTGCCAGTAAAAAAATAATTTCCGCCAAGTATGTACCGTTACACGTTTTAAATTATACATAATTGCGAAATTCCTCCGTATTTTGAGTCTGGGTTGCCAGTAAAAATCTTTATTGTATCATAATACTGCCATGTAACCTTGAATTTCATCAATGGATTTTTTATTCGAAACTGCGAGAATCAGTAAAAAACTAGGTGGATTAGATTGTCACCATTAATAGTACCTGGATAACCGAGCTTTGCTCGGTATTTCATTGCTTGAAAGCACGGATAAAACGACGTTTCTAAAAATGAAACCTAGCTAGATCGATTTATCGCCCACGAAACCCCCTACGTACTACATTTTATGAAAATCGTACTTACAGATTAGATAGATACGATGACATTTAAGATTAGAAGATGTAGTGTTGTGCATAAGTGTGTGTAGAGTTTAAGGTAGTACCTAATAAAAAAAAACATAATATCCTATCGAAATATTAACATGAAAAAATCTATAATTACGAGTATTAAGTTTTGTTCATTTTAATCTTTTTATGTGAAAAAGATAATAGAAGGTATCCATAAAAGAAAACGGCGTTGGGCTTGCGAACTATCTCTAATAGAAAAATGTGGTCAAGTACCAAAATGTAATATTTGGACGTGCCTCTGACTACCTCTTTTGGAAATCTAAGCGCCACACAGAGATCTGTGAATATGACTACAGTAGGTACTTATGGATTACAGTTGCGATCCCAATTATTTTTCCGAATTTTATTTTGAAAACAGATTATTTTTAATTATTATTATTCGTTAATTTGTGAAAAAAACACTATTAGAGTTAAATTGCGGACGACATCGCAACAGTGCAACCATAGTCTGCGATTGCCACCGGCTGCACTCAGCATTTCAGAAGTTGACGCATTATTTGAATGGCAACACTGAGCAGATACATCGGGTAAATACATGACTGGTCAAACTTACAAGTATAATATTATGCGTCATAATGATCTGAGTGGCTGGCTGGCCGAGAGATTGTCACATTATTTTAAAATGGCAACACTGAGTAGATACGATACATCGGATAATACATGACTGGTAAAACTTACAAGGTTGATATTGCTATTCGTCATCTGATTGCGGCTAGCTGGCCGAGAGAAAATAAAATTAAATAAAATTACGACTGAAATCCCCAAGTACGAAAGGCATACTCTCAGATCTCAAAGCGCTTAGAACCTTGAGAATGTCAAAAGGGGGTAGTCAGAGGTACGTCCACAATACCCACATTTTGCAGTAGTTAGCATTCCATACGCGACAGGTTGCAAGCCCATCACTGCTTATAAGAATGCTAACTGGTTTCCTCACGATGTTTTCCTTCACCGTTTTGAGCACTTGTTTTAAAGCGCATATACATTTTTCGAACAGAAAAATCCATTGATGCTCCCACTCCCACTCGGCCAACACGGCCTTCGATTAAATTGTTGATCGAAGAAAACGGCTTATCCGAGAGGATGTAACATTATTTTTAAATGGCAACACTGATTAGACACATCATTGGGGAAATACATGACTGGTAGTAATGTAATGGTTGTTACGATACGAGGCTGATGTGGTGATGTGTCATAAGATAAATAAGATCTGTGGCTGACCGAATATTGAGGCTGTCTGTGTTGTATAGTGTTGAAAAGCATTGCATGCAGCACACGTACTAAATATTGCGTGCAGAAATTGCATTTCAGAACATACTACTCAAAAAACTAGGTAAACATCTCATGCTCGAGTACGCATATTTTCTGAGTGCCGCGTTAATAATATTTACTTGGTTTTTTTTGTTTCATAAAAGAGGTAAGTTCTTATTTTGTAGAAAGAATTAGAACTCATTGGAAATTTGCAATCCCCATCAGAGCATGTTAGTGTTTTTTTTAAATAAACGAATTCTAAGTACCTTTATATTAGATAGTTATTAAGTACCTACCTGCCTGCATACCTGACTAGATGGCACACCTTATCGAATAAGAATTAAGAAATTAAACTTATACCTTTTTTACATTAAAGTTGAATACACTTTTCACGAGGCATTAAAAATTAAAGAAACTGAGATAAATAATGCTCACAACTGTAATACCAAACTGTAAAATTGATTTATGACTCATACCATATATATTTTTGTAATCTATTTATGTATTACTAGCAGTCCGCCCCGGCGTCGCACGGGTGTAATAATGATATTATAGGTAATTTTTTTACACCTTGGGTTACATTAAAGAATTTTTCATAAGGATCCCTAAATGTAGTATCGCAGACTTTTTTTGTAGATATTGATGTCCTCTTTAAAACTGTAGTACATCACTTTGCTCTATTGTCAACAATTTCCGCAGAGTACGCGTAATAAGGATTTTTTTGGATTTTTTTCACACTTTGGATTACATTATCGAAGTTTTCATACGGATCCCTAATAGTTAGACATATGGTATTATATATGTTTTCTTTAAAACTGCAGTTACATCACTTTGCTCTATTGTCAATAATTTCCGCAGCAAACGCAATATAAGGATTTATTTTTAAATTTTTTTTACACTTTGGATTACATTATCGAAGTTTTCATATGGATCCCTAATAGTTAGACTTAAGGTATTGCATACTTTTTTGTAGATATTTATGTCCTCTTTAAAACTGTAGTACATCACTTTGCTCTATTGTCAATAATTTATAAGCAATCGCAATATAAGGATTTTTTTTTTAAATTTACACTTTTTGTTTGTTTGTTTGTTGGACCGATTTAAAAAATTCTTTCACCATTAGAATCCTACATTATCCCTGATGAACATAGGCTATATAATATTTTCATAAAGAATTTTTTAATTCGGTCCAGTAGTTTCGGAGCCTATTCGATACAAACAAACAAACAAACAAACAAACAAACAATCAAATCTTTCCTCTTTATAATATTAGTATAGATATAGATAGATAACTCAAGAACGTCTTAACCGATTTGGCTGAAAATTGGTGGGGAAGAACGGGAACGGGAACGGGAACGGGAACGGGAACGGGAACGGGAACGGGAACGGGAACGGGAACGGGAACGGGAACAGGAACCTTATAATCAGTGATTTTATAAAACAATTTTCAGTACCTCAAAGAACAATGGAGCACATGGTTGGGCGTCTAGCTACCAAATTCATTGGGAGCATGTTGGAACAAGTTCGGCAAAAAATTATCGACGACGGATATGAGAACTGGAAGTTCGATATTTATGAAAAGGAGTTTGAATTGGCCGAGTGAGTATAACGGATGAGAAACTTAAGTCCTATAGAATCGATTTTGATTTCGTAAAATATATGATCAAGTACGGTAGACATCCTCTCAGATATCCAGGCGCTCAGATCCTTATAAATGTCTAAAGGAGTTATTCAGAGGCACGTTCAAATGACCATATTTTGCAGTAGTTAGCATTCGCATTGAGCACTGGAGCTCTACATAGCATTAAGGATCATTAAAAAAAGGGTAGACTCCAAGCCCTGTTTGTTGCCTGATTCTTCTAGGCTTGGTCGCATGGAATCGGCGTAGCTTCACCTAGTTCCTAAGAAATTTCAAAGTGATCCTTGTGATTTTATTGAAATAAATGATTTTTAAATTTGAATTTGAATTCCACACAAGACAGGTTGCAAGCCCGTCGCCGTTTACAAGAATACAAACTGTAAATAAAGAGGTAAAATACCGTTTTTGCGAATGATGGAGAGAGATTGGATGAACAATTTTGAGATCAGACCAAAATTTTTGAAGGTTGGCAAAAGATGTATATAAGGCGAGTGTGAATGGGAACGTAGAAAGTGGAAGACCTCGGCGTATTTTCCTGGACCAAATTGGTAACGTTTTGAAAAAAGGCCAGGTCAAGAGTACTCTAATTGAATAAAGCAAAATAAGTATGTCAGGATCGTAGCAAGTGGAAAGCCGTGGCCTCTGCCTACCCCTTTGGAAACAGGTGTGATTTTATGTATGTAATGTACCAAAATTTTCTGTTTTACAGACTTTTTAAATGCCACATGACTGTCCAGAACGTACTCTTTAGTGGCGCGAGCAAGTTTGTTACAAAAAACGTGAGCTATGACGTCACAACTTCCAGAGCCAGCTTCGATATATCTGTCCCTAAGCTATACTTAGGTGTCGGTAAGTACCTAACCGGATTATTTTTATTTTTAAAATGATTGTTTTTTTTCCTCTGGTATGCCATCATCAGATCCTGGTTTCTTTATCATGGAACCACCCTTGGAATATCCGCTTTCGAACAAAAAAGAAACATCAAAATCAGTTTAGGTATAAACAAAGATGTTATACGGTCGAATTGAGAAATGAAATCTTCGGTTGAAGTCGGTTAAAAAACAAGAGACATCCTTTGTCGGGTCAGCTAGTTGTTTATAATAAGTTCTTTTTATCAAAAAAAAATAGGTTCAGCCGGGATTCGAACCCACGATCTTCAGATTGAAAGTCGAGGTACTTACCTCCCACTCGGCCGAAACGGCTTATCTTAAATATACATTCAAAAACAAGCTTTCATAATCCTAGAGCTCGATAAGACAAATCCAACGAGCCCAAATACGACAGGGTTATGTTGTGTAGTTGAGGAGTTCCTATGGCTACATTCAACTCCCTTATCAGACCAGCTCACCAATCAGATTATTTACTGAGGAGCTACAGTTCGCTGTCACCCTGTTATTGCATTGTCATCGAAGTTAAATAATTAAGCAAAATTTCAGCTCAATCGGTTGGGGATAACTGTTTCAAAATTGAGTTACAAGATAGATTCCACCATAACAAACATACCTACTTACATACATATATACATACAAAAAGCTTGTAAAAAATACAATAAGTAGATTGAAAAGTTAATAGAACCTATTATTTTCTAGGTGATGCCAACGCTGGTGCAATGATAGGTGCATTCGGCTTAAACTTCGCAGGTCATGTTAAAGGATGGTATGTTATATTATATTGATATTTTTAGGGTTCCATATCCATAGGGTAAAAACGGGACCCTATTACTAAGACTTCGCTGTCCGTCTGTCTGTCACAAGGCTGTATCTCATGAACCGTGATAGCTAGATCGTTGAAATCTTCACAGATTATGTATTTCTGTTGCCGCTATAACTACAAATACTAAAAACAGAATAAAAAAAATATATATACCAACCTCCTCGTGGATAGCCGAGCGAGTAGTTAGCGAGTTGAAGATTACATACACAACAGTACAAGAACATTGGATTCGCAGTTTGTTTCATAAATTGCAAAGGCAAATACTAACATAATGCAAAATAATTAGAAAATTAGCCTTGCCGGTGCAAAAAAAGTTTTAATGTAGAGAAACATATATATAATAAAAACTCATTTGAATTTAACATTTAAACTCTAAAAACCGAACTTTTTTACCTCTATTTCAGGATCACGCTGATAGAGCCAAGAGTGACAGGTGGTGTGGTTCTGGAAGTAAATGAAGAAGGCAATGTGACAGCTACCAGTGTAGACGTCAACATAGAGCTGAAGGAAATACAGGTATCGTATCGAGTCTCCCTATAATGAATTGGCTAATTTTAAATTACTTATCCTTACATCGTTTTACCGTTTTTAATCCTATAAACATACCCGCCCCGGCTTCGCACGGGTAGCATGTTATTATGCATATAAACCTTCCTCCTGAATCACTCTATCTATTAAAAAAAACCGCATCAAAATCCGTTGTGTAGTTTTAAAGATATAAGCAAACATACATACATACATATTACATACAGACGCGGGAAGCGGAAAACGACTTTGCTGACTATGTAGTGATATCTAACTGCAATTTGTGTATACAATAATAAGGTTTTAAAACTAAACAAAACCACTGACAGAGACTAAACCTCGAAATAAACATTATGTCATCAAAAATATAACTAGTAAAAAGAACAAGTCTCGCAAATCTACTGGATCTAAAAAGTTATGAGATCCATGTAATAACTAGTCGGTTAATTTATTCAGTCCCTACAAGGGTTCTTCTGTCTTAAATTATTACGTAATTAGCTATACTACCAACATCTTAAATTTGAAATATACCGTGTTTATATAATGAGTGCTTGGTTACTGAAAATTCAGGCTTCTAGTTTTATCCACAATAAAGTTATAGGGGGGTCGAAAATGGCTTGAACTGCTTCGAGAAAAGGATTTTTTGACCGCTTTTTTGCTTGACTTGATTTTACCCGACTGCGCCAGGTGGGCAATGTTTTTCGAGCGTATGTATGTGTGTCTATTTATTTGGCACGCTCTACAGTCTTAACGATTTGACGGATTGCAATATACATGAGGTACAGTATACAATGTATATGAGGTGTCGTTGGATTTGTCTCAATTGTGGGAGAGACATAGACTATAATATATTATATAAAACTAGCTGACCCGTGCCCGCTTCGCTGTGCGTAAGACATTTCTAATACCATCGTGGACTTTTTTGTAGACGTTTTTAAGGTGTACAATACTGTAGTACATTATTTTGATATATCTCGTGGGGTTCAGCCAGCATTTGCAATGTAAGCGCAAAAAAATGTGTTTATTTACGACATCACATTAGAAACCTCTAAAATTATCAGTGTTTTTCTACTATATTATGCATGTATTATACATATAAACCTTCCTCTTGAATCACTCTATTTATTAAAAAAAACCGCATCAAAATCCGTTGTGTAGTTTTAAAGATATAAGCAAACATACATACATACAGACGCGGGAAGCGGAAAGCGACTTTGCTTTATACTATGTAGTGATATGGCGCCTCCCTCCTCAAAAGAGGGAGCATAACAGTTTTTTAGTTAGTTATTTTTTTAGCAGTCGGGTTTTATGTTTTTATAATAATTTGTTTTATCTTGTTTACAGTCGAAGATCAATCTAAGTGCTATGGAGACAGACTTTTCTGAGGCGGTGAACAACTTCCTACGAGCAAAGCTACCAGACCTCATCAACACTTATGTGGTAACTATGCTACTAATTACTTGCTGTAAATCCTAATAATATTACAAATGCGAAAGTTTGTGATAAGGCTGCTATGTTTGTTCCCTAATCAAAAATAAACGACAAAACGGATTAAGATGAAATTTGCTGTAGTATGTAAATAAAAATTCAGAATAAATAAAGGGGGAACTTATAATCTGAAAAAAAACCCCTTTAAGATAAAACGCAAAAAGGATGACTTTGGTATAGATGGCGCTGATGTGCAAATTAGACGTCTTAGAACATTAAGTTGTCATAGAAACGCATTGTACCAAAAAGGTTACCAAGGTCGGTATTGGAAATTCATTTTGTCATTCCACCAAAATTCAATATAAAATTTATTTATTCAAAAAAAATCTGTCATTTGTTTTGACTACTGAATGATACGCATTCTACCAAAATTCGTAATTTATTTTATCAGGACAAGGTTTATAGGGAAAACAATTGTAGTTTCCTGAACGTGTTTTTTTCTATGCGAATATTTAAATTTGGGCAGGACAAAGTCTGTCACGGGTCGGCTAGTCATACATAATTTTTATATGGTCCATTTAAGTTACTTTGTTGTTTTTCGAAATTGTTTGGTTTTAAAAATATGTACCTAACCTACATACAGGTACGAATTTGTTTTAGTGTGTGTTCAAAATAAAAAAAGATTTTGAACCGTCAAAATCAAGTCAAAATTTATTTTCTTCGGCGGACGTTATGGTACTTACTAGTTTATGAAAAAATTATAATACCTAAAATTTATTTTTTCAAAATATCGTGATTAGTAGACTTAACTATAGATTTTGACACTTTAAGACGATCAATATATGTTTTTGATGAATGCAGAATCGTTTATTCACATTAACCGCAAAACATATAGTTTTGTTTTTTATGACAAAGATAACTTAAGGATATAATCTAGATAAATTAAAGACAGAAACATGATTGATGAAACTTTTCTCAAGAAACTTATTTTCCAAAGTTGGCTCTTCAAAAACACTAGTTTCGTTTATAATCAAAACTATGAATAGCTAAACAGTTTATTTTTATATAATTCGTTAGATAATCATACTAGCTAAGTAAATTACAGACAGTTTTTTTTAAGTTTGATGGTTTCCAAAATAATGCGAGTCCATACAAAAAATAAAAAAAATCACTTATCACCTTAATTTATTTTTCCAACGTTTCGACTTATTACGTGATAAAGAACCGTGTCAAAATCTATAGTACCTACTATAGATTTTACTATACCTAAAATATCGATAGGTATTTTTTAATGTTCATAGTTAATTGATATATAATGTGAATTCTTAATGTTTCAAAATGTTAAAAATATAATCATAAGTACAGCGATTTTCTTTACAGAACTCTTGCAAAGGTGCCATAGAGACGGGGCTGATGTCGATTGCAAATCCAATCTTGGCTCAAATGTTTTAACATTGATATGAAATAATAAAACTTACCTATATAAATTAAATTTTCTTGTGTTATTTAAGTACCTACGATATGTGAGAAAAGTATGCCTACTCTTTAACTATGAATACGGCTAATTACCACGTCTTTTCTTGTATTGCTGACGTTTCGAGACAATTCATGCTCATGATGTAAACGTAGTAATTAACCGTATTTATAGTTAAAAAAGAGTTACTCATATAACTATAAATACGGCAAATAGTTCACAACCAACTAAATAGTTTTAATTCTATAAATACCTATACCTACATTGTAAATTAAATTTCAACTTTCGTTATGTAATACGAAAACTACTAGTGTTTTCTTTCATGACCCTAAGCTATTAAATGTTTCAGTTTTATTATACCTACCTAAGAATTTAATCCTATCCTAATAATATTATAAATGCGAAAGTTCGTGATAAGGCTGCTATGTTTGTTCCCTAATCAAATATAAACGACACAACGGATTAAGATGAAATTTGCTGTAGTATATAGATAAGAAATCAGAATAAATAATCCGAATAAACAATCCCTAAATGATAAAAAAACGCAAAAAGGATGATTTTGGTATAGATGGCGTTGGCGTGCAACAAATCGGACATCACAGACTAAAAACATTTAGTCGTCTTAGCAACGCAGTTTTGACTAATTAATGATTGCGTATCATCATTCATTAGTCTACCAAAATTCACAATTTATTTTATCAGTACAAGGTTTGTTGGAAAAAAATTGGAAGTTGTCTGAAATTGCTTTTTTCTATGCAATTATTGAAATTTAGGCAGGACAAAGTCTGTCGCGGGTCGGCTAGTAGGCATATAAAAATGCTAAACAGCTAGGATTGATGTAATTTGAAGTTTGATGTAATTTGAATAGAAAATAAATATAAATAAGATCATGATTGTAATCACCAAGAACGATAGACAGAGAGATTAAATGATGATAAAAAAATATTTGAGCCGTCGTGGGACACCGCACAGATGTGAAACATCGAAATTGTTTTGAACAGGTAGGTATGCAAAATTATTTAAGTACAAAAGAGCATAGCGCGAACTGGTATGGACGCGGTCGGCACTTCTTGTGAGAGTTAGTTTCAAGTATTGTTTCTGATAAGTTAATAAATAAATATGTTTTTAAACGATAGCGGCTTATCATAATCAAATAACAAAGAGGATTATCAATTAAATTGATTCATTTGTGATTATTTGAGTCTTTGGAACGGTAAGTATTGTTATTTTTTATCTTTATAATTATTTTTTTATTATATTTACACACTAGCGACCCGCCCCGGCTTCGCACGGGTAGCATGTTATTATACATATAAACCTTCCTCCTGAATCACTCTATCTATTAAAAAAAACCGCATCAAAATCCGTTGTGTAGTTTTTAAGATATAAGCAAACATACATACATACGCGGGAAGCGGAAAGCGACTTTGCTTTATACTATGTAGTGATAAAACATTAATAATATTCACCTGATAAAATTTCTAGATAAGACAAATTAGGCACCCAATATGATGTCTATGTACTATGTCTATGTAGTTGCAAAATATTTTGATGCTACTTTTTTTGGGATTGATTAACTATAGAATTAAAACTATCGTGGTTGCATTTTAAATAGAAATACGGCTAATTACCACTTTTTTCCTTGTATTGCTGATTTGTGTATTCGCCGATCTGCCGTTGATCGCGGTGGCAGGCGATGCTCATGATGAAGACCATCTAAATTGTCTCGAAACGTCAGCAATACAAGGAAAAACGTGGTAATTAGCCATATTTTATATTTAAAATGATTAAGTAACAGCAGGAATTTCGTATTATTTTTATTTATGAAGATAAGAGAAATTTTTGACGTTTTATATGGGCTGAGTCTATCCGGATAAGACGGAAAAAATGATAAAACTGCATTAACTTGAAAACCATCAAATTAAAAAAAAATGTCTTTAATTTAGGTAGCTGTATGATTATCTAACGAATTATATAAAAACCGGCCAAGTGCGAGTCGGACTCGCACACGAAGGGTTCCGTACCATAATCTATAAAAACGGCAAAAAAATCTTGTTTGTTGTATGAGATACAGCCCTGTGACAGACAGACGGACAGACGGACAGCGATGTCTTAGTAATAGGGTCCCGTTTTTACCCTTTGGGTACGGAACCCTAAAAATGAACTATTTAGCTATTCATAGTTTTGATTAAAAACGAAACTAGTGTTTTTGAAGAGCCAACTTTGGAAAATAAATCTATCGAGAAAAGTTTCATCAATCGTGTTTCTGTCTTTAATTTATCTAGATTAAATCCTTAAGTTATCTTTGTCATAAAAAACAAAACTGTACGTTTTGTGGTTATTGAGAAAAAACGATTCTGCATTCATCAAAAACATTTATTACTCGTCTTAACTTGCAATGTATGTATGTACCTATGTAAGTTTGTTCGGGTGGAATCTTGCAACTTAAGTTTGAAGCAGTTATCCCGAACCGATTGAGCTGAAATTTTGCATACTTATGTAACTTTGATGACAATGCAATAATATAACAGCAAGCTGATCTCATGATGAAGTCAGGAGCTGTTCAACGGAACTCCTCAGCAAATAGTCAGATTGAGGTAAAACGTTGCATACATATCAAACTTCGATGACAGTGTAAAGTTATGGTACTAGCGAGCTGGACTGATGGTGGAGCTCGGATGTAGCTATAGGAACTCCTCAACTACACAACATAACCACGTCGAGTTTGGGTTCGTTAGATTTGTCTTGACGAGTACTAGAGTCTTAGAATTTACAAAAACTTGATTTTAAAATTTTTAATACAAAACTTATTTTATCTTTTTAGTGTAACCATGAATAGCGTTTATGTTGGACTTCTAGCCATACTTGGCATCACTGCAGCATTGCCCTTCAACAATCTAAACGAAGAGAAATTGCTTCAATTACTTTCTGGAACAGGTAAACATACATAAACAAATAAATAGGATCACGACTGTAATCCCCAAGTTCGGTAGACATCGTCTCAGATCTCCAGGCGCTTAGATCCTTGAAGGTATCTAAAGGGGGTAGTCACAGGCACGTCCAAACATTTTGCAGTAGTAAGCATTCAATACGTTACAGGTAGCAAGCCCATCGCCGAGTCAGGGATTTCATAGGAACTTTGTTACCTTTATTTTTATAATGGACATTACACATTGGTGGACATTACACACAGCGCCATCTAGCCCCAAACTAAGCAAATCTTGTACTATGGGAACCAGATAACTTATAGAATACTTATATACGTTTTTTTATTGTAAATACATACTTATTATACATATAGATGGATTTGGCAGAAACTCCGTGTTTGAGAATTTACTTATCGGCGTGATAGAAGATTTCCGCAAGATCATGTTGACTGGCAATGATGACATCCCAGTGCTGGACCCGTTCTACGAGGGCCATGTGTTTGTAGACGACTCTATCATCCCTATACCTGGGTAAGTTCAACAGAATACACACCCTCGTATTCAAGAACGACACTATGAGAACACGCACCCACAGTGGACGAAATCATTTTTCATAAACATCACTATATGTGTTTTTGAGTTTATCTATTACAAACATACAAAAAAAACAAAAAACAAAAAACAAGAAATCAAAAAATTTCTCTTTATAATATTAGTATAGGTTGTCTCTATGTATTTACGTAGGTACCTTTGTAATATAGGTATTACCTATTTTACTAACTCCTGATCTGAATTGTCCCGACATAGCTCGCGTATTTTTGTTTGCGTAAAGTTTCCCTAATTTTTAATAACAAAATTAAAAATGCAAAGAATGCGACGCCAAAAAACAAAAAAACATTGTTATTGGAACTTGAGAAATATGAAAATTGTTTACTAAATCGAACTACAGTATAATCCGTTTATTATGACTCCGCCTATATTGACCAACCGCTTATTATGATAAAATTCTTTATAAAAAATCGGATATAATGACTTCCCTTACAGTGACATGTCGCTTATTGTGACCCCTTTTTAATAAATTATGTCCGGTTATAATGACCGACATGATTCTTTACGCCTTCGGTAATGTTCGTTAATTCCGACGCTTGAAGGTCACGCATTGTTTTTCGTTTGTCGTTTGTGTTTTTACAAGCTTTTTTTCATTGTATGTACATATATGTAAAAAAAAAAAAGTATATAAGTATTCTATCAGTTATCTGGTTCCCATAGTACAAGCTTTGCTTAGTTTGGGGCTAGATGGCGCTGTGTGTAAAGTCCGCCAATATTTATTTATTATTTATTTATTATTTATATATGTACAAGTGTACATGTATTGTGAAAGAAATGTCATCTCAACGCCGTAAAGCATTTACGATTGAGGAGAAAGGTGCAATAATATGCAGATTAGAAAATGGAGAATCAAACTCATCTCTCGCAAAGGAATTTGGCGTGGATCATTCGACAATCTCAATGATTTTTAAAAACAAGAACCTATTTACATAAAAATGTTTTTTTTTCACAAAACGCTTTGTATGACGTCCGCTTATTATGACGTGTTTGTCAATTCCTTTCGATGTCATTATAAACGGATTCGACTGTATTTACTAAGAAGTTCCGTTGTGAGTGTCCGAAACGTATTCTTCTAAAAAGGATTAATTGTGAGTTGGTAAAAATTAAATAATGAATGAATGCTTTTGGTCAAAATAGCGTCACTACTAGACCAGTCTGTCCATGTAAGAACATGAATGTATATTTTCAGGGCACACATTGAGCTGAACGAGCTGACTGTGTCAAATCTAAGCACGTTCGAGCTAAAAACTGTCGATGTCTCGATTTCTTCAATCATTCTCCGACGATACAATGTGGAGGTCGATGCTGAGGTGCCAGCTATTGAAATAGATGTTGGTGAGCTAAAAACCGGCAGCTAAATAAATAAGTCTAATTACGTAATTACGTAATAACGTAAGACAGAAGGACCCTTAAAGTAGGGACTGAATAAATTAACCTACTTGGTATAACATGGATCTCACTTTTTACGGTAGAACTGAGTTGCGTTGCGAGACTTGGCTTTTTTTACAAGTTATGTTTTTGACGGCATCTCATTTATTTTTGTAGATAGCCCTACTTTTTAGGGTTCCGTACCTAAAGAGTAAAAACGGAACCCTATTACAATTAAATTGCCCTGGGTGTGGATCGAACCCACAACCTACAGCGCAGAAGGCAGAGTTAATACCAACTAGGCTGTAAGGTCAGTCTAAACAGTATTAATGCATTCTGTATTTTTCAGGCAAATACGATTTTTTTGTTGACGTAAATGGTTTGAGCCTTTTCGGAGCCGGTGACGCTAAGTAAGTAACATTTAATAAATTTAGTATGTACCTATGCCCCTGTCACGCATGCCTGTTTTTATATTATACTAGCTTCCGTTTGCGGCTTCACTTGTTTGTTACCTGGGTAAAAAGTATCCAGGTATCCAGGGCATAAGCTATGCAAGTTCTAAGTTTCAACCAAATCCGTTCTGTCGTTTGTTCAACTCACAAACTTTCGAATTTACAGTATTATTAGGAATTAGGATTTAAGGATCTAGTTTTTTAACTAAATGAAAAAAAAACTAAAATGTTTCGACCGATTGAAAAGTCAAGGGACGTATTCATATTCGTTTTTAGGGTTCTGTACCCAAAATCTAAATACGGGACCCTATTACTAAAACTCCGCTGTCCTTCTGTCTGTCCGTCTGTCCGTCTGCCCGTCTATCTATCACAAGGCTGTATCTCAAGAACCGCGATAGCCGCTATAACGACAAGTACTAAGAACAGAATAAAATAAATATTTAAGTGGGGCCCCCATACAACAAACCTGATTTTTTTATAGATAATGATACGGAACCCTTCGTGCGGAGTCCGACTCGCACTTGGCCGGTTTTTATGAAGGAACTATTAACCTTACATTAATAAAATTAAATGAGAATGCAGATGAATTAAATGAGAATATTTTCATTTCATTTTCATTTCATTCATTTCATTTCATTCATTATATGAGTTTCAACTTAGCGGAGCTGCGCGGAGTTGTGCTAAGCTGTGCGGCGCTGACCAATGTCAGAGCTCAAATATTTCAGTTTGAAAATGTCGAGCGAGAGAGAAGAGAAATGTAACTATAGATTTTAACACGGGTGTAAAAATAAAATAAAACAAATAAATAGGGCTGTAATCCCCTAGTACGGTAGACATCCTCTCAAATCTCCAGACGCTTAGATCCTTTGAAGATATCTAGGGGGTAGTCAGAGGCATGTCGAAACATTATATTTGGTACATGCCCACATTTTGCCGTAGTTAGCATTTCATACGTGACAGGTTGCAAGCCCATCGCCGCTTATAAGAATATTAACCGGTTTCCTCACGATGTTTTCCATCACCGTTTTGAGCACGTGTTTTTGATGCGCATATAATTTTTTCGAACAGGAAAATCCATTGATGCACGCCAGGATTCGAACCCACGACCTTCAGATTGAAAGAAGAGGTACCTCCCACTCGGCCAACACGGCTCTTTCGGGTGTTTAACACGTAATTACCTTTAATTTATTTTCCCGACGTTTCGGCTATGTTACAATAGCCATGGTTACGGGCAGACTGGAGAACACGGTGCTACCGGCGAGTAGCGGAGGCAGTTGACGAAATTACCCCCACTTGGTTTTCAGAAATAGAAATGTCCATGTTCGTATTACGACACACCACACTAACTGTTAAAATCTATAGTTATGTCTAATAATCACGATAGTTTGAAAAATAATAGAAGAGAAATGTATTATAAATATTTTGTGTCTGAATAACAGTGGGGCTATTTTGTAAAAACATGATTATCATGTTATGGTACTGAATGCCATAATATCTACGCTTTTTATGCAGTTTAGGCACCTATACCTACGCTTCCAATACAATACCTACACAGGAGCGTAGGTATAGGTGTATAAACTGTGCATAGTTACTATGAAAAGTGTACAGATTAGGTATTCTCTAACATTAGGTTATTGCATCCAACATCATAACATGATAATCATGTTTTTACAAAATAGCCCTGCAGATTGTTTTTTTTTCAGAATAGTAATCGCTAAGCCGAGAGTAAAGGTTAATTTGTTGGTCGCCGTCAGGTTTGGACTTGGAGCTATATACCTTAATATTCTGACCACTCGTATCGAATTCAGCCTTGCTGATTTCCAGGTTTGTATTTTCTTTCTTCTCTTATCCCTTTTATCCCTCTTATCCCTTAACCCTCCTTTTATTTTAATTATTACTCTTAAGGCGAGTAATAAATGTTTTTGATGAATGCAGAATCGTATTTTCTCAATAACCGCAAAACATACAATTTTGTTTTTCATGACAAAGATAACTTAAGGATATAATCTAGATAAATTACAGACAGAAACACGATTGGTGAAACTTTTCTCGATAGATTTATTTTCCAAAGTTGGCTCTTCAAAAACACTAGTTTCGTTTTTAATCAAAGCTATGAATAGCTAAATAGTTCATTTTTATATAATTCGTTAGATAATCTTACTAGCTAAGTAAATTACAGACAGTTTCTTTTCAAATTTGATGGTTTTCGAGATAATGCAGTTTTATCACTTTTTCCGTCCTATACGGGTAAACTCAGCCCATACAAAACGTCAAAAATTTCACTTATCACCATAAGTTAGTATTCTAATAAGCGGCGATGGGCTTGCAACCCACCACAATCACAATCACTTAAAGCTCGGTCCGGTTTGCTATGGCTACTATAATAGAGCCGTGTTAGCCGAGTGGGATTTACCTCGACTTTCAATTTGAAAGTCGGACTCCGGCTCGAAGGGTTCCTTACCATTAATTTAATAAAAAAGGCAAAAAATTTTTGCCTTGGAGGTGGAGGTCGAGGTCGAGGTCGAGGTCGAGGTCGAGGTCGAGGTCGAGGTCGAGGTCGAGGTCGAGGTCGAGGTCGAGGTCGAGGTCGAGGTCGAGGTCGAGGTCGAGGTCGAGGTCGAGGTCGAGGTCGAGGTCGAGGTCGAGGTCGAGGTCGAGGTCGAGGTCGAGGTCGAGGTCGAGGTCGAGGTCGAGGTCGAGGTCGAGGTCGAGGTCGAGGTCGAGGTCGAGGTCGAGGTCGAAGTCGAAGTCGAAGTCAAAGGCGTGTTTTTTTGCCGTTACGGAACCCTTCGTGCGCGAGTCTGACTTCTTGGCCGGTTTTTCTTTTTTTTTATCGTTTCAATAAATTATTGTTTTTTTGTTTACAGCCAGCGATCACCGGCATGTTTCATGAGCCTGCCACAGATGCCTTCGTAAACTTATTCTTGAGGAATTTGGTGCTCGAATTATTGAATGCCTATTCAGTAAGTATGATTTCTATAGTTTAGAACCAATAGAATTTATGTACAGCCCATTTACCACTAGCTCTCAAGAGTCTAACCCTCGTATTCAAGAACGACACTATGAGAACACGCACCCACAGTGGACGAAATCTTTTTTCATAAACATCACTTTATGCGGCACTATGGCGCACGCTACCGTGTGCCTTTAGAGCTCAACTTTGGCTAGAGGCACACGACAATGTGCCTCTAGTCACACTATGCAGTGTCGTGTTGGCCGAGTGGGAGGTACCTCGACTTTCAATCTGAAAGTCGTGGGTTCAAATCACGGCGTGCATCAATGGATTTTTCTGTTCGAAAAATTTATATGCGCACCAAAACACGTGCTTAAAACCGTGAAGGAAAACATCGTGTGGCTCTCAGTATCGTAACAGCCGCAGTCACGCACACAAAAGCGCATGTCTCTACACATCACAACTACAACACGCACACAAAGGCGCGTATCTATAAACATTACAAAGTACTTACTTACTGCTTATTAGTTACAGTCATCATCAGTTCATCAGACTTCATCAGTTTCTTCACCTTTTCCCACCTAATGTGGGGTCGGCACAACATGTTGCGAAGAGGATTTGGTTAACGTCAGGATGATGTGTCACCCATCGTATTTCACGTTGAAATGCTATCCAAAAAGTGCTTCCCAATTGCTACTATTTGCTTCCCTCAATAAGAGAATTGCTTCCTCTCTAGTTTAGAAGAAATTAAACATTTAAAGGTGACTGGCCATCCTGACGTCCGGATGGACGGTACACTATTGCCAGTAGACTACGTACGGCGTGGAATCGCTGAAATGTATAATAATAATAATAATAATAGCCTTTATTCAGACACATTATGTTTCACATTTTAAATTAGGTTATTCTAAAGACTCAGGTGAGTCTGTGACACCGGCAACGTGGTCTGTTTGCCCAACTTTGGCAAAGGCCTCCTCCATTTCTTTCCATTTTGTTCTATTAAGCGCTTTTCTTGTCCATGTTTTTCCTGCTGTGGTCTTTATGTCATCTTCCCATCTTCTGAACTGCCTTCCTCGATTTCTTTTCCTGTTTCTTGGGTACCAATATACTAAGCTTTTGTTCCATTTATCAATGCCTCTCATTATATGGCCAGTCCATTTCCACTTTAGCTTCCTGAAATGTATAAATGCCAATAATTGCTTCCTTCAAAGTTTTCAACCCTAGATCCTGTACCTATCAAGGAAATAACGATATATCGATTTATGATAAACTATCCGACCCGTGACAGACGTAGACAAATTTCAATAATCGAATAGAAAAGACTGAATGTTTTTAGTCGTGTGCTGTCATATTTGTTGCACACCAGCGCCATCTATACAGAAATCATCTCTTTTGCGTACTTTATCATTTTGGGGATGTTTTTTTCGGGCATTATTATCTAAATCTACAGCAAATTTCAACTTAATCCGTTTTGTCGTTTAGACCTGATTGAGGAACAAACATTCATACAAACTACAAACTTTCACATCACTACATAGTATAAAGCAAAGTCGCTTTCCGCTTCCCGCGTCTGTATGTATGTATGTATGTATGTTTGCTATATCTTTAAAACTACACAACGGATTTTGATGCGGTTTTTTTAATAGTTAGAGTGATTCAGGAGGAAGGTTTATATGTATAATTACATGCTACCCGTGCGAAGCCAGGGCGGGTCGCTAGTTTATAATATTATTAGGCTAGGATGGGTGAGCCCACTGGCTTATTTTTGAATAACCGGCCGCCTGCCTGACCTCAACCCTCTTCGTGACATAGAATAACTGTAAAATACTTTATCCGAAGATGTTTAAAAACATTATTTAACTTACTGACGGTGAACCCATCGCGTAACGTGGTGATTGATTAACTGACGAAGATAAATTGTATGTAGATATCATCCCAACAATCATTTGTCATTCATGATTGATGGTATTTGCTGTGTTTAACCTCTAAGAACGTGGCTTCATTCTGGGGGGCTAGCACAAATCACTATCGTATCGTCATCGTATCGTCAAAACTGACACTGACACTTATATATTGTAAGTGTCAGTTTTGATAGTGTATTTTTATGTGTGATTCTTTGGTGTAACCTAAGACTGACTGAAAGCTCTATCGTGTTATGTGTTGACTGATGTATGCGTGAAATTAATCTGGTTAATTTGACATCTGCATCATGCAACTATCAGTCATGACTGATGGAATTGAATAAGCGTGTTGTTTACGCCATACAGCCTACGCATTCTGTAAACATTCACCCTCGCTATAGCATACAAACTCACTGCGGATCCAGCTTCCGAGTGCTCTGTGTTCCGTCGTTCGAGATATGATTACAAAATAGCTATAGCTAGGCCATGTAAATGTTTGCTCATCGAATCCATCAAATCTGGGCCCTTACTCTGAAAAACGATTTTCACATTAGCGACAACAGTGAGTGACAGTGCTCCTATATTTGGCCAAACAGCACTCTTAGAAATCGCGTCTGTTCTAGAATTTATGATGTAAAAATATAGTCGGACACGATGTGGCGTTCGTCCCAATATATTTATTATCGTTTTCAAGAGTAGACTGTTCAATAGTTCATAGACTTATCAGTATTTTCTTTACAGGAGTTAATCACAGACACCGTGAGTCCACTAGTTCAGGATGTGGCCAACGACTTACTCTCAAACCTCAATCTCATCAGCATACTCGGCTAAGCTGCGTTATAACTGACGCGACCTACACAAAACTACTGCAACGGCTTATAACAAACCTTATCATTACTTAAGTTGTATCAAAATAAAATATTTAAGGGGCTCCCAGTCGCTGATTGCTCTTTTTCGAAACGAAAAAAGAAATACTTCTAAACAAGCCACATCTCCTATTTTTATAAGTATATTACTTCAGGTTCCTACCTAGATTTCTATTAAGCTGAAAACATAATAGCAGAAACTTTTCACGATAAAGATATTATTTCAAAATGATACGTTTTAGAATTTATGATCGAAATATTTTATATACCTACTATTAAAATCAACTTGTGATTTATTGTTAACGATAGGTAATATGTAGATCTAGATTTCTATTAGAATAGATTTTTGATAAGTAATTATACATAATTTAT
Source organism: Hydriomena furcata (assembly GCA_912999785.1). NCBI lineage: Eukaryota > Metazoa > Arthropoda > Insecta > Lepidoptera > Geometridae > Hydriomena > Hydriomena furcata. The sequence goes on from OU538826.1 coordinate 3,849,270, forward strand.
ATCATTAATTTATTCGAAAAGCTAAGGCGGACCACGCGCCGACGTGTGTTTGTCGTCATTGCAGCGGTCGGTAGGATTATTTATCGAAGTGATTAAAGATGGGTATATCTTTATTCACATATGTAACGCGGGCTTAAACACGATGTGCTCGAACGGCTCCTAAAAAGCTCTAGACATAGAGAAACTTCCCTCCGCCAAAGAGGTTATGGTCAGTTTTGATCTCATTATAAGTTTTACTATTTTAAATCGTGTTTTCGAATTCACCCACAAAACCCTGAGATAAATCCCTTACAGCGACACCCAGCGTAAGGCTTCCTACACTGGCGCCCAACGTGGGGCGCCAGTGTAGGAAAAGCCTTACACTGGATATCACTAATGTTCTGTATTTTACCGGTGCCCTTTATTTGATTTCATTATAAGTTTTACTATTTCAAATCGTGTTTTCGAATTCACCCACAAAACCCTGAGATAAATCCCTTACAGTGACACCCAGCGTAAGGCTTTTCCTACACATATATATACTATACATTATAAAATAGGAGATGTGGCTTGTTCACAAGTATTTATTTTTTCGTTTCGAACAAAAACAATCGTCGACTGGGAGCGCCTTAATGTGTACACACAAGATAATAAGTTTTTTTTTAAATATATTTTTAAATCAAGCTTTTATAAATTCTAGGGCTCTAGTACTCGTCAAGACAAATTCAACGAGCCTAAACACGACGTGGTTACGTTGTGTGGTTAGGTTGTGTGGTTAGGTTCCTATGGCTACATTCGACCTCCATCATCACACCAGCTCTCATCAGATCAGCTTTCTGTCACCATATTATTGCATTGTCACCGAAGTTACATAATATATATTCAGCTCAATCGGTTGAAAACTACATGTAGGATGCCCTATTTCTGATACATTTGAACATTTGCATTTTTTTTACTAGTGATATGCTTAGAGCCTTAGCAATGCCATCTATCGAGTTTTATAATACCTACCTTGATAACATACCGAACCTAACTCTCTTGCAGTTGGTTCAAGCCATGCTTTACGGGAAGCATGGCTTGAACCAACTGCAAGAGAGTTAGGTTGGCAGTAGTGTCTAACTTTTCTTATAGATGGTGTTACTGTTCACAAAAGAAAAATTCTGTGTATATTTTTAAATATCGCTTATTTTGCTGCAATTTTTATGAGGACCATGAAAAATCGTATTTTTGGTAGGGAATAAAAACTCAAGTAATATTGGGCAAAGTGTATAGTATAGCGCTTATGGAAGATTATGTCGAAAATAGAACCAATTTTTTGTTAAAATCTGCATTTTTCAGTAAAAAGACTCGGACTTACTGACGCAACTTCGTAAAACATTTCATTACTTAAGCTACTAGCTCTCCCAACAGGCGTTGTCCTGTCAAATAACAATAATCACATAGAAATAAGCACTTTCAGTTTTTCTCGAACTTTACACCAACCTTGTCACTTGGGGGTATAAAAAATACTCTACGACCTATTCTCAGACCTACTGAATAGACACAAAAAAATTAATAAAAATCGGTCAAGCCGTTTCGGAGAAGTTTGGTTACGAACACTGTGACACGAGAAATGTATATATTAGACTAGCCGACCCGTGACAGTCGTTGTACTGTCAAATTTTAATAAAAACAATTTCAGGCAACTTACATTTCTTTCCTACATAAACCTTGTACTGATAAAATAAATTACACATTTTGGTAGAATGCGTATCATTCATTAGTCAAAGTTTTGACTAATGAATAATAATATAATAATGAATATAAATGAATTATAATCCGAAAAACAACCCCTAAATGATAATAAAACGCAAAAATAATGATTTCGGTATAGATGGCGCTGGTGTGAACAAATCTGACATCACAGACTAAGAACATTATTTTTGCGTTTTATTATCATTTAGGGGTTGTTTTTCGGATTATAAGTTCCCCCTTTATTTATTCAATTTTTTTATCTACGTACCACAGAAAATTTCATCTTAATCCGTTTTGTCGTTTATTTTTGATTAGGGAACAAACATAGCAGCCTTATCACAAACTTTCGCATTTATAATATTATTAGGATAGAATTAGGATATTAAAAGCAGAACTGAAATATTTTTTTTAATTAAAAATAAATGTTTACTCCAAAGTACAGAATAGCGTGAAACCAAAAATTTAGTTTCCAAACTTAGTTAAAATCTGTAGCCATTTTGCGCAGTGTTTTAACTCGGTTTTAGTCAGCACCAATTTACATCTTGATTAGCATGGCGACTGGTTTCAGCTTGACTATTCAAAATACGTGAACACACATTTATACTATAACTAGCAATCCGCCCCGGCGTCGCACGGGTATAATAATGATATTATGGGTAATTTTTTCACACGTTGGGTTTCATTATCGAAGTTTTCATACAGATCCCTAATAGTTAGACATATGGTATTACACACTTTTTTGTAGATATTGATGTTTTCTATAAAACTGTAGTACATCACTTTGCTCATGTCAATAATTTCCGCAGCGTACGCGATATAAGGATTTTTTTTTGGATTTTTTCACACGTTGGTTTTCATTATCGAAGTTTTCATCTTCCCTAATGTTTTTGAAAATATTCTATAGCCTATTTTCATCAGGAATAATGTAGAATTCTAATGGTGAAAGAATTTTTCAAATCGGTCCAGTAGGGAGCCTATTCGATGCAAACAAACAAACAATCAAATCTTTCCTCTTTATAATATTAGTATAGATTTAATTTATGTAAACTATCCTAATGTGAGTTTGGTTTATGCGGTTTACGCTAATTTGGACTTTGATTTATGGCATACGAGTAAATAGCTTTAGGGTTTAAATATTCTGTTCTTTATTTAATTGTGTATAAAGTTTTTAATGTAAAATAAGTTTAAGTATGTATACCTTTATGCAACGTGACTCGCGATAGCACAAGCTTTAAACCTTTGTGGTTTATTAGTGCTATTTTTTATTTTCTTTTTGTGTTAATGGTAAATAATAAAAAAAGGCTCCTATTAAGTTTTTTGTTGCAAAATTATTTTCAATGACAAGCTTTTGTAAAATCATTCTAACCATCAAGCACTAGAGCTATCACCTGTCACATCATATAAAATTGGCATCGGATCTTGACAAGAATGCCAAGTTTTTAATCAATCGAATCCATTGTGAGTGTCTGTTGAACAGCTCTTGACTCCATCATCAGATCAGCTCGATGTCACCATATTATTATCTAATGTACACTTTTTTCATACAAGACCGAAAAATATTTTTTTTGGTTTTTTTTTGTTCGTTTTAGGTCAGGATGCTTACTTTAAGAGGCTCCCAGTCGCTGATTGCTCTTTTTCGAAACGAAAAAAGAAATACTTCTGAACAAGCCACATCTCCTATTTTTATAAGTATATTACTTCAGGTTCCTACCTAGACTTCTATTAAGCTGAAAACATAATAGCAGAAACTTTTCACGATAAAGATATTATTTCAAAATGATACGTTTTAGAATTTATGATCGAAATATTTTATATACCTACTATTAAAATCAACTTGTGATTTATTGTTAAAGATAGGTAATATGTAGATCTAGATTTCTATTAGAATAGATTTTTGATAAGTAATTATACATAATTTATATCATTAATTTACTCGAAAAGCTAAGGCGGACCACGCGCCGATTTGTGTTTGTCGTCATTGCAGCGGTCGGTAGGATTATTTATCGAAGTGATTAAAGATGGGTACATCTTTATTCACATATACTATACATTATAAAATAGGAGATGTGGCTTGTTCACAAGTATTTATTTTTTCGTTTCGAACAAAAACAATCGTCGACTGGGAGCGCCTTAAGCTTTAAAAGTACTATTAAAACAGTTGTGATAGTGACTTTATCGCTGCGAGTAGTACTGTTTAAAAATTACTTGAAGGTCTTGTGATAAGGTCCCAGGTCTATAAAGTACCACTTTACAAGGAGTAGGTTCGGAAACCGGGTAAAGAAAATTATTTTGTGTCCTCAAATACTTTCTATTCAATTCTAGTCAATTTATTCAATTCGCTCCCAGATATTTGCTCCCGAGTGCTAAAGTTCGGAGGTTTTTCCAAAGGCTAATGAATTATGCAAAACCTTTCGGTTTTGATTTTCGGCTATCCTCAGAGAGATAATTTCGAGTTTGGCGAAAATGAAGTTTAAGGGGCTGCCTTGTAATTGTTTTAGCGAAGTTGGTCACTGTTTTGCTACGCAGAGGGGTTGATAATTTTCAGTTTATGAAAAATTCAATGGAATGCTACTGCAAAATGTGAGCATGTGCTAAATATAATGTCTGGACGTGCCTCTGACTACCACCACTAGACATCTTCAAAGGATCTAAGCGCCTGAAGATCTGAGAGGATGTCTACCGTACTTGGGGATTAGTCGTGATCCTATTCATTTATTAGAGAAAACATAAATTTGTAACATCAACTTCTAAAAATATTTAACTAAGTTATATAATCATCAAGTAAGCAGAGTGACTGCTACAAAAAAGATTTTCTCATCCCACTGCTGGGTAAAGGCCTCTTTTTGCTTGTGCTATTCTCTTCTTATAGGCTCCATCGGACCATATACGACCTACGGTTATTACAATGTCGTCGACCCATTTTTTGGCAAAATTTTGAGAAAATGGTTATTGAGGGGTGGGTAAAGCTACCCCTATTACTTGCCTACGTAGGTACCAGCAACGCGATCTCATAAAAACTGTCGATAATATTTACGATACGCATACGCCATCTAGAGCTTGCCGTTAACTGTCTTAGTCGTTTCTGCTGCGGTTTTAGGAACTGGTAGCGCCTTAAGAATCTTTTTTTCTGTAGCTGCAACGGATAAAATAGCTGCCCTCTCTCAAATTACCTCACTACATTTAACAGGTTAAAAGTTCACAAATTGCCATCCCTGATTCGCCTGCCAACTCTTTCTTTGAAACTTGCAATTCTTCAGAAACAAGCATCTAAAATTCATAGGCTCTGTTTCCACGGAAGAAACAACGTGCGACAGATCGGACAGGTCTTTTCGCAAAACGGCAAAAAGTAAAAATAAAAATAGGATCTGTACTGTAATCCCCAAGTACGGTACACATCCTCTCAGATATCCAAGCGCTTAGATCCTTTGAAGATGTCTACTGGGGGTAGTCAGAGGTACGTATAAACATTATATTCAGCACATGCCCACATTTTGCAGTAGTTAGCATTCCATACGTGACAGGTTGCAAGCCCATCGTCGCTAAACGGCAAAAATACCTTTCGTAAAATCCTTTTGCCAATTTCCAACAGCGATATAAGAAAGTGCCAATAACAAAAACTTCCGTGACGAAGGCTATAAGAATCAAATAGCTTGGGTTCGAAATTGAATCTTTTTGCAAAATGACAATTTCCAAAAGCGGGATAAGAATGTGCCAAAAACAAAAACTTCGATGAAGAAGACTGAGGTCGCAAACCCATCGAGCTTCGCTTTGCAAGAAAATGTATGTAATTGTTTTCACTGCAACGCACACACACGCTACGCATGAATTGACGACATGTGTACACGCGTAGCTTGCTCGAATATCACACGCAAACTTGATCAACGTATGATTCGAAACTGTGCTGCGCTACAGTTGTGCAGCAGTGGAAATGTGGACCAACGCAGCTAAAATGCGTCACGTGCCCGTGCACAGCATGTGCCGTGGGTTTGCGGCTTAAGAATCAAATAGCTAAGCCAAATTGAATCTTAGGCTAGTGTAATAAGCCACAATTCACAATAAAGTCTCGTCTGGAGGTACACAGGCCGATTCCCTGAGAAATGTGAAATCTGGAAAGTTCTCAAGTTGTGAATTTGTTACGTTTCCCGGATGCAACGTTTATTACGTCAGTTGAAGCCAAGCGCCCCCTGGAGAGGCATAACTTGTTAAAATTCTAGGGGTACCGTGGAACTTACCGCAGATTTTATTAATTAGGTATCTAACTAATTTTAATATTGGTTTTTGCACGTAGTAAAGGTAGTAGGTACAGTAAAGACCTGCATAATAGTTATGTGTACCTAATCACGATAGTAAGAAAATTATCAATTTAATGAGACGGTATCTCATGTGATCCATTTAGTTTATTGACTAAAGATAGTACATACCTTGCTATAAGATATCAGAGATAAAAATATAAAAAGATATCAGAGACAGTTATTCCAGTAAAAGTACAGTAGATCGTCTCGTATCTGTAGGTTCACAAAGGAGGTACCCTTAGACATATTTAAGGATCAGAGGCACATTCCAAACATTATATTTGGCACATATCCATTTTATGCTGTAGTTATTCTATACGTAACAGGTTGCAAGACCTTCGCCGCTTATACGAATACTAACTGGTTTCCGTAACGATGTAAATAAGCGTTTTGTTTTGATGTTTTACATAAGCGCTTAGAGAACTATCGGACCGATCTTTTATTTGAAATTTGTATATGAATACTCCTACTTTAAAAATGACACTAAGTGAAAAACACGCTCAATCGCATCAATATTTGGTTTTTGGCACAAATTCGGTTTAATAGTTTTTTATCAATAAAATGATGTTATAAAAAAAACATCGTTGGATTAAATAAAGCATTGAAAAGTTACTGCTCGACCCTATTTCGCACGGCTATACAATTGCAATTTTTGTAGGATTTCTTATTTAATTTCTCAAGGTGTGACCAGATATAGCGCGGCAATCGAGCGCGGCAGCCGCGCGCAAACGGTGATATGGTTCGTTCGCCAGCGATTGTATGTGGACGGTATTTTATCAAGAATAAAAACAATACTGCCGCGCAAACAGTCAAAACTTGTGTCTTGTGAATGCCGCGCTCAAATGCCGCGCAATGTCTGGTCACACCTTTAGATAAAACAGTTCCCACCTCAGATTTAGCTTAAGAATCAATGCAAGTTATGCCTTCATAGTTTCTGGGTGGTTACTGAGTAGACCCACATCGGTAGATTGGAATCCCTAAGGAATGTTCATACGTGCGAGAATAACTTAAAACTTTGCTCGTGGAAGCGTGAAAGTCGTGATTAGCATGTTTAAATGTTATGCATATGTATGCTGATTTATGTATGTTGGAAGTTTTGCTCGCTCGTGAAAGAATGCCCTTGCAAAGCTGATTGTCAAATGTGACGTGGATGCCTTTAAAAAGTTTTAATGCTATGAAATTATAATTTTTGGGATAAGGTTTTCTGAATGCTTCAACTCGACATTTTGTAAACTAAAAATCCCATAGAAAGAAGCACTTTCAGTTTTTTCCGAATTTTACAGTTTACGCTAGATTTTCAAAAAATTCTCTGTGACTTTCAGATAATAAACCAATAATTTGCAATAAAATAATATTTTGACTATAAACTGAGATGTAAGCTATCCTATCTTTCAAGTTGGATCAAACTGCACACGGTGTGCAAAGTTTGATTAAAATCGGTTAAGTAGTTTAGGAGTCCATCGCGGACAAAAAACGTAGTTTAGGTATATATATATTAAGTAAAAACCGGCCAAGTGTGAGTCGGACTCGCGCATGAAGAGTTCCGTACCATTATCCATAAAAAACGCCAAAAAATCACGTTTGTTGTATGGGAGCCCCACTTGAATATATATTTTATTCTGTTAGTATATGTTGTATAGCAACAGAAATACATCATCTGTGAAAATTTCAACTGTCTAGATATCATGGTTCATGAGATACAGCCCTGTGACAGACAGACGGACAGACGGACAGCGAAGTCTTAGTAGGGTGCCGTTTTTACCCTTTGGGTACGGAACCCTAAAAAAGGCAGGTTGAGTATAGAATTTCTGGAAGAGTTCAATAATGACACGCTCCTTTTGCAAGCAATTACTTTTGTTTTTCGTCGGCACTCTGTGTGTTTGTTTAGGATGAGACAAGGAAGGGTTGGGAGCTGCCAACTAATTTTGGATAGTGTTTACCAAAAAAACAGAGGTTAGTATAACCATCAGTTAAATGACCGCTAATGTTATACATTATTAGAAAGAATTAATCAAAAAGGCGGTTAAAGTGTTGACGGGTATTGGTGTCCTAATTTGCTAGCTAGTGAAAGTGAAGTTTGTTTTTTTTACTAACATAATATTGTCAGGTATCCGTAGGATTTCGGACAGCCATTACTACTATTGACCTGGTCACTAGCTCATACGAGAAAAGTAAATAATTCGTAACAAACTTTTCTCTATTTTTTTTCACGTTCCCATTACAACTAGAGGTGATGGTCTTGCAATCTGTCACGTATGGCCATATATTTAGAAGTGCCTTCTGCAGACATCTTTAAAGATCTGAGCGCCTTGATATCTGAGAGGATGTCTACCATACTTGGGAATTACAGTCGTGATCCTATTTCTATTTTTTATTTTACTACGGTGCTATTAATAAAAATTTACTTATCCAAAGATCATCTGAGGTTACACCAAGACTTGTTAATACCAGCTTAATGTACGCAACTCCATTTCTAATCCTTGTTTATTAATATTGAATTCGACTAGTCCAAACGTAAGCGTTGGACTAAATTTAATCCTGCGCTAGTCTACGTTTATTAATAAGACGGCTAATGTTTATCCTACTAATATTATAAATGCGAAAGTTTGTGAGTGAGTGAGTGGGTGTGTGTGTGTGTGTGTGTGTGTATTTGTTACTCTTTCACGCAAAAACTACAGAACGGATTAAAATGAAACTTTACAGTTATATAGCTTATACATCAAAATAACACATAGGCTACTTTTTATCCAGGTACCACCCGTGCGAAGCCGGGACGAGCAGCTAGTTTGATTATAAACTGAAGTTGTTATTTTAATAAATACCTACCTACTAGGAGAATGAACGCTAGTGAAGAAACAAATAAATAAATATTGGCGGACTTTACACACAGCGCCATCTAGCCCCAAACTAAGCAAAGCTTGTACTATGGGAACCAGATAACTGATAAAATACTTATATACTTTTTTTGTAAATACATACTTATTATACCCAGACACAGAACAAACATATTGATGTTCAACACACTAATATTTGCACTGGGATCGAACCCAGGATCAGCCTTCTGCGCTGTAGGTTGTCTACAGCGCAGAAGGCTGAGTTACTCCCAACTGAGCTATGAGGCCACAAAGAAACGCTAGTGTTTTTATGCTTCAGTGCGTCTCACAGACGCTCATTTTCATAAACAGGCTAGTATCAAATGAGCTCCGCTCATATAACGCAAAGCAGAAAAAGAAATTTGAAATTCAAAATGTAGGTATCCGATTTGCATACAACAAGGTAGAGAAGGTTTATGAGAAGTTTCAGATGAGGTTTCATTTTGTTGTTTGAACTGCTCTTTCGAGCTGAAATGAAAGGATTCCGCTAAGAAAATTCTAAAAAATGGCTACGAATAAGCTATGAGTCTGCGATGACTGTAGAACGTTTTTGTTTCTCTATGATTACTATTTTTACGTTTTAATTATCTTACTAGGGTGAGGGTGCTGGTTGTGGGCATTTTAACAACATTTTATTTTTCAAATAATTTGAAAAATAAAATGTTTTTTAACGGTTTTTATTAAAATAAAGACTAAAACGACGAATTCTAGAGGTATAACGCATCACAACTGTCACTAATCAAAACGGACCATAGACAAATAATTGTATTAACTATAGATTTTAAACAAGTTTGTTTGCTTTGCTTAGTTATTGATAAAATTGAAAATGTCAAAAACCGGGTTATTCACGACAACCGGGTCCTTGACCTAATATTATAAATTGAAAAATTTGTGACGATATTTGCAGTTCAATCACGCCCAAACGACAAAACGGATTTAGATGAAACTTGAAATATACAAAGCTTATGTCCTGGAATAGCATATAGAATACTTTTTATACAGAGAATAAAAACGGCTTTTGCACTCAGATATTGAAGAGCAAAAATACTCTTTCCGAGATGGTGGGATGAAAACATATATTTTAAAATGTTGATGTAGGTAGGAAGTGATTTCTGGAATATTGATCTGATTTTAGAAAGCTATACTATTTATCAGTGCTTTATATATCTACAATGTTTTGTTTAATTTAAACATAAGTTATTAGTAGTTTAGGTCGTTTACCATTTTGTTTAATTGGTGAGGGGTTTCCGAAAATAAAATTATGTCATCGGCAAATCTGAGATGACTTAGAAAGTTCCCATTCATATTAATACCTCGGTTGGACCATGTGAGTTTTCCCATTATATGTTGTAGGACGGCTATAAACAATTTTGGTGAAATTGGGTCTCCTTGCCGGACTCCTCTCTTTATGTTGATTGTTTCGCCTACTTTGTCCAACTTGACTCTACTCGTGCTGTTATTGTAAATAATTTTTAGGATATTGATATATTTTTCTTTTATGTTTTGCTAGCATAAAAATTGGATTAGAATTGAACCTAGAAAAAACAAAAATTATGACTAACCGCAGTGCAACACCCATCTTAGTAAATAACACCCCTCTCGAGTTTGTAAAAAAATACATATACCTAGGCAAACAGATCTCCCTATGTAAAGAAAGAAACAGTGAAGAAATAAACAGAAGAGTGGCGATTACCTGGAACAAGTTTTGGAACCATAAGGAAATACTTAAATCGCAACTTCCGCTGCCGATCAAGAAAATAGTTATGGATACAACAATACTACCGTGCCTCACCTATGGATGTCAAACTTGGACCTACGATCTCAAAACCAGGAATAAAATTCAAACTACCCAGAGAAGAATGGAAAGAAGTTGCCTAGGTATAAAGCTGAAAGATAAAGTGAAGAACGCCGATATCCGGGAAAAGACAAAAGTATGCGATGCCCTAACTTTTTCACTGAAGGGAAAATGGAAGTGGGCGGGTCACTTAGCTCGATACAAGGACGATAGATGGACCCTAAGGTCAGTGGAGTGGTCAGGGCCAAGTGGCACCAGAAAAAGAGGCCGACCAAGAGCCAGATGGGCAGACGAAATAGTAGCGATAGGTGGCAGAAGTTGGCTGGACACAGCTAAGGACAGAGTATCGTGGCACTCCTTGGGGGAGGCTTTTACCCGAACGGGGTCCATACAATGAACAAGCAACCAAACATAATAACTAAAATTAGACTTAATAAATAAACCTAAATTAAAAAAAAAAAAAGAAAAAAAAAAAAATATATATATATAATTGTAATTTGTATGGAATTAAATAAAGCTTTATTATTATTATTATTATTATTATTAGTAGTTTAACATTAAGTTATTTTTAACAGTCAAAAATGGGGGTAAAAATGGGTAATTTTCTAGATCTGCTATTTATTTTTATACAGCGATCTAGCCGACCCGTGACAGACTTCCTGCCCAAATTTCAATAGTCGCATAGAAAAAAACACTTTCAGGAAACTACAAATGTTAAATAAAATAAATTACGAATTTTGGTAGAATGCGTATCATTCAGTAGTCAAAACTAATGTCAGATTTTTTTGATAAAATAAATTTTATTACGAATTTTGGTAAAATGCGGTAATCATTCGGTAGGCAAAAAGATGTCAGATTTTTTTGACATAATGAATTTCCACTACCGACCTTGGTAGGATTCGACCTATGACAACTCAATGTTATCGGTAGATGTCTAATTTTTTGCACATCAGCGCCATCTATACCAAAATCATACTTTTTGCGTTTTTTTTATCATAAAGGGGTTGTTTTTCGGATACATACTACAGCAAATTTCATCCTAATCCGTTTTGTCGTTTATTTTTGATTAGGGAACAAACATAGCAGCCTTATTACAAACTTTCGCATTTATAATATTATAAGGATTTAAACATAGCGCAAAAATGGGGGCAAAGAGCTTTTTTTTGAAGATCTGCTATTTCTTTTTACAATAGCGAATAACTTGACTCCAAACTTAGCACTAATCTAAGACATGAATAGGATTAAATGACTTGCTCGCGACAGATTATAAGTCTTTGCCGAAACAATGAAATTTTCTCCACTAACGTAGACAATGAAAAAGCTCCTTGAAGTCGCTGCAGGATTTAATGCCACGAGCTTAGAACGACGAGTGCAGATGTAGTCGACCATTGGCTCGTGGAGAGGCTCCTTACTAAATATTTTCCGCTACCAGCATGATGAAAATATACACAAATAATAAAAATAACAATGACAGAAACTTAAACAAGACAAAACTGTGCGGTCTTATCACTAAAAGCGATCTCTTACAGATCTTTGGATGGAATGAATATTAGGAAGGTCGTGGGTTCGAATCCCGGCGTGCATCAATGGATTATTCGGTTCGAAAAATTTATGTGCGCATCAAAAACACGTGCTTACAACGGTGAAGGAAAACATCGTGAGGAAACCAGTTAGTATTCTTATAAGCGGCGATGGGCTTGCAACCTGTCATGTATTGAATGCTAATTACTGCAAAATGTGCGCATGTGCCAAATATAATGTTTGGACGTCCCTCTGACTATCCCCACTAGACATCTTCAAAGGATCTAAGCGTCTGGAGATCTGAGAGGATGTCTACCGTACTTGGGGATTACAGTCGTGATCCTATTATTATTATTATTACTAAAGATTATAAAATAGTCTATAAGCGCCTCATTTTATCAAGGTCTATTCCAGTCGAAAGCGTCTCCAAGACAGCATAATATACAGCGGGAATTTTCACATTCCATTCCGTCAATAAATCCATCTCGTTTGACATGTGACAGACATTACTGAAGGTCTGCACTAGCTTCTGCCCGCGTCTTTGAACGAGTGGTACCCGGATAAATGAAGCCTATGTCACTCTCCGGCCCATGAACCATATATCAAAAAGGCACGACAATCAAACACACTTTGTTTCTTCACACACACATCATAATAGTAAAGTACGGTTAGTGGATCTAGACATACCTACATGAAGTTAGCCTTGTGACCGCAAAAATTGGTTTGTGTCACTACATAAGGTCGAAAATTATCTGCCGCGCAGCCAAACGGCTAAAGGTGTGACCAGACATTCGCAGGACACAAGTTTTCCGCGAGAATAGTTTATCCATATTATGTTAAATCGACTTGCAGGAGTATTATAACAAACGTATGTTAGCTATAAAACTAAAGTTACTTGCATTTTTTAAATATTGTAAAAAAACTTCATAGTTAAGATAATAATCAGTTTTTTGTATCTCCTGAAAACCTAATGTTTTTACATAGGTACGACTTTTTGTACTGACAGCAAGGATAAAGGTAAATGTACGCGCGGTCGTTTAATCGTAGCGCGCGGCTGCCGCGCTATGTCTGGTAACACCTTCACTTCACTGCGCCTAGATCTGCCGACAGTACTGTAATGTTCCTTAATTTCTGCTCCTTAATGACCTACAGGAAAAAATAATAAAAAATAATAACTGCATACCACTTTTGTTCGGTCGGGGTCACCTGCTTTTGTAAGCACCTTATCTCGGAAAACAGCGCTGCTTCGTCTTCATTAGGCAGCTAGAGACTTAATGAGACTCAATTTACATACACTTTATATAAACAAAGGGAACTTTATATTCAACAATACCGTCTTTTACTGTTCTTTGTCTAGGTAATGTTTAGGTAAAGCTTATTGTTGCATCAAGCAATGGATCCTAATAATATAATAAATGCGAAAGTTTGTGAGTTTGTATGTATGTTTGTGCCTCAATCAGGCCTAAACGACAAAACGGATTAAGATGAAATTTTCTGTAGATGTAGATATAATGTCCGAATAAGTAATAGACTACTTTAAAATACGAAAAACATCCTCAAAATGATTAAAAACGCAAAAGTGATGATTTTGGTATAGATGGCGCTGGTGTGCAACAAATCTGACATCACAGACTAAAAAAATATATATTTTCTATTCGGTTGTGACGTCCGTGACGATGTCCGTGACGTTTGTCACGGGTCGGCTAGTATTATATAATGCCCATGTAGGTACAACAAGTAAATAGCGGCTCGGAAGTTTTTAAGTGATGATCATACTACGGTAATAATTACGTTTATATTACTACAAGCTGACCCTGCGAACTTCGTATCGCTTTAGAATTAACAAATGTTGTCTTCCGTTCCCGTTCCCGTTCCCGTTCCCGTTCCCGTTACAATTCCCGTTCAATAGTTTTAATTTAGCAATTTTTTACACCTTGCTTCAAACTATCGTGATTCTTATAAAGAATTTATTACTTTTTCAAAATAAAAAATAGCCTATGTTACTCAGGGATAATGTAGCTTGGTAATGGTGAAAGAATTTTTGAAATCGGTTCGTTTAATAAATCGGTTAATTTTTGGAAAAAAAAAACATAAAATCAAAACTTTTCTCTTTATAATATTAGTATAGAAAAAGAAATCCTATGAAAATGTTTCGACCAATCGAAAAGTCAAGGGGCGATATAGTTTTTTTCAGTTTTATGAAGGAATCTATTAGTCCTATACATAAATATAATTAAAATGGGACCAATTTGAGACTAATCTCTATACTGTTGTGTTCTTCATACAATATTAATAAAACACTTATTGAGAGAACTCAAACTTTTTTTATTATAATTTTCTCAATCTCATTGCATGTGTTTGTTATCTGTACTGTGCTTACGCGTAATGGTGGACGGCCGGGGTTGCCACCTAGTGCTGCCATCTATATCTACAGATAATACATATACAATAGAAACAAAAATCATCGAAATCGGATTACCAGGTAAAAATATGCGCGGTCATTTTTGCCGTTTTTATAGGTAATGGTACGGAACCCTTCGTGCGCGGGTTCGACTCGCACTTGGCCGGTTTTTTCTATTATAAATAGGATCACGACTGTTTGTAATCCCCAAGTATGATAGACATCCGCTCAGATCTCCAGGCGTTTAGATCCTTGAAGATGTTTAAAGGGGCTAGCCAGAGACACGTCTAAACATTACATTTGGCATATGCCCATATTTTGCAGTAGTTATTATTCCATACTTGCGTTGCAAGCCCGTCGGCGCTTACAAGAATACTAATACTAAAAAACAGCTAACATATTGTGTCGGTCGCAGCTTATAACCAAACCAAAGCCTAAGTAGTTTCAACCGCATAGCGCACGCTCAACAATCTGTCTAATTTTAGCAATTAGCCAATACCCAAACATTCCCATATAATGACAACTGTACATACCTACTAGGTTAGGTGTACTATCTATAGTGTGTTTGGGTGCGTGTTTCGGATGCCGTGGTATTTGCGGCTACCTCATACATTTGCGGCGAGGAATAATTGAGCACATTGTGATACATTTTCTGGCGTACCTATTATACGTGGCAGTGGAATGAGAACTCTTTGTACACGAAACCAGAGTTTCAATAATGGTTTAAATTTGTGTTTTTAGGGAGTTTAGGTCCAAAAGGGGTTAGTGGTAGGTAGCTCACCTTATAAAAAAACTACACAAATATTTTTTAGTGTGAGCAATCTAGGTGGTTAAATAAATGAAAAAAACCAGCCAAAAGCGAGTCGGACTCGCGCACGAAGGGTTCCGTACCATTACTTACTGTACCATTATTTATAAAAACGGCAAAAAAATCATGTTTGTTGTATGGGAGCCCCCCATAAATATTGTGTTTATTCTGTTTTTAGTATTTGTTGTTATAGCAGAAACAGAAACACATAATCTGTGAAAATTTCAACTGTCTAGCTATCACGATTCATAAGATACAGGCCTGTGACAGACAGACGGACAGACGGACAGCGAAGTCTTAGTAATAGGGTCCCGTTTTTACCTTTTGGGTATGAAACCCTAAAAATCATGTTTCAGAATGCATTTTTTCGAATGATCAAATGGTGACTGATTTTCAATTTATTAAAAAAAAATAGTGGCACAAACTTCTGCCTGGGACTTCGAAAAATAAATATAAAATTCATTCGTTATCTGTGCGTTTGTAAGTACTATATGCGTCTATCTATCTATATTCTATATATCTTTTAGTTAGATGCAGTCTATGCGACGCTAAAAATCCACGATTTTTTCAGATTTACCAACAAAGAAAGTTTGCAATTCAGAAGATTAATTAATCAAAGCACTAACGAATCGGTGAGGCTGAACCCGGGGTTTGAGTTTTTGGGGTTCTGTTGAAAAATATTAGAGAATGTTCCCTTCATAAGATTTTGTATTGTTCTCAATAATACCATGACACGGATTTGTTTCCCAGTTTCCGGATTAGTCTAACGACTTGAGCAAAATCTAGCAACAGATCCGGGTTATATTCGAGACGCCAAACACGCCCTACGGAATACAACGTCTTATGTACTCACACATTGAAATGTAGTTCTAAATTGATTCTTCTTTGTTTAACACAATTATTATTGTTTGACTTATTTCGCACAAATCAATGCTAAAACCTACCGAATTCTGTAACAGATACCAACTCATGCTTGACTAATCTTTTTCAAAGTAATTTTCCCACTCTCGCGTTGGTTATAAAAAGGAGGTTCGGAAAGTTTACGGGTTTATTTTGAGTAGGGAAAAAGTACTCTAAAAATAATCTATGGAGATCGCTTTCGATGAAAATCGATTGCAGGTTGGTAAATGAATGTGGCTTAGGTCCGTACATTCTAGGTAAGACTTAGGCAATAGGTATCTTGGTTTCATTTCACACAGCGCCGTCTAGCCCCAAACTTAGCAAAGCTTGTACTATGAGCCTAGATAATTGATAGAATACTTATATATATACTTTTAAGCTATTGCATAGCTTCTATCGCGGGCCTTGAGCGTGGAGACCGAATCCAGAAATTTCGTAACGAAAATTTACGCAAAATTTTACGAGACACTCACACTCACGCAATATGCGTGAGTGTGAGTGTTAGAGATTTCTCTTTTTGGATTTCAAAAAATCGATTTTTAAAAAATCGATTATGTAAATTACACATATAAATCGATTTTTGTAAACTAAGTTTTCCGAACGCGAACCGAATCGTTCGTTGGCCATTTTCCCGGACTTGAACCTACATATAGTCGCCTCCTAAACGGAAACCGACTCATCGGTCTTGTCTCCGAACGCAAACCGAACCATTGATCGTTTTTCCGAACGTGATCCGACCAATAGTCGCTTCACAAACGGGAACCGACCCATCGATCGTCTCTCCGAAAGCGATCCGAACCATATAATTAGATTTTTTGGAAAATCGATTTATTTGTAGGGACAAAAAATCGATTATTAATTAATAGATTTTTTTCAATCAATATTACATCCCTATGACTCATGTCATGCCTGCTTAGAGTGATTTTCGCATTCCAGCGCCATCTAGTTTCATTTGATGATACTACGTTATTATAGGTGCTTTTCGCGGTCTCATGCGAAAGCTCGGGGTTTGAGAGGTTCGCAATTCCGCTGGCAGGTGGCGCTATTTTACCACTATCGGTAAATAGGTGGTACTTCACAGACATGATCGACTAAAAAGTTTGAAATTGAATTATTGAATTCATGTAGTTAGGTAAATATCGAATCCTGGCCGTGCATCAATGGATATTTCTGTTCGAAAAATGTATATGCGCGTTACACGTGCTTATAACGGTGAAGGATAACATCGTGAGGAAACCTGTTAGTATTCTTGAAAGCGACGACGGGCTTGCAACCTGTTACGTGTGGAATGCTAACTACGTAGTTAGGTAAATAGGTAGGTTAAAGATTTTGACATCTATCGATGAATAGCAGAACTTTTAATGACTTTTTGAAATATCACGCTTGTCTCTTTAGTTTAGCAACTCGCCAATAGGTAGCATTGGTTGTATCGGCGTTAAAAAAAAAAAAAAAATTCTTTTTTTTTTCTTTTTCTTTTCTATCGGTCACCACGCTCAAAAAGTTGAATATCAAAGAAAAACAAAGGAAAAAAGGATAAATAAAATAAATAAATAAATAATTATAAATACATAAGTTGATAAAAAATGTTATGCAATAGCTTTACCGCGGCAGTCTCCGAGTGCCACACGTCTTTTTTTTTATAAATTCATTAGGATACATTATAACGCCCAGACACAACAAATATCTATTTTAATTATGTCTGTCCGTCTGTCTGTCAAAGGGCTGTATCCCATAAACCGTGATAGCTAAACAGTTGAAATTTTCACAGATGATTGATTTCTGTTGTCGCTATAAAAACAAATATAAAAAAACAGAATAAAATAAATATTTAAGTGAGGCTCCCATACAACAAACGTGTTTTTTTGCCGTTTTTTATAGACGGAACCCTTCGTGTGCGAGTCCGACTCGCACTTGGCCGGTTTTTGTATCGAATCTCTAGTACATTTAGCAATGTCAACTAATATGAAAATCTTGTAATCCCAGTGCGTCTTAAGATGAGGCACTTAAACTTAAAATAAAACTAATGAAATCCTAACTTTTCTTCGTCCTCCGAGGCAGTATGCGGCGCAATGTAAGAATGGGCTATTTGACAAGATTTTAAAAACCATTTTAGATTATTTAGTAATGACTATGGAACCCATAAAACAATATTATTTGAAATTCTGATAAGTATTGGCCCTAAAAATTTAAATTAAATATCGTTAATTTAAATAACCCGCAAAAACGCTTCTTTATGCAAATGGCGTCGCACTAGTTTTTGTGACGTCACAATGTTTGTCAACAAGTAAATAAACGTCAAGTTTTTCAAGGCAGGCGAAGACATAATGACAAGCATGCTACGTCATCGTCGATTCGACCACCGTTTACCACCATCCTGACCGTTTTGTGTCACGTGACTGGCGTTGAAAAATTTATAATTTTAATTATGGGTTTTTGAATAAATCGTTGATTATTTTCAAGTTATTTTACTCCATAGCGCTTTTCAAAGGCATAATTTACATACACTTTATTTTTCATACTGTCAAATAGCCTATTGCCTTAATTGCTTATTTTGCCAACTACGTAAAAAATAAATATAATAAACGTAAAAAAAGCAAACAGCTAAAACAATCTTCTTAATTTCGGATAAGTAATAAAAATGAGCGTCAACTTTTATTACATTCCTTCAAGTGGATGCCAATTTAGGATATCTTCTTAATTGAAATGAGGAATGGGGAGTTCCTAATAATATTATAAATGCGAAAGTTTATGAGTTTGTATATATGTTTGTACCCTAATCAAACCTAAACGACCAAACTGATTAAGATGAAATTTTCTTTAGTATGTAGATAAAATCAGAATGACAGAAGAGGAAACTTATAATCCGAAAAACTAAAAAATGCATAAGGATGATTTTGGTATATCCATCTATAAAAAAATTGACATTTCAGACCGGAAACATTGTGCTGTCATAGCAACGGATTCCACGAAAAAAAGTTGAATCGTAAAAAAAAAAGTTAAGTAAAGTTCGGTATTGGAAATTTATTTTATCAAAAAAAATATGACATCAATATGACTACTACTATTGATTTTCTACCTAAATTTGTAATTAAATTTATTTTATCATAAAAATCTGACATTAGTTTCGTCTACTGAATGATACGCGTTCTACCAGAGTTCGTAATTTATTTTATCAGGACAAGGTTTATTGGGAAAATATTGGAAGTTTCCTGAGAGTGTCTTTTCTATGCGATTACTGAAGTTTGGGCAGGACAAAGTCTGTTACGGGTCGGCTAGTATTATGTAAGCCAAGCGTAACTTTTTCGTAAACATTTTATTATTCAATGTAAATGAGATTAATTACAGTAATAACTAGTTGATCTGAATTCGTTATACCTTTGAGTGATTTAGCATAGCTTATTTATTAAAGCAAAGCTGATTTAGCAATTCAAAGCAAATTTAGCAAAGCGTAATAAGCGAAAATATATAATGTTTGTTCTGTGTCTGGGTGTTATAATGTATTCTAAGTACCTATGTATTTATAAAAATGTATGTAAGTATTAAATCAAGTACCTGGTTTCCATAGTACATCCAACTTTGCTGGATTGTGCTGTTTTTAATGTCCACCAATATTTATTTATTCTAATTTGTTAGATGTGTTCATTGGCCCTCGTTCTAATCGGAGTGAAATTTTATTAAAGCAATCTTCTCTTTTTAGGGTTTCGTAGTCTACAAGAAACCCTTATAGTTTCGCCTAGCTCAGAGACTGTTTGTGCTAGAAAGCTGTTATTTAGCATGAATATACATATAAGGAGCCAGCAAAGTGGTAGAATAAAACCTTTTCTTAAGGGTACCTCTCCTACATGTAAAGTGGGGATGTTATTTTTTTCTTTGGATAGGACTTTAAAAAGTATTGCGGGTTTGTGAAAACAACTTTTCGATTAAGAGATCCGTTTGTGATATATTAAGCTTTAAAGTGCCATTTTTTGTTAGAGTCGAGTATCCCCCCCCTCTAAAAGCTAAACTATTGGGTTTGGGGGCGTGAAAAAATTCACGGTAGTAGTACATACTGAAGTTAAAAGCAAAACTATCACGGCTAAGTAGACTTACAAGTTTAAGAGTAATCGTCTTCCAACAAATAAAATAAAAATTTAGAACAAATATCAAGTAATATTAGAAATCCTAATAATATTATAAATGTGAAAGTTTGTGAGTTTGTATGTATGTTTGTTCCTCAATCAGGCTTAAACGACAAAACGGATTGAGTTGAAATTTGCTGTAGATATAGATATAATGGCCGAATAAATAATAGACTACTTCAAAAAATGAAAAACATCCCCAAAATGATAAAAAAACGCAAAACAGGTGATTTTGGTATAGATGGCGCTGGTGTGAACAAATCTGACATCTCTGATTATTGAAATTTGACAGGCAACGTCTGTCACGGGTCGGCTAGTTTTTCATAAATATCATTGAAAGCTTATCATTATTATCATTTGTTAGCTGTGTAAATTACGAAACCCTACATTGCGCGTGGTCCGACACACACTTAGCCGTTTTTTATTCATTGGCAATCGCGCAAATAAAGAACGACACTTTCATTCGTCCTGGGAAATTCATCAAAATTTTCTCATTTTCGCTCTAAATTTAGTTTAGCTTGGAGTTATTTTGCGCTTGATGGAGATTTTCTTGCTAATAAACGAATACGTCAGTAAAGTGGATTTGTAATATAAACATAAACAGATCCCTTGTAAATTATCTACCTACCCTTAGTTTGGAACAACATGGCGCTCTGTGAAAATTTTGAAAATTAATTTTAAAATTATTTTCATAAGAAGTAACGTATGAAGCGCTTATTAATCCTAATAATATAATAAATGTGAAAGTTTGTGAGTCTGTATGTATGTTTGTCAACAATAAAACGGTTTAAGTTGAAATTTGCTGTAGATGTAGATATATAATGTCCGAAAAAACGCAAAAGGGATGATTTTGGCATATATGGCGCTAATGTGCAACAAATCTGACATCACAGACTAAAAATATTCAGTCTTTTCTATTCGATTATTGAAATTTGACAGGACAACGTCTGTCACGGGTCTGCTAGTGATGTATAAATGTTTAAACTTTCACCTCAAAATGAATAAACTCAAAAACTAATTTAGTTTTTGCGTTTTAAGGTTAAAATATATATAGTATATAGCCATGTTTTAGGGTGCCGCTAACAAAAGGTAAAAAGGGTTCTCTTTTTATCGAATTGAAAGGTTAGAACTGATTGAAAAAAGTAAATTTCGATTTATAAAAAAATATCTCTGGCCTCGTAAATCAAGATAAAGCAACTGGGTCGAGTTGAATATCATATGAGCGGTAGAATGTACCTTATTTTGCTTTTTTGTTAAACTTGGCATTGATTTATCTGCGGATAAGATTAGCTTGCGCTTTTTGAATTTGTTTTTAAACCATGTTTATTTTGTAGATTTGTTTTGTTGTCCGTTTGTTTTGTAGCTATAGTTGTGGAAGGGATGTTAAAACATCTCTTCTATCGGTCTGATCATTGATGATTTTTTTACATCAATGGGTCTGATCGATTAAAAATATAGTAGGTATCTTGTGATTTCAGAGACAGGGTTTTTCATAAGTTTTTAATCTAAAACCATTCTTGTATGTTTATAATCTGAATCTCGGAAACGGCTTCAACTATTTTCATGAAATTTAGAGGGTTTCGGGGGCGATAAATCGATTTAGCTTCATTTTTAGAAAACGTCGTTTTATCCGTGTTTTCAGGCAATGAAATCATCTAGGTACTTAACCAATTAAATTGTTTTTAAATATACGCTACAATATTATGTATTAATTTTATAGAAAACCTAGGTACGTAAGTTCCACTTTACCGTGGCATTTTAGAAAGTACGTTGTATCCTATATGACATGAAAAATAAAACCAAATTAAATACTCCTTAGTGAATGTAGCGTTATAAAACAAAAAGTGAAAAGGGATGACCTTACATTTGTAAAACAAACATAAATCTTCTTAATGTGAAGCGGCCGGTCTTCGTGGGCCATCGCCAGCTCTAATTAACCATTTCGGGCCTTTTTGAGATCCTTAGGTCAAAAGGAAAGCTATAACTGGAAACTTTTATTGTGAATTCTTGCTTTTATTTAGTTAATATTAATAAAAATAGGTGCTTAGTTCTTGCAATTTTCTAGAAAATATTAAACCAGTCGGATTTGATCTAGAGCCGTGTCGGCCTAGTGGGAGTAAGGTACCTTTATTTTCGTAGCTATAGTTCGTATGTTCGACGGCCTCACAGCTCAGTTGGTGGTAACTCTGCCTTAAGCGCTGTAGGTTATGGGTTCGATTCCCACCCAGAGCAAATATTTGTGTGATGAACATAGATGTTTGCTCTGTGTCTGGGTGTTTGTATGTATATATTTACAAAAAAAAGTATTTAAGTATTCCATCAGTTAT
Organism: Hydriomena furcata; assembly: GCA_912999785.1. Lineage (NCBI taxonomy): Eukaryota > Metazoa > Arthropoda > Insecta > Lepidoptera > Geometridae > Hydriomena > Hydriomena furcata. The sequence goes on from OU538826.1 coordinate 3,872,018, forward strand.
CTAGTTCCCATCATACAAGTTTTGCTTAGTTTGGGGCTAGATGTGTAAAATGGGGCTCGATGTGTAAAATGTCCACCAATATTATTATTTATTTATTTATCTTACTCGTACATCAATGGATTATTATAATTGAAAAAAGCATGTGCATTAACACATGCTTAAAACGCGGCCGCGAAAGAAAATATTGAGAAGAAACAAATAAGAGTTCTTATAACCGTTGATAGATATGCAATCCATCAAGTATTAAAGGCTAACTATTGCAAAATGCGGGCATGTGCCAATTATAATGTTTAGCCCCTATATTTTAAGAAACATCAGGAATAGATTAAAGATAAAAGAAAACACAACTATAACTAAACTCAATTTACTGAACAGAATTTATGTAATTCAACTAAAAACAACCAAAATGGAACAAACGACACAATCATAACTTTACATGAATTTACACTGCAAAACATTGATAACTCTCGACAAGAAATAAAGCTAATGCGTCACGACTTGTGACAACGATAACCTAAGTGATGTAAACGCCTCGAACGCCAACGAACAACTGCCCCCAAACCAAGTGTGCGCCTGGCTTTTGTAGGGGTGACCCCCATTCTGATTCTTCATTCTGTGTCCGATGAAAAAAACTGCTAACAATATCTTCAAAGATCTGAGCTCCTGATGAACTGAAATGATGTCTACCATACTTGCCGTACATTACCGCATCTAAGAATACTAACTGGTTTCCTGACGAGGTTTTCCTTTATCGTTTTCAGCATGTGTTAATGCGCATATAGTTTGGAACAGAAAAATATATTGATACAAGGTTGGGATTAAGAACCCACGACGTTATAAAAGTCAGGGTACCATCCACTCGGACAACACGGCTTAATTAACCTTGCCTCAGGAACCCTGTTTAATAAAAAAAAGTCTTACTTGGAAGTCTACACTTCGTATTTTTCATTTTCTTTTCCTGACAAGTGAAATAAGTTATGTCAGATTAGCTTTCCCTTTAAAATACTTATAAAGAAACGGAATGAGTTTACGAATAAACTCATTAGGCGCTGTATTCCGTACCACGTTGCATTATTAAGCTGGACGCTATTAACGCGTTTAGAATTTTTGATTCAAGATCTTATTTACATTTTTACAAGCGATACTTTTATGTTAGATATTATTACAAGTGCATTGTATTTGAGCCAATGAAATTGAGATTTAAAAGTACTGTATATTATAAATAGTCTAAAGTGTACCTATTACTCAGTGTGTGTGTGTGTGTGTGTCAGTGTATTATAACTGTATGAGTATTAGAAGTAAAGGAATAGATCTGGGGGGTTAGCATGAACCACTATCAAACACAACAACAACAACGTATCGTCCAAATGCCAAAACTGACACTTTTACTATACAAAAAGTGTCAATTTTGACATTTGGATGATACGTTATCGATACGATAGTGGTTCGCGCTCAGGCCACTGTTTAATACATTTTTTTTTATAATCACGTTAATTGTACTATTTTCCTTTGAATATAATACATTTTTAAATAACTGGAAGAAACAGTGTAAAAAACAATAAAATGAAAAAATACATAAAATAGAATCACGACTAATCCCCAAGTAGTCTCAGATCTCCAGAGATATTTAAATTTAATACACAGAAGCACATACCCATATTATGCAGTATTTAGCATTCCATTATGTGAAAGGATGCAAGCCTATCGTTGTTTAATAAAATACTAACTTTATTCCTCGCGATATTTTCCTTCACCGTTTGCGTTGACTCACTCGTCGATGACAAGACTCCTTAGGCAATATGATGCACTTTCCAAAAGTGATGATATAGACATCACCGATCCTCCAGCGAAATTTAAAAGAATTATACGTGACATTCTTTTAACCACCCCTATGTAATACACTCATCCGATTATGTCCTAGTATAATAAGCAAATAATATAGTTAAATAATTATAATTTTTGTGATATTGATTTTAAGTAGTTATATTTTATAATCTAATTTATGTACTGTATATGGAAGCTCTTATAACTTGATCTCATGTTTCTCTCTCACTCAATTTTTTGATCTCATGTTTCTCTTTCTCTTTTTATTTTTTTAAGTTGCTCATAATGGTAAACCTAGTTGTTAAGTTGAGTCATCTAAGTGCATGCTGTGGCATCCTGTAACTGGGAAAACACATAGATTTAAGTATAATTGTTTTTAATTAGATGTAGTAAGTGATTTTTCTGTAGGACGCCCTAAATAAATAAATAAATAAACATTTTTCAAATAGAAAAATCCTTTGATAAACGATCGGGATTTGAACCCTCGACCTTCGGATGGAAAGTCGAAGTATCTCCCACACGGCCAACACGGCTTTTCTGTTAACTTAAGCTCAAAATCGGTGCGTATTCAATGTTCATTCCTCCCGCGTACTTCACACTTGACGATTGGATTCAATAGTTCATTACTTACGTCAGGTGCTGGTAATTTGTTTACGGGCCTTTAACGCAGAAACCAGGCCGGCGCCAACTAGGTACTGTCGTTTAGTAGCCTGATCGTGCTATTACCGGATCGGTGGTAGACGAACATAGGGTACCGTATCGAAAGGGTAAAATCGGGACCCTATTACTAACGCTTCGCTTTCCGTCTGTCCGTCTGTCTGTCACCAAATCAAACACCAAACTTTGTATAATGCATTCAATTGTGACAGGCTGACAGCTAAACTTAGTGCAGCACTAGAAAAGCGTATTTTTAGTGTTTTAAACAATAAAATATATAATTCTCTTTTTGTGGCATTTTAACTAGTTACGGCTATAATAATATATTTACAGTAGCTGACCCGGCGAACATCGTACATTAGCCGAGTTATACCGACAGCAGCGCAACGTACCTGGTCTAATTGTATCTTTAAACCATCCAGAAACCCATTGAAATATACATACGAAATTTTATCCAAATCGGTCCAACCGTTTAGGAGGAGTTAGGTGACAAACACACGTACAGAAGAATTAAATATATTAAAATGATGGAAGAAAATTAAAACAGAAATGCTTACTGGGTCTCTTCACTATTATCATCTTTGGAGCAGCATCGGCCTGGTTTAATTGTAAATGTGGCGCGTCACCGCATTCTTCTCACGTTTCTTGTGAACACGGTAAAATGAGGAGAAAGTAACATTTTCTCAAACTGTTGCACTGTTCTGAGAAATGGACGAAATTTATCCACAGTAGTTCAAAATTCGTCGCATGTGAATAAATAAAATGTTTGTAGACATCTCGCATAGTGTCATCTAGCCGCAAAATACTTGTAAATACTGGTAAATAACGATCAGATATACAACAAATATCCAACATTGTCTTGGGTAGAGATCTAACCCACAACAGAAGTAGTAGAATTCCATACTAATATTATAAAACAATAAGTATTTTTTGTGAATCTATAAATAAAAAAATAAAAAAACGTTTTGAACTTAAGTAAAAGTAGTTATCTAGAAATCAAATTATAAAAGGATATGCTAGAAAACTACGCATGGATACAGCTATACCAACAAATAATTTGAATAGTTTAGTAAAATAAAAAACTTTCTGTACGGATACCGCGCTAACAAATTCATGTTTTTAAAAGCTTTTATTTAACTTGAAATGTATGTATGTAACTATGTTTGTTAGGTAGAATCTTGCAGCAGTTATCTTAAACCGATTGAGCTGACATTTGGCATACTTATGTATCCTAGGTGACAATGATCTAATGATGGAGTCAGGAGCTGTTCAACCATCGACTACATAGCCTAATAGACGCCTAATGGCTTCATTTCTTCAAACAAACAACTCTGTCAAGTCAGTGAGGTATGAGGTACGGGGGGAGCCGGAAAAAGCATTCTAATTTCAAAATGACGTGATTCACTAGGGATGGGAAGTGTTGACATGAGTTGTCGATAGCAGTCAGAGGCACGTCCAAATATTATATTTGGCACATACCCACATTTTGCAGTAGTTAGCAGTCCATACGTGACAGGTTGCAAGCCCATCGCCGCTTATAAAAATACTTACTAGGTACTGGTTTCCTCACGATGCGATGTTTTCCTTCACCATTTTAAACACGTGTTTAAAATGGTGAATGTATAAATATCAATTGCTGTTCGTTAGTCTCGCTAAAACTCGAGAACAGCTGAACGGATTTATTTTATCTTGGTCTTTAAATATTCGTGGAGGTCTATGAAGGTTTAAAAGGTGAAAAAAAAATCGAATAATTGCCGGGAAAACCTAAAAACAGCCCTTTTCTTTTTCCCATACAAAAGTTAAAAAAACGTAGAGTCCATTTGAGCTTTATTAGGTTTGATAGTACGGGAACGGGAACGGGATCGGGATCGGGATCGGGATCGGGATCGGGATCGGGAACGCGAACGCGAACGCGAACGCGAACGCGAACTAATTCTAAAGCGATAATATGATAAATGCGAATAGCAAATAGGTTACTTCATATCCATGTAGGTACAACGCGAGCGAAGCCGCGGACGGAAGCTAGTTGGCAATAAGTAGTTTTACTAGTTAGGTCCAACTGTTGTTGTTACTACTATGTAGGTTTATCGATCATCAATTATTGAGTAGTGATACAACACTATTGACTTTCGACAAGGAAAATAACCAGTCTAACTTGAGCTTGTGGTAATGGTTTTTTAGCATAAACAGACGAGATGTGCACGGGTCAAGGAAGTGGTCGGTACTACTGCAGGTTTGACGCGCGGTATTTTTTATCGGCCTTATAAGACTGACCTTTTGGATGTCAATGTTCGCCTTGCATGCGGTGTCTTTTTGGGCTGTGTAGTCGATGTGTTCAACAGACACACACAATGGAACTCCTTAGTAAACACTTCGATTGAGTAAAAACTTTGCATACTTGTCAAGTTCCGATGACAATGTTATGTGACACAATGTGACATGATAGCGCGCTGGTGCTTAATGGTTGGCCTCACAGCTTAGTTGGTAGTAACTCTGCCTTCTACGCTGTAGGTTGTGGGTTCGATCCCCAGGGCAAACATTTGTGTGATGAACATAGATGTTTGTTCTGTGTCTGGGTGTTACTATGTATATTATTATGTATTTCAAGCAGCGCATGCGTAATCGCGATGCGCAAATCGTCGAAATTATTTCGTTACGAAATTTCTGGATTCGGTCTCCACGCTCAAGGCCCGCGATAGAAGCTATGCAATAGCTTAAAAAGTAAATAAGTATTCTATCAGATATCTGGTTCCCATAGTACAAGCTTTGCTTAGTTTGGGGCTAGATGGTGTTGGGTGTAAAGTCCTCCAATATTTATTTATTTATTTAATTTTACAAAAGCTTGTCATTGAAAAATATTTTTCAACTTACTTATATTTTATTGTCTTGTCTTCACAGATCTGAAATCTCCTTGCAAGATTAAACGAGGTACATACATAAAACAGAATCTAACATTTATTCAGATTCCTTTCAACTTTGCCCTTGAAGGACCCAATTTATTTTTCTGATTGCCGCATTTGAATCTCGGTCTGCGAAAAGTTTTATCTAATATTATGAGCCTAATTCGTATCTTTGAAAACTCCAGATGATTTATAAGTGGTAATGTAATTTATTTTGATTTATAATGGTAGCGATTCTCTTGTCTCGTGAAAATGTCAAAAAAATTGTAAATGTTATCGCTCTTATTCTATTCACAATAAGGTTTAAATTCGCGTAAACCTTATTTAGAGTGACGGTCTCCAAAGTGGAATAGTTTTGATAAATTATACGATTCTCGTAATGTGATTTTAGAAATGTCAAATATAATTGAGTAATGTGACACTAGGAATTAATGCTAAAATAAAGTAGAGAGATGACTAAACTATCCTAATTTTGGGACTGTCAGTTTAGAGTTAGGTCTCTAGTCCAGACTTTAATTTTATGCTAATAATATTATAGATGCGAAAGTTTGTGAGTTTGTATATGTTTGTACCATAATCAAATCTAAACGACCAAACCGATTTAGATGAAATTTGCTATAGTATGTAGACAAAATATCAGATTAACAGAAGGGGGGATTTATAATCCGAAAAACTACCCCTACATTAATGCGTTGGTGTGCAACAAATCTGACATCACAGACTAAAAACATATAGTCGTCATAGCAACGCAGTTTTGATTAATGAATGATACGCATTCTACCAACATTCGTAATTTATTTTATCTAGTTAGTATATAAACTAATATTATTGCGAAAGTAACTCTGTCTGTCTATCTGTGATGTTATCACGGCCAAACCGCTGCCGCTGGGCCGATTGCGATGAAATTTCATATGGAGATAGTTTAAAGTCTAAGGAGGAAGTCTTAGGATTTTTATTTTCAGGACTTCCTAAAACAGATGGACTGACGGACTGCGAAGTCTTAGTAATAGGGTCCCGTTTTTACCTTTTGGGTACGGAACCCTAAAAACTAAGCCCTTGGCGTGTCTAAAGTTGCGTTCCTATTAAATCGAACTATCAAACATTGGTGGCGATTCTGTTGTGTCCACGTTTAAGTTAAAATTCCTAAAAACCATCGATCTTATTTATTTTAAGTTAAAGTTTAAATTAGCGTAACCTCAAAGTGACAGTTCTAAAACATAGAGTAGTTTTGAATGAATTTAAGATTTTTGTAATAGATTTAGAAACGTCATGCTAAATTTAATCAACATGTAAATTGGTGTTGACTAAGATGACACTTGGTTGTCACACTGTTATTACACTCAGACACAGAACAAACATCCATGTTCATCATCATCACCCAAATGTTTGTCCCGTGTGGGAATTCAACTCACAAACTACTGCGCATAGAGCAAAATTACTACTGAGCTGTGAGGACAGCTTGTTTGAAGAAATGAAGCCATTAGGCGTCTATTGGACTATAGTCGATGGTTTGTACTAGCGGCAGGAGTGTTCTGTCTGAAGCCCTATTATTAATGTTTCAATCTCAGACTCACCACTTGATAGTCTCGAGAGGACCGAGTCAAATTGGATCGGAACTAATCGCATTTCAATAAGCTGAAATCGATTGACCATTTATCACGTTGGGCCCTTGGCCTTGCCGGAATTATCTTTATAAAGTAACGTACAGATAGCGACGAAAGTGGTCAGCGAATTTGAGTGACACCTGAATGACTTTGTTTTTTGACTTTCGTGTCTGTCTGTACTTTGTTAAGTTGGTAAGGTTTTTAAGAAGAACAGTTTAAAATATAGGTACCTACCTATAAATATTTTTGTCATTTTTGTAAGTTTGAATGATCAGCATAAAAAAATGTGCTTTAGTTCTAAATAAGCTGTTTTAGGTATGACTAGCAATCTAAATTAAATATATTCTTTACGTTCAATAATTATTTAAATATATTTTTCGGCAATGCCAAACTAGCTAGTAACTTAGGTTAATGAACTTAGTTACATACTAAAAAAAATTTGGAATTGAGTAAATTATTATCGTTCTTATTCTGTTCAAGGTGAAATCCGAATTATCTTACCTACAACTAAGAAGAACATAGTATTTAAAAAAATTATATGTTTCTAAATATTTTACACAACCCAAGCGTTCATTTATCGACTATTTTAGGATGACGTGTCTGAATCACATTAAGTAAATTGATTTGTTCATCAAAAGTATTCCAATTTTAAGACTGTCTCTCTAAGGTTTACGCTAATTTAGACTTTAACGTGAACAGAATAAGTTCGATTTTATTATACGAAATTTTAGTTAATTTACGGTCCCAACTGAATCGCCACCATTGTTCCCGTAAAACTAATCTTATAAGAAGCTTATCAATTCGGTGGCTATGTAATAAATGTTGAAAAATATATGCTTAGAACTGTCATTTTGAAGTTACACTAATTTAAACTTTTAATAATATATGAAATGAATAAGATTGATCGTAGGTAGGTACTACCTATTTTACGACATTTTATTAACCGGCGATAAAAGAGAATGTTCTCAATTTGACATGTATTTTTTTTTGTTTTAGTTTTTGTGATGATTAAATATATTTATGTAGGACTGACAGTTCTTTCATAGAAAAATAATAATTACGTTTAGAAAACTAGTAAAACCGACGAAAATGTTTCGAACAATCAAAAAATGTGAATAATCATCCCTTGATTTTGTACCCTTAGGTTTAGAATTTTTTGTTAAATTTATATAGGACTAACTTCGAAGTATACCCTTTAAAATGAAAAAAGAATTATCAAAATCGAACTACTCTGTAACAAGTTATGCGTAAATAGTACATTATTCAAACATACCATATTAAAAATATATACGCGTCGACTTGATAACCTACTCCGTTTTTCGTCGATTATGAAACGAATATCGGCCCTTGACTTTTCGATTGTTCGATACATTTTCGTCGGTAAACGTAATTAGGTATTCATGACGAGACAACAGAATTGCTACTTGTAAATTTATTTGACAGAACGATTGAAAAAGCGAACAAATTGACCGCCAACCCATAATAATATTTGGCTACTGACTTGCCAGCGAATCATAATAACGCTCAAAATGGTGCTTACCGGTAAATAAAAATAAAATAGATTGGTATTACCCGGTCACTAGAATTTTGCACCGCGCGTTGGTGATGGTATAGGAAAAGTACGGTACAGTGGGGCTATTTTATAATTTCACTTTCAAAACTTTCGTGAGTTGTACTATACATTATTACAACAACGCGAAATTACTCACGTAAATGATAAATTGTCAATGAGGAAGAAGGATTGCGTACCATTATCTATAACTAGCAGTCCGCCCCGGCGTCGCACGGGTGTAATAATGATATTATAGGTAATTTTTTTACACCTTGGGTTACATTATCGAATTTTTCATAAGGATCCCTGATAAAACATTTAGTATCGCAGACTTTTTTTGTAGATATTGATGTTTTCTTTAAAACTGTAGTACATCACTTTGCTCTATTGTCAACAATTTTCGCAGCGTACGCGATTTAGGATATATAAGGATTTTTTTGTTTTTTTTCACACGTTGGGTTACATTATCGAAGTTTTCATACGGATCCCTAATAGTTGCACATATGGTATTGCATACTTTTTTGTAGATATTGATGTCCTCTTTGAAACTGTGGTACATCACTTTGCTCTATTGTCAACAATTTAAGCAGCGTACGCAATATAAGGATTTTTTTGGGTTTTTTTAACCGTTGGTTTACATTATCGAAGTTTTCATATGGATCCCTAATAGTTAGACAAATGGTTTACATACTTTTTTGTAGATATTGATGTCTTCTTTAACACTATAGTACATCACTTTGCTCTATTGTCAACAATTTCAGCAGCGTACGCGATATAAGGATTTTTTTCACACGTTGGGTTATATTATCGAAGTTTTCATACGGATCCCAAATAGTTAGACATATAGTAATGCATACTTTTTTGTAGATATTGATGTCCTCTTGAAATTTGTAGTAAATCACTTTGCTCTATTGTCAATAATTTCCGCAGCAAACGCAATATAAGGATTTTTTTTTTAATTTTTTTCTCACTTATATTTTCATTATCGAAGTTTTCATACGGTCCCTAATATTTTTGTAAATATTCTATAGCCTATGTTCATCAGGGATAATGTAGAATTCTAATGGTGAAAGAATTTTTCAAATCGGTCCAGTAGTTTCGGAGCCTATTCAATACAAACAAACAAACAAACAATCAAATCTTTCCTCTTTATAATATTAGTATAGATTAGTATAGAAAAACGGCAAAAAATTACGTTTGTTGTATGGGAGCCCCACTTAAATATTTATTTTAATAGTAATAGTAATACATGTAATAATAATAGTAATACCTGTTTTTACACTTTGGGTATGGAACCCTAAAAATGAATCCCTATTTTCCTTCGTCATAGCATCACGCATAAATGGTTGGACCGATTTTGCTTATTATTATTTTTTTGTAATCGTTAGAGAAAGAAAACGTCTGTAGAAAAGCTAGTAGAAAATAGATATAGATAAATTGATTGATTTCAACAAAACGGAAATAATCAAGTGAGCTGCTAAAGGACTGATAACAAGTAGAAAACTTATAGTAACCGAGCTGTAATTCCAGTAAATACGTAAATGCGTACCTCTGCTTTTATAAGTAATACTAAATAAAAATGTTTTCGCATTTTATTTGTGTTCGGATAGTCTCTATCGCCATAACAATCTATTTATCACACAGAATGGCCAAAGTTTACCTATATCAACAATGAAGTTACAAGTACCTAAGTTTTACCGAACATTCAATGTTTGTTTATCTGTCTTTCTACTGTTTTACATCGGAAAACATATTCACAATATTTAATGTATGTATATAAATAAAAAGAGAAATTAATCCTATCCTACTCCTAGAAAGTTTGGGAGTGAATGGGTGTGTGTGAGTGTGTTTGTTGCTCTTTCACGCAAAAACTACTAAACGGATTAAAATGAAACTTTACAGTAATATAGCTATATATTAGAATAACACATTGGCTACTTTTTATCCAGGTACCACTCGTGCGAAGTCGGGGCGAGCAGCTAGTAATATTATACATGCGAAAGTTAGTGAGGATGTTTGTATGTTTGAAAATCAATCAGGCTTATTCGACTAAAAATTTGCTGTAGATGTAGATAAAAAATTAGATTACAAAATAGGGGTCTCTCTAATCCGAAAAACTACCCTTAAGGCGCTCCCAGTCGACGATTGTTTTTGTTCGAAACGAAAAAATAAATACTTGTGAACAAGCCACATCTCCTATTTTATAATGTATAGTATATGTGAATAAAGATGTACCCATCTTTAATCACTTCGATAAATAATCCTACCGACCACTGCAATGACGACAAACACACGTCGGAGCGTGGTCCGCCTTAGCTTTTCGAATAAATTAATGATATAAATTATGTATAATTACTTATCAAAAATCTTTTCTAATAGAAATCTAGATCTACATATTACCTATCTTTAACAATAAATCACAAGTCGATTTTAATAGTAGGTATATAAAATATTTCGATCATAAATTCTAAAACGTATCATTTTGAAATAATATCTTTATCGTGAAAAGTTTCTGCTATTATGTTTTCAGCTTAATATAAATCTAGGTAGGAACCTGAAGTAATATACTTATAAAAATAGGAGATGTGGCTTGTTCAGAAGTATTTCTTTTTTCGTTTCGAAAAAGAGCAATCAGCGACTGGGAGCCTCTTAAATGATAAAAAATGCGAAAATGATGATAGATAGCGCTGATGAGCAACAAATCTGACATCACAGACTAAAAACATTTAGTCGTCATAGCAACGAAGTTTGACAAATTAATGATACGCATTCTACCAAAATTCGTAATTAATTTTATCAGTACAATTTTTATAGGAATTAGAATTGAAGTTTCCTGAAATTGCTTTTTTTAATGCGATTATTTAAATTTGGACAGAAAAAAGTCTGTTGCGGGTCGGCTAGTAATTAAACTAGTTTAAAAAAAAATGTAGGTAGGTACCTAATCTATACTTATAATAAATCTGTAGAGAGGTCAATTCTGTACATGAAATATATTTCCAAAATAACTATCAGGGGATGATTAGGGATCGATACTGATGCCAAAAATGCAATCAGTAAAATTTTTGTCTGTCTGTCTGTCTGTCTGTCTGTCTGTCTGTCTGTCTGTCTGTCTGTATAACCGTTATAGAAACAAAAACTACTGGACGGATTTTAATGAAACTTGGTACAATTATTTTTCATACTCCTGAGCTGGTTATAGTATACTTTTCATCACACTACAATCAATAGGAGCAGAGCAGTGAAGTGAAATGTTGGGAAAACGGGAGTAGTTACTGCATTTCTTAAGCTTCCGTCGCGTGTGCAACCTTAATGGTTAAAGCTACACAGAAATCATGTATGATGGAAATGTTCTCCTTAAAATTATATAAAAAATATCCCACGACAGCATATGTTTATCTTTTATGGTTGACTCACAATAACACGTGTAACTCCCGATAGCTTAGCAGTTCGAAGCTTTCTGATTATATTTGACTACTCTTACGTTTATAACACTCTCAGTCATCCCTAATTAAAAAAGTTTACATTATTAACTATTCCATAAAAAAGAATCATAGAAATCGGTATAGAAACACCAAAGTTATACATGAAATACGCTAATAATAAGCCATCGCGCGTGAATACTGAATCATGCTATAAGGATTATTTTTATATATAAGGTCGCGAACGCACAGGCAGGCGGCTTGCTTAGCGCCTAGAGGCTAGCGAGTCACCTAGCGAGTAGCTTCGTAAAACGAACATTCTCGAACGTTCGCGACCGGCCTAGCAGCTAGGCGTCAAGCGCGCAGTGCGGCCGGTCGCGAACGTTCGAGAATCGGTCGCCGCGCTTGCCGCGTCTCGCGGCCGAAGGTATAAAAAGGCGGGGCGTGTGAGACTGTGTGTGATACTACGCAGCTGGACCCACCGTGGTTAAGGGTTAATTTAAATGCAGTTACAAATTTATGGAATTGTACGAATTGTACTCCAAAAATCAGGAATTGTACTAGAAGGGGTCCCGAGATATTTACGTTTGAAATGGGCCGGCCAGGAAGTAATCTTAATTGTCGAGTGATCGTTCGTTAAGCGATATACGAGGTCAAGAAGACTTCGCTGTAGACCCCAGAGTTTGTACGAAGTGTGATTGCTACAATCAATCCAAAAAACATCGAAAACATATTATAGTTTTTAGGGTTCCGTACCCAAAGGGTAAAAACGGGACCCTATTACTATGACTTCGCTGTCCGTCTGTCTGTCACAGGGCTGTATCTCATAAACCGTGATAGTTAGACAGTTGAAAATTTCACAGATTATGTATTTTTGTTGTCGCTATAACAACAAATACTAAAAACAGAATAAATTTAATATTTAAGTGGGGCTCCCATACTGTATGGGCCATACATCAAACGTGATTTGATTTGGCCGTTTTTTATAGGTACGGAAGCCTTCGTGCGCGAGTCCGACTCGCACTTTGGCTGGTTTTTCAGGTATATTTTGATCAATACTTTTCCGAAAATACAGTGTCAGTCCGATTTTTCGTCCATTTTGTTCCAAATGTCAAATTATTTAATAATTTTTAAGAATATCCTGTACGATATCGAATTAAAGAGAGTTGAGCATCTTACCAGAAATAAGTCCGCCCCCACACTAGCGTTTGAACAAAAAAATAAATCATCTAATGTATTGTCTAATGACAAAAAAACTGTAAAAAAAAACGTTTTATATAAAGACATTCTGTAGTATATTTAGTATCAGCATTCTGTGTAGCTTTAACCATTAAGGTTGCACACGCGACGGAAGCTTAAAAATAGAGTAAATTCTCCCGTTTTCCCAACATTTCCCTTCACTGCTCTGCTCCTATTGGTTGTAGAGTGATGAAAAGTATATTATAACCAGCTCAGGAGTATGAAAGATAATTGTACCAAGTTTTGTTAAAATCCGTCGAGTAGTTTTTGTTTTTATAACGGTTATACAGACAGACAGACACAAATTTTCGTGAATATACGACGTACAGAGTATAGACGCTGTATAGACGAATATACGAAAAATACGACTCACTTTACTGACTGTTTACACAGGAGTTACACGCTGACAGAGTCGCGGGCACAGCTATTTACAATAATATTGTGCGATTCCGTATTGCGATATTTTTCAACAGTATTGTAGATTGACATATAATATTTCCCTACTAAAATACGAAAGTTAGTCTGTCTGTTACATCAAAACCACTGAGCCGTGAGGAAGGACTTATGCTACTTTTTTTACGAAAAACGACGGAAACGCGGACGAAGTCGCGGGCAACAGCTAGTAGGCATTAAATTTCCAATTATTGTAGATACTATCTAAGGTCACTGGGCGGAGTATTCCTCATAGTGAGTAAGGGTGCAATAAGAAATAATTCCCAATATTCAACCCCTAAGGTGCAGCGGGGGTTGAAGTCTATTTGAAAATTACTTCAGGTGAACGATGACGCAAGGGCTTCCACTAGTTATTAAATACTCGTATTTGAAGGAATCTATCTCGACCGCAAAATGATTATATTGCGCCAAACGTAATGTTTGGACGTGCCTCCGTATACCCCCTTTAGATGTCTTCGAGGATCTAAGCTCCTTGAGATCTGAGAGTATGTCAACCGTACTTGGGGATTACAGTCGTGTTCCTAATTTTTCTATTGCGCATTCTCTACTGCGTGAAATAAGAAAGACTTTCCATAAAAAAAATTCCACTGGTTTAAAAAGGTCCCTTATGTAAAACCGTAGGCGTTGTGAAAAGTTCCTTCAGCTTTTCTGTATGTCTTTAAAATCGATCAACTTTGTTCTGAACGAGTTTGAAACAGCCTGTTTTATGAAGTTTGCCTAAAAGGTTAATATGTTAATATGTTTGTATCATATTTTTTGATGTTTTATGTATAAAGGAACTTTATTCACAGTAAGAAATAACATCTAATACATAAATTATATTACGGAATATTTACATAATACATAAGAAACAGTTGAGGCTGTATAAAGTAATAAGTACATAGTGGTGTCGATTCTGTTGGCGACGTGCTAAAATTAAAATAAATTGAAATATTTTCGCTCTTATTCTTTAACGTTTTAGGTCCAATACCAATAGTACAGTTTTTACCTTTGTACATTGTTTAGGGTTTCGTACCGAACTGGTAAAAATTAGGACTCTATTACTAAGACTTCGCCGTCCGTCTGTCTGTCACATAACTGTATCTCATGAACCGTGATAGCTAGATAGTTGAAATTTTCACAGATTATGTATTTCTGCTATAACAACAAATACTAAAAAAGAATAATATAAATAGTTAAGTGGGCTCTCATACAACAAACGTGTTTTTTTTGCCGTTCTTTATAGATAATGGTACGGAACCCTTCGTGCGCGAGTCCAACTAGCACTTGGCTGGTTTTTTTATCTATGTATGTATACCTACTGTGGTACTGGGTAGAAAAAAGTTGACAAATATAGAACAAAGCTTGCAATTCCATGAATGGATCTAACAAGGCAGCTCAAGGCACCTACGCAATGCAACTGCATCAATATTGATTCAGCATTAGAACTATTACCCACGCAGAATATAACGATAGTTCTAACATAGAGAGAATCACTCGGGACTCGAAGCATTTTGTATGAACCGTATGACCTGGGTCATACGGTTCATACAAAATGCTTAATGCTTACTTAAGATTAAGTAAGGACCAGTATGAACCATCATTATTATTAAAAAAAAACCTGCCAAGTGCGAGTAGTACTCGCGTGCAAAGGGTTCCGTACATTATTATCTATAAAAAACAGCAAAAAAACACGTTTGTTGTATGGGAGCCCCTCTTAAATATTTATTTTGTTCTGTTTTTAGTATTTGTTATAAAAGCGGCAACCGAAAAACATCATCTGTGAAAATGTCAACTGTCTAGCTATCACTGTTCATGAGATACAGCCCTGTGACAGACAGACGGACAGACAGACGGACAGACAGACGGAAAGACAGACGGACAGCGAAGTCTTAGGAATGGAGCCGTTTTTACCCTTTGGGTAAGTGTAGTGTATACGAAAACAATAAAGTTATCAACGTGTGCGTTAGCGAGTGAATACGAGGATATCCGAACGATCACGGATCACTCAAAGCGAGGCCTCAAAGCGGAGCGGTCACGTCTGATGGATATATATCATTCGAGATGTTTTATTTGATACCCAAGCAACCTGTACAAGTGGCGACCTTGCCAGTGGTTACAACTATTTACGTAAGTAAACAAAAAATAAAACACAAAAAAAAAGGTAGATCAACGAGTCGAAACTGTTTTGTCTTACAAATAAAAGATGGGAAACTTACTAGATTGTTATTACAAATAAAATACGAACAAAAATCAAAGTTAATGTACCTAAAACGAAAATCTAAGATAATGTACCTAATTATTATCTTTCTAAGGTGCATTTTATAATGATTCTACTAGCTTATCGGACTAGTAGGTAAGAGGAGCGCATTTATCGCCTCCATACTACCTTCTGGTCGACTTGTTATCATACATTTTGCATTAGAATTTCATATCGTTTATTCACACCTACCTTCTTTGATAGGCAGTAAACTTAGTAAGTATGTATCCTAGTCTGATATTGTAAGAAGGCAATTACTGTTTTCGCGTTGGTTGGTACCTACGAGTGGGCATTTTATTATGCCTGCATAGAAAAACGAGATGTGTACAATGTACATAGATACAGTGGTACCTCAGGTTTGAGTCTCCGACAAAATATATTAAACGATTTGTAACCATAACTTTTAAGTTAATAACAAAACTATTTATAGTTTTGTCACGTTTAATTTTATTTCATTTGGAAATACTCAACCCAATATTAAGAAAATATTGAAACGTTTATATAATATAATTACTATTATCATTGTCTTTAAATAGACCATCCATCCATCCAAAGTGAAATAATACATTATGCATTTGTTTTGGTTACAATCATTTAACGAACACCTGTATTTGTCGGTTTCCAAAAAACTAATTGGGGTATCACTGGATAAAAGAGGTAGTTTGGATTACCAAACGGTACCTGTAAAATCGAAAATAAGAAATGATAGTTTGACATAATTGACAAACGGTATCTAAATACATTTATGGTATGGTTTAAATAAATCTGAATGGAAATGATAGTTTGCCAAATTGACAAACGGTATCTAATGGTATGGTTTAGAGAAATCTAAACAGAAGGTAATATTAAAGTTTGACAAATTGACAAAGAAATGATAGTTTGACATAATTGACAAACGGTATCTAAATACATTTATGGTATGGTTTAAATAAATCTGAATGGAAATGATAGTTTGCCAAATTGACAAACGGTATCTAATGGTATGGTTTAGAGAAATCTAAACAGAAGGTAATATTAAAGTTTGACAAATTGACAAACGGTATGGTTTAGAGAAATCTAAGCGAAAGGTAAAATTATAATTTGACAAAATTGTCAAACGATATGTAAATATGGTATAGTTTAAGAAATCTGAACGAAAGGTAAAATTATAGTTTGATAAAATTGTCAAACGGTATCTAAATATGGTATAGTTTAGAGAAATCTGAACGAAAGGTAAAATTATAGTTTGATAAAATTGTCAAACGGTATCTAAATATGGTATAGTTTAGAGAAATCTGAACGAAAGGTAAAATTATAGTTTGATAAAATTGTCAAACGGTATCTAAATATGGTATAGTTTAGAGAAATCTGAACGAAAGGTAAAATTATAGTTTGATAAAATTGTCAAACGGTACCTATCTAAATATGAAATAGTTTAGAGAAATCTGAACAAGGGGATTTACTATCATTATAGTTTTCCCCATCAAAATGTCGACTTTGATGTGCTCAAATGTAGCTCAAACAGTTATTGACTTAATAACGTTTAAAAATCCGTATTTTTACAACTGACTCGCACACTCACTGACTTTTATAGATCAAAAACCTAACTTACTTCCAGATGACCTAGAAACCTGATATTTGGCATCAAGGTAGGTTATTGGGAGTATACAAAAGAAAAAGTTCAAAAAGTTAACTTAATAAGTTAAGGACCAACGTTATTTGACCCGCGTCGAGTACGAGCGGTGTAATAAACAGTGGTTCTGATAGTTATTGATGAGACCTGCAATTATTCATTAGCTGGCATCATTTAAAGATTTGAAACATTGCCAAAGTGTAGGTACGCGTCTATGTTAGACTGTCGAGATCAAAATAAACTAATAAGGCTTACTATCCAACGGGTCGGATTAACGACAAAGTCGTTTCATTACACATATATTATGTATCTGTGAAGGTACCTAACTTGTATTTAAATAAAATATTTTATTTGGTGTTTTTAACCATTTACGTCGTGTTATGTAAGTTTATGTACATATTGCGACCATAAAGGTATTTGATAAAGATAAAAAGCTGTAAGTATGTACCTGAAAAACAAAAATAAACTAAAAAATAAAATATACAGATATTCCATCAAAAATATAAATCTGAAATGATAGCCAAGTTAATTATAACTTATGTATGTTCTTATGTCAACGAAATCGGCAAAAGAAATGAGATCTATGAGTACCAAGTTCTGAGTAGAAAATCCTAAAAAAAAATAGTTACAAGAACATGTAACATGTTCAAAAAATCTTGAGCTTGAAGCTCAAGATTTGATTTGGTGGTGAAAAAATTAGCCAAGGAAAAAATGCATTTCATCGTTAGTGAGGGTAGACATTATAATCACCTTTATTTGTAGTAAAGGCTTGACAGTGTTCGGTGTTTATTAGTTGACTCGAGAATACTATTAAAAAATAATAATAATAATAATAATAATATTGGAATTAATTTTGTTGCCATGCGAAAACATGGTAAATTTTATTGACGACATCGTTGTTTATGTAAGCGACGACGCCCAACATGATGTGAGAATCAAAAAAGTATTAGTAGTTATTACCCGTTCTTTCGAATAAGAGCAAATGCTTACATAGTAGGGTCAAACAAATAAACTTATTTGGTCATCGTGAGAGCTTCACGTAAAGGTATACATATAGAAAAAATAGAAATAGAAAAAAAAAGGTACTTAGGTATTTAAAAAATCTATTGCTGTTGCGCTGTGCCCGATATGACATGTATAAACGTATGAATGGTGATAGAGACAACGGCACCTCGGACCCAATTAAATTCTTAATGATGAAATCGCTATTTCGTATTCTCCTGTTTTCTCCTTCAAAACTAAATCGATTTTAATATTTTTTCAAGAATAATAAAGAGAAAGATTTTGCTTTGCCTGTATGTTTTTCTTTTATTATTTTACATTCGTCAAATTGGTTTTATGGACGTCTGAAGAGGGCGATAAAACTGGTAAAATTTTGTGATTTTAGAAGGCTCTAATTCATAAACTAATTAGTTTTTGGAGAAAAACATAACATAGAGGCATACAATGGTCCGCATAGATTGTATGGTCGAAATATTAAAAACATCATTATCCAGGGAGGAGACAGGGAAAAACGAGGAACGTCGAGGAAAATGCCTGCCCAGCAATGCTCTTAAGACATTAGGATACTATGATTCTAATGATAAGACACAAGTTTACGCTGATGCTAGTCCTGTTGGGTTAGGGGCTGTTCTTGTCAAGAATGGGTAGCCCCGTGGGCCAAGAATTATTGTATAATGGTAATAAAAGTCTTCTGATCGCGAAAATTGGTATTGCTAAACAGAAAAAGAAATTGGTTTTGACTGCAAAGTCAAAGTCAAAGTCAAGGTCAAAGTCGAAGTCGAAGTCGAAGTCGAAGTCGAAGTCGAAGTCGAAGCCGAAGCAGAAGCCGAAGCCGAAGCCGAAGCCGAAGCCGAAGCCGAAGCCGAAGCCGAAGCCGAAGCCGAAGCCGAAGCCGAAGCCGAAGCCGAAGCCGAAGCCGAAGCCAGAGCCAGAGCCAGAGCCAGAGCCAGAGCCAGAGCCAGAGCCAGAGCCAGAGCCAGAGCCAAAGCCAAAGCCAAAGCCAAAGCCAAAGCCAAAGCCAAAGCCAAAGCCAAAGCCAAAGTCAAAGTCAAAGTCAAAGTCAAGATCAAAGTCAAAGTCAAAGTCAAAGCTTGAATTCATTGCTTGAAACACAGGTGTAGAAGATGTTAATTAATTACATCTACCTGGATGACTAGGACAATATTTCATTGCCCGGAAACACGGACGTTTTCTAAAAATGAAACCTAGCTAGATCGATGTATCGCCCGCATACTAAATTTCACGAACATCGTTGGAGCCGTAACCGAGATTCAGATTAGAATTGCCCGTTTAAAGGTATTCGATAATTATGAAACCAATGTACTCTGCCTATGTGAAGTCATGCAATATGAAATGTAATTAAATGATATACCTAATAAAAATTACAAAAAATAATAATAATATTTTTAAAAAGACAACAGTCATACACGGAAATAATTAGGCACATTTAAAATAATAAAACATAACTAATTACAATTAGAATTTAGAAGATTTCTATCATTCATGTTATCGTCTATGGCATAATAATATTTGCTACTAATAATTTGGTAAGTAATCATAAACCTTTCGAGGTAATATTTGGGCCTAATTCAAAACCGCGTGCAAGAATTATCATGGAGTCTGTACAGTACAGTCATGATGAGGTACATAATTGCAATTAATGAAGAACTATGATATAGATGCATGTTATGAAATCACTTTAGAAAATGATAATGGTATGCTTGCTTGCCTTTGAAATAAACAAAGAAATAATATTATTGTATTAATACATAAAAGTAATATTATTATTAATACATAGTAATAATATTATTATAATATTATGCATACTTTCATAAAATCACGCCTGTTTACTAAAGAGGTAGGCAGAGACTACGGCTTTCCACTGGCTACAATCCTGACACTTCTTTTGCTTCATTCACTCTGATCAATTGAACGTTGCGAGTACGCCTACAGTGACACCCATGCAAATCTTGAAACGAAGGATATGGATGCAGAGATGAAGATTTAAAAGAAAGAAGAAGGATAGGCGACGACGGAAAAGTCATCAAAGATGCAATCGAAGAAAATAAATTAGACATGCAATGATGCGATGAAGGAAGTGATGTTGTATCAGAAAATGAAGCTAATGGAAAAACACTATGTAGAAATATAGTTAAGTAAAAAAGGGTTGAAGGCAAGTGGAAAGTCTGATAAAGATAAAGATAGTTTATTTGCTTGAACACAATGTAGGTTACACAGATATTAATAAATACTATTTTTGAAATGTTTATGTAACTACTAAATAAATCATATGTTAAAGTTAATTTAATTAAAATTAAATAATTAATATTATAAATTAGTCTTACCTAACGATTGAAATATTGTACTTAATGATCTGATGTAACTAGAATTAATTATTATTGTTACCAGGTTGTTACTAGAATTATTATTTCATTTTCTTTTTGTAAAAGGTAGATGTAGTGTATACGAAAACAATAAAGTTATCAACGTGTGCGTTAGCGAGTGAATACGAGGATATCCGAACGATCACGGATCACTCAAAGCGAGGCCTCAAAGCGGAGCGGTCACGTCTGATGGATATATATCATTCGAGATGTTTTATTTGATACCCAAGCAACCTGTACAGTAAGGATGATTTTTATTTGTATGTCCTTTATAGAATCATAAATTATGCATTTGATCATGTGATGATCTTTAGCAAAGTTGTTGCGCATGAGCCCACAAAGGTTAGTACAGTACCCAAGTACAGTAGACATCCTCTCAGATCTCCGGGTGCTCAGATCCTTGATTATGCCTAAGGGGGGTAGTCAGAGGTACGCCCAAATATGACATTAACCAGCCCACATTCCACATTAATTAGTATTTCATATATAAAAGGCTGCAAGCCCATCGCCGCTTATAAGCAGCTAATAAGGTTCACACAACGCTTACGAAATTAAAGAGGATTTCCCAAGCAGAGCTTAACAAATTGCAGGCAGTTCGGAACCCCTAAAGACAAAAAACAACACAAAAGCGAGGAACTTTCGGAAGGCTTTTCGTTTTCAATGTAAACGCAAATGAGGCTCAACTTGATACGTACAAACGTATATACATACCTATAACATATTACCAATATGTATCTACACGTACATGTGGTCCTAAAAACTTACTTCTGTGGCCTGAGCACGAAGCACTATCCACCAAGCGCGGATTCACCGTTGTTGGCACTATGGGCATGCCCACAACCTTAATAGACTTGTGACGTCACAATTTTAATAGTGTTTCTGGTAAAAACGGGGGTAAGGGTAAAAATACTACTATACAACTGGTTTTTTTTTGCATTTTTGACATCATCAAAATCTAAATGCCAGTGGTTGGGGGGGGGGGGGGTGTTCTTTCGTGATTGTGACCTCAACCTGTTTTGAGGGCTGGATCCGCGCCGGGTAATTAAACTCACAAACTTTCGCATTTTTAATATTATTAGGATAACACCCATACACTGAACAAACATTTATGTTCAACACACAAATTATTATCCTTGATGGAAATTAAACTCACAACCTACATCGCAGAAGACAAAGCTACGAGCTGTGAGGCCAGTCAATACCAGAATATTTAAAAACTAGCGACCCGCCCCGGCTTCGCACGGGTAGCATGTTATTATTATACATATAAACCTTTCTCCTGAATCACTCTATCTATTAAAAAAAACCGCATCAAAAACCGTTGTGTAGTTTTAAAGATATAAGCAAACATACATACATACAGACGCGGGAAGCGGAAAGCGACTTTGCTTTATACTATGTAGTGATAGTGATAACTTACAAAACCTATATTTAAAGAGTTAAAGAGAGTTGTATTGAATCTAAAATCCCCGTTAATTTCTCTAAATTCCGCTTTGAAGAGAAGCCAACCAGTTTACGTGGGATTAGTATCAGCACGACGTGTATCCACACGAGAGCATTCGAAATACCTATGCCAGCTATTTGTGGCGGTACGATAGTATCTCTGAATAGACCGATTCAAAGGCCTAGAAATAACACATCGGCCAACGTTTTATTCGAAGAGAGTAGGTATAAATTACGTTTAGATATAGTACAGGTTTAAGTAAAGTATGTAAGTATTCAGCTATCTGGTTCACGTAGTATAAGCTTTGCTCAGTTTGGGGCTAGATGGCGCTGTATGTAATGTCCGCCAATATAATGTATATTTTTTAAGGTTCCGTACCCAAAGGGTAAGAATGGGACTTACTAAGACTTCACTGTCCGTCTGTCTGTCACAGAACCGTGATAGCTAAACAGGTGAAATTTTCACAGATGATGTATTTCTGTTGGCGCTATAATAACACACATAAAAATGCTAAAAGACTAAAAACTACAACTCCCATACAACAAACGTGTTTTTTGCCGTTTTTTTATAGATGGTACGGAACCTTTCGGGCGCGAGTCTGACTCGCACTTGGCCGGTTTTTTTATTTATCTCTCGAATGCAGGTTGATCTAAATTGTGTTGTGCACATTTACGTGCACATTGTTTCTGTGTGCGTAAGCTCAGTATCGATCACACTACAAAAGCGCGTATCTACATTACAACTACATGCGCTGCTCGCCCGCCTTCGTGAAATGAAACAACAACTCATACAGTTACTGTATCCAACTCATACCATAAATACGAAAGTTTGTGAAGATGTTTGTGGCTCAATCACGATCAAACAGATTTTGAAGATACTTGGAATATACATAGCATATGTACTGGTATAAACATACTAGATTTAACCAGGGGTTTCGCTTGCATGGTACCTAATAAAAATACCGGCCAAGTGCGAGTCACACTTGCGCACGAAGGGATCTGTACGATTATTTATGAAAATCGGCAAAAAAACACATTTGTTGTTATAGCGGCAACAGAAATACATCATCTGTGAAAATTTCAACTGTCTATTAGCTATCACGGTTCATGAGATACAGCCCTGTGATAGACAGACGGACAACGAAGTCTTAGTAATAGGGTCCCGTTTTTACTATTTAATTATAATTATATTTATATCTACGAGTATTGTGGGCGTAAAAATGCTGAACGAATAAAAAAAGCAAGTTTAAGATACTCCTACGCGTGCGAATTCATTTTTCTGTTCAGAGTATTACTATGAAATTCTGACGTTATATTTAGCTTCATGCTAAAATTAAACATAAAATGGAAATTTACTGTCGGAAAACTACAAGGTCTTCAAGCTTCCAAGATGCCCTTGATTTCGTCCACGTGGTGGAATCGAGCCACTTTGGCTTTCCAGGGTTTAAAATATATCTATGTCAAAATCGGTTCAACACAATTTTTATAATACTATTTTTACCCTTTTTCATCCCTTAGGATGATATAATACACCTCTCAACACTACAAGGAATACAGGAAAACATTGCGTTGATCTGTCACAGTAAGTTAGTCAGTTCTTACACTGTATTATATATTCTTACTAGTTGCTCGCCCTGGTTTCGCACGGGTGGTACCTAGATAAAAAGTCTACCGATTTTGTGCAAACTTCACATAAACTATTTACTAAATAGTCCGAACAAAGCCTAAACATTTGGTTTGGATAGGTGAGCCCGTTCTTGAGTTATAAAATTACAACGAAAAGTGGCATTGATTTTTATAAAAATTGTAGTGGGTGTAGGGCTCCCCCTCTGCGAGATCTAGGAGCAATACCCCGGTTAGCCCTCTACTCGGTGTATGCCAATGAAAGAAGGGCAAGGTCTATAGTTGAAAACCACTATCAGTGCCCATAAATTTTAAAGGTTTTTCTCGATTTCCCTGGGATCCCATCATCAGATATTGACTTGGTGGTAATGGGTCACCTCGGAAGTATAGGCTTTCAATTAAAAAAAAACAATTTTGTAAATAAGTCCACAAACGCCGGAGTAATCGCGTAACATACACACAAAAAAAAATACAGGCGAATTGATAACCTCCTCCTTTTTGAAGTCGGTTAAAAATATAGTAATTAATATTGGAGGATATTACAAACTGCGTCGTCTAAATATAAATAAAGTTTCTCAGTACTTGGGAACTAGATTACTTCAATTATAATAAAATACATTAAAACACCCAGATACAGAACAAGCATTTACGAGTAGGTTCAATGTTTATAACATGTTTGGACGTGCCTCTGACTAACCACCTTTAAACATCTTCAGGGATCTGAGTGCCTAGAGAAATAAGATAAATAAATATTGGCGGACTTTTACACACAACGCCATCTAGCCCCAAACTAAGCAAAGCTTGTACTATGGGAACCAGATAACAAGTAGAATACTTAAATACTTTTTTTTTGTAAATACATACTTATTATACATAGTAGCATCCAGACACAGAACAAACATCTATGTTCATCACACAAATATTTGCCCTGGGTGGGGATCGAACCCATCACCTACAGCGCAGAAGGCAGCAGAGTTACTACCAACTGAGCTGTGAGGCCTGTCAGCACCAGTTGTTAGGTCCAAATATTACATTTTTCACGTGCAAACTTTTAGTATACGTTGCAAGATAGATTGGCAAACTATGGTAAATTATAAGACCGCTTTACATTCACAATCAAGAAGTTATGGACATAGTTTTTAATTATTATTTTTTAGCTTGTGTTTTTTACACCTTGAAATATGGGCGAGGGCTATTCTAATCCTCGATCCCATCAAATAATGGAATAATTTTTGCATGTACCGGTGCCCCAAAACTACAGTAGGTACTTTTTTGTCTATACTAGTAGAAGCCTTGAAAATACCTTAAGGCGAGTAATTAATGTGTTTGATGAATGCGGAATCGTTTTTTATCAATAACCGCAAAACATACAGTTTTGTTTTTAGGGTTCCGTACCCAAAGGGTAAAATCGAAACCCTATTACTAAGACTTCGCTGTCCGTCTGTCTGTCCGTCTGTCCGTCTGTCCGTCTGTCCGTCTGTCCGTCTGTCCGTCTGTCCGTCTGTCTGTCTGTCACAGGGCTGTATCTCATGAACCATGATAGCTAGACAGTTGAAATTTTCACAGATTATGTATTTCTATTGCTGCTCGAACAACAAATACTAAAAACAGAATAAAATAAATATTTAAGGGGGGCTCCCATACAACAAACTTGATTTTTGCATTCCAGCGCCATCTAGTTTCATTTGATGTTACTACGTATTATAGGTACTTTTCGCGGTCTCATGCGACCGCTCGGTGTTTGAGAGGTAAGATGAAAGAGGTTTGCGATTCCGCTGGCAGGTGGCGCTATTTTACCACTATCGGTAAAGTAAGTCGGTAAATAGGTGGTACTTCACATGATCGAATAAAAAGTTTGAAATTGAATTATTGAATTCATGTAGTTAGGTAAATAGGTACCTAGGTAGATATTATTAATTTCCAATTAATTTCGAGTTCGAATCCTGGCCGTGCATCAATGGATATTTCTGTTCGAAAAATGTACCTATATGCGCGTTACACGTGTTTATAACAGTGAAGGAAAACATCGTGTGGAAACCTGTTAGTATTCTTGAAAGCGGCGACGGGATTGCAACCTGTCACGTGTGGAATGCTAACTACGTAGTTAGGTAAATAGGTAGGTTACGAGATATTATGAATTATTTTTTATGTTTCTAGGGTTCCGTATCTAAAGGGTAAAAAACGGGACTACTAAGACACCGCTGTCCGTCTGTCTGTTACCAGGCTGTATCTCGTGAACCGTGATAGCTAGACAGTTGAAATTTTCACAGATGATGTATTTCTCTAAAATCAGCATAAAATAAATATTTAAGGTTGACTCCCGTACAACAAACGTGATTTTTTTGCCGTTTTGATAATAGTACGGAACCCTTCGTGCGCGAGTCCGACTCGCACTTGGCCGGTTTTTTATGACAAAGATAACTTAAAAAACTTGAAACTTTTCTCGATAGATTTATTTTCCAAAGTTGGCTCTTCAAAAACACTAGTTTCGTTTTAATCAAAATTATAAATAGCTAAACAATTCATTTTGATATAATTCGTTAGATAATCATTCTAGCTACCTAAATTAAAGACAGTTTTTTTAAGTTTGATGGTTTTCTAGATAATGCAGTTTTATAACTTTTTCCGTCTTATCCGGGTAGACTCAGCCCATACAAAAAGTCAAAAATTTCACTTATCACCCTAAGAGATGACGGTAGATGTTTTATTAGAAACACAAGCGTAACTCGGAGTTCGGAAGATTGAGCGGGGGCTGTGAAAACATTGGTGGGCGGGCGTAGGGTATAAGTGGACAGTAATGAAATTTGTAAGTAACTCAGCTTTATGAAACAACTGCTACATTATTATAAATGTGTAGGAGTAACTAGCTAGTCCCCCTCGTCCTTTTAAAGCCCACGGCGCGTAAATAGACGGGCCGCGCCGGATGACGCTCCGCCTGTGTGCGTCCGGCGCGGCGCGTACAGAGCGTTACGAGCACGGGCCACCTAGGATGCATCGTTCCCACGGCGCGTCCGTCCGCCTTGGCGCGGTCTGGCGCGTGAAAACGCGGGCCGTGGGACCCATTATGCCAGGGTGGACGCGCCGGACGCACACAGGCGGAGCGTCATCCGGCGCGGCCCGTCGTTTTACACGCCGTGGGACCCCGGTTTAATAGAGGAGCCCAATCGGGGATTTTGGGAATGTAACCTGAATATGTCTGACCTCGCAGCCCAGTTGGGTCAGTGGGTTGGATTCCCACCCGGGACAAACATTTGTGTGACGAATGTTGATGTTTGTTCTGTGCCTGGGTCTATGTATAACTAGCTGCTTGCCCCGGCTTCGCACGGGTGGTACCTGGATAAATAGCCTATGTGTTATTCTGATGTATAAGCTATAATACTGTAAAGTTTCATATTAATCCGTTTTGTCGTTTAGGCCTGATTGAGGCATAAACATACTAACAAACTCACAAACTTTCACATTTATTATATTATTAGAATTTTACACGGCTACTGCTCCAACTTAAAATATATACCTACGACTGTTAATTAAGATTTTTCTAACAAACTTTGGTATCCCTTTTCAACCGAAAAAAACCTTTCTTAACGAGCAATTAAGCTCTAAAAAGAGTGTCTGTGACAAATTTTAGAAGATATTTAAAAAATTGTGTAATAGATAGAAAGTTCCACATTATTGTCTGAAATTACTTGGCCGTATGCAAACAACGCTAACAATATCATACCATAAAAATAAAAATTAGACCTGTGAAAGCATGCAGCCAAGTGAAGGTGAACTTTTGAGCATCGTCTTTACAACCTTTTAACCAACTTCAAAAAAAGGACGAGGTTCTCAATTCTACTGTATTTTTGGGTGAACCGATTTGATGATTCTTTATATACTTGAGAGCTGGTGCTTCCCGTGTGGTCCCATTTAAATTTGAGGAATAAATACCATTTCAAGAGTAAAAAAATTGGTGATGAAATTTCGTTTTGTACTTGTTCAATTCAATTTATAACAACATGAAGTTGGTTTTGTTTTTGGTTTTTAGGGTTTCGTACCAAAAAAATAAAAACGGGACCCTATTACTAAGACTTTGCTGTCCGTCTGTCTGTCAAAAGGCTGTTATCTCATGAACCATGATAGCTAGACAGTTGAAATTTTCACAGATTATGTATTTCTATTGCCGCTTTAACAACAAATATTAAAAACAGAATAAAATAAACATTTAAGTGGGGCTCCCATACAACAAACGTGATTTTTTGCCGTTTTTTATAGATAATGGTACAGAACTCTTCGTGTGCGAGTCCGACTCGCACTTGGCCGGTTTTTCAGTATTGATAGAGCTGTGATACTGATTCTAGCTATATTGTGCTCAGTTTATATGAGTGACGTCAACAAGTAAGCCAACTAAATAGCACCAACCTACGCGCAACTTTCTAAATAACTGATCGACGCTCGGAAAATATTGACTCTGGTTCTGGCTCATTTTCTTCGGAATTTGATGTGTTATAGAAATAGCATTCAAATAGCCACCAGCTATATTATTTTTCAAACTATCGTGATTAGTAGACATAACTATAGATTTTAACACGGGTGTTTATCACGTTTAATTTATTTTCCCGACGTTTCGGCTATGTTTCAATAGCCATGGTCGCGGGCAGACTGAAGAACACGGTGCGAAAAGCGGAGGCAGTTGACGAAAATACCCTCACTTGGCTAAACATAAATGAAAAAATTAAATGTTGGCTATAAATTAGCATTTAGAGAACTGAAAAATAAATAGGATCACGACTGTAATCCCCAAGAACGGTAGACTCCTCTCAGATCTCCAGACGCTTAGATCCTTTATAGATGTCTAGTGGGGGTAGTCAGAGGCACGCCCAAACATTATATTTGGCACATGCCCACATTTTGCAGTAGTTAGCATTCCATACGTGATAGGCTGCAAGCCCATCGTCGCTTATAAGAATACTAACTGGTTTCCTCACGATGTTTTCCTTCACCGTTTTGAGCACGTGTTTTTGATGCGCATATAATTTTATCATATAATTTTTGAATGCAATAACTAATGTTAGAGAATACCTAATCTGTACACATTTCATAGTAACTATTCACTGTTTATACACCTATACCTACGATTTTGCGTAGGTATTGTATTGGAAACGTAGGTATAGGTGCTTAAACAGCATAAAAAGCGTAGGTATTATGGCATTCAGTACCAATAAACATTAGTGTGAATATCATAACATGATAATCATGATTTTACAAAATACAGATTATATGGACCCAACTCAGAATTTTCTCAAATTTGATGTCGGTTTTTAATTATATTTTAAAACCAAATTATAACTTCAAATTTTTTGAGGCAAACAATTAAAACATTTGAAGTGGTTATCTGCATCAAAATCCTTTTGAACAGCTACGAACAAAGGGGAACTCCATTCCGAATGAATAAATAATTATTACGATTATTTGTTACCGATCCTGGGGCCGTACTACAATCTCTAAAGTAAAGGGCTTCACACACAGCAGCTATTGTAAAGATGTACATTATAGCACGATACATCTCATTACATCTTTCCATAGAAATCGTCAGGAGACCACAAACGATAACTATAATATATATATTTTTACGTCTTCGTATCTTAAGATACAGAGAGATATGAAAATATATATTTTTTATATATACACACATCTCTATTCGAAAAGGCTATCAAAAAGTTTAAAAAGATACATTACATTACCTGTTGTGTGTGTGATACATTAAGATAATATAAAGCAATACATCCCAGGATGTAATGTACATTAATAAACATTATAGCCCTGAAGCATATACTCGCGGTGCGAAAGTATATGACAACGCTATATGTGTTCGTATAGCGTTGTCACTTTCGCTCTTAAAATAATACTGCATTGGTCTTACCTTAGAGATTGTAGTACGGCCCCTGTCATTTGAGTTAAAGTTGCTGGTTTGAATCCGTTGTATAAATATTTATAAGAATTTTAAGGTTACGCTGGCTCCATTTAGAGCAATCTCTTTGAAACGACGTCATAAATGGCTTGGTGTGGCGGAGACGTTAAAATATATAATTATTATTATATATATCTCTGCCCTTAACCGCTCTATCTGCTGTATTAGTAGAGATTGGTAGAGATCTTCCAAACTAACCTTTTGTTTTGTAAGCTCCTTCATCGTGATCTAAAAAATTTAAACTGATACATCCACTCATATTAACATAGTTTAGTTTTGACTCAGCTTCGAAGCAGAGCAGACGTGTTGCGCAACGCAAAAATCAAACTTCTTGTTCATGGATTTGTCTAGCGACTACTCGAGCATTATGTGAATGACATTCGAGCCTCTGTACGTATTCTTGAGAAGTGATGGTATTACTATAACATGGTTAACATATTAAAACTCAAACCGCAATTATACATTCTTATATCGAGGCGTCCCGACACGCTGCGCTTTAGTAAAATAATTCTAATCATATAAAATGTAAGGATACGTTATACTTATGGCGCGTCATGACACGCCCCGACATAACAATATAATTGCGGCTTTACGAACTATCTACAAGGTAGTGTATCGTGTGCTGCTTTTTGAATTTATGCTGAAGCTCTTTTTTATTTTTTTTATTGTTGTACGTACTTGAGTGGTAGGTACTTTTTATTATTATTCTTGTTTGAGCCTTCACCTTGTTCGATTGGCACCACACTGGAGCTCTACATAGCATTAAGGAAAGGATCATTAAAAAAAAGGTAGACTCCAACTGCCTGATTCTTCTAGGCTTGGTCGCGTGGAATCGGCGTAGCTTCATCTAGTTTCTAAGACGTTTCAAAGTGATCCTTGTGATTTTATTGAAATAAATAATTTTTGAATTTGAATTTGGTATCCATAGTTTCTAATACTCAAAATCCTAGTCTCTAGTATCGTGAGAAATGGCGAAGATACGGGTTTGAGTTTTGATGGTTCAAAGACTGCGTTGAAAATTACGCAAACTATATTCAGCAGACTCGTAACTAACTAATTCTAAAAGCTTGGATGACCTTGGCTCTCATGCAGCTGAACTATGTAAGAGGTTTGGACGCAGTTGGCACTTCACGGCTAAAGTGGCTTTAGCAACTTGTTACTTCACAACACAAAGTGCAGTTTGAGCGTGATGATGAAAGCAGATAATGCTTTGTAGCTTTCTCTTGAATTGCTGAGACACGTTTCCTAATCCTAATCACTACATAGTATAAAGCAAAGTCGCTTTCCGCTTCCCGCGTATGTATGTTTGCTTATATCTTTAAAACTACACAACGGATTTTAATGCGGTTTTTTTTAACAAATAGAGTGATTCAAGAGGAAGGTTTATATGTATAATACATGCATAATATAGCAGAGAAACACTGATAATTTTAGAGGTTTCTAATGTGATGTCGTAAATAATTGTAGACCTTAAAAACGTCTACAAAAAAGTCCACGATGGTATTAGAAATGTCTTACGCACAGCGAAGCGGGCACGGGTCAGCTAGTAATATTATAAATGCGAAAGTTTGTGATAAGGCTGCTATATTTGTTCCCTAAACAAAAATAAACGAAAAAACAGCTTAAGGTGAAATTTGCTGTAGTATGTAGATAAAATCAGAATAAATAAAGTGGGAACTTAAAATTCGAAAAACAACCCTAAATGATAAAAAAATGCATAATGGATGAATTTGGTATAGATGGCGCTGGTGTGCAACAAATCTGACATCACAGACTAAAAACATTTAGTCGTCATAGAAACGCAGTTTTGACTAATGAATGATACGCATTCTACCAAAGTTCATACTTAATTTATTTTATCAGTAATAGGGAAATATTTAATCAGTAATTTAATCAGGGAATATTTAATCAGTAGTAGGGAAAAAAGTGGAAGCTGCCTGAAATAGATTTTACTTATATGATTATTATAAAAAAATAATCACAGAACAACGTTTGTCACAGACTCAGCTAGTAATATTATAAATGTGAAAGTTTGTGAGTTTGTATGTATTTTTGTGGCTTTAAGGGTAGATTTATATTAGACCGGGCTGTGTTCGGACCGGGCCGGAGTCTTTAGTTAGTAGACGGGCCCGGACGGGCACATATCAGGCACTTTCTAATATAAACTGCTTCATACAAAATGCACCTAACGTTTCAAATCCGTCCGGGGCGCCCGGGGCGGGCCACGTACACGGCCCGCCCCGGGCACGACCCGGTCTAATAATAAGGCTCCGAAAGTGGATATTAATAAACCAACTAAGAAAATATATACAATAATAGGATAACGGCAATAATCTCCTAGTACGGTAGACATCCTCTTAGATCAATAAAGTTGTCTGTGGTAGTCATAAGTACATCCAAACATTATATTAAGCAAATATCCACATTTTTTTATTCCAAACGTGAAAGGTAGCAAGCCTGTTGCCGCTTATATCAAACACTAACTATTATCGTTATTTTTATAATTTTTATTGAATGTTTCTTTTGTGTCTTCTGTCTCTGTGTGTGTCAAATAAATATGTTTTCCTTTGCCGTTTTGAGCACGTGTTATTGCGCATATAAATAAAAAAAACCGCCAATGCGCGAGTCGGACTCCCGCACGAAGAGTTCCACACCATTATTTATAGATATTTTATAAAAACAAAGGTGATGTTTTTGCCTTTTATATATAAAAAACGACAAAAAGATCACGTTTGTTGCATTGCAGCCCCATTGATATACTTATTTTATTCTGTTTTCAATATTTGCTAATATAGCGGCAACAAAAATACATTATCTGTGAAAATTTCAATTGTCTAGCTATCACGATTCATGATATACAGCCTTGTGACAGACAGACGGATTGCGAAGTCTTACCCTCGTATTCAAGAACGACACTATGAGAACACGCACCCACAGTGGACGATGTCTTTTTTCATAAAAATCACTTTATGTGTTGTGCGACACTGCATAGTGTGACTAGAGGCACATTGTCGTGTGCCTCTAGCCAAAGTTGAGCTCTAAAGGCACACGGTAGCGTGCACCATAGTGCCGCTCAACACATAAAGTGATGTTTATGAAAAAAGATTTCGTCCACTGTGGGTGCGTGTTCTCATAGTGTCGTTCTTGAATACGAGGGTTAGTAATAGTTCCGATTTTACACTTTGGGTACGGAGCCCTAAAAAAGTAATTTAATAGTCACTCTATTAAACCTCATGCATCCCTCTCCAGGGGCTTAGAGCTGAGAGAAGTGGATGTGCGCCAAATGTAATGTTATACGTTGTTGTGTGCTTATCTTCATAAATCGAGCTTACAGCTTTAAATCGGTGTGTATACTTATATACATAAAATTACGCCTGGAACCAGTTTCCTGACATACTTCTTTTGTTTCATTCATTCAGTGTACTTATACCTAACATAGTATAAAGCAAAGTCGCTTTCCGCTTCCCGCGTATGTATGTATGTATGTATGTTTGCTTATATCTTTAAAACTACACAACGGATTTTGATGCGGTTTTTTTTAATAAATAGAGAGATTCAAGAGGAAGGTTTATATGTATAATACATGCATAATATAGTAGAGAAACACTGATAATTTTAGAGGTTTCTAATGTGATGTCGTAAATAAACACATTTTTTTGCGCTTACATTGCAAATGCTGGCTGAACCCCACGAGATATATCAAAAAACCGGCCAAGTGCGAATCGGACTCGCGCACGAAGGGTTCCGTACTATTATCAAAACGGCAAAAAAATCACGTTTGTTGTACGGGAGTCTCACTTAAATATTTATTTTATGCTGTTTTTAGAGAAATACATCATCTGTGAAAATTTCAACTGTCTAGCTATCACGGTTCACGAGATACAGCCTGGTAACAGACAGACGGACAGCGGTGTCTTAGTAATCCCGTTTTTTACCCTTTAGGTACGGAACCCTAGAAACATAAAAAATAATTCATAATATCTCGTAACCTACCTAATTACCTAACTACGTAGTTAGCATTCCACACGTGACAGGTTGCAAGCCCGTCGCCGCTTTCAAGAATACTAACAGGTTTCCTCACGATGTTTTCCTTCACTGTTATAAACACGTGTAACGCGCATATAGGTACATTTTTCGAACAGAAATATCCATTGATGCACGGCCAGGATTCGAACTCGAAATTAATTTGAAAATAATAATATCTACCTAGGTACCTATTTACCTAACTACATGAATTCAATCATTCAATTTCAAACTTTTTATTCGATCGTGTGAAGTACCACCTATTTACCGACTTACTTTACCGATAGTGGTAAAATAGCGCCACCTGCCAGCGGAATCGCAAACCTCTTTCATCTTACCTCTCAAACCCCGAGCGGTCGCATGAGACGAAAAATACCTATAATACGTAGTAACATCAAATGAAACTAGATGGCGCTAGAATGCGAAAATCACGTTTGTTGTATGGGAGCCCCCCTTAAATATTTATTTTATTCTGTTTTTAGTATTTGTTGTTAGAGCAGCAATAGAAATACATAATCTGTGAAAATTTCAACTGTCTAGCTATCATGGTTCATGAGATACAGCCCTGTGACAGACAGACAGACGGACAGACAGACGGACAGACAGACGGACAGCGAAGTCTTAGTAATAGGGTTCCGATTTTACCCTTTGGGTACGGAACCCTAATAATGTACTACAGTATTGTACACCTTAAAAACGTCTACAAAAAAGTCAACGATGGTATTAGAAATGTCTTACGCACAGCGAAGCGGGCACGGGTCAGCTAGTACCTAATACAATAAACATAAATCTTTCATAAATATAAAATTCTCGTGTCACAGTGTTTGTAACCAAACTCCTCCGAAATGGCTAGACCGATTTTTAATAATTTTGTATATAATCAGTATTTAGAAAAGTTCTAACAATCGTGTCTATAATTTATCTAGATTATATCCTGAAGTTATTTTTGTCATAAAAAACAAAACTGTATGATTTGCGGTTATTGAGAAAAAACGATTCATCATTCATTTTCATTGATTAAAAATTTGCTGGCTACACTGACGTACGAAGAAACCGAAGAGTTTCTGTTATGCGATAGGTAGAAAAGCAAGTTCTTCTCCTCCAAATTTTATATTATTATTATCTCACACGTATTTATCTATAATTTAATTATTTATATTTATATATATTTTATTATGTACATTTATAATATATTTGTATCTTTGTTGGTTTTTGTGATGATTGTTCTCGTTTAAGTTATATTATTATGTATCTGTCTCCTGTGGCACATCGTTAAAGTAAACCTAAGTCAAGTCTCCTCGATACAGGCCTAGCCTAGTGAGGGACTGAAAGAAATCCCGTCTGCTCAATGTGTTTTCTACGAAATTTTGTAAATTTAGTTAAGTTTTATGTATCTAGTTAAATCTTTTATTTCGTTGTAATAAATATATTTTTCATTTTTTTCATTTTTTCATTCATAAAAAAAAATTACTCGTCTTAAGTCAGCGAATAGGTTACGTATACCCTTAAAAAAAGCCATAGCTGATTGAAAAAAAAACTAGCGGGGTAAAAGACTAAAATACGTCGCGTAGAAGCACTTTTCACACACGGTACCCTAAATATAAAACTTGCATTCCAATAATGCTGTCGTCTTCATGTTACTTGCATGAGGATTTCTAATATCGAGTCTCATTATGCTAGACTTCCTTTGTGATGGAGATAATACTCGTAGCGTATATAAATTGTACAGAGAGTAAAAATACTACTTTTGAAAACTAAAACGGTGCAAATAACATGATATGATATAACGTCATACACGCGGTGGTAAATACGATGCTTTACAGGGGAGCTAGCCATGAACCACTTAGAACCACGAACCACGTAGTATCGTCATCATACCAGCAAAATCGTCAAATCTGTCACTTATTGTTGTGTCATATTTGACGTTTTTGACAACACTAATCTTTCGGTAAGTTGTATAAATTTTTTGCTGTCTATTCTTTTAGATTACAATCATCTTGGATAAACCTACCTACATTATGTATATGGTCGATTTTTTTTAGCATACCGGCCATATTATTTTATAAAAAACCATATTTCTTAAACACTATCTCCAATAAGGTTTACAAACTAGAATGACACGGACATTGGCAGAATTGTGACGATCAGTCACAGCAGCCAGGGAAAAAGAATTGAATTGAATTGTCTTTCGGTAATGAGTGTGCTCTCGAGCCGGTCATGTCGCGTAGAAGCCATGTACACGTGCGATGCAGAATCGTCCGATTTCTGCATCTACAAAAAAAATAAACAGTTCAGAAACCATATTAAACAGACTGAACTATTAACAAGGTCTTATTGTTCAGTTCTCGAGACTTTTACACTCTATATGATATTACTATTCTGATGTTGAATTGATCAAACATTCATACTCTGCCAATGATAGTTTCATTATGAGGCGGGCATAAAAGGTTTTTATTTAATAGGGATCTACAGCTAGAAGCCTGATATACAAAAAGGCGAGGAAAAGATTGAGAATATCTTGAGTTATGAGGGGTTTTGGTGTTTTGAGAAGCGTCTATTGGGTTATGAAGGGAGTAGTCCTAGCGATAGATTACTATTATAATAGTTCTGGCGTTTGTTGCGGGGGGAAATGTGCACACAAGTGCAGTTCCGCACACTTACATGCAAAAACAAAACTGCCAAATTATGACGTTAAAACATAAACAATCCAACAATACACTAATAATTCGTGTACAGATGACTCACAAATTGACAGTTTTATAAAATGTGTATGCCCACTAGGGCTTGTACTTTGACAGAGGGGACCACGGCGAATGACTACTCCCTTCCGTAGGAAGCCCGTGTTGCTCTAAGCCTCTAAGGGTTATGGCGATAACTAGGATAGAGACGTAGCGTAAGCAATTGTTTCTTTCATCATTTTATTCTCCTTTTCTCACTTAATATGGTGTCAATATGTTGACAAAAATATTGCGTAGTGAATGTTTTACAACCGACCGCCTGCCTGACGTCAACCCTCTTTGAGAACATCAACTTTAAAAATACATATTTTGGCTAAGTGTTTATCAAACATTAAGGGAAAGGAAAAGAAAATGATGATGTTGTTGTATATGAAAATTACAAAAATGGTAAATTGTTCAGTTAAAAATGTGTAAACGACGGTCAATTAGCTACATCAAACCTGCGAGGAACAACAATGAACTCTTTGTTTTGGCAATCTAGCATATACTCGTATTTTGAATAAAATGCGATACTCGTTACCTTTGTACCAAGTCAAATTTAGACGAACAAACAAACCAACACATACACAACGTAGTGTGGAAGCTCAGTGAATGAATGATTGAATGTCTGACGAATATTTGAATACCGTCCTCGCCTTTATGGTGAAATAATAATGCAATAAGGATATACTTTTTTATATCCCATAACCATCTTTAGTGTTCCGTACCCAAAGGGTAAAAACGCGACCCTATTACTAAGACTTCGCTTTCCGTCTGTCTGTCACAGGGCTGTATCTCATGAACCGTGACAGCTAGACAGTTGAAATTCTCACAGATGATGTATTTCTGTTGTCGCTATAACAACAAATACTAAAAACTGAATAAAATATATATATAAATTAGGCTCAAATACAACAAAGGTGTATTTTTGCCGTTTATTATAGACTAGCGACCCGCCCCGGCCTCGCACGGGTAGCATGTTATCACTACATAGTATAAAGCAAAGTCGCTTTCCGCTTCCCGCGTCTGTATGTCTGTATGTATGTTTGCTTATATCTTTAAAACTACACAACGGATTTTGATGCGGTTTTTTTTAATAGATAGAGTAATTCAGGAGGAAGGTTTATATGTATAATAACATGCTACCCGTGCGAAGCCGGGGCGGGTCGCTAGTTTTTCTATATAACCAGTGGCGGATTAAGACTTCGGCGGCCCATAGGCAGAGCATGTGGTGGAGGCTCTCAAATCGTTCATATTGTTTATAAATAAATGTGCTCATATTTCGTGCTGCTTTATCTCGAAGATTTTTAAATGTTAACTTTGAGAGCCTCCACCACATGCTCTGCCTATGGGCCGCCGAAGTCTTAATCCGCCGCTGGTTATATAGAAAAACTAGCGACCCGCCCCGGCTTCGCACGGGTAGCATGTTATTATACATATAAACCTTCCTCCTGAATCACTCTATCTATTAAAAAAAACCGCATCAAAATCCGTTGTGTAGTTTTAAAGATATAAGCAAACATACATACATACGCGGGAAGCGAAAAGCGACTTTGCTTTATACTATGTAGTGATATAAACTGTAAAACAAAAAAATGTTTAAATAAATACCTAGACATTGAACATTTTTCATTTCTTGTTCAAATACGAGTATCATCAAAAGATAAATCAGCTACCGAAAATATTTGAGAAGGCAAAACTCAAAAGAGGTTTGCTATTATCACATTACTTTTAATGTTTGGACAAGACCATTTTAAGAGATTTGAAAACCCTCAAATCTCCAAGTAAATATTTCTGAAGTGACTTGTCTGAGCGGTTTAACGATTAAGATCTTGTAAATATCATCATAAAAATTGATTTTTAATGGTCCGCACCTTACCGAGGTCTTAAGGTCCCTGGGGCCGTACTACAATCTCTAAAGTAAGACTAAAGCAGTTACTTTAAGTGCGAAAGTGACAACGCAATACGAACACGTATGGCGTTGTCACTTTCGCACCGCGAGTGCTGATTTAGTCACCAGGCGCCGTACTACAATCTCTAAAGAAATATCGCTTGAGCGCGGCAAGTAGCCCGCGGCTGCCGTCCAAACATAGCGCGGCTTTCCGAGCCCGATTGCCGCGCAATATCTGGTCACACCTTTACTTTAGAGATTTGTAGTACGGCCCCTGTAGGTACATGTACATCTAAATTGAGAAAACGTTGTGTAAGATTTCATCGGACAAGTAGGTAGTATATATTACATACATATACATACCTATGTTTTATACTTCCTAATCAACCTTAGTAGTCGACGCGGATATTTCGTTTCGCTTGTTCAATCAAACTGGGACCATTAACGTTACACCTGATTCAGACTTTGTTACTTCGTAATAAAAACCAAAGATGTTTTTTTTATTCATTTGAAGCTATAGAACAGTACCTGCCAAGGTCTGAACCGTACCACAAGCTCAAAAGTGATATCAAAACAAACTCGTATAGCGTTGTCACTTTTACCGCGAGTTTTTTGTTTTGATATTACTTTAGGATCTTGCGGTATGGCCCGAAAGAAAGTTCAATCTAGAAAACCAGAGGTTTAAATTTCAGGTGTACACATTTATCTAAACGCTGACCCGTCACGCATAAATAACTCGAACGAGGGCTGCAAATCCTGCAATCCCAAGTCAAAGTTTATGTTGCGGCTGCCTAATAGGTAGAGTGCGGTCTTTTGTGTATCTCAAACCTAGTGCTGGCCGAGTGGGAGGAACCTCGACTTTCATCGGCGTGCATCAATGGATTTTTATGTTCGAAAAATGTATATGCGCATCAAAAACACGTGCTCAAAACGGTGAAGGAAAAACATTGTGAGGAAACCAGTTAGTATTCCTATAAGCGGCGATGGGCTTGCAATCTGTCATATATGGAATGCTAACTACTGCAAAATATGGGCATGTGCCAAATATAATGTTTGGACGTGCCTCTCCACTACACACTCTCCTCCCCACTAGACATCTTCAAAGGATCTAAGCGTCTGTAGATCTGAGAGAATGTCTACCGTACTTGGGGATTACAGTCGTGATCCTTTATTATATTATATAATTCTGTAGTATATATATATATATATCAAACTTGTGCCTCCTAGACTGTCAATGTTTTTGCGCTTCTGAGATTTTATCTTTTCCATGCCCAGACTGTAAAACACAATTTGTGTTGTGCAATATTTTAGTTCACGCCCAAGGTGCAAGGAGCTAGAGTCGAGGCACGGGCGCGCAAGTGGCGCTTTTTCGCCTCCACCTCGCCTGTCCGCGACTCTACACTGACTGCCATTAATACCTAATTATTTATTTGGAACCAAAACAACAAGAGCACATCAAAAGTAGAAAACGATGACAATTGCAGAAGTTTAAATACTGTTTCGCAGACATCAGATCCTTTTCCGAAGGTAGGGCACAGCACAGTTCCAATTATTATAAGTACTTATAAAAATTAAATTTCATAGATATTGTGCGCCCGAGCCTCGACGCCGCCTCGATTCTAGCCTCTTAGTTCGTGTAGGCGATGCGCCTTACATTCGAAAGCAATATGGCGCAAGCTAGTTACACAATACAAAAGATGGGTCGCTTTTTAGCGTAGGATAATTCGTAGGTACCTACTATTACGCATATGATTACACCGCCCCCTCATCGCAAGTAAAATATCAACATTCATCTCATTCTCTCGACATTCATCATTCTCTGGCTGAAACGCAATGTATCTGGGGACGTAAATAACTAGAGGTGATTTTGTACGGGCGGCGTTTGAAGTCAAAGCCCTAAGTCGGCCTTGCACGGAACCCAAAAACATATCAATATAATGATATACCTAGTTAGGGTGAGAGCGCTGGTTGTGGACATTTTAACAACATTTACATTTTTTAATTAACAGTTTATTGGAAAAATTATTAAATCGACGGTTTTTAACAACATAGAATAGAGTATTTATCTATCTGTTAGGTTAAGCAATGGTTTTGTAACAAGCGAGATTTATTTATTAATTATTCACATTGAAATAGACAAAACGGGAAATATTTAGTTGTGTCAATCAAATCTAGAGGTATAACGCATCACAACTGTCACTAATAAAACAGACTATAGACACAGAATTGTATTATATAGATTTTAAAAGTTTATTTGCTGTGCTTAATTGAAAATGCCCAAAACCGGGGTTAGGCACCACAACCGGGTCATTGACCCTACTTTGCTGCTCATTTGTTGCTGGTGTAACTCGTGTGGATTTGCATCCGACCTTGCTTGTTCACAACGGATCAGCCGTTGTGACAAAGAGCCAGCTTACATAAATAAGAAATACCTAACAATTGTTAGTTACCACACTAAGATTTCCCTGTGTTGTGAGTATCAAAAACTTGAAGTAAAATGAGAATAAACATTTATTTGCCATTAGCGTGAATCAACATTGAAAAATTGATTACGTTACGTAATCTCCTAAGGCAACAGTAAAAATAACTCGCGGAAAAATAGCTGAAGATGTAGCTCGCACTGCGTAAGAGAGCTTTATTTCTCTTTATTTTCTTTATTATCATTACCTTTTATTATTTTATGTAATTTGTTTTTAATTTTTCTCCTTATGTATGTATTCTTAAGTGTATCACTACATAGTATAAAGCAAAGTCGCTTTCCGCTTCCCGCGTATGTATGTATGTATGTTTGCTTATATCTTTAAAACTACACAACGGATTTTGATGCGGTTTTTTTAATAGATAGAGTGATTCAGGAGGAAGGTTTATATGTACAATACATGCATAATATAGTAGAGAAACACTGATAATTTTAGAGGTTTCTAATGTGATGTCGTAAATAAACACATTTTTTTGCGCTTACATTGCAAATGCTGGCTGAACCCCACGAGATATATCAAAATAATGTACTACAGTATTGTACACCTTAAAAACGTCTACAAAAAAGTCCACGATGGTATTAGAAATGTCTTACGCACAGCGAAGCGGGCACGGGTAAGCTAGTGTTAGATATAAGTGTAAACTGTTTTTAATTTTTAGTATTATGTTGTGTAGTGTGTCTATGTCTATTATCTATTTTCAGTTCTGTTCAATAGGTGACGTTCAACCAGCTTCTGTCATTATTAGTTATTAGTAATCCAAATTCAGAACAACAAAAAAAGTATTTGACAACATATTCTAATTATAGGGCAAAAAATAAAAAAATTTAAAAAAATAAAAAATTCTCAATTTGACTTTC
Source organism: Hydriomena furcata (assembly GCA_912999785.1). NCBI lineage: Eukaryota > Metazoa > Arthropoda > Insecta > Lepidoptera > Geometridae > Hydriomena > Hydriomena furcata. The sequence continues at coordinate 3,913,887 of OU538826.1, forward strand.
TCTCTCATTCTGCATTTCAACCATTTATTACTTTTCCATTTCTGAAGTTATTCACATTTAGGTTCTTCGCATGCCAATAAAATAGAATTTCTCATAACTTATAACAATATTATGTTATGAATTATGTAATACCTTAATGAAATATTAATTCGGTAATTAATAGGTAGTGAAGTAGGTAAGATAAGAACTTAAGAACATACCACAACGCTTATGTTCAGACCTTCTTATATTTTGATATTTTGGTATCTAATAATTGTAAGTTTATTATTATTTTTAATAAGCATTATTATTATCGCAGTATTATCGGTTTTCGCAGTGCGTTTTTACCTACTTAGAATTACAAATGGGAAAGTTTTCCCTCCAAAGACCGATGACGTAATAGCTCTGTTTACGAAAAATTAATTGATTTCTGATGATAAAAAGTAATAATTTTTTTGTTACCTAACTACGTTATTATATGATTTAATTAGCCGACCCGTAACACCCGCGCCATCTATACCAAAATCATCCCTTTTTTATCATTTTGGGAATGTTTTTCGGATTATAAACCACCCTATGTTTTATTCGGGTATTATATATACATCTACAGCAAATTTCATCTTAATCTGTTTTGTTGTTTAGAGCCTGATTGATTTTCAAACATACAAACATCCACACAAACTTTCGCATTAATAATATTATTAGCATATTCGTGTAAAAGTATTCGAATTTATATCTATTAAAATTAAAACAACAAAATAATTATGCTCTTACTCGTATGTTTTTTGTTATTGTCTATTTTTTATTTAATTAATTATATCCTTTAAAACATTAGAAGCAGATCGCTCTAACAAAACGACGAGTAACATAATTATTATGTCTCATTTTGAGATTGTACCCATAATTTTATACCACTTGAATGCTCTCCATATAAAACTGTCTAACATACGGGAAATGACGTCATGCAGAATCTCATCAGTCAATCTGTTAGGCCTAGTTTATGGTGGAACGAGCGAGTGAGTACGCTCAAACGGTTTTTACGATCACTTCTTCAATATGTTTCCTTCTAGAATCCTATTACACCCATCATGTGGGAAAAAATAATTTTCTTTGGCGAGCTTGTTTAGAACAGACACAAAATAATACCTACATATAGATACGAGTTTACCATTCATTTATAAAAAAAACAATATAACATAAAATAGTTTGATTATAATTGAAAGAACCGATCCAACTACTTTTTGGGGAAGATATAGATAAGTGTCTTATCGAAGTCTAGTCCAAGTCCTGCTCTTGGGTTCATATTTAAAATATATAAAAATATTATAAATTGCTTGTATACATATGTAGACGTCAAAATATTTTTTAAGCTATTGCATAGCTTCTATCGCGGGCCTTGAGCGTGGAGACCGAATCCAGAAATTTCGTAACGAAATTTTACGAGACACTCACACTCACGCAATATGCGTGAGTGTGAGTGTTAGAGATTTCTCTTTTTGAATTTCAAAAAATCGATTTTAAAAAAATCGATTATGTAAATTACACATATAAATCGATTTTTGTAAACTAAGTTTTCCGAACGCGAACCGAATCGTTCGTTGGCCATTTTCCCGGACGTGAACCTACATATATAGTCGCCTCCCAAACGGAAACCGACTCATCGGTCTTGTCTCCGAACGCAAACCGAACCATTGATCGTTTTTCCGAACGTGATCCGACCAATAGTCGCTTCACAAACGGGAACCGACCCATCGATCGTCTCTCCGAAAGCGATCCGAACCATATAATTAGATTTTTTGGAAAATCGATTTATTTGTAGGGACAAAAAATCGATTATTAATTAATAGATTTTTTTCAATCAATAATACATCCCTATGACTCATGTCATGCCTGCTTAGAGTCCTCGCCACCACTCAGGTCCTGCGACGAAAACCAAAACTAAATTTGACAGCAACGCCATTTTATCTCATGTCAGAGTGCTCGATGAAATTAGCGTCCATGGTTTTTCCCAATATTTTCTTGAAATGTGCGTGAATATGTCGCGTAAACTGGTGAAAAGTGCAGCTCGTGAAATTATTCATAAAGTTTTGTGAGTTAGAGCAGAGGAATAAAGACGTTTTGATCCCTTTAAATAATATACAAAAAAGAGTCGCTGCCATGACAGGTAAATTTTAGGGATACCAGAGTATAAGTTTTTGTCTAACAATAGGTAAAATATGACTAAATTAAAACACTAATTAAATTATTTTGTATTTTAGGTGTTTCAGAGAAAATGGTATCTCGAATTACGAAAGAAGGAAGAGTGGCAGCAAGCACTTCAAAAAGAATTGTAATATTTCAAAAATGATGAACTGGTAGATGAAGAAATAGAAAGATTCATAATTCATAATATCAACAGCCAGTGATAGCGACACTGATTCTGATCATGGCAGTGAATTTCAAGAGACAAGTGACAGCGATATGTCTGGAATGCAAGTAATAAATGATGAAGACCATAATTATTGTATAAAAATAATTTAATAAAATTTACCTATATCGTGAAACTAGGTTGATTTCATTGTTTTCCTACATAACTACACTACTATTACAAAGAGATAAAATTTCTAGTTTTATATTTTTGTTTGTACCGGATAAACTGAAAAAATATAGGACCAATTTAAAAAAATATTTAATCTATCAAAAGCTTTATTAGGAGCGAATAACATCACTACATAGTATAAAACAAAGTCTCTTCCGTTGTCTGTCTAAAATTAATGTAAGTACAATAAATAAAAATAAATAGAGATCCCACGAAAATAGCAATAATGTAACCAAAAAAATAAAAAAATTGCCTATATTCTTCATTATTACAACTGTGCGAAGTCGAAGTGAACTGCTAGTAGTAAATAGTTTTAAAATGTAAACATTAGTTCGCTCTCCCTTTTAGTGTAAGGGGTAAATTATGGCTATCTTACTGGCATCATTATAATAGGCGATTGCGACGCCGCGTCTAGCGGACTTGAGTGGTGGCGCGGACTCTAGAGTGATTTTCGCATTCCAGCGCCATCTAGTTTCATTTGATGATACTACGTTATTATAGGTGCTTTTCGCGGTCTCATGCGAAAGCTCGGGGTTTGAGAGGTTCGCAATTCCGCTGGCAGGTGGCGCTATTTTACCACAATCGGTAAATAGGTGGTACTTCACAGACATGATCGACTAAAAAGTTTGAAATTGAATTATTGAATTCATGTAGTTAGGTAAATATCGAATCCTGGCCGTGCATCAATGGATATTTCTGTTCGAAAAATGTATATGCGCGTTACACGTGCTTATAACGGTGAAGGAAAACATCGTGAGGAAACCTGTTAGTATTCTTGAAAGCGACGACGGGCTTGCAACCTGTTACGTGTGGAATGCTAACTACGTAGTTAGGTAAATAGGTAGGTTAAAGATTTTGACATCTATCGATGAATAGCAGAACTTTTAATGACTTTTTGAAATATCACGCTTGTCTCTTTAGTTTAGCAACTCGCCAATAGGTGGCATTGGTTGTATCGGCGTTACTGCGCATGCCTAATCCCCCTCTTCCCCCGCAATCTAGGGATGTAAAAAAAAAAAAAAAAAATTTTTTTTTTTTTCTTTTTCTTTTCTTATCGGTCACCACGCTCAAAAAGTTGAATATCAAAGAAAAACAAAGGAAAAAAGGATAAATAAAATAAATAAATAAATAATTATAAATACATAAGTTGATAAAAAATAGCTTTACCGCGGCAGTCTCCGAGTGTCACACGTCTTTTTTTGAATCTTTCTAATAGTGTGACCAGACAAAGCGCGGCATTCGCAGGACACAAGCTTGCCGCGTGACTAGTTTAAACGCGCAGCCATCGTCCAATCATAGCGCGGCTCAAATGCCGCCCTATATCTTGTCACATCTTAAGGATCATACAAATAACTGTAGAGAAATTCATTATTTTAGCTTTAGTCTTTAGAATATACTTTTTGTTTTCGATAAATAACTTTTACGAAACATACAGAACTAACTTCAACGCGGCATGTAAGCATCATCAGTCTCCATTGGAATTTACTCCGAAATTTGTGGCCAAAACTTTTTTAATTTTCTGCACGTGCATAAAATTGTGGATCCCAACAGATGCATACAAATCAGGGCCAACTCCTTTTTAAAATGTTGGGATTTTCGTTCTGACATTTATTCAATCATTTTTGGGAAAATAAAATAAAATTGGACCACGATTGCAATTTTCAAGTACGGTAGACAGACTTCCAGCCATTTAGACTATTACTTATTGTATAAAGGGGTAGCCACTATCGTCCAAACATGTGTGACATGCCCACAAATAGCAGTAGTAACAAGTATTTGGCTTTCCTCACAGTTTAGTTGGTAGTAACTCTACATTTTGCGCTGTAGCTTATAGGCTCGATTCCCAGCTGAGACAAACATTTGTGTGATGAACATGTTTGTTCTGTGTCTGGGTGTTAATATGTATAATAAGTATGTATATACAACAACAGTATGTATGTACTAGCTGCTCGCCCCGGATTCGCACGGGTGGTACCTAGATAAAAAATATAGTATAAGCTATATTACTGTAAAGTTTCATTTTAATCCGTTCAGTAGTTTTTGCGTGAAGTAGTAACAAACACACACGCATACACACTTTCTCACTCACAAACTTTCGCATTTATAATACTAGCCGACCCGTGACAAACGTTGTTCTGTCAATTTTTTTTGTAATAGTCACATAGGAAAAAACAATTTCAGGCAGCTTCCAATTTTTTCCCTACAAACCTTGTACTGATAAAATAAATTACGAATTTTGGTAGAATGGGTATCATTAATTAGTCACAACTGCGTTGCTATGACAGCTAAATGTTTTTAGTCTGTGATGTCAGAATTGTTGCACACCAACGCCAACTATACCAAAATCATCCTTTTTACGTTTTTTTATCATTTAGGAGTTGTTTTTCGGATTATAAGTTCCTCCTTTATTTATTCTGATTTGTTATCTACAGCAAATTTCATCTTAATCCGTTTTGTCGTTTATTTTTGATTAGGGAACAAACATAGCAGCCTTATCATAAACTTTCGCATTTATAATATTATTAGGATTAGTAGGATTCTATCAGTTATCTAGTTCCTATAGTACAAGCTTCTTCTTCTTCTTTAGCTAGGTAGCGCTGTGTGTAATGTCCACCAACATTAATTTATTTTATACGTGACGGAGTCCAAGCCATTTTTTTGGGTTCTGTGGTTTTCAACAACTTCCACGCTCATTTCCGCTACCGCGCGGTTTCACGTATAAAATAAATTAATATTGGTGGACATTACACTCAGCGCTATCTAGCAAAAGAAGCAAAGCTTGTACTATGGGAACCAGATAACTGATAGAATCCTACTAATCCTGACGCCCAAGCCCATTTTTTTTGGGTTCTGTGGTATTCGAAAACTTCCACGCTCATTTCCGCTACCGCGCGGTTTGTAAGCAAACTTTTTGGACCGATTTATAACCTACCCGGACAAGCGGTAATTTTCTTTGACAAATACGCTTTTAGCAACCGATAGTGGTGAATGATGGCGGCTGCGTATCGCAGATTTGTTCGCGGTTATCGAACGAAATGTTTTGAAACTAAAATAGAGCTTGGATGTTTCAATAATGCTTGTCATATACTACACAATATTTACTAATTTCATAAAAAATATTTCAGCTATCCTAATTCTACAAATATTATACTCGTAAATGCGAAAGTTTGTGAGTTGTGTGTTTGTTACTCTTTCACACAAAAACTACTAAACGGATTAAAATGAAACTTTACAGTAATATAGCTTATACATCAGAAGAACACATAGGCTACTTTTTATCCAGGTACCACCCGTGCGAAGCCGGGGCGAGCAGCTAGTAATATTATAAATGCGTATGTTTGTATGTTTGATAGTCAATCAAGCCTAAACGACTGAACGGATTCTGAAAAATCTGATGTACTAATAATCCGAAAAACAACCCCTAAACTGTAAAAAAACACAAAAAGAATGATTTTGGTGTAGATGGCGCTAATGTGCAACAAATCTGAAATCTGTGATGTCAGATCTAGACCAAAAACATGCATTTATTTTGTCAGAACATGGTTTATAGGAAAAAAAAATAAACTTACCTGACATTGCTTTTTGATGCGATTATTAAAATTTGGACAGAATAAACTCGGTCGCGAGTTAACTGGTGCTATCTAATTCTGTGGCTACATTATCGTGATTCGGCGTATGTTTACGTTTTGCGTGTTTATCCCGTGATTAATCATTGTGGCTACAGCGCGACTAGCCAGATAATGTGTCAACATCATTTAAGGTGATAAGTGAAATTTTTGACGTTTTGTATAGGCTGAGTCTACCCGAATAAGACGGAAAAAGTGATAAAACTGCATTATCTCGATAACCATCAAATTTAAAAAGAAACTGTCTGTAATTTATTTAGCTAGTATGATTATCTTACGAATTATATAAAAATGAACTGTTTAGCTATTCATAGCTTTGATTAAAAACGAAACTCGTGTTTTTGAAGAGCCAACTTTGGAAAATAAATCTATCGAGAAAAGTTTCACCAATCGTGTTTCTGTCTGTAATTTATCTAGATTATATCCTTAAGTTATCTTTGTCATGAAAAACAAAACTGTATGTTTTGCGGTTATTGAGAAAAAACTATTCTGCATTCATCAAAAACATTTATTACTCGCCTTAAACCGTTGCAAACAGTCTACAGGTAACTTATAAACTGATCCATTTATTCATTACTAGCTGCTTGCCCCGGCTTCGCACGGGTGGTACCTAGATATTAAGTAGCCTATGTGTTATTCTGATGTATAAGCAATATTACTGTAAAGTTTCATTCTAATCCGTTCAGTAGTTTTTGCGTGAAAGAGTAACAAACACACACATACTACTCACTTACTCACTCACAAACTTTCGCATTTATAATACTAGCCGACCCGTGACAGACGTTGTCCTGTCAAATTTCAATAATCGAATAGAAAATACTTAATGTTTTTAGTCTGTGTGTCAGATTTTTTGCACACCAGCGCCATCTACACAGAATTTTAAGTTTTTTTATCGTTTCGGGGAGGTTTTTCATTTTTTAAAGTAGTCTATTATTTATTCGGGCCTTATATCTACATCTACAGCAAATTTCAACTTAATCCGTTTAGTCGTTTAGGCCTGATTGAGGAACAAACATACACAAACTTACAAACTTTCGCATTTATAATATTATTAGGATTAGTAGGATTTAGAGTTTTTATATACATTGTGAAAATATTGTATTAGATTTCAAAACGAGGAAATGCATAACCAGCAAGCATTCTCAAAGAAGGTTGACGTCAGGCAGGCGGTGATTGTAAAACATCCCGAGCCAAATCCATTTGCAACATGTTTATGTTTATCTACATGTTGTGCCGACCCCACATGAAGTGGGATAAGGTCGAGAGCTAACTTTTAAAGCTTAATGGTTTTCAAGATAATGCGGTTTTATCACCTTTTCCGTTTTATCTGAGTAGACTCAACCCATACAACAAGCCAAAAAATTTAAGTATCACCTTATGACGAGTAATAAATATTTCTCGAAAAACATACAGTTTTGTTTTTTATGACAAAGATAACTTAAGAATGTAATCTAGATAAATTATAGACAGAAACACGATTGGTGAAACTTTTCTAGATAGATTTATTTTCCAAAGTTGGCACTTGTTTTAATCAAAACTATGAATAGCTAAACAGTTATTTTTTTTATAATTCGTTAGATAATCATACTAGCTAAGTAAATTATAGACAGTTTCTTTTAAAGTTTGATGGTTTTCAAGATAATACAGTTTTATCACTTTTTCCGTCTTATCCGGGTAGATTCGGCCCATACAAAAAGCCAAAAATTTAAAGTTTCACCTTAACCCAAATCAGACAAGCTGTTATACTTTTTAGTTTCAACAAAACATAGACGTTATAACTTTTCTGTAACAGCATTTCGGCATCAAAATAGCAGCAAAACAAAACACAACATATTCCGTCTTCATTTATTAATGGCGTCTGTATCCGCAACTTTGCCTGAATATTCCTACCAAGTGGTCTGATCGAGTTGTTATCAATAATCTGTAAAGTTAGTTGGAAACATTGCCGGAGTTCTGAATTGGAATCAAGATAACGCTTCCTCGTTATTTATGAGAAAAACCTAATGCCAATGGTGTTGCATCTGTTGGCAACAAACAAAACTTTTGTTAGGCATATTAAACTTTAACGGTGCTATTAATAAAAATTTACTTATCCAAAGATCATCTGAGGTTACACCAAGACTTGTTAATACCAGCTTAATGTAAGCAACTCCATTTCTAATCCTCGTTTATTAATATTGAATTCGACTAGTCCAAACGTAAGCGTTGGACTAAATTTAATCCTGCGCTAGTCTACGTTTATTAATGAGACGGATAACAAAATAGGGTGAGAACGCTGGTTATGTGCACTTTAACATTTTATTTTTCAAATAAACGGTTTATATTGAAAAAATGATTAAAACATCGATTTTTAAACGACATACAATAGAGTTTTTATCTATCTCTTAGGTTAAGCAAAGGTTTTAACAGGCGATATTTATTTATGAGTTTTTATATTTAAATAGACAAAACGGGAAATCATTAGTTGTGGTCAATCAAATCTACAATCGAGAAGTATAACGCATCACAACTATCACTAATCAAAACGAACCATAGACAAAGAATTGTATTATCTATAGATTTTAAACAAGTTTGTTTGCTATGCTTAGTTATTGACTGCCAAAATTGAAAACGCCCAAAGCCTGGGTAGGCACCACAACCGGATCTATGACCCTAACATCTAAAAGAGGGAAACAACTCGACTTTCAACCCGAAAGTCGTGGGTTGGAATCACACTATTAAAAAAACACGTGAACGGTGAAAGAGAACATTGTGAGGAAACCAGTTAGTATTCATAAAAGCGGCGACGGCAGGCGAACTACACTAGACATCCTTTCAGATGTTCAGGCACTCAGATCCTTGAAGATGTAACTATAGATTTTAACACTGGTGTTTATCACGTAATTACCTTTAATTTATAGCCATGGTCGCGGGCAGACTCACGGTAAGTCTGCCCGCAGTGATGTAATTACGTGATAAACAAACGTTATGTCTTATCACGATAGTTTGAAAAATAACCTTGAAGATGTCTAAAGGAGGTAATCAGAGGTATGTCTACACATTACATTTTGGCACATGTCCATATTACAGTAGTTAGAATTCCAAACGTGACACACACGGTTGCAAGCCCTTCGTTGTTTCAAAGCTGCAAGTGTCTTGCCAATACTTGTAGGAAACACTTACTTAAGTAACACCTAGCTGTAACTATCATCCATGTTCCTGATAAAGCATCCTTCATCGCCCATCCAATTAAAACTTGGGGCGGGATGTGTGCAGGAAATTAATAAAACTTTTTAAGTGAATAAGCAGCAACTACCACTAAGTTTAAGTGCGTACTCATTTTACGGAAGAGGACGCACCGCCATATTGCATTTTAATCAAACTTTGTTGTTACTGGTACTTGCAGACTTGCTTGGTTATCCAGCTTACAATAGAAATAGGTCGTTCAATGTGTACCTAAAACGTTTTTAGGGTTCCGTATCAAAGGGTACCCTATTATTAAGACTTCGCCCGTCTGTCCGTCTGTCCGTCTGTCCGTCTGTCCGTCTGTCCGTCTGTCCGTCTGTCCGTCTGTCCGTCTGTCCGTCTGTCCGTCTGTCCGTCTGTCCGTCTGTCCGTCTGTCCGTCTGTCCGTCTGTCCGTCTGTCCGTCTGTCCGTCTGTCCGTCTGTCCGTCTGTCCGTCTGTCCGTCTGTCCGTCTGTCCGTCTGTCCGTCTGTCCGTCTGTCCGTCTGTCCGTCTGTCCGTCTGTCCGTCTGTCCGTCCGAGTCCGAGTTTTGCTTTGTTTGCTCTATCGTCAATAACAGATCGCTTAAGTTATGCAACCCTCAGCGCGGTCACAAAATGGATGAGTGATCGCGGGACACCCAACAATTTGTAAAAAAAATACCAAATTTTAGAGACCAGTTAACTTATGTGGTAAATGTGGGATTTTACAGAACATATTTCCTTAGTCCGTTTGAGAACACTACGGAACTATAAATTTATTACTCTACTTATGACTGTATTTCGTTTCAATTCGGTATTTGTTATTAATTTCATAATTCAATAATTATACTAGCTGTCCTGACAGACTTTGTCCTGTCAAATTTCAATGATTCCATAGAAAAAAAAGACGTGTGGCACTCGGAGACTGCCGCGGTAAAGCTATTGCATAACATTTTTTATCAACTTATGTATTTATAATTATTTATTTATTTATTTTATTTATCCTTTTTTCCTTTGTTTTTCTTTGATATTCAACTTTTTGAGCGTGGTGACCGATAAGAAAAGAAAAAGAAAAAATAAAAATTTTTTTTTTTTTTTTTACATCCCTAGATTGCGGGGGAAGAGGGGGATTAGGCATGCGCAGTAACGCCGATACAACCAATGCCACCTATTGGCGAGTTGCTAAACTAAAGAGACAAGCGTGATATTTCAAAAAGTCATTAAAAGTTCTGCTATTCATCGATAGATGTCAAAATCTTTAACCTACCTATTTACCTAACTAACGTTAGCATTCCACACGTAACAGGTTGCAAGCCCGTCGTCGCTTTCAAGAATACTAACAGGTTTCCTCACGATGTTTTCCTTCACCGTTATAAGCACGTGTAACGCGCATATACATTTTTCGAACAGAAATATCCATTGATGCACGGCCAGGATTCGATATTTACCTAACTACATGAATTCAATAATTCAATTTCAAACTTTTTAGTCGATCATGTCTGTGAAGTACCACCTATTTACCGATAGTGGTAAAATAGCGCCACCTGCCAGCGGAATTGCGAACCTCTCAAACCCCGAGCTTTCGCATGAGACCGCGAAAAGCACCTATAATAACGTAGTATCATCAAATGAAACTAGATGGCGCTGGAATGCGAAAATCACTCTAGAGTCCGCGCCACCACTCAAGTCCGCTAGACGCGGCGTCGCAATCGCCTATTATAATGATGCCAGTAAGATAGCCATAATTTACCCCTTACACTAAAAGGGAGGGCGAACTAATGTTTACATTTTAAAACTATTTACTACTAGCAGTTCACTTCGACTTCGCACGGTTGTAATAATGAAGAATATAGGCAATTTTTTTATTTCTTTTGTTACATTATTGCTATTTTCGTGGGATCTCTATTTTTTTTTTTATTGTACTTACAATTATAATTTTATTTCTATTTCTGTAAGATTACATTCTAGGCTAGACAGACAGCGGAAGAGACTTTGTTTTCTACTATGTAGTGATATTCGCTCCTAATGAAGCTTTTGATTATTTATCCGGTACAAACAAAAATATAAAACTAGAAATTTTACCTCTTTGTAATAGTAGTGTAGTTATGTAGGGAAACAATGAAATGAACCTAGTTTCACGATATAGGTAAATTTTATTAAATTATTTTTATACAATACATAATTATGGTCTTCATCATTTATTACTTGCATTCCAGACATATCGCTGTCACTTGTCTCTTGAAATTCACTGCCATGATCAGAATCAGTGTCGCTATCACTGGCTGTTGATATTAAGAATCTTTCTATTTCTTCATCTACCAGTCCATCATTTTTGAAATATTACAATTCTTTTTGAAGTGCTTGCTGCCACTCTTCCTTCTTTCGTAATTCGAGTTACCGTTTCCTCTGAAACACCTAAAATACAAAATAATTTAATTAGTGTTTTAATTTATAGTCATATTTTACCTATTGTTAGACAAAAACTTATACTCTGGTATCCCTAAAATTTACCTGTCATGGCAGCGACTCTTTTTTGTATATTATTTAAAGGGATCAAAACGTCTTTATTCCTCTGCTCCAACTCACAAAACTCTTTTACTATAAGAATCATTTCACGAGCTTTTCACCACTTTACGCGACAATTTCACGCAGATTTCAAGAAAATATTGGGAAAAACCATGGACGCTAATTTCATAGAGCACTCTGACATGAGATAAGATGTCGTTGCTGTCAAATTTAGTTTTGGTTTTCGTCGCAGGACATGAGTGGTGGCGAGGACTCTAAGCAGGCATGACATGAGTCATAGGGATGTAATATTGATTGAAAAAAATCTATTAATTAATAATCGATTTTTTGTCCCTACAAATAAATCGATTTTCCAAAAAATCGAATTATATGGTTCGGATCGCTTTCGGAGAGACGATCGATGGGTCGGTTCCCGTTTGTGAAGCGACTATTGGTCGGATCACGTTCGGAAAAACGATCAATGGTTCGGTTTGCGTTCGGAGACAAGACCGATGAGTCGGTTTCCGTTTGGGAGGCGACTATATGTAGGTTCACGTCCGGGAAAATGGCCAACGAACGATTCGGTTCGCGTTCGGAAAACTTAGTTTACAAAAATCGATTTATATGTGTAATTTACATAATCGATTTTTTAAAAATCGATTTTTTGAAATCCAAAAAGAGAAATCTCTAACACTCACACTCACGCATATTGCGTGAGTGTGAGTGTCTCGTAAATTTTCGTTACGAAATTTCTGGATTCGGTCTCCACGCTCAAGGCCCGCGATAGAAGCTATGCAATAGCTTAAAAACACTTTTAGTTATTCCCGAACTTTACGCTGGATTTTCCAAAATGCAGTACGAAATTTACGACCTATTCTCATACCTACCGAATATGCACAAAAAAATTATAAAAATCGGTCAAGCCGTTTCGAAGGAGTTTGGTTACAAACACTCTGAATTATTGATATGAGAATTTTATAATTAGAAAAGATAGATTGGTAGTTAATATCCTACGAACAATAAAACCAATACTATGTTATGTATATGTATAAGTACGTTTTTATGTCGTTTTATTATAAAAGTTCGGAGAAAACAGAAAAAGTTTATGCGACCGCTTCATTGAAATAAATTGCTGTTTCCCGCATTCTTAGGCATTTTTTAAAACAAAAAGCGACAGAAAGTTTTAGAGGCGCAAATTAGGTATAATGGCAATAGTTTTGACAGTAATTGGCAGAGAAACACTAAAAATAAATTAAACTTTTTCCGAGTGTCAAATTTAATGTCAAATCCATGATTTCACGATGGGCTTGCAACCTGTCACGTATGGAATGCTAACTACTGCAAAATGTGCGCATGTGCCAAATATAATGTTTGGACGTGCCTCTGACTACCCCACTAGACATCTTCAAACTAAACGCTTGGATAACTGAGAGGATGTCTAACGTACTTGGGAATTAAAGTCGTGAACCTATTTTTTTTTTTTAATTTGAGTTGCATAATAAACGGCTTTTTCTCAACAGGGCTACTACAGAGATGTGGTGGAATTCTTCTTCGAAGGACGCAACGAATGCAAGAACTTTTGGAAGAAATGTGTGGAGAATCACGGCTTCTACCGATGTACGAGCGTGCCGGTTGGTCCTAGAAAGTATACCGAAGTCTTTCACTTCTAACAATCCCATTCACACTCGCCTTACTGTAGGGCAACCACGGACCGTATGACGTCATTATCGATGCCCTAATACAATAATATTTTTAAATTACCGAAAAAAATAAAATTACCGTTGCAGCAGAAGCTACATATGATCTGAGCACTGACAGCATGATTTATTATTGCACTATCACAAAGTTATCGAATTTTCTTTTTAACCGAAAACTGGCATCAATTTATGGTTACAGTACTAGAAAATACTACACAAATACTCGTATACTCGTATCTCGTACGCACTCCATTCAAAGACGCTCTTATCTCATTCCATCTCCTTCCTTCCAACTACGGCATCTCCCTGTCTCACTCGTGTAACGGATTCAAGAGGTAGTAGATAGGTACCTAGTAATTACCTACCTACCGTAAAGTAAAAAAAAAATACATTTGTTTTAAAAATAATTTTATTTGTGAATTTTATTTAGGACAACTTAGCTTAGGTCCGAGAAAAAAATGTTCGCATCAGGGTTTTCCAACACCTTAGCTCCTTGGTTTTTCTGTAGTGGTACGGGTGCAATCAGCAGAGCGCCTAATCTTCCAAGTGCATGATTGGCTTACACCGATGCGACGTGCCGCGTCATGCGTGCTCCTCCGAGGATCTTCTGCGATGTACTCGAGGATTTCATCGTAGAAGTTGCGCATGCGACGGCACGTAAACTGTGTCGTGGTCTAATAATCGTTGGTAAATGCTGGACATTTTGGAATGATTTGGTTGCCGACTGTTTGGGTACAAATCGCGATACATTCGTAATGCTGCACTCACATTTTCACACACACATTTTTAAAAGTACGCGCGTAACATGAACGCATACTCTCTCATCGTGTATAGATATTCCTTCGCAAAAAAGTTAATAACGACAATACTAAATAAACGATAAGACGCGCGCAGTGAACTCATAATGTGCACTGGTCTCAGTGTTGCAAAAGTATTTCAATCTACCTACCTATTTTTTTCTGAGTGAAGTGATTAGTTATTATTGCCTTGTTCTACACATTGAGGGTACTTCATTGTTTCACGATTGTCAATGATCAAATCGGGCGGGTGGGCAACATGAAAGGCTGTTCGCAGCGCATACGGTGCGCGCGAGTGAGACGGCGAGCTATTTATGAATGGATAGAATCATGAAAATATGAGTAGCTATATGGTAGGTGCGTATGAATAAACGGTTAACTAAATATTGTGTTTTTTTAAGGATATTCTTTTTAATTATTTAATTTAAGTTTTAACGACTTAAATTTTATTAGTAACAGACACTGACAATACGTTATTATTTTTTTTGGTAATTAAAAACTAGTGTTGTATATCCTCGAAGCGGTTCATGCTGCGGACTACGTAATGTAAGCGATGCCCTAACGTTTAAACGAACACAGACTTAAGACGTTAGTAGCAAATCTTCCTGCTCAAGCTACTGTTTTGTCAATCTTCTTTCGTTCATTCTGTCTAGATGCCAGATGTCATAATTCTAATACATTTAGGTGATATCTGCTCTATGCTATTTACTTTAGCCGTCCGAGGCTTTTACCAATCCAATTTTGCCACGGCAAATCGGACCCAGAGGCATAAGAGTGGACTAAAACTCAGCATCGTTCAAAGTACTTATACTGTGTTCTAAGACAGTGTTCCGCAAACATTTTGTGTCTAGGGTGTTTTTTTTGAGGTACACCACAAATTATAAATCAGTTTTTAAGTAATATTAATCATCATTTATTATTAATCAACGAAACAATATTTTTTATTAATAAACAAAACTAAACTTTAAATTGCAGAAAAGGTATCTAATGCGAAACATGAGCCTGTTTAATTGAGCATAGACGGTCTAAATTTGGAGTAATCGTTGACAGGGCTGCTAAAAATACGTTTATAAGATATCCTTATTTTTCCAAGGCACACCAACTAATGACCACGGTACACCAGAGTGCCGCGGTACACACTTTGCAGAACACTGTTCTAAGATATTTACGTTGTAGCTACTGCTAGTTATTTCTTAGTCTCTCTATATCTTAGACTAGCAGACCACCGCACGTCGCACGGGTGTAATATTGTTTTTATGGCAAAAAATTACACCTTGAGTTTAATTATTGAAGTTTTAGTAAAGATCTTTATTGTTTCTAGTAATAAAATATAGACTAGACTATGTTACTCAGAGATAATGTAGCAACCTAATGGTAAAATAATTTTTGAAATCGATTCTGTAGTTTTTGAGTCGGTATTAGTGTACTTGGATCACGAGAACCATTCTGACATTCATTCGTAATAAGTTTTACAAATCTGCTACAATTTGCAATGTAATCGTCGCGCATATTACTCAGTTGATATTAGTTCAGTAAGAACGCTTTATACTAATGTAAATAAAGCTGTGAATCTTACCGTCAAAATTTGGTTCATTCACCGTACGCGCTGATTACAAAATGTCATACAGAGCTTAATGTATTTACGGATGTTTGCATAAACTATACAATTAATGTAGTGATTTGTGATTAAGGTACGAGTTAAGGAGTTGTGCGTTGATAGATTAGTCAGTCGATGTTTCACATCACAAAACTCTTGGTTTTGTGATGTGAAACATCTTAGCGGATGAGACCGGCTTTTCGACGCGTGGTCGCCACGGCATGAGCTACACGCGGCTAGGTACGCGAACTAGATGAGTTGCCGAAGAAGTGCCCACTCTTTTATACAATTTTCTTTTATTTTATGTCGTAAACTATCCTTGTATACATAATACCTGTACAAAATAATTTCGATGTTTCACATCTGCCAGGCGTCCGGCGACGGCACACATTTTTTTTTTATATTAATATTTTTTCTAATATTTTTGAGACAATCTAGAATTTCTTCTCCAAGCGCAGACCACTCATTTGTATTCGTGTGCCGTCCCGTAGATAACTTTCCACTTTACCGGGAAAAGGTCAATGAACCCGACTTACTCATAACTTGTTATTTGATGCGAATTTTTAAAGGAATTCATTTTGAGCACTAGTTCTGACGTCGGGGTATACCTATTTATATAATACTAGCCGACCCGTGACAAACGTTGTTCAGTCAAATTTTTTTTTGTAATAATCTCATAGCAAATAGCAATTTCAGGCAGCTTCCAATTTTTTTAAATAAATTACGAAAAATCTTAGATTGCGTATCATTCTTTAGTCAAAACTGTGTTGCTATGACGACTAAATGTTTTTAGTCTGTGATGTCAGATTTGTTGCACACCAACGCCATCTATACCAAAATCATCCTTTTTGCGTTTTTTTATCATTTAGGAGTTTTTCGGATTATAAGTTCCCCTTTTATTTATTCTGATTTTTTATCTACATACTACAGCAAATTTCATCTTAAACCGTTTTGTCGTTTAGCAGGCCTAAACGACAAAACGGTTTAAGATGAAATGGGGAACAAACAAACATACAAACTCACAAACTTCCACGTTTATAATAATTAGGATATTTTGTATGATACTTGGAATATACATAGCCTATACCCTGGAATAGCATAGGCTACTTCTTATCCAGATAAAACCGCGGGCTGAAGCTAGTACTAGATACTTCTGGCACTATTACGGAACCCTTTACGACTGAGAAGTTAGGCGTTGGCACGTGAACTTAGTAAGAAAGAGGCTTTAGACCTGTATGCCTCAAGTTGATAGACGCCAGTCAGTTCATCGTAGACTGGCTATACAGCTCAGTTGATAGTAGCTCTGCTTTCTG
Source organism: Hydriomena furcata (assembly GCA_912999785.1). Classification (NCBI taxonomy): domain Eukaryota; kingdom Metazoa; phylum Arthropoda; class Insecta; order Lepidoptera; family Geometridae; genus Hydriomena; species Hydriomena furcata. Next base: position 3,931,164 of record OU538826.1, read on the forward strand.
CGTTATAGGTCGTGGTTTCGACCCCCATCCAGAATAAACTTTTGTGTGATGAACATAGATGTTTGTTCTGTGGTTGGGTGTTATAATGTATTAGGTAAGTAGATAGATAGATAGGTAGAAAATACATTATTACAACAACGGGAAATTACTCACGTAAATGATAAATTGTCAATGAGGACACCGACAATGTTTCGATTCATCTAGAGAATCTTCTTCAGGGTGAGTGGACCATTAAACGCACGCGCTAACCTGCTCGCATTGCCGTTTTGAAAGTGAAATAGGTAGAAAATACTTTATTACACCATAAAAAAAAAAAAAAAAGTATTTACATGTATTTACAAAAAGTTTTCTATCTGTTAGGTATCTTGTTTCTATAGTACTTAGCTTTGTAGTACTTCTTACTTTTACATAGTTTCCTGAGGAATTTTACTTTATTTTTTTTACAGAAAACATCAACAATTATTATTCAACAAAGATTATGTACAAAAGCAAGTTTAACCCTAAAAAGGTATTTACCAAAAAACCAACTCGGTGGCACTGAGTACGAATCACTATCGTCAATAAGTACGTCAAAATGTGATTAGTTTTGATGTTTCCACGCCAATGATCTCTTTAAAGATAGGCGCGAATCCAGCCCTTAAAAAAGGTTGTGGTCACAATCACGAAAAACAACCCATTTGACTACCTTTGTGAGAGAAAATAAATAAACTTTATTATTAAAAAAAAAAAACAAGTTGTTTATGAGCCCCACAAAATATTTATTTTATTCCGTTTTTAGTGTTTTTACCCTTAAAGACACTGTTAAAATTGTGACGTCACAAGTCTATTAAGGTTGTGGGCATGCCCATAATAGTGCCCACAACGGTGGTTTAAAGAAGTCTCACTATACGTGACCTGACTTAAGACCCGTGTATTAAGACGCTGCCAGTCGACGATTATTTTTGTTCGAAACGAAAAAAGAAATACTTGTGAACAAGCCACATCTCCTATTTTATAATGTATAGTATATGTGAATAAAGATGTACCCATCTTTAATCACTTCGATAAATAATCCTACCGACCGCTGCAATGATGACAAACACACGTCCGCGCGTGGTCCGCCTTAGCTTTTCGAATAAATTAATGATATAAATTATGTATAATTACTTATCAAAAATCTATCCTAATAGAAATCTAGATCTACATATTACCTATCTTTAACAATAAATCACAAGTTGATTTTAATGGTAGGTATATAAAATATTTCGATCATAAATTCTAAAACGTATCATTTTGAAATAATATTTTTATCGTGAAAAGTTTCTGCTATTATGTTTTCAGCTTAATAGAAATCTAGGTAGGAACCTGAAGTAATATACTTATAAAAATAGGAGATGTGGCTTGTTCAGAAGTATTTCTTTTTTCGTTTCGAAAAAGAGCAATCAGCGACTGGCAGCCTCTTAATAAAGTTACCAACACTATGCCGTATTCTGATAATAACATAACGCTTTTGGCCATTAACGGACGTGTAATGAGCACTTTGGTACTTACTTACATTTAATTTTCTCCGCCAGTGACACACTCGCCTCACCTTGAATTTTAACCGTCTCATTACTCTACGACAATGTCTCCCAAACTTTCGAATAACGTTCCAAATTTGAAATGCTTGCCAACGTACGACGGACGGAACAATGTACGAACTTACGAACTTTCAATTGGTGTTACTAGAATTCTTTGCCTTGTTCGTACATAACTAAATGTCAGCACGAAAAACTACGTGGGGTTAACTATGACGTACCTACTTATTATAAAGTGCATGTTTTCTATATTATGTTTTAAAAAAGCCGTGTTGGCCGAGTGGGAGTTACCTCTACTTTCATTTCGAAGGTCGTGGGTTCAAATCCCGGCGTGCATTATAGATTTTTTTGTTCGTAATATTTATATGCGCATCAAAACATGTGCTCAAAACGGTGAAGGAAAACATTGCGAGGAAATCAGTTAGTATTCTTGTGACGGGCTTGTAACCTGTCACGTATGGAATGCTAACTACTGCAAAATGTGGTCATGTGTCAAATATAATGTATTGACTTTCTTCTAACTACCCATGTCAAAATATGTCGAAATAAACCAAAATACATGACTGTCACGAATATGACAGCGCAAAAAATTACGTTTTGATAGATAACTAAAAACAAAACCGACTTCAAGTCCATTGCAAAATTTATTCGTTTTTTTTAATTATATCCGAAAGCTAAATAGTTTTTAAGTTGATTTGAACAGAAGGATCGCCATTAAACCCTTCATCTTTCATTAGTCAGAAATTAAGCAATGTCTGTGTAAATTTTATATCTAAAAACTACAGACCCCAGGTTTAGAAACTCAATTCTACCCCATTTGAATATAATTTACAGAAATAACATGAGCGCCCATTACATACGTGAGCTACTGATAAATTAACATTTTGCTAATTACTTTTGCACAATTACAGTTGGTAATGCCATTAACATAAGGATCATTCCACCTTGCAAAGTATTCTAGCTAAGTAAGTTTTTATCTTTAAACTTTAATACATGACATTTTTGTTCCTTCATTTTTATTTGATTTCTAATGTTATTCCTCAACTAGCTGATCTATCTGATATTGTGTTGTCTAAATATCAATAATGCAAAAAAATATTCACGACTGTAATCCCCAAGTATGGTAGACGTCCTCTCAGATCTCCAGGCGTAAAATCACACGTCCAAACAATTTGGCACATGCCCACATTTTGCAGTAGTAACAGGTTGCAAGCCCATGGCCGCATTTCAATAATCCCATAGAAAAAAAGCACTTTCAGTTTTTCCCGAATTTTACAATTTAATTGGGCGACTTTTTCTTTTTTTTAATTAGTAACAGAATAATGGAAAATGCATTTTTTTAGACTTCTTATTTTCTACAAAATGTGGGCATGTGCCAAATGTAATGTTTGGACGTGCTTCTAATTACCCCCTTTAGACATCTTCAAAGATCTGAGCACCGAGAGAATGTCTAATGTCTACTGTACTTGGGGATTTCAGTCGTGATCGTCGTCACGTGAATTTCGTTTTCATTTTGGAAAATGTACATAAATACACATAAATAGTGAAATGCACATACAAGGAAATAATAGTGAGTTAACAAGTTAATATTCTTGTAAGCGGCGATGTGCCTGCGGCCTGTCGCATGTAGAATGATAACTACCGCAAAAAGTGGTAGGGTGAGAGCGCTAGTTGTGGGCATTTTAACATTTTAATTTTCAAATAAATAGTTTATATTGAAAAAATTATTAAAACGACGATTTTTAAACAACAAAGAATAGTGTATTTATCTGTCTGTAGGTTAAGCAAAGGTTTTGTGACACGCCATATTTATTTATTAATTATTCATATTTAAATAGACAAAACGGGAAATATTTAGTTGTGGTCAATTAAGTTTAGAGGTATAACGCGTCACAACTGTTAATAGTCAAAACGGACCATAGACAAAGAATTGTATTATTGTTTTTCAAACTGTCGTGATTAGTAGACATAACTTTACACGGGTGTTTATCACGTAATTACAATTACAAATTAAAGAATTGTATTACCTATAGATTTTAAACAAGTTTGTTTGTTATGCTTAGTTATTGACTGCAAAAATTTAAAATGACCACAACCGGGTCTTTGACCTTACATGTTTTGTTTATCTTTGTTTATTTTCAACCGAGGAAAAAGGAGGTTCTCAATTCGATGCGCATACATATTTTTGCCGCTATTTTAATATCTTTTTACCTAGTGACCCGATTTTGATGATTTTTTTCTATATATTAGAAAAAAAAACATATAATAGGCAAGTATAATAAAATAGTTCAAAACTGGTCCCATTCTAGGGTTGAAAGTTCTTTCATAAAACTTGAAAAAACAAATATCGTCTCTCGACTTTCTATTGGTCGATATATTGCCATCGGTTTTCATTTCAGTTTTAAAAATTAATTATTTTCCTTACTCTCTAGCGTCGGTGTACGAAATCACAATTTTGAAGGATTTATAAAAGCTCCGAAGCGCACCGAAGAGATTTAAGTTCACTATCTCAATTCAGGTTCTGAGCACGTTCTGGGGCCGTACCATAAGCTCAAAAGTAATATCAAAACAATAAAGTGCGAAAGTGATAACGCAATAGATAGAATGACGACTGTAATCTCCAATTACGGTAGACATCTTTTCAGATCTCCAGGCGCTCAGATCTTTGAAGATATTAGAGTTAGTCAGAGGTACGTCCAAACATTATATTTTGCACATGCCCAAATTTTGCAATAGTTAGCATTCCACACGTGACAGATTGCAAGCCCGTCGCCGCGGTTAATGTTGTTATTATTTGATATTACTTTAGGACCTCGTGGTATGACCCCTGAGTGCAGAAGCTTACCTAGTTCGAAGCTGTTGTTTCTTAACAAACGTTGAAAGTCGAAACAAACGCGGTATCATACTTGCATCAACTCAGCCGTGCGAACTATAAACAACGCAAGTGACATTTTTGCGAAATTGAATGAAGTCTCCTCAATGAGATTAATCAGAAACAATTATTCATTTTTGGGTTTCTTACCTCTTAAAGGTAAAAAGAAACCCATAAAAGATTACTCGCGGGTCTGTCCGACTCCCTCCATTTCCCCCCCCCCATGTCCAAAAAAAAACTTGGCCTAAAATTTCTTTAGATTCCAAGAAAACCTATAAGTAGTTTGCACGGAGCCCTCAATGCGCAAATCTGACTCACACTTGTCTGATTTGGTTTCTAATACTTTGCACTATATAATAAAGTGTAAAAAACATTATTTTATATGGTCAATCACATTTTCACTATTATCTATCGCGATGAAACATACATTCGACAAATCTGCATTGTTATACAAAACGTATGTATCATCGCGATATTCGTAGTGAACACTCTAAAACACGTACGAGGCGACGACCCACTGCGTATAGTATAATAGATACTGGAATTACTTATCCCACTGTTGGACAAAGGCCAGTTCCGTCCAGACTTTAGCCCTGAGTTACGAGTACTTATCTCTATCATAGTTACTGAATAAAATAGGATTTCAAAGGTATAAAACTGTTTTATTATGCTTGACGCTACCGATTTCCCTTAATCTTCGCAGAGCCTTCATCTTTTATTCTACGTCGCTTTCGCTGGGACTTTTGGTTGATCATACCCTTGTAATGGAATTATGCATGAGTTATGCAGTCACAATATACGAAAGTTGTATGGGATGTGACGTGCTTCGTAATATTATACACGATCTTAAATGTGCGTCCACACTGCGAGCTAGGCTCGACGACGGCCGCAAAGTTTCGAACATTTCAAACACGCCATCATCGACCTTGAAACCGTGTTATGGTAGCTTTAGTTGATAAAATTACCTCGAGTTTGCGTCTAATCGAGGATTCCTCAGTCAACAGAGCTGTCAACTCAAAGTACTAGACGTATCTTGATATTCCTCGACAGTTTCTGAACGACGGTTGTGACGGTTTGTTTGATAATAATCTCCTCGGACTTATGACGTAAAGACGTAATTGAGGAACCTTCAAAATATAATTTTAAGATACCTAACATGAGGTACTTTGCGAGGGAAAGTTAGAGGGGCCTCGAAAGAGGTTTACAACTAAGAATACAGGGATTATACTGATAATATAAGACACCGAGCGCGATTCACGACGCGTTCTGCGGCGGGATGTGACATTAAACCGGCCAATCAACCATTTTTACCGCACCTCCGAGCCGCACACTTCAACGGTTTAAAGAATTGTTTGTTTGAAGAAATGAAGCCATTAGGCGTCTATTGGTAAATGTCGTCAATAGTGTAGTGATGGCGCGTTTCATATGTTCGATACCTTGCGCCCGTCGTCGCAACCGCGCTAGGCTCTCAGTTTGGACGCACACACATATCTACATGTTGTTGGTACGACATTAGATTGAAACGCATAATCAGGGGGTCTTCTTGCGAACCGAAAACGATACATGTCGTAACAATAATCATGCTAAAGTCGTTTCGACTATATGTATCACTAGCGGATCCGTGACAGACTTTATCCTGCCCAAATTTCAATAGTCGCAAAAAACACTTTCTGGAAACTACAAATGTTTTCACTATAAACCTTGTCCTGATAAAATAAATTACGAATTTTGGTAGAATGCGTATCATTCAGTAGCCAAAACTAATGTCAGATTTTTTTGATAAAATAAATTATGATTATTGAGCGTTAGTAGTTTCAACGTTTTTGGTAGAATGCGTTGCTATGACAACTCAATGTTTTTGATTTTTGAGATGTCTAATGTTTTGCACACCAACGCCATCTATACCAAAATCATCTTTTTTGCGTTTTTTTATCTTTAAGGGTTGTTTTTCGGATTATACTCGTAAGTTTCCCCTTTATTTATTCTGATTTTGTATCTACAACTACAGCAAATTTCATCTTAATCCGTTTTGTCGTTTATTTTTGATTAGGGAACAAACATAGCAGCCTTATCACAAACTATCGCATTTCAAAAAATCATTTATTATTAAAATGCGCTAGATATTTATCAGGAAACACTCAATTTGCATCTTCATTTACACACAAATGCACCGCAAAGGAATAAATCGTTTGTATCGTAACTCACTCACCGATTACTATCTAGCCTCCAGCTAGAGCGAATAAGTATGTAGGGTAAGCACTCGTTTCAGACGTCATTGAATACTAGCGAGTCTGTCAAACGTATAGCAAATGAACCAACTTGGTCATCAAAGACAGAGTCAAAAGTTATTTATTTCAATAATTACAAGGATCACTTTGAAACGTCTTAGGAGCTAGGTGAAGCTACGCCTGTTCCTCGCGACCAAACTTAAAAGAATCAGGCAACAAACACAGCATAATAAAAAAAAAATAGGATAACGTCTGTAATCCCCAAGTACGGTAGACATCCTCTCAGATCTCCAGACGCTTAGATCTTTTGAAGATGTCTAGTGGGGGTAGTCAGATTCACGTCCAAATATTATATTTGGCACATGCCCACATTTTGCAGTAGTTAGCATTCCATACATGACAGGTTGCAAGCCTATCGCCGCTCACACGGCTTATTATGAGTTTAAAAACGTTTTCGTATAAAGATCGTATAATTGTCTCTTATTAGGTGTATTAAGATCGAAAACTGAAGACACAAGTACACCTATCTCTTTACCGATCACCTTAAGTTTACCTCTTTTGAAGCATTTAAATATGACCGCAGTTTTCAATTGAATAGTATGATCCACTTAACATACACAATTGCTACAGCGTAGCACGTATCCAAACCTTCTATGCTACGGCGTAGCGCTTTGCGTAGCTTGTTGTAGCTAAACTGTAGCAAAGCGTACCTATATTATGTAGTTCTAAGTAGTTATTAAATGCTACGAGCATTTCGTGTTTGGTACTTTTGTTTGTTAAAGTGGAGTCAGCACTTGTTATTATAATGTTTGTTAAAGTGAAGTTAGCACAGCACTAGTTTGTTTAAATGGGAGTCTCGTGGGAATCTGTCACAAATGGCAGTAGTTAACTAAATTAGAAATATACCAAGCATCTCCGTCGTTTATGTAAGTCGGTATTATTTTCAGACTTGACGTTTTTTTTGCAATAAGATCGTAATCATTTCGTTTTAAAAACTAATAAAAAACAGCTTCAACGTGAAATTGTTTTAGTGCTGTACCATAAAGACTTTTTTTTGTTTTACACTATTCACTAATTTAATTAGGTTTTTTTTACTTCAAGATTAAAAGATAGTATACGAGTTTGATATGTACTAGATTATATTATAATACTAGTTGGACCTGCGACAGACGTTGTCCTGTCCTAATTTCAATAATCTCATAGAAAATGTAATTTCAGTTTTTCAAATTTTACAATTTTCATTCCGATTTCAGTGCACAAATGTACAACAATGAGTCTGAAGAAAATCACTACATAGTATAAAGCAAAGACGCTTCCCGCTTCCCGCGTCTGTATGTATGCTTATATCTTTAAAACTACACAACGGATTTTGATGCGGTTTTTTTTAATATATAGAGTGATTCAGGAGGAAGGTTTATATGTATTAAACCCGTGCGAAGCCGGGGCGGGTCGCTAGTATTCCATAAAACAAATAGAGTTTTATACAAACTTTGCCCCCGTTTCTCACCCTTTTAGGGGTAGAATTTCGGAAAACCTTTTCTTATCTGATGCCTACGTCATATATGTTTTATTTATTTTTATGGTGTGCAATAAAGTATTTTCTATCTATCTATCTACGTCATACAAAGAACGCACCCTCCAAGTTTCAGGTATCTACGATCAGCGGTTTAGGCTGTGCGTTGACAGTCAGTCATTCAGGACAAAGAATTTTATAGGTATACTAGCTGTCCCGACAGACGTTGTCCTGTCAAATGTCAATAATCCCACAGAAAAAAGCACTTTTCGTTTTTCCCGATCTTTACGCCATCCTTATCACTTAGGGGTATGAAAAATAGATGTTGGCCGATTCTCAGACCTACTCAATATGCTCACAAAATTTCATGAGAATCGGTCAAGCCGTTTCGGAGGAGTACGGGAACTAACATTGTGACACAAGAATTTTATATATAAGAAGACTAGCTGTCCCGACAGACGTTGTCCTGTCAAATGTCAATAATCCCACAGAAAAAAGCACTTTTCGTTTTTCCCGATCTTTACGCCATCCTTATCACTTTTAGGGGTATGAAAAATAGATGTTGGCCGATTCTCAGACCTACTCAATATGCTCACAAAATTTCATGAGAATCGGTCAAGCCGTTTCGGAGGAGTACGGGAACTAACATTGTGACACGAGAATTTTATATATAAGAAGATATTCAACATGCGAAAGTAACTCTGTCTTTCTGTCTATGGCTGTCGCTGGGCCGATTGTGATGAAATTTCATAAAGAGATAATTGAAAGTGTTGGGATGGACATAGGCTACCTACTTTCCTCTTTTTTTTTCATTTTTATGAATATCAATGCTTGAAAAAACGATTTCAAAAATCTACGCGGACAAAGTCGCGGATAAAAACTAGTATAATTTTATGCATGTGTTCAAAGCTCAAAGCAGAAAGTTATTACCATTTTTTAAGTCGACCTCTCTTTTAGCCCACGTTTTTTAAGGGCCTCTTTTACGATCTTCAAGTGTAGTCTCAAGTAGGCTAATTGCAGGTTAAAATTACAAGTACTATGCATAATTAATGTATCGTCATGGTTGAGCATAATGAGCATATTACATATTTTTTATTTGCCAAATACATACATCGTTTAATTGACAATCTTAAATAAAAAAAACCGGCCAAGTCAGAGTTAGAATCGCGAACGAAGGGTTCCGTACAATTATCTATAAAAGACGGCATAAAAACGTTTGTTGTACGGGGGCGCCACTTAAATATTTATTTTTAAGTATTTGTTGTTATAGCGGCAACAGAAATAGATAATATGTGAAAATTTTAACTGTCTAGCTTACTTACTGTCTCTATAAAAGGACAGACACTTTGTTCTTGTTTTTTTTATACGTAGTACTAATTCGCACTTACACTAATAACTGAAAATACACTAAACTAACTAAAAGGTTTCTTATCCATTAAGCAACGCATTATGTTATGTTTGTAGATTTAAAAAAAAATAGGTTCACGACTGTAATCCTCAAGTACGGTAGACATCCTCTCAGATCTCCTTTAGATCCTTTAAAGATGTCTAGTTTAGTCAGAGGCACGTCCAAACATTATATTTGGCACATGCCCACATTTTGCAGTAGTAAGCAATCAATATATAGTAAATGTATTATTAATATCAAGCTTTTATAATCCCAGGGCTCTTGCACTCGTGAAGACAAATCCATCGAGCTTAAATATGGCGGGATTATGTTTTGTAGTTCCTATGGCTACATTTAAGCCCCATCATCAGACCAGCTCGCTAAACCTTAATATTACATTGTCATTGGAGACTAATAGGTATGCGAAGTTTTAAGTCCATCCGACTATTTACTGAAGAGTTTCGTTGAACAGCTCCTGACTCCATCATCAGATCTGCTCGCTGTTACCATATTATTGCATTGTCACCAAAGTTTATTTATTTTATTTATTTATTTTTACACAATACATCTATTATTACAGGTAACCTAATACAATAGAGTAGTTATAAGAATTAAAAATTAGAAAAGCATTATCATAAACATCAATAACATCCTTATTTTATATACACATCAAATGTCCACTTATTAATTAATTATTTACAAATTAAATTAAAAAATCAATTATCACAATAGTCAACAAAAACAACTACGTACACAATAAAAACCCAATTAATTACAATAACATAAATTATATAGTGTAGCCCTTACAAACTCGCTCTGTGAACAGTGGAATACGTCAATGTTCTCCGCCACCATATTGAGAGTTCGCAAGGTGCGCGTCAGTGGCGCTTTGTCAAGCAGGTTAGTCCTACCACGAGGTACCGCGATCAGAGGCGGCTGCCTGCGCCTCCCCACATACTTGTCTGGCACGCACAGCCTCATCATCTTTAAAATGGACGCGTTGGTTATGATCCCCCTGAACACCTTAACCACATATACCGCAAGCACCACATCCCTCCTAATTTCCAACTTGTTGTACCCCACCATGCCCAAAACAAACAAGGTTGGATACATCAGAGGATAGAAAGGGTAGACACCATATCTCTTCCAGTATAAAAATCTTGTGAATTTGTTTTGTATGTGCTCCATCATAAGACTATATTTAGCTTCATGTGGAGACCATACTGCAGCCGCGCTTTCCAAATGGCTTCTGACCAGTGCATCATACATTGCTGTTAGGGCCTTAAAATTTGTAAAACCGTTAGCTCGACGTAGGATGAACCCCAGCATTCGGTACGCCTTTTTACAAACATTTACAACATGTACTCTGAACCTCAACTCAGTGTCCATGAGAACCCCAAGATCCCTCACCGATTCCACTCGCTTCAACTGCGTTTCCTTCAACTTGTAATTGTAGTTGAGCGGTGCAGTTGCTCTGCTAAATGTTATTACGGAACATTTGTCCACGTTAAACTGCAGCTTGTTCTTTCAACACCACTCAACTACCCTATCCACGTCTTGTTGAAGACGTACGCAGTCTCCCTCCTCTTTAATCGGTAAGATTAACTTGAGATCGTCTGCGAACAATAGACATCTGGCCTCTGTGACAACTTCTGGAAGGTCGTTGATCATAATGATGAATTCCAGTGGCCCCAAATTACTACCCTGGCTTACTCCTGTCCTCGTAAAATATGGTTCTGATTTGTATCCCGCAAGTTACATAAGTATGCAAAATTACAACTCAATCGGTTGGATAACTGCATAAAAATTTAGTTGAACGATTCCACCCGAACGAAGATTGTTATATACAAACTTATATAATAATATACAAACTTATATAATAAATAATATAGTACATACAAACTTATATAAATAGTTTCTTTTACTTGCTAATTATCGTAACTTTGGAAATAACTAATGTCAAACTCAAAGTCAAAGTCAAAAGATATTTCTATACTAATCTATACTAATATTATAAAGAGGAATGATTTGATTGTTTGTTTGTTTGTTTGCATCGAATAGGCTCCGAAACTACTGGACCGAATTGAAAAATTCTTTTTCCATTAGAATTCTACATTATAACTGATGAACATAGACTATAGAATGTTTTCAAAAACGCCAGGGATCCATATGAAAACTTTGATAATGTAACCCAACATGTGAAAAAAAAACAAAAAAAATCCTTATGTCGCGTACGCTGCGGAAATTGTTGACAATAGAGCAAAGTAATATACTGAAGTTTTAAAGAGAACTAAATAACTACAAAAATGTCTGTGATACCATATGTCTAACTATTAGGGATCCGTCTGAAAACTTCGATAATGTAACCCAACGTGTGATAAAAAAAATCCAAAAAAATCTTTATATCGATATCGATATTATTGACAATAGAGCAAAGTGATGTACTACAGTTTTACAGAAGACATCAATCTACAAAAAAATCTAGTATACATAATGTCTAACTATTAGAGATCTGTATGAAAACTTCGATAATGTAACCCAAGGTTTAAAAAAATTACTCATAATATCATTATTACACCCGTGCGACGCCGGGGCGGACTGCTAGTAATTCAATAAATCACAAGGATCACTTTGAAATCACTTTGAATTGAAATTAATAATAAACACTTTACTTGAATATTGTGAAGGAAGCCCTATTAATGTGTGATGTTGATTTGAACTTTGCTAATTGTGCAGTTTTGTTTGTATGTAAATAGGGGTTTTGGTTTTCAAAGAGTGTGGGAAACAAACGGCTATTTTGGGATATTATCATGGTTTCAGCGAATTGATATAATATGTATTGCGATTGCGATACTTATCTATTTATTAAAAAACCGGCCAAGTACGAGTCGGACTCGAACACTAAGGGTTCCGTACCATTAGCTATAAAAACGGCAAAAAACACGTTTGTTGTATGGGAGCTCACTTAAATATTTATTTTATTCTGTTTTTAGTATTTGTTGTTATAGCGGCAATAGAAATACATAATCTGTGAAAATGTCAACTGTCTAGCTATCACGGTTCATGAGATATAGCCCTGCGACAGACGGACAGACTGACAGACGGACAGCGAAGTCTTAGTAATAGGGTCCCGTTTTTACCCTTTGGGTACAGAACCCTAAAAATTAATCCTTATTTATTGGTCACGGCATCATGCGTGAATAGCTAGACCGATTTTGCTATTTTTTGTGTTCGTTAGTGTTAGTTTAAGGTTCCAAAAAAATATTTTTGGAAAATCAACCATTGTAAAATTTGGGAAAAACCGAAAATGCTTTTTTCAATGGGTTATTTAAACATTACAGGCCGTCTGTTGGGATAGCTAGTAGAAAATAAAAATATAAATCCAATGTAATCCAACGGTGAGATCATTTTGAACATTTTTCGTACATGGTAATCCATGTACGAAAAATTACTAATGTCATGTACGAAAAATTCGAGTAATTATAATGGAAAATTGTTGTCAATAAGCATGCGTCAGGCTATGTTAATCCTTATAATATTCGAAAGTTTGTGAGTTTGTATGTATGTTTGTTCCTCAATCAGGCCTAAACGACAAAACGGATTAAGTTGAAATTCGCTGTAGATGTAGATATAATGCCCGAATAATTAATAGACTACTTTAAAATATGAAAAACATCCAAAGATTAGAAAAGACTGAATGTTTTTAGTCTGTGTCGTCAGATTTGTTGCACACCTGCGCCATCTATACATAAATCATCACTTTTGCATTTTTTTATCGTCTTGGAGATGCTTTTCATTTTTTAAAGGAGTCTATTATTTATTCGGGCATTATATCTACAGCAAATTTCAACTTAATCCGTTTTGTCGTTTAGGCTTGACTGCAGAACAAACATACATACATACTCACAAACTTTCGCATTTAAAAATGGAACCATTTTTTAGTATTCTATATCCAATAAAATCATTTTTGACAAAATCGGATTACTTCATAAAAAATATGCAATATCATTTCACAATACACATAAGCCTTAAGCCCCTACTCCATTTAAAGTCACTCACAAAATCCTATTTCAAAAGCACTTACGCGGTGCATCTCTATAGAATCCGAAGACTGTCATTCTTGTGTGGGAGTAACCCTCGTATTCAAGAACGACACTATGAGAACACGCAACCACAGTGGACGAAATCTTTTTTCATAAAAAACACTTTATGTGTTGTACGACATTGCATAGTATGACTAGAGGCACATTGTCGTGTGCCTCTAGCCAAAGTTGAGCTCTAGAGGCACACAGTAGTGTGAGCCATATTGTCGCTCAACACAGAAAGTGATGTTTATGAAAAAAGATTTCGTCCACTGTGGGTGCGTGTTCTCATAGTGTCGTTCTTGAATACGAGAGTTAGTGTGAGGCCAAACGAGCGTACATTTTTAAGTAGTCGCGTAATTTCTTCTGCATTTAGTTTCATAGAAAAGTCCTGTTTGATTCACACAGCGACGCAAAATGTGTTGTCTTTTTGTCTTGTTTGAAATTACGCAACTGACTACTTAAAAATATACGCTCGTTTTGCCTCACACTAGGGTTGCGGACACAACAGGTGCGGTTCTCAATTCATTCGGCTGTGGACTTCGTAGCGGCCGCACGGTTCTATCGCGTCTGTTCCGTCGCCTTACGGAATTAAAAACTTTGCATTCTTTATTTGAATTTCGCTTTAATTGGAACTTTTTTGACATTGACACTGAGTTATAAGTGGCCAGTGTGGCTGGTATTTTAGTTATAAAAGTTGTTCGAGGTTTAATTTTGGAAATGGAATACGTTTATGGATAAGGTAAGCTATTAAATTAAATGTATAAGTTACTCGGAAGCTAATCGCGTTAATTGGATGATGTGATTTAGAGGAGTCAGTTTACTCTTTACATAATTACATATAGAAATATCAAATTTTGATCGAACACCTATTTCAGATATTTTCTGTTTATTTTTACATGGCAAATATGTTTTTCTGGTTTAGTATTGGCTCCGATTGTGTGTTTATAATCAAAATATTGAAATATATTACATATATTAGATACTTATTAATCGTACTTATTGTAAATACAAAGGTATTTTCATTTTATTAGGGAATTAGTGGGGCCGCAACCAACAGATAAGAGTTTAAAAAAAAAAATGTATATGTAATTTCATTGCATAAAAAACATGTGACAATTATTGCAAATATGGGCTAAAATTTTGGGTTATTATTGGAATATATATTTATGATTTTGGATAATGGAAAGAGACTTCACCTGCCAATTCTGTGTTATACAAAACTTGTAAGGTGTGATATATATAGTATTTAGTTATTAGTATGATTATTGAAAAAGATTTATACTAATAAGTAGGTAGTAAAGCGTATATATATATAGGTACTGGTATATTATATACTATCTTTTACCCGCGTTATATTCAGGAAATCGATTTTTGACGACTTATCGTAAAACATTGAAAGTCCTAAAAATCAAAATATATTTTTGAAAAAAAAATGTAACCTATGTCCGTCCTAAGACTTTAATCTATCTCTACATTAAATTTCATCACAATTGACTTAGCGGTTTGGCCGTGATAACGTCATAGACAGACAGAAAGAGTTCCTTTTGCATTTATAGTATTAATAATAGATACCTGGTACATTGATAAGGCAATCTTTTTTCGTTTAACACGATTTTACTTCATTTAGGTACCTATTATTGATTTTATTCTAAGAATATTTTATTCATGTAACATAAGTAAGAAATAAATTTAAAAATAAAATCAAAACGGCGACAGTCTCCAAAAAGTTTTTAATTAACGTCTCCTAAAAGTTTGTAAGTTAATTATTTTCAAAAAAAATATCGCAATCCTTATCGAAACGGAAAAAAATCTCCATTGACGGTGAACAATTGTATGAAAACTTTGGTAATTTATACTGTACACGCTGATGCCTACGACTGCGCTCGCGCGATGTTAAGACGAGTAATAAATGTTTTTGATGAATGCAGAATCGTTTTTAGGGTTCCGTACCCAAAGGGTAAAAACGGGACCCTATTACTAAGACTTCGCTGTCCGTCTGTCTGTCTGTCACAGAGCTGTATCTCATGAACCGTGATAGCTAGATAGTTGAAATTTTCACAGATTATGTATTTCTGTTGCTGCTAGAACAACAAATACTAAAAACAAAATAAAATAAATATTTAAGGGGGGCTCCCATACATCAAACGTGATTTTTTTGCCGTTTTTATAGTTAATGGTACGGAACCCTTCGTGCGCGAGTCTGACTCGCACTTGGCCGGTTTTTCTCAATAACGATTGGTGAAACTTTCCTCGATAAATTTATTTTTCAAAGTTGGCTCTTCAAAAACACTAGTTTCGTTTTTAAATAAAACTATGAAAAGTTAAACAGTTCATTTTTATATAGTTTGTTAGATAATCATACTAGCTAAGTAAATTACAGACAATTTCTTTTTAAATTTGATGGTCTTCAAGATAATGCAGTTTTATCGCTTTTTCTGTCTTATCCGGGTAGAGCCCATACAAAAAGTAAAAAAATTATTCCCTTAAAGGTAATTGTCCTTCTCCAGAATGCAATCTATCACACTCCCAAATTTTATCAATATCTTTTTAAAGGTTTAGGCGTGAAGAGGTAACAGACAAACAGAGTTACTTTCGCATTTATATATTACTAGCTTTTACCCGTGACTTCGTCCGCGTAGGTTCATGAAATCGTTTTTTGACGATTTTGTCGTAACTATCTCTGTATGTATATTTCATTACAATCGGCCCAGCGCCAGCGGTTTGGCCGTAATAATGTCAAAGACAGACAGACAGAGTTACTTTCGCATTTATAATACACTAGCTGCTCGCCACGGCTTTTCACGAGTGGTACCTAGATAAAAAGTATCTTATGTGTTATTCTGATGTATAAGCTATATTACTGTAAAGTTTCATTTTAATCCGTTCAATAGTTTTTGCGTGAAAGAGTAACAAACACACACAAACACTAACAAACTTTCGAATTTATAATATTAGTAGGAAGTATAGACTAGTGGAAACCCTCGTGCACCTTGCACCCTCCCAAGTGGTTGAATTTTGGAAATTACTTTCTTAGTGCACCCCTACACACCAAAAAGGCTTAAGCTATGTATTGATAGATGGGTTAGTCCAGATATCCCCTATTGACTATCCCCATCAATGGGGATTTCTGGACTTTTTTTTAGAAAAAGTCCAGATATCCCCATTGGCAGCGCATTGAGTGTGTAATGGGGATAACTGGACTTTTTCTAAAAAAAAGTACAGAAATCCCCATTGATGCATCCCCTACTACACAACAATCCCAACAATTATAGATCAGTCAGTAACGCAAGAGTTTAATTAGCCTCGCAGTTCAATCGGTGGTAACTCTGCCTTCTGCGCTGTAGGTTGTGGGTTTGATTCCCACCCAGGATAAACATTTGTGTGATGAACACAGGTGTTTGTTTTGTGTCTTTGTGTTAATATGTATGATAAGTATGTATTTACAAAAAAAAAGTATATTATGTCTATGTATCTGGTTCCCATTGTACAAACTTTGGAGCTAGATGGCGCTGTGTATAAAGTCCGCCAATATTAATTTATTTAGATTCAGTTACGATTAAAAAAGCGTTCACGTCGCACAATGGAAACGGGCCTAATAAGGCTGGCCATAAATGCCTTTTGCAAAAACCTTTTTTTTCTTGATTAATTCACTTTTAGCTGAAGTAGGTATACATAAAATTCAGACATAATGTTTCTATGTAATCTTACTTTCATAATTTTTATCATTAGCTATTTAAATATAACTAGAATTAATTACTTTACCTTTACTTTCAAATATTTTTTGTAATTATTAAAAGAATAGAATAGAATAGAATAGAAAAATCTTTATTTGTGGCATCTTGCAAATATAAAGCTAAAATTAGGTTACACATCTTATAATATTATATTAATATACCTAACAAACAGATTAGACCTAGGTAAAAATACATTTATACCTATACTGTATATCTTATTTAACACCTATTAACACAAGATTATAATAAAAAAAAATCATGTGAATATCTTTGCTGACATGAAAGTTATAGATTTATGGCCTGAAAATGACCCGATCTTCCAATAGTGCGTCGTTGTCGTTTTAAAATTACCGGTATAAAACTATTAATATTTCAGTGAGCAGAATAAACATTTCTGTAGTATTTCGTTTTAGTATTTTAGTGTTTGCAAATGGAATTTGAAATGACTACGAGACTTCCGTTAACTATAAATTTTACTGTCGTCACTTTTAGTCGTATGTTTTTTTCTAGTTTCTGACCTCACTCATAGCATTTTCGTGGCAATTATTATTTATTTACTAGCTTCCGCCCATGGTTTCGCTCGTGTGGTACCAGAATAAAAAGGAGCCTATAAATATATAGATATAAATAAACCTTTTCCTATATTATATAAAATTCTTGTGTCACAGTGTTTGTAACCGAACTCCTCCGAAACGGCTTGACCGATTTTTATAAAAGAACTAGCTGTCCCGACAGACGTTGCCATGACAAACTTGCAATTTTGCTGGATGAACCTTCTCCTGATAAAAATGAATACAACAACATAATAATTAACAAAATCAGTCCAGCCGTTCACGCGTGATGCTTTGACCAGGATAAAAATATAGGGTTTCATTTTGTATATTCAGTAGGTAATAGGAATAGGGTTGGGTAAGTGAAAAAAAAACAGAAAGTGTTTTTTTCCGTGGGATTATTGAAATTAGACAGGACGCCTGTCGGGACAGCTAGTAATATCTAAATCTAATATATTTACAAAATAAACAAAAACCAGTGGAGCTTTATAGATAGATAGATAGATAACATTTTATTGATTGCCACACATCCACACAAATACAATAGATACGAAACAATATGACACTTATTGGTACTTAATGCTATACGAGTGGCCTACATAATAATAATTGATTGATTCAGGCGTGACTTTGCGGAAATCCATTTTAAAAAACTAAACGGACAAAGATATATAGCAACAAATTCCGCCAATCTGCTCCCAAAGAGTCCAACCCAATGTTAAATACTCCAGTAGAAAACTGTCCTGACTGTTGGACTCTTTGGGAGCAGATTGGCGGAATTTGTTGCTATATATCTTTGTCCGTTTAGTTTTTTTACATAATAATAATAAAAATTGGTGGATTTTACACACAACGTCATCTATGGAACCCGATAACTAATATAATACTTATATACTTTTTAGTTATAAATATATACTTATGAGGAGTAATAAATGTTTTTGATGAATGCAGAATCGTTTTTTCTCAATAACCGCAAAACATACTGTTTTGTTTTTTTATGACAAAGATAACTTATGGATATAATCTAGATAAATTACAGACCGAAACACAATTGGTGAAACTTTTCTAGATAGATTTATTTTCCAAAGTTGGCTCTTCAAAAACATTAGTTTCGTTTTTAATCAAAACTATGAATTGCTAAACAGTTAATTTTTATATAATTCGTTAGATAATTATACTAGCGAAGTAAATTCCAGACAGTTTCTTTTTAAATTTGATGGTTATCAAGATAATGCAGTTTTATCACTTTTTCCGTCTTATAAGGGTAGACTCAGCCCATACTAAAAGTCATAAATTTCACTTATCACCTTAAACATATTATGAGTGTTAATATGTTTAAGGGTTAAGGGTTAATATGTTTAAGAACAAACATCTATGTTCACAAATATTAATCCTTGGGGGGATTCGAACCCACAACCTACAGCGCAGAAGGCAGAGTTACTACCAACTGAGCTGTGAGGCCAGACAACTTGCATAATATGCTATTTCAGGGCTATGATTATGCTATATATATAATATATATGTATTCCAAGTTTGATCCAAATTTGTCTGATCGCTTAAACATGATAAAGTCACAACATACAAACATACTTATAAACTTTTGGATTAATAATATTAGTCGGATGTAAAATTGTTTAAATGTATCATCACAAGCTTGTTTGATGATTTTAAACACGACAAATATATCTAGTATTACTGTTATATTTTATGACTAGCAGTCCGCCCCGGCGTCGCACGGGTGTAATAATGATTTTATGGGTCATTTTTTTACACCTTGGGTTACATTATCGAAGTTTTCATACGGATTCTTAACATTTTTGAAAATATTCTATAGCCTATGATCATCAGAGATAAGAATTTTTCAAATTGGTCCAGTTGTTTTGGAGCCTATTCGATGCAAACAAACAAGCAATCAAATCTTTCCTCCTTATAATATTATTAGTAAATAGAATAGCTATATTTTACAAGCTTTTATTGAACTTTCAATGTATATATATATGTGTAACTATGTTTGTTAAGGTGGAATCTTGCAACTCAATTTTGAAGCAGTTATCCCCAACCGATTGAGCTGAAATTTCTCATACTTATGTAACTTTGGTGGCAATGCAATAATATAGTGACAGCGAGCTGATCTGATGATGGACTCAGGAGTTGTTCAACAGAAACCTACAATGAAACTCCTTAGTAAATATTTCGATTGAGTAAAACTTTGCATTCTTGTCAATTTCCGATGACAATGTTATATGATGTGACAGGTGATAGCGCGCTGGTGCTCGATGGTTTAAATGATTTTACAAAAGTTTGTCATTGATAAATATTTTTCAACTAAAATATGTATCTTCAATAAAAATTACCGCTAACTATCTAACATTTTGTAAATTGACATGAAGCCTATTATTCAAATAAAAAAACATTTGGCTTCAAAATAACATTTTAACGGTTATTTTTACCGTTTAAAACCGGTTATTTTAAACAATGTACAATATAAATCATTGAGGACACTCACTGCAGACAAGATTTATAGGTTGAAAATATTTAAACAAAAGTCTGCTGTCTACCAAAGCGCTAAACAAACAAATTCTGACCAGAACAATGTAAACTAAAATCGCTATATAAGATGGAGTGCGTCATGTTGCGTCATTATAAATCCTCAACCGAGAAACTTTTCAGAAAAACCAGTCGTGCGAGTCGGATTCACGCACAAAGGGTTCCGTACCATTATCTATAAAAGACGGCAAAAAAACACTTTTGTTGTATGGGAGCCCCTCTTAAATATTTATTTTATTCTGTTATTAGTATTTATTGTTATAGCGGCAACAGAAATACGTAATCTTTGAAAATTTCAACTGTCTAGCTATCACGGTTTATGAGATACAGCCTTGTGACAGACAGACGGACAGTAAAGTCTTAGTAATAGGGTTCCGTTTTTACCCTTTGGGTACGGAACCCTCAAAACCAGTATTAATGCTGAATTAAGTACGGTACCAACTGGACTGTGCTAAAAACGGATTATACCGTGCTTCAGTGGATAGCGGACTTAAAACTGCGCAACTATTCGGTAAGGAAAATGCTTGTTATGTTGTACAGCATTGACAAGAACAATAAAATTTAATTAAGCCGAATTGAACAATAAAATATAATTTGTTAACCTTCATGTAGGAATTTTTATTTCGTAATGTTGGTAATAAAATACAGAAGTGCTTTTAACTTTTTACTATTGGCTAAAACAAATGCTCATAAAAGCTCATAGTTCAGGAAAACATAATATTACGTACCTTCATTTTTAATATTCCAATTTTGATTGGTAATTACGTTTAAAATTAAACGTTTTTTAAGTTTTATAAAGGAATTATTAGTCCTACATGAACATAATTAAAACGGGTCCAACTTAGGCCTCTTCTCTACACAATAGAAACAAACCGGCCAAGTGCGAGTCGGACTCGCGCACGAACCACCATTATCTATAAAGAACGGCAAAAAAATCATATTTGAGCCCCACTTAAACATTTATTAGTATTTGTTGTTATAGCGGCAACAGAAATACAATAATCTGTGAAAATTTTAACTGTCTAGCTATCACGGTTCATTAGATACGCCTTGTGACAGACAGACGGACAGTAAAGTCTTAGTAATCGGGTCCCGTTTTTACCATTTGGATAAGGAACCCTAAAACATCGAAATCGGATCACCAACATACCTACATAAAAAAAAAGTATTTAAATTTCAAATACATGTTGAATTGATAACTTCCTCTGTTTTTGTCGATAATAATGTTATATTACCGCAATATACATTATAGAGGTACGTATACTATACATATACATGACAGTTGGTATTTTACCGCAATGTATATATACGTATACATGACAGTTTCAGTGTGTCAAATGACGACATACTTTCATGAAAATGCCTCCCCAGCTATTCATCGGAAGGTTCGTAAGCCTTTTCTAACAAAAACACTTCCCCCTTAGAACACATTCCCGAGTTCAAAGGGCAAAGCTTTCATTAATGCAGTTTTTGTTCCGCGTTCGTGTTTCGCTACTTCTGCTTTTTCAATGAGACATGTTTTTGAGAAGTTTCAAACTCGAATTACCATAATTGCGTTTTAAAAATTAAAAAGAAAATTCACGAAAATATTTTGTCAGGAGACAGTATTAGTGTTATAAGGGGCTCCCAGTCGCTGATTGCTCTTTTTCGAAACGAAAAAAGAAATACTTCTGAACAAGCCACATCTCCTATTTTTATAAGTATATTACTTCAGGTTCCTACCTAGATTTCTATTATGCTGAAAACATAATAGCAGAAACTTTTCACGATAAAGATATTATTTCAAAATGATACGTTTTAGAATTTATGATCGAAATATTTTTATACCTACTATTAAAATCAACTTGTGATTTATTGTTGAAGATAGGTAATATGTAGATCTAGATTTCTATTAGAATACATTTTTGATAAGTAATTATACATAATTTATATCATTAATTTATTCGAAAAGCTAAGGCGGACCACGCGCCGACGTGTGTTTGTCGTCATTGCAGCGGTCGGTAGGATTATTTATCGAAGTGATTAAAGATGGGTACATCTTTATTCACATATACTATACATTATAAAATAGGAAATGTGGCTTGTTCACAAGTATTTATTTTTTCGTTTCGAACAAAAACAATCGTCGACTGGGAGCGCCTTAATACTAGAAACAAAAAGGGATCCCTAATAAAACTTCAATAATGTAACCCAAAGTGTATAACCATACAATCGCTATTACACAAGCCTGACTGCTAATTTATTTATAAAAAAATTACCTGTTTTTTATGTAAATTCACTTCAGTTGGCAATGTATATTGTATAATGAGAAGCAACGAATTCGTTGATCAAAGAAACGTCCCAAAACGCATTAATCTTTGTACAGATTCTAATTTAAACCAGCGATTTGTCTGCGCTGTGCTCAGCCAGAATCCATGTCGTGACTGAAATAATAACAGCTGGTAGGTGTGTCGATACAACTCGAAACTGAAATGAACAGATTCTGGTCTCAAATGACAAAAGAATGAGGCCCAGAATTTTCGAATAAATCCTAATAATATTATAAAAGCGAAAGTTTGTGATAAGGCTTCTATGTTTGTCCGTTTTGGGGCTCCCAGTCGACGATTGCTCTTTTTCGAAACGAAAAAAGAAATACTTCTGAACAAGCCACATCTCCTATTTTTATAAGTATATTACTTCAGGTTCCTACCTAGATTTCTATTAAGCTGAAAATTAATAGCAGAAACTTTTCACGATAAAGATATTATTTCAAAATGATACGTTTTAGAATTTATGATCGAAATATTTTATATACCTACTATTAAAATCAACTTGTGATTTATTGTTAAAGATAGGTAATATGTAGATCTAAATTTCTATTAGAATAGATTTTTGATAAGTAATTATGCATAATTTATATCATTAATTTATTCGAAAAGCTAAGGCGGATCACGCGCCGACGTGTGTTTGTCGTCATTGCAGCGGTCGGTAGGATTATTTATCGAAGTGATTAAAGATGGGTACATCTTTATTCACATACTAGCGACCCGCCCGGGCTTCGCACGGGTGCAATGCGGATACTAAATATACTACAGAATGTCTTTATATAAAACGTTTTTTTTCACAGCTTTTTTGTCATTAGACAATTATTGATGATTTCTTTTTTTCTCGAACGTTCGCGATCGGCCGAACTGCGCGTTTGACGCCTAGCTGCTAGGCCGGTCGCGAACGTTCGAGAATGTTCGTTTTACGAAGCTACTCGCTAGGTGACTCGCTAGCCTCTAGGTACCAAGCAAGACGCCTGCCTGTGCGTTCGCGTTTTTAATTAGGGATGACTGAGAGTGTTATAAACGTAAGAGTAGACAAATATAATCAGAAAGCTTCGTACTGCTAAGCTATCGGGAGTTACACGTGTTATTGTGAGTCAACCATAAAAGATAGACATATGCTGTCGTTAGATATTTTTTATATAATTTTAAGGAGAACATTTCCCTCATACATGATTTCTGTGTAGCTTTAACCATTAAGGTTGCACACGCGACGGAAACTCAAAAAATGGAGTAACTTCTCCCGTTTTCCCAACATTTTCCTTCACTGCTCTGCTCCTATTGATTGCAGCGTGATAAAAAGTATACTATAACCAGCTCAGGAGTATGAAAATTAATTGTACCAAGTTTCGTTAAAATCCGTCGAGTAGTTTTTGTTTCTATAACGGTTATACAGACAGACAGACAGACAGACAGACAGACAGACAGACAGACAGACAAAAATTTTACTGATTGCATTTTTGGCATCAGTATCGATCCCTAATCACCCCCTAATAGTTATTTTGGAAATATATTTCATGTACAGAATTGACCTCTCTACAGATTTATTATAAGTATAGATAGATATGTACTATCACTACATAGTATAAAGCAAAGTAGCTTTCCGCTTCCCGCGTCTGTATGTATGTATGTTTGCTTATATCTTTGAAACTACACAACGGATTTTGATGCGGTTTTTTTTAATAGATAGAGTGGTTCAGGAGGAAGGTTTATATGTATTAAACCCGTGCGAAGCCGGGGCGGGTCGCTTGTACATTATAAAATAGGAGATGTGGCTTGTTCACAAGTATTTCTTTTTTCGTTTCGAACAAAAACAATCGTCGACTGGGAGCGCCTTAAGATGAAATTTGCTGTAGTATTTAGAAAAAAATCAGAATAAATTATGGGGGAACTAATAATCCGAAAAACAACCCCTAAATCACTACATAGTATAAAGCAAAGTCGCTTCCCGCTTCCCGCGTCTGTATGTATGTCTGTATGTATGCTTATATCTTTAAAACTACACAACGGATTTTGATGCGGTTTTTTTTAATAGATAGAGTGATTCAGGAGGAAGGTTTATATGTATAATTACATGCTAAATATATTAGAAAACCACTGATAATTTTAAGATTTCTAATATGAAGTCGTAAATAAACACATTTTTTTGCGCTTACATTGCAAACGCTGGCTGAACTCTACGGGATAGATCAAAATAATGTACTCGTACTAAATATTGTATACCTTAAAAAGGTCTACAAAAAAGTCCGCGATGGTATATGTTTGTTTATCTCTTAGGGATAACCCACAATAATCAATTTCTATCCTTTAATTTTAACCGCGACTTTTTTTTTAAATTTTAAATGCTGTTAACGAGTATACAAAGACATTCTGTAATATATTTTGGTATCAGCTTTGCACCCGTGCGAAGCCGGGGCGGGTCGCTAGTGATAAATAAACGCAAAAAGGATGATTTTGGTATAGATGTGCGTTGGTGTGCACAAAATCTGACATCACAGACTAAAAACATTTAATCTAACGAATGATACGCATTCTACCAAAATTCGCTATATATTTTATGTACAAGGTTTGTAGGGAAAAAATTTGAAGTGGCCTAAAATTGCTTTTTCCTATGCGATTATTAAAATTAGACAGGACAACGTCAGTCAAGGGTCGACTAGTTGTATAATAAAATATGAGGGTCTTATTCTGTCTGACGGTCTATTCTTCCTGTGTATGTCATTTTGTTTGCTAAATCACATTAGTTTTTCATCAGAAGTTACCATAAAGTAATACAATGTGTGGTGTTATTGTACCAGTTCTTTTTAATGGCAACATTGACATAACATGATGAAAGCCTGTGTCGAGAGGTTGAATATAATAAGGTTTTATTCAGCTGCTTCCTTTAACAAAAATACTCTTAGGGAATATCAAGGTTACTATTTGTGGGTTTTTGTGATACATTTATTGATTTACTACTAGCCGACCCGTGACAGACTTTGTCCTGCCCAAATTTCAATAATCGCATTGTAAAAACCACTTTCGGGCGACTTCCGTTTGCGTGAAATAGTAACAAACACCCACTCACAAACTTTCGCATTAATAATATTAGCAGACCCGCGACAAACGTTGTCCTGTCCAAATTTCAATAATCGCATAGAGTAATACACGTTGCTATGACGACTGATGTCAGATTTTATGCACACCAGCGCCATCTACAACAAAACCATCCCTTTTGCGTTTTTTATCACGTTGCATGTTTTATTCGGGAATTATATCTACATCTACAGCTAATTTCATCTTCATCAGTTATGTCGCTTATTCCTAATTGAGGCACAAACATACATACAAACTTACAAATTTTCACATATATATAATATTATTAGAATTAGTAGGACTAACTGCTTTCTTCGCGATGTTTTTTTAGTATCTATATTTATTTTAAATATGAGTTTCATAAACATTTAAACATAAATTATGTATACGTTAAATACAAACAAAAGCAAAGAACTTCTATGTGAAGTTTCAGGCATTAGCAATTCAAACAATTTCAGAATTTTCATAAAATAAAAAGTTTTAAACAAACAAAAACAGCAAAATTGTTTTGCCAAAAATGCTTTGTGATTTAAAATAGATTTAAAAAAAAAAACTGTTTTTAAGAGTTTCGTGTTACTCGTAGGTGCGGTTAAGAAAAATATACCTTCATTTATTCGATAATGTATATATTTTCCATATTTTTTTATTATTGGTGGACATTTCACACAGCGCTACCTAGCCCCAAACTAGGTAATGCTTTTGATATAGGAATCAGATAACTTATCGAATACTTATTTACTTTTTTTGTAAATGTATACTTATTTTAATCCTAATAATATTATAAATACGAAAGTTTGTGAGTTTGTATGTATGTTTGTGCCTCAAGCAGGCCTAAACGACAAAACGGGTTAAGTTGAAATTTGCTGTAAATGTGGATATAATGCCCGAATAAATAATAGACTACTTTAAAATATGAAAAACATCCCCGAAAAGATAAAAGAACGCAAAAGAGATAATTTTGGTATAGATGGCGCAGGTGTGCAACCAATCTGACATCACAGACTAAAAACATTCACTCTTTTCTATTCGATTATTTCGCATTTATTTATCTATAAATTCGACAGGACAACGTCTGTCACGGGTCGGCTAGTACATTATAACACAAAGATTATTATGTTAGACTAGTGGAAACCCCCGCGGCTTCATTCACGTGTAGTTCTTTTTAAACAGACTTCGACTCCCACTGCAACCCATAATATATCAGGTACACGCTATTTCTGGCGTCAGTTCAGTCCATCATTCTATTCAGAATGACGGGAGAATTACCGTGTAACACGCGGACTTATAGACTGATGGTCTGGACTGATGAAAATTTAAAACCGTTTCCATTATCCATCATTCTGGCATCAGTCAAAACTCAAATCGAATGATGTATTGTTTAGTACATAAATACTGAAGTTAAAAGCAAAACTATCCCAGCTAAGTAGGCTAACAAGTTTATGAGTAATAGTCGACCAGTTTATAATATGTACTTAAAGAAAAAATAATCATTTTTTTTGTACAAATACCATTGAAGATTACTTATTATAACGTTGTTAGTTGTGTAAACTACGAAACCCTACACGCCAAGTGCGTAGACCGATACGCATGGCTGATTTTTTTCTTTAGTGGTTAAGTTAAGTTACATAAAGCCTCATTAATTTAAAAAAAACCGGCCAAGTGCGATTCGGACTCGCGCACAAAATGTTCCGTACTATTATCTATACAAAACGGCAAAAAAATCACGTTTGTTGTATGGGAGACCCACTTAAATATTTATTTTATGCTGTTTTTAGTATTTGTTGTTATAGCGGCAACAGATATACATAATCTATGAAAATTTCAACTGTCTAGCTATCACAGCGACAGCGACAGCGAAGTCTTAGTAATAGGGTCCCGTTTTTAGCAGGTTACGGAACCTTAATAAAAACGATTACTATTTCTACCTTCTCTTAAGTACAACCAGAATTTAATACTCTCCGACTCTCATTTTACTCTCTAACTCAAGATAACGAACATACTACTAAATTGCTATGAAAGGCAACGCAAAATACTCGTATCCCACCATCAATCATTCGGCTCTATTTGGCTTGTCAATAACGATGACAAAAAGTAGGTCATGACCTTTTAATGAGCCCATTTTTTTTGAGCTCATTCTGATAGGCCTTGATAGAGTACTATATCAAGCGTACTATGAGTCTTAATCCTACTAATATTTTAATGCAAAAGTTTGTTGGTAGTGGGTGTGTGTATGTTTGTTTCTCTTTCACGCAAAAACTACTGAACGGATTAAAATGAAACTTTACAGTAATATAGCTTAAACATCACAATAACACATAGGCTATTTTTTATCCAGGTACCACCCGTGCGAAGCCGGGGCCAGCAGCTAGCATATTATATGCGAAAGTTTGTAAGGATGTTTGTATGTTTGTGCCTCAATCAGGTATAAACGACAAAATGCATTAAGATGAAATTTGCTGTAGATGTAGATAAATAATCAGATAAAAAAATAGGGGTACACATAATCCGAAAAATCAACCCCTAAATTATAAAAAAAACGCAAAAATATTCTGACTTTGCAGACTAAACACATTCAGTCGTCATAGCAACGCAGTTTTTACTAATGAATGATACGCATTCTACCAGAATTTGCAATTTTTTTATCAGTAGGACAAGGTTTATAGGCAAAAATTGGAAGTTGCCTGAAGTTCTTTTTTCTATGCGATTATTGAAGTTAAGACAAGACAAAGTCTGTCGCGAGTCGGCTAGTGCTATAAACGCGATTTTTACGTCAAGTGAGATAAAAATATCCTTGCGTAGATTTTTGAAATTGACTAAAATAGGTAGTCAGGTGCACATTCACATATTACACTTGATACATGCCCACATTTTGCAGTAGTATTAAACTTAAACTTAAAAGCACTATCGATCGAAACTGAACGGTAATTCGTTAACCGTCCTCTAACACGATGTTTATTCAATTTGTCACGACTGGGTGCTACTAGCGGTTTATGGTCACTCCTTAAGGGGCTTCCAGTCGCTGATTGCTCTTGTTCGAAACGAAAAAAGAAATACTTCTGAACAAGCCACATCTCCTATTTTTATAAGTATATTACTTCAGGTTCCTACCTAGATTTCTATTAAGCTGAAAACATAATAGCAGAAACTTTTCACGATAAAGATATTATTTCAAAATGATACGTTTTAGAATTTATGATCGAAATATTTCATATACCTACTATTAAAATCAACTTGTGATTTATTGTTAAAGATAGGTAATATGTAGATCTAGATTTCTAGTAGAATAGATTTTTGATAAGTAATTATACATAATTTATATCATTAATTTATTCGAAAAGCTAAGGCGGACCACGCGCCGACGTGTGTTTGTCGTCATTGCAGCGGTCGGTAGGATTATTTATCGAACTGATTAAAGATGGGTACATCTTTATTCACTTATACTATACATTATAAAATAGGAGATGTGGCTTGTTCACAAGTATTTATTTTTTCGTTTCGAACAAAACAATCGTCGACTGGGAGCGCCATAATAGCTAAGATATAATAATATATACTAGCAGCCCCGTAACAGACGTTGTCCTGTTCAAATTTCAATAATAGCTTATAGTAACGCGCGTTCCTATGACGACCGATGTCAACACTGATGTCAGATTTTTTTCACACCAAACTATACCAAAATCATCATTTTTGGGATGTTTTTAGTATTTTAAAATTTTCTATGTTTTATTCAGGCATTATATGAGAATTAGATGTATCTAAAGCAAATTTTATCTTAATCCGTTTTGTCGTTTAGGCTTGATTGAGGCACAAACATACATACAAACTCACAAACATTCGCATTTATAATATTACTAGCTGCTCGCCTCGGCTCCGCACGGGTGGTGGTACCTGGCTAAAAAGTAGCCTATGTGCTATTCTGTGACTCTTAATGAAACTTTACAGTATTATAGCTTATACTCTGTTTATCCCAACATCTCGTTTTAAATGTATTTTCTTTACTATATTACTTAATATTTGTCTTGACGAATGTTTTCATTTAAGTTTATCAGCGAGCATTCGGGCGCGTTTAAAGCGAACATTCTCGAGTAGTATACCTACAACAAGCAAATTATTGCCATACTATAAATTAAATTGTTTAAAATCAGAATTAGAACTGATGAACCACATATTTTTATTTTTTTCTAAATAAAAATGTATGTTTTTAGGGTTCCGTACCCAAAGGGTAAAAACGGAACCCTTATACGTCTGTCTGTCACAGGGCTGTATCTCATGAACCATAATAGCTAGATAGTTAAAATTTTCACAGATTATGTATTTCTGTTGCCGCTATAACAACAAATGCTAAAAACAATAATATAATAAGAATAAATAAATATTAAAGTGGGGCTCCCATACAACAAAATTTTATATAAGATAATGGTACGGAACCCTTCTTGCGCAAATATGACTCGCACTTGGCCGGTTTTTTTTATTTCGAAACGAATCTAATTTAATTCCTTTTACTCTCTTATTTGCCTTACATTATTTGCAATCGTAATCAAAGTTAGTCTTATTAATTGTCCTTATAACTCTCCTAACGACAACAAAAAACTCAAACTCTAATCCTTAAAAAACGATTGAATCATCATTTACTTGATAACGAAGCGTTTAAACCTCATTTGCGGTCAAAATTGTCACTTAATTTCCACTTACATTAGTTACAAATTGAAACAATTAGGTTTTTCAATCAAATCAGTTGAGGTGCCTTTAGGTCTATTATTTATTTAATATATTTTAAAACAAAGCTTTTTTTTGACTGGCCTCGTAACTCAGTTAGTGGTAACTCTTCTCTCTGCGCTGTAGGTTGTGGGTTCGAATCCCACTCGAGATAAACATTTGTGTTTGTTCTGTGTCAAAGTGTTATAATGCATCTTAAATAAATATTTTCCAAAAAAAATATAACTATTCCATGAGTAATCTGGTTCCCATAGTACAAGCTTTGCTTAGTTTGGGGCTAGATGTCCACCAATATAAAAAAATAAAAATAAACAATGTTTATACCTATCATTATAATATTTCGTAGAAAATAATTAACCTCCCGGTAGGACAACATGAGTAACTACTGTTTTTGACGTCGTCGAGTCCATCACTTATGCCCTTCTGCACCAAGTTTCTTGTTACGTATTATTTAATAAATAGGTCTTTTAATATGTAAGCAAAAACATTCCTTTTTACGGACTTCAAAAAATGAAGTGGCCTGAGCAAGAAACACTATCGTATCGACAACCTATCGTCCAATTGTCAAAAATGACACTTTTTGTATTGGAAAAGTGTCAGTTTTGGCATTTGGACGATACGTTGTCGATACGATAGTGGTTTATGCTAACACCCAAGGAGTTTCTCAACGCGGTTGTATTTTTTATGTTTGTTACCTCAAAAGTTCTTCACTAACCAATTTGGAAATTATTATATTTTTTTATTGGGAGGATTATTGGACATTTAGCAATATAAAGTCGGCTTTGTTTTTAGTTTTAAAACTTAATTATGTTAATAGATGTTTTAAAGGCTAAGCATAAACGTAACGTTAGTTGCTGACGATTGCTTTTGACTGGCACACATTTAAACTTTTTTATTGCTACTAATCGAAAATCAGAAGAAAAATGCAAGGGCAAAATAAAGATGGATTAGACTATACTTTCATACAAACGTAACCTCGAATTTTTTCTCCTATTTCAATTATTTCATAATTATTATGATAATGTTTTATCACAATTTATCTTTTTAGGTATGGTATACCTAACTAAATCAACTGGGTTATGTCACAGGTACAATCCTTGAAGTGAGATCGCCCGGTCACCTGTATAAAGTACATAATATAAAGTGTATATACAAGTTTCACAAACATATCTCAAGCACCAGTCTCACACAAAACAGGTATAAATTTGGGCTGCCTAACAATGAACACACTCAACCCTACTTATAAGAACTTTCTTTTGTGAAAGAAAATAAGCGATATTATTATATAATTTGGTTCATTGATTTTGTACCATAATCATGATCATATCGGGTCAATGACCCGGTCGTGGTACCCCGGTTTTGGGCATTGCAAACAAATTTGTTTCAAATCTATAGGTAATGCAATTCTTTGTCTATGTTCCGTTTTGATTAGTGATAGTTGTGATGTATACCTCTAGATTTGATTGACCACAACTAACACCCGTTTTGTCTGTTTAAATATGAATAATTAATAAATAAATATTGTTACAAAACCTTTGCTTACCCTAAGAGATAGACAAATACTCTATTATATTTTGTTTATAAATCGACGTTTCAATTATTTTTTTAATATAAACCGTTTTGAAAAATGTTGTTAAAATGCCCACAACCAGCGCTCTCATCCTAATATGAATCTATGCAATGAAAACGCACCTTTACTCTGCGAGTTTTTGACTCACTTCCTCTGATTGATGATCCCGTGTCTGTTTTTGTGTTGTAAAGTTTCGGGTGTGATTTTTGAGCGTGGAAGGTCAAAGGTTTTTGAGATAAGCAGAGGTTCAGTGGAACTTGCAGAGTTTTTACGGAATATTTTTGGGATGTTTTTCGACTTTGCTAATAATGTGAATGTAAATACTCATCCCACGTACCCTTAAGGCCCTGTATGTCGACGATTGCTCTTTTTTGAAACGAAAAAAGAGATACTTCTGAACAAGCCACATCTCCTATTTTATAATGTATAGTATATGTGAATAATGATGTACCCATCTTTAATCACTTCGATAAATAATCCTACCGACCGTTGCAATGACGACAAACACACGTCGGCGCGTGGTCCGCCTTTGCTTTTCGAATAAATTAGTGGTATAAATTATGTATAATTACTTATCAAAAACCTATTCTAATAGAAATCTAGATCTACATATTACCTATCTTTAACAATAAATCACAAGTTGATATTAATAGTAGGTATCAAAATATTTCGGTCATAAATTCTAAAACGTATCATTTTGAAATAATGTCTTTATGGTGAAAAGTTTCTGCTACTTATTATGTTTTCAGCTTAATAGAAATCTAGGTAGGAACCTGAAGTAATATACTTATAAAAATAGGAGATGCGGCTTGTTCAGAAGTATTTCTTTTTTCGTTTCGAAAAAGAGCAATCGTCGACATACAGGGCCTTAAGCTTATATACCAAGCTAGCATCAGTAGAGAGTTTTAATTTGATACTTAGCAAGTTGGCCGTAATGATAGCAATCTCGTTAAGGCGAGTAATTAATGTGTTTGATGAACGCAGAATCGTTTTTTCTCAATAACCGCAAAACATACAGTTTTGTTTTTTATGACAAAGATAACTTAAGGATTTAATCTAGGTTAATAAAAGAACAGAAACACGATTGGTGAAACTTTTCTCGATAGATTTATTTTCCAAAGTTGGCTCTTCAAAAACACTAGTTTCGTTTTTAATCAAAACTATGAATAGCAAAACAGTTCATTTTTATATAATTTGTTAGATAATCATACTAGCTACTAAATTAATGACAGTTTCTTTTTATGTATGATGGTTTTCAAGATAATGCAGTTTTATCACTTTATCCGGGTAGACTCAGCCCATACAAAAAGTTAAAAATTTCACTTATCACCGTAAGTCGCATTTGCACTAGACATATCGTGCGACATGTCCCGCGCGACGTCGCTCGACACGTAGAATTTTGTCAATCATCTCACAATCTCTTTCTGTCTGTGACATTATCACCGCCAAACCACTTGGTCGATTGATACAATTTCACATAGAGATAGTTTAAAGTCTTGGGACGGAGATAGGCTACGGTTTTACAATAAAGTTGTCAAAAATTGATTTCCTGAATCTACGCGAACAAAGTCGCGGGTAAAAGCTAGTATTACCATAAAATAAAACAAAACGTTTTTATTATTTTGGGATAATTACAAAATGATTAATTACCGGTATTCAATCAGTCAGAAATGTCACATCACAATAAAGGTTCGTTTCGAGAGGTTGAATATTGATAATAAATAAGGTTTTATTCATTTTATAAAAGTTTAAATACCCTGTGGGAGTCTAAGTATACTATTTTAAGAATTTTTGTATAAATTCTCAATACAAAGCGAACAAAGAACTCCTACGTAAAGTTTTAAGTATCTACTTTTATAAAACCACGGTATAAATAGTTACATTTAAATTTCAATAAAGAGTACTGTATTAATTAAGTTTTAACATATTAAAAATATATAAAACATCGTGAGGAAAGTTAGTATTATTAAAAGCGGCGATGGGCTTGCAACCTGTCACGTATGGAATGCTAACTACTGCAAAATGTGGGCATGTGCCAAATATAGTATTTGGACATGCCTGACTACCTCCACTAGATATCTTGAAAGGATCTTAACGTCTGGAGATCTGAGAGGATGGCGTACTTGGGGATTACAGTCGTGATCCTATTTATTTATTTTTATAAAATATTATATCAAATCTTCTTTTATAAAAAAAAAATCATGTCCCGGTGTTTGGCCGTACTCCTTAGACACAGCTAGACCGATTTTTTATGATTTTTTTGATGTATATTTGGTAGGTATGAGAATAGGTCTACTTCAAGTAGTATACTTCATACATTTTTGAAAAATCCAGAGTAGATCGGGAAATACTGAAAGTGCTTTTTTCTGCGAGATTATTGAAATTTAACAGACTACGTGTGTCGGGACAGCTAGTATTATATTATAGCCGAGAGCCTTCTCATTTTACAAAATATGAAAAAAAATATAACCGAGAACTTCCTTCCGTCTTTTTAAAGTCGCGTAAAAAACTATCTACAGTTAATCACCTGAATAAGAAATACTTGAATCCTCAGTTTTATTATTAAAAGTACCTTCAAAGTCAAATTCAAATTCAAAGATCATTTATTTCAATAAAATCACAAGGATCACTTTTGAAACGTCTTAGGAACTAGACTACGCCGATTCGACGCGACCAAGCCTAGAAACATTAGGCAACAAACACGGCTTAGGGTCTATCTTTTTTTGAATGATCCTTTTCTTAATGCTATGTAGAACTCCAGTGTGGTGCCAATCGAACAAGGTGAAGGCTTAAACAAGAATAATAATAAAAAACTATACAAGTCATCAACAAATATCCAGAAATACCAGTGAACGCTAATTGGCATTTAATTATGTATAATGTTATGCCGCTTCCAGTCGACGAGCCTTCATTGAAAATCGAAATAAGTTAGACAGCTCCAAGTAAAAAGTTTAATTGTGTACAAGCTGACCGTACCGCAATTGACAAATGTTGTTTGAAGTTCCCGTTCCCGTTCCCGTTCCCGTTCCCGTTCCCGTTCCCGTTCCCGTTCCCGTTCCCGTTCCCGTTCTTAGGAACACACCTACATTGCTTTGACAACAATGAACTTTATACAATAGCAATAAAGCTCAAATTGACTCTAAGTTTAGTTAGAAAACTTTTGTATGGGAAAAAGAAAAGAGCTGTTTTTAGGGGTTTTCCGGCAACTATTCGAATTTTTCTCGCCGTAAAAACCAACGTTGAACTTCAACGAACATTTAAAAAAAAGAATTGGCCAAATTGGTCCAGGCGTTGTTGAGTTATGCGCTTACCAACACATTTTGCGATTCATTTTTATATTATAGATTAGCTGACCTGTAACCAACATTGTCCTGTCAAATTTCAGCAATCCCATAGAAAAAAAGCAATTTCAGGCAACTTCTGTAAAGTGTGAATTTGACCGCCCCCTAAACTTATTGGAAATTAGGCTATGGAATATGAAATACTAACTACGTATAAACTTTTACAAAAGTAGCTGATTATTATTTATTAGCCAATTTATTTTCACTAGAAAGGTTATACATCTGTCTAGCCGAGCGTGAACAAGAATGTCGAACAAAGATGGCGTGCTTCCGTTTATATAGATCGATTAATATTAAATCGAATAAAGATTGATTTTTGTAAATGAATTTAAAATACATAAAATTTAAAATAGGATCACGACTGTAATCCCCAAGTACGGTAGACATTCTCTCAGATCTCCAGACAATTAGATCCTTTGAAGATGTCTAGTGGAGGTAGTCAGAGGCACGTCCAAACATTATATTTGGCACATGCCTACATTTTGCAGTAGTTAGCATTCCATACGTGACAGGTTGCAAGCCCATCGCCGCTTATAAGACTAACTGTAACTAACTACAGACTAACACTAACTGGTTTCTTCACGATGTTTTCCTTCACCGTTATGAGCACGAGTGTTTTTGATGCGCATATAAATTTTTCGAACAGAAAACCATCAGAACTTGCCGCCCGGAGCATGGGCCCAGCTTGCTCCCCCCCCCCCCCTCCCCCTAGATCCGGGGCTGGGTTCCCGTAGCAGTAAAAGTATACGTTCGCCGAAAATGAATGTAGAACGCGCTTTATCAACGCCGATTACCACTTAAAAGGTATTAATTAGTCCCCATCAGGCCAATCTACCGTCACATTAAAAAGATAAACACTCCACTAATTAAATACCAAAGCTTATTTAGTCTAATTGATATGTTTCCGGGTGTAAAAGCCGAATTGGCCGAGTGGAAGATGAGTCAGCTTTCAATCTGAAGGCCGTGGATTTGAATCCCAGTCGTCAAATGTATTTTTCCATTTGAAAAATGTAAATACGCTCACAACGGTGAAGGAAAACATCTTGAAGAAACCAATTAACATATCACGTATGGAATGATAAATACTACAAAAATGTGGGCACGTAATATTTTGACATGCCTTTGTAGTCATTGAAATGACTAAAGAGGTAGTCCTCTTTAGTCATTTCAATGACCTAAGCGTTAGAGATCTGAGAGCATTAAGGTAAGGATCATTAAAAAAAAGGTAGACCCCAAGCCGTGTTTGTTGCCTGATTCTTCTAGGCTTGGTCGCGTGGAATCGGCGTAGCTTCACCTAGTTCCTAAGTCGTTTCAAAGTGATCCTTATGATTTTATTGAAATAAATGATTTTTGAATGTTTTGAATTCACCATACTTGGTGATTACTGTAGTGATCCTATTTTATATTTCTTATATTATAAACGACCAAATAGCTAAGGTTTGTACTGAATGGCGTTTCAAGGCTTTCCGTCCTTCTCGTCGTAAATGTCAACCGTTTTATGAAGACGGGACATTTGGTTTTAGGTGTCTATTCACTCAAAAACGTAACGCTAGAGTTTTTTGTTTTTTTTGTATGGGCTGAGTCTAACCGGATAAGATGGAAAAGGTGGTAAAACCCATTGAGCTTAATGTACTACGTACTAGAGATGACACCACAAAGTAATAATTTGCGGTGCGCCTTGCGGTCCCTCGGACCACAGTGGACTTAGTCTGAGTCTAACGCCTGTGACGCGCGAACGTGTTTTTCATGGCGCTTACGACCTTTTTGATTGAAAGTAACTTAAGCCATTCAGCGGTCAGCGCTTTACGTTTCAATGTTTCGTTTAGCCATATAAATATTTATTTTACGCTGCAAGCGGACTTTGGCTTTAATAATTGAAAATTGAGCAATTTATTTGGCTTGGATAGCTCCTCTAGTACGTAGTACATTAAGCTCAATGGTAAAACCGCATTATCTTGAAATCTATGAAACTTAAAAAGAAACTGTCTTTTATTTATGTGTTTATCTAATGAATTATATAAAATGAACTGTTTGCATAGTTTTTTTATTCATAGTTTTGAGTAAAAACGAAATTAGTGTTTTAGAAGAGCCAACTTTGGAAAATAAATCCATCGAGAAAAGTTTCGCCAATCGTGATTCTGTCTATAACTTATCTAGATCTTTGATTTAATCTTTGCTTGCTTGCTTGGATTGCTAATTGCGAAACATTTCCATGCTAAATGCAATGTTTAAACGTCCCTACAACTGGTTAGTCATAGACGTCCCCTAAACATTTTCAAGGTACCTGGAGCCTGAAATTTGATGAAATGTCTACCATGCTCGGAATTTAGTCTTGACCTTATTATTTTCCTTTGTATATTGTACACCTACTTAGAGTATACTTGAGATAGCGGCAAATTAAAATTTCTAGCGAGTAAACATCCTACTACATAAAGCCGAAAGTTTGTGTGGATGTATGTTGTTAATGGCCCAATCACGCCGAACGACCGAACAAATTTGGATGAAACTTCAAATGGCCTATAATCATACCCTGGAATAGCATATTTTTTCAAATTCAAATTCAAATTCAAATTCAAAAATCATTTTTTTCAATAAAATCACAAGGATCACTTTGAAACGTCTTAGGAACTAGGTGAAGCTACGCCGATTCCACGCGACCAAGCCTAGAAGAATCAGGCAACAAACACGGCTTGGGGTCTACCTTTTTTTTAATGATCCTTTCCTTAATGCTCTCAGATCTCTAACGCTTAGGTCATTGAAATAATTTTTTTCAATAAAATCACAAGGATCACTTTGAAACGTCTTAGGAACTAGGTGAAGCTACGCCGATTCCACGCGACCAAGCCTAGAAGAATCAGGCAACAAACACGGCTTGGGGTCTACCTTTTTTTTAATGATCCTTTCCTTAATGCTATGTAGAGAAATAACTTGTAACCTATTTCGTCCCACTGCTGTTCAAAGATCTCCCCCTAACTTTTTCAACCATCTTTGTCCATTCCTCCCACTCCCATCATGATTCATCGAATAGCATTATTGTATGCTACTTTTGATTTACGAGTAGGTATTATGCAAGCAAAGCCGTGGGCAGTAGCTAGTAATATATACTCGTAGTGTTGACCTCATTGACGTGAGCGATTGCCCGGATGTGACGTAAGAGGTACAATCTAAGTACCTATGTCCTCAGATTTCTAGGCGCTTAGATACTTAAAGATGTCTAAAGGTTAGTCAGAAGTACGTCCGAACCTTATATTTGACAGCATTCTTTAAATGACAGGTTGCAAGCAGGTGTTGATAGGTTGACAGGTGCTAAAAACGTTGATAGGTGAAAGAAAACATCTTAGGGAGCACTATTAATTGAAAACCTAGAATAGTCGCTGAATTGATATCTTCCTTACTTGAAGTTGGTTAAAGTTCAGTACCGCTCTTGAATTTAATATGTACAAATTATAAAATGTCTGCCTTCTCAATTCCAACCAACCAATTCATTACTTCCCTCAAAGGAAATGCAGTACTCTTACGAAGTTCATTCCGTCAGTACATTTAGACGTAGCTAGCTGATAAACAGACAGCTCACTCACATTATCTAGCAATAACATTATAAGTTTTCTGTTGAAAAAAATTTTTAATGACAAACTTTTGTAAAATCATTCAAACCATCGAGCACCAGCGCGCTATCACCTGTCAAATCATATAACATTGTCAGCGAAATTTTCGAAATATTTGCTAAGGACCGTTGTGAGTGACTGTTGAACAGCTTTTTACTTCATCATCAGATCAGTTCATCACCATCACCTTATTATTGTGTCACTAGAACTGAAGGTGTATACAATATTTCAGTTCAATCGGTGGGGATAACTGCATCAAAATTGAGTTGCAAGATTCCACCCAAACAAACTTGTAAAAAGCACTGTACAATTTTTTATTTTTTATTTGTCTAATCTAGTTTAGTTTTTATTAATTTTTTCATAAAGAAAAATAATAAATAAATATTGGTGGTTGTTTTACACAGCGCCTCTAGCCTCATCTAGCATAGCTTGTACTATGAGAACCAGATTACTCCTAGAAACCGTATACATTTTTTTTTAAATACATCACCCAGACACAGAACAAAAATCTATGTTCATCATCTATGTTTGTGCTGATTAGGAATTGAACCGTTAACCTATAGCGCAGAAGGCTGAACTACTACCAACTGAGATGCAGCCTCACATCTCAATGAGTTAACTAAGATACTGTAGATGATTATATAAATGATAAATCCTCGTGGCCTGATGTCGCTCTGCCACTCGACAGCTAAATATTAATTTAGGTACTTAATTTCATTTTGTGTAACATTTGTCTACTTTAATTATTTTTAAGCAAATAGTTATTTTATCTGTAAGTTTTAATTCTAAATCAAGTGTAGCGTGTGTTGCTTTTTGAATTTGTGCTGAAGCTCTTTAGTTATTTTTTTTATTGTTGTACGTACTTGAGTAGTAGGTACTTTTAATTATTATTCTTGTTTGAGCCTTCACCTTGTTCGATTGGCACCACACTGGAGCTCTACATAGCATTAAGGAAAGGATCATAAAAAAAAGGTAGACCCCAAGCCGTGTTTGTTGCCTGATTCTTCTAGGCTTGGTCGCGTGGAATCGGCGTAGCTTCACCTAGTTCCTAAGACGTTTCAAAGTGATCCTTGTGATTTTATTGAAATAAATGATTTTTGAATTTGAGATTTATACACAGGTCTTTATCACCATTTATTTATTTTCCCGACGTTTTGGCTACAATAGTCATGGTCTCGGGCAGACAGAATTAAAAATATTTTAAATTATAGGTACGAGTAACTAGCAGACTCGCGACAGACGTTGTCCTGTCCAAATTTAAATAATCGCATAGAGTTACGCATGTCGCTATGACGACTGATGTCAGATTTATTGCACACCAGCGCCATCTTTACCAAAATCATCTCTTATGCGTTTTTTTTATCATTTTGGGGATACTTTTCGTATTTTAAAGTAGTCTATGTTTTATTCGGGCATTATATTTACATCTACAGCAATTTTCATCCTAATCCGTTTTGTCACTTAGGCCTGAACTCACAAACTTTTGTATTTATATTATTAAGGATTACGTGATAAAGATCCATGTAAACATTTATAGTTATGTCTACTTATCATGATAGTTTGAAAAATAATTAGCCAATGAGTTGCCAACAGTGTACTAGCTTTTTCTCCGAGCGCTTACATTTCTCTATATGTAGAACCACGTTCAATCTC
The DNA here is from genome assembly GCA_912999785.1 of Hydriomena furcata. Classification (NCBI taxonomy): domain Eukaryota; kingdom Metazoa; phylum Arthropoda; class Insecta; order Lepidoptera; family Geometridae; genus Hydriomena; species Hydriomena furcata. The sequence continues at coordinate 3,971,903 of OU538826.1, forward strand.
ATGAAGCAATTTGTCGTCTAAACGACATTCTGGGGAGTGCCGAAGTGCCGTTCGTGCCACAATCAGCATCAATTGCAGACAGAAATAGAATTACTGGTATATTTAGTACTTGTACTTTAGTATCGATCTAATTATTAAAAGTCAGACATTGCTAGGCCCTTGCCCAGAGTGAAAGAGAGAGGTAGAGAGAGCGAGAGCCCAATACACACATAGAAATATGGCGATTGTAGGAAGTCATTTGATACTCTAGTTCCATAGACATCCTGCTACATGCCTCTTTATTTTTATTAACAGACGAAAACAGAATATCTCGACCAATTTTGATAATTCTTTTAATAGCTAGGGTGTATATGTATAGGGTTAGGATATAAATATAATACTCGAATTAATTAAAACTAAACGTAATTATAAGTACTGAATATTAATTATAATATATGCATCCAGGACATAAGCTATGTATATTAATGTATATTCCAAGTATAATTAAAATCCATTCAGTCGTTGAAACATGTTTATGCCACAAACATACAAATATCCATATATACATTTTTTTTTCTCTAAACCGACGAGCATGCATGAGGAATGTGATGAGAGTGAATGAAGCTAAAGAAGTATGTCAGGATCGTAGCAAGTGGAAAGCCGTGATTTCTGCCTACCCCTTCTGGGAAACAGGCGTGACTTTATGCGGATTTTTAATATTATTTTACATGCGGTAAGATTATTATAATTCTATATCACCATATCCATAAAACCTTATATATCCATATAACCTGTCCGGCTGTACGGATCCAATTTTCAAGGAAATATGACTATCAAATAAGATTTTGAATATAAACTTTGACACTTTTAAAATGTGAATTTTCAAAAATTCGTCTCGAGCAAGCATTAGTGTCCTACATTCTAGGTCTTGTATAAAAATAAATAAATAGGATCACGGCTGTAATCCCCAAGTACAGAAGACATCCTCTCAGATCTCCAGGCGCTTAGAGCCTTTACAGATGTCTAGAGGGGATAGTCAGAGGCACGTCCAAACATTATATTTGGCACATGCCCACATTTTGCAGTAGTTAGCATTCCTTACGTGACAGGCTGCAAGTCCATCGCCGCTTAAATAATACTATCTGGTTTTCCTCAAGATGTTTTCCTTCACCGTTTTGAGCAAGTGTTTTTGATGCGCATATAAATTTTTCAAAACAGAACAATGAAAAAAAAAAACACAAAACAGAAAAATCTATTGATGCACGCCTGGATTCACCCACGAACTTCAGAATAAAAGTCGAGGTATCTTCTACTCGGCCAACACGTATATTTTTATATTTATGACGTCGATAATGTCGGTATATACTTTCAAATACGGTCAAATAGTTTCACTAGCTGTCTTCTTTAAGCTATGCAAATGGCTTTTTAGAACTACTTATAGTTTGATGAAACAATTTGTCGTTTGAACGACATTCTGAGTATAAATTTCTGGTTTCCTGAATAGCGGCGGCAATCATAAATCGCATAGAAAAAAGCAATCTCAGGCAACTTCAATTTTTTTATACATATATCTGATAAAATAAATAACGAATTTCGGTAGAATGCGTGTATCATTCATTAGTCAAAACTGCGTTGCTATAACGATTAAATGTTTTTAGTCAGTGATGTCAAACTTGTTGCACTCCAGCGCCATCTATACTAGAATCCTTTTTGCGTTTTTTGATTATTTAGGGATTTTTTTCGGATTATCAGTACCCCTATTTTTTATTTACATACTACAGCAAATATCATTTTGATACGTTTCGTCGTTTAGGCCTGATTGACTATGAAAAATAACAAACATCCTCATAAACTTTTGCATTCATAATATTATTACGATAGGAATCTTTGATAAAAAGAAAATATTGAGACATCTGAGCATAGATCAAGATTTGTGGTTCGTGCATCTGAGCTACATACGTCCATCATATAACGTTGACAGTTTTTCAACAAACTTACGAAGTGCCCTAAGTGCGACAATCAACACCCATTGCAGACAGAAATAGATATAAGTGTGTGGCTTTGTATCACTTTATTATACAGATACCGAGGCTTGTTAGGGGAAAGGCCGATATTATAAAGCTCAACATGATTGTAAAATAGGGTTTTAATTGAAAAACACCAAGTTCTACAGTGAACCACGAAATTACCGGCTATACTGCCAATATTATTGAAATTAATAAAATAAAAAACAAAAAAAAATCATGATCTTATTTGTTTTTTATTTTATTATACTTGGGGAATACAATCGTGATCTTATTTGTTTTTTATTTTATTAATTTCAATAATATTGGCAGTATAGCCGGTAATTGCGTGGTTCACAGTAGTACTTGGTGACGGTAGACATTCTCTCAGATCTTCAGACGCTCTTCAGAGACTCTTCAAAGGATCTACCTTTGAAGATCTTACAGACAGACGGACAGACAGACGGACAGCGAAGTCTTAGTAATAGGGTCCCGTTTTTACTGTTTGGGTACGGAACCCTAAAAATCATGTTTAATATACAAAACTGACCCACAAAGTTTTAGACAATTTTAGAATTGAAAATATTCGCATTGCTAAAACGATACTTTAAAGGTTAAACCAACAACAAACTCCATTATAGAACCTAAATATTTAACTGCTTACAAAGTTCTGCTTACGAAGTTGTTAATTAAATTGAAAGCCATTTTGTGACATGACTTTTTACGTAAAGTCGCAATAGGTGCCTGTAGGGATACTTTGAGGACCCATGTACTTGCTTTTGTAAATACATCATAATGTTCCTATGTATTATTAATACATTATAACACCCAAACACAGAACAAAACATCTATGTTCTTCTCACAAATGTTTGTCCTATGTTTGAATTAAACCCATAGTGAAGAAAGCAGAGTTACTACCAACTGAGTTATGGAGCCAGTCCAAAAAAAACCGGTCAAGTGCGAGTCGGACTCACGCACGAAGGGTTCCGTTCCATTATCTATAAAATACGACAAAAAAACCACGTTTGTTTGTATGAAAGCCCCGCTCAAATATTTTATTCTGTTTTTAGTATTTGTTGTTATAGCAACAGAAATACATATATAATCTGTGAAAATTTTAAACTGTCTAGCTATCACTGTTGATGAGATACAGCCTTATGACAGACAGACAGACAGGCAGACGGACAGCGAGGTCTTAGTAACAGGGTCTTGTTTTTACCCTTTGGGTAAGGAACCCTAAAACTGCCCACTAATGCCCTATAAATCAGAAAATAAAAATATATGTGCATTTTTTTTAATATAAAAATCTTTTTGACAGTTTTTGTAAACAAAGTCCTCCGAAACGGCTAGACCGATTTTTATTATATGTTTTGTCTATACTCAGTAGGTCTGAGAATAGGTCGTAGTATATTTTTAATACCATATGTGATAAGGGTGGCGTAATATTCGGAAAACACTGAAAGTGTTTTTTTCTGTGAGATTATTGTAATTTGAAAGGACGTCTGTCGGAACAGCTAGTAATAACAATAATAATCTATTTTCAATAAGCCAAGCGGTACATAAATCATGCATAGGTACTTAAGACATTAACCCTCGTATTCAAGAACGACACTATGAGAACACGCCTTATGTGAAAATCACTTTATGTGTTGTGCGACACTGCATAGTGTGACTAGAGGCACATTTTCGTGTGTCTCTAGCCAAAGTTGAGCTCTAAAGGCACACGGTAGCGTGCGCCATAGTGCCACTCAACACATAAAGTGATGTTTATGAAAAAAGATTTCGTCCACTGTGGGTACATGCTCTCATGTGTCGTTCTTGAATACGAAGGTTAATAACTTTTTAATTGTAACTGCTTTTACGGATCTTAATTAATTAATTTGACTTTTAGTTGGTAACCTAACTTCAAGACTTGTAAGTATATTCGCTTTACCTTCTATTTATGATAATTTCTCACTCGAGACCGAACAACTAACTTTAGTAAGCATTACTTGAGCACAAAATACCAAGGGCTTACAATTATTTACTTTGAACTGTTTTGCCCAGTTGTCAAACAAACTTAAAACAAAATTTGCATTCTTTACTAGATTGTGAATGAAATAATAGAATGTAATAGGATCACGACTGTAATGACCAAGTACAGTAGATATCCACCCGATCTCCAGTCGTTCAGATCCTTGAGGCTCAGGGGGTAGTCAGAGGCACTAGATTGTAATAAGAAAATTATGCACTTTTTTATACGTATGAGCTGAGAGATCAGTTTCTTTCGTTCATAACTTTCTTTATTAAGGGGCTCCCAGATTGCTCTTTTTCGAAACGAAAAAATAAATACAACAAAAAAACAAGCCACATCTCCTATTTCTATAAGTATATTACTTCAGGTTCCTACCCTAGATTTCTATTAAGCTGAAATCATAATAGCAGAAACTTTTCACGATAAAGATATTATTTCAAAATGATACGTTTTAGAATTTATGATCGAAATATTTTATATAGGTACCTACTAATAAAATCAACTTGTGATTTATTGTTAAATATAGGTAATATGTAGATATAGATTTCTATTAGAATAGATTTTTGATAAGTAATAAAGTAATACATAATTTATATCATTAATTTATTCGAAAAGCTAAGGCGGTCCACGCGCCGACGTGTGTTTGTCGTCATTGCAGCGGTCGGTAGGATTATTTATCGAAGTGATTAGAGATGGGTACATCTTTATTCACATATACTATATATTATAAAATAGGAGATGTGGCTTGTTCACAAGTATTTCTTTTTTCGTTTCGAACAAAAACAATCGTCGACTGGGAGCGCCTTAACATACAAATTTTAGATGACGCCATCTTGTTTTTAAATTTTAGAAGAGATAGAACTTTCCGTCTTGAAGTATACATAGTTTTAGGTGCGTGGACATAAATAGAAGCTCAGAATCACTTGAAACTAACCACATTAACGATCAGGGGCCATACCACTAGTTCCTAAAGTAATATTAAAACAAAATAAGTCTGTGTGGAAGTGACAACGCTTTTAAGTTCACGAGTTCATATTGCGTTGTCACTTTCGCACCTTGAGTAGTATTGTTTTAATATAACTTTGGAGCTTGTGGTACGGCCTTAGTTGTTCCTTTGTGTCATAGAATAATATTAAGAGAGAAACTTCAAAACTAAGCATACGCCTCAGAATTCTCGTGTTCCCTGATTGCAGACGTAATTTAAACTGTAATTGTAGGGGCAGCCGTAGCCACCAAGCGGTACCACGAATTTAAATGCCAAGGTCGTGGCTCAACTCTAGCTGCATCTGAGACGAAAATCGATATTTTTTCGAAGTGTGATTGTAGCTACAACAGCGAAGTCTTCTGGACCTCTGTATATCTCTTAAAGAACGATCACTCGAGAATTAAGATACTTCCTAGCCGGCCCATTTCAAACGTAAATATCTCGGGACCCCTTCTAGTACAATTCCTGATTTTTGGAGTACAATTCGTATAATTCCAGATCTTTGTAACTGTATTTAAATGAACCCTTAACCACTATGGGTCTGGCTGGGTAGTATCACACATTCATTGAGTCGGAATTTTCTAAACAAACAAATACATTTGTAGCACGGTGACTCAAATCGACTTTACAACAGAATAACGTAGCTATGGAGACGAGACGACCTTACGTTTACATAATTTGTCATTGTCAATAATATTAATACTTTGGTATCGATTTAAGAAACCTTGCACCACTTCGTCGCGTAGTTAGTCTAGGTGAGGTTATTAAAACAACTCGTTGATAAACTAGGCTAAGCAACGTTCGACTCGGTTAGCGTTTGGATGGATGACGGCTAGTGGAATAGGTGGTCGAGGCGTTTGGGCATTCATTCGGTCTATGAATTCTATTTGACTGGCCTCACAGCTCAGTTGGTAAGCTCTGCTTTCTGCGCTGTAGGTTGTAGGTTCGATTCCAGGATATATATTTGTGTGATAAACATACATTTTTGGCTTAGTTTGAGGCTAAATATATGAAATGTTCATATTTGACTTGCTGACGCGACAACTACTGCAAAATGTGGGCAAGTGCCAAGCATCTGGAGATCTGAAAGGATGTCTAAGTACTTGGGGATTACAGTCGTGCACCTATTTTTTATATATTTTTTTATTTACTTAAAAAAAGTATTTAAGTATTATTTTATTTGAATACAGAGAAAAAACTAATAAACACGGTATCCTTTAATTGAAAGAAAAATCAGATCTCATCTATCTTAAATATTGGCCGATGAAGGTGGAAGTTAAAATATCTTTCCAATCAGATTGTTCATTGATTTTTACGTCGGACAGTCCGTTTCATTTGATGCGAATCGAATTTTCAAACTGTAATGTATTATGCACAGGGAAAACTTGGATATGAAATACTAGCCCAGGATTTGCACTCTGTATGTCTGTATGTATGCTTATATCTTTAAAACTACACAACGGATTTTGATGCGGTTTTTTTTAATAGATAGAGTGATTAAGGAGGAAGGTTTATATGTATAATTACATGCTTAATATATTAGAGAACTACTGATAATTTTAAGATTTCTAATATGAAGTCGTAAATAAACATATTTTTTTGCGCTTACATTGCAAACGCTGGCTGGCTGAACTCTACGAGATAGATCAAAATAATGTACTAAATATTGTATACGTTAAAAAGGTCTACAAAAAAGTCCGCGATGGTATATGTTTATCTCTTAGGTAGGTAGGTGATAACCCACAATAATCAATTTCTATCCTTTACTTTTTACCGCGACTTTTTTTTAAATTTTAAATGCTGTTAACGAGTATACAAAGACATTTTGTAATATATTTTGGTATCAGCTTTGCACCCGTGCGAAGCCGGGGCGGGTCGCTAGTAGTTTATAAAATAAATAGGATCACGACTACAATCCCCAAGTACGGTATACATCCTGTCAGTTCTTCAGACGCTTAGATCCTTTGAAGATGCCTTGTGCGGGTAGTCAGAGGCACGTCCAAATATAATATTTGGCACATGCCCACATTTTGCAGTAGTTAGCATTCCATACGTGACAGGTCAGCCCATCGCCGCTTATAGGAATTCTAACTGGTTTCCTTACGATGTGTTCCTTCACCGTTTTGAGCACTTATTTTTGATGCGCAATCAATTTTTCAAACTGCAAAATCCATTGATGCACGCTGGAATTCGAACCCACGACCTTCAGATTGAAAGTCGAGGCACCTCCCTCTCGGCCAACACGGTTTTTTTAGTTTATCCATTACAAAAAATATACGATTTTTTCTATATTTCTAAGTACCTACGGTTGACATCTTTTCAGACTTCTAGACGCACGGGTTTCTAGACTTCTAGACGGGTAGTCAGATATACGTTAATTTATATAAATTAATTTATATAAAAAAAATGCGTTGATATCAACGCATTTTTTTTTCCCTAATAAAATTGCGTAGGTTGATGTAAATTGAACAAAAAAAAACAGTGCGAGTTGGACTTTCGCATGAAGGGTTCCGTACCATTATTCTATATAAACGGCAATAAAATCACGTTTGTTGTTTAAGAGTAGTACTTAAATATTTATTTTGAAGAAATAGAATTTTCAGAAATACATCATCTGTAAAAGTTTCAACTGTCTAGTTATCACGGTTCATGAGATACAGTCAGATGTCCGTCCAGATGGCCAGACAGACAGACAGCAAAGTCTTAGTCCCGTTTTTACCGTTTGGGTACGGAACGCTAAAAAACTGGTAAAAAATAGAATCCTTTTTTACGCAAACCACAGCACGTTGGCACTCATTACCGCTCACCCCAGAAAAAAGGCTTTTAAGCATTACTTCAACTTTTTCAAGAGCTTAAACAAAGTGGCTTAGCCTGTGAAGTTGCGGTTTCAGTTCCAAGGTGTTATTCAAAAGTTATTTTGTGACGATTTGCCCTGAAAATTGAATTTTGTCGACAAAGGTTTTTATGTTAATTTTCAATTGTGAAGCCGTGTTGGCCGAGTGGGAGGTACCTCGACTTTTAATCTAAAGATCGTGGTTTCGAATCCCGTGCATCAAAACAAGTGCTTAAAACGGTGAAGAAAAACATCGTATTCTTGTAAGCGGCGATGGGCTTGCAACCTGTCACGTATGGAATGCTAACTACTGCAAAATGTGGGCATGTGCCAAATATAGTGCTTGGACGTGCCTCTGGCTATCCTCACTAGACATATTCAAAGGATCTAAGCGCCTCGAGATCTGAGAGGATGTCTACCGTACTTGGGGATTACAGTCGAGTTAAATAGAGCCATCACGACTAAAAGTTTTTTGATTGAAGCACTGTTATAAAATCAAACTTTTATTAAACTACTAGCCGACCCGTGACAGACGTTGTCCTGTCCAAATTTCGATATTCGCATAGAGTAACGCATGTTGCTATGACGACTGATGTCAGCACTGATGTCAGATATTTTGCACACCAGCGCCATCTGTACCAAAATTTTAGGGATGTTTTTCGTATTTTAAAGTAGTCTATTATTTATTCGGGTAGTATATCTACATCTACAGCAAATTTCAACTAAATCCTTTTTGTCATTGAGGCCTGATTGAGGAACAAATATATACATACAAACTCACAAACATTCACATTTATAATATTATTAGGATTGTGATCGGTTTACCTATGTCAAAAATAAGCCCAAACACAACCTGTTTATATACCCATCAAGTAGATCCGCTACTCACCCTCCGTCGCTATCATATTAGCTCAGCTTCACTATACTTTATTGACATTTAATTTTGTCTTCATAACTTGCTTAAGAGGCTGCCAGTCGCTGATTGCTCTTTTTCGAAACGAAAAAAGAAATACTTCTGAACAAGCCACATCTCCTATTTTTATAAGTATATTACTTCAGGTTTCTACCTAGATTTCTATTAAGCTGAAAACATAATAGCAGAAACTTTTCACGATAAAGATATTATTTCAAAATGATACGTTTTAGAATTTATGATCGAAATATTTTATATACCTACTATTAAAATCAACTTGTGATTTATTGTTAAAGATAGGTAATATGTAGATCTAGATTTCTATTAGGATAGATTTTTGATAAGTAATTATACATAATTTATATCATTAATTTATTCGAAAAGCTAAGGCGGACCACGCGCGGACGTGTGTTTGTCATCATTGCAGCGGTCGGTAGGATTATTTATCGAAGTGATTAAAGATGGGTTCATCTTTATTCACATATACTATACATTATAAAATAGGAGATGTGGCTTGTTCACAAGTATTTCTTTTTTCGTTTCGAACAAAAATAATCGTCGACTGGCTGCAAAATTTAGTTACTCGGTTGACCGAGTGGGAGTTGACTCGACTTTTGATCTGAAGAGTTCCAATTAATAGATTTTTTATTCGAAAAAATATGCATCTTAAAATAGTGAAGGAAAATATGCAATGGATCATAATGGGTCTCTACTTAAAACGTAGGCATGCGCCAAATATATAATTATTGTGGTTTAATAAAAACTTTAAGGATTTACTGTCGTGATCCAAGTTTTTTTTTAATTTATTATTCAATTTTGACTTTGAGTCATTGATTGACTATGTCAGACCTAAAATACTTAATAATAATATTACAAATGTGAAAGTTTGCGAGTTTGTTTGTATGTTTGTGCCTCAATCAGGCCTAAACGACAAAACGGATTAAGTTGAAATTTGCTGTAAATATATATAATGCCTGAATAAAACATAGACTACTTTAATATATGAAAAACATCCCCAAATGGTAAAAAAACGCAAAAGAGATGATTTTGGTATAGATGGCGCTGGTGTGCAACAAATCTGACATCACAGACTAAAAACATTCAGTCTTTTCTATTCGATTATTGAAGTTTGATAGTTTATGTATTACTAGCCGACCCGTGACACACGTTATCAATTCAATAAACAAGAATTGAATTGAATTGATAACGTGTGTCACGGGTCGGCTAGTAATACATAAATGTAATTTAATATAGAAATAGATATAAATAACATCTAATACTACTAACAGAATATTAACAAAATAGACGAGAACCAGTCGAGCTATCTAAATACTGTTGCAAGCAATCTATAGGTAGCTTAACTGATCCAGATCACTACTAGTCGAAAGTGTTCTCAAGATACTGGCAGCATTGCCACGTTGTGCCAAAAAAGAACTTAAGGCGCTCCCAGTCGACGATTGTTTTTGTTCGAAACGAAAAAAGAAACAAGCCACATCTCCTATTTTATAATGTATAGTATATGTGAATAAAGATGTACCCATCTTTAATCATTTCGATAAATAATCCTACCGACCGCTGCAATGACGACAAACACACGTCGGCGCGTGGTCCGCCTTAGCTTTTTGAATAAATTAATGATATAAATTATGTATAATTACTTATCAAAAATCTGTTCTAATAGAAATCTAGATCTACATATTACCTATCTTTAACAATAAATCACAAATTGATTTTAATAGTAGGTATATATAATATTTCGATCATAAATTCTAAAACGTATCATTTTGAAATAATATCTTTATCGTGAAAAGTTTCTGCTGTTATGTTTTCAGCTTAATAGAAATCTAGGTAGGAACCTGAAGTAATATACTTATAAAAATAGGAGATGTGGCTTGTTCAGAAGTAATTCTTTTTTCGTTTCGAAAAAGAGTAATCGTCGACTGGGAGCCCCTTAATGTATAAGATCGTAAACTAACTTTACTTCAGTTACTCAAGTCTGTGAATGACGACTATTATTTTCGCCATAAAGGGTCTAAAAGAACTGGCCGCTAAAAATGGTCGTATAATTAGTAGAACAATTTACTTCAGCGGAATTGCCTCCCGAATCCATTATTCTCCTGAAACAATCTCGAATGTGAGAACTCATAAGCGTGTGTCCACACTGCTAGCCTAGCGCGGTGGGGGCGACTTTTGCGGCCACACTCTAGTGATGGCGCGTTTCATATGTTTGATACTTCGCGCCCGCAGTGTGGACTAGCACATAAAGGGCAAGAAAAAACCGGCCAAGTGCGAGTCGAACTCGTGCACAAAGGGTTCCGTACCATTATCTATGAAAAATGGCAAAAAATAATAATAATCGGTTTTTAGTATTTGTTGTTATAGCGGCAACAGAAATACATAATTTGTAAAAAAAACAACTCTCTAGGTCACGGTTCTTGAGATACAGCCTTGTGAGAGACAGACGGACAGCGAAGTCTTAGTAATAAGTTCCCGTTTTTACCTTTTGGGTACGGAACCCTAAAAATGGTCACGTCCTAAAACACCTACGCGTAATGGCACAAGCGTTTGGATAATCTATGCGACGTAACAGGTTGTATTAAGACTTCCAAAAGCTGAAGACGTAAGTACACCTACCACTACAATAACCCCTAGTGAAAACTAAATTGTTTGAACCTTTTGGGGTCGAGACAACCCGTGGGGAAACGGGGCCCAACGGATTTTCAAAATTATATTAGGGTGTTAGGTTTAGTGACACGTGATTCGAGAGCTGGTTCTTATTTGGCACAACGGATCAGCATACTGAATGGCAGTGTCTTTGATTTTCTAGGGCTATCTATTTTTGATGTATTCTTAAATGATGGGGCAATGAAAATAGGAATACGACTGCAACCCTAATAAACACTAAACATTAAGACATTCTTTCTGATCTCCAGATCTTTAAAGATATTTAAAATGGGTAGTCAGAGGCACAGCCGATCTCATTTTTTTTTCTATTTTATACCAAAATTGGTTTAAAGTTTTACCCATATCGACCCTTAGAAAAATAAAATAGCCTAAAATAAAATACCTGTCACGTACGGAATGCTAATTACTGCAAAATGTGGGCATGTGCCAAACATAATGTTTGGACGAGCCTCTGACTACCCCCACTAGACATCTTCGAAGAATCGAAGCGTCTGGAGATCTGAGAGGATGTCTACCGTATTTGGGGATTACAGTCGTGATCCTATTTATTTTATTTTTATTTTTAAAATAGTATTCAAATAGCGCTATATATCACGAGCAAAATGCGGGCATTGTGTCAAACATTACCTCTGACGGGTAGTCCGAGGCACGTTCAAACATTAGGTTTACCTTTAGGCATCTTCAAAGATCTTAGCTCACGGAGCTCTGAAGGGATGTCTACCGTACTTGGGGATTACAGTCGTGCACCTACTAACTATAAAATTGCCAGTTCCGTGAGCACGAAGTAGGGCGAAGCAAGACAATTACGCCCCAACGTCATAGTGACTGCTTCACTCCACTCCTCAGACAATTACAGGTGCTTTCAACCTCTTTATTAACTTTTTGTACGTATTGGCACTTTTACGATTGAGCGACTTTATTGAGTTGCTCTTATTTAACTATAGCACTGATTGTGGAAGGTTTTCTTATGTTGGACCTCGTTGGCTTAGTGAGTGGCTGGCTGGGATGTAGGTACGGGTTTAAGGTGAACGTCATAGTGACTGCTTCACTCCACTCCTCAGACAATTACAGGTGCTTTCAACCTCTTTATTAACTTTTTGTACGTATTGGCACTTTTACGATTGAGCGACTTTATTGAGTTGCTCTTATTTAACTATAGCACTGATTGTGGAAGGTTTTCTTATATTGGACCTAGTTGGCTTGGCGAGTGACTGGCTGGGATGTAGGTGTGGGTTTAAGGTGAACCTTGAAATTTTTGTTTTTTATGGGCTGAGTCTACCCAGATAAGACGGAAAAAGTGATAAAATCGCGTTATCTTGAAAACCATCAAACTTAAAAAGAAACAGTCTTTCATTTATGTAGCACTAGCTGACCCGTGCTTCGCTGTGCGTAAGACATTTCTAATACCATCGTTGATTTTTGTAGACGTTTTTAAGATGTACAATACTGTAGTACATTATTTTGATATATCTCGTGGGGTTCAGCTAGCATTTGCAATGTAAGCGCAAAAAAATGTGTTTATTTACGACATCACATTAGAAACCTCTAAAATGATTAGTGTTTCTCTACTATATTATGCATGTATTATACATATAAACCTTCCTCTTGAATCACTCTGTTTATTAAAAAAAACCTCATCAAAATCCGTTGTGTAGTTTTAAAGATATAAGCAAACATACATACATACATACATACATATTACATACAGACGCGGGAAGCGGAAAGCGACTTTGCTTTATACTATGTAGTGAAGTATTTGTTATCTATTCATAGTTTTGAGTAAAAACGAAATTAGTGTTTTAGAAGAGTTGAATTTGGAAAATAAACTAAACAAAATTTCTGTCTATTTGTCTGCGGCAAAAACTGTTTGTTTTGCGGTTATTGAGAAAAAACGATTCTGCATTCATTATAAAATGTATTTTGTTTTGGGTCTGAGAGTTGTTGTATCATGGTATCTACTCGATATCTTAGGCACTATGAAATTATAGTTCGTCTGTCCGTCTGTCCGTCTGTCAAAGTAACTATTAGTCTTACATTAATATAATATAAATGGGACCAACTTGGGACTATACTCTACACAATAAAAAAAAATCATTCATATCGGATCTCCAGGTAAAAAGATATGGTAGGTCATACATAAAAAAAAAGATATATAAGCGTCAAATTGAGAACCATTTTTCCTCCATTCCAACCTCCATTTTTCGTCGGTTAAAAAGCAGATTAATCTTATATCTATACATAATTATAATAAAATTGTAGAAGAGTTCAATTCTGTACATTGAATAAAAACTAAAAATACTTCTAGGGGCCATTACACAAGTAATACAAACCAAAAAAAAATATTTTGAAATTTTTGTCTGTCTGTCTGTCTGTCTGTCTGTCTGTCTGTTATCTGGCTTTCACGCAAAAACTACTGGACGGATTTTGATGAAACTTTTTTTGTTATGTAGGCTATTAGTCTTCGGCAACATATAGACTATAATTTATTTGGAAGATTGTAATACCAGATGTGAAACTATCTGTCCCTCAGCGAAGCTGGCACGGTTCAGCTAGTATACAATACAATCATTAATTCGAAACATTATACTAATTAATCTGAGTAATAAGCGTGTAATTATTAAAATCTATCATGATGCGACAGACCTATTGGAATAATTATTTTGGGAATAATTTTGTTGTTATAACATACTCGATCGCAAATTAATTTTATGATACAATAATGGTTTTATGAATAAACTAGTTATACGCGCGGCTTCTTTCTCGTGTTATTTCGACTTAGTGAATCAGATTTTACATTATCGAAGTTTTATAAGTATCCCTATTTTTTTCTTGTAATGAATGTAGCCTATGTTATTATTATTATTATAGCCATTTATTCTCCTTTTCAAAGTTACATTCGATACATTCAATCCAATATACCTAAATATTACTAATTATTAACTTATATTATTATTATTTTATTTATTTTACTAGCGACCCGCCCCGGCTTCGCACGGGTAGCATGTTATTATACATATAAACCTTCTTCCTGAATCACTCTATCTATTAAAAAAAACCGCATCAAAATCCGTTGTGTAGTTTTAAAGATATAAGCAAACATACATACAGACATACAGACGCGGGAAGCGGAAAGCGACTTTGCTTTATACTATGTAGTGATAGTGATTATGGAGATGCCCATTTTTGGGCAAAGGCCTCCTCCATCTTATTTGTGTATAAAATGTGTATTTTTCTTCTTTTTGCCTAATATTTTGCCTATAATTTTTGCCAGAGATAATGTAGCATTCGCGTAAAAGATTTATTCAAATCGGTCCAGTAGTTTCGGAGCATATTAAATGATTAAATGCAAACAAACACACAATCAAATCTTTCCTTACGACTAATCTTTCCTTACATTGATCGCGGTCGAGGACGATGCTCATGATGAAGAACATATCTGAATTGTCTCGAAACGTCAACAATACAAAAAACATGGTAATTAGCTGTATTTCTATTTAAAATGATTAACAACGACAGTTTTAATTCTACAAATCTTGCCTCTTTATAATATTAGTATAGACAATTAAATTGAGAACCTCCTCCTTATTTTAAAGTCGGTTAAAAATGTTCTACTCTATCTTACCTTATATCCTGTCACCTTACATTATCTACGACGGTAGTTAGTGTAATTGGATTCGGCGTCCTAAAGCCACGATTTCATTAAACCATTGAGGGAACTTTAAGCGGGGTATTAATTACATCTAGGTTTGTGATTGGTCAGTGAGACGATGACCCGTGAGAATCTTTGAAGTTGATCCCTATATTCTTAGTTGTTACCTCGAAATATCTCCACTTCGACTCGACCTCGAAACCATGTTTTGGTAGCTTTAGTTGATAAAATTACCCAGAGTTTGCCTATAGTTGAGGTTTCCTCAGTCAACTCAAGGTACCTCGAGATGAACCTTGACATTCCTCGACAGTTTTTGAATGACGCATGCGTGTGACGGAATTTTGTTTGATGAAAATCTTCTCGAACTGATGACGTAATGACGATATTGAGGAACTTCAAAAATATTGATTTAGATACCAAACATGAGGTTCTTTTCGAGGGGCTTCGAAAGAGTTTGAAACAAGATAGAGTCGAGGTTACAACTAAGAATATGGGGATTAATATTAAGTTACTTTCTTTGTTACGTTTCATATAATCGGAATAGGAAGGGCAAGGGATTTTCATTATTTAATAGTTGAATTGTCTATGATTTATTTATTAAAATATGCTGTAAAAATTCCCACAGAGGGTTGACGTCAGGTCGGTTGTATAACACCCCAAGTCAAATCCATTTTCTAACATGTTTATGTACATGTGCCGTCCCCACATGAAGTAGAATAAGGTCAAGAGGAAGATGTTGTATAAATGTTAACAATATTCCTAAAACTGTATAATAACGGACTTAGTTCCTTCATATTATAAAAAAAACCAGCCAAGTGCGAGTCGGACTAGCACACGTAGGGTTCCGTAGCATTGTCTATAAAAAAGGGCAAAAAAATCACGTTTGTTGTATGGGAGCCCCACATACATATTTATTTTATTCTGTTTTTTGTTATAGCGGCAACAGAAATACATCGTCTGTAAAAATTAACTGTCTAGCTATCACGATTCATGAGATACAGCCAGGTGACAGACAGACGGACAGACGAACGGACAGATGGACAGCGGGGTCTTAGGGAGCTTTCAAATTAGACGCGTAAAAAAGTGCTGCAGTGGCGCGCTAGTCGCGCCATTGGTATATTTCATACAATATCTAGAGAAGCAGCGCAGGCGCCATTATCGTGACAATAAATATAAAAGTGGCGCTGCAACTGCGCCTCTAGATATTGTATGAAACATAGTAGTGGCGCGACTAGCGCGCTACTGCAGCGCTTCCTCACGCGTCAAGTTTGAAAGCGCCCTTAGTAATAGGGTCCCGTTTTTACCCTTTGGGTACGGACCAGCGCCATCTATACCAAAATAATCCCTTATGCATTTTTATATCATTTTATGAATGTTTTTGGATTATAAACCAGCCTATGTTTTATTCGGGCATTATATCTACAACTACAGCAAATTTTATCTTTATCTGTGTTGTCGTTTAGGCCTGATTGATTTTTAAATATACAAAGATACTCACAAACTTTTGCATTTATAATATTACGTCCCGGCTTCGCAGACAGACAGCGGAGTCTTAGTAATAGTGTCCCGTTTTTACCCTTTGGGTACGGAACCTTAAAAACATTATTATATTTCTACACAAAGGCTGAAAAAGGTATCTTTCGAGAATACAGTGTATACAGTGGAAAAGGCAGTCAGAATGATACGATAACATTATTCAACTACTTTTTCCGCCATCCCTATTAACTCAATACTCTAAGAAAGAAATCTACATGATATTTTTCTGTTCCCGAAATATTATTATATAAATAATATTATAAATGCGAAAGTATGTGAGTGTGTGTTTGTGTTTGTTACTCTTTAACGTAAAAACTACTGAACGGATTAAAATAAAACTACAGTAATATAGCTTATACATCAGAATAACACATAGACTTTTTATCCGGTACTACCCGTGCGAAGCCGGGTTGAGCAGCTAGTACATATTATAATATCACACCTGTTTTCTAGAGGGGTAGGCAGATACCACGGCTTTTCACTTGCAAGTCCACTTGCAATATTACGATACGGACATAATTCTTTTGCTTCATTTAATGTTATCACAATCCATGTATGCTCATTGGTATAAAGTACTCCTAGCCTGAAAATTATTTACGATTTTCATAGTATTTTTATGCAAATATATTTTGACAAATTACTCGGCTCCAATTTATATGATAATTGAATTTTATGTAAAAAAAAAAAAATTGGTTCACGACTGTATTCCCCAAGTACGGTAGACGTTCTCTCAGATCTCCAGACGCTTAGATCCTTTAAAGATGTCTAGAGGGGGTAGTCAGAGGCACGTCCAAACATTATATTTGGCACATGCCCACATTTTGCAGTAGTTAGCATTCCATACGTGACAGGTTGCAAGCCCATCGCTGCTTATAAGAATACGAACTGGTTTCCTCACGATGTTTTCCTTCACCGTTTTAAGCACGTGTTAATTTTAGGTAAACATTTCTAAATTGTGTCCAGCTTGGACCATTTAAATAATTAGTACCTGGATGACCGAGCTTTCCTATTTCATTGCCTGAAAACACGAATAAAACGACGTTTTCTAAAAATGAAACCTAGCTAGATCGATTTATCGCCCCCGAAACTCCCGTACTAAATTTCATAATAAATATTGGAGTCGTTTTCGAGATTCAGATACTAATATTATAAATGCGAAAGTTTGTGAGTGGGTCTGTGTCTGTGTGTGCGTGTGTTTGTTACTCTTTTTTATCTTTTTATATCCAGGTACCATGCGAAGCCGGGGTGATAAGCTAGTTAAATACATATATATTTATAAACAAGAATAGGTATTAGAAAGATAGATTAAAACATTTGAAGTATTTGGACTTTAGCGTCAACAAATTAGGAACTTTCGTAACTTTAATATTTTTTTATTAGATTAGTGTTAACAGGCTGAATTTCTGAATTCACAGTGCATAAATTATGAACAAAGACAGCAGTAATTTGATTCTTGTCAAAATAAGTTAGTTTAGGTTTATTAAATTACAAAACAGAATTTTCTGTAATAACTCATTGACTTTCATTAAATATAACTAGTGACAGACTTTGTCTTGTCCTATGTAGTCAAAACTGATGTCAGATTTTTTGCATCTATATAGCGCCATCTATACCAAAAATCATACCTTTTGCATTTTATTATTAATTTGGGAATGTTTTTCGGATTATAAACCAACGTATGTTTTATTCAGCATTATGTTATCTACATTTACAGCAAATTTCATCATAATCCGTTCTGTCGTAAGCCTCATTGGTATTCACAGACAAATATCCTCACAAACTTTCGCATTTATAATATTATTAGGATGTGTAGAGACAATACACATAAAACCGGTACGACTTTAAAAACTAATAATAAAGAAATTCATTTCATATGCTATAAACGTTCTGCAAACAGATTTATCAATCCACGATAACCTAGATCTACCCATCGCGGCATCAGTCAAAGAACGACGAGCGGTAATTGCTTTAATTAAAACTGATAATGCTTTTATGACGGCTGTTGATTGTATAACTGTTTTTGCTATAACTGTACCGGTTTTATACGAAGTTATAAATATCTACTTATGTAATATAGAAAATTAGTAAAGCCGATGAAAATATATAAAAAAAAACCAGCCAAGTGCGAGTCGGGCTCGCGCACGAAGGGTTCCGTACCATTTTCTATAAAAAACGGTAAAAAAAACACGTTTGTTGTATGGGAGCCCCACATAAATATTTATTTTATTCTGTTTTTTGTATTTGTTGTTGTAGCAACAACAGAAGTAAAACATCTGTGAAAATTTCAACTGTCTAGCTATCACGATTCATGAGATACAGCCATGTGACAGACAGACGGACAGCGAAGTCTTAGTAATAGGGTTCCGTTTTTACCCTTTGGGTACGGAACAAAGGAACGGAGTCATATCCTTAATATATAAGAAAATAACTTAAAAGTACATTGTTTCTCGATACCTTAACACGTTGAGAGCGGAACCAACTTTGAATAGAAACATAATTATTTTAATCCCAAAGGATAGTTTCATAGATAAAATGAAAACAGGACGAATAATGAAGTCCTTGGGGTCCACTATTGAATATATTACTATTCTACGAAATACTTACAACATTTTTATTATATAAAGAATAAGTAATAAATTTTTCGACGTGATAAAAATTTGCTGACGTGGGTAGGAAGGCATCTCGACTTAAATGGGATGGGGCGGGCCACGTCAGCCGGATGCACTCAAATAAACGGGCGAATGCCGTAATACCTTGACAACCTGACGGAAGGTGAGGTCGTGGTCGTCCAAGAAAACGTAGGAGGGATAATCTTCATGCCTTTGAGCGAGAATAGTGGGAGACCTTAGAGGACAATAATAATATAATTAAAGTTATCGTGGTTGTTAATCATTTTAAATAGGAATACGGCTTATTACCACATTTTTTTCTTGTATTTCTTACGTTTCGAGGCAATTCAGATAGACTTTTTTTTTTCAATTCAGTAGTCGTCGATCTGCCGTTGATCACGGTCGTGAACGATGCTCATGATGAAGAGCATCTGAATTGTCTAGAAACGTCAGCAATACAAGAAAAAACATGGTAATTAGCCGTATTTCTATAAGGGACAGTAATGCTTGGAAGGTTTACTGGAAGACCTTTTTCTAGCACAAGAATGAGACAAATAAACGGCAAAAAAACACGTTTGTTGTATGGGACTATGCACTATGCACTTTAATATTTAATATACTCTGTTTCTAATTTTTGTTGTTAAAACGGCAATAAAAATACATCATCTGTGAAAATTTGAACTGTCTAGCGTATCACGGTTCATAAGATACAGCCATGTGACAGACAGAGGGACAGCGAAGTCTTAGTAATAGAGTCCCTTTGGTTACGGAACCCTAAAAAAAAATAAACAACTCGCATGCAATTCAACAGTATAACAGGATATAATAATATATCATTCAAGGATATCTTAGCCTATTATATAAAGTTTTAAAAGTTTATAGTTCCTACGGTTTTAAAACCACTAAAGATGTGTTGAAAACGGAATGTTTAATATCATTCCAGTTATCGTTTCGATCTAAAACAAACCCGGGGGTTACCTACCCGTGGACACGCAACTCTATACTATAGTTATACATGTGCATGCTACAGTTTTACCAATTTTAGAACTGTAATACCGGTTTTATGTCCTAGCAATACAAAAGTGGCGATTCTGTTGTGTCCATGCAAAAATTTAGGCTTCCTAAAACACGATCGCTCTTATTATTTTTACGTTAAAACCTAAATTCGCGTAACTTCAGATGACAGTTCTAATACGTAGGCTAGTTTTAGGTAATCTAGTCAGCATGAAAATAGGTGTTGTCTAAACTGAAATTTTGTAAAAAAAAATATCCGAATTTAAGGCCCTGTATATCGACGATTGCTCTTTTTCGAAAAAACAGAAATACTTCTGAATAAGCCATCGTTTCAAAAAAGAGCAATCGTCGACATACAGGGCCTTAAGAACAAAATAAAAACAAAATCTCTAAAATATCCTATATTTAGGAACTTCCATTACGCGAGGTTACGCGAATTAAAAGGAATAAGAGCGATCGTGTTTTAGGAATCCTAAATTTTAAAGTGGACGCAACAGAATCGCCACCAAAAAACTATCTTATAACCTAATTTAATATGAAACATTTAACTGGAAATGCTATCGTTAATGGTACATAATGGTACATAATTGTTTTTCTAGACTATAAAGTTCCGTTTTAAAAACTAAAAGGAATAAATTATTTCGATCAATCAAAAAGTCAAGAGTCGTTTTTTTAGGGTTCCGTACCCAAAGGGTAAAATCGGAACCCTATTACTAAGACTTCGCTGTCCGTCTGTCTGTCTGTCACAGGGCTGTATCTCATGAACCGTGATAAGCTAGACAGTTGAAAATTTCACAGATGATGTATTTCTGTTGTCGCTATAACAACAAATACTAAAAACAGAATAAACTAAATATTTAAGGGGGGCTCCGATACAATAAACATGATTTTTTTGCCGTATTTATAGATAATAGTACGGAACTCTTCGTGCGCGGGTCCGACTCGCACTTGGCCGGTTTTTTAGTTATTTGAAGGATCGTCTCAGATCTTACTGGGTAAGCCCGCATTTTGCAGTTGTTAGCATTCCATACGCAACACATTGCTGTATGTGTATGGTCGGTTATGGTGGTTCAACTAAATTTACGGCTTTGTTAGACTTGAATCCAAGAGAAGATCTCTCCGACCATACACACGTCACATTGCTAGCCCATCTCCGCCCTGGAGATGAGAAATCTTACAAAATGGCGGAAATATACCTTCATTGTTTCCTTAAGACAGTTAATAATACCGCATTCTTGATAAAAAAATATGAGTCACTAATTGGTGTGCTTTGTTTTCTAAAGATATCGAAAGTAATGGAGCGATACAATCTGTGGGAACCAATTATTACGCACCATTAGAGGGTTATCCCAAACAATATATTAGGGAACTGCTGGTTTATAGGGTCGGTAATAGAATCCACGCTGGTTCCTCACGAAGCATAGATAGATAGAAAACGCTTTATTACACGCCACATTAAAATAACAACGTAGTTTCCAAGGTTTCGCAGTTTGTAGTAGCGCTGCCTTCTAACTAACCCACAACGAGTTCGAATTCTACCCAAACATTTGTGTGATGAACATAGGTTGTTTAATAAAATAATAAATAAATATTGGTGGACATTTTACACATCGCCATCTAGCCCCAAACTAAGCTAAGCTTGTACTATGGGAACTAGATAACTGATAGAATACTTATATACTTTTTTATTTTTTTGTAAATACATACATATATGGTACATACTAACACCCAGACACAGAGCAAATACTATGTTCATCACACAAATATTTGCTCTGGGTGGGGATCGAACCCACAACCTACAGCGCTGAAGGCAGAGTTACTACCAACTGAGCTGTGAGGCTGTTGTGAGAATGTTTGTGCCAAATGACCAAACGTATTCAAAACTTTAAACTTAGATATCTTCAATGATAGCATATGTTTAAATGTAAAGTGCTGGAACATTTTCAGCAAGAAGATTTATAGTGTATAACACTTTTCATTTTAAAATAGGATCACGACTGTAATCCTCAAGTACGGTAGACATCCTCTCAGATCTCCAGACGCTTAGATACTTTGAAGATGTCTAGCGGGAGTAGTCAGAGGCATGTCGAAACATTATATTTGGTACATGCCCACATTTTGCAGTAGTTAGCATTCCATACGTGACAGGTTGCAAGCCCATCGCCGCTTATAAAAATATTAATTGGTTTTCTCACGATTTTAATAGTCTATAATTATACCTAGTTTATATAAAAAAAATATATGTATTAATATGGAAGTAAAACTTAATTAAGATTTTTTTGATCTCATTAGTTAGTTATTTTTGTCAACGTTGTGATCGCCTGTAATTAGCTTTTGTATCGGAATTGTTCACATACCTTAAGCTTTTGGTAGTCCATCTTAATAAATAAATAAATAAACGTATTTGTATGAAACTTTAAACACACAGTCTTTATCTTACAAAAGCATAGGTAGGTACGCTTCATATTATCCATGTACCACGCGTAAACCGCTAGCAAAAACTAGTGCAAAATAAACTTATTGCTTTCGTATAAATAAAATAAAATAAATCAAACATGTAACAGTATTATTATAATATAAGTAATTAGTTACCATTTATTATCTACATATGTGCGGTTTAATGGTAGAATACAAGTGCTATGCCATGCCATGTAGGTTATAGATTGTAAACAAATGTCACCTAGATACAACTGTCAGATATGTTTTGGAGCGAAAACATGAGCGAAGTAAGTGAAGGGGTTTTATATGAAAAAAACAATATAAAACATAATAAGCGGGAATTTAATTGATAACAAGCCATAGAATAGGATTGTACATATTTAAGGTGATAAGTGAAATTTTTGACGTTTTGTATGGGCTGAGTCTACCCGGATAAGACGGAAAAAGTGATAAAACTGCATTATCTCGAAAACCATTAAATTTAATAAGAAACTGTCTGTAATTTATTTAGCTAGTATGATTATCTACGAATTATATAAAAATAAACTGTTTAGCTATTCATAGCTTTGATTAAAAACTAAACTCGTGTTTTTGAAGAGCCAAGTTTGGAAAATAAATATATCGAGAAAAGTTTCACGAATCGTGTTTCTGTCTGTAATTTATTTAGATTATATTCTTAAGTTATCTTTGTCATGAAAAACAAAACTGTATGTTTTGAGGTTATTGAGAAAAAACGATTCTGCATTCATCAAAAACATTTATTACTCGCATTAAGCATCTATTTGATAAAAGAGTAAGGGGTAATGAATAGAAAAACAATTTTATTCCCTGATATTTAGTCGAGTGTAATACTTTACATCCCAAAGTCACAATGCTATCTAACTGACATTATTTCCATCGCGATAGCTTTCAAATTAAATTGTGAAATTTCTCTTCAAAATCCGCCTCAAACGTCTGAGTATAAAAGACCATTTTCATACTCACTGGGTTTGTTTGGAATGGGTTTGGCCATCGAACCCATTCCAAAAGGATAATATTTTAATATGTAATGTTATAAATTATAATGTATTTTTTTTTGTTTATTGTTAGGGTTCTGTACCCAAAAGAAAAAATGGAACCATATTACTAAGACTCCGCTGTTCATCTGTTTGTTTGTCACAGACTGTATCTTATGAACTGTGATAGCTAGACAGTTGACATTTTTACAGATTAATATGTATTTTTGATGCCGCTAGTTATTAACTAGTTTTTAACTAAAACAGAATAAAATAAATATTTAAATGGGGCTCCCATACAACAAACGTGATTTTTTTGCCGTTTTTTATTGATAAGGGTTCCGTACCCTTCGTGCGCGAGTCGGACTCGCACTTAGCCGGTTTTATTTATGTATGTTCTCGCATATCTTTTTACCAAGTGATCCAATTCTGATGATTTTCATTATAATCATAGAGAATAGTCTGAATTTATAAATTAAATTGATTATAATAAATTGTAAAATTAGAAAACCGGACAAGTGCGAAAACTATAGAAAACGACAAAAAAATACGTTTGTTGTATAGGAGCCCCACTTAAATATTTATTGTATGCTGTTTTTAGTATTTGTTGTTATAGCGGCAACAGAAATACATCATCTGCAAAAAATTTAACAGTCTAGCTATCACGGTTCATGAGATACAGCCCTGTGACTGACAGACGGACAGACAGACAGACGGACAGCGAAGTCTTAGTAATAGGGACCCGTTTTTACCCTTTCGGTACGGAACCCTAAAAACTAATATCTCTCTTGACATTTCTATTGTTCGATCCATTATCGTCCGTTTTCTTTCAAGTTTTTTAAAATATAATTATAATACTATCAGGCATCGGCATTGAATTTTCAAAAATAATTAAAATAACTTTTAGCCATCGACGCCGATGGGCTCACGAATAATTGATTTGCGATTTATCAAAAATGAAAATGGAATTACTAATTGACACTTTTGTTAATGCTGCAATTAACCTAATTGATAATGAGGATTGCTAGAACAGTTAAAATTATTTTAATTGATGTTGACTTTGTAATTGAGCAATGTTTATGAATATACCTGCTACGCTGTAGTAGCAAATTGGGTATAAATAAATATTGGTGGAAATTCACGCAACGCTATCTACCCCAAACTAAGCAAAGCTTGTACTATATAATAACACATGGATCACTGTGAAACGTTCACCTACACCTGTTCATTGAGCCTTTGGCAGTAACTACCCTAAAATCGCAGTGAAGTGAAACTAAATACAATGGATATTTCATGTAGGGTTAAAAACCCGGTTGTGGCGCCTACCCCGATTTCGGACATTTTCAATTTTTGCAGTCAATATCTAAGCATAGCAATAAACTTGTTTAAAATCTATAGTTAATACAATTCCTTATCTATAGCCCGTTTTGATTAGTGACATTTGTGTGCGTAGTACCTCTAAATTATTGATTTGACCACAACTTAAATTTTCCCGTTTTGTCTATTTAAATATGAATAATTAATAAATAAATATCGCCTGTTACAGACCTAAAGATAGATACTCTATTTTATGATGTTTAAAAATCGTTTTAATATTTTTTTAAATATAAACCGTTTATTTGAAAATTAAAATGTTGTTAAAATGCCCACAACCAGCGCTCTTACCCTAGAGTGCCGTGGACGTCGTCTTAGTTGCCTTTACGTCGTTTAATTTCATATGACGTCATTTAGTTGAGTGCTATACACTGCTCAAGTGGGCTCAAGTGGGCGGGCATTTTAGGCGGGTTTTTGAATTGCTTGTTGCGAACGAGTTGTTTACCATTTTGCAATATTGCTAACGACCTAATGATAGCAGGGTAGCTTAAAATACTTGTAATTTTAACTGTTCAATTCTGTTTTGTTATTCTGAATGCAAAAGTGAATGTTATTAATGTTATGTTTATAAAATTAAAATAAATAGGATCACGACTGTAGTCCCCAAGTAAGGTAGACATCCTCTCAGATCTCCAGACGCTTAGATCCTTTAAAGAAGTCTAGTGTGGGTAGTCAGAGGCACGTCCAAACATCATATTTCTTTCTTTTCTTTTTCTATATTTGGCACATGCCCACATTTTGCATTAGTTAGCATTTCATATCCTAATAATATTATAAATGCGAAAGTTTGTGAGTTTGTATCTATGTTTGTGCCTCATTCAGGCCTAAACGATAAAACGGATTAGGTTGAAAATTGCTGTAGATGTAGATATAATGCCAGAATAAAATATAGACTACTCTAAAATATGAAAACATCCCAAAAATGATAAAAAAACGCAAAAGGAATGATTTTGGTATAGATGGCGCTGGTGTGCAAAAAATCTGACAATACAGTCTTTTCTATTCGATTATTGAAATTTGACAGGTCAACGTCTGTCACGGGTCGGCTAATTATATATAATGGCTATAATGGCTAATTAATATTATTTGATTATATTGATTGCTTTTGATAAGCAAAGGGTTTTTTTTTAATTTATAATAATAAACAGTAGTTTTTTAGTTTATTCATTACAAACAAACATTCAATATGTTTTCTATTGAAATATTTTTTTCAATAACAAGCTTTTGTAAAATCATTTAAATCATCGAACACCACCTGTCACATCATAGAACATTGGAACTTGACAAAAATGCAAAGATTTTACTCGAAGTATTTACTAAGAAGATCCACTGTATCTGTTGAAAAGCTCCTGACTCCATCATCAGATCAGCTCGCTGTCACCATATTATAGTATTGTCACTAGAACTACATGTGTATGCGACATTTCAGATCAATCGGTAGGGCATAACCGGTTCAAAATTGAGTTGCAATATTCCACCTTAACAAACATAGTTACGATATATACATATATCGCAAGTTAAATAAAAGCTTGTAAAAATATAAATACTCTTAGAAATGGTAGTAAATTTTAATTAGTGTATGTAGATGTATAAATAAATATTTTTTTCTTTAATCTACTTCTCAACTTCGACACGGCAATCGTAAAACCAAATAAGGCAATATAGAATTTAAGACCTATAAACCGTAGAATTATTATTGAAGCTGCCGTTTTAATAAGATTCTGCGTTAGCCATTTTGTTCTTAAATCTTTCGGGCGGAATGAGATGAGAGGGTTTTTTTAATTTTCTTTGTTGTTTTTGTTCGAATTAATCGTGTTCTGTTAAGAAAGCGAAAATTCCGTTTTTAGTTTTTTAATTATGAGAAAATTCACTCGTAATTCAAATTAAAAATATTGTAAAGTTTATTAAAAATAAACTTTTGAATTTTCATTGCCAACAAGTTATTTTTAAACGTTATACCCACCTAAAACTACACAATAAATAAAACTTATTAAACAGTATTTTTCGCACATCATTCCGCACATACAATCAATTGATATTTCAAACGGATATTGTCTTCATAAGTAAGCCGTATTGGCCGAGTGGGAGGTACCTCGACTTTCTATCTGAAGGTCGTGGGTTCTAATCCCGGCATGCATCAATGGATTTTTCTTTTCGAAAAATATATACGTATCAAAAACACGTGTACAAAAGGTGAAGGAAAACATCGTGAGGAAACCAGTTAGTATTCTTATAAGCGGCGATAGGCTTATAACCATTTATAAAATGCTAACTACTGCAAAATGTGGGCATGTGTCAAATATAATGTGTGAACTTGCCTCTGTCTACCCCCACTAGACATCTTCAAAGGATCTTAGCGAGATCTGAGAGGATGTCTACCGTACTTGGGGATTACAGTCGTGATCCTATTTATTTTATTATCTCTCTGGAACTACGACAATAATGATTGTTGTAACACATTCAAAACGTCTAAATAATATATTAATAACGCGATAAATATACGATTGAAATATCAATTAATATAAACTAATGGAAACGAGGTTCCCCTCGATAGAGCCAATTACGGATGCAGGTCACAATTTGCAAAGTACCTTCAGCTTAAGGGTTGTCACGGCCTCGTTAAAAAATCACCCCTGAATTAACAAAAACAACTGGTGGTGGTTAATGAGAGCTTTTATATTATAGTAGTAGCCATTGGAAATATTTTTTAATACAAATATCAAGCTATACTTAAAACTATCGTGTTTGTTAATCATTTTAAATATAAATACGGCTAACTATCACGTTATTTTAGTCGATATACCGTTGATCGCTGTCGCGGGCGTTGCTCATTATGAAGAGCATCTGAATTGTTTCGTAAAGTCAAATATTGTGTACAATTTAACTAGTTCATCGAATTAATCTCACACTCTTATACACAGCTTAAAACCGCATTTGCTCAAAGGGACATGTCACAGAGACATATCGTTTGACATGGCGGCCGATGTCCCGCGCAACGTTGCTCGATACCTAGAATACGAAGGTCGCAAGACAAAATAATGTCCCATTGTAGAATTAGCTTTATAACATCTATACTATCAGAGATCTAATCCTACTACTTTTTCTCTAAAACATTACGCATGTGTGCGTTAAGAGAAGCACAAGTTGCGGCGTTGCCAGTTCGCAACGCAAGAGCTGCATGCGACGTTGCCGTTTCGCTTGATCCCAAACTCATATGAACCTGGCCTATGAACTCTATATACCTACTAGGTTGACGTAATCTTCCTTCTCTTTTTAACTCTTGCCGTTGCCTGTCTTCTGAAACAGTTCCAAGATCATTCCGATTTATTTTTATAAATTCAGTTCAGGCTCTATTACAGAGAAATGGGCGCATAACTCCAGTTACATGACAAGGTCGCCATGCAATAGGAGCGTATGAGATGAGTGAATCGATCGAAGGAGAGTATTATAGGTAATCCTGATAATTTTATAAATGAGAAAGTTTGTGAGTTTATTTGTACGTTTGTGCCTCGATCAAGCCTAAACGACAAAACGGATTAGATAAAATTTGCTGTAAATAAAGATATAATGCCCGAATAAAACACTAGACTACTTTAAAATATATAAATAAATATATAAATGATAAACGCTTAGGGGTGATTTTGGTATATGTGCAAAAAATCTGACATCAGTCGTGATAGCAATGGCGTTACTCTATGCAATTATCGAAATTTGGACAGGACAACGTCTGTCGCGGGTCTGCTAGCAGTCAGATTATATTATATTAAGACGAGTATAAAAGTTTTTGATGAATGCAAAATATTTTTTTCTCAATAACCGCAAAACATACAGTTTTGTTTCTTATGGCAAAGATAACCTAAGGAAATCCTATCCTAATCCTGATAATATTATAAATGCGAAAGATTGTGAAAAGAAATGTATGTTTGTTCCACAATCAGGCCTAAACGACAAAACGGAGTAAGATGAAACTTGCTGTAGTATGTAGATAAAAAATCAGAATAAATAATAGGGTATCTTAAAATCCGAAAAACAACCCCTAAATGATAAAAAAATGCAAAAGGGATGATTTTGGCATAGATGGCGCCGGTGTGCAACAAATATGACATCACAGACTAAAAACAATCGAATACTGTATTCGATTATTGAAATTTGACAGGACAAAGTCTGTCACGGGTCGGCTAGTAATCTATATAAATTATAGACAGAAACACGATTGGTAAAGTTTTTCTCGATAGATTTATTTTCTAAAGTTGGCTTTTCAAAAACACTAGTTTCGTTTTTAATCAAACCTATGAATATCTAGTTAGCTAGCTAGTTCATTTTTATATTTCGTTGGATAATCATACTAGCTAAGTAAATTATAGATAGTTTCTTTTAAAGTTTTATGGTTTTCAAGATAATGCAGTTTTATCACTTTTTCCGTCTTATCCGGGTAGACTCAGCCCATACAAAAAACTAAAATTTCAATAATTAATAATATACCTACTACACAATTCTAGCCCCTACAAACCCACTTAGATAGATACGTAAAATAACGTAAAATAACGATATTGTAAAACTTTTAACATTCTTGCTTCAATGATAAAATACAGACCAAATAATTTATTACACACGCTAAAACCCGTCAGTTGCTTTCACGAAATAAATTTCTCTAAAAGATTTATTGCTATCATTACACTTGGTTTTTCGACTTAAAACCTGTCCGCACGGATTTCTACCAAAAACCTTTTAAGTGGTAATATTTAAAAGCCCCTTTTTATCTTTTGCCTGTGCGGCGAGATGTCTCGGATAGCGGAAACGAGGTATTTTTACGATTCGAGAATTTTAAGGCGTATTACTGGTGATTGCAGGAAATTTCACTTATTTTCTATGCCTGGATTTCTGTTGACCTGATCTCGGTAGCTTACCGTCGGACACAAATAGTTCTATGAACCGTGTTTCATAAAGCACTGGTACTGGTAAATATTGGTGGACGTTTCACACAGCGCCATCTAGCCCCAAACTAAGCTAAGCTTGTACTATTGGAAACCAAATAACTGATGGAATACTTATATACGTTTTTTTTAGTTGTTAATACATACTTATTTTACATTTAACACCCAGACACAAACCAAACATCTATGTTCATCACACAAATGTTTATCCTGGGTCGAATCCACAACCTACAGCGCAAAAGGCAGAGCTACTACCAACTGAGCTGTGAGGCCAGTATCTCACAAAGGCGTGTGTGTTGCGCTCAGTATCAGCCTACCCGCAATCACGCACACAAAAGCGCGTATCTATAAACATACAACTACAACACGCACACAAAATCGCGTGTCTATAAACATCAGCACTACAAGTACTCACCCGCCTTCATGGGATAATACTGCTAGTGACGGTGACACTGTCAGCATCATCTGGACTTTCACATCGTATACCCTGATAACTTTGACAGTAACGCCCAGTAACAGTTCTATTGTCTTTTGTCTTTTCAAGTAGTTACACGCTTAACTAAACCCTATTTGTATGGTATAAGAATCGAAGTTTCTTCAGCAAACACGGCAAGTGTAAAGTAACTCGTAATTTTTAAGGACCTACATTTTCTGCAGGACCTCGCGCTGTCGCGGACAGGTTATCATAAATCTTTATTATAAAAATCAATTGCCGTGCATTTTTCACGCAAAAACTCGAAAATAACTAGACCGATTTTGCAGATTTTTTTCAGTGTTTATAATTATTAAGGTAAGATTTATAGGGAAATTCATATTTTTTTTTTTTAAACATAAATATCAGGGGGAAATATCAGGAAAAACTAAAAGAGTTTTATCTTATGGAATTAATAAAATTTAGACAAGACAACGTCTGTTGGGTCAGCTGTTTGAGATCTGAGAGTATGTTTAATGTCTACCGTACTTTGGGATTACAGTCGTAGGTAATTGTACTTCTTTTCAATATTTATAATTTGGTATTCGTTAGGAATAGAATAATAATTAGGGCAATAAAGAAATACCATTTTTGGTATTATACAGAAATAGATCCGTAATTCTATCTAATTTATTAATTTGCAACAATTTTTTCAAGTTTTTTTTATGTTACAAGTTATTGCATTTTTTGTTATTATTGCGCTATAAAAAGTTATGTCTTTTCTTCTTAACTAGGAGAGTTTTAAGTTAGAAATGTAACGTTTTTACAGACAATAGAGCGCAATGCGGCGCATTATTGCATTATTAGTTCTATGGCCTGAGCACGAAATACTATCGTATTCTCAACGTATCATCCAAATGTCAAAACTGACACTTTTGTATGGTAAATGTGTCAGTCGATACGATACTGGTTCATGCTAAACCCCCTGATCCGACTCCTTCTAAGATATCACGTTCTTCTGGCAAATGAGCGATATATTGAACACACTCTATATTTACTCCTTACAACGTAGCATGACTAAGCCATAATACCCTATATTCGGATAAGTCTGAGTGTACTTATATGCCGCCATTTCAATTTGCGTTCTCAATTTTCCATATTTTCTGCATACAACCTTTCAAACTATTTATTAAGTATTCCGGGTTTGTGTCGACAACATCTGTTTGAAATTGCGTTGGATATTCTCTAAAGAGTGTTGCTGTGTGAAGCTTTAGCTCATATTTTGAGTCGTTAAGAGAAGAATTTCGAGTTGAACCTTTGAATAATTTCAATCTGAAGGTCATGAGTTCGAATCCCGGCGTGCATTAATGGATTTTTCTGTTCGAAAATTTATATGCGCATCAAAAACACGTGCTTACAACGGTGAAGGAAAACATCGTGAGGAAACCAGTTAGTGTTTTTATAAGCGACGATGGGCTTGCAACCTGTCACGTATGGAATGCTAACTACTGCAAAATGTGAGCATGTGCCAAATATAATGTTTGGACGTGCCTCTGACTACCTCCACTAGACATCTTCAAAGGATCTAAGCGTCTGAAGATCTGAGAGGATGTCTACCGTACTTGGGGAGATTACAGTCGTGATCCTATTTATTTTTATTATTGTTGAAATTTAACTGTATCTCATTATATATTTTAGAAAATAAGATCTTCATCAACCTTGTACCTATATGGTTGCAAATAATGATTTTGATTTGATTTCATAAATATTAAAATTCAACAATATTTTGAATAATAAATGTTATGAATAATGACATTTTTTTAATAGATGGTTATAAATAATCAAGAAAATAAAAATGTTAGTATGTTGTTAAGTGAAAAGACACGCTCTACGTTAGTATTTTGTTTTCAACACAACATATTGAATTTCAAAGTTCAACAAACTTAAACAAAGTTATACAACCAAGCGAAAGAAATACGAGAGAAGTGAAAACATATAAACTCAGTGCTTAAACAGAATGGTGAACATGAGTGAGCACTAGTTTCTGACGTTATCGAGTCTCGTTAGCTTAATATTTTGTGGTGAGAAGAATCGGAACTGAGCAACGCACTGCTGCCGATTTCATAAAACACCAGTAGAAGGGTATCCATTAGTTTTATTAAACTTTTTCAACGCGACTTCATTCACTCACGAATTCACTCATCAAAAAGTCAAGAGATAGTTTTTAGGTTTTATGATGGATCTATTAGTCCTACAATAATATAATTTTAATAGAACCAACTTTGGGATATTTTCTACAAAGCGCGTTGAATTAAAAACCAATTTTTTCATCAGTAAAATAATTGAGTTTCAACAAAAGTGCAATGGCAAGACACGCTACATTTAGAAACAGCTAATGCTTATATAAATATGTACTAAGCAAAAAGCAGCACAGACATTGTAATTTAATAAAAACCGGCCAAGTGCGAGTTGGACTTGCGAACGAAGGGTTCCGTACCTGTATCTATTAAAAACGGCAAAAAAAAAACATGTTTGTTGTATGGAAGACCCCCTTAAATATTTATTTTATTTGTTGTTATAGCAGCAACAGAAATACATAATCTGTGAAAATTTCAACTGTCTAGCTATCACGGTTCATGAGATACAGCCCTGTGACAGACAGACGGACAGCGAAGTCATAGTAATAGGGTCCCGTTTTTACCCTTTGGGTACGGAACCCTAAAACGTTAGCTGTCGAGGGGCAAAGCGACATCAGGCCGAGGAATCTGTAATTTATAGTATAGTAGGTACCCACGCTTTATTTATAAGATCATTTATTATGTAGGCTTTAAATCTTCGAACAGGAAGTTTCGTAGCGTTTTCCGGAAGTTAATTATAGAAGCGCTCAATACGCCCCATGAAAGTGTCATGAACTTTTTTTAAAATATATTTGCTTCCCTATTTATTTTAATGTTAGTGGGCTATGGGGTGTTAGGCAAAATGAATTTATTGCATTTTGTTTTCTTGAACTACGAAAAAGAAAATTCTAGAATCAAAACTATCGTGGTTGTTATCATTTTAACTGTAAATACAGCTAATTACCACGTTTTTTCTTGTATTGATGACGTTTCGAGATAATTCAGAAAAAATAAAATACTGTCGTTTTTCCTGAAAAGAAGCAACATCCGTCTAACGGACAAAGATATATAGCAACAAATTCCGCCAATCTGCTCCCAAAGAGTCCAACCTAATGTAAAATACTCCAGTAGAGAGAGTATTTTACATTAGGTTGGACTCTTTGGGAGCAGATTGGCGGAATTTGTTGCTATATATATATCTTTGTCCGTTTAGTTTTTTAAAATTGATTTCCCTAAAGTCACGCCTGAATCAATCAATTATTTTAGAAAAGGTACATACTTACTACTTATCCACTCATATTGCAAGTGAAAAAAAAAACAATACATTTTAATTTTCCTTGCTCCACGCTTTGCGGTCTACAGCTTTGTCCAATGGTTTGAAATAGGGGATCTAAATTAAAATAAAAAAAAATATTGGCACATCTAGCCCTAAACTAAACAAAGCTTGTATTATAGGAACCAGATAACTGATGCTTATATATTTTTTTTGTAGTTACAATATACTTATTATACATATTACCTATAATTCCCCCAACATTTTTTTTATCACCCTTTTTAATAGGTCATATCCTTACATGTCTATCATTCGATTTGCACATTCGAAGCAAGATTTTTGGTCTTCTTTGCTGAAATGCCTTTTTAAATACGTGATAAAAAAAGGAGTTAAATAAATTGTCTCGAATCAGTCATCTTCAAGTGCGGTATACTTCCTCCCATATCTTTTCGTACTAAGATCCGTCAAAATGTCTAGAGAATAGCCAGAAGCACGTCCAAAACATTTTGCATAGTTATCATTTCATACGTTGGTTGTTCGTTGCGAGCCCATCGTCGCTAATAATAATACTAAACTAATTCCTTCACGACCTTCACCATTTTGAGCACGTAATAGAAATAACTAGTCGATATTTATATACGCATCAAAAACACGTGTTCATAACGGGGAAGGAAAACATCGTGAGGAAACCAGTTAGTATTCTTATAAGCTGCGATGGGCTTGCAACCTGTCACGTATGGAATGCTAACTACAGCAAAATGTGGGCATGTGCCAAATATAATGTTTGGAAGTGCCTCTGACTACCCCCACTAGGTATATTCAAAGGATCTAAGCGTCTGGAGATATGAATAATTTTTCGCTTAAAAAAATCACGATCTCATCGCAAGACGAAGTAGAGTCCGTCTAATCATAAAATGAAACGCCCTTCTACAAAACTTAATTGTTTCAATGTGAGAGAGAAAATACTTATTTATGACAATACTTACTTGTGTGCGTGTCTCGATTTTATTGTAAACTTGATCGACAAATGACAACATTAAATTCGTATGTGTTGTGTCTATACATATACAACTTAACTATAGATCATTTATTTGTAACTTAATATTTTTGAATTACAGTATTAATCTTAAATACACTATTCAAAACAGTAGTGTCAACTTTATAAGTTTATAAATAAGGTCGGCTTGCACAACATTTCCTAAATATGTTTATCACGCTAAATATATTTAGAAAGTTGTTAAGTCATACAAATACGTCAAATTTAAACAAAATTAGCGGCTACATATTTTGCTATTGTTGTGCAAGCCGGTCTAAGAATCTAAATTTGTGGACAGACATAAGTACAACAAAAATAATTAATAAGTCAATTTGTGGCTTACTAGCCCCTACTCTAGGATACCCTGTGTTGTGGGTAGCTAGTCTCTTCCAAGGTATCAGTAAGATGACATATTTAATCAACCCTATACTTGGCAGAGTGCCTAATTTGGTACGTTTAATTTACAAAAATTCCCAACGCGTGAAAAAATATTTTTAATCTATTTTAATTATTACATAATTTAGAAAATATGTAATAAAATGTGTTTGATGAATGCAGAATCGTTTTTTCTCAATAACAGCAAAACAAATTAATATTTAGAACAAATTAATAATTTAGATTATTCTAGATAAATTATAGACAGAAACACGATTAGTGAAACTTTTCTCGATAGATTTATTTTCCAAACTTGGCTCTTCAAAAACACTAGTTTCGTTTTTAATCAAAACAATAGTTAAGTAGTTCATTTTTATATAATTCCTTAGATAATCATACTAGCTAAGTAAGTTATAGACAGTTTCTTTTTAAGTTTGATGGTTTTCAAGATAATGCAGTTTTTTCACTTATTCCATTTTATCCGGGAGACTTAGTTCATACAAAAAACCAAACACTTCACATATCACAAAAAGTTTCAATAACAAAAATATAAATATTTTAATATTACACGGACTCTACCTTCCTCTAGGCCATTTCATAACTACAAAGTTATAATTATCAACTAAGTTCACATCTACTAAGAGCATAGCTGGCCAGTGGATGTACCGTATCCTGCATCAAGTAACGAGTAAAGCAGTTTCCGACATAGCAACGATCTCACGTTAATAAGTTTACGCCTCACTTAGCAAGCTTAACGAGCAACCCTCCTAACATACTTGTAAGCAAGTTATTAACTTCAAATATGCTGGTTTGTATACATATTTTGAGTGCATACATCGATCTATATATATAAAAATCAATGCCACTTTTCGTTGTAATTTTATAACTCAAGAACGGGCTCACCTATCCAAACTAAATGTTTAGGCTTTGTTCGGACTATTTAGTAGATGGTTTATGTGAAGTTTGCACAAAATTGGTAGGGCGGTTCTTCATTTATCACAATTTTTGTAACAAATGAATTCAATAAATGGCGGATCATTTTGTAAATCGGGATTTTGTTTTCAATCAATTATTGTAATTTGACAGGACGGAATTTATCACGGGTTGGCTAGTTTTATATAAACATCAGGTGTAGACAATGTCAAGAGGTATTTTTTTCAATAAAATCGCATAGAAACATTGAAACGTCTTAGGAGCTAGGTAAAGCTACGCCTGTTCCTCGCGACCAAGCCTAGAGGAATCAGGCAACAAACACAGCTTGGGGCTTATCATTTCAATGATCCTTTCCTTAATGCTATGTAGAGCTCCGTGGTGCCGATCGAACAAGGTGAAGGCTAAAATATATATTTAGACTATTCCCGATAACTGAATACAGAAACAGCGACCTCTACCAGTGAAAACAATATTGCTTAGTCATAAGTAAAACACCAGGGGTGTTTTGGTATCGATGTGAAAGGACGAAAATTAATTTTATTTTAAAATCCTATAATTTTAGCATTGCTATAATAAGCAATAATGGCCGATAATGAACTAAGTCCAAAATGAAATATTATAATTTTCATTTAAGCATCGGGATTTCGGAAAAGGGTTAAATTAATGAAGTTGAAAAAAATACCACTTATTTTTGGTGAACACTAAACTATAAAACTGAATTCAACGATAAATAAAAAAATAATAGGATTACGACTGTAATCCCCAAGTACGGTAGACATCCTCTCAGATCTCCAGATGCTTAGATCCTTTGAAGATGACTAGTGGGAGTAGTCAGAGGCACGTCCAAACATTATATTTTTCACATGTCCACATTTTGCAGTAGTGAATTCAACGATAACACAGCTTATTAAAAAATATCTGATCTAACTTTTTTGTTCTAATAATTATCGAACGTTCAAAATATATTCCTCAAGAATAAGTAATTTAAAAAAAATATGATGAATTAAATGTATCCTAGTGCTTTCAATAAACAGCTTTTTCAATTTGAATTTGACATAATTCCTAAGACGTTAATCCTTCATATTACGGTAATCCCTATTGTATGTTCCCTAGACATTCTGTAATCAGTTTCTCAGCTGGAGTTGATCTAAAGCTTTGAATTCATAATAAGGTTGTTATCTGCCCCAAAAGGTCGTTCACTTTGAGTTTTTGGCAAAAGTTCACGGTTGTGCGAACTAAGACATTTTCTGATTTAATCAGCATTGATAAACAGAGTAAAACCAAAAGTAAACATTGGAGATTGACGTTGCGTCGTTGTCACGACTACACCAAACACTTTACGACACATCAGAGGTAGACAATCATCCGTAAAGGAATAGTTTAGGTATGGCAAAGTTGCTACCATATATATAGAAGTCACTGGCTCTTGAAACACAGTTTTGACTAGCTCGGGAGCCTATGGATTTATTTAATTATGTTCACTGTATGTTATGTCAATAAAAATAAATTTGATTTGATTTGATATTTTCTTATTAGAAGACTAGTGGAAACCCTCGCGACTTCATACACGTAAAGTTATTTTTAAACAGTCTTCAAGCCCCGCTGGACCCCTGGGTTAAATTTCGGGAATTCCTTTCTTAGTGAACCCTACCACATCAAAATAAGTACACTCAAGATTCTAGGTCTAGTGGTATAGGCCGTGCGTAGATAGATCAGACAGTCAGTCAGTTACGCAAGAGTTTTATTTATTAAAAGTGTGTCCAAACAAGGCAATCGCAGGATCCAAGTTTGCCGCGAAAGAAAATGTACGCGCGTCCTTCGTTCAATCAGAGCGCGGATACCCGCTCGCGATTGCCGCGCTATGTTTGGTCACACCTTAAGGTACACAGAAACAGAACAAGATATTTTCAATTATTTTTTACCTCTTACCAACTCATCCGGACCCGAACACTGCCTGTCTAACAATGTCAGTCTATTGAAAGAGAGTTCCAGAACGTAGTCTTTTTCAGTTCGCACGGTACAATTTAAGCACAATGAAGGTGCGACTCACTGGTTCTTTTATTTTCATTTAATCATCACGCCTGACCGAGCGCGAACATTGTTGATTTCGATCCTTTCTTGACGCCTGATGCGGGCTCTTTTAAGAATAACGGCGGAGTTAGTTGTTCTAGAATCAATTTCATATTGTTACAAAAGTCTTTGGCTACCCCCTTTAGTGATTTTCAAGGATCTGAGCGCCTTCAATATATTTTTTTTCTCGTAATTATGGTGAAAGGTGAGATTTTTCTATCAAAAAAAAAACAAATCGGTTAATTAAGAAGATTGGTCGCATCCAGTTTGAGGTCAGTACGAGTTGAGGAATTTATGAGTTGATGACTTATAGGAGGCCTAAAAATCCCACTTTATAAGCATTATTAATGATTCTTACGATTCATACTAAAAATCACATATGATTCTTTATAGTGATTCTCGTTGGTACGATAAGTCTAGTTTTTAAATAAAAAGTGAATAATATTGCGTTATGAATCCTCAATTATCTATCATTAAACCAATGGTCTGAGGTAACAAAATTTAAAAAAACCGAATTGGGAACTTCCTCCTTTTATTAAACCGGTTAAAAATATAAATGCGACGTTAGAGTGCTTTAAAGTGTATTCAAGTGCTAGTGATATAACTTGCTTTATCTTGTACTAGCGACCCGCCCCGGCTTCGCACGGGTGCAAAGCTGATACCAAAATATATTACAGAATGTCTTTGTATACACGTTAACAACATTTAATTTTTTTTTAAAAAGTCGCGCTGATTTGAAATCTTAAAATTATCAGTGGTTCTCTAATATATTAAGCATGTTATTATACATATAAACCTTCCTCCTAAATCACTCTATCTATTAAAAAAAACCGCATCAAAATCCGTTGTGTAGTTTGAAAGATATAAGCAAACATACATACAGACATACAGACGCAGGAAGCGGAAAGCGACTTTGCTTTATACTATGTAGTGATTTACTAGGTTTACAAACGTTCAGATACTCGTAAATCTTTTTTTGGGTGGGTGCCACTTGGCATACAACATCTTCTATAAGAAATAAGCACTTGTATCGTACATTTATTATTAGCTTGCTTGTTCTAATCGATAAAAAAACAAAAATGATTGTTAATTCATAAATAAAAAACCAGCCAATTGCGAGTCAGACTCGCGCACGATGACTCCCGTACCATTATCTATAATAAACGTCAAAAAAAAACGTTTGTTGTATGGGAGTTTTTATTCTAGTTTTTGTATTTTTTGTTATAGCGGCAACAGAAATACATCATCTGTGAAAATTTCAACTGTCTAGCTATCATGGTTCATGAGATATAGTATTGTGATAGACAGACACACGGACAGCGGAGTCTTAGTAATAGATTCCCGTTTTTACCCTTTAGGTACGGAACCCACAAACAAATATATTTACAGAAATAATTCTACATCTTTAACAAGTAAGTACTATAGGCTATGTGGTTGATACCCATCGACCAGATAGTCTGTAGTCTCCTCAAGGGCAGGAAGATGATGATGATGATGATGAAGTTAAAAGTACTAGCAACTTCGTTTGTGTGAATTTATTTTCAGATTTTAACTCTTGCTGCATCTGTTTTATGTTCAAAAGTTATTATGTTATGTTGCAAAGTTATAGTTGATGTGCGTTGTTTGTCAGTAAGTAAGTTAGTTAAAAGATCTTTAATATAAATAAAACACAATATTTATAAAATAAAACTTTTGAGACCTTTTTTCGAACAGAAAAATGCGTTGATAAACGCCGTGATTCGTACCCACCTTCGAAATTAAAGTCGAGATACCTCCCACACGGCCAACACGGCTCACTACTAAAATACACGAGAAACAGTTACCTATAGAACCTCGTAGCTCAACTAATTTAGGTCCTTCCGGAAGCGTCCCCTAGACACTGGCGACATGGCTACGATGAATAGCAAATAATTGATTAATGGTAATTAATTATAGCCGTGTTGGCCGAGTGGGAGATACCTCGACTTTCATTTCGAAGATCGTGGCTACGAATCCTGGCGTGCCCGGCTTCGCACGGGTAGCCTGTGTTATTCTAATAAGCTATATTACTGTAAAGTTTCATCTAAATCCGTTCAGTAGTTTTTGCATGAAAGAGTAACAAACACACACAACCACTCACAAACTTTCGCATTTGTAATATTACAGACTTTGTTCTGCCTAAATTTCAATAATTGCATTGAAAAAAGCAATTTCAGACAACTGTTTCTCCCAACAAACCTTGTACTGATAAAATAAATTACGAATTTTGGCAAAATGCTATGATATGACGACTAAATGTTTTTAGTCTGTTATGTCAGATTTATTGCACACCAGCGCCATCTATACCAAAATCATCCTTTTTGCGTTTCTATATCATTTAGGGGTTGTTTTGCGGATTATTTGTTCCCCCTTAATTTATTCAGATTTTTTATCTACATACTACAGCAAATTTTATCTTAATCCGTTTTATCGTTTTTTTTTGATTAGGAAACAAACATAGCAGCCTTATCACAAACTTTCGCATTTATAATATTATTAGGACTAGCAGTCCATCCTGGCGTCATACGGGTGTACTCATGACTTTATGGCAATTTTTTTACACCTTGGGTTACATTATTAAAGTTTTAATAGGGATTCTTGTTTTTTTCTAGAAATAAATATAGCCTATGTTCATCAGGGATAATGTAGGATTCTAATGGTAAAAGAATATTTCAAATCGGTCCAGTAGTTTCGGAGCCTATTCGATACAAACAATCGAATCTTTCCTCTTTATGATATTGGTATAGAAGTAAGATAAAAGTAAGTATAGATGTATAGTTAGTTAGATCATTTGCAGAAATCTTGCAAAACCCTTCCTGTTTCAGCTATTTAAGTTTAACACGATAAGGTTTCAAGTGTTTCGGACCTTAATTAAGCTTCCGAAAGTTTTAATAAGACTACTATAGGTTATAGGGTTGCCCCCTATTGGCTCGTTGCGAAATTCCTTAGCTAAAAGGTTTATTCTATAGTCGAGTTTAAGAAATATTTCGCAATAATTACGATTTTTACGCTGGATTTTCTAAAAAGCGGTATGAAATATACTAGACGACCTATTCTCAGACCTATGCACAAAACCATACACAAAAAAAAATCATAAAAATCGATCGTCTTTTTGGAGGAGTTCGATAATTTTATATTAAAAAAATATTGGCGAATATTGGCAAACTTTACACACAGCGCCATATAACCCCAAACTAAGCAAAGCTTGTACTATGGGAACCAGATTACTGATAGAAGACTTATATACTTTTTTTTTGTAAATACATACATATTATACATATTAACACCCAGACACAGAACAAACATCTATGTTCATCACACAAATGTTTGCCCTGGGTGGGGATCGAACCCACAACCTACAGCACATAAGTTAGAGTTACTACCAACTGAGCTGTGAGTATAATATACTACTAAGGTTTTGATAAGTGTTTAAGAAATTCTACTCAAGAATGAAAACATTTAATGGAAACTTGTATATCTACCTTGTAGGTATATAAACCTTTATTTTTTCTGTGTTGTATTCCTGTGTTAGCTGTTAGTTTTCCTAGAATTATAAAAATAAAAGAAAAATTCTATTCAAAATTTGCGTTTAAGGAGTCATACAATTTAGAATAACAAACTTTATGCGCAGTTGAATGTGCTACAACAATGTATTATATTCGTAGCATCAGCCTAATCTGTCTACGTCGTAGAAGGTGCTTATAAGCTTAAGTTTTACGTAGAAAGGCTTGCTGGTGCTCAACTAATTAATATAATTAATATTTAGATTTGTTTTTGAACTAATGGATTATTTTTCTAAAATAAGTTTTTAATAATATATTTTCAAGTACATTTTTGTTAAATCTTTTTTTGAGTTATAAATCATTTTACAATACAAAAAATGTAATTTTTGACATTTGGACGATACGATAGTGATTCGTGCTTAGGCCACAGAACATCGCCTGTCATAATTACATTGACTCCCACTAGACATCTTCAAAGGATCTAAGCGTCTGGAGAGAGGATGTCTTTCGTACTTGGGGATTACAGTCGTAATCCTATTTTTCTTTTTTATTAACAAACATACAAACAGTGCAAGTTAATATAAAGCTTGTAATAAGAGACGAAAGACCGAAAACTAGTCTAAAAGCGTTACAGGTGACTAACTTTGGTCGAAAAAGGTTAATGTTTTGACCTATCCTGGTATTGAGAGTCGGCTCTTGTTCTTCAACTTTCAGGTAAACTGCTTATTTCTGTACCGGCACGTTCCACGAAACAATACAAATGAATAAACAAGCGATGTTTAAAAGTTAGCGGTTTTGATAGTATTATAAGTTTTAAATAATGCTAAACTCTTATTGTTATGTAACTAACCTACTATTTTAGATTCTGTAACTTTAATTAATATAAATATTGGTGGACATTTCAAACAGCGACATCTAGCCCCAAACTAAGCAAATCTTGTACTGTGGGAACCAGATAACTGATAGAATACATATATACGTTTTTTTGTTGTAAATACATACGTTATACATAACACCCAGACACAGAACAAACATCTCTGTTCATCACACGAATGTTTATCCCGGGTGGGGATCGAACCCACAAAATACAGCGCAGAAGGCAGAGCTACTACCAACTGAGCTGTGAGGCCAGTCAAATTGTAACCTAGTTGTAAGGGTTTGCACATCAGTGAAAATAATAATTTTTTTTTTATTTTTTTTTTGCGGTATTGTTCTTAAATATTGTGAATAGACTCGTTATAGGGCCCCATTTAACCTCCTTTCGGCTTAACGTGTATATGTATATATATATAACCCTGTATATAACGAACTTAAATGGAAGACTATCACAGCTAAGTAGGCTTTATAGTTTTTTTATAGTTACCCAACTCATAAAATGGACTTGGAGAAGTAATAATACAAATACCATACTATATAAAGTTATTAAAATTATGAAATATGATTATTTTTATAATAATACAAAATAAAAAGTTAATTGAAAAAATATTTATTTAAATTAAAAATTAAATTATTAGGTGAAATTTTAATTTATTAAAAATTGATTAAAAATTATTTATGAAACTAACTGTGTAAACTACGAAACCTTACATTGCACGTGGACCGACATGAACTTGGCCGGTTTTTTTTGTTTGATTTATTATTATAATTAATGTGTCCTTGTAGTTCTCGTGTCATAGCTTACCTAATCGTTCTTCATAGATCAACTAAGTTAAGGAACCTTTAGCGCGGTCATCACGAGAGCAGTCAAGTGGCATAAACATCTGAGCGCTTTCGTGCTTGGAAACTTTAAGATGACGGTCCCGGCTTTTAACAGTCGTAAATTAATGACGGAGGCTATAGAGCGGCCTCAAAACTCCGTCACCAGAGTTGGCCACCAGCTCATACGAACTTACTATTTAACCGACGAAAAAAGGAAGTTCTTAATTGGGCATTTTGTATCTGATGATCTGACTTTGATGATATTTTTATATTTTGTAGAAAATAGTCAGAAGATGGTCACAGTCAGAAGTTGATCATCTCTTGACTTTACGATTAGTCAAAACTTCTTCATCGGTTTTCTTTTTTGTTTGTTTTTAAAACGTAATTATTGTTAAGGGGCTCCCAGTCGCTGGCTGCTCTTTTTCGAAACGAAAAAAGAAATACTTCTGAACAAGCCACATCTCCTATTTTTATAAGTATATTACTTCAGGTTCCTACCTAGATTTCTATTAAGCTGAAAACATAATAGCAGAAACTTTTCACGATAAAGATATTATTTCAAAATGATACGTTTTAGAATTTATGATCGAAATATTTTATATACCTACTATTAAAATCAACTTGTGATTTATTGTTAAAGATAGGTAATATGTAGATCTAGATTTCTATTAGAATAGATTTTTGATAAGTAAATACATAATTTAGTAAATACATAATTTATATCATTAATTTATTCGAAAAGCTAAGGCGGACCACGCGCCGACGTGTGTTTGTCGTCATTGCAGCGGTCGGTAGGATTATTTATCGAAGTGATTAAAGATGGGTACATCTTTATTCACATATACTATACATTATAAAATAGGAGATGTGGCTTGTTCACAAGTATTTATTTTTTCGTTTCGAACAAAAACAATCGTCGACTGGGAGCGCCTTAATAAGTATATTTAAACAGCTTCTTCGCTTTGTTTCAGATGCAATAGCCCGCTGAAATGGACGCCACAAGCGTATCCTGCCACATTTACGCAATAAGATGAGAGCGGCCACCATGAAAATAGAAAGCACCGACAATGCATGAACTCGAGGTTCATCTCGCTACAACAAATGTCAACCACGAGTTATTCACCGAGTGGGAAGTCCTTGTGAACTACTCGCTAGAAAACTACAACTTCACAGGGAACGGCAGTAGCAGGATCATAGATGGCGCTGTAACTAATTGGTGGGCATCTGCTGCTTTAGTGTTGGTGCTGTTTACCGCAGCTGGAAATGTGCTGGTGTGTCTTGCGATTTATTTGGAACGGAGGCTGCAGAATGTTACAAACTATTTTCTGATGTCGCTGGCTATAACGGATCTATTGGTTGCCATGTTGGTTATGCCGCTCGGGATCGTCACTTTGGTTATGGGTAAGTT
The DNA here is from genome assembly GCA_912999785.1 of Hydriomena furcata. Taxonomy (NCBI): domain Eukaryota; kingdom Metazoa; phylum Arthropoda; class Insecta; order Lepidoptera; family Geometridae; genus Hydriomena; species Hydriomena furcata. The sequence continues at coordinate 4,016,708 of OU538826.1, forward strand.
ACACTTTAAACAACAGTGGCCTGAGCACGAATCACTTTCGTATCGGCATCGTATCGTCCATAATGTCAAAACTGAAACTTATAAAATACCTACATTAGGTGTCAGTTTTGACAAATGGACGATACTATATCGACACGATAGTGATTTGTGCTAGACACTTAAAGTAAAGTAAGTATGTATAAGTGTCAATGCCCACTAACACTTTTACAATTATAGGTGTTAGTTTTGATATGTGGACAATACGATAATAGTGATTTGTGCTAGACATTTATTGTAGGTATTGTATAAGTGTCACTTTTGACATACGTAAGATACGATGTCTATACTATAGTGATTCGTGCTAGGCCTCATGTACAGTAAATTTAAACCGACTTCAAGTAAGTAACCGTGTCACGTGTGGAATGCAAAATATCGATATGTGCCAGATATTATGTTTGGACATGCCTCTGACTGTTTTCTTTCATATAAGAATTGTTGGGAATCTGATTAAGATTTTCGGAACAGAACGAATGCCACTATTTAATCTAAGATAAGGTTTATTCAGGCCAGCAAAACCGTAGGCAGATGCTTGCTAAATAAACAGTAGGAATAGGTTGCTTAATGAAACTCCTAAAGTCAAGAAAATCAAACTTGTTGATTCAAACCTGAAATTCATACACGGACCACCAACTTCAGTAATATAAACACGCCCCTAATATTCGAAGGGTTTCCAAAACAATTTCAACCCAAGTCAAACCCCTACATTCTTGGGAACAATAAAATGGTGTTTATTAAAACATTCATTGTAAATAAATAGAATGTTACTGAAAACAAGGAAAGCTTTGTTTTTCTTCTCGCAAATTACTGAATAAGTTCCGAGGTATTTGCTTAGACGGTTACAAAGTTATCTTTTGCGGTTTGGTCGGAGTGGGAGCGGTTTGTGTAGCGAAAGCGGGTGAATCTTTGATAATTTTGTGGATCCCCAGAGGCTCAAGTTAAGCTTTAGTTTCGGTAGGTACTTAACCACGTAATATTATTTAAATCTGACGAAAAATAGAGAATAAAAGAATAAAGAATAGAGAATAGAGGTATCATGTTACAAAACTATCCGTTAAGCCGAAAGGAGGTTAAATGGGGCCTTCTAACGAGTTCATTTATCACTACATAGTATAAAGCAAAGTCGCTTTCCGCTTCCCGCGTATGTATGTTTGCTTATATCTTTAAAACTACACAACGAATTTTGATGCGGTTTTTTTTAATAGATAGAGTGATTCAGGATGAAGGTTTATATGTATAATACATGCATAATATAGTAGAAAAACATTGATAATTTTAGAGGTTTCTAATGTGATGTCGTAAATAAACACATTTTTTTGCGCTTACATTGCAAACGCTGGCTGAACTCTACGAGATAGATCAAAATAATGTACTACAGTATTGTACACCTTAAAAACGTCTACAAAAAAGTCCACGATGGTATAAGAAATGTCTTACGCACAGCGAAGCGGGCACGGGTCAGCTAGTAATATATAAGAATCGCAGTAACGCAAAAAAAAAAACGTTTATCAATGAAAAATATTAAAATAATAAGGTAGAAAATTATTAGGTAAAATAGGTATGTAGGCCTTTCTGTTAAATAATCTGTCCTGACATGACAACTTACTAGGGTTGATAAAATTATAATTAATTATATTTTTTACGGGGTATTTTGTAACACGTTGTAAAAATATTTTTTGTTGCTTTTTTATGTATACATAAAAAATTAATTGCTGCGCATATGTTTTTACCTGGCGATCCGATTTTGATTTTTTTTAAATATTTTATTGTGTTGTCCAAAATTGGTACATTTATGTCCGTTTTGTTCAGTTTTTACAGTCGCGTTTGTCTATAAATTTTATTTTTTATTGCTCACTTGTTCAGGAAAAATATATTTATGGTCTCAATTTTGTCAGAATCGATTACGACGTGATTTAAGTGACAAACAAACATTAGTTATTGAGAAAAAACGATTCATCAAAAACATTTATTACTCGTCTTAACGACTGGTACAGTCTGCAAAGGCAGTTTACTATTTCGCCATTTATTTAGAAACCAAAATAACTTTAGCACATTAAAAATAAGAAAACGATGACATTTCCCGAACTTTACGCCACCCTTATCACTTAGGGGTTGAAAAAAAAACGTTTAAGGGGATTTTGGTTACACACACTGTAACACGAGAATTTTATATATTACAAGCTAACCCGGCGAACTTCGTATCGCTTTAGAATTAACTCCCGTTCAAGTTCCCGTTCCCGTTAAAAAGTCCTATGTTCGTCTCCTGGTTCTAAGCTACCTCCCCACCAATTTTCAGCCAAATCAGTTCAGTCGTTCTTGAGTTATAAGTGTTGTAACAAACCCGACTTTCTTTTATATAGTAGAAAAGATATGGATTAAGGTTCCCACAGTTCTAATTTTAAGCATAAAAATAGAATGAGTGTATAGTGTGTATGTGTGTGTATGACTATGAGAAATTGAAGACTCTAAGAGAACTAGCACCCCCGCCCGTCGTATAACGTTTCGTAAACTAATTAAAACAGCCCTCGAGTTATTTGTCAAAACAACTGAAGAGTTATTTTGGTATCGCCAAGTTTATTAGCTAGTGGGCTAAGTATTATAGGTAGACCCACGTAAACTAATAATGTTTAGATTATGGGTCCAAAAACAAGTTTGTTCTGTGTATAATTATAAATGCGAAAGTTTGTGAGTGTGTGTGTTTGTTACTCATTCACGCAAAAACTACTGAACGGATTAAAATGAAACTTTACATTAATATCTATATTAATATTATAAAGAGGAAAGATTTGATTGTTTGTTTGTTTGCATCGAATAAGCACCGAAACTGCTGGACCGATTTGAAAAATTCTTTTACCATTGGAATCCTACATTATCCTTGATGAACATAGGCTATATTAATTACAAGAAAAAATCAGGTATTTCTATTAAAACTTTAATAATGTAACCTAAAGTGTAAAAGAAATAGCCATATAACTGACTGCTAGTAGCTTATTCACCAGGATAACACATAGGCTACTTTTATCTAGGTACCTGTGCGAAGCCGGGTGAAATATTTGTGTTATAAACATAGAACTTTGTTCTGTGTCTAGGTGTTAATATTTATAAGTAAATATCTATAAAAAAAAACCAGCTAAGTGCGAGTCGGACTCGCGCATTAAGGGTTCCGTACAATTATCTATAAAAACGGCAAAAAAATCACGTTTGTTGTACGGAAGCCACATATTTATTTTATTCTGTTTTTAGTATTAGTTGTTATAGCGGCAACAGAAATACATCATCTGTGAAATTTCAACTGTCTAGCTATCACGGTTTATGAGATACAGCCTTGTGACAGACAGACAGATAAACGGACACCGGAGTCTTAGTAATTGGGTTCCTGTTTTTACCCTCTGGGTACGGTACCCTAAAAATGGCCATACATTTGACATAATGTTTCTTTACTAACATGACCGCTATAGCCTATCATATCGAGCGTCCATATCAAAAGATCCTATAATGATTTTTGATATTGCTGGCATTTCACCAGTTATTCGAGCCTGTCAATTCCACAGAACAAAAGGAAGAAATCAGAAACTCGATAACATTGTTAACAGAATTATGTGGCAAAACATTTCAGCGACAATAGTATTACCTGTGCCGGTTGGAACTCAAAGGAAAGATAATTTGCTTTCGTTCTAGCGATTATTAGATTCGCTTCTGTTGAGCAAATATCTATACGATGTATGCACAGGCACCTTAGAGACTTTCTGGAAGTTTCTATACCTTTATGATGCATGTACAGAAACCTTAGTGATGTTCTGGAAGTTTCTGATAAAAGAAAGATTTTGCTAAAAAGATAGAGGTATCTTAGGCGGCACGGGATTGCAACCTATCACGTGTGGAATGCTAACTATTGCAAAATGTGGGCATTACCAAATGTAATATTGAACGTGCGACTAACCCATTTAAACATCTTCAGGATATGAGTGCCTGGAGATCTGAGAGGAATGTCTACCGTACTTAGGGATTACATTCGTGATCTTATTTCATTTTTGCTATTCCAGTAAAAAAGAAATGTCTACCGTAGATAGGGATTACATTCGTGGTCTTATTTCATTTTTGCTATTCCAGTAAAAAAGAAATGTCTACCGTAGATAGGGATTACATTCGTGGTCTTATTTCATTTTTGCTATTCCAACAAAAAAGTATGATGACGACTGTAATCTCTAAGTACGGTAAATATCCTCACAGTTCTCCAGGCGCTCATATCCTGAAGATGTTTAAAGGGGTTTGTCAGAGGCACGTTTAAATATTACATTTGGTAATGCCCACATTTTGCAATAGTTAGCATTCCACACGCGACAGGTTGCAATCCCGTGCCGCCTATGATACCTCTAACTTTTTAGCAATGTTTAAAGGGGTTAGTAATAGCCACGTCCAAACATTTTATTTGGCTCATGCTTACATTTCGCAAATTAGTTTAGTAATCTAAATAAGTTCTTTCATTTTTGTCATAATTATCTGTTCTATTAGAGCTTCACAGAACATAATTTAATAGCTGATACTGCAATAATTCCCACTAAATTTAATTTGTCTAATAGATTTGAAACGCGGTTACTTTGATGCACAAAGCATACAATTATAATTGCGAACTTCAAAATTAGTTTTAGTTTTGCACAGTTCAAATTAGTAGTTAAATTTGGGTAAACAGTTCTAAAACACTTTGTGTTGCTGTCTGCCTAATATAAACTTCAAGCTTTTATGAGCCATAGAGACCGACTTAACTGATTTCCAATACAAACACGCTTCCACGATTGCCGCAAAGTTCGTACGATTATTTTATTGAACGGTTTTAGGGTTCTGTACCTAAAGGGTAAAAACGGTACCCTATTACTAGAACTTTGCTGTCTGTCTGTCCGTCTGTCTGTCACAGGGCTGTATCTCATGAACTGTAATAGCTAGACAGTTGAAATTTTTACAGATGATGTATTTCTGTTGCTTCTATAACAACAAATACTAAAAACAGAATAAAATAAATATTTATGTGGGGCTCCCATAAAACAATCGTGTTTTTTACGGAACCCTTCGTGCGCGAGTCCGACTCGTACTTGGCCGGTTTTTTTAGAAGTAAGACAAGACCTTTTTAGAAGTAAGATAAAAAAAATATATGTAAAGAATCTCGCTTAGCTACTTTTTCGGCATTATGGCTTTTACTAATCCTTCTATTAATACTCGGTTTAGAATGTAAAATATCATAGAGTTACTACTGAGTCAAGAATTTAGGAAAACTAAAAAATATTTCGACTGTACTGTGTACATGTATAGTAACTGAATAATTCTTAGATCGTCACCTGATGGAACCTTAATGGAACACGATTTTTATATTAAAAATATAGTTCTCAAAATTACCTCAAGAGGCGCTTGACTTGATACAACTCCGTGACTGGTAACATTATGCTGTCACCTCTCATGGAACAGTTCGATTTTTAAATCTTATCTTGAGTTTATTCGCTATTTATGTTATACAATGGAGTGAATTCACAAATGGCCTAGATCCTAATGCTCGCTAGACTATCTCAGTTATTTATTTGAGTAACTCACGCAACCAGCGAATCACAGAGTTCAGAAAACAACTAACTCACCACTCAGAACTAACTCCAGAATTTCTAACGGAATAAATAAACTGTGAACACTCAACAGTCATATAGGATAATCCTGACTCCACACTAAGATCCCTCTAGGTGTCAGAAACTTAGGTACCATGGTACTGTAACTCCTGTTGCGAAAGATACTCTGTCTGTGTCCTTATTACGGCCAAACCGCTACGCCAATTTTGATTAAATTTCATACAGAGATAGCTTAAAGTCTCGGGATAGACATAGGCTACTTTTTTTCCCAAAATTTCCTTTTCATTTTTAGTAATTTCAATGTTTTACGATAGTCTTCAAAAATCGTGTTTCTGAATTTACGCGGATGAAGTCGCGGGTAAAAACTAGTGTAAAATAAAGCGTGAAATTTTGGTCCAGAGCAGTTTAGGAATATATGTGTATGAACACAATATAAATAATACGTTTTTTTTTAATATTTTTTTAAAATCAAGTTTTTATAAATTCTAGGGCTCAAGTACTCGTCAAGACAGATCCAACGAGCCCAAACACGGCGTGGTAATGTTGTGTAGTTAAGGAGTTCCTTCATGCTACATTTGAGCTCCATCATCAGATCAGCTCGTTAGTACCATATTTTTATATTGTCATTGAAGATTGATAGTTATGCAAAGTTTTATCTCATCTATATATCTATATACTTATAATAAATCTGTAGAGAGGTCAATTCTGTACATGAAATATATTTCCAAAATAACTATCAGGGGGTGATTAGGGATCGATACTGATGCCAAAAATGCAATCAGTAAAATTTTTGTCTGTCTGTCTGTCTGTCTGTCTGTCTGTCTGTCTGTCTGTCTGTCTGTCTGTATAACCGTTATAGAAACAAAAACTACTCGACGGATTTTAACGAAACTTGGTACAATTATTTTTCATACTCCTGAGCTGGTTATAGTATACTTTTCATCACGCTAAAATCAATAGGAGCAGAGCAGTGAAGGAAAATGTTGGGAAAACGGGAGAAGTTACTCCATTTTTTGAGCTTCCGTCGCGTGTGCAACCTTAATGGTTAAAGATACACAGAAATCACGTATGACGGAAATGTTCTCCTTAAAATTATATAAAAAATATCCCACGCCAGCATATGTCTATCTTTTATGGTTGACTCACAATAACACGTATAACTCCCGATAGCTTAGCAGTTCGGAGCTTTCTGATTATATTTGTCTACTCTTACGTTTATAACACTCTCAGTCATCCCTAATTAAAAACGCGAACGCACAGGCAGGCGTCTTGCTTGGTACCTAGAGGCTAGCGAGTCACCTAGCGAGTAGCTTCGTAAAACGAACATTCTCGAACGTTCGCGACCGGCCTAACAGCTAGGCGTCAAACGCGCAGTTCGGCCGGTCGCCGAACGTTCGAGAAAAAAAGAAATCATCAATAATTGTCTAATGACAAAAAAGCTGTGAAAAAAAAACGTTTTATATAAAGACATTCTGTAGTATATTTAGTATCAGCATTGCACCCGTGCGAAGCCCGGGCGGGTCGCTAGTTCCGAATATTTACTGAGAAGTTCCGTTAAACAGCTCCTGACTCCATCATCATATTTGTTCGCTGTCACCATATTATTGCATTGTCACCAAAATTACATAATTATGCAATATTTCAGCTCAATCGGTTGCGGATAACTGCTTCAAAATTGAGTTGCATAGTTACACATACATACATTGAAAGTTCAATAAAAACTTATAAAAATTGCCTATTTTAACACGAATAATACTGTTATTGTCTATACTCCTGTAGAAAAACCTTATCAAATTAAAATTATAATTCAAAAATCATTTATTTCAATAAAATCACAAGGATCACTTTGAAACGTCTTAGGAAATAGGTGAAGCTACGCCGATTCCACGCGACCAAGCCTAGAAGAATCAGGCAACAAACACGGCTTGGGGTCTACCTTTTTTTAGGGTTCCGTACCCAAAGGGTAAAAACGGGACCCTATTACTAAGACTTCGCTGTCCGTCTGTCTGTCACAGGGCTGTATCTCATGAACCGTGATAGCTAGACTGTTGAAATTTTCACAGATGATGTATTTCTATTGCCGCTATAACAACAAATACTAAAAACAGATTAACATAAATATTTAAGTAGGGCTCCCATACGTATTTTTATGCCGTTTTTTTGTAGATATCGTTACGGAACCCTTCGTGCGCGAGTCCGACTCGCACTTGGCCGGTTTTTTAATGATCCTTTCCTTAAAGCTATGTAGAGCTCCAGTGTGATGCCAATCGAACAAGGTAATAATAATATTAATTAAAAGTACTAATCTGGCGTCTAACCGCAATACTTGCCTCTCAGATGGCCACTCCATCTCATAAACAATTTATAGTTTTTCTTCAGCGGCACGTTCAGTTCATGTTAATCATTAAAGAAGTTTTGAGATTAAAAAAGTTTGCAGATATAATAAATAAAAACCGGCCAAGTGCGATGCGGACTCGCGCACGAAGGGTTCCGTACTCTTATCAAAACGGCAAAAAAATCACGTTTGTTGTACGGGAGCTCCACTTAATTATTTATTTTATGCTGTTAAATACATCATCTGTGAAAATTCCAACTGTCTAGCTAGGTCTGTCCGTCTGTCCGTTTGTCCGTCTGTCTGTTACAAGGTTGTATTTTATGAACCGTGATAGGTAGACAGTTGAAATTTTCACAGATGATGTATTTATGTTGTCGCTATATACATTATTACAACAGAATACATTAAATATTTAAGTGTGGCTCCCATACAACAAACGTGTTTTTTCGTAGTTTTTTATAGATTTAATGGTACGGAACCCTTCGTGCGTGAGTCCGACTCGCACTTGGCCGGTTTTTTTTATGTTTTATGAAGGAACTATTAGATTACATTGAACATATTACTAACTTAATATTTTGATGACAGCTCACAGTGTCCGGCGTAGAACAAGCCAGGTGGACAAAAATATTTTTTCATGGTTTTGGAACTATATCTATAAATTAGTTATTTATAAAGTACTATAATATTTTATTTAAAGAAAAAGCATAGGAATTGAGTATAAATATTTTATTTCATGTATACACAATTATAATACAGGAAAAAAAATGAAAATAAAATTATCTTAATCGCTACAAATACTAACGCTAATTATATATAATTATACAACCTTAGACTAACATATTAAATACAAAAATTATAAATCTAACACTAGACCTATCTATTTACATTAAAACTAATTCTCAATATTAGAATCATCGGATTCAGAATCCGATGAATCCGATAGAAGATAGTCTTCCTGAGATTGTGGAGGTCTTGGTTGCAGCTGGAGTCGAGGCTCTATAGTGGGAGCTATGATGAGTTTTAAGACCTCCGCGCACAATTTATTAGACTTTTTTTTCGGTACTTCCCGGAGGCTGTTGATCAGAGGATCAGACGTTAAAATCAACATATTGAGCAAGTCTCTATTCGTGGCTAGACGAGAGCACTTTCTAGTGTTGTGCTCTCTAAACCTCCGGCAATCTTTATTTCTCGCTTCTTGGGCTTCCTCTGAAAGCTGCCCTATTGGAACTACTGAAGTCTTAATCACCTCTGTACTGTGAATAAGCAATTTATGCACAGTAGCAGGCATGTAGTACCACGAGTAGAGACTTAGATAAAGTCTTCTTGTCTCGAGGCAAAGCTTTTTGAATTCAACAAGATTTATCTCGAAGCCAGAAGACAATGTCCTCAACAATACATCAAAGTGTTTGATGATTGTAACATCCAATCCTGTGATCTGAGCACTCAGTTCGGGGTTCCCGAAAAAACGTCGAGCTGTGTTTCCATCATTTGTAGAACCAAATCCTGGCTTTGGCTTGTCCACAATTAATCCCATTTCATGCTTGAATCGTTGTTTAATTTCGTCTGATCGTTGTTTTACACTTGCTTTTTCCTCTGAAGACCTAGCTTGCCATTTCTTAATATCTAACTTATAACTAATGTGTAAAAAGCACTCAAACGAACGAATCCAAGCATGCAATGTTGACAAACCAAAGCCAAAATTATCCTGATTGCTATCAAAATGCCGTCCTTCATCATTCATCATTCTGGGAGTAGCCCCACAAATATAGCATTTCTGCGATGAATGTGTGTCTGTCAAAGCGTTGCAAACTTTTCCATCAGTCATAGTCAGCAGAAGCTTGTGCTTAACAGAAATTTCAGAACCACCAAGATCACAAGATGTAGCGTCCAAGTCGTTTATTTGTTCCAAAACCTTGTTTGTCTCGATTTTTGTCAATTCCGTAGTTTCTTTGGCAAAAATGAATTTAATTGGACGACAAAACATCGTCGATGATGGACGAGGATTTTGCCAGATAATGTTGTTACCCTCGTCGATTAACCTTAGAGGAACGAACGAATAAACAAAAAGGAACTCATCAGTGTCTTCGCTGTTCTCAAATCTTTGTTTGTAAGCACTATGACCGGAACTTCCGTCACATCCCCATTTACTTATAAGAGTAAACGATGCATTGGGTATTAGATTGGGGAGCACACTTGTGACAACTTCCTTCTGAGCTTCTACTAAACGTTCTGCTGTTTTATTCAAAATACCTTGTAGATCAATTTCTGCTCGAGATTGTGTCACAACAATGTGCTCCTCGGAAGGATAACACGCTTTTTTTGATTTAACAATGCAATCATATGATGGAAACACATGATGCCCGACTTTCATAGTCCACTTCCTAGTCTGTTTATATGAGTGAGTTGTTGATTTTGAATCAATATAATACGCTAATGCCTCGTCACTACTTAGCGGTCTATCACTTTGCACAGCACTTGGTTGTTGAAGGCTAATGCATGCACTTGCAGAAGCTGGATTTTCGCCAATGTCCTTTATAACTCTGGCAACGTTTTTATGTCCAGTTGACCGTGCAGCTACCTCTGCAGCAGTCATTAATTCCCCAACACTCCGTGATTGAACTAGATCAGCAACTCTACGTTTCTTAGTTTTAAAAGATGAATCTTCAAAGACTTTTTTAGGTCTTCCGGGTCGAGAAAGGTCAGCTGATGAGGTAGAAGGTTGCGGTTGAGTCGATCGCAGGCAGAATTCTATCTTCTCGCCTTCAAGCCACAACTTATTCTTATTCAGGAAACGCTCTTTTGACTTTCCTGAAGACACCCACTTGGTAGCAATTTTCGAAGAAATGCTGGCTAATTTCATCTTAATTTCTCTTTGACATTCTTCAGTGATGTCAGAGAAATCACACTTAGACAAAATAAATTCAAATAGACGATCATTTCTTTCGTCTTTTTCGTGCTTAAGCCACTCTTCGAAAAACTCTATTTTACTAATAGAGTAAAGCTTTTCTACAAAAAAAGAAAAAAAAAATGTTGTACTCAAGTGTGCTACATAAAATATGTCACATAATCATGTATAGCCATGTAGCTAAAACATATCAAAAATTCAGACTGGATACAAGAGGATACATGGCTTTTCCAAGCCTGATAAGTTCGAAAACAAAGAAAAACATGGGTATTTTTTGTGTATTCACAGATAGTCTACTCTATGAATGTTTATGACACATTAAAAGATTCTAATAAGAAAATAATATAGTACATACCTTCAGAAGTAAAATCCATCACTAAAACTTTTCACACAATTAGAACTACCACCATGAGATGTTAGTGCAAGTGTCGCAAAAATGCAACTGACCTATTTCTTTAACTGCATTTACCTCATTACCTTACTTTGATAAACGATGACTCATCAGTATGGAATGTTAGACGTAAACAATTCTTGGAATCAGAGGTTTAGGGGTGTTGTTTACAGGTAGAAAGTACAAATTTCCGGGAATTTGATAATGACTTTTGTCCACCTGGCTTGTTCTACGCCGGATACTGTGCAGCTGTACTAACTGTCCAGACAGTCATTGTCTTGTTCAAATTTAAATAATCCTATAGAAAAAAGCAATTTCAGTTTTACACAAATTTAACAATTTTCGGTGGATTATTTCATTGTAAACGCTATGTAGGAGCGCGTTCTGTTTTTGACTTTAATCAAATTAAGTTAATTTTTATTTGTCGTTATGATTATGTTCTCAATATTTGCAAAGAATACAGCTTTGATTGTATGGCATAAATAATTTCTGTATTTTATTTATTCAAATTAGAAATAAAAACATCATTGGTAAATTTTTGATAGAATTTACATTCTAAAATGGCTCCTAAAAACCAGTTTTTTCGTTTATTTTCAAATTCAAAAACTTTTTACTAATATTTATTTTATTATCTAATAGATATTTTATAATGCCTAACTAAATTATTAAAAGATTAATAAATTCGATTAATTAAAAGTCAATATTTATTTATGTTAGATTATTTTAAAATTAATGTTATTATTATTTTTAAATTAATTGCGAGCAGAGAAACCCGGATAAGAAAATATAGTTAAATTTCTCATCCAGGTTTCTCTGCCTGTATAAAAATCTAAACATTTGAAGCCTTTAAGCACATATTTGGCATTATCAACAAAAAAGTAGTATTAATCTCGTCGTGAAATAATGACCGGGAGTATGTGAAAAGGCACACTAGTCAAGGCATAGATTAATAGCGACACATCATAAATAACAGAAGGGTGCGGGTAGAGTATTTCTACAGTTTTGCGCTTTTTAGGGAGTGTTTTATATTTATGTGGGAGTGTATGTGTGCGTGGGTTTGTCTTGGCCAAAGTTACAACGTGGGCAATAAAGTGTAGGAAATAAAACAGTGAAAACGTGCCAAATTTATTCACATTGTATCATAATGTGATAATTAATATTTAGTAGCTCTGTTTGCTGTGCTGTAGGTTGTGGGTTCAATACCCACCCAAATCAAATATTTGACACACAAACATGGATTACTTGTTCAATTTATTTCCATAAGTTTTGTGTTTTATCTTTTTATAATAAAGCTTTTATAAATTCTAGGGCTCTTGTACCCGTCAACACAAATCCAACGAACCCAAACACGACGTGGTTAAGTTATGTAGTTAGGCAGTTCCTATGGCTGCATTCAAGCTCCATCATCAGACCAGCTCGCTAGTACCATAATTTAATATTGTCATTAGAGATTGATAGGTATACAAAGTTGTATCTCAATCAGACTATTTACTGAGGAGTTCCGTTGAACAGCTCCTGACTCCATCATCAGATCAGCTCGCTGTTACCATATCATTGCATTGTTACATAAGTATGCTAAATTTCAGCTCAATCGGTTAAAGATAACTGCTTCAAAATTGAGTTGCAACATTCCACCTTAACAAACATAGTTACATAGTTAGATACAATACATTGCAAGTTAAAATTAAAGCATTTAAAAATATATATAAGTTTTCCGTTACCTGATAGTACAAGCTTTTTTTGGATCATTGGCACTGTTTGGAAAAAAATATTGAATTATTTATTTAAGTCTTCGGAATTTGGATACTTGTTTAAGACATTTTTACTTCCTTATTATGTTAGGCGATTCGCATATTCCACCGCTCAAGCACGCGCACCGCCCACATAGAAACAGATTCAATATGTACAGATGTGTGTGTAATTTGCTGACGCCAACCACCCGACCACTCGCCAATCCACGTGAAGGCAGTAAATGTGTGAATTGCATAAAGGAATTGCTAAAATTGGGCATGGTTGTGTTACATGATATTTTTTCTATCATTCAGACAGGCCAGTTGGTAGTAACTCTGCCTTCTGCGCTGTAGGTTGTGGGTTCGATCCTCACCCAGGGCAAATATTTGTGTGATGAACATAGATGTTTGTTCTGTGTCTGGGTGTTACTATGTATAATAAGTATGTATTTACAAAAAAAAAAGTATTTAAGTATTCTACTAGTTATCTGGTTCCCATAGTACAAGCTTTGCTTAGTTTGGGGCTAGATGGCGTTGTGTGTAAAGTCCGCCAATATTTATTATTAATATTTATTATCTACCAAAAGTTACATTTTCAGCGAGAAACGTAGGTATATTTTATTTTTAAATATAGAGATTCCTACGAAAATTGCTGAAAAATCTTCAACCTACATCCGTGCAAAGCCAAGCCAGACAGATAGATCAGAAAGACAGTCTGTTTATAAAAATAAAACTGGCTAAGTGCGAGTCGGACTCGCGCATGAAGGGTTCCGTACCATTATATATAAAAATCGGCAAAAAAAAAAAGTTTGTGGTATGGGACCACTTATAGATTTATTTTATTCTGTTTTTAGTATTTGTTGCTATAGCAGCAACATAAATACATCAACTATAAAAATTTCAACTATCTATCTATCATGGTTTATGAGATACAGCCCTGTGACAGACAGACGAACAGATGGACAGCGAAGTCTTAGTAATAGGGTCCCGCTCTTACCCTTTGGGTACGAAACCCTAATATATGTACCCTAGAAATTATCTTAGCTTGTGAAAAAACAATCGAGGCGCTACGATCAGTGCTACGGATGCTACAAGTTCTACGGCGTAGCCATTAGTTTTGCTGATTATTTCGATCCGTGTAGAAAAACCGCATTGGCCGAGTGGGAGGCACCTCGGCTTTCAATCTGAAGCTCATGAGTTTAAATCTTCACCAATCGTGTTTCTATCTATAATTTATCTAGACAAAATCCTAGAATCCTTTTATCCCAAATTAAAGTTATCTTTGTCTTAAACAACAAAACTGTATGTATTGCGGTTTTTGAGAAAAAACGATCAAAAAACGTATTACTCGTCTTAACATTATGCTCAAAATGTTTAATGAAAACGTCGTAGAGAAAGCAGTTACTATTTCCAACCTTTCGTATGGAATACTTAAACTACTGCAAATCTGATCTGAGGATGTGGGTTGCAGGCACCTTGGGAGTTACAGTCGTGATCCAACTTTGCATTTTTCATATTTCGTTTCACAAATATAAATCTAAATGAAACATTTTGTAATGGAGCTCCAGGTTCCATGCTGGAATTCTCTGCGAATATTCTGGTAGATATTTCATTTCCACAAATTCTTTTTGTTGAGAAGCCGAGCCCAGCCGACCGCATAATTGCAATATTTCTAAACCGAGTAATGAAAGTGTGTTTTCTATTTTTCGGTAATATGAAGAATATTGAATGGTTTACCCTGTGCGTATAACAGACTAGCCGACCCGTGACATACGTTGTCCTATCAAATTTTAATAATCTATATCTGTAAAAATCAATGCCACTTTTCGTTGTAATTTCATAACTCAAGAACGGGCTCACCTATCAAAACCAAATGTTTAGGCTTTGTTCGGACTATTTAGTAGATGGTTTAACTAAACACCAACAAAAAATAGAAATTATATAATCGTAAATGGGATCATGAATGTAATCCGGACCGGTAATCATTCTCTGAGATCTCCAGTCGCTCAGATCCTTAAAAGGGGTTGTCAGAGGCACGACCAAACATTAAATATTAGTCATTTGACAAAGCACTTTGCAGTTATATCAATAGTTGTAATAATTTGTAAATTATAGTAGCTAGAAAATAAAAAAAAATATTAAACGGTAAAACAGTTCACATAATATTAGTTTTGGGAACAATAAGTAAATTTTCCCATCACACTGTCAAATGACACGTCGTGTAAAGGGCCGGTATATATGAATCCCACTTAATTGCAACTGTGTCAAACCCCAGATGCCATACCACAACGTCCTAAAGTAATATCAAAACAATATTACTCGCGGTGCGCCGTCGTCGTCCGTCGCTGCAAACATTTACGCGAGGACGACGACCGTCAACGATGAAGTGCATCAACAAGTATTCCCAAAGAGGGTTAACGTCATAAGCCAGACGTCAAGTGGGAAAAGGAGAAGAAAATGAAGATTACTCGCGGTGTGAAAGTGTCAACACTAACGAGTTCGTATTGCGTTGGCACTTTCGCACCGTAAGTAATATTGTTTTGTTTCACCATCTACTACTAATGTATTACAGAATCTCATAATATTATAAATGTGAAAGTTTTTGAGTTTGTATGTTTGTTCCTCAATCAGGCCTAAACGACAAAATGGATTAAGTTGAAATTTGCTGTAGATGTAGGTATACTGCCCGAATAAATAATAGACTACTTTAAAATATGAAAAACATCCCCAAACTGACAAAAAAACGCTAAAGGAATGATTTAAGTATAGATGGCGCTGGTTTCCAACAAATCTGACTTCACAGACTAAAAACATTCAGTCTTTTCGATTATTAAAATTTGACAGGACAACGTCTGTCACGGGTCGGCTAGTATTTACATAATACAAGAACCAGTGGATCTATCTAAAGACCGTTTCAAACAGTCTGCAAACTGATCCAGATCGCTACCGGAAGCGTTCACAAGATACCGGCGGCATTGCCACGCCGCACGGCAATGCCGATCTGATTATAAAATTTATAATTATTTTGATATTACTTTTGAGCTTGTGGTACGGCCCCAGGGCGAACGAGCTCAGTAAATGATCAGAATGTAATTAAACCCAGCGTGGGGCCCTTTCGCGTAAATTTATCTCTGCAAAACACGCGACTCGGCACTCCATCGCCATTATTGTTTTCAATGTTGCTTCTCGAATAGAACGTCAACTGTGATGTGATGTGTAAATGCAATCATACTTATCTTAATATTAAGGCGAGTAATAAATGTTTTGATGAATGCAGAATCGTTTTTTCTCAATAACCGCAAAACATACAGTTTTGTTTTTTATGACAATGATAACTTATGGATATAATCTAGATAAATTAAAAACAAACACGGTGAAACTTTTCTAGATAGATTTATTTTCCAAAGTTGCTCTTCTAAAACACTAGTTTCGTTTTTAATCAAAACTATGAATAGCTAAACAGTTCATTTTTATATAATTCGTTAGATAATCATACTAAATTAAAGACAATTTTTTTAAAACACTTACTGTTTTCAAGTTCATGCAGTTTTATCACTTTTTCCGTCTTATCCGGGTAGACTCAGCCCATACAAAACGTCAAAAATTTCACTTATCACAAGGAAGAGTGCGAATTATGTAATGTAAGGTAATCTCCGAAACCACCTATTTGAAAACACAAATAGTAAAACAAAAAAAAAACATATAGGGTGAGAGCGATGGTTGTGGTTCTTTTAACAACATTTAAATTTTTAAATAAACGGTTTATATTGAAAAAAAAAAACATTAAGGCGCTCCCAGTCGACGATTGTTTTTGTTCGAAACGAAAAAATATATACTTGTGAACAAGCCACATCTCCTATTTTATAATGTATAGTATATGTGAATAAAGATGTACCCATCTTTAATCACTTCGATAAATAATCCTACCGACCGCTGCAATGACGACAAACACACGTCGGCGCGTGGTCCGCCTTAGCTTTTCGAATAAATTAATGATTTAAATTATGTATAATTACTTATCAAAAATCTATTCTAATAGAAATCAAGATAAATAAAATAAATAAATAAATATTGGCGGACTTTACACACAACACTATCTAGCCCCAAACTAAGCAAAGCTTGTACTATGGGAACCAGATAACTGATAGAATACTTATATACTTTTTTTTTTGTAATAACATACTTATTATACATAGTAACACCCAGATCTACATATTACCTATCTTTAACAATAAATCACAAGTTGATTTTAATAGTAGGTATATAAAATATTTCGATCATAAATTCTAAAACGTATTATTTTGAAATAACATCTTTATCGTGAAAAGTTTCTGCTATTATGTTTTCAGCTTAATAGAAATCTAGGTAGGAACCTGAAATAATATACTTATAAAAATAGGAGAGGTGGCTTGTTCAGAAGTATTTCTTTTTTCGTTTCGAAAAAGAGCAATCAGCGACTGGCAGCCTCTTAAAACGACGATTTTTTAACAACATAGAGTAGAATATTTATCTGTGTAGGTTAAGCAAAGGATTTGTAACAGGTGATATTTATTTATTAATTATATAGTTGTGGTCAAACAAGTCTAGAGGTATACAACGCATCAAAACAGTCATTAATCAAAACGAACTATAGACAAAGAACTGTAATAACAATAGATTTTAAACAAGTTTTTTTGATATGCTTAGCTTGACTACCATAATTGAAAATGACCAAAACCGGGGTAGGCACCACAACCGGGTCTTTGACCCTAGATACTTTTAATTAACAAAGAAAACGTGCACAAATACTAGTAAATAAATGAATTTTCTCTGTCTGCCTGCGTGTTAGAGTATTTTGATACTTTTAAATGACTAGCCGAACCGTGACAGACGTTGTCTTGTCAAATTTCAATAATCGAATAGATTAGACTATTTTTTTTAGTCTGTGATGTCTGATTTATTTGCACACCAGCGCCATCTATACCAAAATCATCCATCATCTATACCATCATCAATTGGGTTTTTTGTCATTATGGGGATGTTTTTCATATTTTAAAGTAGTCTATGTTTTATTCGGGCGTTATATCTACAGCAAATTTCAACTTAATCGGTTTTGTCGTTTAGGCCTGATTGGGGCACAAATTCACAAACTTTCGCATTTATAATATTAGTTGGATTGCATCCTATGACAACCAATCAAACATGTAGAGCTGAACTAATTTTAACGCGATTGGACGCTACATAAAATAGACAACAGCAAGTTACTCGTAGCAAATTACAGACAAAATAAGACAAATGACTAAGAGCGCACGATCGATCATGTTATTACAACGTGTATCTTTCGGCCGTACTCCTTGGATGAGCGATAGCGGACGCGTTGATTAATGCAGTGGGGTAGTAGCATAGGTTATTCTTGCGATTCCACCTCCGGCCCGCCAGGCAACGCGTGGGTCAGGGGCCTCTGTCGACCCCAGGAAGTAATGTTCATCGCGGTATCGCTATGCATCGAAAGCTAGCCACAAAGCGTGCCCTGCGGTTTTATTTTTATTATTATTTCAATCATGAAACCTACATTTTCAACTTTCAACAAAGAGAAGGTTCAAAACATTATTGTTTTATGTATAACTAGCTGACCCGTGACAAACGGTGTTCTGTCAATTTTTAAGCTATTGCATAGCTTCTATCGCGGGCCTTGAGCGTGGAGACCGAATCCAGAAATTTCGTAACGAAATAATTTCGACGATTTGCGCATCGCCCCGCAATCTGGTGACTCATGTCATGCCTGCTTAGAGTGATTTTCGCATTCCAGCGCCATCTAGTTTAATTTGATGTTATTACGTTATTATAAGTACCTACTTTTCACGGTCTCATGCGACCGCTCGGAGTTTGAGAGGAAAGATGAAAGATGTTTGCAATTCCGCTGGCAGGTGGCGCTATTTTACCACTATCGGTAAAGTAAGTCGGTTAATAGGTGGTACTTCACATGATCGACTAAAAAGTTTGAAATTGAATAATTGAATTCATGTAGTTAGGTAAATAGGTACTTAATTTCAAATTAATTTCTTGTTCAAATCCTGGCCGTGCATCAATGGATATTTCTGTTCGAAAAATGTATATGCGCGTTACACGTGTTTATAACGGTGAAGGAAAACATCGTGAGGAAACCTGTTAGTATTCTTGAAAGCGGCGACGGGCTTGCAACCTGTTACGTGTGGAATGCTAACTACGTAGTTAGGTAAATAGGTAGGTTAAAGATTTTGACATCTATCGATGAATAGCAGAACTTTTAATTACTTTTTGAAATATCACGCTTGTTTAGCAACTCGCCAATAGGTGGCATTGGTTGTATCGGCGTTACTGCGCATGCCTAATCCCCCTCTTCCCCCGCAATCTAGGAATGTCGGAAATGCAATACAGTATCGATATATATAGATATCGATATTTTTAAAAATATCAATCCCACCAAAAACATTCTGTAATAAAAGAGCCAAGTCTCGATGGAGCTGCTTGTTTATCTCTAAAAAGTAATGAAATCTAGACAAAGTCGTGTCAAGTCTGAGGTTCTTTACTGCGATTTCTTTATTATTATAGAATGTTGTGTGACTTGGCCGTTGAACATTCTTTATACGTTAGTGGGTACAAGTTAATTTTGTTTACACGTAATGTTATATCTGTTGTAACTACCTATGTTTGTTAAGCGAGATAATAGGCAATACAGGTGTTGGACGCTAGTGTCTTATTTTAGGCTGTTGTTGATCGTGCAACACATGCATTCAGCATTGACAATGCTGACTTCTGCTGTCTTCTTTTTGGAGCGTCAAATCGACCACCGATCTAACATAAAATAGACGTATTTTTTATACTGTTTGTTTCAGGCTCGCCTTTACATAAGTGTTATTGAAATACGCAGCTTTATCAAGCCTACAATTGACTGGTTATTGAATCAACGTTTTCTAAGTGGCAATTTTCCATCGTTAATGGGTAGCTGTTCTGGCGACAGATTGGTGCAATGGTGTCATGGAGCACCTGGTTTTATACCCTTGTGTACTCTTCAACGGCCAAGTCACATAACATTCTATAATAATAAAGAAATCGCAGTAAAGAACCTCAGACTTGACACGACTTTGTCTAGATTTCATTACTTTTTAGAGATAAACAAGCAGCTCCATCGAGACTTGGCTCTTTTTTTACAGAATGTTTTTGGTGGGATTTCACTTCTTTTTGTAGAAACGTGGGCTTATTGATTTATTTTATTAGATTTTCTTATTTGACACAGTTTTTTTTCTTTTTATTAGTAGTTTTTTTATTATAAAAACAAATCGTAAGCGCGTTTAAAATACAGTCAGCGCCATCTAGCGACGTGTGCGGGTATCACCGCCACTCTTAGTCCAATGCATTATATTTTGATCAAATTTTGAGCGAAATTAATATTTTAGTTTATTTAATTTGTTAATTTGTTTATTCAATTTGTGTAATGTTCGAGTAGAATAAAGTTAATCGTTCGACTATTTCTTCTTGTAAACTTGTAAGTATAAGTTATGTAGGTATAAAAGCCAGTCTAGTCTTATCCAGAGCTTTCCAGAGTTTTCCTTTAATTTTATTGCGTACTAGCAGTCCGCCCCGGCGTCGCACGGATGTAATAATGATATTATAGGTAATTTTTTTACACCTTGGGTTACATTATCGAATTTTTCATAAGGATCCCTAATAAAACATTTAGTATCGCAGACTTTTTTTGTAGATATTGATGTCCTCTTTAAAACTGTAGAACATCACTTTGCTCTATCATCAACAATTTCCGCAGAGTACGCGATATAAGTATTTTTTTGGATTTTTTTCACACGTTGGGTTACATTATCGAAGTTTTCATACGGATCCCTAATAGTTAGACATATGGTATCACATACTTTTTTGTAGATATTGATGTCCTCTTTAAAACTGTAGTACATTACTTTGCTCTATTGTCAATAATTTCCGCACCAAACGCAATATAAGGATTTATTTTTTATTTTTTTCACACTTTGGATTACATTATCGATGTTTTCATACGGATCCCTAATATTTTTGAAAATATACTATAGCCTATGTTCATCAGGGATAATGTAGGATTCTAATGGTGAAAGAATTTTTCAAATCGGTCCAGTAGTTGAATATTTTTTGTAAAGGCGGTATGTCGATCTCTAATAGTTTGGTTAGGCTCTTGTGTTTTCTTATCAGGGTCACCAGGTACTCCAGATCTTCGATTATCCTAGTTTTTATGGTTTTCCCTTTATGTGGCCATTAAACCCTAACTCTGTACCAAATTTTAGCTCTCTGAGTTTATGGAAAGTACTAGTTCTATTCTGATGATCATGAGTGAGTGAGTGAGTGAGTGAGTGAGTGTCTGTCTAAAATGCGAAACTTTGCTTTCGCTTAACTTCGTAACTAAATGACCTACAGACTTGAAATTTTGGATTTTAAGTATGTGATTATGGCTTACTGGATGACGAAAATTTCAGCGTTCTGGTCTTATCCAGAGGTTCTCAAATAGGGGCCTGAAAATGCGGCGAAATGGTTCCAGTAAAGGATGGTACGGCAGTGTTTGCTTCGCGCTCGACTTGGCGGGGGCACTGCCGTGCCCCCAAATATTGATATCGATATTTGTATTATTTTAAAATATCGATATATCGGTACAATATGACCATTATATTTAATCTACTTCAGTCATCTTAGGTACATTACTAGATAAATAATAATAATAATAAATAGACTTCATTTTTAATAAATCAAGAACAACGATAAAAAATAATTATTATTTATTACCTAAACAAATACACAAGACATGTGTCATGTGTCAGTTCAGTTCAGTATGTCTAAATACAGAGTTGCCCATTTAAAAACCAACCTAAGTACCAAATTAAAAAGATGAGTCGACCAAATATAAACAAATGGAAATATCGTTTTTGATACAATTTCGATATTGGATATTTGACATCGATATATTGAACTGAAAATATCGATATATCAATGTATCGATATTTAATTGACAAGCCTACAGCAATCTGGTGACTTATGCGTGCATTTATTAATGAAGAAAGTCACGAAAAAATGGTGAAAGAAAATGAGTGAGTACTCTATATACATACATTTTATTATTATTATTATCACAAATGCTAACCAGATTATGTATTTGTATTGCTGCTCTAACATCAAATACTAAAATCAGAATAAAATAAATATATTTTAAGTCATACAACAAACGTGATTTTCGCATTTTAGCGCCATCTAGTTTCATTTGATGATACTACGTTATTATAGGTGCTTTTCGCGGTCTCATGCGAACGCTCGGGGTTTGAGAGGTAAGATGACGGGGTTTGAGAGGTTCGTAATTCCGCTGGCAGGTGGAAGCGCCACCTGCCAGCATAACTAGCTACCACTATCGGTAAATAGGTGGTACTTCACAGACATGATCGACTAAAAAGTTTGAAATTGAATTATTGAATTCATGTAGTTAGGTAAATATCGAATCCTGGCCGTGCATCAATGGATATTTCTGTTCGAAAAATGTATATGCGCGTTACACGTATACACGTGTTTATAACAGTGAAGGAAAACATCGTGAGGAAACCTGTTAGTATTCTTGAAAGCGGCAACGGGCTTGCAACCTGTTACGTGTGGAATGCTAAAATAAATAATTATAATTACATAAGTTGATAAAAAATGTTATGCAATAGCTTTACCGCGGCAGTCTCCGAGTGCCACACGTCTTTTTTTTTGTAATAATCACATAGGAAAAAGATATTTCAGGCTCAAATTGGTCAAAACTGCGTTGCTATGACGACTAAATGTTTTTAGTCTGTGATGTCAGATTTGTTGCACACCAACGCCATATATAGCAAAATCATCCTTTTTGCGTTTTTTTATTATTTAGGGATTGTTTTTCGGATTATAAGTTCCCCCTTTATTTATTCTGTTTTTTTATCTACATTCTATAGCAAATTTCATCTTAATCCGTTTTGTCGTTTAAGTTTGGTTAGGGAACAAACATAACAGCCTTATCACAAACTTTCGAATTTATAATATTATTAGGAATTTTTCCCGATGATCGGATTTCGATGATGTTATTTATTTTGTAGAAAATAGTCTCAAATTCCTATTAAAATGATATCCATTTAAGGCGCTCCCAGTCGACAATTGTTTTTGTTCGAAACGAAAAAATAAATACTTGTGAACAAGCCACATCTCCTATTTTATAATGTATAGTATATGTGAATAAAGATGTACCCATCTTTAATCACTTCGATAAATAATCCTACCGACCGCTGCAATGACGACAAACACACGTCGGCGCGTGGTCCGCCTTAGCTTTTCGAATAAATTAATGATATAAATTATGTATAATTACTTATCAAAAATCTATTCTAATAGAAATCTAGATCTACATATTACATATCTTTAACAATAAATCACAAGTTGATTTTAATAGTAGGTATATAAAATATTTCGATCATAAATTCTAAAACGTATCATTTTGAAATAATATCTTTATCATGAAAAGTTTCTGCTATTATGTTTTCAGCTTAATAGGAATGTAGGTAGGAACCTGAAGTAATATACTTATAAAAATAGAGATGTGGCTTGTTCAGAAGTATTTCTTTTTTCGTTTCGAAAAAGAGCAATCAGCGACTGGGAGCCCCTTAAACGTAATTATATTTATCACTGTCACTAGCTTTTGCGTCCGTGTAAATGTCCTATTATGTCCGAACCCTTAGTTAAGAGCAGACACGGAATCTAAATTAATGGATTAGTTTAGGAGAAACGTAATTCTATCGTATTCAGATAGTGAAAACCTCTAATCACCGTGTCTCCTGATGACAGCTTAAGCATGCGTACAGCTGTATGAGCTCAGTCTAGTTATGTTAAGTTGTAATTAGTTAATAACATGAAGCAGTCCTGGTAGGTATATATAAATGAAGTGGTATGGGCTAACTACTGCAAAATGTGAGCACGTGCCAAATATAATGTTTGGACGTGCCTCTGACTACCCTCTCTAGACATCTTCAAAGGATCTAGGCGCCTGGAGATCTGAGAGGATGTCTACCGTGCTTGGGGATTACAGTCGTGATCCTATTTTTTTTATTGATTTGGGCTAGTTGCCAACGGCGGGCGACGCAATTTATTGCCCTGGGATATCCTGCTGATATCCCACGTTTTGGGTTAACAATTACATAAAATTTTAAAAGTTTTATTTTCAGAATAAGTTTACGTTTTTTAAGGTTTCGTATGTCCGTCTGTCCGTCCGTCCATGTCCGTTCTGTGTAGGAAAAATCCATTTGTGAAAAATAATAAGATTTAAAGTGGTAAATTCAAGTCAGAGTGAAGTCAATTCCCCCCCTCCCCCTTCTACCTCTACCAGCTGAACTATTTGGTTTTGATGGTGTGAAAAAAATCACGGTAGTAGTACACAATAACGATTTTAAAAGGAAAACTATCACGGCTAAAGTAGGCTTTACAAGTTTACGAATAATCAACAAAACATTGCGCGTGGCTCGACACGCACTTGGCCAGTTTTTTGTGTTTTAAATTGTATTGTGTGAACAACAATATAAAAAAGTTTAAAAATATGGCGATTCTATTGACTATTGACTGTTACTATTAGACTTATAACTTTACAGTAAAAATAACTCAATAGAAATTGGTTTACTTGTGTAGTATCAAACAAATGATCACGAAAACGTTTGAATTTATAATTTTATGAATAATGTGCTTTATTTAGTTGCTTCCATACCGGATTTGCGAACAACGCAATCTAAACATTTCATACTCCAGTAACTCTCCCGACTACAGTCAAGATAATCATGCCTCCAGAAGGGTACAGTTTTAAGTACCTACTGGTATATGCTACTATAGGGTGGGGCACAAGAAAGGAATTTTAAGTGATCGAAAATATTCGTTTGTGTCCTGGCGCGTCCTAAAATTTTAAATGTCAACATTTTTTGCTTGTAGGTAATAAACATTCCTAAGAGTAGATTTATATTAGACCGGGGCGTTCCGTGTCCAGGCCGAGCCGGAGCCCGGACGGGACACGCGTCACGGATCCTATATAAATAAAATGAATTAAATAAAATAGGATCACGACTGTTATACTTCCAATATGGTAAACATCCTCTAAAATTTGTAGGAGTTCAGTTCCTTGAAGATAATTTGAGGGTGTAGTCAGAGGCACATCCAAACACGTGACCTACCCTATTATGATCTATATCTATATTACATACTAATATTATAAAGAGGTAACATTTGTATTTTTGTCTGTTTGAACGAAATACTACTGGACGGATTTCAAAAATTCTTCACCATTAGAATGCTACATTATCTCTGAGTAACATAGACTAGTTACTACTAGAAAAAAATAGGGACCCCTACTAAAACTAGAACAATGTAAAAAAATAGCTATAATAAAATTCTCGTGTCACAGTGTGTGTAACCAGACTCCTCCGAAACGGCTTGACCGATTTTTATGATTTGTGTATATTTAGTAGGTATGAGAATAGGTCGTAAGGTATTTTTTAAGTGATTAAGGAGGCATAAAGTTCGGAAAAAACTGAAAGTGCTCTTTTCTGTGGGATTATTGAAAATTGACAGGACAACGTCGGACACCCTTAGTATTCTATACTAATATCCTAAAAAGAAACATTTGTATTATTGTAAAGAATAAACTCAAAATTAGCGACCGATTTCAAAAAAATCTTTTATCGTTAGGATGCTAAAAAATCTCAATCCATAGGGATCCTAACTGTAGAAAAATATACTTCCTATGGTAGGTAGGTGCTTTGGGTTTGAATTAAATAAAAACATTCGTATCCCGTGATATAAAAAGCAAATTTTTTCAAAACCTAAGGCGAAAGACGCTGAGACCTCAAAACGTTTCGATAGCGCGTTCCAGGATTTTACACTTTTTTGCAGCGACATCTAGTTCTGAATTTGGTAAACTTATTACAAAATGGACACCTACTAAAACATTAGTAATGTCACTGAAGCTGTAAAAAAAATTCCATAAAATCATTAGGTGGTGCGTGCGTCGCCGAGGCGAACTGGGGGGTTAGCATGAACCACTATCGTATCCACAACGTATCGTCCAAATGTCAAAACTGACACTTTTTGTATAGTAAAAGTGTCAGTTTTGGCATTTGGAAAATACGTTGTCGATACGATAGTGGTTCGTGCTCAGGCCACTGCTAGTACATTAATAAAAATGTAATGGTAATATTTATGGCCGGGCAATATACGTCAATAAAGGTATTGTATCTAATCTGTTTACACTAACACATGCCAACCATCCGACCGTACGTTGAGATCCTTTGAATGTAAATCGGCTAAGGTATAATTTACATACGGACATGAGAATCGTTTGACAATAAAAACATCTTCTAACTCGTTGTTATATCTAATACGAGTAATACTGGTTGTGTGTTCGGAGAACAAACATTTGTGTGATGAAAACTGATGATTCATTTATATCTGGGTGTTAGAAATGGGTTAGTCCAGAAATCCCCATTCACTATAACCATCAATGGGGATTTCTGGACAAAAAGTCCAGAAATCCCCATTGGCAACTCATTTAGTTTGTAATGGGCATTTCTGGACTTTTTGTCCAGAAATCCCCATTGATGTAACCCCTACTAAAAGCAGCTAGCACAACAATCCCAACAATTTCTTAATGTGTTTAGCGTGCTAGGAAGTTGTCAAGTCACACAAATATAGAAATGTATTAATATTATTTATACATTTATTCTGCGATTTTGCATTCATCAAAAACATTTATTACTCGTCTTAAACTTATAACACGCCTTCAAGTCGGGGACAAAAAAAAAACTTCCCAAATCCTGGTACTGGAAATAAGAGGTAGGCTTAGGACGTCGCGTGGCTCAAAAAGGTATCTTGTTTTGATCCTCGCCTTTGAGTATTTGCCAATCGAATGTACAGAGGATCGCTCAATCATATTACAACGCGAGTTATTTATAACAAAGGTTAGGGCAAGAGCGCTGGATGTGGACACTTTAACAACATTTTAATTTTAAAATAAACGGTTTCTATTGAAATAACTTCAAAAACCGGCCAAGTGCGAGTAGGACTCGACCACACAGCCTAGTCTCCTCATGCAAGGCGAACACAGTCAGTCAGACAACACATATGGGCTACTGATCCTGTGTAAACCCGGGCGCGATTCACGACCGGCCAATCAGAATGCATTTTTTACAGCTCCCCCTGACCCGCACACATCAACGTTTTGACAGAATTGTTTGTTTGAAGAAATAAAGCCATCAGACGTCTATTTTAGGCTGTGTGGTCGATGCCTAAAACCCAGTTACATGACGGTCAGCTGGCTAACTGACAGCTGTCCGCTGAAAGATTTATAAAAATCCCTTTTTTGAGTTTGTTCCAGTAAGTATATAAATTTGTAATGGGTTTTGATAGTATTTTTCTGCTCGAGTGATGATTTTTAGGGTTCCGTACCCAAAGGGTAAAATCGGAACCCTATTACTAAGACTTCGCTGTCCGTCTGTCTGTCACAGGGCTGTATCTCATGAACCATGATAGCTAGACAGTTGAAATTTTCACAGATTATTTATTTCTATTGCTGCTCTAACAACAAATACTAAAAACAGAATAAAATAAATATATAAGGGGGGCTCCCATACAACAAACGTGATTTTCGCATTCCAGCGCCATCTAGTTTCATTTGATGTTACTACGTACTAATAGGTACTTTCCGCGGTCTCATGCGACCGCTCGGGTTTGAGAGGTAAGATGAAAGAGGTTTGCAATTCCGCTGGCAGGTGGCGCTATTTTATCACTATCGGTAAAGTAAGTCGGTAAATAGGTGGTACTTCACATGATCGACTAAAAAGATTGAAATTGAATTTTTGAATTCATGTAGTTAGGTAAATAGGTACTTATGTAGATATTATTAATTTCGAGTTCAGTTCGAATCCTGGCCGTGCATCAATGGATATTTCTGTTCGAAAAATGTAAATTACACGTGTTTATAACAGTGAAGGAAAACATCGTGAGGAAACCTGTTAGTATTCTTGAAAGCGGCGACGGGCTTGCAACCTGTCACGTGTGGAATGCTAACTACGTAGTTAGGTAAATAGGTAGGTTACGAGATATTATGAATTATTTTTTATGTTTCTAGGGTTCCGTACCTAAAGGGTAAAAAACGGCACTACTAAGACACCGCTGTCCGTCTGTCTGTTACCAGGCTGTATCTCGTGAACCGTGATAGCTAGACAGTTGAAATTTTCACAGATGATGTATTTTTCTAAAAACAGCAGTAAATAAATATTTAAGTGGGACTCCCGTACAACAAACGTGATTTTTTTGCCGTTTTGATAATAGTACGGAACCACTGACCTCTATTATACAACTTGTATAATAGAGGTCAGTGTACGGAACCCTTCGTGCGCGAGTCCGACTCGCACTTGGCCGGTTTTTAATATTCTATAGCAGTTTGCGGAATTGGGTTTTATGTTTGTGTGTAAGTAGAAGTAGGTAATGGTGGTGATTCTGTTGTGTCCACGCTAAACCTAAAATTTACTTTACATTTTTCAGTTTTATTATGGGCAGAGTCCACCCGAATAAGACGGATTATAAACGCATTGTCTAAATTGGCTATGATGCGTTCAAAAAATCTGTCAGTTCGGTGTATTTTATTTTATTTGGAGTTATATATATCTCAAAAAAAAACGCGCGCGGCGACTATATTATAATCATTTTGCCGAGTAGCGAGACAGTGCACATTTAGACCTGCCGAGTGAGCGAGCGAGACAGTGCGGGATAGCGGGATAATAACACTCGGCCTAGTAAGTAAAACGGGAGCCGAGCTAACTGTCTCGCCGCTTCGTTCAACCGAGTACTCGGCAATCACAAAATTAAACCCTTTGATCGTTTTTGTTTGGCAAACCTTCAAATCAAATTTTGGTCAATCTTGCCTTTAATGTTAAGAGGCTGTATGTCGACGATTGCTCTTTTTCGAAACGAAAAAAGAAATACTTCTGAACAAGCCACATTTCCTATTTTTATAAGTATATTATACATCATTTATATCATTAATTTATTCGAAAAGCAAAAGCGGACCACGCGTCGACGTGTGTTTGTCGTCATTGCAGCGGTCGGTAGGATTATTTATCGAATTGATTAAAGATGGGTAAATATTTATTCACATATACTATACATTATAAAATAGGAGATGTGGCTTGTTCAGAAGTATTTCTTTTTTCGTTTCGGAAAAAAACAATCGTCGACAGGGAGCGCCTTAAGAAACCCGGTGTCATATAACGTGAAAACTCAACTTTGGCAAACATCGATTGGTCGCTAATGACGGTTGTAATGTTTCGGGTTGTTTGTGGAGATAAAATGTTTATTTAGGTGTGTGGATAATGTCCCATGAAATTCCGAGAATCGAAGGTATTTTCTGTACGTCATACTGCAGTAGCATTTCCACTTGTATCGTGTATACATTTGGACTTTATTTATTTTTTATTTCTTTTGGGGTACTAGCTTTATCAGTGCTAGCTTTTAACCGCGACTTTATCCGCGTAGATTCAGTAAATCGATTTTTGACGACTCTTTCGTAAAACATTGAAATTCCGAAAAAAAAAAAAAGAAAATTTTGGGAAAAAAAGTAACCTATGTCCGTCCCAAGACATTAAGCTATCTCTATATGAAATTACATCTAAATCGGCCCAGCGGTTCGGCTGATAATGTCACAGACAGACAGACAGACAGACCGACAGACAGAGCTACTTTCGCATTTATAATATTAGTAAAGACTAGTTGGATGCCCCTGCGACTTCGATCACGTATTTTTTTTATAACAGACTTTAAACCCAGCTACCCCCTTAGGGGTTCAATTTTCGAATCTTTCTTAGTGCACCCCTACACACCAGAAGGAATACACCTACCAAATATAAATTTTCTGGGACCAGCGGTTAGGCTGTGTGTTGATAGATCTGTCAGTCTGTCAGTAATGCAAGATTTTTATATTAATAGATTTTTTTTAAACAATGTTAACCCTATACTTGGCAGGAATTTTTATTTTTGAAATGTTGTTTTTTTTTGTATAATTTGTGATCTAGGGTCATTAATAGAGGGGATAGTATGAAAAAAACAATTATATTATTAATACTTTTAGATTTATTGAATGTACCATATTTGGCACATTGCCAGATGTGTCATAATCAACTTTACTAAATCAACGTACCATATGTGTCACACTGCCAGGATTATATACATTTGTGTTTAACACTTTATATAACAAAAATATTACATTCTTACATTAAATAGTAACAAAAACATGCTAAAAATAATTTGCGATTACGTTATATTCATTTTCAATTTATAATCTGTAGATAATATATAAATAAGTATATAAAACTCTTTAGTATTCCCCTAATCCTTTCTTAGTTTGCACTTTTGTGCAATGTATGCACCTCCCTCTGCTAAATTTGAAAGTTGGGTGATGAGATATTTAATCAAGCGTTAGAGAGAAGATATGCGAGTATTATCAACAGCCCAGAAATGATGTATATGCCCCAAAACGATCTGCTAGATCAGAAAATGATTGTCAAAAATATTTTCCATCGCCTTCTGAAACTTCGAAAGAAGTGCTAGTTATTTATGTGCTGTAAAGATTTGTTTTTGCACATTTAGAGAGATGATGTCATCTAAGTAGAACAGCTTGAAGTATTGAATGACACTCTTTCCTGCAAGTCAAACCCCAAAGAAGACACATGATCTTTGACTTCAGCAGAACTAGTGAACTTTTTACAACGCCAATAAGGTGTTAGTCTTTAAGACCTTCCTTCGTGCCTAATACACTAGGTCTTATTGATTAAGTAGCTGCTTAGGGTCAAGGCTGCATACCTACAATAGGGTAAGGTACTTGTTCAGAATCAACGGGCAATGAACAGTGATCGACAGCGATGACAGTTGATATTGTAGCAGAAATATTGATGTAACAACTTGATTCATCTCATTATCAACATTTCATAAAAAGTTTAGGTTTTCCAGTGAAAATGGCAATGGGAAGGAGTGAAGGCGGTGAACTGCTATCACAGCATTGCTATTGTTCATCATCTGATGATTAAATTTTGTCTAAATCTGACTTGCCCCCGACTCGAAAATAAGACCCACAAGTTGACGAGGTCGATGTTGCTGCTGCTGATATAGTTGCGGCACCTATGGCGCTAAAATGTCATTTTACCAAGTACTTCGCATCAAACTGACACCTTATGTACATTCTTATCTCTATAATTTCTTGACAATTAAAGCTCAAGCTTGAAAATTTTATGACGATTGGTGAATTTCGATTTATTAGAGCATTAGATTAGAATGCTATCGTCGAAAAAACATTCATACTCGCATAAAAGGGCCGACGACACCTCCGAGTTGTCAAAGAGATCTCGCTTCGCTCGATCAAAAATCATAAATGTATGTAATTTTGAAAAAATATAATTTATACGAGTATGGCCATGTCACATATCAGGTACATAGTAAAGATAAACTTGAATGGCGCTCATCTGGCAATGTGACTTATTTGGTACATCATGAAAAACCAGTTGATTGCATGCCATTGTAATTAATTTAGGAACATGAATATAATAATTTCGGGTGAAAAAAAATGTTAACTATTACATATCAACCGTTTTTGACAGAAATACTAAAAAAATACTAGTAATATTTAATTTTTTTAACCTTCGGTGCGAAGACTCCTTTCATTGGTCAGCTATCATTCGCTCTACTTCAAATTGAGAGTTGCAAATCATCAAAAAGTATATTTTAGTAGAATTGGGACAATATTTTCTAAATTATGTAATAATTAAAATAGTTTAAAAATATTTTTTCACGCGTAGGGAATTTTTGAAAGTTGAACGTACCAAATTAGGCACTCTGCCAAGTATAGGGTTAAACATACTGTTCTAGCATCTTTGTTCATCACACAAATCTTGATCCAGGATGAAAATCGACCCGTAACCTATAGCGCAGAAGGCAGAGCAACTACTGAGTTGTGAGGACTTAATTGTCAGTTTAGTCATTGGTTTAACGAAATGCATCTATTACTTTACAAATTCAAATTTAAATTTAATTATTTTATTTACATAATATACAGTGAACATAATTCAATGAATCTATAGGCTCCCGAACTAGTAAAAACTGTGTTTCGGTAGATAGTGGCTTCTCCCATCATTAGTTATGGTAAGATAATTTTTATGTCTAACAAAATTTACATAAAAATAATGATAGAACAACAAAGTGAAAAAAACTATGATAAAGTAAATAAACCAAAAAAAATATTAAAATTTAACAGCTCTCTTTTTCGTGTATAGTGTGTGTATAGCAAGTTTACATTTTAAGATTGACCCAAATACACATTTAAAAAGTGTAGTGTTCGATAGTGATGTAAAAAAATAGACAACATTCCCTCGAGCTTCTATTATAGGAAAGGCTAGAGAACAAAGTTGCGAGAATTTTTGGGAACCATCTGTTTGTGGGCCGAATAAATAAAAATAAATTGGCCGTAGGACAGCTTGGTTATCACGTTATGGCTATTATCCAGAAAGAGTGCCTTTTTTATAAATACTAGTGCCTACATTATTTATTTCTCCGTTTTGTGCGCGCAATTTTACTTTTGGTTCAAAAGTAGGTTAACATGGCACTTATATTCCTATGTACATTGAATTTATTAAATTGCTAACTAGTGGAAACCCTTTCACATGAAATTATTTTCAGAGAGACCCAATTCTCGCTGTACCCCCTTAGGGGCTTCCGTTCTTAGTTTACCCCTATAAAAAAAAAGGAATACAGCTTTCAAAATTTAAATTTCAGGGACTTTGGCTGTGTATTGATAAATTTGTTTGTTAGTAACCCAAGCAGTAATATCGGTCGCTCCATATTTTAAAATATAGTCGGTAACAATGTGACGATAGGATCACGACTGTAATCCCCAAGTACGGTAGACATCCTCTCAGATCTCCAGACGCTTAGATCCTTTGAAGATGTCTAGTGGGGGTAGTCAGAGGCACGTCCAAACAGTATATTTGACACATGCCCACATTTTGCAATAGTTAGCATTACATACGTGATAGGTTGCAAGCCCATCGCCGCTTATAAGAATACTAACTGGTTTCCTCACGATGTTTTCCTTCACCGTTTTGATGCGCATATAAATTTTTCGAACATAAAAATCCATTGATGCACCCCGGGATTTGAACCACGACCTTCAAATTGAAAGTCGAGGTACCTCCCACGACGATTTTACCGATATATCGTTATCGTTTTCAAGAGTAGTGAAACATTGTGAGAAAGCCAAGGTTTCACTTTACCATTATAAGCACGTGTTAATGCGCACATTCATTTTTAAACAGTTAAACCCTTTGAATCGAAAGTCGAGGTTTCTGCCAACACAGTTTTTTAACTAGATGCATAGTTATTTGGGTTCTAATATGTCCCACTGACCCAGATTGCGCCTTAATATGTTAGGCCATCCCTCCTCTATAATATTGATTGACTATACCCTTTGTTTTTTTACAGGCTACTTTCCACTTCCTGCTGTATACTGCCTGACCTGGATCTGCCTTGACGTTCTACTCTGCACTGCTTCCATCATGCATTTATGTACCATCAGTGTTGACAGGTAAGAAATCATAATGGTAAATTCTCATTATTAATG
This sequence comes from Hydriomena furcata, assembly GCA_912999785.1. Classification (NCBI taxonomy): domain Eukaryota; kingdom Metazoa; phylum Arthropoda; class Insecta; order Lepidoptera; family Geometridae; genus Hydriomena; species Hydriomena furcata. The sequence goes on from OU538826.1 coordinate 4,050,400, forward strand.
ATCATTATATTAGATAGTAAATCTAGATTGTGTCAAGTTGGTTTTCTGAGTTTACTGAGTTGAGGTCCACTGGCGGTCACTTCGAGTACTACAATTCTTTATATATGTTAAATTATTATTTAACTAGCTTTAACTCGCAACTTCGTGAGAATCGTTCAGAAAATCGATTTTGACGACTTTAGCGTAAACATTAACATTTCGGAATATTAAAAACAATTTTGAGGAATAAAGTAGCCTATGTCCGTCCTAAGTCTTTAAGCTATCTCTATATTTATGTATCTTTTTGTATAGTAAAAGTGTCAGTTTTGGCATTCGGACGATACGTTGTCGATACGATAGTGGTTCGTGCTAACCCCCCAGATGTGTATATAATGTTACAGTACTGTATATTGTGTACATACTCCGCCCATGGAGTATGCTTTCACTAAGTTACAATGCATGAATAGCATTGATTCCTAACGCAATCGAATCGCTAACCAGGGGTCTACTAAACCGATAAGCGATACATCGTGATATTTCGTTGTCAAATTCACATTCTCGTATTATTTTTAGTGACGTTATCAGGTTACGAACATTGACGATTGTCAAAAATAATGACAGTTCCATTGTTCAAACTGTTCAAAAGTTTAAACGATGTAACTTTGGCATGTTTATTGTCACGATATTACAATAGTGTATCAGTGTGTGAGTTGACAGGGGTCAAAACAGGGGTTTTCCACCATAATCGTCGTTAAGTCCTTGTCGTTAAACTTATTGATAACCGATTTAATTAATAAATAACCCAATAATCACATCAGACGGCTATTTGCATGCCTTCTACCTCATGACCTGACCCCACGTCTCGCGGGGTCGCACAACATGAAGATATAGCAAATATATTTGTCTTGTGGTGTGCTGCTTTTAGAATTTGTGCTGAAGCTTTTTAGTTCATGTTTTATTGTTGTACGTACTTGGTTGTACTTTTAATTATTATTCTTGTTACTGGAGCTCTATATAACATTAAGGAAAGGATAATTGAAAAAAAAAATGATAGGCCCCAAGCCGAGTTTGTTGCCTGGCTCTTCTAGGTTTGGTTGCGAGGAATAGGCGTAGCTTCATTTAATTTTATTTTATTGTGATCCTTGTAATTTTATTGAAATAAATGCCTTTTGAATTTGAATTTGGTGTTTTACACTCGACTGGCCTCACAGCTCAGTGGTAGTAGCTCTGCCTTCTGCGCTGTAGGTTGTGGGTTCGATCCCCACCCAGTACAAATATTTGTGTGATGAACATAGATGTTTGTTCTGAGTCTGGGTGTTATTATGTATCATATGTATGTATTTACAAAAAAAAAAGTATAAAAGTATTCTATCAGTTATCTAGTTCTCATAGTACAAGCTTTGCTTAGTTTGGGACTGGATGGCGCTGTGTGATAATGTCCACCAATATTTACAATCAACTGCCTGTTCTTGTCTGCTACTACAAAATGTGGGCATATCTCAAATGTTTGTACGTGCATTTGACTATCCCCTTCGGATATCTTCAAGGAGCTAAGATCTGAAATATTTATTGTACTTGAGAGTTACAGTTGTGATTCTAATTCGATTCAATTTACACTGGGGTTAACCCAAACTAAAACTTTAGCGTCTTGGGTATCAGAAACTATGAGTATCATGGTATCGTAACATCTATCCTCGGGACAAATACTTGCCAATCATTTAATACGAGTAATAATATTTTTGATAAATGCAGAAACGTTTTTTCTGAATAACCGCAAAACATACGGTTTTGTTTTTTATGACAAAGTTAAGTTAAGGGGCTGTATGTCGACGGTTGCTCTTTTTCGAAACGAAAAAAGAAATACTTCTGAACAAGCCACATCTCCTATTTGTATAAGTATATTACTTCAGGTTCCTACCTAGATTTCTATTAAGCTGAAAACATAATAGCAGAAACTTTTCACGATAAAGATGTTATTTCAAAATGATACGTTTTAGAAATTATGATCGAAATATTTTGATACCTACTATTAAAATCAACTTGTGATTTATTGTTAAAGATAGGTAATAGATCTAGATTTCTATTAGAATAGATTTTTGATAAGTAATTATACATAATTTATATGATTAATTTATTCGAAAAGCAAAGGCGGACCACGCGCCGACGTGTGTTTGTCGTCATTGCAGCGGTCGGTAGGATTATTTATCGAAGTGATTAAAGATGGGTACATCTTTATTCACATATACTATACATTATAAAATAGGAGATGTGGCTTGTTCAGAAGTATTTCTTTTTTCGTTTCGAACAAAAACAATCGTCGTCAGGGAGCGCCTTAAGAATGTAATCTAGATAAATTATTCACAAAAAGACGATTGGTGAAACTTTTCTCAATAGACTGGTTATCCGAATTTGGCTCTTCCGAAATACTAATTTTGTTTTTACTCAAAACTATGAATAGCTAAACAGTTATTTTTTATAAAATTCGTTAGATAATCACATAGCTACATAAAATGAAGGACAGTTTATTTTTAAGATGATGTGGTTTTATTACTTTTTCTGTCTTATCCTCATACTCAGCCCAAACAAAAAAACCGGCCAAGTGCGAATCGGACTCGCACACGAAGGGTTCCGTACCATTATCTATAAAAAAACGGCAAAAAATTCTCGTTAGGTTATAGACACCCCACTTAAATGTTTATTTTATTCTGTTTTTAGTATTTGTTGTTATTAGCAGCAACATAAATAATTAATCTATGAAAATTTCAACTGTCTAGCTATCGCGGTTCACAGACGGACAGACAGACAGACAGACAGCGAAGTCTTAGTAATAGGGTACCGTTTTTACCCTTTGGATACGGAACCCTAAAAACTAACATTTTATCGCTGATATACTATTAAATCACAACGTGACGAGTGCTGAAGGGTTTTTCGTACTTACTATTATTGGTGAATGGAATTATTTCCTGCCATTTCTTTTATGGGTTAAGGTATTTTTAGGGATAAATCCGAAAGGTTAAGAAATAATAGCAAATATTTATTAGGTACTGTTTACTTTTAGACAATTTATTAGGTCTCTTAGATTCGTATTATATAAATATTAAATTATAGTTAGGGTCATAGACTTGGTTGTGGTGCCTGCCCCGGCTTTGAGAATTTTCAATTTTGGCAGTCAATAAGCATAGCAAACAAACTTGTTTTAAGTCTATAGTTAATACAATTCTTTGTCTATAGTCCGTTTTGATTAGTGACATTTGTGGTGCGTTGTACCTCTAGATTGTTTTGTCCACAACCAATGATTTCCTGTTTTGTCCATTAAAATAGGAATAAAACCTTTGCTTAACTTAAGAGATACATATATATAAATACTCTGTTCTATATTGTTTTAAAAACCTCGTTTTAATCATTTTTTCAATATAAAATGTTGTAAAAGTGCCCACAACCAGCGTTCTTACCATAATTATGATTACCTATTAAAAGATCATGGTATTCGTACGCTACGCATGTAGGAATATATAATAGATCACGTTTCTAATTCCCAAATACGAAAGCCATCTTAAATCTCCGGTCGCCCAGATCTTTAAAGATATCATAAAGGAATAGTTAGAGTCAAGTCCAAACATTTAGCGCATGCCCACATTTTGCAGTATTCCATGCGTGACAGGTTAAAGCCTATCGTTACTTACAAGAGATTTTTTAAACCTATTTTGCTGCTGGCATATCCACAGGTCTTAAAAAAAATAAAAAATATGATCACGACTGTAATCCTCAAGCACGGACATCCTACACAAGCATAGACATCCTCTCAGATCTCCAGGCGCTCAGATCTCAGATCCTATTTATTTATTTTATTTTAATTATTTAATGAAATATAACTTTATCACTACATAGTATAAAGCAAAGTCGCTTTCCGCTTCCCGCGTATGTATGTTTGCTTATATCTTTAAAACTACACAACGGATTTTGATGCGGTTTTTTTTTATAGATAGAGTGATTCAGGAGGACGGTTTATATGTATAATAACATGCTACCCGTGCGAAGCCGGGGCGGGTCGCTAATTATATTATAATGTATATTTTCTTTGTTACAGATACCTCTCTCTTCGTTACCCAATGAGATTCGGGAGAAACAAGACTAGAAAGAGAGTTACTGTCAAGATCGCCTTCGTCTGGATACTGTCTACTGCTATGAGTTTACCGCTAAGTCTCAAGTATTCTAAGGTACAGTAACATTATTTTAAATTATTCTATGAAAAACCGGCCAAATGGCCACACGCGATATTTCACAAACGAATCCCTCAATCGAAAAGTTGTCTTTACAAACCCGCAATACTTTTAAAAGACCTATCTAACGATACCCCACAACATGGGGTACGTAAGAAAAAAAAACATCCCCACTTTAAGGCTCCCCCTATGGGAGGTACCCTAAAAAAATGTTTATCAAGATTTTATTCTACCACTTTGTTGACATTACTAATATGTATTTGTATTTACATGCACAATTACAGCATTCTAGCACTGATAGTCTCTGAGCTAAGCTGCAGACAGACGGACAGACGGACGGATGGACGGACGGACATGGCGAACCTTTATGGGTTTCTTGTAAACTACGAAACCCTAAAAACAGCTTTTTTGCGGTTTCCAAACGATAATAATTAAATATAATAAAAACAGCTTTATTTTCTTGTACACAATTCACAAACATAAAATATGTATATTATCTTTAAAATCTAAACATATAATAAAACTGTAGAAGAGTTCAATTCTGTACATTGAATAAAAACTAAAAAAAATACTCCTAGGAGTCTTCATACATGTAACACAAGCCAAAAAAATACATTTTAAAATTTTTGTCTGTCTGTCTGTCTGTCTGTCTGTTGTCTGGCTTTCACGCAAAAACACTGGACGGATTTTGATAAAACTTTTTTTGTTATGTAGCTATTAGTCCTCGGCAACATATAGGCTATAATTTATTTTGAAGATGGGAATACCAGATGTGAAACTATCTGTCGACCAGCGAAGCGGGCACTGGTCAGCTAGTATGTAATTAAAATAATTTGGAAAACACGAAAATTTACATAGTAGAAGAGTTATCGCCATAAATATTGGAAATATGTAAAACACAGCAAAGGTACAGTTGTTCTTTCTCACGTAAGCGGGTTGGACTTCATTGTGTGTGTGTAGATGAACGTGGCACATTGTTTCTGTGTGCGTTAGCTCGGAAGCGCTCAGTTTCTGTCACGCATACAAAAGCGCGAGTTCATATACATCAAAATTACTACAAGTACTGCTTACCCATTTTCGTGAGGGTCGGTTCTATATTTGCCCCCTTTCTCGTTTTGTCCATAATTCTTAAACCCATACAAATTGTAGTTTTTTTTCACTTTACTGAATCATCTAAGTTTTAATAGAACTTTGCTCAGTGTGAGGGTCTGTTCACTATTTGCTCTCTTTCTCGTTTTGTCCACAATTTCTTAAACCCACACAAATTGTTTTTTTTTTTCCTCTTTAGAATCATCAAGTTTTATTATCACTTTACCCCCTTTACTAAAGGAAAAATTAATCCGAGTTTGATACAAAACTGGACCAATTGCTTTGATAGAACAACTGTAACTGTATTAGAAGAGAAACGAAAGAAAACTAGCATTACTGAAACGAGAATCATTGTAAGAGAACCTAATCAGAACAAACAAGGAAACTTCAATTCGAATTGGAAGAGCGAGATGAAAATTACGATTCGCCTACGCTATCAAAATGAATCAGGTACGAGTATTAATCTCCAATCTCATGCGTGGTTGAGACCGATCGTTATGCTATGTTGTTTTATGAATTTATGTAGGTAAGCATTATACAGGACTAGCCGACCCGTGACAGACGTTGTCCTGTCAAATTTCAATAATCGAAAAGAAAAGACTGAATGTTTTTAGTCTGTGATGTCAGATTTGTTGCACACCAGCGCCATCTATACAGAAATAATCCCTTTTGCGTTTTTTTATCGTTGTGGGGATGTTTTTCATATTTTAAAGTAGTCTATTATTTATTCGGGCATTATATCTACATCTACAGCAAATTTCAACTTAATTCGTTTTGTCGTTTAGGCCTGATTGAGGAACAAACATACATACAAACTCACAAACTTTCACATTTATAATATTATTAGGATGTCTTGTAATTCCGCAGGTACTTGTAGGTACTTGAAGGTCTCAGAAAAAATATATAATATATATCTTCTAATCTATTTATCTATCGAAAAGTTGTTTTCGCTAACCCCCCATATTTTTGAATGACCTATCTAACGAAACCCCACACCATGGGGTGCGCGTGAACAAAAATAACATCATCCCCACTTTATAGTAGGGACGGTACCCTAAAAAAATTGTTTGACTTTGTTGACATTACTAAGTATATACATGCCAAATTACAGCTTTCTAGCACTGATAGTCTCTGAGCTAAGTGGCGGACAGACGGACGGAGGTACGGACGGACATGGCGAAACTACGAGTAAGGGTTTCTTGTCTTGTAGACTACAAAACCCTAAAAAACTGAGATAACCTTCAAGTATCTACAAGTACCTGCAGGGTTATTCATTCATTAGACGCCCTATATATTGTTTCACGAATTGATGTAGGTAAGCATTATATTTTAATATTCGTTCCGCATTGTTTCACTGTGTACCAATTGTATTCGTTTGTACCTTATACAAGGAAATATCTGGTTCAATCTATTATATTTATTTGTCATATAAATACACGATCACCATATTTATGATACAAGAGTTTATCTTGATTGATGTATTGTATAGAAATAATAATAAGTTATAAGGTACAATATTAATGTTAATTATATAATATGACAAACTAGCCGACCCGTGACAGACGTTGTCCTGTCAAATTTCAATAATTGATTGACAGCAAAATCCCCATTTACAAAATGATCTGCCATTTATTGGAATCATTTGTTACAAAAAATGTGATAAATGAAGAACCGCTCTACCGATTTTGTGCAAACTTCACATAAACCATCTACTAAATAATCCGAACAAAGCCTAACGATTTGGTTTGGATAGGTGAGCCCGTTCTTGAGTTATAAAATTTATAAAATTACAACGAAAAGTGGCAATAATTTTTTTATATATATAGATATAAAGGCATAACTATAGATTTTGACACGGGTCTTTATCACGTGTTTACGATGGTGCCCGCGATGGCTATTATAACATAGTCGAAACATCGGGAAAGTAAATTAAAGGTAATTACGTGATAAAGACCCGTGTGAAAATCTATAAATAAATATCAAGCCGTCGAATTGAAAACCTCCTCCATTTTATCATTGGTAGAAAAAGAGCAACTCCTCTAATAAACTGTAATGCTAACTTCTGCAAAATGTGGGCATTTTCCAAATGTTTGTACGTGCCTCTGACAAGCCCTTTTAGACAACTTCAAGGATCTGAGTGCGTGGAAATCAGAGATATCTACGGTACTTGGGAATAAATAAAATAAATATTGGTGGACATTTCACACAGTACTATGGGAACCAGATAACTGATAGAATACTTAGATACGTATTTTTTGTTGTAAATACATACTTTTTATACATATTAACACCCAGACACAGAACAAACATCTATGTTCATCACACAAATGTTTATCACACGAATAACAGTCGCAATCCTATTTCTTTTTTTTTTCAATAATAAATTCTATGTTTGTGACACTACAAAATATTCGCGGCGCTCTTATCGAGGTTAATACAAAATTTATACTAAAATAAGGGAATGTAACCGAAGTGCTATGGCTTTGGCTCAACCTACGAGCCATTTAAGAATTCATGATAACACATCAGTGTCTTTGGGTATTGGTTAGTCGAGAGATCAAACTGTTTAGTTAGTGAGTGAGATTATTGACTGGCCTCACAGCTCAGTTGGTAGTAACTCTGCCTTCTGCGCTATAGGTTGTTGGATCGATCCCCACCCAGGGCAAATATTTGTGTGATAAACATAGATGTTTTTTCTGTGTCTGGGTGTTAATATGTATACTAAGTATGTATTTACAAAAAAATGATATAAGTATTCTGTCTGTTATCTGGTTCCCATAGTACAAGTTTTGCTTAGTTTGGAGCTAGATGGCGCTGTGTGTAAAGTCCGCCAATATTTTTTATTCATTTATTTTGTTTGAATTATAAATACGGCTAATTACCACGTTTTTTCTTGTATTGCTGACGTTTCGAGACAATTCAGATACTCTTTATTATTTATTTATTTATTTAGGCGTTGTGCAATCGTAGACATTTTTTGATGCCGACGCGGCACGTCATCACAAGAAATAGACATACATCCTCTTAGATCCTTTGAAGATGTCTAGTGGGGGTAGTCAGAGGCACGTCCAGACATTATATTTGGCATTACTGGTCCTATAAAAATCAAATATTCATCGGTAGCTTGTACAAAAGTGTCCACGTGTGTTTGCTCCCTGCCTTAAGTTTTATAGAGAAAACTTGAAATTGAGTTTCCAGCATCTATTTGCTAATATCTAACGTCTAACTTCCATATCAAAAATGCATGCGAAACATACCACTTCTCAATAACTGTTTTTAAATGAAAAGACTTAGGGATTTTTTTTCTTTAACTACGAAAAATGACAATCAAACTCCCAAAAAATCTTATAAATTCTTTACAGAATGCAAAATTGAAGTGAAAAAAACTAAAAAACTACATTGAGTTCACATTAATATTTGTTTTATTTGAAACTAGCGACCCGCCCCGGCTTCGCACGGGTAGCATGTTATTATACATATAAACCTTCCTCCTGAATCACTCTATCTATTAAAAAAAACCGCAATAAAATCCGTTGTGTAGTTTTAAAGATATAAGCAAACATACATACAGACATACAGACGCGGGAAGCGGAAAGCGACTTTGCTTTATACTATGTAGTGATATTAGATAACCGTGCAAATAATTATCAACAAGCCACATGTTAAAGCTTGTATGATGTGGATTTAATTATCACTGACACTTCGCGTCAATCAAAAGTTTTTCGTGTTGCCTTCTCATAAAGGGTCTGCGACATTTTCTGCCCTTTGAGAGCTATTATGGGTCGGGTTATATATAAAGTTTGTGTTATACGGTTAATAATAACAATGTTGTGTTGGTGAACAACCCGCTTCCAAAACATAGCACATAATGACAACCTAACAAAACTAATCTTGACTGGCGTTACAGCTCAGTTGGTAGTAACTCTGCCTTCTAAGCTGTAGGTTGTGGGTTCGATTCCTATCAGGGACATATATTGTGTGATGAACATGGATGTTTGTGCTGTGTCTGGGTGTTTTATGTATCATAAATATAATATTTATTTACAAAAAATATATATTAGTGAGTATTTATACTATATGTATTTAGTTTCCATAGTTCAGTAGTCCATAGTTTCTTTAGTTTGAGACTAGATGGCGTTGTGTGATAATGCCCACTAATATTTATTATTATTATTATTAAACCGAGTGTAATAACTAATGCACTGCTAAGAAATAGCGTACACCATTCAAGTTTACGTTTAATGATTTCAACGAGGTTTTTTTAAGATTTATCATTAAATAAATAGGTTATCAATTGGCAAAAGCATCAGCGTTTCATGTGACAGGTTGCAAACCAATTACCGCTGAATTGTTTTTAAGCCATCACATAAGTATAAAAAATATAAATTGTTTATTTGATGTTACAAAAACAAATAAAAACACAATACATCTAATACCTATTACAAAATACCAAAAATAAGTTTTAAAGTGTATATAGTTTTGGTGAAAAATATTGTAAACATTATTTTACGCAAGCATAGCCACACTCAAATATATAATCTAAACCATTATTTTTTACTAAGCCTTAGTGCCTGTGCACATCACGTTTTTTAATCGCGTCGTCATTTTTATCGCGCGTTTGTAGCAATACAGACGCGATACACACGCAAGACAGACGCGGCCTGTAGACCTTTGCACAACCTACCGGTTTTTTATCGCACGGAAACGCGCGTTTGAATCGATACAGACGCGATGATAACGCGCGTGTGTATAGATACAAACGACAACAAACTGCTCTGTAAGATAAAATCGTGCCGTCGACGCGTGATTCTAAGTGGCTCGCGCAGGAAGGATTCCGTACCATATCTATAAAAAACGGCAGAAAAATCACGTTTGTTGTAAGGGAGCCCCACTTAAATATTTATTTTATTCTGTTTTTCGTGTATGTTGTTTATAGCGACAACATAAATACATCATCTGTGAAAGTTTCAACTGTCTAGCTATCACGGTTCATGAGATACAGCCTTGTGACAGACAGACGGAAAGCGGAGTCTTAGTAATAGGGTCCTGTTGTTACCCTTTTTGTACGGAACCCAAAAAAATTGTGTGCACAGGCCCTTATCCAATCACTAAACGAAAGTTGAGTGGCTGTTGATGCCTAAGAGTATTAGAGGTCATTCTGTGAGATGAGAGCTTATATGAAGCTTGAGCGGGTTAAATATAACGACAGAGGTCGGAGACGGACCCAAACCGTAAATAATAATTGTTTATTGTTTACCCACCAGACCCACAGTTGCTGGGACTTCTGTAATAATCCATTAGCACCTGGATGACCGAGCTTTGCCTGGTATTTCATTGCCCGAAAACATGAATAAAACGACGTTTTCTAAAAATTAAACCTAGCTAAATCGATTTATCGCCCCCGAAACCCACTCTATTAACATAATTTCATGAAAATCGTTGAAGTCGAGATTCAGATTGGTAGTTTAAAGGTATTAGATAGATAGATTGATAAATCGTAGAAACTGTCTGATAGTGACAATACAATTCTTAATAAATGTACCTTGACTCAAGCTCTTTCGAGGTCCTTCGAACTTACCCTCGAAAATTACCTCATGTTTGGTATCTTTAAATGATCTTTCGGAAGTTCCTCAATTACGTCATTACTCATCAGTTTTGAGGAGATTTCCATCAAAAAAACCGTCACACGAATGCGTCGTTAGAATTTTTCGAGGAATCTCAAGGTACCTTGAATTGACAGTTCTGCGAATATGGGGAGAAGTCTCACTCATCTAGCTCTAATTTCGCTATATTAATAATTTTGAACTAAATAGGGCTAGACAAACCTTAGTATTTTTGAATGCCTATTTATTTTCTACTAATATTATAAATACGAATTTTTGTGAGGATGTGTGGATGTTTGTGCTTCAATCACGCACAAACGACCAGACACATTTAGGTGAAACTTGGTATATAATAGCTTATACATAGCATTTAGCATGCATGATACTTTTAATCGTAGTGTCACACAAGCAAAGCCGCGGGTAGCCAGTATATCATAAATAGTCAGTAGTAATATAGCATAATTCTTCTGCGCTGTAGGTTGTGGGTTCGATCCCCACCCGGTATAAATATTTGTGTGATGAACATAGATGTTTTGTTCTGTGTCTGGGTGTTTATCTATACTTATAATAAATCTGTAGAGAGGTCAATTCTGTACATGAAATATATTTCCAAAATAACTATCAGGGGGTGATTAGGGATCGATACTGATGCCAAAAATGCAATCAGTAAAATTTTTGTCTGTCTGTCTGTCTGTATAACCGTTATAGAAACAAAAACTACTCGACGGATTTTAACGAAACTTGGTACAATTATTTTTCATACTCCTGAGCTGGTTATAGTATACTTTTCATCACGCTACAATCAAAAGGAGCAGAGCAGTGAAAGGAAATGTTGGGAAAACGGGAGAAGTTACTCCATTTTTTAAGCTTCCGTCGCGTGTGCAACTTTAATGGTTAAAGCTACACAAAAATAATGTATGACGGAAATGTTCTCCTTAAAATTATATAAAAAATATCCCACGACAGCAATATGTCTATCTTTTATGGTTGACTTACAATAACACGTGTAACTCCCGATAGCTTAGCAGTTCGAAGCTTTCTGATTATATTTGTCTACTCTTACGTTTTTAACACTCTCAGTCATCCCTCATTAAAAAAGTTAACATTATTAACTATTCCATAAAAAAAGAATCATAGAAATCGTGTGATACTACGCAGCCGGACCCACCGTGGATAAGGGTTAATTTTAATGCAGTTACAAATATATGGAATTGTACGAATTGTACTCCAAAAATCAGCAATTGTACTAGAAGGGGTCATAAAAAGCTGTAAAAAAAAACGTTTTATATAAAGACATTCTGTAGTATATTTAGTATCAGCATTGCACCCGTGCGAAGCCCGGGCGGGTCGCTAGTGTATAATAAGTATGTATTTACAACAAAAACGTATATATGTATTCTATCAGTTATCTGGTTCCAAAGTACAAGCTTTGCTTAGTTTGGGGCTAGATGGCGCTGTGTAAAATGTCCACCAACATTTATTTATTTATTTATAATATAATCTTGAAGTAATCTTGAATTTCAGTCGTGCATTCAATCACCGCGCTACCGAGCTAGCCGAATTAAATTTTTATAACGAATTATTCCATTTAAATATTCAAAACAATTTATTTTAAGATGCTAACTAACAATGCGGGTTTATTTAAACAACCACAGACTGACTGATTAGCTCTATTAACTGAAATTACTTTCAAACGCTCTTGAATTTAAAACAACAGCTTTAAAGCGAGATTTTATTCGACTGAAATTTAAAAGGGCTATTTTACGAATTTATGTAAATTTTTAGGGTTTCGTACCCAAAGGATAAAAACGGGACCCTATTATTACTGAGACTTCGCTGTCCGTCTGTTCGTCTGTCCATCTGTCACAGGGCTGTATCTCATGAACCGTGATAGCTAGATAGTTGAAATTTTCACAGATTTCTGTTGCCGCTCTAACAACAAATAAAATAAATATTTAAGTGGGACTTCCATACAAAAAACTTATTTATTTTTTTGCCTTTTGTGTCTTTGTGCACAAGTCCGACTCGCACTTGGCCGGTTTTTAAATATATGTCTTAGTATAATTCAATTAGGATTCAAATCAGAAAGCACATGCTAATTGGCGTTTATGACGTCTTATACTGTATGTAGAAACACGTAGTTTACCCATAATTGCATAAGTGTGAGCATGTGGGCCGCACGCCACAGACACAAACACCGCCGAAAATGGGTATATTTTAGGATATACTAGCGACCCGCCCCGGCTTCGCACGGGTAGCATGTTATTATACATATAAACCTTCCTCCTGAATCACTCTATCTATTCAAAAAAACCGCATCAAAATCCGTTGTGTAGTTCTAAAGATATAAGCAAACATACATACATACATACATACAGACGCGGGAAGCGGAAAGCGACTTTGCTTTATACTATGTAGTGATTCACTAAGAATCCATTGGGCATGTATCAAATGCAATGATTAGACGTGCCTCTGACTAACCCCTTTAGAGATCTTCAAGGATCTGAGCGCCTGGAGATATGAGAAGATGTCTACCGTACTTATTCATATACTATTTCATTTTACATTTCAGAATCTGATATACTAATAATATTATAAATGCGAAAGTTTGTGAGTTTGTGTGTTTGTGGCTCAATCAGGCATAAAAGATAAAACGGATTAAATTGAAATTTGTTATATGTAGATGTATAATGCCCGCCGAATAAAACATAGACTAATTTAAAATATGAAAAACATCCCCAAAATGATAAAAAAAAACTTAAGAGGTGTCAAGGGACACCCGGATGGAACGAAGTTCTCACAAAATAACGTGGGACAAGGGAAGGGGAATCAACTTTGATTTCGACCTCGACCTCGACCTCGACCTCGACCTCGACCTCGACCTCGACCTCGACCTCGACCTCGACCTCGACCTCGACCTCGACCTCGACCTCGACCTCGACCTCGACCTCGACCTCGACCTCGACCTCCACCTCCACCTCGACCTCGACCTCGACCTCGACCTCGACCTCCACCTCCACCTCCATCTCGACCTCCACTTCCACCTCGACCTCGACCTCGACACAATTAATAGATATATATAATTAATAGATATACTATAGCAAAAAAGTGTCGTGACAACTTTTCGTGACAACTTTTCGTAAGAATTTTTTCCGTCTAGCCCCCTTTCACAACGCGCGATAAGGAACTTCGTTCCAAAAACGCAAAAGGCATGATTTCGGTATAGATGGCGCTGGTGTGCAACGAATCTGACACCACAAACTAAAAACATTCAGTCTTTTCTATTCGATTATTGAAATCTGACAGGACAACGTCTGTCACGGGTCGGCTAGTATCAAAATGAAAACGCGACTGTAATTCCCAAGTACGGTAAACATCCTTTCAGATCTCCAGGCGCTCATATCTTTGAATATGCCAAAAGGGGGTTGTCAGAGGCACATCTAAACATTACATTTGGCACATATCCCCGTAGATTATTCTGTAAAGCGAATGTACAATTGTGATTCGTCAATCATTTGTGGTTTCCAATAAAGTAAAACAAATAATGATTGCTCCGTATCCTATTTTTCTTGTCAAATATTTTTTTGTTAAATAAACAATAAACAATGTTTGTTCGGTTCAATTTTCAATATTTCAAATAAGCAACATTTTCAGTCAAACAATACATTTTGTAATGAAATGCTATGAAAATGATTTTCTTTTTAAAAATATATCACACTTGACAAGAAAGAGTCTATTGCTATATGTATTAAATCTACTATATAAAATAAAGTCGGGTTTGTTACAACACTTATAATTCGAGAACGGCTGAACCGATTTGGCTGAAAATTGGTGGGGAGGTAGGTTAGAACCAGGAGACGAATACTTTTTAACGGGAACGAGAACGGGAACGGGAGTAAATTCTAAAGCGATACGAAGTTCGCCGGGTTAGCTTGTAATAAATAAATAGGATCACGACTGTAAACCCCAAGTACGGTAGACATCCTCTAAGATCTCCAGATGCTTAGATTCTTTAAGGTGTCTAGTAGGGGTAGTCAGAAGCATGTCTAAACATTATATTTGCCACATGCCCACATTTTGCAGTAGTTAGCATTCCATACGTGACATGTTGCAAGCCCTGCGCCTCTTATAAGAATACTAACTGGTTGCCTCACGGTGTTTTCCTTCACCGTTTTAAGCACGTGTTTTGATGCGTATATGTTTTTCGAACAGAAAAATACATTGATGCACGCCGGGATTCGAACCCACGACCTTTAGATTGAAAGTCGAGTCCCACTCGGTACTTAACTCGTACAGCCTAAATGTACGATCCGAAGACAATAAATAATATAGATAAATTCGTCTCATTTTATGTAGATAAATGCCTTGTGTGAAGCCTATGACCAGCAGTGGGACGAGAAAGGCTGAAAATGATGATGATGAAACAAATATGATAGAAGATTTAAGAAAGGAGTGAAAACGGATGACTGCTGCTAAAAACATGTTGTGTCGACCCCACAATGCTCATAATTTCATGGAGATGATGATGATGATGATGATGATTATGATGATGAACTATGTCTATTTTTAAATCTATTTTTTCGTAGATATTCGGCAGTTTATATTAGGTTCATATTTGTTATTACTTTTATTTTATCTCAAGGTGAGCATTTCAAAAGGCCATATTACCATGTAGACGAGTTCCCTTTGGCTTTATAAGCATGGGGAATTCGCAATGAGGTAGGATAAAAACATTTTGATGCGGGATATATTCACGTTCAAATACCTACACACGGGCCTGGTCACATAACCACGTACATAACCGCACTGTTTCACGACAATGGCGCCACACGACAACTATACGGCATGGTGACGAACTAATCCCCTAGTACGATAGACGAAGACTTACTTTCAGATATCAAGGCGCTTAGATCTTTAAAAATATCTAAAAGGGGTAGTCAGATGCACGTTTAAACATTACATTTGGCACATGCCCACATTTAACAAACAAATTAGTTACATAAAAGGTTGATAAGTTCAAAAATAACCAAAAGTCACAGCACAAAGATACTTATCATTTCAAAAAAACAAAGAGTGATTCAGGAGGAAAGTTTATATGTATAATACATGCATAATATAGTAGAGAAACACTGATAATTTTAGAGGTTTCTAATGTGATGTAAATAAACACATTTTTTTGCGCTTACATTGCAAATGCTGGCTGAACCCGACGACATATATCAAAATAATGTACTACAGTATTGTACACCTTAAAAACGTCTACAAAAAAGTCCACGATGGTATTAGAAATGTCTTACGCACAGAGAAGCGGGCACGGGTCAGCTAGTCTACTATATAAAAGAAAGTCAGGTTTGTTAAAAAACTTATAACTCGAGAACGGCTGATGCGATTTTGCTGAAAATTGGTGGAAAATTTGCTTAGAACTAGGAGACGGATATAGGATACTTTTTAACGGGAACGGGAATGGGAACTTAACACAACATTTGTTAATTCTAAAGCGATACGAAGTTCGCCGGGTTAGCTTGTACCTTAAAATTTAAATCCTCTTAGCTGCCGTCTAACAATGTGCGCATCGGGCCGTTGCGTAAACGGTGTGATGTGTGATCGTACGTGCCGATGTGACTGAACTCATAGTCAGTAAACTGAATATAATATTGAGAACATATTCTTAATTCATTAGCTTCAAGCTTCGGTCGTGGCTTTGTTCGTATTAGAATGAAATAGAATAAAATAAAAAATAAATAAAATAAATTAAATATTTGCGAACTTTACACACAGCGCCATCTAGCCCCAAACTAAGCATAGCTTGTACTATGGAAACCAGATAACTGATAGAATACTTATATGTATATCTTTTTTTGTAAATACATACTTATTATAACTTATTAACACAAAGACACAGAACAAATATCTATGTTTATCACGCAAATATTTGCCCTGGGTGGGGATCGAACCCACAACCTACAGCGCAGGAGGCAGAGCTACTGCCAACTGAGCTGTTAGGCCAGTCAAGAATATTTCTGTTTTATATTTTATTTATATAGCGGCGGCTTGAAACCTGTCACGTGTGGAATGCTAACTAGTGTAAAATGTGGGCATGTGCCAAATGTAATATTTGGACGTACTTCTGACTAACCCCTTTAGATATCTTCAAGGATCTGAGAGATTGTCTACCGTACTTGGGGATTACAGTCGTGTTCCTATTTCATTTCCTATCATTTTTATTGCCCAAACAAAATTCACGTTACGTGTTAACTAGTTTAGGGGGGAACTATGAATAGACCAAGTGCGAGTCGTACACGCGCACGAAGGGTTCCGTACCATTATCTATAAAAAACGGCAAAAAAATCACGTTTGCTGTATGGGAGCTCCACTTAGATATCTATTTTATTCTGTTTTCAGTATTTGTTGATAACAACTTGAAACAAGCAACAGAAATACATCATCTGTGAAAATTTCAACTGTCTAGCTATCACAATTCATGAGATACATACAGCCTTGTGACAGACAAACGGAGTCTTAGTAATAGGGTCCCGTTTTTAGCCGTATTGTCAAGTTATGATATTCATACCAATATTATTGATACTGAATGCTCAGGTACCTATTTATAACTACAAAAGATGCATGTGCCAAATGTAATGTATGAGCTCTGACTACCCATTGGCCATTTCATGAGAGATTACAGTCGCAATATTTTCCCAAATTATCATCAACATGATACAATATATGGAACCTCAGACTAACCCTCGTATTCAAGAACGACGACACTATGAAAACACGCACCCACAGTGGACGAAATCTTTTTTCATAAACATCACTTTTATGTGTTGAGTGGCACTATGGCACACGCTATCGTGTGCCTTTAGAGCTCAACTTTGGCTAGAGGCACACGACAATGTGTCTCTAGTCACACTATGCAGTGTCGCACAACACATAAAGTGATTTTTATGAAAAAAGATTTTGTCCACTGTGGGTGCGTGTTCTCATAGTGTCGTTCTTGAATACGAGGGTTAGTTAAATCCAGCCGCAATTGATTTTAAGCGCGCACATGTTCCCTCATGCTTGGGGTCCACGAATCAATGGTTCCAAATTACATCGGATCCATTCAGGACAGTCGAGTCATGCCATAGCTACGATAATAATCGCTGGTCTAATACACAATCAAGATAAAAGCATCAGAGATTCTTCGTGTTCGAGAAGCGTGTTCATTGAAAAAATAATGTTTTCGGAAAATAAATTGCCCTCAGATCAAAAAAAATAACATGGGCTCGTTTTCGAGAGGCGTGATCATTCAAACAATAATGTTTTTGGGGAAATAAATCTCTCTCAAGTTAAAAAAAATAACATATTATTTATATAACTGAAAAAAATTATCAAATCAGACTTGTACGTGTTTTGCTAACTGTATGAAAAAATCTTGTGGTAATAAAATAATATGTATAAAACAAGACCGTTCTTATTCTGTTTACACTAAAGTTTAAATTACCATGCAACTTGTTTTAAAATTAGGATAGTTTAGTCATTTTGCAATTTATTACGCGGTAACGTGTCGAATCAATACATCACCAATTTACATGTTGAATAATTGTATGGGACTTTATCTATTCTTTACTATTGTCAATTTAAGTATACGCTAATATAGACCTTAGCTTGAATAAAATAAGAGCGTATTTCACAAAATTTTAGTTAGTTTGAGATGTAACCGTAACCTCTACTAGACTTGGTTGCGAGGGACTAGTTTCAGACTTATCAAGTAAACCTTCGGGACATTTTGGTTTTGACATTTGAGCTTATGTATGCGAAAGTTTAAGAGGATATTTGAATGTTTGTGTTACAAGTACTTTGTAACAGCTGACTCTTCTGAAGGAATTTTTTTTTAACCGACTTCAAAAAAAGGAGGGGGTTCTCAATTGGCCATTTTTTTTGTGTATATATATTACTCGATTACTCCGACGTTTGTGGAAGGTATCACAAAAAAAAAATTGTTTGAAAGCCTATACTTCCGCCGTGGTCCCATTACCACCAAGTCAGCATCTGATGATGGGATCCCAGGGAAATCGAGAG
The DNA here is from genome assembly GCA_912999785.1 of Hydriomena furcata. NCBI lineage: Eukaryota > Metazoa > Arthropoda > Insecta > Lepidoptera > Geometridae > Hydriomena > Hydriomena furcata. The sequence continues at coordinate 4,069,355 of OU538826.1, forward strand.
AAACCTTCAAAATGTATGGGCATTGATCCTTGAAGGCACAGATAACAGCGCCCCTGGGTTTTTCATTATGTATTTTAAAGCACTACAATTTTTATTTATAAACATGAAGTCGGTTTTGTTTTTAGTTTTTAAACGTAATTATTAAAATATTGTTCCACTGCTGGGCAAAGGTTTCCCCCATTATTTTAGATGCCTCTTTGATATAGTCCTCGTGGTCTTTCTCGGTGGCATCTCCCATCCTTAGGCACCTACTTCGTGAGGAACATAGTCCATCTGGATGCATTTGACTGACTAGAAAGTAAAGAAATAGTAACAGGACTGTAATTCTCAAGTACGGTAGAATTTCCAGGCGCTCAGATCTTTTGAAGATGTTTAAAGTGGTAAGTCATAGACACGTGCCCAAATTTTGTATGAATCAATGAATGAGCTAACTTTCAGTTAGCTGTCACTCCGTTGTCCAGACCGCTGAAGAAAGACTTTAATTTTACGGTCGCTTGGCGAAGATCAATGAGCGTTTATAACTTATATAAAGGGTGCTATACAAACAATTTAGAACCTCGCTTTACTATAAGTTTTGTAATGAAAAAATAATCCAAAATAAGTTTTTATTCTACTCGTCAAAACAAATCCAACGAGTCCAAACACGAAGTGGTTATGTTGTGTAGTTAGGCAGTTCCTATTACATTCGAGCTCCATCATCAGACCAGCTCGCTATTACCATAATTTTATATTGTCATTGGAGATTGATAGTTACGCTACCAAACCTGGGGATTACAGTCGTGATCCTATTTTATTATTTTTTATAAATATAAATAATTAATAAATAAACATCGCCGGTTTAAAAAACCTTAGCATTATTACCTTGCCGTAACACAATTTTTGTAACTAGCCCGAAAGATAGTCTTACTACCATATTACTACAAATTAAGTTATATTGTACAGTTTTTCCTAATTTAAGCTTTTGTTATTTTAATGTACAATAAAGATAGATAAATATTATATTCTATGTTGTTTAAAAATCGTCGCTTTAATAATTTTTATAATATAAACCGTTTATTTGAATATTAAAATGTTGTTAAGGTGCCCACCACCAGTGCTCTTGCCCTATATATATATATATTAATTGAAACAGACAAATATACATGTCATTCAATTCATTAGACACTATTGAAATACTGAAAATCCAATTGAAAGGGCCATAATTAGCTATTAACAATAGGAATACCGGCAAAAGACAGATTAACATAATTGGTTACATTATAACAGTACTAGCTTTAACCCGTGACTTCGTTCGTGTAAATTCAGGAAAACCATTTTAGACGATTTTATAAAAAAACCGGCCAAGTGCGAGACGGACTCGCGCACGAAGAGTTCCGTACCATTATCTATAAAAAAGGCAAAAAACACGCAAGTTGTATGGGAGCGCTACTCGAATGTTGAACTGGTAACAGAAATACATAATTTGTGAAAATTAAAACAACACAATTGTCTAGCTATCACGATTCATAAGATACAGCCTTATGACAGACAGACGGACTGCGGAGTCTTAGTAATAGGGTCCCGTTTTTACCATTTGGGTAAGAAACCCTAAAAATAAAATTCCGGAAAATTCAAAGAAAACACACGTGTACCCGGTGGCGGCCACTCGCTACGACTACAAAATGTATGATAAGCGTTGAATAGCCTAAGCTATCTCTATATGAAATTTCATAAGAATCGGCTTAGCGGCTTGGCCGTCATAACGCCACGGACAGATAGACAGAGTTACTTTCACATTTATAATATTAGTATAGATAAGAGGTAATATGTATACAGTATTGCTTATAGTAAATGCTACTACCTACTGACCTGACAGCTCAGTTGGTAGTAACTCTGCCTTCTGCGCGGTAGATTGTGGAAAAATATTTGTGTGATAAACATAGGTGTTCTGTAGTAGGTATTAATAATATGTATGTATTTACAAAAAAAAATGTTTACAACGTTTCCCAAAATTCAACGATAAGCGGGCACCGTAGGGTGGAACTGCTCATGACTAGATACTCGAGAAAAAAAAAGAAAAAAAGTATATCTAATTTTTTTTAAAATTACAAATAAAAAACTGAAATTCTTCGAAAATTGACACCCTTTATGGTATTTTTAACTGCCATGGCCACAATTTTTCAAATATATATTATAAGTATTATCACTACATAGTATAAAGCAAAGTCGCTTTCCGCTTCCCGCGTCTGTATGTATGTTTGCTTATATCTTTAAAACTACACAACGGATTTGAGTGCGAAGCCGGGGCGGGTCGCTCGTACTTATATATGTATACTAGCGACCCGCCTCGGCTTCGCACGGGTAGCATGTTATTATACATATAAACCCTCCTCCTGAATCACTCTATCTATTAAAAAAACCGCATCAAAATCCGTTGTGTAGTTTTAAAGATATAAGCAAACATACATACATATATACAGACGCGGGAAGCGGAAAGCGACTTTGCTTTATACTATGTAGTGAAGTATTATATGAGTTATCTAGTTCCCATAGTACAAGAGCTAGATGGCGCTGTCTGTAAAGTCCGTCAATATATTTATTTATTTAAGTATTTGGGTCAAAATGCCTAAACGTGTCATAACAACCAACTAAATAAACCAAGAAAATCCTCGTCAGCACCGTCATTAAAACGGGGCGCTAATAAAACACCCTTTTGAGCGATCTCACAAAGGCTTTTACATAAGCTTCCGTTTTGATGAAACGGTCGCCGTCATATTAATGATTATAGCCGTGGTCGGGTGGGAGGTACCTCGACTTTCAATCTGAAGGTCGTGGATTAGAGTCCCGGCGTGCATCAATGGATTTTTCTGTTCGAAAAATGTATATGTGCGTCAAAAACACATGCTTAAAACGGTAATGAAAAACCAGTTAGTATTCTTATAAGCGGCTGTAGAATGGAATGCTAACTACTGCAAAATGTGGGCATGTGCCAAATATAATGTTTGGACGTGCCCCTAACTACCCCACTATACATCTTCAAAGGATCTAAGCGTCTAGAGATCTGAAAAGGAGGTCTACCGTACTTGGGGATTACAGTCGTGATCCTATTTTTTATTTTTTTTATTTTAGAGTGGAGACAACATTGAGTAATACACATAAAAAATATATTTTTGTTATTTTATAAATTACTATAGACCCGCCTCGGCTTCGCACGGGTAGCATGTTATTATACATATAAACCTTCCTCCTGAATCACTCTATCTATTAAAAAAAACCGCATCAAAATCCGTTGTGTAGTTTTAAAGATATAAGCAAACATACATACAGACGCGGGAAGCGGAAAGCGACTTTGCTTTATACTATGTAGTGATGATCTACCTATATTACAAGATTTGCTTCGTTTTTAGCAAAGTGCACACCAATATTTAATAAGTATTATTTATATATATTTGTTTACAGTTAATTAACGCCGCTATAAAACAGACGTATTTGGTGTTGTTGGTTTCTTTAAGAACTGGCGTAAAAGCCTGCAAAAGCCTTTAACAATCGATTCAAAGGCAGCGATGATTTCAATTAAATTCTCTCGATGTTATTGTGCTCAGTGCCGGTACGACGATAACGAGGCATTGTTTCCGATACTAGTGGCTGCGCTTGAATTGCAATGCTTATAATAATTTAGCTTCCATCATCATTTTCTTCTCTTTTACCACTTAAGACGAGTATTAAATGTTTGTGATGAATGCAGAATCGTTTTTTCTCAATAACCGCAAAACATACAGTTTTGTTTTTATATGACAAAGATAATATATATTTCTATTTGTGTAGGTATATATATTGTAAGTTTTTAAGTAGTCATATTATATCATAGTATTCATAGGTTCTTTTTATGCTTATCATAGGTATTATGATGGTCATAAATTTTGTTGCTTGTACACTGCCTTCCACTGTTAACTTTGCTCACTACTTTCCATCCTTAGGTTGCCTGGAAGAAATCGCTTCTTAGTGATAAGGCCGCCCATTGTACGTAATTCTAAAATTATTTTTTAATGTTTTGCTTGTTTATTTCTGGTGTACAATAAAGTATTATCTATCTATCTATCTATCTACTTAAGGCCCTGTATGTCGACGATTGCTCTTTTTCGAAACGAAAAAAGAAATACCTCTGAACAAGCCACATCTCCTATTAAGTGAAGTGAAATTTTTGAACTTAAGGCTCAAGGTGATGCTTGTAAGATATAATTTACACACCCTGCATTAACATAACTCCCGAATAGTTGATCCAAAAATTTCGAGCGCTGTGATTGGTCAACAAACGGTCCACACCGCACAGCTCCGCATCAGTGGAATATATATAGACAACGATGACAAATAATGGCAATATTTTAACATTGTGTAAAAAAGCCGCCGAAGGAAGGTATCAATAACCGTAATACAGGTTTATTAGACCTAGCTTGGTTTTTGATGCGACTTCTTTATGTTATCAGTGATTATGTATCTCGTTTCATTTGTATATGTAACTGACACCCTACTTACGGCCTTAAAACTACGTCAGAGAATCTATAGATTTTAACACGGGTAGGTAAATAAGGTAATTACGTGTTTATCACGTAATTACCTTATTTACCTTTAATTTATTTTCCCGACATTTCGGCTATGTTACAATAGCCATGGTCGCGGGCAGACTGAAGAACACGGTGCTACCGTCGAAAAGCGGAGGCAGTTGACAAAACTACCCTCACTTGGTCTTCAGAAATAGAAATGTACATTTGTCCATATTACGACACACACGCACTGAGATGGTCTGTCACGACGCCCACACATAGTGACCACAGAATTCCAAGAATTAGAGAGTCTATAGCCGTCTTCACGATTGATATTTGAGTACTTCTTGATTTCAATAGCTTCCCGAACTATTATCTTATAATAATGGCGTTCACTAGACAGAACTTTTGGGTCATGTAGTTCTCTGCGATCGCTAACTTGTTTACCTGGCGATTTTTGACAGCTGAAAATTGTATAAATAATATGGCCACTATCTTATAAGAACCTATTTTATTACTTAGTCATTATTATTTATGTGTAACAGACGTCTAGTACGAAATAAATAATTATTATTATATAGTAGTATTATAATTGTAATAATATAATGTATAATATAATATAAAAGTGTATCTGTCCACAGAACGCAGAATCAGTGCTGATCGACGGCATATGCAACGTCCCCGACCCGCTCTACAAGGCTATAGGTTCAATCATTTCGTTCTACATACCACTTGGAGTGATGCTTTTGACGTATGCGCTCACTGTGCAACTTCTGGCGAGACAACAGAAAGGGTTAGGCGCTGGATGGGCGCCTGGTTGGCTACAGGCTACACCTGTAGGTATGTACAAACGCACATACACATATACACAAATAAATACACACACGAGCACATTTTGTTATTTCTATTGTCCATTGACTGTTTAGTTAATATCATTATAATAATTATTTTTATTATTAAGTTATAACATAATCTTTTTCCTATTATACCACTTCATGCAGGGTCGGTACAGCACGTAAAAAAACCGGCCAAGTGCAAGACGGACTCGCGCACGAAGGGTTCTGTACCATTATCAAGCAGAGATTAAGTCTGAAATATCTGATTTTAGATGACAAAAAAACCTAAGACTGATTCATTCTCCAACTCGCTCTATTAGTAATAATTATATTTATTTAATTTTCGTATAATAATACGAGAAAGACATAAAAATCACAACAAAATTTTATGACGATTTTGAATGATCCTAGTGATTTTAATGAATAAACATTTTGTCGAATTACAATTTGCTAAAGTACGTTATACATCATCTCAGATCTCCAGACGCTTAGATCCTTTGAAGATGGCTAGTGGGGTTAGTCAGAGGCACGTCCAAACATTATATTTAGCACATGCCCACATTTTGCAGTAAATAAGTAAATAAATTAGTAAATAGTAAATACCAAGAATCCTCATATATAATCGGATTTATAATAAATTTGAGAAGGAAGCGTTTTAACTATCTGGCCTCACAACTTAGTTGGTTGTGGCTTCGATTCCCATCCAAGATTTTTTTTTTGATGAAATTTGATGGTTATTTTTTGACAGACGTTATAATGTAAAAAGTTATTGATGAATACTTTCACGCACAAACACTAGATCACAATTTGAAACTAAAGTAATAAACAAACTTCAAACGTCACCACGAACGTCAAAATGTTAAAAAAAAACTCAGATTTTAATTATTTCAACCAAAAAAGACTGACTTTTGATTAAAAGCAATTATGTTGTAAAAATATTTATAAACAATATTTAGATGAAATCATATCAAATTACATTTTTATGAAGGATATTTTGGGTTTTTCGCATTCTTCAAAGGTCTTTTTATATTTGTAATATTATGCTATAATTAAAGTCTATTATGCTAGATTTACACTCTCGCTTCGTACCTCGCCTCGTGCTTCGTCTCGTGTCTCAGCCCGCACCTCGCGTGATCAATAGTAAAGGAGAGAGGCGCGAGGCGAGCTCGAGCGTCTATTCACACATTCGTCTCGTGGTTCGCCTCGCACCTCGTCTCGCGACTTGTACGCGAGTGTAAATCTAGTATTAAAAAAATCAAAGTTCTGACTGAAATATATGCCCGACGAAAGCGGCCTAATTAAATGGTATCGAGAGAAAATTTTAAACCAAATTGAATTCCAATAACCTATCGGAATCTGAAAGCGTCAATAATTTGTAATTCAACCCTGATTCGTACATATAAGATTCCTGTATTTCTTTAGAAATATTTAGCAAACAGGACGTAATTCCCTCGTACGTTTTTAATACCTTATATCCTTTGAAAGGCGAACAGGAGATTTCCAATACGATTCGATTTTCGTACGATCACCGAAAAGCTTTAGTAATCTTTGCGATGAAGCAGATTCATCTGTGGAAATATGATTTATATTAAAATCATTTTGACATGGCGTCGATTTATCCTATTATGATATTGCGTTTTGGTCATTTGCGAATCTGGCTTTTTGCTAGCTCTGTTAATTTATGTATAGGACAAATCTTTGATACAGTTTTCTTTGTTGCACATCTGAAGTTTTAATCTTCATCTGATGATGGAGTCATGAGCAACTTCTCGGCGATTTGTAGTTAATATTATTTGATTATATATATTACTAGCCGACCCGTGACAGACGTTGTCCTGTCAAATTTCAATAATCAAATAGAAAAGACTGAATGTTTTAGTCTGTGATGTCAGATTTGTTGCAAATCAGCGCCATCTATACAGAAATCATCCCTTTTGCGTTTTTTTATAGTTTTTGGGATGTTTTTCATATTTTAAAGTAATATATATATTCGGGCATTATATCTACATCTACAGCAAATTTCAACTTAATCCGTTTTGTTGTTTAGGTCTGATTGAGGAACAAACATACATACAAACTCACAAACTTTCACATTTATATTTTTTAAAATATAGCATCTGAAAATATAGCTGATCTAATGAACACACTAATAAACTATTCGATTGATTGATTGATTGACTGAGAAGAGAAGTTTGACCATATACTCAAATACAACTCTTAAGTATTCGCATGCATGCCCCGCCCATATACGACTTTTAATCTCTTCTATGTTCTGCGTCCGTAAAGCCTTATCCACATTCGCGCGCGGATCGCGCGCGAAGCCGCGAACATCCCGCGAACTGTGAGTGTAGATTGGATTCGCATATTCTTCGCGGGTTCGCGCCTCGTTCCCCGAAAATTGTCGGTATTTTGTCCCGCGACAAAGGGCTCGCGGGCCGCGAACTTGGCGCGAACTTGTCTTGGCTACATATTCGCAGGCCGCTCAGTCGTGCATCGTCGGTGGATAATTAACATCCACCATCTTCTTCTTCTGCGCTTCTTTTTAACTAGCTTGTGCTTGACTGAAGCGTAGCTATAAATAGCTAATGCGCAAAGAAGTCCCGCAGCAGCAATTTCGGGGTCCATCGTGGTCGAGTGCGCGAACTATACTGTGAACCTAGCGTGAATGTGTAGCCGACGTCGTACGCGCGAGATTTCGCGCACGATTCACGGCGCGACTTCACGCCGTGAATCTCGCGGGAGTCTGGAGGCCGCTTAACAGTGTCATTACAACTATTAATTTTCCAGCCTCAAGAATACACTTTCCGGACTTAGGTATTTTAACAAAATTATTACAAAAACTAAATCTTATATATAAAATTCTCGTTTCCCAATCTTTGTAACCAAACTCCTCGGAAACGGCTTGACCGATTTTTATGATTTTTTTGAGTATATATAGAAAAGTATGAGAAAAGATCGCAGGGTATTTTTTATAATCGTACGTGGCATAAATATCGGGGGAAAAAAAGTGCTTTTTTCTGTGGGATTATTGAAATTTGACAAGACAACGTCTGTCGGGACAGCTAGTAAAACTTATAACATACAATTGTCTTATAGGTGAGAATCTATGCTGTAATATTCCCCTCAAGGCTATATTATTAGAGTAAGAAAATCTGCTGTTTTGGAAATAAGTACCGACATGTAAAATATTGAATGTGTATTTAATCCATAAAGGTACTAGAGAAGTCTACACATTTACACAACGTAATTCGCGGGTGAAATTGCGGGCAAAATTGAGCCTTAACATATTTTCCTTCCAAGTTTGTAAGACAGCTTCGGCACTGTAATCCTAATCCTAAGCACAAGTTCCTAAGCTGACGCGGGATAGCACCCCTTATTCACAAAAAAGCCGCGAGGTTTGCGATTACGAGCACACATAACTAGGTAAGTGACAACCGCGATAACGCATCGTTAGACATACTTAAACTTTCAAACTAAAATAACTGTTTTTTACATTGAAATCTCAAAGATCTAAAATCATTTTGAATGCTCTTAAATTTAGTTGAATTTACGCCTGTTTTGTTCAGTGCGAAAATGTCATACAAGTCTATCTTACACGTGTTCTACGATACGTGTAGAATATACAGTCAATTTCATTTGTAAATAACCGTTTTTTTTTAATACTTATAGGTCAAAGAACATTTTGAATGGTCTTAAGGGGCTCCCAGTCGCTGATTGCTCTTTTTCGAAACGAAAAAAGAAATACTTCTGAACAAGCCACATCTCCTATTTTTATAAGTATATTACTTCAGGTTCCTACCTAGATTTCTATTAAGCTGAAAACATAATAGCAGAAACTTTTCACGATAAAGATATTATTTCAAAATGATACGTTTTAGAATTTATGATCGAAATATTTTATATACCTACTATTAAAATCAACTTGTGATTTATTTTTAAAGATAGGTAATATGTAGATCTAGATTTCTATTACAATAGATTTTTGATAAGTAATTATACATAATTTATATCATTAATTTATTCGAAAAGCTAAGGCGGACCACGCGCCGACGTGTGTTTGTCGTCATTGCAGCGGTCGGTAGGATTATTTATCGAAGTGATTAAAGATGGGTACATCTTTATTCACATATACTATACATTATAAAATAGGAGATGTGGCTTGTTCACAAGTATTTCTTTTTTAGTTTCGATCAAAAACAATCGTCGACTGGGAGCGCCTTAAATCTAATTGAATTTACGCCTGTTTTGCTCAGTGCAAAAATGTCATACAAGTCTATCTTACACGTGTTCTACGACACGTGTAGAATATACAATACAGTCAAATTTATATTTGAAAACTGTTTTTTACTTTAAATCTCAAAGAAAATTTTGAATCGTCTTTAAATCTAGCTGTATTTATGCCTATTCTGTTCAGTGCGAAAATTTCATACTAGTCTATCTTACACGTGTTCTACGACACGTGTAGAATATACAGTCAAATTTATATTTAAAAATCTGTTTTTCATTGAAATCTTATAGATCAAAGAACATTGAATCGTCTTAAATCTAATTGAATTTACGCCTATTTTGTTCAGTGCATAAATTAAATGTGCTTATTATTATAATAGCTATATTTGTCATAAAGCCTAACTTACACGTGGTCTAAGTAGGTCTGCGACTAGACGCAAGGCAGCGTTCATTGATTGGTCTTTCCTGCAACGCAAAACGTTCACTATAAATTACAATGAATGTCTTCAAATGGTTTAACAAAACACAATAGTTCCCATGGTTACAACGAAAACGAGCCACAAATATCGCGTTAGATAAAACACACGACGCTCATAGTAATTGCGTCATAATACGTCGCATTAGATCGCGTTTCCGCTCACCAAGTACATTGGGCCGTATTATGTGTAGATAAAAACTGTTCTGCTGATCCAGATCCATTACTGTAGGATGGAGTTAGTCTGTCGAAAACGAAATGTCCGCTCATTTCCTGCCAGTTCTTGCGGTATAATATTGTGCTTTTGTTGTTTTTATACTTTTATCCTATATTCTTAGTTAACCTCGAAATATTTCCAACTCGACTCGACCTCGAAACCGTGTTTTGGTAGTTTTGGTGAAAAAAATACCTCGAGTTTTCTAATAGCCGAGGATTCCTCAGTCAACAGAACTGACAACTCAAAATGTATCTTGACATTCATGGACAGCTTTTGAACGATGCATGCGTGTGACGGTTTGTTTGATGAAAATCTCCTCGAACTGATGACGTAATGACGTAATTGAGGAACCTCCAAAATTTAGATTTAAGATATAATAAGATACCAAACATGAGGTACTTTTCTGGGAAAGTTTGAGGGGCCACAAAAGAGGTTGAGTCAAGGTAGAGTCGAGGTTACAACTAAGAATATGGAAACTTTAAAAAAAAATATGGCAAGCGCAGAAGACGCTGCGCTGCGGATAAGAAAAAAAGTTAGATTGAAACACTAGCTCAAGGATACTACTTAGGTACAAACCTCGGTTTGGCCGTTACCTTAGAGAGGTTTTTGAGAAAGGTACAGTAGATACCCCCCGAGGGAGCGTAGATCTCAAATATATAATAATATTTTTCTTATACTACTTGAAGGCAGAACACGCGCCTATAACAAAACACTATCTCGTAGGTCACACACACCGCGCCCTGCGATACAAGTAATGTCTTGCATAAGGCATATTGATGTTGCCATGTACCTGTTATTTTACCGGCTCCCTTCAAACCAAAACATAGCATTATGCTGCTTGGCAGCAAAATTAGGTTTGGTTGAAGGTATAAATACGGCTAATTACTATTTTTCTTGTTGTATTGCTGACGTTTCTAGAAAATTCAGATGCTCTTCATCATGAGCATCGCGCTCATGATGAAGAGCATCAAGATCAAGAGAAAAATAGTAATTAGCCGTATTTATACCTTCAACCAAACCTAATTTTGCTGCCAAGCAGCATAATGCTATGTTTTGGTTAGCATCTGCGCGACCGCGATCAACGGCAGATCCGTAATTAGCCGTATTTATAGTTAAAATGAGTAACAACCACGATAGTTTTAATTCAATAATAATAGTCAATAATAGTCATTTATTGGTAAACACTTTTACACGTCATAAAATAACAGTTTTATTACTTACATACTAAGTAAGCTTAAGTACTTCCTACAGATACTAAACACTAATTGTAGTCACTAGAAGATATTACTAATAATAATAAGAATGAGAATTGTTAACGCTGTTGCATTAAATAAATAATTCTATAATGAATATTGACATTTTGAATAATTTGAAATACATAATAATTTGAATCATTTAACAATTTAATCTACAAATTCGTCATTATGTATAAAAAGGTTGCTCAACGAGCCAGCGTTTCAGTTTTATTTTGAAGCATAATAATGTATTGGCCTCGGTGGCCTTCTATGGTTGAAGGTATGTATGTCGATAGGTTAGGTGATCTGCCACTCTTGTGACTTATTATTGAATAAAGGGGCGGAGAAATAATCTCACGATAGAAACAACTCCGTTATGTTTGAACAAATCCTCAAAGTGTTTCGTTATAGGCTTATCTCGTTCAATTCCAAGGGATTTTTAGTGTATCTTATACGGCATATAGAAAAATTGAGCTCTGACGAATAGTTTTTCCTGTAAGCTCATGTTCTTATTATGTGACGTTTATCTCCAATTTTCTCGTTATATTTTACCAATGACTTTATACGTGGTACTTGTACTCGTATAAAATGGCCTCATGAAATATCTATATAAAAAACTAGCTGACCCGTGCCCGCTTCGCTGTGCGTAAGACATTTCTAATACCATCGTTGACTTTTTTGTAGACGTTTTTAAGGTGTACAATACTGTAGTACATTATTTTGATATATCTCGTGGGGTTCAGCCAGCATTTGCAATGTAAGCGCAAAAAAATGTGTTTATTTCACATTAGAAACCTCTAAAATTATCAGTGTTTCTCTACTATATTATGCATGTATTATACATATAAACCTTCCTCTTGAATCACTCTATTTATAAAAAAAAACCGCATCAAAATCCGTTGCGTAGTTTTAAAGATATAAGCAAACATACATACATACATATTACATACAGACGCGGGAAGCGGAAAGCGACTTTGCTTTATACTATGTAGTGACATGTCGATACGTTGCTTAGATGCTGAATAATAGGAGGACAAATGTACAAACGTACTTTCGTATTTATATAGTAAACTAGCCGACCCGTGACAGACGTTGTCCTGTCAAATTTCAATAATTGATTGACAGCAAAATTCCCATTTACAAAATGTTCCGCCATTCATTGAATTCATATGTTACAAAAAAGTGATAAATGAAGAACCACTCTACCGATTTTGTGCAAACTTCACATAAGCCATCTACTAAATTAATAGTCCGAACAAAGCCTAAACATTTGGTTTGAGCCCGTTCTTGAGTTATAAGATTACAACGAAAAGTGGCAATGATTTTTATATAAATAGATAAAAAATATTTTTTATATAAATAGAAAAAAAATATATTAGTAAGATATAAAACTATCGTGGTTGTTTCTCATTTTAAGTATAAATACGGCTAATTACCACGTTTTTTTCTTGTATATATAGTATTTATAGTTGAAATATTAGTAAGGTATTTTATTTAATTTATTATCATCAAACAAAATAGTTTGGCATCTAGCATAGAATATCTTATATAAAACCGAGCAATACAGAAGAAATGAAATAAGATCACGACTGTAATCCCCAAGCACAATATAAATCCTATTAGAATTCCAGGTGCTCGGATCCTTGAAGATGTCTAAAAGAGTTAGTCACAGCGTCACACATTACATATAATTTTGAACAAATAATAATAACTAGCGACCCGCCCGGCTTCGCACGGGTAGCATGTTATTATACATATAAACCTTCCTCCTGAATCACTCTATCTATTAAAAAAAACCGCATCAAAATCCGTTGTGTAGTTTTAAAGATATAAGTAAACATACATACATACATACAGACGCGGGAAGCGGAAAGCTACTTTGCTTTATACTATGTAGTGATAACTGGTTTTCTCACAATGTTTTCCTTTACCGTTTTGAGCACAATGAACATACTGACAAATAATTTAGAACCTAAACCGCTGCCTCGAGCCGTCTTTGAGACTTGAAATGCAGGGTCCAGTAAAAATAACTCCAGAGAACTCATTAGGGTTTGTTTGAGTAAAAATAACTTGTGAACGAAAGCACGGTAACTTATACTAGTATAAAAACACACACGTCGCAAGCCCCTTCGTATATTAATTTGTTGAAAGCCTTTTCATATATCAAAGTAAACTGCCATATGATCCTGTTGAGACCCACACAATCAATATTTACTGAATAAGTTCGTTCAATATTGATTGAACGAGTTATATTTTTGAACAAGTTTATTTTTAAAAGCTCGCTTCGAGTGGATTAGTGCTGTTTTACGCACGGGTGTTTTAATGAATATAATATTCAGCCTATCAATATATATAATATACAGCCTAATAATTTATTATAGGCACATTTTTGATACCTTAGATTACATTATTGTCATTTTCGTAAGGATCTCTATTAATACTTTAAAATAAAATATAAATAAATAAATAAATAAAATTTGTTCACTAGTTTATTAGTTTAACCATTACAAACAAACACACCAAAATACATGTTTTCTTCTTATAATGTAAGTAAAGATATAAATTGTTTAATACAAAAAAGGGACCGGATGCAATAAAAAAATAAAAATAAAAACCAGCCAAGTGCGAGTCGGTCGCGTACGAAGGGATTCGTAAGTACATTATCTATAATAAACGGCAAAAAAATCACGTTTGCTGTGTGGGAGTCCCACTTAAATATTTATTTTATTCTGTTTTTAGTAGATATTTGTTGTTATATCGGCAACAGAAATACATCATCTGTGAAATTTCAACTGTCTAATTATCACGGCTCATGAGATACAACCTGGTGACAGACAGACAGACGGACAGCAGAGTCTTAGTAAATAGGGTCCTGTTTTTGCCCTTTGGCCAAAAAACCAGTAAAAAATTTAATCATAAATTTTTAATTAATAATTTAATCAAAAATTTAATTTAATCATCATCAAAAAGGCATTTGATAAATGTTTTTTCAGAAACCTTCTAAATCGTTTTAAATTCTTTTTGAAACTATTATTCTAGACTGGTTTAAACAGACTCTTGTGATTTCAAATGATTCTTTAAATATAATAATTAAAATGTCGGCGACACAGTTTTATATAACTGCAAATGTCATCGTTTTTCTTATTTTTTATGTACTATAGTTATTTTTGATTTCAAATCTACCAAGTGAGAGTCGGACTCGCGCACGAAGGGTTCCGTACCGTTCGTTACCGTCGTTACCGTCCGTTCCGTCTATAAAAAATTGCGAAAAAATCATGTTTGTTGTATGGAAGCCCCACATAAATATTTATTTTATTCTGTTTTTAGTATTTGTTGTTATAGCGGCAACAGAAATACATCCTCTGTGAAAATTTCAATTGTCTAGCTTTCACGGTTCATGAGATACAGCCTTGTAACAGACAGACGGACAGACAGACTGACAAAGAAGTCTTAGTAATAGGGTCCCGTTTTACCCTTTGGGTGCGGAACCCTAAAAATAAATCCATATTTCTCTTGGTCACGGCATTACGCGTGAACGACTGAACCGGTTTTTATAACTCTTTTTTTGTTGTATTTGTTATTATAAAAAGATAGTTCTTATAAAAGATTTTTTTAACAGGACTACGTCTCTCGGGACAGCTAGTTAGTAGTAACAATAAACGAAGATACATTAATTTTTATTAAAATATTTTTTATTGGAACGAAGTTCCTTATCGCGCGTTGTGAAAGGGGGCTAGACGGAAAAAAATCTTACGAAAAGTTGTCACGAAAAGTTGTCACGACACTTTTTTGCTATAGTATATCTATTAATTGTGTCGAGGTCGAGGTCGAGGTGGAAGTGGAGGTCGAGATGGAGGTGGAGGTCGAGGTCGAGGTCGAGGTCGAGGTCGAGGTCGAGGTCGAGGTCGAGGTCGAGGTCGAGGTCGAGGTCGAGGTAGAGGTCGAGGTCGATGTCGAGGTTGAGGTCGATGTCGAGGTCGAGGTCGAGGTCGTGGTATTGGTCGAGGTTGAGGTCGAGGTCAAGGTCGAGGTCGAGGTCGAGGTCGAGGTCGAGGTCGAGGTCGAGGTCGAGGTCGAGGTCGAGGTCGAGGTCGAGGTCGAGGTCGAGGTCGAGGTCGAGGTCGAGGTCGAGGTCGAGGTCGAAGTCGAAGTCGAAGTCGAGTTCGAGGTCGAGGTCGAGGTCGAAGTCGAGGTCGAAGTCGAAGTCGAGGTCGAGGTCGAAGTCGAAGTCGAAGTCGAAGTCAAAGTTGATTCCCCTTCCCTTGTCCCACGTTATTTTGTGAGAACTTCGTTCCATCCGGGTGTCCCTTGACACCTCTCAAGTTTTTATTATATTTCAGTCCGTATGTTTCTTAAAATATCTTGACATATATACCTAATGTGTTTTCGGTTCTAATAATTAGTTATTAGAACCGAAATTATTCTAAATAATTTAATAATTATTCTAAATAGATTATGATGTTTTCAAAATAATAATTAATTTTAATTTGTATAACTTCAATCAAAATGAACGAAGTAAATCGTGAAATAATTAGAATTGTTGAAGAACTTATAACTTTAAAATGCCGATTAAAATGAATACCATTCTTCAACAATTCGTAAATGTTACAAAGGAATTCTCGCATTCATTTAAAGAACGATTAAACGAAGCGACTGCTATCCATTAAGCGGTAAATACTACATTCAATTTATTTTAACGTGGCGCTACAGCACTTGCTTACTAACGCAGAGCTGTATCTAGGTAATATACTGGGTAAAACTATCGAAAATTGAAACTGAATGTATCTTGGACCAAAATGGTCTAAAGAAATCCGTCCCGTCAAACATTACATTTGGCATATCCCACATTTTCCAGTAGTTGGCTATTCAATAAGTAACAAGTAAGCACCACTTCACTTATAAGAATAGTTAGTGGGGGGTTAGCATGAACCACTATCGTATCGACAACGTATCGTTTAAATGCCAAAAATGACACTTTTACAAAAAGTGTGTTTTGACATTTGGACGATACGTTGTCGATACGATAGTGGTTCGTGCTCAGGCCACTGGTTTTCCCACGATATCCCCTATTTTAAATAAATATAGTTTCATTTAAAATAAACACGCAGAAAAGAAACCTAAGAAATAAGATGACACTAAAAACTAAAGAAGATAAGATGAATATATTTCTCTGACAAAAAAATAGTTGTAGTATGTCGCATAGTCACAATCATTAAAACACCAAGCATGGTTTAACAACACAACATGCACCACAATCCCTCCCCCTAAAGTTTAGGGGGAGAGATTAGGGCCTAAACAATAACCTGCTTTCGACCCTGGCTGTAAGTTATGCATTACGGGTTTTATGTGAGATCATTACATGAAAATTTATGTTAGTGGATATTTTCAATAGGCTTTTCTTAAGGCGCTCCCTGTCGACGATTGTTTTTGTTCGAAACGAAAAAAGAAATACTTCTGAACAAGCCACATCTCCTATTTTATAATGTATAGTATATTATGTGAATAAAGATGTAC
Organism: Hydriomena furcata; assembly: GCA_912999785.1. NCBI lineage: Eukaryota > Metazoa > Arthropoda > Insecta > Lepidoptera > Geometridae > Hydriomena > Hydriomena furcata. The sequence goes on from OU538826.1 coordinate 4,086,379, forward strand.
CCATCTTTAATCACTTCGATAAATAATCCTACCGACCGCAGCAATGACGACAAAAACACGTCGGCGTTTGGTCCGCCTTTGCTTTTCGAATAAATTAATGATATAAATTATGTATAATTACTTATCAAAAATCTATTCTAATAGAAATCTAAATCTACATATTACCTATCTTTAACAATAAATCACAAGTTGATTTTAATAGTAGGTATCAAAATATTTCGATCATAAATTCTAAAACGTATCATTTTTAAATAATATCTTTATCGTGAAAAGTTTCTGCTATTATATTTTCAGCTTAATAGAAATCTAGGTAGGAACCTGAAGTAATATACTTATAAAAATAGGAGATGTGGCTTGTTCAGAAGTATTTCTTTTTTCGTTTCGAAAAAGAGCAATCGTCGACATACAGCCCCTTAAAGACATTTTATTTGTAAATTGAGCAGATGTTTTAATTATCTTCTAATATAAATTCATACCAAAGTCGTGAATTTATATTACAGACTCATTATCTTCTTTTGGCTATAATTATTCATCATAGTGCTTAAATATTTGAACCAAGCTTTTGTAGTCACTATCTTGTAGTAATTAGTGATTTTAGATAATAAAAAAACCGAGAAGACTTTGACCGGCGGCAAAAAAACTGAATGGATGAAATGAACCAAAAATGATTTTATGACAAAAGTTTTAGAAATGTTTATAACATACCATACTACGTTGCAAGTGGAAAGCCGTGATCTGTACCTACCCCTCCGAGCAACAGGCGTGATTTAATGTATTTAATTTAGTATCCAAACCTGAGAAACGCCAGAGGCTGTTTGGGTGTTGCTCAGCTCGAGTTTGATGATTAATTAATAAAGTATTAATTAGTAGATTACGTTATTACCAAACCGAGAGTTTCTAAAATTTTAATGAAGTACCTTAATATGTAGGAAAGACAAACAGGGGGTAACAAAATGTCTGAACAACCCGACATTGTCTTAAGGCGAGAAATATTTTTTTTTGAATTCAGACTCATTTTTATCAATAACCGCAAAACATACAGTTTTGTTTTTTATGACAAAGATAACTTAAGGATTTAATCTAAATAAATTATAGACAGAAATACGATTGATAAAACTTTTCTCGATAGATTTATTTTACAAAGTCGGCTCTTTCACAACAATAATTTCGTTTTTACTCAAAACTATGAATAGCAAAACAGTTTATTTTGATATAATTCGTTAGATATTCATACTAGCTACATAAATAAAAGACAGTTTCTTTTTAAGTTTGATGGTTTCAAGATAATGCTGTTTTATCACTTTTTCCGTTTTATCCAGCTCAGCCCATACGAAAAAAAAAAACAAAAATTACAAGCATCTCCTTAATAGATTTTCTATAGAAAAAAACGTAATATACGCACATTAATACGTGCTCAAGAGGTAAAGGAAAAGAACGTGAGAAAACCAGTAAGTATTATATTGTGGAGTTGTGCCCTATCACGTATGGAATGTTAAGAACTGAAAAATGTAATGTTTGATAGAGTACCTGGCTACCTCCTTTAGACATCTTCTGAGAGGATGTTATTTACATGTGGAATAATAATGAGGTAGTCGTTTTTTTAGGGTTCCGTACCCAAAGGGTAAAAACGGAACCCTATTACTAAGACTTCGCTGTCCGTCTGTCTGTCTGTCACAGGGCTGTATCTCATGAACCATGATAGCTAGACAGTTGAAATTTTCACAGATTATGTATTTCTATTGCTGCTCTAACAACAAATACTAAAAACAGAATAAAATTAATATTTAAGGGGGGCTCCCATACAACAAACGTGATTTTCGCGTTCTAGTGCCATCTAGTTTCATTTGATGTTACTACGCTACGTAACACGTACGTATGGAACCCTTCGTGCGCGAGTCCGACTCGCACTTGGCCAGTTTTTTTGAGTTTATTTAAATTTTAAGCATTTAACCGTTTTAGTAGTATCAAAAATGTAATGTTAATATCAGAAAATAGATGAGGAGCAATAGGTTAGCGTAGGTATCTATATATATAAAAACCAATGCCACTTTTCGTTGTAATTTTATAACTCAAGAACGGGCTCATCTATCCAAATCATATGTTTAGGCTTTGTTCGGACTATTTAGTAGATGGTTTATGTGAAGTTTGCACAAAATCGGTAGACTTTTTATCCAGCTACCACTCGTGCGAAGCCGGGGCGAGCAGCTAGTTCTATATATATTTTTTACATACTTAGTACTAATTTCATTGTCTTCCCTTCCAATCATCTCATTTATATCATTATGTGTTTGTTGTTTGTTCTTGTCACGCTAAATAAATGTAAAATAAAAATAAATAAATAGGATGACGACTGTAATTCCCAAGTACGGTAGACATCCTCTCAAATCTCCAGACGATTAGATCCTTTGAAGATGTCTAGTGGGGGTAGTCAGAGGCACGTCCAAACATTATATTTGGCACATGCCCGCATTTTGCAGTAGTTAGCATTCCATACGTGACTGGTTGCAAGCTCATTGCCGAAATTAAATGAAATTGAATGTTTTTAATTTCATTTCATTTCTTTTGTATGGGCATTGTAATATCCTATAATTGAATAACTGGCTCACCACAGCACAAGAATATTATTATACTTTATCTGCCTTCAGCTTTTAGCTTGAACCTCTCTCAGTGCCTCTGTCTTACGTCCCTCGTCCAATGCCCGGAGCCAAGCTTACCAAGTACCGTGGTCCGGCCCGTCCGGTCGACATTGACAGTTGACTGACATTGACAGCTGCTTGTCATTGACACTGGCAGATGCTTAACCGGCTTACTTCTTGTACTCATGAGACAGCAAATGTAATCTACTTTAGGTAGATACTTGTTATGTTTATTGCATACACTACAGGCATGTTATGAGGAGGAAAGAAAGTCATGGAATGAATGTAGACGTAGAGGTAGGCCGAAGAAAAGATGGATGGACTGTGTGAAAGATGACATGGGTAAAGCCGGAAACACACTTACGTGTCGTGTCGTGGCGCGACACGCCACTAGCTAATCACTTTCATACATTTAGTATGGTTAGAGACATATTTGGGTGTCGTGTCGTGTCGCAAACGCTATCTTGCGATTGGCTAGTAGCGCGACACGCCACGCCACGACACGTAAGTGTGTTTCCGGCATAAGAAAGAAGTGAGTGAGGGAAATGGAAGAAGTACACATGTTGTGCCAACCCCACTTAAGTGGGATATGGGCAGGAAGATGATAATGATGATCAAATGTATCCTGACACAATAATAAAGACAACGCAACTAAGTGGTCAGTGTTAACATAAAATGTTCCTACCTAATTAATCTACCCGCACCTCTGACCTGATTTTGTATCCAATACCATGTCATTATAATCACACCACAAACAAATGAACACCTATTTGTTTTGTCCTACCTATTTTAGGCAGGTTATGTTTTTTTAGGGTTCCGTACCCAAAGGATAAAAACGGGACCCTATTACTAAGACTGCTGTCCGTTTGTCTGTCGGGGTGTATCTCGTGAACCGTGATAGCTAGACAGTTGAAAAGTTGTTTTTTTGCCGTTGTTAATAGATGATGGTACGGAACCCTTCGTACGCGAGACGGCAAAAAAATTACGTTTGTTGTATGGGAGCCCCATTTAAATATTTATTTCATTCTGTTTTTAGTATTTGTTATAGCGGCAACAGAAATACATCATCTGTGGAAATTTCAACTGTCTAGCTATCTATCACGGTTCATGAGATACAGCTTTGTGACAGATAGACATACAGACAGACAGCGGAGTCTTAGTAATAGAGTCCCGTTTTTACCCATTGTTTACGGAACCCTAAAAAATACACACATACAAACATAGTAAAAAATCTACCTATAGATAGTTGCTATTTACCGGTCGTCGCTTCGTAAGAAAGAATGGCTTAGTTTCGCAATCTACCAGCCAACCTGTAAACCTAATTTCATAGGCAAACATTGCAAAACGAAGTCAATTAAATTTCTGATCGAATTTTTGAATTATAAACATCATTTTAACGGTACGAAGAGACAATATAATTGAATCGACGCATCCGACCGCGTCCGATTAAAGTGGATTAAAAGTTCGACGTAATAGGCCCATGCTTATATGAACAAGTGCACCTATGGGATATGTATACAATTGTTTGAACGATAGTACGTACTTGCAAGGGCGGATCCAAGTGGGGGGGGGGTCATGGGGGTCATGAGTCATGACCCCCCCCTGGGCTGTGTCCAGGTCCATGTCCACAAAATCCTGAAAATCTCTGGAGAGACACACAGATTTAAATGTTTGGCTCATAGCACACACAAATATAAGCTTTCCAACCTATTAGTTAGTTTTTGGCTACTTCCATTATTTCGATAATATTTTGCCAGAATAACGTTACCGCAGCAGAATGTGTATTTCATTATGTATCTTTTTTGTCTTTGAACACTCGAATTTTAAAATTCGGTCACAATCACACGAAACCATAGTCTACATTACTGCATACTTCAAATCCCGATTAAAGCCAACATTAGGCCCTAGAAATGTTCACGTGACCCCCCCTCCTGGCGCTAAAGCTGGATCCGCCCTTGCGTACTTAAACCCTGCGGGATAGTGTTTCAATATTAAGGGGCTCCCAGTCGACGATTGCTCTTTTTCGAAACGAAAAAAGAAATACTTCTGAACAAGCCACATCTCCTATTTTTATAAGTATACTAGCGACCCGCCCCGGCTTCGCACGGGTGTAAAGCTGATACCAAAATATATTACAGAATGTCTTTTTAAACTCGATAACACCATTTAAAATTTAAAAAAAAAGTCGCGCTGATTTGAAATCTTAAAATTATCAGTGGTTCTCTAATATATTAAGCATGTTATTATACATATAAACCTTCCTTCTAAATCACTCTATCTATTAAAAAAAACCGCATCAAAATTTAGTTGTGAAGTTTGTAGTAGTTTTTAAGATATATGCAAACATACATACAGACATACAGACGCGGGAAGCGGAAAGCGACTTTGCTTTATACTATGTAGTGATTACTTCAGGTTCCTACCTAGATTTATATTAAGCTGAAAACATAATAGCAGAAACTTTTCACGATAAGGATATTATTTCAAAATGATACGTTTTAGAATTTATGATCGAAATATTTTATATATCAACTATTAAAATCAACTTGTGATTTATTGTTAAAGATAGGTAATATGTAGATCTAGATTTCTATTAGGATAGATTTTTGATAAGTAATTATACATAATTTATATCATTAATTTATTCGAAAAGCTAAGGCGGACCACGCGCGGACGTGTGTGCAGCGGTCATCATTGCAGATCATTGCAGATCATTGCAGCGGTCGGTAGGATTATTTATCGAAGTGATTAAAGATGGGTACATCTTTATTCACATATACTATACATTATAAAATATTAAATGTGGCTTGTTCACAAGTATTTCTTTTTTCGTTTCGAACAAAAATAATCGTCGACTGGCAGCGTCTTAAAGCCAACATTTGGCCCTAGAAATGTTCACGTGACCCCCCCCTGGCGCTAAAGCTGGATCCGCCCATGCGTACTTAAACCCTGCGGGATAGTGTTTCAATATTAATTGTTTTTATTAGAAGTCTCGTGTTTACATTGAACTTACATTTTATTTTCATTAAACCTACCGACTTTGGCAGGTTCTCTGAGGTAAGCATCTACAATACTGTTTTGTATTAACATAGAATGGTCATGATTGTTTATTACAAGCGGCGATGGGCTTGCAACCGCTGTCACGTATGGAATCCTAACTACTGCATAATGTGGGCATGTGCCAAATATAATGTTTGGAAGTGCCTCTGGCTACCCTAGCTAGACATCATCAAAGGATCTAAACGTCTGGAGATCTGAGAGGATGTCTCCAGTACTTGAGATTACAGCAGTCAAAATCCTGTCATTCTTGAATCAGTATTAATATCTAGGTGTAGAATGTTGCTGATGAATTTGTTGTCCACAGGTCGCCGTGCCACCTGGCGAAGGTTCCTCGGTCCTCGTGGTGGAACTCCTCAGCACTCCGCAGCGTCCACCGAGACTGAGCTGCCTCCTATAGACACTAGAGATCTTTGGATTCAGGATTCTAGGTAACGTATACAGTGTGGAGTCATTATAATCATTTAATCAATTTCACTAGCCGGTGTTTATCGAACATACGCAGTATGTATGATGTAGCATGCAGTTACGTTAGCAGATGCCCTCATCTATTGCAAAGGGGCTACGCGAGTAGAATATATAAAAGCATTCGCTGGTCCCTTTGAAAGATTTACCGAACCTAAATTGAATTTCCACCCAAGCAGCGAACCAAACACAGCGCTCGATATTTCAAAACTCGAATATTGAAGCGCTGTCATTGGTCCGCTTTGCACAGTTCTGCGTAGATAGAAACTCACCCTGAGAATTGAGTGGTGCAATTGTGTAGTTATGGACCATAATCCAACGCCGTCTTAAACTATTCTGGGGCCCTTGGGCACACAAGAACTGGGGGCCCTTTTAGAAAGTAAAGAAAGCGAATTACCTTAAAAAAAATAATTAATAAAATTATCAATGTCATCATCACTACATAGTATAAAGCAAAGTCGCTTTCCGCTTCCCGCGTCTGTATGTAATATGTATGTAATATGTATGTATGTTTGCTTATATCTTTAAAACTACACAACGGATTTTGATGCGGTTTTTTTTAATAGATAGAGTGATTCAAGAGGAAGGTTTATATGTATAATAACATGCTACCCGTGCGAAGCCGGGGCGGGTCGCTAGTTATTAATAATAATAATCAATAAAAGTTTAGACGGTGGCGAAAAGCAACACTGTTATATCCTACACTAGCGACCCGTCCCGGCTTCGCACGGGTAGCATGTTATTATACATATAAACTTTCCTCCTGAATCACTCTATCCATTAAAAAAAACCGCATCAAAATCCGTTGTGTAGTTTTAAAGATATAAGCAAACATACATACATACGCGGGAAGCGGAAAGCGACTTTGCTTTATACTATGTAGTGATAAAATCGCTATCAATCAACGCTTTACGCTTTCATTTTTTAACAGTAAAAAATACGTAAAATTAGGAAATATTTAGATAGGGGCACTGGGCACAGGCCCCGTGTGCCCCTATGGTAAAGACGGCATTGATTATGGTGGTTGTCACAACAACACAACGTCTAAAGGTGGATTCAGACGAATCATTTGTCTTTCTTTTCCGTCTTTTATTAAGACTTTTCGATTGAGACTCGTTCTGCTTATAAAAGAGACATGAGTATTCCACTTACTCCTGCCTATCTGTTTAGATCTTGCTCCTTTTTTCACATAAGTAAAGATAGATAATACACCTATATCAATCAGTGATTTGCTAGCTACTGGTATCATTCGGTTAACTGTGAACTCCAAGACAGTGTTTATTAGTGTTTCATCCAATAACAGTAGGTACCTAGTTATCTGTTTACTGTTGCATATTATGTCAATAGTATGCTTTTACCTCTAAGTGTCAATCCGTGTCATTATAATGCCGGAATCCCACGGCCCGCGTTTTCACACGCCAGACCGCGCCAAGGCGGACGGACGCGCCGTGGGAACGATACATCCGTGGTGGCCCGTGCTCGGAACGCTCTGTACGCGACGCGCCGGAGACACACAGGCGGAGCGTCATCCGGCGCGGCCCGTCGTTTTACGCGCCGTGGGACCCCGGCTTTAGAATGTGCTTTGCCTTGTAATCTATGTTTGATGTATTGCCTAAAGCATGTTCAGTGTTTCAATAATGATAATTGACATCGTATTGTCATTTCGGTTTTGAAAAAGGCAATCCCTCGTATTCAAGAACGACACTATGGGTACACACAGTGCACGAAATCTTTTTTCATAAACATCATTTTATGTGTTGAGCGGCACTAAGGCGCACGCTACCATGTGCCTTTAGAGCTTGACTTTGGTTAGAGGCACACGACAATGTGCCTCTAGTCACACTATGCAGTGTCGTTCTTGAATACGAGGGTTAGTCTTCGTTAAGATCACGTTCGGATCAAGTGTTCGTCTACACTGCCGAGCCTAACGCGGTGGCGACAACGGGCGCGAAGTATCAAACATATGAAACGCAAGAGTTATCTTAACAGTTCGTTTTTATGACGGCGTAAGTATACCGGTGTCGTTAGACGTGATTTCATTCTATTTTCTGAATAACTATTTCTATAGGGTGTAATAATGGAGCTCCCGAACACTGAGGGTAACGTTAATCGCCTCAGTAATTGTGGCTGTCAAAGGTTAATGTCCTTGCAAACAGAATTCAATACTTCAATGATAGGATTTTGCAAACTTAGATTTATTTTTCTAATTTCTCATAAATATGATTAAATTGATTATGGCAAACTTTTTTTAAGATTTTTTTTACCATTAAAATTAGTAGGTAAACATTATTTTCTTTACATAATCAAATATTTAAATCCATAGGGCTCCTAAAGTCCTAAACTAGCTAAAATTTGTTTTAATGTTTTGCCCAGAAGTGTGACAAGAATGGCATAAAATATGAAGAAAAGCACAGAAAAATTTACTATTTAACCATATGACTAACTTTAATTCGAATCATAATAAAAAGTTTATTCATCGAAATCACTAGGATCATTATTAGAATCGCCATAAAAATCGCCCTCGTCCGATCGACCCAGTTTTAAAAACTTTTTAAGCCTAAGCGATTAAATAAGATAAGATTAAATGGAAAATGTTCATGCTAAATCTTAATTACGTACTTTCCTCGCCCTCTTCAATTTGAATACATCATAAACGCAAAGAGCAACTTAGGTGGATTTTATCCAAATTGTCAAACTTAATTATTACTCGACTGCTTAGAAAGAGGGTAATGTCTTGATCACACGTACTGAGCAAACGGGCGAGACAGTACTCTGTACCGAGTACTCAGTACGTATAAATACCGAGTGCTTGGCCGAGCGCACTGTCTCGCCCGTTTGCTCGGTACGTGGGATCAAGGCATAAAGTTTGCACACAAGAAATCGCGTTATAAACTGTCCTCAATTATTTTGTGCTAAATACATAAATCAAAATCAGAGTCCGTCAAGTAATAATAATTAAAATGTTCATTTTTATTGAAAGAAAAAGTTTATTTTCTGTCAATATTATCTATCTCTGGGTCCCCGAAACGATCAAGTGCACTTGACAAGTCTACGTGCTTGACGATTTCACTTGACGAGGGACTTGACGCGACTTGAAGGTGCCATCAACTTCACGTGACACAGTCGTTCGCCCTGTGCCCAGAAAAGTGGTCGTCGCAAAAATTAATAATGGATATGAAATGAATGACAAATGAATAAAAACTTGTCAAGTCACGTCAAGTCGCATCAAGCGCAAGGTGCTTCAAGTGCCGTTAATCAAAATTTCTGTCAAGTAGGTCAAGCCCGTAGATCACTTGACGGGACTTGTCAAGTCAACGCTGTAAACGATCAATATTCACTTCAAGCACGTAGACTTGTCAAGTGCACTTGATCGTTTCGGGGACCCATTTTTTACATTGACATAATAACAATATTGACAGCAAAATTGGTCACGACTTAGCTATATGCTGCATCATCCAAAAGTGTTGCTGCAGTGTTGGTTTTCAGTGGCACCTCGGTATTGGGGTAAAGGCTCTCACAAAACCGCAATGCCCGCACGCATATAGCTATTATCTCTTAGAAGAATTGAAAGACAGCTCGCAGATATTTGCGATGCGATGCAAATTCACAGGTATGTGTGGGAGCCGTAACTCGAATGTATTTTAAAATTTTACATTTAGTTTTCGTTTTAGAAATAATTACACTACTACCTACTAAATAACAATTAAAATGTACATTGTACAACAATCAATTACTATCACTTCAAATATCATCAGTCTTATGCCTGCTTAACTTTGTCCTTAGTCACAAACCCTGCCAAAACTATCACGTAATACAGTATCACCGCACCTATTACAGCAGATACTGTAGCACCCAAAGCTATAAACACAATTATATCAGCCATGAACCATTGGCTCCATGACATCTGTGTTGAGGGGTGGAGAAGGCGCTTGGATCGGCCGTGGCGAAGGACATACTCCGTCCACCAGACGGCCCGATCAATAGGTTTTTGAGGCTGATCACGCATTTCTGAATGAAGTCTTGCGATGTTCTTTCTGAAGCTGTTGGGGAAAAACTAAATTAAAATCATCTTCACTACATAGTATAAAGCAAAGTCGCTTTCCACTTCCCGCGTCTGTATGTAATATGTATGTATGTTTGCTTATATCTTTAAAACTACACAACGGATTTTGATGCGGTTTTTTTTAATAGATAAGAGTGATTCAGGAGGAAGGTTTATATGTATAATAACATGCTACCCGTGCGAAGCCGGGGCGGGTCGCTAGTTACTTATAAAGAACGATATTTTGATAGTTTTTTTATAGTGAAATATAATATTTACATACTTTTCGTATAGATAATTGATTTATGGATCATAATAAATAAAATAAATAAGTAGGATCACGACTGTAATCCCCAAGTACGGTAGACATCCTCTCAGATCTTCAGACGCTTAGATCCTTTTAATATGTCTAGTGGGGGTAGTCAGAGGCACGTCCAAACATTATATTTGGCACATGCCCACATTTTGCAGTAGTTAGCATTCCATACGTGACAGGTTGCAAGCCCATCGCCGCTTATAAGAACACTAACTGGTTTCCTCACGATGTTTTCCTTCACCGTTGTAAGCACGTGTTTTTGATGCGCATATAAATTAAAGAACAGAAAAATCCATTGATGCACGCCGGGATTCGAACCCACGACCTTCAGATTGAAAGTCGGGGTACATCCCACTCGGCCAATACGGCATTTATAGATCACTTTGCGGAAATTCATTTCAAAATACTAAACAGACAAATATTATAGCAACAAATTTTGTCATAATTGCCGCTTTGGGAGCAGGTAAGGGGAATTTGTTACTTCATGTATTTATTCTTTTAGTATACTTTTCGATATTTAATAGTGCTACCTAACAATAAACAAGGGTTTTATTAGCTCATGTCGAATAATAAAAACACACGACGTAACAATAAATGTGAAATCAATGAATTTGCTATATAACTGATGGTAACCATTTTGATTTAAATGACCTTCAAAAAAACCAGCTAATTGCGAGTCGGACTCGCGGATGAAGGATTCCGTACCATTATCTATTAGAAATTCACGTTTGTTGTATGGGAGCCCCCTTTAAATATTTATTTTATTCTGTTTTTAGTATTTGTTGTTTTAGCGGCAACAGAAAAACATAATCTGTGAAAATTTCAACTGTCTAGCTATCACGGTTCATGAGATATTGCCCTGTGACAGACAGACGGACAGGCGGACTGATGGACAGATGGACAGACGGGCAGACGGACAGTGAAATCTTAGTAATAGGATCCCGCTTTATTCCTTTGGGTACGGAACCCTAAAACAACTATAACAAATTCATATACGAAGTATGTATATCATTTAGAAGAAATAAAATGATCCGGTTAGAACTTAACGTTTGAACTATTTAAATAATCGGTTTGTACCTGTCGTCACCAATCACTTGATGTGCGGCCTTCACAATCATATCAGCTGTCAGCGTCATAGAATCCACTCTAACGCCGATGCCGAGCTCGATATACTTGTTTACATTGAACCACTGATCGCCGAGGAAAGGTATTCCTACCATAGGCAGTTCAGCGTCGATTGCCTCGTCGGTAGACTGAAGACCGCCTTGCGTTATAAAAAGTTTTATGTTTGGATGTCCTGGAATAAAATATGCTTAGTTACAACCTAACAGTTTTTGATAAAAACACACTGAAAAAAAACAGGCAAATCATGTATAAACTGTTGTAAATTTCGTGAATGTGTTATTCACGAAATTTACAACAGGTTATACGTGATTTGCCTGTTTTTGTTTACGGTTATACGGACGAGATACAATCCAGAGAGATAGATATTGAAGTCATAATGAATATATCAGTAATGTTTAAATTTAAATGGCAATAATTCCTTAAAATGTTCTTTCAGACTATTGTCATGGAACCGCTTGTCACAGCATTTCTACTAGCAAATTTAAATCCAACAGTTATAGATATTATAGCTGATGAAAAGAACTAACCCAGCAAGTCACGCTGAGGGAACCACTTCTGGATCTTCACATTCTTCGGAATTCTCTTTAGGCCGTCTCCATCAAATTTCCACATGACGTCGTAGGGCAAAGCTTCGAAGGCTTCTAAGAACGCATCCAATAAGTCCTGATCCATCATGGAGGGACGGACGTTGGTGCCCAAGCTGACGTATATCACGCCACGAGTTGAATTGTCTAAGTAGGCTTGTAGGTCCTGAAAACGATGGTCTTTGGTTATTTTATTTTTCAAACACACCTAACTACAAAACTATTACATAGAAAGATTGTTATTATAGAAAACATAGCCAATGCTCAGTCTGACTTGGTAAAAAAATAGGCACCTGTAAATTTCGTCCATAGTAGACACAACATGATAACATTATATCAATCTTCCAGGCGCTTAGATCTAAGGAGTGTAGTCTTAGCTACTTTCTGTAGTATCACCATCATACGTGACAGATTACTAGCCCATCACCGTACTAAGATACTAACTGGTTTTCTCAGAATATTTTTTCTTATTGTTTGAGTGCGTGCTAAAGCGCGTATTTTTTTCGATAAATCGAATCCATTGGAGTCCACGACTTTCGGATGGAAAGTCGAAGCATTTCCCAATATACCAACTTGGCTCTTACATAACAATAATCTTACCTCAGGCAACGGTTTGATGGGTTTCAAATGCAGTGCTCCCAAATAAACCACACCAGGTGGTACAGGTCGGTTCCCATCAAAGACAGGATGCGAGTTCACAAATATCAGTTCCACATAACTCTTCAACTCATGAACTGTCGGAGCATCGACCCCAAACTCAGATTTCAAAAAATCATTCTCAAATTGTTCCAACTGTGAGTCGAGAACGAATAAATCCCATTCGATCTTTAACTCTTGAATCTTTTCCCAAATGCTTAGATCTCTGAAGTTCTTTCGGTAAAAGTGAGGATGTAATTCTGGGTGTCTGCTTACTGCTCCTACAGTTATAAAGTTATCTGGAGTTCCGTAAAATGAAGAAAACAAGATCGCAGGCGCGTTGTACATCTTACTGAATATCAACGCGGAGTACGACAGTGCCTCTATAATAACCAAATCGAACTTTTGACTTTTATCTGCCATCAGACTCTTTACTTCTGGGTAGGTGAACATATCTTGTCCAAGTTTGAGCATACACTGTGGATCTATTTTTGTCATACCTAAAACATCCAGTATCACCCCTCGTTTTACTGTGGATGCGAAATCACTACTAAAAAGAAGGTCTTGCAATAACTTATAAGCCTGGCCTGTGTCAATTTCTGTTAAGTTTTCTGGAGGAACTTGGTTCCGAAATGCGGGATCCGGTGTGATGACCACTAGCTCGTGTCCTCTTTTGACCAACTCCAAGGTTAAGGCTCTAAACACCACTTGATGACTGATAGATGGAGTTGGATACAACCCTAGTATTCTGGCACAGTCAACATTTGTTAAATACAATGTGACAATAATTAGAAACACTCGAAGCTGCAACATTATTAATTACTCACAGTACTTCACTCACTAATGTTGTGTATATTACTTTATTTTTATCAATTGCAAAAATATGGTTTTGTGTTTTGTATATTTTTTTCACTATTTGTTTGTTTTGTAAATTAAGTATATTATTTTGAGAAGACAATGTGACTGTGCTATTTTCTATAATCAATTGACTTTTTATCTGAATGAGACTTCCTTTTCATATCAACAAATTAGTGTTATTGTTTATCATGATGACTTATAATAATCACAAGATAATAATACTTGTAATTATAGACACACTTGTTATAAACCTATAAGTAAAAAACGTGCAAACCTATACACATAAAGTGAACATATAGGTTCGCACGGGTGTACTAATGATGATTATATTTTTTTATACATTAAGTTACATTATTAATTTAATGAGAATATCTGTTTTTTAAGGGTTCCGTACCCAAAGTCTAAAAATGGGACCGTCAAAGGGCTGTATCTCATGAACCGTGATAGCTAGACAGTTGAAATTTTCACAGATAATGTATTTCTGTTGCCGCTATAACAAAAATACTAAAAACAGAATAAAATAAATATTTAAGGGGGACTCCCATACAACAAACGTGTATTTTTGGTGTTTTTTTTATAGATAATGGTATGGAACTCTTCGTGCGCGGGTCCGACTCGCACTTGGCCGGTTTTTTAATAAAATATGGTTTCGTTACTTGCTGGTAATGTAGTTTTTGATATGTAAAATAATTTTTAAAATTGGTCTTGTTTTTTTTTATTTTATCCATCACAAACAAACATACTTTGCTAAATATTATTTATTTAGCAAAAGTAGTAGTCGAGTTGTTTTAAGTACGGGTCGATAAGGAGTTTGCACACATTTTTCATTCACATTTGATAGTGATATCATCATCACTACATAGTATAAAGCAAAGTCGCTTTCCGCTTCCCGCGTCTGTATGTAATATGTATGTATGTATGTTTGCTTATATCTTTAAAACTACACAACGGATTTTGATGCGGTTTTTTTAATAAATAGAGTGATTCAAGAGGAAGGTTTATATGTATAATACATGCATAATATTGTAGAGAAACACTGATAATTTTAGAGGTTTCTAATGTGATGTCGTAAATAAACACATTTTTTTGCGCTTACATTGCAAATGCTGGCTGAACCCCACGAGATATATCAGAATAATGTACTACAGTATTGTACACCTTAAAAAGGTCTACAAAAAAGTCAACGATGATATTAGAAATGTCTTACGCACAGCGAAGCGGGCACGGGTCAGCTAGTTATTTATAATCGTGAATACTCAAGGTTCTAAGATTAAATAAATAAATAAAAAAATTTGGTCTCTTCTTTGTCATTTTAAATTTCCAAAGTAAATATTATTAGAGGATCTATTTCATTAAATTCCTAGTGTCTATATTAGGTTGTTTTAAGCACTAGGTTCTCGTTTTATACCCAACTGAGCTAAGTCTCACACACACTTAAGTACGTTTGTACAATGACGGCAAAACAGCTGTTTGTAGTAAGCGCTCACTCACACACGCATAGATAAGTAACTAGTATCTAATTATGATAACTATATTATGATAACTACGAGTAATTACTTACGTTTCAATTGTAATGCAATTATTTCATGTACATTGAATTTATTCTCAAAGACTTATTTCCAGATTCGTACCAGGTTCGTATGAATACTCGACAAAATTTCCCCCATTTACAGTAATACCATCTACTTTAGTTGTATTACCAAGAAAAGAGCAATTCCAATACAAATTGCCACATTCAAGTCTATTGCGCCACCTGAACAAATTACAGCATTTTTGCTGCATAATAGTAAAAAACCGGCCAAGTGCGAGTCGGACTCGCACACGAAGGATTCCGTAACATTATCTATAAAAAAACGGCAAAAAAATCACGTTTTTTGTATTAGAACTTTACATAAAAATTTATTTTGTTCTGTTTTTAGTTATAGCGGTAACAGAAATACATCATCTGTGAAAATTTCAACTGTCTAGCTATCACGGTTCATGAAATACAGCCCTGTGACAGACAGACAGACGGACAAACGGACAACACAGACAGCGAAGTCTTAGTAATAGGGTCTCGTTTTTACCCTTTGGGTACGGAGCCCTAAAAAATCCGCTACATTATCAGCGAGAAACATTGGCTATATTTTTTAATAAGAATACCCACGAAAATGGCAATGATGGTATCAAAAATTTGCATATAATCTCAATTTGCTTATAAACTTATAGTTTCGTTATTGCTATTACTTTGGTAACACGCGAATTAGTGATGGTGATGGTATTTAGCATTATGTAGTAAGTCATGGTATCACTATGCGCCACGATACCATATCGCACGCTTATTAGTAAAGTGAAGTAATCCAAAATTTTAATTTTTTGGTAAATCAAGTTTAAAGTTTTGCGAATTCACCGTACACTATATTATAGGATAAATTATAGAAATATACAGATGTTTGGGCAATTTTAATGATCTAAAGGTTTACGTAGTACTTAAGTTACTAAATACTAAAAATGTTACAAAAAAACACTGGTTAGGTACCAGTCATCATGGTTGGTATGACATCACGAAGTGAAACTTATAAGGTAACTGCCATTTTCTTTTGTTGTAATACCTTCCAAGGAAGAAATTATTCATATTTACGTAATTATATGCTTTCACGAGTACCCACTAATATAAAGCTTCAGCTAAACTTACAAAGTAAAACAAAATTTGCTTACTTTATAAATACACTAGCCGACCCGTGACAGACGTTGTTCTGTCCAAATTTCGATAATCGCATAGAGTAACGCACGTTGCTATGACGACTGATGTCAACACGGATGTCAGATTTGTTGCACATCAGCGCCATCGACACAGAAATCATACCTTTTGCGTTTTTAATAGTTTTGGGGATGTTTTTCATACTTTAAAGTAGTCTATTATTTATTCGGGCATTATATCTACATCTACAGCAAATTTCAACTTAATCCGTTTTGTCGTTTAGGCCTGATTAAGAAACAAACATACATACAAACTCACAAACTTTCGCATTTATAATATTATAGGACTAGCCGACCCGTGACTGACGTTTACCTGTAAAATTTTAATAATCGAATAGTTAGACTGAATGTTTTTAGTCTGTGTTGTCAGATTTGTTGCACATCAGCGCCATCTATACCAAAATCATCCCTTTTGCGTTTTTTTGTCATTTAGGCGATGGCGATTTTGATTCATATATTAAAGTAGTCTATGTTGTTGTGTTTGTCAAACATACATACAAACTCACAAACTTTCACATGTATAATATTGATAGGATAATAAAGGCTCAGTCAAATTAGTGATTTAAACAAAATTGCCTTCAATTATTCATAATAGTACTTTTCGTTAGACAAGATTGTTAGCTCCGTAGTTGATGCTATTACTACGTTACTTATTATCGCGTCGGTTGAAGCGCAGCTTAATTTTTTGGTGCAAAGCACGCAAGTAAGGCATTATAACACTTCTTCGAAATCTATGACTGCTTTTTTGTAAAATGTACTATTAAAATATTCATAGCAATTATGAACATTAGCGTCTAGGCGTTCAATTATAATGGTGTGTCATGGTCATATATTATTGGATAATTATTTTTAGAAGTCACAATTTATTTGTTACCTACCTACAAATATGAGAATAACGTCGTAAGGAAATTTATCTGTACAGTATACTGAAGGGCTACAACTGAGCTTATGTATATTAAAAAATATATATGCGAGAATTTACCTATGCATCACAGGAGGTCTAAGATCATTCAGCGAGCTATAGCTAGAGCTAGATAGACTATGCTTGGTGTTTCTCAACAAGATCGTTTCAGATATGAGAAGATCAGTTATTAACAAATGAAAGTCACTGACGATCGACTGCCGTGTGGGGAGATAAGGCATCTTATACGCCTGAAAAGGCAGAGTGGGACGGCAACCCACAAGATGGGAAGACAACCTAATAAAGTTTGCATCGGGTGCACCCAAAGACGCACAAGATCGGACGTTCTCGTAATCTATTAAGTTGCATCCTGCGGCTGTAATATAAATGACTAATGGAAACCCTCACGACTTCCTTCACGTGAAGTTATTTTCAACAGACTACAACCCCCAAAAAAGCCGTGTTGGCCGATTGGGAGGTATCTCGACTTTCATTTCGAAGGTCGTGGATTAAATCATTTATTAAGCTATTTTCGTACCGGCCATGGCCGTACAATCTATTTTTATTACACGTGTACTGTCTGTTGTAGATAGGTATTTGTCGATCAATCTAATCACCTGAACTCATTTTCCAAGGAAAGACGGCTATTTTATTTATGTCTTGTCCTTCAGTTATATAAAAGTAAAAGGTTTTTATTAACATTGGCTCAAATAATTGATAGAATAATTAATGATATATATTTTTGTGAGTAAAGCTTGTATTTAGGGTAGTTTATACATAAATTTATTTACTAATTATACTGAGAATACAGATTCTACAAACAAATATAATGTATGAAATTTTTGCGTTGTCTTAAAAATATTAATTTTTTGCAAGTGTTCATTGGAAAATCTTTAAATTATTAGATTTTTAGAATAATTTTGAAAAAAGGGACAGAAAGTTAATTAAGCGCTGAATGGGAATTAATATGTTGATATTTAGAATTTCAGAGTCATAATGAAGTTAAAATAAAAAAATAAATAAATAGTATCACGACTGTCTCTGATCTCCAGACGCTCAGATCCTTTGAAGATGTCTAGTGGAGGTAGTCAGAGGCACGTCCAAACAATATATTTGGCACATGCCCACATTTTGCAGTAGTTAGCATTCCATACGTGACAGGTTGCAAACCCATAGTGAAGTTCCCGGTTACAATCGTTTTTTTTTAAACGTAATTGTTATAGGTAATGCTCAGCAGCATGGCCACCTGCTTATTGAGTCTCCGAGTAGAATAATCACTCCATCCGCAATCTAGTTATGCCAGACGCGACGTAGAGAGGGTGGAATATCGCACTCACCCTGAAGTTGGTTCTCGAATAGAATTGAAACATTCAATGTCATCAAATTCCCGTTTTTAGGGTTTCGTAGTCAACTAGAAACCCTTATAGTTTCGCCATGTCCATCCGTCCGTCCGTCTGTCCGCAGCTTTGCTCAGAGACCCTTAGTGCTAGAACGCTGTAATATGTCATGAATATTGGTCAAGCCGACAAAGTGGTATAATAAAATCTTGTTTTTTTTTAGGGTGCCTCCCCTAAACCTAAACTTGGGATGTTATTTTTTTTTGGTCATACGTTATAATGGTGTGGGATGTCGTTAGATAGGTCTTTTAAAAATATAATGGGTTTTTGAAGATAACTTTTCAATTAAGAGATCCGTTTTTGAAATATTAAGCTTTAAAGTGCAAATACATATTTTTCAGAGATTTTTTGTCAACAATATTTTAATTTTCAAATAAACGGATTATATTGAAAAAAAGATTAAAACGACGACTTTTAAACAACATAGAATAGAGTAATTATCTATCTCTAAGGTTAAGCAAAGGCGATATTTATTTATTAATTATTCATATTTATATAGACAAAACGGGAAATATTTAGTTGTGGCCAATCAAGTCAAAACGGATCATAGACAAAGAACTGTATTATCTATAGATTTTAAACAAGTTTGTTTGCTATGCTTAGTCACTGCAAAAAT
The DNA here is from genome assembly GCA_912999785.1 of Hydriomena furcata. Classification (NCBI taxonomy): domain Eukaryota; kingdom Metazoa; phylum Arthropoda; class Insecta; order Lepidoptera; family Geometridae; genus Hydriomena; species Hydriomena furcata. The sequence continues at coordinate 4,105,751 of OU538826.1, forward strand.
TTAAAATGATTTTGGTCATTTTAAATTTTTGCAGTGACTAAGCATAGCAAACAAACTTGTTTAAAATCTATAGATAATACAGTTCTTTGTCTATGATCCGTTTTGACTTGATTGGCCACAACTAAATATTTCCCGTTTTGTCTATATAAATATGAATAATTAATAAATAAATATCGCCTTTGCTTAACCTTAGAGATAGATAATTACTCTATTCTATGTTGTTTAAAAGTCGTCGTTTTAATCTTTTTTTCAATATAATCCGTTTATTTGAAAATTAAAATATTGTTGACAAAAAATCTCCGTGGTAGGCAGCACAACCGGGTTTTTAACCCAATATTTTTTGATTTAGAATTAGATGTTGTATGATGTAAAATAATATTCATAATAATATTTTCTCTGTTGTTTATATGCTAGGCGAGCTGATTTAGATATATTTCCTTAAAGTCTATTTCACGTGTCCAATTTACATAATAAGCTGCCAGTAGAAGTTTTCACGGCTTGCCGTAAAATATTGGCGGTTTTATATCTCGTATTATTTTCGTACCTTCACCTTTGCCACAGTGTTGTAACACAGTTGCATCACTATTTATAATAATAATAATAATAATTCATTTATTTGTTTAGAATATCATCAACTAATGGTATTATCAATTGAATAAGGTTCAGCATATTCTGTCAAAATATTACGACATACAAATAATTAATTAGTCATCTAAGTTTCATTACAATAATAAAATAGATGTCAAAATAAATCAGGGTATAAAAAATAAATAAAATTAAAATGTAATTGCATGCAAATAAGAAATTAACAATGTAAAGTTATAAAAAAGTCATCATTTGAATAAAAACACTTATCTATCAACCTTAGTGCCTTGTTAAACATATTTTCTAATAAGTGACTAGGTAAATTATTATAAAATGTTGTATGTCATGTAAGCACAGTTACGTTAATATAACTCTAGTCGTGGTCTGGGCATTATTAACGGTTTTTAGATATGGTTAAGGGTGAGTTTTCAACTAAGCGGAGCTGTGCGGACCAAACACAGCGCTCGACATTTCAAAACACGAATATTTCAGTGCTGTCATTGGCCCGTTTCGCAGGTGGAAACTCACCCTTAGGTTACACACGAGGTGTAGCTCGGTAAATAAATTGTTATTCTTGTATTATCCTACTACTTCACATCATCCGTGTGGAAAGTCCCGAGCATAAATTCATATTTCCATTTGAAAAATATATGCACATGTTCAAAATGGCGAAAAAAAACGTAAAGAAATCAGTTAGTTTTCTTATAGGCGGTGGTAGGCTTACAACCTTTCGTATCTATGGAATGCTTACGCCAATAAATGCTATGTCGAATGTGCCTCTACCCACCACACTAGTAAATCCTAGAGGATGTCTATTTATTGTTAACTAGTAATCCGCCCCGGCGTCGCACGGGTGTAATAATGATTTTATGGCAAATTTTTTACACCTACATTTTTTAAGTTTTATTAGGGATCCCTAATAGTTAGACATATGGTATTAGAGACTTTTTTGTAGATATTGATGTCTTCTATAAAACTGTAGTACATCACTTTGCTCTATTGTCAATACTTTCTGCAACAAACGCAATATAAGGTTTTTTTTTTGGATTTTTTTTCACACTTTGTGTTACATTATCGAAGTTTCATACGGATCCCTAACGTTTTTGAAAATAATCTATAGCCTATGTTCATCAGGGATAATGTAGGATTTTAATGGTAAAATAATTTTTGAAATCAGTTCAGTAGTTTCGGAGCCTATTCGATACAAACAAACAAACAATCAAATCTTTCCTCTTTATAATATTATATACCAGCGACCCGCCCCGGCTTCGCACGGGTAGCATGTTATTATACATATAAAACTTCCTCCTGAATCACTCTATCTATTAAAAAAACCGCATCAAAATCCGTTGTGTAGTTTTAAAGATATAAGCAAACATACATACATACATATTACATAAAGACGCGGGAAGCGGAAAGCGGAAAGCGACTTTGCTTTATACTATGTAGTGATTAGTATAGATAGTATAGTATATATTTGTTTGACTTCAACAATATAAAGCCTAAACAGCCTAACAAAATGTAAGGTGCTGCTGACAAGACTGACAAGACTATGACTGTCCTTGATATTAGCTTGCTAAGTCTATTTTTTACTTTTTCTGCATACAAAAAGTGATGCAACCGTGTCGTAATAAACTGTAACTTCTTCGCCTTCGAAAAATTGTGTCAGATTTATGCTGGCGCATGTTTCTACATTGTCATGGTAAACTACAGGAATTGATCGGGTAACTTACTTACTTTTAAGGGTTCCGTACCCAAAGGGTAAAAACGGGATCCTATTACTACGTCTGTCTGCCACAGGGCTGTATCTTATGAACCGTGATAGCTAGAACAGATGAAATTTTCACAGATGATGTATTTCTGTTGCTGCTATACAACAAATACAAAACCAGAATAAATAAATATTTAAGTGCGGCCATACAACAAATGTGTTTTTTTTTTGTTTTTTATAGATAATGGTACAGAACCCTTCGTGCGCTAGTCCGCCTCGCAGTTGGCCGGTTTTTTCTATTGATCGAGTAACCCGAACGTGTTTTACCTTCAGGGGGGCTAGCACGAATTACTATCGAATCTTCCAAACGTCAAAACATACACTTATTGTATTGTTTAGTGTTGACGTTTTGACGATAATGTCGAAGTCGTTTCATCGTATCAGCCCACAGAGCATACGATATTTCACCAAAAACATCTGTCAGCTGTCATTGACCTTTCGGGTCTGGATTTGTGACATGCTCGGTTTTTTTTTAATGGCAATCGTCCTTTTTCGGACATTTCTGCAGGCGTCACGTCATTTTTGTCAGGTGTCTAGGTGTTGAAGCAGGCACAGCTGACCAGTAGGTATAGCTTAAACAAAGATGCTTGTTGAATATGCAAGGTAGTATAATTTTGGCAAAAAGTCATACCTAACACCCGTATTTACGAACGCATAGTAGGCTCCGACTCATAGTGAACAAAATCTTGTTTCATAAACATTACTTGAGTGTTCTGCGACACTATGCACACACTACCGTGTGCCTCTAGCTCGTTGAGCTCGTGCTGTATTAGAGCATAATACTCGCTATGTAGAGAAAAAAAGTATAGTTCCGATTAACATTTTAATATACTGAAACACATAAAATGTGGCTATTGAACTTGGCTTTATTCAAGGTCAAATTCAATGTCAAAGTATCTTTTACGAAGACGTTAATTTATTATCATTAGAACCAAGGCACGCAATATATTAATTAACATCAAATTCGATTAAAAAAGTAACGATTGAAGTAGAAAAAGTAAAGTTTATTATAATACTATTCAATAAGTACCTAATAGAAATGTCAAAAAAGTATATAGATACGTTTGCATACATAAAACATAGAGTCAAGGCAATTTGGTAAATTAAAGAGGTTAACATTCATGATCTACTAGCTTTTGCCAACGGCTTTGCTCGTAAGGTTCCTGGATAAAAAGTAACCTATTTTCCAGGGTATATAGAGGCTATGTATTATATTTTAAGTTGCATCTAAATCCGTTTGAGCGTATTTAAGCCGCAAACATACAAATATCCATAGTTATATATTTTCGGATTTATAATTATTTGCAAAATAATTACGTCTGAGCTTGAAACATCGAATATGACATACTAGCAGACCCGCGACAGATGTTGTCCTGTCAAATTTCAATAATCGCTTAGAGTAACGCACATTGCTATAACAACGGATGTCAGATTTTTTGCACACCAGCGCCATCTATACAAAAATCATCACTTTTGCGTTTTTTATCATTTTGGGGAGGTTTTTCGTATTTAAAAGTAGTCAATTTTTGATTTGGGCATTATTTCTACATCTAAAGTAAATTTCATTGTAATCCGTTTTGTGGTTTAAGCCTGATTGAGGCACAAACATACAAACAAACTCACAAACTTTCGCATTTGTGATTATTATTAGGATCTAAGAGATTACTGCGTAATATCAATGGGATATCGCTGTTATAAATACTGACACCCTGAATTTGTGTTATTCAATGCATCATAATAGTAGATAATACAGATCCGAATCGATTACAAGTTAGAATGAAAGCCTCTTACGATGAATGAACCTTTTTCCCGTGAACGTTTGAATTTATGTAAATCTATCGCCCACTGAAGTACATTTTTAAATCGATAGCGAGTTTCCTATCGACTTCCAAAAAGAAAGATTCGGCGATTATGTTTTTTTATGGGTCATATTCGTTCACGGGTGCGGCTGGTTTAATTTCAATGGTTTTTTGGCTATCTTGTAACGATGACTTCGGCCCTATGTAATTAAAAATCTGTCAAAACATTTTTCTGATAGCTTTTGGTGTTTATTTTAGTTTAAATATTGTTTATTCGGATTGATTTTGTTTTAATTTTAGTGAAAATCTGATTAGGATTTTCTAAAATTCAAACGGTTTAAACTAAAAGTTCCTTTTTTTTGTTTTTGTAACGCATTTATATTTAGAACACTTCTACAGTTACTTAGTACAGTTGTTCTATCTCATGAAGGCGGGTGAGCAGGACTTATAGTTGTGGTGTGTACCTAATTGTGTACAGACACGCTCTTTTGTGTGTGTGTTTATACGCACTTTTGTATGCGTGACTGCGGTTCGGACGATACCGACCGCTACACATACATTTAGGACCAACCCGCATTCGTGAGATAGACATTGAATGAACGAGAATGAATGAATGAATGAACCGTTCTCGTTCCCGTTTTAATACAAAACCAAACGCTAGTCCTGTGTTTCGTCAATATAGTTCCATTTGATGTTCCACGAGCTGAATCAGAAGCACTCACAATTTGCAATTTAAAATATATGCCATTCCATTTCTGATTTAACATATTCCGTATGCTATCGAAACGTAAAAGTCATCGTGAAAAGCAACTCCTAGCTTTTGAATATCATTCAATCACAATCTGAAGACTCACTTATCTTAATTATTTTAAAATAAGTTTATTGCTTTGATTCTGTTATCGGCTGATGGACTTTACGTGTAAGTAGGTACCTACGTAAGTTACCAACCATCCATTTGTACAAAATAAGGTGGAGGTTCTTTCTTTACTTTTATACTTTATCGTAGACAGAAAACATTAACAGATATAATATTACAAATAACACGCACAAAGGCAAGCTTAACCCTAAAAAAGTTGTAAAAAGTAAACCTTTGAGGCTAGGGAAAGGCCATAAAATAATTCATAATTTAGGGATTTTTTAACTAACTTAAAGCTCCGGCCCGGCCCAAACACGGCACACTCCAGACACGGCCCGGTCTTATATAAATCTACCCTTACGCTTTTCAAATTTGTATGGAACTATTATTTTAGGGTAGTATCCACCACTAGTATACTGATACTAGTAGAATACTGTAAATAAAAGATCTCTAAAAGATTACAAAATGCCGTCGTAAATACCTATAAAAAACCTGCTTTCTGTGTAAAGTCAGTTTGTCTGGCACTCATATTAAGCATGCCTTCATGATAATTGTCACGGTGAACGTCACGTCTGATCAGTGATCGTCACGTCTGCTTACGTATACCTACATATATTAAAAAAATATATATTGGTGGATGTCACACAGCACCATCTAGCTCCAAACTAGCAAAGTTTGTACTATGGAAACTAGATAACTGATAGTATACTTATATACTTTTTTTTTGTAAATACATACATAATGATAAATAATAACACCGAATAGAAAGGCTTTATACCCTGAACTATTTAATTACCCACAGTTTCCAGGAGTTTCATACAAACTTTGATAAATCAGTCACCTTTCTTTGTTTTTGGGTTTTTTCGGCATAAAAAGCCATGTTGGCCGTGTAGGAGGTACCTACCTCGACTTTCAATCTGAAGGTCGTCGGTTCGAATCCCGGCGTGCATCAATTTTTCTGTTTAAAAAATGTATATGTGTTTGTGTTGTTTTTAAATAATTTTTAATTCAATTTGTTTAGCCGTTACGACGTGATAGAGTATCAATGAAAAATAAAAAAAATCGCAATTGTAAATTTAGTGTGATGTTACGTTGAACAAATCGTTTAATATTATTATAAATTAGTCAAGTGTGAGTCAGCTCTTAAACTCAGGGAATCGGAATAAAATTTAGCTTTATTCCACTCTCCGGCCAATGAGTCTATCTCTAATACAAAAACCATGGCGATGTTGCTTTGTTGGTACATGACAAACGAAAAAACGTACAAACACATTTTTGTATTTATAATTAAAGATTATTATTGAATCAGCTTTTGCGCCGTTTATGTAAAACTGTTTCCTAAAAATAGTGGCTGCCATAATAGGGTGACTGGAATATAGTTATTTTTCATCAATAGACCATCAAATAAATCCATTAGAAAGTACGCGTTGACGAGCTCGCAATGGACGCAATGCACGCAATACTGTCATTATGTCTCTTTCATGAAAACCTAAACTATGCTGTGTTTCAACAAATGTTGTGGCCTGCATTGTTTTCCAGAATAAAGCGCTCAACATTCGCAAGGAGGCTTTGAGCGTCCAATTGGAAAAAAATACGAGAAAGACGTAAAAACACGTACACTAATAATGATCCTAGTGTTTTTAATGAATATACATTTTTAAGCATTAGAATTTGCTAAAAACTGGCCAAGTGCGAGTCGGACTCGCGCACGAAGGGTTCCGTACTATTATCAAAACGGCAAAAAAAAAACACGTTTGTTGTTTGGGAGCTACCTTTATATATTTATTTTATTCTGTTTATAGTATTTGTTGTTATAGCAGCAACAGAAATACATATTCTGTGAAAATTTTAACTGTCTAGCTATTACGGTTCATGAGATACAGCCCTGTGACAGACAGACGGACAGACAGACAGACGGACAGCGAAGTCTTAGTAATAGGGTTCCGTTTTTACCCTATGGGTACGGAACCCTAAAAAACAGTGGTGGTACACCTACGACAATGAAACTTGTTACCAGATTGCTAAAACACTTGAAACATTAATTAGTAAATACCAAGAATTCTCACAAATAATCGGATTTATAATAAAATAGCTGCTCGCCCCGGCTTCGCGCGAGTGGTACCTGGATAAAAAGTAGCCTGTGTTATTCTGATGTATAAGCTATAATACTGTAAAGTTTCATATATAATCCGTTCAGTAGTTTTTTTGCGTTAAAGAGTAACACACACACACACACACTAGCTTTTACCCGAGACTTCGTCCGCGTAGATTCAGGAAATCGATTTATGACGACTTTATCGATACATTAAAATTTCTGAAAATATTGATGCACGAGAAACGAAATAGTTCGCATTCCAAGTTTTAACTTTCTGCATTTAAAATTGTGGAATAATCCATACAAACTTTTACCCCCTATTTTAGGAGGGCGAGGGAATAGAAAGAGACAAAAAGTAGCCTACGTCACTCTCCAGCCCTTTAACCACATAAAAATCACACTTTTACATATATAAGTATGGATAATAGGATTACCAAGAACGATGCCCATTTTAATGATTGTGACAAGATTAATGCGACATTTTTTGAAAAATAAATATTGTCTTCTTATATACTTACTAGGGAAAATATGACGATATTCTATTTTGCATAAATTTATATAATTTAAAAGTAATTTGGAGGCGCCACTGGACGCTCAGAGAACTCCCTTAAGGCGCTCCCAGTCGACGATTGTTTTTGTTCGAAACGAAAAAATAAATACTTGTGAACAAGCCACATCTCCTATTTTATAATGTATAGTATATGTGAATAAAGATGTACACATCTTTAATCACTTCGATAAATAATCCTACCGACCGCTGCAATGACGACAAACACACGTCGGAGCGTGGTCCGCCTTAGCTTTTCGAATATATAAATATATAAATTAATAATGATATAAATTATGTATAATTACTTATCAAAAATCTATTCTAATAGAAATCTACTACATATTACCTATCTTTAACAATAAATCACAAGTTGATTTTAATAGTAGGTATATAAAATATTTCGATCATAAATTCTAAAACGTATCATTTTGAAATAATATCTTTATCGTGAAAAGTTTCTGCTATTATGTTTTCAGCTTAATAGAAATCTAGGTAGGAACCTGAAGTAATATACTTATAAAAATAGGAGATGTGGCTTGTTCAGAAGTATTTCTTTTTTCGTTTCGAAAAAGAGCAATCAGCGACTGGGAGCCTCTTAAGACTCGCCAAATATGAAAAGACAATACTCGGCAAGTCTCGTCTATTTTCGGGTGGTCTGTATTGGTTCCGGGCTTCCGTGATCCCGTCGTCTCAGAGAAATATGCTTGCAATTTCCATCGAGACCGAAGCGCTTTATGTGTTCACACGTCAGCAAAAGCAAATTTAAGTTTTAAAGCCCATTAAAACTAAGACTTGTTTTACTCAATGACAACAGCGCGTTGTTGAGAACGACTTAAGCTGCTTTTGCTGGCAACTTTGCGTGTTGGCTGTTTATATGTAACTTTGTCCTCAATGTTTGTATGTGTATGTGGTGTCCGTAGTCCTCATATCCGTGTTGTGTTGCACAGCGAGCCTGCGCCTTCAGCAATGGGAGCACTGCACCAGTTTGGCGCAGAGATGTTGCGTCTATCGCGCGGCTTGGAAGCTTCTGCCGCGACAAAAACGCCGCTCAAAGGGTATATATAATTGGCATTACTACTTCAAAATTACTTGAAGCTTCAAAATGTATGTACCTTTTCCTTCTCTGATTAGTCCTGGAGTATTTGGAAACCTATTCGGCTTACGGCTCACGACTGTAAAATTAAATTCATTATTGGTACGCCAGTTTGTTAAGTCGTTCCTTAAGTTTATCTCAAGTTTCTCTCACGGACACCAGTAATTATGTTGAAACTTTTTGCCAGGATGACGTGTCGTAAGACTTAAGGAAAATATGAGTAACGGCTTAAGATACGGGGTTCTCAGTCATGAGTTTATGCTCGTAGTTTTATATTCTCTCTTAACATACACTAAGCTTTACGCTCAAAGACTTGCTTGTTTTCGTTTTGCTTGCACTGGGCAAAGCGTGACCTAACCGTTCTACAGTATTCACTACGAAAGTGAATAATGTAGCGTTATTTTCCTCCTTTTATATATTTGAGGATGATTTAATTTGGGCCACTCTGTATAATAAAAAGCCTTGAGACAATTGCCGCACATGCCTACTTAGTTTTATGTTCAGCAAGTCTTTGGACGTTCTACAAAGATTACATTTAAATTAACAATGAACCCTCTTTCCTCAGGACAAACATATCAGATAAATGCGGGATGCTTACTCCGGGTTCTTTGAGCGTCTCATCCAGTTCACCGTCTTCGATGCTTCAGGATCGAAGAAGACCATCCTCAACAGGAGATCCAAATACACCAATACACAGACCAAGAAGTGCGTCTGATGATGAGAGCAACGACGGTCTTTTAGCACCAGCGGCTCTAACCACTAAATCTAGAAGTTCTGAAGATGGGTTATTACTGCCACCTCCTTGCACCTGTCCATACTTCGGATCAGAGTCCACACCAGCTCCTAGGCGAACCACTGAAGTGATTATAGTCCCGGGTGGAGATATAAATACTTGCAATGGATACCCTCGAAATGGGAATGCTAAAGAAAAGCAATCAACTCCGTTCTTTAGAAGGTCTAGTCGTGGTGCGACCTCAATAGTTACATGGGATGAAGCGAGACGGTTTAGACGTGGCTCTAGTTTTGGTGGAGCCAGAACCACTATTTCTACGCCAGTTCGTACCATCAGACCCCAAAGGTCTGTAAGACAACAACCAACATCAGTAACTGTGACTCCCCAGCGAGCAACACCAAGACCCCACCACTCCAGGACTGCAAGTGTAATATCCAGGAACTCTTCACGTCATGGACGAATTCTACGGCTCGAGCAGAAGGCGACGAAAGTTTTAGGAGTGGTTTTCTTCACGTTTGTTGTACTATGGGCTCCGTTTTTCCTCCTCAACATGGTGCCAGCGTTGTGTCCAGAGTGCGAAAGGGTTATTCCTCCTTGGGTGTTCGACTGCGCACTGTGGTTGGGGTACGCTAGTTCTATGGTTAACCCCATTTTTTATACGATATTCAATAAGGTGTTCCGACAGGCGTTTAAGAGAGTTCTTCTGTGTCAGTATTTTAAGGCAAAAAGATAGCCGGCACCCTGGGAGCGTGCTCGTCCGACCTCAGACCCTGGTCTCGGGGCGCTCTCAGTGAATCGAAACGTGGTGAGATCTCAGTTCGTATGAACGCACCAGAGCTTTAATATGCGCTTCTAGCTAAAATTGCGCCAGTGATAGGCTGAAAGTAAGTATACATATAGAAAAACTATGACATCTGAAGCCACTTTTATAAATAAACACATTATATATCACGGAGTTATCAAATCAGAGAATAATTTCGCTGTAATTTTTTTTTTTTTTTTATGAATAAATAACAATATTGTAGTAAGTGATGGTGTATTTCGTACCTTTTTTTTCGACTATAATATTAAGCTTCACTCAAAGTAAATAAAGATTGTATAAATAAACAAATAGGGTGCAGTAGGGTGTCAAATTATGCATGGAAAATTCATATTAAAAGTAAGAGGGGAAAACCAGATGTACTAAGAAATTAATGGATGTTTCAAAATATAATTACTTCTTACAATTTGCAGTTAAATGGGATTGTTATAAAAAATCTATGTGGAATAAACTCCCCTATCTAGTCTTGGTTCTAATAGATAAGTAGTTAGAGTCAGCAGCACCTATCAACTTCCTCTGTCTATAAAATCCTGTTTTAACCGTTGTTCAATAAAAAACAGCATTTGTGTTGCTGACTTTATATGCTTACTTGTATATGCATTAGCTACGACGTATCCAACTAATCAATTTAATCTAAGAAAACAGCGCACAACCCATTTAGACTTTATTTGTCATATTTTATTAATTTACTTATCTAAAAGTATTTAATTTTAATTTTACAGTGTTTCTAGATTTACAAGGATTTTCAAATTCTATCTTCTATCGTTGTGTCAAATGAAAAAAATATGAGTTCAATGTTACCTATGTAGGTACTTAAATGTCTTATGTGCGCCAATTTTCATAGTTTTATAGATTGTCTGGACAATGTTCTAAATTCTGGTGTAAATAGAATGATTATAACTATAAGAGTCGCGTCGAATTATGAAAACTGATAGAATATAATTATTAGTATTTTGTATTAGAATGATTTTCATAGATTTATTTTTCAGTGTACTATTCCATACATAAAATGTGGAAAGTCAAAAAAAATTGAGAACCGATAAATTCGGATTGTTTTTGTCACCTATTGTCATTGTAATTTAGTTGTATAATTGTCAACTCGAACAAGCCGATTTTTGTCATGTTAATAATTATTCTATGGAAATATTTGGCGTGTCAAAAGGATAGACAATCTATTTCAACGATGGTATATTACAAATACTCGTTATATAATACACTTTTAAATATTTAAAATACCACTATTTAAATCTAGTCATTTTATAAATAGGAACACAATAATCTACGAGTATACAGATGTATACTCGTAGACATGCTTCTAACTCCATTGACTCAATGTCGTGAGTGTCAGTAACTACGAAAACTATAATACCAACCACAATACCCAATATACCCTAACCAATATCCGTAACAAATAGTTGAAATCCCGTATTGCGTTATGTACAGCATACATTTCTTAGATAATTTGTAAATAAAAGACAAAACTATAAAGATAACGCCACACCATAACCTCGAACACAACCTGTAGGAGATATGGACATTAAAATACAAGAATTTTGTGTGGACAACGGAGCAACAAAGTATTAATCTAAAGAAAGTATTTGTAAAGAAATACATTACTGCATCGTAGAGACGTCATTTGAAAATATTGGTGGCGATTATATCCACTCTAAAATGAAGTATTCCAAAAACACTACCGCTTTTATTCCTTTTAGGTTAAAGTCTTAATTCGCGTAAAATTATGACAATTCTAAAACGTGGGCTAGTCTTAAGAAATTTAACGATTTTAATTTAACATAAATTGAATCAGAATGTAAAACGGTGTTGACGACTTTCTTATTTTTCTGCACATCCGAAATATACAAAAAAAAATATAAAAAACTAAATGTATAAAATATCCTAAATTTAGGAACTTTCATTTTGAGGTTACTAGAAACTTATTGTAGAATATTGGATCAGTGTCCGCGGATAGGCTAATTTAGACTTTAACGTAAAAGGAATAAGAACGATAGTTTTTTAAGAATTTTAGCTTTTAGCGTGAACACAACAGCAGAGCTATTTTGTAAAAACATGAATATCATGTTATGATGTTGAATGCAATACCTAATGTTAGAGAATATCTAATCTGTACACTTTTTATAGTAACTATTCACTGTTTATGCACCTATACCTACGTTTCTGCGTAGGTATTGTATTGGAAGCGTTGTGTAGTTTTAAAGATATAAGCATACATATAGACGCGGGAAGCGGGAAGCGACTTTGCTTTATACTATGTAGTGATATGTCCATAAAAAAGTTCTGGTTCTAAAACGGTTGTAAAAGGCATTACGAGTTCGACAAATATTATAGAGTTGACATAACGTAAAACAATATTGTAGATATGTGGATTGGTCCAACATCATAAAATGTTTTTTTCGGTATAGTGTGGCGTCAGCTTTATCTTGTAAAAATGTAAATATGTCATTAAATTTAGTTTCTAAATGTTAGATAGATACCTTGCTATATGAATGATTATTATAATGTTTAAATTATGTGAAAGAGATTTATCCTATAAAGTATTACACGATTTGATCGTAACAAGTTTTTTATTTTACTACCCTGCTAGCATACTATACGTGACAGATTGCAAGCCCATCGCCGATGGTTTGAGCACGTTTTAATGTGTAATATTTTTTTCCAATCCAAAAATCCATTGATGTACGCACAGGATTCGAAGCCACGACCTTCGTATTGAAATTCGTGGTAACCAACTGGCCAACTCGGCCCTAATTTATGTCCAAAGGTTTAATTTTGCTATTCTTGAAGCTAACTAAGAACTATGTAGCGAGCACGAATCATTATCATTTGGTAAATGTATCGTCACGCTATCGATAGCTAGGTAAATGTATGTGGAACGGCTTGTTATGTCTTTTCAAATTACGATTTTAAGAAACTATAATCGAAATTTATTTTTGAAATCTGATCTATGTCAGAAACAATAGATAGCCACAAAAACACAAGCCATCTTTTATTTTCAAGAAAAATAAGTTGAATTTTTCAAAGTAGTTTTCAAGATTTTATACAAAAGAAGTAAGTAATAGAAAACTGTAGATCCCAAAGAGCTCATAAGTTTGCATTATTGCCGAGTGTGAGTTTGATTTCAGGTTATGAAAGATTTCTGGAACGCTAGTGGCTCTTTGTTCGCGTAGTAAGTTATTTTCTTACATACTGATATTTTTAGCAGTAAAGAAAAAAAGATCGTGACTGTAATCCGGTAGATATTACTCAGATCTCCAGGCATTCAGATCCATGAAGATGACTAAAGGAGGTAGTCAGAGGCACGCCCACATTTTGTGACAGATTGCAAGCCCAAATCCGCAAAGCAATTAGGAGGATCGCTCAATCAAGTTTGACTATTATTGAGATGAAAGTAATGTAAGGTAAGGTAAAAACATGAAAACAAAGATCACACTGCCACACACACATGTATATTAATGTAATAGTTTGTTTGGGTAATTTTCTACATAAATTATAGACAGAAACACGATTGATGAATCTTTTCTCAATAGATTTATTTTCCAAAGTTGGCTCTTTTTTATATAATTCGTAAGATAATCATACTAGCTAAGTAAATTATAAACAGTTTCTTTATAAGTTTGATGGTGTTCAAGATAATGCTGTTTTAACACTTTTTCCGTCTCATCCGGGTAGACTCCCTTTTCTTTTATTATTTATTTTTGTAACGTCAAGACTCTTTTGTTTATGTTTACTCATATCTGTTATGCTCGTACGGAATGTAATGAAAAAAACATGTGAAGGCGTTCAAAAACCTTTCGCAATTCTTTTTTTTTTCTTTTTTACTGTGACTATTCTTCGGATTATATTTTGGCACGTGAGCACTATATTTTTCTAAATATAGTATATTATGCAACTAGTGAATAAAGGACGGATTTAAAGCGAGGGCCGTAGATGAGTCAGGAGCAAGTGAAGGATTCAACTGTTAGAATCCTGAACGACGCGAGTGATTCATGGCCCTCGATATAAATTCGTACTTTATTCAGGAGTTGCATACTATACTTTATACCATGACTACGAGAATATTTATCTAATCTAATGCCAAACTCCTTGTCGCAAATATCGACCAATCAAATCTCGAGAATTTATTTGCACCAAAGAGTTTTGAATTTCGAATCTCAGCGCAAGGAGTTTGTGTAAGCATTGAAATAGAGACCGGATATATTTTGTGTTCCAAATTCAAACACCAAAATAGTGAATAAAAACAAAACAGTGAATAAAAGGCCTTTTTATTCACTGTTTTGCGTGAATAAAATAAGCTTTTTAAAGTAGGTATGGTATAAACATATTTATTGAGCCTTAATTTAACTAGAATTTTATTCTTAGATGTTTCATGCTGCGGTGTAAAGCTGGATGACTGGAACAGTTTTTTTTTTGTGTTTCAATCACGCCATAATGGCAAAACCGATTTGAATTTAAATAAAAACAAAAATATAGCTGTGATTCGAAATAGCAAAAACTATTTTTATATTTAACGGTGTTTATGCTGCGATCGTCAGTCACGCAATAGTTTTATTTAATGTCGATCTCGGTAGCAACAAAAATAGTGTCATAAAAGGTACAAAAATCGATTCCCTCGACATATTGAAAGGAAATCGACGAAACAAAAAGTTGGAACATTCATTATTATTTGCTGTCACCGCGATTTTATGAGGAAATGAAAGCTGGAATCGAAAGATATAGAGTAATAGCGCTCCTTATGAAGGGGCTCATCTGCGGAAGTACTATTGGATACCTATTTTTGTTGTATTGCTGTGTTCCGGTTCGAAAGGGATGAAATTTTATGAAAAAGGTGAAATTATAGGCACATGAGGCTTAAAACCGGTGCCTAAAATTGGCAGAATTGTAAAGCGAGATTTGTTTTTTTAGAAAACTACAAACATCTAATCTTCTTCTATCTTTCTTTTTATATAAAATTCTCGTGTCACAGTGTTTGTAACCAAACTCCTTCGGCTTGCCCGATTTTTATTATTTTTTTGTGTTCAGTAGGTCTGAGAATAGGTCGTAGAGTATTTTTTATAACCCTAAGTGATAAGGGTGGCGTAAAGTTCGGGAAAAACTGACTACTGAACGATACGCATTCTATCAAAATTCGTAATTTATTTTATCAGGACAAGGTTAATAGGGAAAAAAATTGAAGTTCCCTCAAAGTGTTTTTACTATGCGATTATTGTAATTTGTGCAGGATAAAGTCTGTCACGGGTCTGCTAGTAATTTTAATAATTTACGAGTTAGTGTTTCACTATAGACTATTATATGCCACATGCAATATGGCCGTCTACTTGTTCTTCCTAAAAGTGGTATAAAATATCAAATTCAAATTCAAATTCAAAAATCATTTATTTCAATAAAATCACAAGGATCACTTTGAAACGTCTTAGGAACTAGGTGAAGCTACGCCGATTCCACGCGACCAAGCCTAGAAGAATAAGGCAACAAACACGGCTTAGGGTCTACCTTTTTTTTAATGATCCTTTCCTTAATGCTATGTAGAGCTCCAGTGTGGTGTCAATCGAACAAGGTGAAGGTAAGGTATCGATAGTAAACATAGCTGATAAAAAGTTAGCGACAACTCTAAAGTAAATTTAGGTATAAATTATTATTATTAACTAGCTGACCCGTGCCCGCTTCGCTGGGGGACAGATAGTTTTACGACTTCATATTAGAAATCTTAAAATTATCAGTGGTTCTCTAATATATTAAACATGTTATTATACATATAAACCTTTCTCCTGAATCACTCTATCTATTAAAAAAAACCGCATCAAAATCCGTTGTGTAGTTTTAAAGATATAAGCATACATACAGACACGGGAAGCGGGAAGCGACTTTGCTTTATACTATGTAGTGATTTAGGCTCGTATATCTTTTAGACATCGTAAGAGGAGTTTTGAAGGAATATAATAAAAACAACAGCTATTGCTATAAAAATAATATCTAAAAAAATAAGAAAAAAAAACTTAACTATAGGTAAACCGCATAAGTCAGACCACTCCATAAGTTTTCGGGGCGCGAGAGGTCACGCTCTGCGCATCTGATTTATGACTTAATTAAATATTAATAATAATAAATAAGTAATAAATATTGGTGGATATTTCACAAAACGCTATCTAGCTCCAAACTACTTGTCCTATGGGAACCAGATAACTATAATACTAAGTGTATCTTTTAACACTTTTAAATATTAAGTGTTTCTTTAGTTTATGGTACGTTAATAATTTAAAATACGGAAAAATATTTTTGGTATAATTGCGCTTGCCACAAATGTTGGGAATAAGATTAAAACCTTACGAAAATCAATCTTACTTTTGAAACAAAGGCCTCGATATTAAGCTATCTAGAAAATCACTGATCAACCCGTGAGCAGATCGTGAGAGAAATAATCTTTTTAGGGTTCCGTACCCAAAGGGTAAAAACGGGACCCTTGTACTAAGACTTCGCTGTCCGTCTGTCCGTCTGTCTGTCACAGGGCTGTATCTCATCTATATGAGATACAGCCCTGTGACAGACAGACGGACAGACTGATTTCAAATGAGAGACTATTCTCTCAGTTGAAATTTACACAGATGATGTATTTCTGTTGCCGCTATAACAACAAATACTAAAATCAAAATAAAATAAATATTTAAGTGGGGCTCCCATACAACAAACTTGTGTTGCCGTTTTTTATAGATAATGGTTCCGTACCATTCATTATCTATAAAAAACGGCCACACGCTTCGTGCGCGAGTCCGACTTGGCCGGTTTTTGTTTTTAGGCTTTTTACTAATCTCAGGAGACATTTTGTAAATTACTTGTAATCATTTTGTGGGTCTACTTCTAAAAGCGACTTTATTTCTCAACGCGCGAATGCTAAAACAAATATATTCTTAGTAGAGTTTTCAAAAAGAAAAAATATATAAGATCACGACTGTAATTCCCAAATGAGGTAAACATCCTTTTAGATCTCGAGTTGCTCAGATCCTCGAAGATGTCTTATGGTGGTAGTCAGCAGCATGTTGACATGTCCAAATTTTGCAGTAGTTAGCGTATACGTGACAGGTTGCAAGCCCACCGGCGCTTATAAAAATAATAACTTAAATACCGCTGTCATATCCGCATAGATTCATCACTGTTCTCGATTGCTAAGATAAGATATTTAAATATTGATGGATTCAATTACTAAAATCTGATTAAAATTTACGCACCAACTTAAATCTTAGAAGTAAATTAGTGTTCACGAAGCAAAGTTGTAAAAGTTCGAAAATCGAGTGCTTTCTTAAGACGAAACTTTTGCCTACATCTTATATTACGGTTGCAAATAGCAGGTGTAAATTGAATTAGTTAAAATATGGTACCTAGTTAAACAATTAGCTACCATATTTTAACTAAAAATACGGCTAATTACCACGTTTTTTCGGGTTCCGTACCTAAGGGTAAAAACGGGACCCTAATAAGACTTCGCTGTCCGTCTGTCCGTCTGTCTGTCACAGGGCTGTATCTCATGAACCGTGATAGCTAGATAGTTGAAATTTTTACAGATTATTTATTTCCATTGACGCTATAACAACAAATACTAAAAACAGAATAAAATAAATATTTAAGTGGGGCTCCCATACAACAAACCGTTTTTTTATAGATAATGGTACGGAACCCTACATTGCGCGAGTCCCACTCGCACTAGGCCGGTTTTTCTTATATTGCTGACGTTTTGAGACAATTCAGATGCTCTTCATCATGAGCATCGCCCGCGACCGCGATTTCAAAACAATTTAAAATGTATTAATATTATAGAATTAAAACTATCGTGGTTGTTTATGTTTATAAGTAGAAAATCGTCGATGATAAAGAACATCTGAGTTGATTTGAAACGTTAGCAATACAAGTTCAAACGTAGCCGTATTTCTAATTAAAATGTATTGATTGTGATAAGTAAAGTTAAGTAAAGTTTTAATGTATCCAAAGCTTAATTTTATTGAACTAAAAGTTACATAAAATTGTTTTGTGTTATGTTATGCTACAAAGTTTTTACTCAATCGAAGTATTTACTAAGAAGATCTGTTATGAGTGTATGTTGAACAGCTCCTGACTCCATCATCAGGTCAGCTCGCTATCATATTATTTCATTGTCACCGAAGTTACAGAAGTATGCAAAATTTCAGCAAAATCGGTTGGGGATAAATGCTTCAAAATTAAGTTGCAAGATTCCACCCGAATAAACATAGCTACATACATACATTGCAAGTTAAATAAAAGCTTGTAACAAGACCTTAAAAAACCGTAAGTCATTCGGCAATGGTGTCGATTCTGTTGTGTCCAAGATAAACTTAAAATAATGTAAAAAAAACGATCGATCTTATTCGTTTTATATTAAAGTCTAAATTAGAGTCACATCAAAATGACAGTCCTAAAACTTGGGATATTTTAGCCGTTTCTCTATTTTATTTCGCATATTTGACACAACCAAGTGTCATCTTAGTCAACACCAATTTACATGTTGATTAAATTTAGCTTGACGTTTCTAACCCTCGTATTCAAGAACGACACTATGAGAACACGCACCCACATTGGATGAAATCTTTTTTCATAAACATCACTTTATGTGTTGAGTGGCACTATGGCGCACGCTACCGTGTGCCTTTAGAGCTCAACTTTGGCTAGAGGCACACGACAATGTGCCTCTAGTCACACTATGCAGTGTCGCACAACACATAAAGTGATTTTTATGAAAAAAGATTTCGTTCACTGTGGGTGCGTGTTCTCATAGTGTCGTTCTTGAATACGAGGGTTAATCTATTACAAAAATCGTAAATTTATTCAATGCTATTCTATGTTTTAGAACTGTCACTTTGAGGTTAATCTATTTTAAACTTTAGCTTAAAAGAAACAAAATCGATAGTTTTTAGGAATTTTAACTAAGCGTGGACACAACAGAATCGCCACCAATGTCACTTTAGGAAGATACAATATTGAAATACTCCAGACACGTAATAAACACTGTTGATACAGCGATGTGGGCATGAATTATTGAGATCCGCTCTTGAGATTTTCCACGAAGTGCTTCACAATCATCTAAAGCCGGGTACTCACTAAATGAAATAGGATCATGACTATAATCCCAGTAAGGCATCCGCTCATATCTCCAAGCACTCAGATCCTTGACAATGCCCTTAGGCATAGAGATGCACGTTCTTAAGCGTAGGGTAAAGAGTTGCACGTTCAAACATAACATTTTGCCCACATAGCAGTAGTTATCATTTCACACGTCGCAGGTTGCAACCCTATCGCCGCATAAAGTATACAAACTGGGGGGTTAGCATGAACTACTATCGTATCGACAAAGTATCGTCCAAATGCCAAAACTGACACTTTTACTATACAAAAAGTGTCATTTTTAACATTTGGACGATAGGTTGTCGATACGATAGTGGTTCGGGCTCAGGCCACTGGTTTACTCACGATGTTTTTGCGTTTATCGTTTTATATAATGCGCATATATTTTTTACGAATAGAAAAATCCATTGCACGGTCGGGACTAGAACCCTTAAGACTAAAAGTCTAGGTACTTCCCATTTGATCTACGCGGCTATTTTTTATCATTAGCAACACGAAATTGTTACCCTTGCACGTTATTGTTACCAAAAACATAGTGTGTACGTAGTGCGAGCCGACGAAGGCGCTCGTATAGTAGGGACGTCAAAGCGAAGAGGCACACACAGAACTGTGTACACACTAGAACTCAATTCTGTATGATGTGTGGTTACAGCTACGGCTCGCTAGTGAGTACCCGTCTTATGTAAACGCTTAGCTCAACTTCAGTCAATCGCTAGCGAGTCGGTTACAAAGACTATGCCATACTAGTTTTGGGACTTGATTGATTTGATCATTCTTTTTTTCACTGCTTAAGCACAGATAAGTTATTAATCTGCATTGAATTCACTAACAAGCTGCATACGGCCGGCGTTACCAACACCAATTCTTACTCATAAAAATATGAGTAAGAACTGGTTAAAAGAAGAGCGGCATGTCAGACCGACTGTTGGCATAACGATGGGTCACCATGGCATGCTTTGTTGTGAACTACACGCGGCTACGCGAACTAGATGAGTTGCTGCCGAGGAAATGCCAACCGTTTTTATGCGATCATTATCACATTTTTACGTCTTATCCGGGTAGGCAGTAGTACCTACTGCTTTTGTTCATAAAATAAATGTAAATTTTGAAGTATCACCTTAAATAAACCAACCTTACTTGTACCATTCAACTGAAATCTGAAAAATAATCCAATCAACATACAAAAGGCGTCTCCATTAAGACTCCATTATTGTGATGTTAGAGATTCCATGAAAATAAAAAGAATAAAAGCTATATTGAATGTCAATTTGTATCAAATTGAAATCATAGAGTAGAGTAGGTACTTTAACATTATTACATTTTATTAAATAAGCATACAGGGTGTCAAATTTAAAAATCATTTATTAAAATAAAATCACAAGGATCACTTTGAAACGTCTTAGGAACTAGGTGAAGCTACGCCGATTCCACGCGACCAAGCCTAGACGAATCAGGCAACAAACACGGCTTGGAGTACCTTTTTTTTAATAACCCTTTCCCTAATGCTATATAGAGCTCCAGTGTGGTGCCAATCGAACAAGGTGAAGGCTCAAACAAGAATAATAATTAAAAGTACTAAGTACGTACAACAATAAAAAAAAATAACTAAAGAGCTTCAGCACAAATTCAAAAAGCAGCATACGCTACACTGTAATAAGACGACTCCCGAAAACTGAAGGCACATGCACTTGCACATGCACACCTATCAATGCATCTATAAAAACCTAATAGCTTAATCCTGAAGAATGTTCCACTTGTAACTAGAACTTTAACTAGATAGCAAAATAAATTAGTTCTAATAGTAATATAACCGTTGATAATATAAATCGTTTTTTTTTAGAGATATTATTGTAACACTCCCCCCCTTTATAAACCCCTACACCTAGCCTACCCTATCCTATTCTAGCTTACCCACCCGACTTCATCATCCTACTAATATTTTTGAAATTTAAATATAATTATTTTAATTAATTTATATTATAAGACGTTAATAGAAAACTATATTAATACCTAGTCATCCTGAAATCTTACCTAGAACTAATCCTAAAAGTTGTTATGATCTGTTTTAATTATTTAAATTGGCCAAGTGATCGTCTAGTTTCTATTGATTAGAACCGTACATTGTGATATAGGTAATAACTCTGATTCTTTTAAGATATTATGATTAAACTGTCTACCTACTTATCTACTATTAGATTCTATAACACTTTAGTATACAATTAAGGAAAGTCTAGAGAATTTGCTGATATTGAGAGTAAGAAGTAACGGAGAATAAAATATATATAATAAATTGGCTAGGCTTATCTGTCATCTAAAATGTGGAAAACTCAGCGCAGATCCTCTCCCCTCCAGTCCGAGAAGGATAGTGGAGATCATTCCATAGACCTTATCTCCTCCTCTGAGTAGAAGGCTTAATTGTCATTTGAGTGGGAATGATATTACAGAGTCATAAAGTTCAGTCTGTCAATTCTGTCTAGCAAAATATAAGAGGACTTAATCTTTTAGCAACCTGAGTCAGTCCGTCTATCAGTCAAGCCTTCAAACAAAAGGTTACTTTCGGATGCTGAAGAATCGATCAGATCGGTTCTAAAACATCCTATTTAGGTCAGATAAATACTTATACATAATATAAATCATAATATTTAGAACCTTCTTGTCCATTATGAAATAAATGTCTAATAAACAACTCTCCGTTGTTAGAATTATAATTGATATAATTTGTGATCCAGTTAATCTCCACAAACTCCAGCTCAGGTCAACTCAATCAAAAGACACATTGTATGTCTCATAAGTTAAAATTCACATTGCTCGAATAATATAACTTAAACTTCAATTGTTGGGTCCACAATGATCGGACTTCCTGTTACAAGTCTCATGTTGAAACAGAATCTCAAATTATCTCACTTCAACACAGAATGTAATTATTAACTAAGATTAGACAAATCCTTCACAACCGACACAATCCGTAGATTTAAACATATAGAATAATGAACTAGAACTTTCCTCACTCCAGATCCCGAACCAAGCAGAATCACAATGTACCTAGTTGTCACCTTGTCACCGTTAGGTATCAATTGTGTGTAGAGAGAAGTGCTTTAAATCAATTATTGAATTACACTCAAACATCACAATAAACTTTTATCTAAACTAATTCACAAACTTTAAGCACTAGAACGACTCCTCCCGGGCCCTAGTAGGTACCCAAATAAATCCTACCCTCAAGTCAAGCAGCCAAGAATTAACCCAAGAAATTCTTCTAAAACCAATCCCATCTTCCAAGTTAATTTTATAATGCCGGCAATTTTGCATTTCGATTTGAACTCCCTTATTTGAACATGAACACATAAATTTATAGACTGACTCTCTAAAACCCCATCTCACCACCTCGTTCCTCCCCCAGTGAGCCTCCATGTTTTTTTTCTTCGCGCCCTAAAAATGATCACCAATCAGAGCTCAGTGAATGAATGTAAAAACTCGAATTATTGCCATATACGTCACACGAATATAACTAATGATTCACATTCTCGATCGATGAACTATTCTTATGTCATTGTCAAACCTGACAGATGATGTAATAGTTGACATTTTAATTTATTTGTCATAATTGACAAGCTTTGAGCTATGATAAACAATTCTCGTACCTCAAATTTACTATCGATTGATAAATCAGACTAATGATTAATAATTTAGATTTAAAACACTATATTTATTTTCGCGAATACTTTGAACGAAGCCTGACTCGTTACAGCCAACCCCCAAAATTTACGCAGATAGAATATCGTAGTAAATTTTTCACTAAGTAGAAAGTAGTTCTTCGCAAAAATAAATTATAATACATATAGATTAGATACTTATAACCATTTTGTACATAAACAAAACGAATCCTTTATAGATATTCGTTTAAATATATATTTATAAAGTATTATATATATAAAAGAAAGAATATACATAATTATATATATATATATACACTACCACACACATTCCCTAAAATAAATTAACACAGTTATAATGTAACCATAACATAAAACGTACCATTATAATTACATTATCAGTAGTAGTTCCGTTACCTCCTTTTTTTGTTGTTTATTTTTAGTTGTACAATCTTCTAATTTGATTGTATTTGATTTCGATAACTATTATGTATGTATGTAAGTGGGTTTACCTTCATGTAAGTGTTTTTAAACCGAGATGTAAATAGTTATAATTTTGTACCGGTAACTAAGTTTTTGATGATTCAATCAATAAACAGATATCCATCTAGCCAGTCCGATCAACATCACGTAAGACAACTTGGTTGTGAAGCAAGTCAATTCTGCAATACTCTGTAGCACATACAGCTTTGGATATCAATCTTCCATTTCCTCAGGAGTAATCTACAGAGGTCTACAGATGAGGATCTTTCCCAAGGGTTAGACACATAGCTCTCCATGCTTGAAACATCCCACAAAGCACTAATCTCAAAATCACAAGTTAATCACACCCGGAGTATGTATAGTGTGCTTTAGAACGAGCCTAACAGTATAGTAAGAACTTTCATGAGAACAGCGATAGCCGATGAATATTTATCCTAACACCAATTCTCCTTCATAATAGTTCTTTGTAAGTGTATCGTTTATCGAAAATCAACTAAGATCAAATCGTCTCAATTTAGAATATTTGTTGAATCATCTGGCCCATCATTCCATTAAACTCTACCACATATATTTCACTACCTCCAATCTAGCATTCATCTTCCTTGCACTTCAAAATTAAAATCCATTCTTCACTCACAGAACATTATTCATACTCCCCACAATCATTGTTGTTAACGCCACCAGACAATTCACCAACTATATGTGAATTTGAGAGCACGAAGATTTCATGTATAGAAATGATTGAATTAATTTGACATTACACTCAATTGAGTTTCTTTTGTTTGATTTTGTTACCTTTTTAAAACCACCTTTGTTACCTTTAAAACCATTACCTTTTTCAAGAACTTTAGTTCAGTTCAAGTAGAAATACATTTTTCAGTATAATTACCAACCATGTCAGATTACCATATGTAAATTAAAAGCATTTATATATTTTTTTTTTATATTTTATTATTTAGATAAAGTAATAAAGAAAACTTCATACCCAGTCAAATATTTTATCTTCAATGTTTAACTATTGTCAAAGAAACAAGAAGCAAGCAACGATCAAAGATTGCTTTGCGAATACAGGCTCTTCAAGCTTGAGTAGTTACTCAAAGTTAGATCTTCTGCGCCACTTTGAATGATTGAATAATCATAACCTTTGTATTTTTAATTTTCACATACAATATTATTTTACACCCTGTATAAAAACTTTTATCCCAAATTCCCATAATAATATTATTTTACACCCTGTATAATTTTTTTATCCCGAATTCCCATAATAATATTATTTTACATCCTGTATAATTTTTTATCCCGAATTCCCATAATAATATTATTTTACATCGTGTATAATTTTTTATCCCGAATTCCCATAATAATATTATTTAACACCCTGTATAATTTTTTATCCCGAATTCCCATAATAATATTATTTTACATCCTGTATAATTTTTTATCCCGAATTCCCATAATAATATTATTTAACACCCTGTATAATTTTTTATCCCGAATTCCCATAATAATATTATTTAACACCCTGTACATAACTTGTATCCGGAGTATCCATTATAATTATGTTTAATGTGAAGTCAAGTTATTTAATTAAGCTACACTAACCATCCCACACTAGTATTTGGTTGTTCAATTAAGAATTAATTAAGTAGTTAAAATTACCTCAATGGAAAAATACTTATATAATATTTTACACAAAACAGACCGTAACTAAAACTCAGAACTATAAGAAAATCTCAAAATCAATCTGACAATTACTGCTTAACTTAAATCATTGATTAACTAATCCAAACTTAGTTGCATATTTAAACCCGACTAAATCCTACCAACCAAAACATTAAACTTAAATAATAGACCAAGATTATTAATTAATTGATTATAAAATTCATTAAATATTAATTTAATTTACCTGAAATAATAGTTTGTAAAATCTTCAATATGTATTCCCTTTCAACTTCTCACATTAATGTATCTAATAATTTTCAATAACGTTGCTAAATTCAAAAATTAACTTGTTCCCGGAGGAACATGAGATAAAATATTTTTGTATTTTAACTGTTATGAATCTAATATCCTATCCGTTGCTAATTTTAAAAGTTGTTTTGTTTTAGAGAAACGTTGCGATAAAATAAATATGTATTAAAAACACTATATATTAATTTTCCTAAGATATTTACCTTAGTTATTGAAAATGCCTAAAATTAATTGTTTATATAAGAACCTATATATTCACATAGTGTACCTAACAATAATATTATATTTAAAACCCATTATTTAAACCAACTTTAATAAATTTGAAAATTTACTTTGCTCCCGGAGCGATGATATCAAATTATTCATTTATTTTTACCATTATGACTCAAGAAACCTAACCGTTCCTAATTATAAAAATTATTTTGTTCACAAGAAACTATAGAATAATTGAGTTAGGTATTTTAACTGCCAAACATAAGTTTTTTTTCTAACATAATTTTCCTAGATAACAAAAGGTTATAAAATTAATTGTCTAAATAAATACCTAATGTATGTAAAGCATACCTAACTATTCTATAATACCTGGACTAATTAGATTGGTATCTATATTCTTCTACTGTCCTATTAATTGTGAAATTAACCCCATTAATGAAAAAATCTAAAACCTTGGAAATACTAAATGTGACTAACTTCTCAGAGTAGGTAGGTACTTTTCTACAGGTTGTTTTACCATGAATTTTACTTATGTTTATCAAGTAAGCACCTAGGTAATCATCACATCGTTTCAAGAACAAAATGTGTTCAGGAAAAATAATTTTGATATAAATAATTTATTTATCCTATGAACTCCCAATCATATTTACAAATGCTATAGGTTATTTTACTAATGATCGTAAGTAACTAGTTTTGTAATACCTATAATAATAAATGATTATAGTCTAACACTCACCAAAGCGCTGTTTATAAACACAAACCAAGTTTTCTTCCTGATGAAGGTGCCCTCTTTTCCTGAACTCTTCTTCTACCCAAAACCGCCATTGAACAATCACTGATAGATTTCCTACCTCTAATTTAATCTCAAACACTAACACTAGCACTTAGAAAGGCCTATTTCAAGACGTAAATCTCTATTTTATATACAAGTCGTCGCGAACCGGTGTCTCAGTTTTTCGCCGGTAATAACGAAACTAACTTAACCTCACTTATTTTTTCTCCCTACCTCCGTCACACTCCCGTTTCACTGTCCATTCCCTCAACGCCTGATACTAATGCATTCCCAAGTAGGTACTTGTTACCACGCTAATATCGTATATCTTGTCTTAAATAAAACTCACTATCAACCAATTCTAAACGCATCTACATAGCTCCTATCTACCTAGATCAAAGTCGCGATCCCAACTACGTAATTTATTTCATTTTAAAATAATTATTACCTATCTACCTTATACCTACCCACTTACTAGCTTGCAATGCGACACATAACCTCAGCTAAGTGGTCAATGAACTCGTATACCTACCTATCTATTTATGTAAATATTTAACTTAGGATATTCCCATCAACTTAAATAGATAAACTTGATTGGCAGATGTAATTTCAATTAATAAGACGCCCTCTATTGGCAGGTAGCGTTACTACGTATTATTGTAAAATCGAATAGATACGACTAATTTATTTTAACACATCTAGCGGCGAATAGCAATACCTACTACTTAATTTCATTACGCTCAATAATGATTACGTTTCCTGTCACTAGATGGTATTACTTGTTTGTAAATAAGTTATTTATATTATTACGAATTTAATTATACATTTTTGTATGATTGACACTAATTATTAATCTTTAACTGCAATAATCCTTTTCTTTGTTTGAATAATAAGTGATTAATTAAATAGTTTTTAAAACCAACTTAAGCCCTCAGAATTTATAAACTAGTTTGATTATAAAACAAATATTGGATAGCTATAGATTGAATATATCAACCCCCCAACAACAAGACTTTTGAATATTCCTGAACTTAATTTTAAGTAATATCTTTTACTTAGAAACTTATAAAAAAAATATCTATTACTGTTTCTGAATGCAGTATCTCTGTCTCTCTCTAATTCATTGCACCAGTGTGTATTTCTATCCTTTGCTAGCTCTAAGCATTTTTATAAATAATTAATAAGCATAAAGACTAAACAATAAAGTTTTTAGAACGAAATGATTTGACAGTTCATGCCCCGTCAAGTATAGAAAACTGATTTATAACCAAAACTCAACTTCCAATTAAATATAAACTCATTTATTTGGTTTAATAAACTTAAATTAAAGTCTGAACTCTTGCAAGGAGTATAATTATTGAAACGAATGTTCTAGTGCTGTAAAACCTATAAGTTCACACCTGATCTTTGTGTATAAGTGAATTATTTGCTTAAATAAGTTTACCTATAAAGTTAATGTTTAAAATTTTAATCTATTCTCTTTACCACCGGTAACCATAAATAGAATTACTTCAATTAAATTAACCTTTCCATTGCATACAGTTTAATCAAATCCTATCCATTAACGGCAACAAATTGTGCGGTTTCATCCGCACTTAAATAATTAAAAAGACATAACGGATTAACCAAACTGTAACTAAAACTACTAAATATACTGGTCACGGCTAACAAATTGTAACACTCCCCCCCTTTATAAACCCCTACACCTAGCCTACCCTATCCTATTCTAGCTTACCCACCCGACTTCATCATCCTACTAATATTTTTGAAATTTAAATATAATTATTTTAATTAATTTATATTATAAGACGTTAATAGAAAACTATATTAATACCTAGTCATCCTGAAATCTTACCTAGAACTAATCCTAAAAGTTGTTATGATCTGTTTTAATTATTTAAATTGGCCAAGTGATCGTCTAGTTTCTATTGATTAGAACCGTACATTGTGATATAGGTAATAACTCTGATTCTTTTAAGATATTATGATTAAACTGTCTACCTACTTATCTACTATTAGATTCTATAACACTTTAGTATACAATTAAGGAAAGTCTAGAGAATTTGCTGATATTGAGAGTAAGAAGTAACGGAGAATAAAATATATATAATAAATTGGCTAGGCTTATCTGTCATCTAAAATGTGGAAAACTCAGCGCAGATCCTCTCCCCTCCAGTCCGAGAAGGATAGTGGAGATCATTCCATAGACCTTATCTCCTCCTCTGAGTAGAAGGCTTAATTGTCATTTGAGTGGGAATGATATTACAGAGTCATAAAGTTCAGTCTGTCAATTCTGTCTAGCAAAATATAAGAGGACTTAATCTTTTAGCAACCTGAGTCAGTCCGTCTATCAGTCAAGCCTTCAAACAAAAGGTTACTTTCGGATGCTGAAGAATCGATCAGATCGGTTCTAAAACATCCTATTTAGGTCAGATAAATACTTATACATAATATAAATCATAATATTTAGAACCTTCTTGTCCATTATGAAATAAATGTCTAATAAACAACTCTCCGTTGTTAGAATTATAATTGATATAATTTGTGATCCAGTTAATCTCCACAAACACCAGCTCAGGTCAACTCAATCAAAAGACACATTGTATGTCTCATAAGTTAAAATTCACATTGCTCGAATAATATAACTTAAACTTCAATTGTTGGGTCCACAATGATCGGACTTCCTGTTACAAGTCTCATGTTGAAACAGAATCTCAAATTATCTCACTTCAACACAGAATGTAATTATTAACTAAGATTAGACAAATCCTTCACAACCGACACAATCCGTAGATTTAAACATATAGAATAATGAACTAGAACTTTCCTCACTCCAGATCCCGAACCAAGCAGAATCACAATGTACCTAGTTGTCACCTTGTCACCGTTAGGTATCAATTGTGTGTAGAGAGAAGTGCTTTAAATCAATTATTGAATTACACTCAAACATCACAATAAACTTTTATCTAAACTAATTCACAAACTTTAAGCACTAGAACGACTCCTCCCGGGCCCTAGTAGGTACCCAAATAAATCCTACCCTCAAGTCAAGCAGCCAAGAATTAACCCAAGAAATTCTTCTAAAACCAATCCCATCTCCCAAGTTAATTTTATAATGCCGGCAATTTTGCATTTCGATTTGAACTCCCTTATTTGAACATGAACACATAAATTTATAGACTGACTCTCTAAAACCCCATCTCACCACCTCGTTCCTCCCCCAGTGAGCCTCCATGTTTTTTTTCTTCGCGCCCTAAAAATGATCACCAATCAGAGCTCAGTGAATGAATGTAAAAACTCGAATTATTGCCATATACGTCACACGAATATAACTAATGATTCACATTCTCGATCGATGAACTATTCTTATGTCATTGTCAAACCTGACAGATGATGTAATAGTTGACATTTTAATTTATTTGTCATAATTGACAAGCTTTGAGCTATGATAAACAATTCTCGTACCTCAAATTTACTATCGATTGATAAATCAGACTAATGATTAATAATTTAGATTTAAAACACTATATTTATTTTCGCGAATACTTTGAACGAAGCCTGACTCGTTACATTATGTTACCCTTTGATTAAGCTCCAAACTTTTCCGTCTATTAATAGTATGAGATTATGTCAAGAATTCGTTACGTTGTCCGAATAAATTTTATTAATAAATCAAATTAAATAAATAAATACAAATCAAAAACACGTGCCTTCACCGTTTTGGTGTAGAACAAATCGTGAGGAAATCAGTTTAACCCTAAAAATATAATTATAAACCTTAATTTTCACCCTTCTATCACCAACCCCCATTTTGTTATCGGAAAGAACTGAAAATGCTTTTTCTGTGGAATTATTGAAATTTTTCAGGACAACGCCAGTCTAATATTCATTTAGAAAAAAATATATGCTCATCAAAAACACGTGCTTAAAACGGTGAAGGAAAATATCGTGAGGAAACCAGATAGTATTCTTATAAGCGGCGATGGGCTTGCAACTTGTCACGTATGTAAGTAATGAAAAATGTGGGCATCTGCCAAATATAGTGCTTGGACGTACCTCTGACAACCGCCACTATACATCTTTATAGGATGTTACTGACAATGTAGCTTCAAATCAAATTAGTAAAATATTACCTTGTTTAATTTTAGTTTACTTATTAAGGCGCTCCCAGTCGACGATTATTTTTGTTCGAAACGAAAAAAGAAATACTTGTGAACAAGCCACATCTCCTATTTTATAATGTATAGTATATGTGAATAAAGATGTACCCATCTTTAATCACTTTGATAAATAATCCTACCGACCGCTGCAATGACGACAAACACACGTCGGCGCGTGATCCGCTTTAGCTTTTCGAATAAATTAATGATATAAATTATGTATAATTACTTATCAAAAATCTATTCTAATAGAAATCTAGATCTACATATTACCTATCTTTAACAATAAATCACAAGTTGATTTTAATAGTAGGTATATAAAATATTTCGATCATAAATTCTAAAACATATCATTTTGAAATAATATCTTTATCGTAAAAAGTTTCTGCTATTATGTTTTCAGCTTAATAGAAATCTACGTAGGAATCTGAAGTAATATACTTATAAAAATAGGAGATGTGGCTTGTTCAGAAGTATTTCTTTTTTCGTTTCGAAAAAGAGCAATCGTCGACTGGGAGCCCCTTAAAAACAAACACACAAATATATCTCGTTCCTCCTAATAATATTAGTATAGAAATACCGCTGGCTCAGCTCAGCTTGGTACAAAATAAATTATGCTTATTTCACCTTATTTCACTAGTAAGATGCAAAATAATCTACGAACACGACTAACTGATCCCCCCGTCCCTACCAATCGGGTTTAAGCCATGACACAGAATAAAATAACAGTTTTCCAAAATGCTGATATTTCTCTTCACAAACTTATGCTACGGTACAAAATATTCGACATAAAATATATAGGATTACGACTGTAATCCACAACTACGGTAGACATCCTTTCAGATCTCAAGGCGCTTAGATCCTTTGAAGATGTCTAGAGGGGGTAGTCAGAGGTACGTCCAAACATGATATTTGGCACATGCCCACATTTTGCAGTAGTTAGCATCACATACGTGAGTGGTTGCAAGCCCATTGCCGCTTATAAGAATACTAACTGGTTTCTTCACGATGTTTTCCTTCACCGTTTTGAGCACGTGTTGAGTGATAAAAAAGTATATTAAAATAGAATTTTAGATCTAAAACTATTATTTTATTTTACAATATTTACAAATAACACAATTATTTAAGGCAGTCACACAAAAACCAAATTTCCTGGGTCACTAAACTCTCTAAATTGTAAATTAATTTAAAGTCAACGACTATTTAATAAACGAAAGAACTACGAAAAAGAAGCTACGTTTTAATTTTATTTTCTATAGGTAAACCACTTTATAAAAAATATTTACAAAATACGCAAAAAAAACATTATACTTTAGATTTTATGAAGATTCAAAATAATTCTAAAAAAAGGAAAAAAAAATTAAATTGCATCTATTTCTATTCATATAGGTACTCATTTTAATGTAATTTTTCTTTCGTTATACTTTTTGTCTACATTAAATTGAACCTAAAGTATACGCAGTTATGGTTCATTTTACATCGAAAGCTAAAATGAAGTGATAGCCATAGCATCAGTTTAATTATAACCCGCCCCTTCAAAGATTTCAATTATATTTGCCGAAACGAGGATTTACTTCTGAAATTATCATTTACACAAGTTAAAATGTTTCACTTTTGTATAGGGATTTAATAAGGATCAACCTAAATTAAGTTGGGATACATTTGTAGAATGGACATACATTTGTAGTTTTTGTGTTGTTTAAGTGTTATTGAATAATATTTTTTTTCTCAGAAATGGTTAACTTTTGCACTAGAAAATTATGGTCTCATTCAACCGAAATAAACTCCCTTACAACCTCCTAGCAGGAATATGTCAAATAACTAATAACCCTGTATATTAACGAACAAGAATTACAACTAAACTATTACCCGATAGGAAAATAATTCTAGTTCTGAAGTAACAAACATAAAAATATACAAGCGAAATTAAGAACCTCTGTTTTGAAGTCGGTTAAAATTGCAAATTATTAACGTGCGGTTATCTATCTATCTATCTATTAAACATATTTTAGTTTGAAGTAATCAACTTTTTTTAGGAAAGTCAAAATTAGACTAACATTACAGGCGTGGTTGTATGTAAGTACCTTCACGTGCTCAAACGGTGAAGGAAAACATCGTGAGGAAACCTGTTAGTGGTCTTATAAGCGGCGATGGGCTTGCAACCTGTCAAGTATAGAATGCTAACTACTGCAAAATGTGGGCATTAGCCAAATATAAGGTTTGGACGTGCCTCTGATTGCCCCTACCAGATATCTTCAAAGGATCTTATCGCCTGAAGAGCTGAGAGGATGTCTACCGTACTTGGGGATTACAGTCGTGATTCTATATTTATATATACCTAAAAAATGTATTGACATGAATCACTCATTCTTATGCCTGCTGTACACACTCGCCGATCGCGTTTCGTTAGTTCACGCGAGGAAAGTGAGAAATAACGAGACCCTTTGTGGGCGCAAAAAACCGACACGCGACCGAAAAGTTTCACCAATCGTGTTTCTGTTTAGAATACATCTATATTAAATCCTTAAGTTATCTTTGTCATATAAAACACTAGCAGACCCGCAACAGACGTTGCCCTGTCCAAATAACAATCGCATTGAGTAACGCACGTTGCTATGACGTCTGATGTCAACGCTGTTATCTGATTTTTTGCACACCAGCGACATCTATACCAAAATCGTCCCTTTTGCGTTTTTTATCATTTTGAAGATTTTTATCGTATTTTAACGTAGTCTATGTCTTATTCGGGCATTATATCTACATCTACAGCAAATTTCGTCTTAAGACGCTGCCAGTCGACGATTATTTTTGTTCGAAACGAAAAAAGAAATACTTGTGAACAAGCCACATCTCCTATTTTATAATGTATAGTATATGTGAATAAAGACATTTAATCACTTCGATAAATAATCCTACCGACCGCTGCAATGACGACAAACACACGTCGGCGCGTGTTCCGCCTTAGCTTTTCGAATAAATTAATGATATAAATTATGTATAATTACTTATCAAAAATCTATTCTAATAGAAATCTAGATCTACATATTACCTATCTTTAACAATAAATCACAAGTTGATTTTAATAGTAGGTATATAAAATATTTCGATCATAAATTCTAAAACGTATCATTTTGAAATAATATTTTTATCGTGAAAAGTTTCTGCTATTATGTTTTCAGCTTAATAGAAATCTAGGTAGGAACCTGAAGTAATATACTTATAAAAATAGGAGATGTGGCTTGTTCAGAAGTATTACTTTTTTCGTTCCGAAAAAGAGCAATCGTCGACTGGCAGCCTCTTAATCAGTTTTGTCGTTTAGGTCTGATTAAGGCACAAACATACATACAAACTAACAAACTTTCGCATAATAAATATGTACTAATACTAGCCGACCCGTGACAGACGTTGTCCTGTCAAATTTTAATAATTGCATAGGAAAAAGCAACTTCCAATTTTTTCCCTACAAACCTTATATTGATAAAATAAATTACGAATTTTGGTAGAATGCGTATCATTCATTAGTCAAAACTGCGTTGCTATGACGGCTAAATGTTTTTAGTCTGTGATGTCAGATTTGATGCACACCAGCGCCATCTCTATACCAAAATCATCCTTTTTGCGTTTTTTTATCATTTAGGGGTGGTTTTTCGGATTATAAATTCCTCCTTTATTTATTCTCATTTTTTATCTACATACTAGGTACAGCAAATTTCATCATAATCCGTTTTGTCGTTTATTTTAACATACAACATAGCATCCTTATCACAAACTTTCGCATTTATAATATTATTAGGATATTAGGATGTTATTATCAATCGATTCTGCATTCATGAAACTAGTGCTATGGGCCGAGACGACAAAACGATATTTCCTTCAATGTCCCGAAATAGGGTATTGATCCCTTCCGGAAATGTGGCACAGCCAATAACTGGCATTCTGTAGACCCATAACTCATCCGGGAACTAGCGCTCGTATTTTGATTTATTAATGTCGTAAAGTTAGGCCTAAGTTTTCTACTAAGCGATGAACGTTACTTAGATTGGGCCAATAAATATTTAAATGAAATCAAATAAAAATAGATTTATAAATAACTGAAAAAAAGTAAAGTTAGGCCTAAGTTCTATATTAAGCGATTAACGTTACTTACATAAAGCCAGTAAATATTTAAATGAAATCAAATAAAAAAATATATTTATTAAACTTAAAAAGAGGTTACAAAAATTTACAAAAATTATTAGCAAAAATAATTAAACAAAACAATTGACAGAAATAATTGAAAAACGATAATGCTCAATGAAGTTTACAACTATACATTAACTCACATAACAATATTAATACTTAATATTCTTATTATTAGCTAATACTATCCCACTGCTGGGAAAAGGCCTCTCCCATAATATTTCCGCGTTTTAATATAAATACATTATTTTTACTTTTACGAGCCCTTAGGTAATTATTATACGACGGTTACCGTTTTTTAAGAAAACAAAAGATTAAGTCGTTTCGTGTCGTAAAAACTGAGAAAGCATTGTAACGGTCTCGATCATAGCAAACTCATTTAATGGTATTCATATAGGTTTATATTTATAACTAGCTGTACCCCGCGGTTTCACCCGCGTATAACTTGAAGAAATAAGAACTTTTTAGCGTATTGCCTATAGCAGACCCGCGACAGAAAAGTGTAAAGGTGTCGTCGTGACTCGTGACAACTTTTCGTCCGATTTTTTTCCGTCTAGCCTCTTACGCAACGCGCCTTAAGGAACTTCGTTCCAAAAACGATATTTTTTGGATTGATTGTAGCAATCACACTTCGTACAAACTCTGAGGTCTACAGCGAATTCTTCTAGACTGGAGTACAATTTGTACATTTCCATAGATTTGTAACTGCATTTTAACCCTTAAACACGGTGGGTCCGGCTGCGCAGTATCGCACAAAAATTGTATGGCGCTCGCGCTCGGACGCCTTTTCATACCTTCGGCCGCGAGACGCGTCGAGCGCGGCGACCGATTCTCGAACGTTCGCGACCGGCCGCACTGCGCGCTTGACGCATGCTTGACGCCTATCTGCTAGGCCGGTCGCGAACGTTCGAGAATGTTCGTTTTACGAAGCTACTCGCTAGGTGACTCGCCTCTAGGCGCTAAGCAAGCCGCCTGCCTGTGCGTTCGCGACCTTATATACAAAAATAATCCTTATAGCATGATTCAGTGTTCACGCGCGATGGCTTATTATTAGCGTATTTCATGTATAACTTTGGTGTTTCTATACCGATTTCTATGATTCTTTTTTATGGAATAGTTAATATTGTAAACTTTTTTAATTAGGGATGACTGAGAGTGTTATAAACGTAAGAGTAGACAAATATAATCAGAAAGCTTCGAACTGCTAAGCTATCGGGAGTTACACGTGTTATTGTGAGTCAACCATAAAAGATAAACATATGCTGTCGTGGGATATTTTTTATATAATTTTTAGGAGAACATTTCCGTCATACATGATTTCTGTGTAGCTTTAACCATTAAGGTTGCACACGCGACGGAAGCTTAAGAAATGCAGTAACTACTCCCGTTTTCCCAACATTTCCCTTCACTGCTCTGCTCCTATTGATTGTAGCGTGATGAAAAGTATACTATAACCAGCTCAGGAGTATAAACAATAATTGTACCAAGTTTCATTAAAATCCGTCCAGTAGTTTTTGTTTCTATAACGGTTATACAGACAGACAGACAGACAGACAGACAGACAGACAGACAAAAAATTTACTGATTGCATTTTTGGCATCAGTATCGATCCCTAATCATCCCCTGATAGTTATTTTGGAAATATATTTCATGTACAGAATTGACCTCTCTACAGATTTATTATAAGTATAGATAGGTATTTCTCTGCAAACAGGTAGCTCAACTTATTTTATGCATTTTTATCGAATATCACCAAAGAAAAAGTGTAAAATTTTCAACTTTATAATTTTTGCCTTTTTTAGTGTTCCGTACACAAAGGGTAAAACGGGATCCTATTACTAAGACTTCGCTGTCCGTCTGTCTGTTACAGGGCTGTATCTCAAGAACCGTGATAGCTAGACAGTTGAAATTCTCACAGATGATGTATTTCTGTTGCCGCTATAACAACAAATACTTAGAACAGAATAAAATAAATATATTTAAGTAGGGCTCCCATACAACAAACGTGTTATTTGCCGTTTTTTGTAGATAAAGTTACGGAACCCTTCGTGCGTGAGTCCAATTCGCAATTGGCCGGTTTTTCTTTTGGATCGGGAGTTTCCCGATGCCTGAATGAAAATATTAATTTTTCACTTTGAATTCAGTTCGCGGCTATTATGTTCTTTTTTCGTCGATTTTTCCTCTTTTCGCATCGATACTAAAGCAGAAGTTGAACATTCTGTCGAATTAAGCAATTTGGTTTTTATTTGAGGTATGGTAGGATAATTGATATCCTTTTTTCAAAATGAAGTTTACAAGACGAAAACTTCTTACCAGAGCGGATTTTATTGCCTGATGACATACGCTTAATGTTGGTGATGACAATAATTACGTTTAAAAACTAAAAACAAAACCGACTTCATGTTTATTAATAAAAATTGTAATGCTTTAATACATAAAACATAATGAGAAACCCAGGGACCCTGTTATCTGTGCCTTATAGGTGGTTGACGTCAACTCGAGGTGTTCATGATTTCTATTTGGAACGTATCTCGCGAGGGGGAGCTGTGAAGAGTATAGAGTGAAGAGTAAAATCATGGATATGGTAAAGATTAGGTACCTGCTTTGTATGTATTACTTGTCTAGTTGTCAATCGTTACAAAGTTACTAAGCAACATACCTGATACACAACGGATTTATTACTAGTGATAAAGGTTGTGCATATTCCAAGCACGGAAGCCTGGTATGGATGAATCTCACTAATAATTTTCAGTAACTTAGTGCTGGTATACCAACTCGCGGAGCGCGTTCTGCGATGCCTGACGAGTATGCGGTAGGTATGTAAGTATTTAATTTATCAAACACTATTGTGTTCCTTAAATATATAATGTGAAAGGGTTAAATTCCTATGCAAGAAGAAATAAATCTGTTTCAAAGCAATTCTTACTTGAATTTCTAGAAAGTTTGTAGTATTTAAAACCAGGTTTTTGTACGAACTCATACAAGGTTGTACTTTATAGACCTGGTAATCGAAATCGCAAATACGATCCACCTCTCTAGTGAAATAAATAAATAAATCAGCGTATAGAACTGAACGCTATATTCTACTAAATGTTCTGAACAATAGTTGACATGCCAGCAACTGCCAAACCTAAGCTTGTGCCAAATGTAGGTACATAATATTTGGAAGCGGTAGCTGCTATACATACATTTAAAATTATGAACAACTACGATAGTAGTTATTCTTTTACCTTCATATACAAAATGGTGTCAAAACAAATATAAAGTAAGGTATTAGGATGGAAATTGTTGAATTAAAACTATCGTGGTTGTTAATCATTTTAAATAGAAATACGGCTAATTACCACGTTTTTCCTTGTATTGCTGACGTTTCGAGACAATTCAGATGCTCTTCATCATGAGCATCGCCCGCGACCGCGATCAACGGCAGATCGGTGATGCTCATGATGAAGAGCATCTGAATTGTCTCGAAACGTCAGCAATACAAGGAAAAACGTGGTAATTAGCCGTATTTCTATTTAAAATGGAAATTGTTTCTATAAATACTTTGTTTTAATAATTATACTCGTAGGTAGTAATAATTATGTCAGATCAAGATTTTTTAAAGTGTGCTTGTTGACGTGACAATTAAAAGGGTACAGAAACCGATTCCATCGGCGTAATGAAGACTTACCAAGAGTTGGAGTTTCTATTTTACTTTCAAAGATCTCAGATCTCCAGGCGCTTAGATCATTTGAAGATGTCTAGAGGGGTAGTCTGAGGCACGTACGAACATAATACTTGGCACATGCCCACATTTTGCAGTAGTTAGCATTCCATACGTGACAGGTACATACGCACGTACCCATTACTCACGTAAAAAATAAATTGTCGACAAAGACACCGACAATGTTTCGATTCAT
Source organism: Hydriomena furcata (assembly GCA_912999785.1). NCBI lineage: Eukaryota > Metazoa > Arthropoda > Insecta > Lepidoptera > Geometridae > Hydriomena > Hydriomena furcata. The sequence goes on from OU538826.1 coordinate 4,144,530, forward strand.
CTAGGGAATCTTCATCAGGGTTAAAGTTAGTTAGAGTTTCAGTTCTGTGTGTTCTCCATCAATAGTGATAGATACCAAATAATATACACGAGATACACCGACACGCTCGTGTCTTCTTCCAGGAACAAGTCATTGCTACTCGTTCGTGCGTGAAGCGATAATTCCTATGAGCTTATGAAAAATATTCTGAAACGAGTTTAGGGGACGAGAATCTGTGGGCGGGATTCGATTTCCCAATACTTATACCTAGTACGATTTGATTTTGATCAATATTATATCCTACATATAATTATAATAAATGTGAAAGCCTGTGTGAATGTTTTTTTTTATTTATCACTAGCCGACCCGTGAGAGACGTTATCCTGTCAATTTTTAATAATCGCATAGGAAAAAGCAATTTCAGGCAACTTCCAATTTTTTCCCAACAAACCTTGTACTGATAAAATAAATAACGAAGTTTGGTAGAATGCGTATCATTCATTAGTCAAAACTGCGTTGCTATGTCATCTAAATGTTTTTAGTATATGACTTCAGGTTTTGTGCACACCAACGCCATATATACCAAAATTATCTTTTTTGCGTTTTCTTATCATTTAGGGGTTGTTTTTCGGATTATAAGTTTCCTCTTTATTTATTCTGATTTTTTATCAACATATTACAGCAAATTTCATCTCAATCCGTTTTGTCGTTTATTTTTGATTAGGGAACAAACATAGCAGCCTTATCATAAACTTTCGCAATTATAATATTTATTACTAGCGACCCGCCCGGGCTTCGCACGGGTGCAATGCTGATACTAAATATACTACAGAATGTCTTTATTTATAACGTTTTTTTTTTCACAGCTTTTTTGTCATTAGACAATAATTATTGATGATTTCTTTTTTTCTCGATCGTTCGCGACCGGCCGAACTGCGCGTTTGACGCCTAGCTGTTAGGCCGGTCGCGAACGTTCGAGAATGTTCGTTTTACGAAGCTACTCGTTAGGTGACTCGCTAGCCTCTAGGTACCAAGCAAGACGCCTGCCTGTGCGTTCACGTTTTTAATTAGGGATGACTGAGAGTGTTATAAACGTAAGAGTAGACAAATATAATCAGAAAGCTTCGAACTGCTAAGCTATCGGGAGTTACACGTGTTATTGTGAGTCAACCATAAAAGATAGACATTTGCTGTCGTGGGATATTTTTTATATAATTTTAAGGAGAACATTTCCGTCATACATGATTTCTGTGTAGCTTTAACCATTAAGGTTGCACACGCGACGGAAGCTCAAAAAATGGAGTAATTTCTCCCGTTTTCCCAACATTTTCCTTCACTGCTCTGCTCCTATTGATTGCAGCGTGATAAAAAGTATACTATAACCAGCTCAGGAGTATGAAAAATAATTATACCAAGTTTCGTTAAAATCCGTCGCGTAGTTTTTGTTTCTATAACGGTTATACAGACAGACAGACAGACAGACAGACAGAAAGACAGACAGACAGACAGACAAAAATTTTACTGATTGCATTTTTGGCATCAGTATCGATCCCTAATCACCCCCTGATAGTTATTTTGGAAATATATTTCATGTACAGAATTGACCTCTCTACAGATTTATTATAAGTATAGAAGATAATAATATAAAAGTTATTCAAAAACAAATGAAAAATAAAAGCACTTAAAAAATCATTAAGGGGGCTGTTTCAAATATGACAGCTCGCATTTTTTGTACTTTTCCGTATTCTGTGGCCGCACACTACGAATAGTGCAAACGCACACATTGAAGCTACTTCACACTTCATTTACCAAGACTAAATAACTAGTCTTGATACTTGAAAATATTTGGTGCAATAGGTATGTCATATTTGTATAGGTAGGTATGTACTTAATAATTTTATAGGTTGCACTTGACAAAAATAAAATAAATATAGAAAAAATTAATATATATTATAAGACAGGTTACAAATCGTAAAGTGCTACTACACAGTTACTAATATTTGACTGTGCAAAAAATATTTGTTAGGTACCTATACCTACTAATAAAATACATTATGACAAAACGGTAAGTATCGTTTTTTTATAAGCTCTTATTTAACTTGCAGTTTATGTACATATTTATGTATCTATGTTTGATAAGGTGTAATCTTGCAACTTAATTTTAAGCAGTTATCCCCAATCGATTGAGCTGAAATTTTGCATACATAATATGGTGACAGCGAGCTGATCTGATGATGGAGTCAGGAGCTGTTCAACGGAACTCTTCACTAAATAGTCGAATTGAGGCAAAACTTTGCATATCTATATATCTATATACCTATAGATAATATATACTATACTATATACCTATATACCTATGGATCTATATACCTGGTCTGATGATGGAGGTCGGATGTAGCCATCGGAACTCCTCAACTACACAACATAACCACGTCGCGTTTGGGCTCGTTATTTTTATCTTGACGAGAACTAGAGCACAAGAATTTACAAAAGCTTGATTTAAAAAATATATTTTTAATAAAAAAACTTATTGTCATCTAAAATCGATGACGGCACCGTCAACGTTTCGAGTACCACTCACAGAAAGTTTTGAAAGTGAAATACTGATAAAATATGTAGGTATGTTTTTGAATATTGTGTGCGAGCTATGATCTCGAAGATCCATAGACAGCGCGTAGCGAGGGTCAACAAGTTCTGGAATTAAACAGTTATTGTAAAATTTTACTAAATAATCTTCCATAATATTTTCTTTCCAGAAAAAGAGATGACCAGCTGCTCTTTTTGCAAATTCATATTTTCCATTGTATTTATACTAAATGACATCACAAACCCGCAATACTTTTTAAGACCTATCCAAAGACATGGAGAGTATGCGAGAAAAAAAAACATCTGAAAATATATATTTATTTCTACCACATTGTCGGCGTGACTAGTATATTCATGCCAAATTACAGCTTTCTAGTATTAAGAGTATCTGAGCTAAGCTGCGGACGAATGGACGGAAATGGCAAAACTATAAGGGTTTTTTGTAAACTACGAAACACTAAAGAGCACTTTCAGTATTTCGAATTAAACAATTTTTCAGGACACTTTATTATTTTTTTAATATTTAATTATTTGCATCATTTACAACTTAAGTATATGCCATCAAAAACAACTTGTAAAAATTAAAATAAAAGCCAATTCTCGCAACGCAACTCAGTTCTTCTATCGTAAAAAGTTGTGAGATTTCAATGTCTGTCTGTCTGTCCAAAAAATGACCTGAACTGTTTCGAGAAAAGGATGGTACGACTGTGCCGCTTTTTTGCTTAACTTGGGCAGATAAACCTTGCCTTGATAATAACAAATACCGACCTTTTTAGAAGGTTCAACATTTTTGGTTCAATGCGTATCGTATCATTCGTCAGTCATTCATCAGTCGTCAAAATTGATTAATGCTAGATTTGTTGCACACCAGCACTCGGAGTCTTTTTATAGTTTTGGGGATGTTTTTAAATTAAAAATAGCATATTTATAAGCTAGGGGTATATTTACATCGACAGCAAATTTCAATTTCATCCGTTTAGTCGTTTAAGTCTGATTGAGGTACAAACATCCAAACATACCTAACATCCGCACAAACAAATCAGATTTATAATATTAAATGTCGATAGATAATAAATATAAATTATATTCGTAATCGAAAATTCAGGTAATTTTTCGCATTTTGTTCAGATAAAGTATCAATTTTTTCCATCCATGTATAAAAAAACACGCTTGGTAATATAGGGGAGGCCGGGTTAAAACCGTACTAAGGGTCATGGTACCTTTTTAGAACTTTCATTTCAAAACAGAAATGTATCAAATCATTATTTATATTTATTTAGTAGGACTAATTAGGGACACAAACAGGTTCACATTTTTCTGAAATTTAATATTTTTATTAAAATAACAATCAAATACGAAACATCTGCTTATTTCGATTTTGCTCCAACGCGACGTATGCAAAAAGGTAAAACCGTAAACTATTATCATACTGTTTCGAAACGTAACTCGATGTAACGCATCTTCTACAAAAAAATCATCCAACTCTTTCATAGTCTGTACAGTGTACATGAGCCCAGCCCTTACAACTCATGCATTGTATCTAACCTTCATCTGTGTGGCTTGCACCAAATTCGTCAAGGCAATATATTATACAAATGTTATCATTAGTTTTGCATGTCCACTATTTTACCCCAGTATCCGGTTATGTCAGACTTCCCCTAAATTCGAAGAAAAATGTGACGTGGACGTGCTTCCCCGAGCGCGTCTGAGCGCTGACTGACGTGCCGACTTGAGGTGAATGTGAGTTTTGTATGGAAAAAATGTATGGATAAGTTTTATTGCATTTTATATTGTTCATAAATGAAAAAGTAAATTATTTGAAAACAAGATAATGCCACGCGGTATAGAGAAATATAAAATCTACAATTTCGTATTATTTTCAAATAAAAATATGCTGTGGGTCTAAAGATATTGGTACCTAACCAGACCCCATTTTTCGACATTTTCAGCGGTTCTTGCGACGGTAAAAACGTATTTTTTTGAAAATGTTGTATAGAACTGGCCAGTTTTTATTATCTACTATTAAAGATGAATATATTATCAGTAATTTTGTATCATTATATCCTCACAATTGTGATTCCTGGTTTTTAAATCGGTACCTGAAAATCATTGAAATACGTGTGTGGGTGTGAGCCGGGCCTAAGGTATGTAAGATAAGAAAGAAAGAAAAAATAAATATATTTTGTGTCAACATAATCTCTTAAAATAGGTGCTGAATGCTAATATACAATATAAATAGTTATAGTTAGCTTATTAATATTCATTTTAATATAATATAATGAGTTAATATTAGTGTATAGCAACACTGTGTGCAGCAGTTGAAATGTCAAACACTCACGTTGTCAAACAAATGAAGCCACGCAGCTAAAATGCGTTGCGTGCACGGGCACAGCATGCTCTGCAGCGTGTTAACTCCTTAATGGTAAAGTCATAAGTACTGATATAAAAGATGCGGGATATTAAAATTGTGGCTACCTGTGACTATCCTCACGGGGCCAGCAGCGGAACAACTTGCGTTTATTCCGCGGATACCCATCTCCATTTAAGCCATACCATAGCCAACTTAATAACTATAACTATCCAAAATAATCACATTTAGAAATGTCTGTGGCCCAACGAAGCGGGCACGGGTCAGCTAGTAATACAATATAACGCCCAGACACAGAACAAACATCTATGTTCATCACACAAACGTTTGCCTAAATGACTGAGCCTTACAAGACTGTAAATAGATTCTGCTAAATCCGGTTTGAACTGGTCCGGTAAATGGCTCAAAGCCTCTCCATACGCTGGAAATCGATAGTTTGACCCCAAGCTCTGGAACAATGCGGGGAGTGAGTGAGGTTTGGTCGGAGTTATAGCGATTTTAGCCTAATTCTATTTTCAAAAAGTGGGAAGAACACCCGTCTAAGCTATCAGAAAAAAAACCCGGCCAGGTGCAAGTCGGACTCGAGCACGAAGGGTTCCGTACCATCTATAAATTAGAGAGTAAATTATGTATTTTACGTATGTATTAACTAAACAAAGAATATAAAGTGATCTATTTGATTTCCATGGTACAAGCTTAGCTTAATTTGGAACTAGATGGCGCTATGTGAAAAACATATATTATTTACATTCCAATAAATCTACTTTTTGTTGATTTTAGGGCTAATAAAGATAGAAATATGATGAGAAATAACTATAATGTTTACGTCATTAACAATATGGGTTATTCAATCATCATGATTTCCCAACAATAGGTCAAAGTTAGTACGGCCATTTCCCCCGGAATCACACTATAAACAACAAATATTTTATTTTATTTAGTGCATAAATATGTAGGTAACTTCTCGTCACCAGTTCAGTACCTAGGTACTATTATAATGATATAAGTTTTTTTTTATATATATTTTTAAAATCAAGCTTTTATAAATTCTAGGGCTCTAGTACTCGTCAAGACAAATCCAAACACGACGTGGTTTGGTTATATTGTGTAGTTAGGCAGTTTTTATGGCTACATTCAAGCCCCATCATCAGACAAGCTCGCTAGTACCATAATTTTGTATTTTCATTGGAGATAGGTATGCAAAGTTTTATCTCAATCAGACTATTTACTGAGGAGTTCCGTTGAACAGCTCCTGACTCCATCATCAGATCAGCTCGCTGTCACCATATTATTGCATTGTCACCGAAGTTACATAAGTATGCCAAATTTCAGCTCAATCGGTTGAAGATAACTGCTTCAAAATAGAGTTGCAAGATTCCACCTTAACAAATATAGTTACTTAATTACATACATACATTGCAAATTAAATAAGCTTTTAAAAATGAGTAATGAAATGAAATTAAATCTCTTTCTATACAACAGTACTGAATTGCGAACTACCTCGCAGGTAACTCGGGTTTAAGGGGCTGCCAGTCGACGATTGCTCTTTTTCGGAACGAAAAAAGTAATACTTCTGAACAAGCCACATCTCCTATTTTTATAAGTATATTACTTCAGGTTCCTACCTAGATTTCTATTAAGCTGAAAACATAATAGCAGAAACTTTTCACGATAAAAATATTATGTCAAAATGATACGTTTTAGAATTTATGATCGAAATATTTTATATACCTACTATTAAAATCAACTTGTGATTTATTGTTAAAGATAGGTAATATGTAGATCTAGATTTCTATTAGGATAGATTTTTGATAAGTAATTATACATAATTTATATCATTAATTTATTCGAAAAGCTAAGGCGGACCACGCGCGGACGTGTGTTTGTCATCATTGCAGCGGTCGGTAGGATTATTTATCGAAGTGATTAAAGATGGGTACATCTTTATTCACATATACTATACATTATAAAATAGGAGATGTGGCTTGTTCAGAAGTATTTCTTTTTTCGTTTCGAACAAAAATAATCGTCGACTGGCAGCGTCTTAAAGCTAATCTGATGAAACGCGCTGGAATCAGCTGCTTTACGATAACCCCGCTCTAAAAATACAATGGTAAAATTAAATTCTGGCCTCACAGCTCAGCAGTTGATAGTAGCTCTGACTTCTGCGCTGTAGGTTGTATGTTCGATCCTCACCCAGGGTAAATATTTTTGTGTGATGAACATAGATGATTGTTCTGTGCCTGTGTGTAAGGTATTGTATCAGTTATCTAGTTTCCATAGAACAAACTTTGCTTAGTTTGGGGCTAGATGGCGCTGTGTGATAATGTCCACCAATATTTATTTATTAATTTATTCTAACTTACAACCTGCTGGTTTATTTCGTAAAAATCTATGATTAATTATGGATTTCAATGCAGTTAAGGTACTTATATCTACGTAGATTCTTTAGTATGTAATTAGTCTTTTTTAAAATTTAAGATATTTATAGCCATAAAATGAGAATAGATTAGGTACATAGATTCAATAATAGTTACAATGAAATTGCTATTCTCTAAATTGTATGATATATCTCTCAAAATTGTTGGAGCCGTTTCCGAGATTCAGATTACAATAATTGCTCATTTAGAGGTAATAGATAACAGTGTGTTTGTTGGTTAACGTGTGTGTGTCATATACGAATATATAATCATATAGGTACCATCTCTAGTCAACTAGTTACCCTCGCAACTAGACCTCAAGCACACAATGAAATACCCGGCTCCTTCTGAAACAGTGACCTAATTTATAGACCCCCGGAGCATAGACTGGACTAAATTATCTGTCCTATCCCCCGATTTTAGATCACTGGGTTCGGCTAAATTACCTGCTTTTCTAAGAAAGTGAAAAATAAGACTTATACACAAACGAAAGAAGTTAGGTGATATTTATGGGCTTTCCCGAATTAGATCTTTTTAATTAAAAACCTTCTTCATTTAAGCGCGTTATTTCCAATCGTTGGTTTGAATCGGTTTAATAACTGTCTATTAAAGTTATTTTAGTTTTCTATTAATTTCTCATTAGATATTTAAGTTCTTCGATTTCTCTCAAACAAGTATTTTAATTCCTATAGGCGAAAACATTCTGGTTAGTTGTTTTATTAAATGTTTTTTGTTTAGACTGTAAAACTGTTTGTTTTCCAAATAAAATAAAATATAAATAAAAAAATAAATAAAGTCAAAATTTCTGTAAAAAAACTGGCCAAGTGCGAGTCGGACTCGCGCACGAAGGGTTCTGTACCATTACCATTACATTACATTACATTACGGGTACGGAACCCACGGAACCCTAAATAATATCTTTAAAAAAAACGAATACAATTTAAATAATATATTTTTAATAAATTTACAAGAAACAGTTGAGCTACGCGTATTTAGTCTGTTGCAAACAGTCTAGTATATTTTATGCGCGACTAGTGCTAAGGCATAATTTAGCTTATGTATTTAATTAAATGTTTGAAGAATATTTTATACTTCGTTTTTTTTTTTAAATAAACTTGGAGATTTTTTCTGATATGTATAATGAAATGTCGTATTGAAGTTGTTTTATAAGGAAATTGATTTCTCTATATTTTGTTAGTAAGCCGTACCGATGTACCCCGAGTCCGGGGACTGGCCGCACAATCGTTAACGTATTGGTAGTAGACCGTTTGGGAAATCTAACAATTTGCGGCAATTTTCTTAAAGTGTGGTCATTTATCTTGTCTTTTATTTAATCTCATTGGATCTAAGCGGGAAGACATGACTGGGCCCTTAACGACAGGAAGGTGTGTTCAATAAATTAGTTGTGAATGACATGAGACTTTAAAAAAAAAAAAACCGGTCAAGTGAGAGTTGGACTCGCACACGAAGGGTTCCGTACTATTCAAAACGGCAAAAAAAAAACACGTTTGTTGTACGGAAGTCCCACTCAAGTATTTATTTTATTCTGTTTTTAGTATTTGTTGTTATAGCGACAACAGATATACATAATCTGTGAAAATTTCAACTGTCTAACTATCACGGTTCATGAGATACAGCCTTGTGACAGACAGACGGACAGACGGACTAACGGACAGCGAAGTCTTAGTAATAGGGTCCCGTTTTTACCCTTTGGGTACGGAACCCTAAAAAACAGCTTAGTGCGAGTTGGACTCGCGCACGAAAGGTTCCGTTGGTACGAGTATAAAAAACTGCAAAAATAATCACGTTTGCTGTATGGGAGCCCCACTTAAATAATATTTTATTCTGTTTTTAGTATTTGTTGCTATAGCGAAATTATTATTTGTGTTTATTTTATTCCATTAAAAATACCTGTAGAGAAAATTGAAATAACTTTGGCGAGGGTCTGATTAAGATTAGGAGATTCAAGGAACAAATTTCTCAAAATTTACTCTGGGTTTTTAAGGGTTTCCAACGAAATTATTTCAATCAAAGAGTTTAATAACTTCAATAGTAAATTATATTGACTCGATGGTAGATATTATTTTATTAACTTGATTCTGGATTTTTCAATGATAAAATATTAAAATACAACTATTTTTAATGCCGTACTTGCTCGGCATACAAGTCGTACAATTTTCATGGAACTAAGCAACAGCCTAATTCTTGGTCTGTCTTTCTAATGCTATATATAAAAATAATATGCTAATATATAATAATAATATACTTTCAATTTGAAGGTCGTGGGTTCGAATCCCGGCGTAAATCAATAGATTTTTCTGTTCTAAAATGTTAAGTGCGCATCAAAAACACGTGCTCAAAACGGTGAAGGAAAACATCGTGAGGTACAGTAAGTATTCTAATAAGCGGCGATGGGCATGCAACGACATACAATGTCACGTATGGAATGCTAACTACTGTAAAATGTGGGCATGTGCCAAATATAATGTTCGGACGTGCTTCTTGCCTTTTGACTACCCCCACTAGATATCTTCAAAGGATCTAAGCGCCTGAATATCTGAAAGGATGTCTACCGTACTTGGGGATTACTGTCGTGATCCTATTTATTAATTTGGATGTAAAATCACGTTGTGACACACAGTTATAAAGTATTTACAGTTCATTTTACATAACAACAAAAAAATGTCTATATTTTGCCGTCAACTTGAGCACACTACTAATGGACTATTACTGTCTGCGATGGGACAAGGGTCTAGGGCTGGGCCCTAAAACGATTTATGGGAATCGTAATGGTCAAGCGACGTATCCTTATCTATCATTGATGATCTGATAAAATCCTTTCATTCTTTATGAGTTCGACTATGTTTTTTTTTTTTTTTTATACTAGGATCACGACTGTAATCCCCAAGTAAGGTAGACATCCTCTCAGATCTCCAGACGCTTAGATCCTATGAAGATGTCTAGTGGGGGTAGTCAGAGGCACGTCCAAACATTATATTTGGCACATGCCCACATTTTGCAATAGTTAACATTCCATACGTGACAGGTTGCAAGCCCATCGCCGCATATTAGAATACTAACTGGTTTCCTCACGATGTTTTCCTTCACCGTTTTGAGCACGTGTTTTTGATGGGCATATAATTTTTTCGAACTGAAAAATTCATTGATGCACGCCGGGATTCGAACCAACGAGCTTCAGATTGAAAGTCGAGGTACCTCCCACTCGGCCAACACGGCTATATTTTCTACGATAATCTGGTCTTCAAGGTAGTGTTGCTTTTGAGTCCTCAGCAGACATAATGTTTGAAGGTTCTGGGACCATACCGCAAGGTCCTAAAGTAGTAGAAGTAAGATTATACGAGTTCGTGTTGCGTTGTCGCTTTCACAGCGTGAGTAATATTGTTTTGATATTACTTATTGGCTTGTGGTACGGAGCCTGCTAATATTTTGTGCGGGTTTGATATGTTATGGTCGAGTAGCTATTAGCACTATGGTACCTACGTAGTTATATCGATATCGATACAAGGAATCGTAGTATGGGATCGAATAAATGTATGAGGTTGGGAGTTTTTTTCTTTGTTAATATTCTCCTTTACTGACATGAAACATCCTTTATTTTGTTACCATTTAATAAATTTAAAATTTTCTTAAATTTTAATCAGTGTAATTTAAAAAAAACTTGTTTACGAGGAACTGTAGGGCATGCACGGATAGCTATCGAAAAGTTCGATACGAAAGCTTATGTCAAAATTGGTATGAGATTTGTACAGCGCCTCTATAGTGCGTAAAAGGAACTCATTTTGCGAGCACGAGCCACTCTGAAGTCGTTTCAAATTGATCCTTCTGATTTTATTGAAATATAAAAAACCGGCCAAGTGCGAGTCGGACTCGCGCACGAAAGGTTCCGTACTATTATCAAAACGGCAAAAAAATCACGTTTTTTGTACGGGAGTCTCACTTAAATATTTATTTTATGCTGATTTTAGAGAAATACATCATCTGTGAAAATTTCAACTGTCTAGCTATCACGGTTCACGAGATACAGCCTGGTAACAGACAGACGGACAGCGGTGTCTTAGTAGTCCCGTTTTTTACCCTTTAGATACGGAACCCTAGAAACATAAAAAATAATTCATAATATCTCGTAACCTACCTATTTACCTAACTACGTAGTTAGCATTCCACACGTGACAGGTTGCAATCCCGTCGCCGCTTTCAAGAATACTAACAGGTTTCCTCACGATGTTTTCCTTCACTGTTATAAACACGTGTAACGCGCATATAGGTACATTTTTCGAACAGAAATATCCATTGATGCACGGCCAGGATTCGAACTCGAAATTAATTGGAAATTAATAATATCTACCTAGGTACCTATTTACCTAACTACATGAATTAAATAATTCAATTTCAAACTTTTTATTAGATCATGTAAAGTACCACCTATTTACCGACTTACTTTACCGATAGAGGTAAAATAGCGCCACCTGCCAGCGGAATCGCAAACCTCTTTCATCTTACCTCTCAAACCCCTATAATACGTAGTAACATCAAATGAAACTAGATGGCGCTGGAATGGAAAAATCAAGTTTGTTGTATGGGAGCCCCCCTTAAATATTTATTTTATTCTGTTTTTAGTATTTGTTGTTCGAGCAGCAATAGAAATACATAATCTGTGAAAATTTCAACTGTCTAGCTATCATGGTTCATGAGATACAGCCCTGTGACAGACAGACAGACGGACAGACGGACAGACGGACAGACAGACGGACAGCGAAGTCTTAGTAATAGGGTTCCGATTTTACCCTTTGGGTACGGAACCCTAAAAAACACCTAGCTATGTCAAACATAAGTAAAAGTTGATTTTCATCAATAAGTATCAATGTATGAATGGCATCCATTGTAAGGTCATTGATCATCCGATAATAGAGTATAATGCGCAGACATTCTCAAGTAAGGAGATGTCAAGTGCCATTTTTAGAGTGTTATCTTTATAAGTATTACTTTAGTATCGAAGCTTTTAATAGTTAAAAAGGTTTGCAGTTTTTTCAACTTAAGTGCCATTCAGTGTAATGGATCGCTCTTATTTTGTTATTAGTAAAGTGCCACTTTTGTGGTTATAATGGTACCTTTTCATAGCTTCAAAATACCTTTAATAGAATATTTTCTTTTAAGATTCAATTCTATCATCGACGGTAAAAACAAATATAGAGAGTAAATAAAATAACATGCTCTGAGATTAAAAATAAAACCGACCAAGTGCGAGTTGACTTGCTCTTGGCCAGTTCCGTGCCGTTCCGTATGTCGTTATCTATAAAAAACGGCTAAAAAATTCACGTTTGTTGTACGGGAGCCTCTTTTATTTTGTTTTTAGTATATTTTGTTATAGCGGCAACAGAAATACAATATCATCATTTTGTAACAGACGGACAGCGGAGTCTTAGTAATAAGGTCCCGGTTTTACCCTTTAGGTACGGAACCCTTAAAACTAAATGTAAGTTAGTAGATCGAGTCAGCAAAATTTCCACTAGTTTACGAGCATATCGTGAGCCGATACTTATTTTATTCGGTGCTTAGGGTAATCAATCAAAAAACCTATTCACTTAAGCGCATGTAACTCGCACTTTCTTCTATTGCCTCTTTGGATAACGACAATATTTGTATTCTACTCGCAAGCGTACCGGAAATAGGTAACAGTATGACGGCTCAGTTCACTCCTATGTACAAATAAGCTGTGTGTGTTGGGCTGAGTTTGAGGTTCCGTGAATTTAATAGATTAAGTGAGTTCATATTGCCAATTTATTACCATACAGATTTTTCTATTCGAAATATATATTACTAGCGGCTTCGCACGGGTAGCATGTTATTATACATATAAACCTTCCTCCTGAATCACTCTATCTATTTAAAAAAATCGCATCAAAATCCGTTGTGTAGTTTTAAAGATATAAGCAAACATACATACATACAGACGCGGGAAGCGGAAAGCGACTTTGCTTTATACTATGTAGTGATGCGCATTAACAAAGCTTATGCGCTCATAACGGTAAATGAAAAAACCGGCCAAGTGCGAGTCGGACTCGCGCACGAAAGGTTCCGTATCTATAAAAAACTGCAAAAAAATCAGGTTTGTTGTATGAGAGACTCATTTAAATATTTATTTAATTCTGTTTTTAGCATTTGTTATTATAGCGACAACAGAAATACATAACCTGTGAAAATTTCGACTGTCTAGCTATCACGGTTCATGAGATACAGCCAGGTGACAGACAGACGGACAGACGGACAGCGAAGTCTTAGTAATAGGGTCCCGTTTTTACCCTTTGGGTACGGAACCCTAAAAATCGTGAAGTAAACAGTTATCATTATTATAAGCGGCGACGGGCTTGTTACCTGTCACGTATGGAACGCTAACTGTAAAATGTGAGCATGTGCCGAATGCAATATGCTTTCAAGGATCTGAGCACCAACCACAAATGTCAAAACTAATACATTTTGTGTTTTGACATTTAGACGATACGATGTTGATACGATAGTGATTCGCACTAGCCCCCATAACCGCCTCAAGATCAGAAAAGATGTCTCCGCAACTGGGGATTACAGTCGTGATTATTAATATTATATTTATGAATTTCCCAAGTGTACTCACCACGATCGTAACGAACGACGTTTCACGGAAATGGCTAATTAAAGTGTGCTCAACCTATCAATCTCAGTATAGGTATCCAATAACGTGGCCAGTTTACACATAATAGGACGTACACCGAACGACGTACCGAAGTGGATTACCTATCGGGGTCAAACGTGCCGGCCCGCAACATCCGCGCCATTATTATCCGATCGCCCGGTTACCTGGCATCCGTTGTTATTGAGTGCCAGCTACCTTACCTACACCAAGTAGCAGAGTCAGAGTAAGGGCTCTTAACTATGCACAACGAAAAATGAAATGAAATATGAAAGACTAGACGACCCGTGACAGACGTTGTGCTGTTCAAATTTCGATAATCGCATAGAGTGACGCATGTTGCTATGACGACTGTAGTTAATACGGATGTCGGATATTTTGCACACCAGCGCCATCTATACAGAAATCATCCCTTTTGCGTATTTTTATCGTTTTTGGGATGTTTTTCATATTTTAAAGTAGTCTATTATTTATTCGGGTATTATATCTACATCTACAGAAAATTTTGACTTAATCCGTTTTGTCGTTTAGGCCTGATTGAGGATCAAACATACATACAAACTCACAAACTTTCGCATTTATAATATTATTAGCCGACCTGTGACAGACGTTGTCCTGTCAAATTTTAATAATCGAATAGAAAAGACTGAATGTTTATAGTTTGTGATTTCAGATTTGTTGCACACCAGCGCCATCTATACTAAAATCATCCCTTTTGCGTTTTTTTATCATTTTGGGGATGTTTTTCATATTTTAAAGTAGTCTATGTTTTATTCGGGCATTATATCTATATCGTTAATATATGTCGTTCCATCATTCAAAAGATAAGAAGATCGTCGGAAACGACGGCTCGGTTATTGTCCCGATTTATCGTTTTTAAAAGTAGACCCCCCTGGGATGTAGTAGAAAAGTTTATTTGACATAAGTAAGTCAATAATATTTTTTTTTTGGTTTCGAAGTTGAAGAACTGCGACTCATGTAACATTATCAACTGCATTGCGACACTGTTCTGCCTATTTTTGACGCCAAGTAGTCTAACTGTGTTCCGATTTGAGAGGTGCCTATGGTTGGCAATGAAATTACAGGGACATAAGGCTTACTGTATGTATGCCTCAAATTGGTGGCAGGCAGTGCATCGTACGGCGCGTTTTATGTTTTCGTGGTCTACTATTAAATGTTTTGTTACAGGCAAATAGAACAAGTCACAAACAATATAGCCATCTGTTTATTCTGCTTTTAAGAGGAAGTACCTGGATTTCCGAGCTTTCCTCGGTATTTCATTGCCTGAAAACACAGATAAAACGACGTTTTCTAAAACTGAAACCTAGATAGATTGATTTATCGCCCGCTATACCCCCTGCATACTCAATTTCATGAAAGTTGCTAGAGCCGTTTCCAAGATTTAGATTATATACGAGTATGTATATAATAGCTGTCCCGACAGACGTTGTCCTGTCAAATTCATTTTTTCCCTAAGAACCTTCTCCTGATAATAACGAATATAACAAAAAAAGAATTAGCGAAATCGGTTCAGCTGCTTTCGAGATTTCACATTTAGCGATTTATTTTTATATTATCACTATCACTACATAGTATAAAGCAAAGTAGCTTTCCGCTTCCCGCGTATGTATGTTTGCTTATATCTTTAAAACTACACAACGGATTTTGATGCGGTTTTTTTTAATAGATAGAGTGATTCAGGAGGAAGGTTTATATGTATAATACATGCATAATATAGTAGAGAAACACTGATAATTTTAGAGGTTTCTAATGTGATGTCGTAAATAAACACATTTTTTTGCGCTTACATTGCAAATGCTGGCTGAACCCCACGAGATATATAAAAATAATGTACTACAGTATTGTACACCTTAAAAACGTCTACAAAAAAGTCCACGATGGTATTAGAAATGTCTTACGCACAGCGAAGCGGGCACGGGTCAGCTAGTAGAAGATAAAGATATACACAAGAATTGCTCGTTTGAAGCTATTAGATAGATAACAAAACTTTAGTGTAAAGTGGGATTCGAAGCCGAGGCAGGTCAAAAAAGCACTAGCGTGATCTACTAGATAACTTCCATAATGATAGCACAGGACAGAAAAGTGAAGAGGGCTTTGCCCAGCAGTAGGACAGTATAAGCTACCTAATCCACAGACTTGCAAGATCAGAACAACTAACGCATATTTTAGGTCCTTCTATCTATAACCGCCTGCCGGAGCATATTGTTGGTGCGCCCAGTCTGCCATCTTTTAAATTAAAATTAAAATCATGGCTCGTTGAGATGGCGTTTTATAATGTTGAAGATTTTATATGCAAATTGCAAAAATTTAAGCATTTTATTTTTTAAGTATATTTATACAATTATTAAAATATTGCTATATTAAAACAATCAATTGAATTATATTTAATGATATTATAATATGTAATAAGATTTCTGACGTGTATTAGTTTTTACCAATAAATTAATTATTCTGATTATTCTAAAAAAAAGCAATTACTGTGCAAACAAGCCTCACCTTGGCTGAGTAGCACTAACTGGAAGGTAAAGTGGTCTCTAATTTGTTTTTTCCTTCATCTATCGAACCAACTAGATAGTACCTATCAATTTGACAGTTACATTTGATTGTATTGATTGCGACTGAACGACAAGCTTTTAGAGTAGTTAGAATTAACACAGATTAGACACTTTTTGTGTAAAAGTGTCAGTTTTGGCATTTAGACAATACTTTGTCGATACGATGGTGGTTCATGCTAACCCCCCAGAAGCAATAATACCATAAACACTTTGGTATAATTCGAGAGTTGAATCTCCCGTGGGATCAGCGTAATTGGAGAATAATCTATGCAAATTATGTTATTGTCTATGTTATGTTTCCTTTGTAGTTAAATTCAGACACTTTAATATTTATGAAGCACCGGGTCGGTGTATTCTCAAAAGCAATCAGTGTCGTTAGATTAGATCTGGAGTGACAAGTCAGTCACATACTAGTTTTTTAGCAGCTTTTATTTTTACTCGCAATGTATGTATGTAACTCAATTTTGAAGAAGTTATCTTCAACCGATTGAGCTGAAATATTGCATCTCGGAAAGAGTATTTTTGCTCTTCAATATCTGAGTGCAAAAGCTGTTTTTATTCTCTAGAGGATAAAGTAAATTGAATTTAGAACATCCTGTTGCACTAAGTTTGTGAATTAAAAAAATCATTAAACCTATTTACTGCTACCTCTATGGTGCCGAATATATCATACAACTTTTTTTTAATTTGTTAAAAACTCAGACTCGGAACCTTCTTGGTGTTCTTTTTTCAATTTGCTTTGTACGCGGTTCTTTACGCGGCATTTTTTCACGTCATTATTAAGATTATTCTGTAATACTTACCTGTCATAATGTAGTAGTTAATACCTAAACTGAAATAAAAGTACCTATCTTGTGATTGTAAACGTTTTTTTTGTATTTAGTCATTTCCTCGCTGAGGTGGAATGAAAAGTTACGTGTTGCACTCGAGTGCAAAGATTTTTCACCTCGTGCTCTTTTGATTCCCTCGCCAACGCTCAGGATTCTAATTTAGAATCACTCGCTGCGCTCGTGTTTCAATTTTAGAATCCTTCGCTTGCTCGGTCATCAAAATTGAACTCGCGCTTAAAAAGCAACTTTGCACTCTTGTATAACAAATAACTATTTTCCTTCATCTATCGAACCGACTAGATAGTACCTATCAATTTGACAGTTATATTTGATTTTATTGATTGCGACTGAACGATTTTACAAGCTTTTATTAAACTTGCAATGTAAATAATGACTGGCCTCACAACTCAGTTGGTAGTAGCTCTGCCTTCTGCGCTGTAGGTTGTGGGTTCGATCCCCACTCAGGATAAACATTTGTGCGATGAACATAGATGTTTGTTCTGTGTCTGGGTGTTATGTATAATAAGTATGTATTTACAACAAACAAACGTATATAAGTATTCTATCAGTTATCTTGGTTCCCATAGTACAAGCTTTGCTTAGTTTGGGGCTAGATGGTCAACCAATATTTATAAAAAAAAAAAAAAAAAAAATATAGATTTGTTCAGGTGAGTCAGGAGCTGTTCAACAGTAACTCACAACGGAACTTCTTAGTAAATACTTCAATTGGGTAAAAACTTTGCATTCTTGTCAAGTTCCGATGACAATGTTTTATCATGTGACAGGTGCTTGAAGGTGCATTATTTTATTTAAGAATTTTAGGAAAACTTACAGCTAGGTTCACAAATATTTACAAGAATAGGTTATAGAATACAAGTATGCTGAAGGCCAATTACAAGTTTCTACAAATAAATATGAATTATTTAAATAATTAAATAAATAATTCGACAAAAGCTTGTCATTTAAATTATTTTTAAAGAAAACTTATTTGTAATCATTTAACTAACTATTAAGTTGATAATAAGAACTTAGTTTTCGTTTCAAACTTATAAAAGTTACATAAATTGAATTAGAAGGCATCTAATAAACACTTTGCTTAAAGATCATGAAAGAAACCCTATAACAAACGTTAAATCTCTCTTCCTAATCAAATATTAGATTCAGGAAATGATGTCTCGCAACATCACGCTCAAAAAACAACTCTAAATCTTTCAGAATTCAGTTCATTTTGGCTTGTACAAACGAAATGTCTTTTAATAACGACCATGGGAAATTAAATATCTTGGACTAAATATTTCGGAGGTAGTTATTCGAGAAGTATGTCTGACAAGATTATAATTAAGAAACGTTTTGGGCGTTTATACTCTAAAGGTGTGACCAGACATAGCGCGGCATTTGAGGGCGGCAGCCGCGTGCTGCTAGCCGCTCTATGATTATACGACGGCCACGCTTACATTTAACTAGTCACACGGCAAACTTGTGTCCTGCAAATGCCGCGCTCAAATGCCGCACTATGTCTGGTCACACCTTTAACTTGGTAACAGGTACCTATGATTAAAGTTATTCACCGCTACAATTTTCATGTTTTTCTGAAGTACAACTAATTGGTAATCAATATCCGGCTATTCCGCACCTTGTCAGTTACTAACGAGCTTAGAGAATGTTGCAACATATCTAGATTAAATCGTATCAGCATTGGTGGTCATGGATAGACGAAATTTGAAGAGACGCATATCTCAAAAGGTGTTTATTTGAATAAAATCACAAGGATCATTTTGAAACGCCGTAGGATCTAGGTGAAGCTACTCCTGGTCCTCGTTATCAAACCTAGAAGAATCAGGCAACAAACACGGCTTGGAGCCTATAATTTTTTTCAATGATCTTTTTCTTAATGCCTTATAGAGTTCCAGTGTGGTGCCGTAAGAAGTAGGTGAAGGCTCAAATAAGAAAAATAAGAAGAACTAACTGAGTAGGTAACTTTTATCGTAGTACTTTAAGTACTAAGTTTTCACTTCAATGTAATGTGGTAGCTCTTTAATGCTAACTTTGAAGACCTTCTTTAAAGTCTTTTTAGGGTTCCGTACCCAAAGGGTAAAAACGAGACCCTATTACTAAGACTTCTGTCCGTCTGTCTGTCACAGGGCTGTATATCATGAACCGTGATAGCTAGACAGTTGAGATTTTCACAGATTACGTATTTCTGTTGCCGCTATAACAACAAATACTAATAACAGAATAAAAAAAATATTAAGTTGGGGCTCCCAACAAGCGTGATTTTTTTTGCCGTTTTTTATAGATACTTGGTAGGTTTTTATATTCTATTATCCACGTGCGATACATTGTTACTGAAGCATACCTAATCTTTTCTATCTTTCTTAAGAAAATGGTTAAGTTTCCTTTAAAACTTTCAGACATACATTTTTATGAGACGTCGTTTAACGACTTTCAATCCGAAGGTTGTGGGTTCAAACCCGGTCCATTGGTCCAATCCCATGGTCTATTTAAATTTATTTAAAACTATGCTTAGTTTTGGAAATGTCACTTTGATGTTACACTAATTTAGACCTTTAAGTTATGGAATAAGAGCGATCGTATTTAAGATCTTTAGGTTTAGCGTGGACATAACAGAACACCCAGACCCAAAACAAATATCTGCAGACCTAAACTCTTGAGATTCAGTCGGAAATTCGCCCCCACCGAGTTCGTACTAATTACCCTTTTGGTAAAAACTACTCCAGCTAGACTCTAGCAGTGAATTGCTAGTCTAATCGAGAAAAGGTGTCGTTTCACGTTCCATTAGACATCCCGGTGCTGCACGACAATTCAGTTACAAAGTTAGATGTACAAGTTGCTTTTAGTATTTTCCACTGCCTACATTGTTACTTAGAGTATAAAACTTTCTGCAAACTAAGGAAAAGTCCAGTAAAAGTTGGTCGCTGGGATATGATTCTTTTGTTACATTAGATTTATTTATGTACTAGCTTCTAGTGGCTTTGTTTTAGTGCTACCTAAGTAAATAAATATTGATGAACATTTCATACATCGCCATCTAGCCCAAAGCAAAGCTTGTATAATGGGAACTAGATAACTGATAGAATACATCTAACGTTCATCGCAAAAATATTTGTCCTGGGTGATGTCAAACCTTCAATCTATAGCGCAGAAGGCAGAACTACTTCCAGCTGTGCGGCCAGGCCACCTAAATAAAGAGTATGCTATTTTAGGATTATAATATTCCAAAATTCATCCAAATCTGTTTGGTCGTTAGGGCGTGATTGAGCCATAAACATCACGACTGTAATTCCCAAGTACGGTAGACATACTTTCATATCTCCATAAGCTTAGGTCCTTTTGAGATGTTTTATGGTGATACTTTTAATTTTTAGTTTTTGTTTGGGCAGAGATGACGGAGTGACAGAAAAAGTGATAAACCCGCATTATCAAACTGAATTTGGGTAGGTATTATTGTTGCTTGTTAAACATTATTGGTTTTAGATCTATAACGAATAGAATGGCTTTTAAGAGCCAATTTCGTATCCTAATAATATTAATAAATGCGAAAATGTGTGTTTGTGCCGCAATCATAAACAACAAAACGGATTAAGATGAAATTTACTGTAGTATGTAGATAAAAATCAGATAAAAAAAGAGGGAACTCATAATCCGAAAAACAACCCCTAAACGATAAAAAATGTAAAAAAAGATGATTTTGTTATTGATGGCGGTGGTGTGCAACAAATCTGACATCACAGACTAATTAAAATTTGACAGGACAACGTCTGTAACGGGTCGGCTAGTCACCAATATAGTTGAAACCCTCACCTTAAGGCCCGGCTCACACCCACACACGTATTTCAATGATTTTCAGGTACCGATTTAAAAACCAGGAATCACAATTGTGAGGATATAATGATACAAAATTACTGATAATATATTCATCTTTAATAGTAGATAATAAAAACTGGCCAGTTCTATACAACATTTTCAAAAAAATACGTTTTTACCGTCGCAAGAACCGCTGAAAATGTCGAAAAATGGGGTCTGGTTAGGTACCAATATCTTTAGACCCACAGCATATTTTTATTTGAAAATAATACGAAATTGTAGATTTTATATTTCTCTATACCGCGTGGCATTATCTTGTTTTCAAATAATTTACTTTTTCATTTATGAACAATATAAAATGCAATAAAACTTATCCATACATTTTTTCCATACAAAACTCACATTCACCTCAAGTCGGCACGTCAGTCAGCGCTCAGACGCGCTCGGGGAAGCACGTCCACGTCACATTTTTCTTCGAATTTAGGGGATGTCTGACATAACCGGATACTGGGGTAAAATAGTGGACATGCAAAACTAATGATAACATTTGTATAATATATTGCCTTGACGAATTTGGTGCAAGCCACACAGATGAAGGTTAGGTACAATGCATGAGTTGTAAGGGCTGGGCTCATGTACACTGTACAGACTATGAAAGAGTTGGATGATTTTTTTGTAGAAGATGCGTTACATCGAGTTACGTTTCGAAACAGTATGATAATAGTTTACGGTTTTACCTTTTTGCATACGTCGCGTTGGAGCAAAATCGAAATAAGCAGATGTTTCGTATTTGATTGTTATTTTAATAAAAATATTAAATTTCAGAAAAATGTGAACCTGTTTGTGTCCCTAATTAGTCCTACTAAATAAATATAAATAATGATTTGATACATTTCTGTTTTGAAATGAAAGTTCTAAAAAGGTACCATGACCCTTAGTACGGTTTTAACCCGGCCTCCCCTATATTACCAAGCGTGTTTTTTTATACATGGATGGAAAAAATTGATACTTTATCTGAACAAAATGCGAAAAATTACCTGAATTTTCGATTACGAATATAATTTATATTTATTATCTATCTACATTTAATATTATAAATCTGATTTGTTTGTGCGGATGTTAGGTATGTTTGGATGTTTGTACCTCAATCAGACTTAAACGACTAAACGGATGAAATTGAAATTTGCTGTCGATGTAAATATACCCCTAGCTTATAAATATGCTATTTTTAATTTAAAAACATCCCCAAAACTATAAAAAGACTCCGAGTGCTGGTGTGCAACAAATCTAGCATTAATCAATTTTGACGACTGATGAATGACTGACGAATGATACGATACGCATTGAACCAAAAATGTTGAACCTTCTAAAAAGGTCGGTATTTGTTATTATCAAGGCAAGGTTTATCTGGGGGCACGGTAGTGCCCCCGCCAAGTTAAGCAAAAAAGCGGCACAGTCGTACCATCCTTTTCTCGAAACAGTTCAGGTCATTTTTTGGACAGACAGACAGACATTGAAATCTCACAACTTTTTACGATAAAAGAACTGAGTTGCGTTGCGAGAATTGGCTTTTTATTTTAATTTTTACAAGTTGTTTTTGATGGCATATACTTAAGTTGTACATGATGCAAATAATTAAATATTAAAAAAATAATAAAGTGTCCTGAAAAATTGTTTAATTCGAAATACTGAAAGTGCTCTTTAGTGTTTCGTAGTTTACAAAAAACCCTTATAGTTTTGCCATTTCCGTCCATTCGTCCGCAGCTTAGCTCAGATACTCTTAATACTAGAAAGCTGTAATTTGGCATGAATATACTAGTCACGCCGACAATGTGGTAGAAATAAATATATATTTTCAGATGTTTTTTTTTTCTCGCATACTCTCTCCATGTCTTTGGATAGGTCTTAAAAAGTATTGCGGGTTTGTGATGTCATTTAGTATAAATACAATGGAAAATATGAATTTGTAAAAAGAGCAGCTGATCTCTTTTTCTGGAAAGAAAATATTATGGAAGATTATTTAGTAAAATTTTACAATAACTGTTTAATTCCAGAACTTGTTGACCCTCGCTACGCGCTGTCTATGGATCTTCGAGATCATAGCTCGCACACAATATTCAAAAGCATACCTACATATTTTATCAGTATTTCACTTTCAAAACTTTCTGTGAGTGGTACTCGAAACGTTGACGGTGCCGTCATCGATTTTAGATGACAATAAGTTTTTTTATTAAAAATATATTTTTTAAATCAAGCTTTTGTAAATTCTTGTGCTCTAGTTCTCGTCAAGATAAAAATAACGAGCCCAAACGCGACGTGGTTATGTTGTGTAGTTGAGGAGTTCCGATGGCTACATCCGACCTCCATCATCAGACCAGGTATATAGATATGCAAAGTTTTGCCTCAATTCGACTATTTAGTGAAGAGTTCCGTTGAACAGCTCCTGACTCCATCATCAGATCAGCTCGCTGTCACCATATTATGTATGCAAAATTTCAGCTCAATCGATTGGGGATAACTGCTTAAAATTAAGTTGCAAGATTACACCTTATCAAACATAGATACATAAATATGTACATAAACTGCAACCTATAAAATTATTAAGTACATACCTACCTATACAAATATGACATACCTATTGCACCAAATATTTTCAAGTATCAAGACTAGTTATTTAGTCTTGGTAAATGAAGTGTGAAGTAGCTTCAATGTGTGCGTTTGCACTATTCGTAGTGTGCGGCCACAGAATACGGAAAAGTACAAAAAATGCGAGCTGTCATATTTGAAACAGCCGCCTTAAGGGGGGAGTCAGTGGTAAGTCCAAAAATTAAACAAAATTAATATTTGAACTGACAAAAATTACAAAAATATGGCAAAAAATGCCCAAATTCTTAGTAGTTAGAATTAACACAGATTAGACACTTTTTGTGTAAAAGTGTCAGTATTGGCATTTATACAATACGTTATCGATACGATAGTGATTCATGGTAACCCCCCAGAAGCAATAATACCATAAACACTTTGGTATAATTCGAGAGTGGAATCTCCCGTGGGATCAGCGTAATTGGAGAATAATCTATGCAAATTATGTTATTGTCTATGTTATGTTTCCTCTGTAGTTAAATTCAGACACTTTAATATTTATGAAGCACCGGGTCGGTGTATTCTCAAAAGCAATCAGTGTCGTTAGATTAGATCTGGAGTGACAAGTCAGTCACATACTAGTTTTTTAGCAGCTTTTATTTTTACTCGCAATGTATGTATGTAACTCAATTTTGAAGAAGTTATCTTCAACCGATTGAGCTGAAATATTGCATAATTATGTAACTTCGGTGACAATGCAATAATATGGTAACAAGCATGCTTATCTGATGATGGAGCCAGGAGCTGTTTGACGAAACTCCTCAATAAATAGTCTGATTATCTGATGTTAAAAATATCAAATCCTACTAATATTAAAAATGCGAAAGTTTGTGAGTGGGGGTGTGGGTGTATGTTTTCTACTCTTTCACGCAAAAACATAGCAACGAATTTAGATGAAACTTTACAGTAATATAGCTTATACAACAGAATAACACATAGGCTATTTTTGGAGTTTACTCCTTAAGAATCGGTTTATAATTTTGATATAAGGCGCCCGGTATGAAAAAAATGTGAGTAGTAAAATCTACTGAACGCATGACCTCGTTACGTTTTTGGTGCGCAACTTTCTAATTCGGTGTGAGCAGTGCAGCTAGATCGTGGGTAGTGTGTACCCTTACTTTGCCTATACTTTATAATGCTTTCTCTCACTCTTACTGATGGCAAAACATCTTATAGTGGGGGTACGCTCTACGCACGATCTGGTAAACTCAAGTCGTGCGTCGGAGCTGACACACACAATTTTTTTTATCCAGGTACTACAGTACACACAGCAGCTACTGACAATATAAATTATTATGGTACTAACAAGAGGGTCTGATGATGAAGTTTGAATGTAGCCATAGAAACTCCTTATTTACACAACATAACACCGTCGTGTTTGTGCTCGTTGGATTTGTCTCGTAAGATTATGAAAGTTAGTTTAAAAAAAATATATTTTTATAAAAAAACTAAAAACTTATTGTTATATAAAATTAGTGGATTTGTTTTTAAACTTTCGCACCGCGAGTAATACTGTTTTGATATTACTTTAGAACGTTGTGGTACGAGTCCAGAGAATATCAGAGTTCGCCGGTACTAATCAAAGTCAAAAGGAGTTAATTTCAATTAAATCACTTTGCAAATAATCGGCCTATGATATTCCGATAACTAATTTCACAAAGTCTTGTTCTGATATAAATGTTTCAAATAATAATTTGTCAACCGAATAATATTATTACTAAGGATTAGGGTTAAAGACCCGGTTGTGGTGCCTACCCCGGTTTTGGACATTTTACATTTTGGCAGTCAATAACTAAGCATTAGCAAACAAACTTGTGTTTATACGATTCTTTATCTATAGTCCGTTTTGATTAGTGACAGTGGTGATGCGTTATAATACCTCTAGACTTCATTGACCATAACTTAACCTTAGAGATAAATTAATACTACATTCTTTAATGTTGAAAAATTGTCGTTTTAATCATTTTTTCAATATAAACCGTTTATTTGAAAATGAAAATTTTGTTAAAATGCCCACAACCAGCGCTCTCACCCTATACCCGTCACTACATAGTATAAAGCTGTATACTATACTACATAGTATAAATAAAAAAAAAAGTCGCTTTCCGCTTCCCGCGTCTGTATGTAATATGTATGTATGTATGTATGTATGTTTGCTTATATCTTTAAAACTACACAACGGATTTTGATGCAGTTTTTTTTAATAAATAGAGTGATTCAAGAGGAAGGTTTATATGTATAATACATGCATAATATAGTAGAGAAACACTGATAATTTTAGAGGTTTCTAATGTGATGTCGTAAATAAACACATTTTTTTGCGCTTACATTGCAAATGCTGGCTGAACCCCACGAGATATATCAAAATAATGTACTACAGTATTGTACACCTTAAAAACGTCTACAAAAAAGTCAACGATGGTATTAGAAATGTCTTACGCACAGCGAAGCGGGCACGGGTCAGCTAGTTTACGAATAAATCTGATTAAGTTCAGCGTAACGGTCTCCTGAGAATAATCATCACTCGTTAATTATTACGTGCTCTGATTCAGTAAATATCCCTTAAGACGAGTAATACATTTTTTTGATGAACGACCAAACAGATTTGGATAGAACTTGGAATATACATAGCCTATGAGTATCAATGAGTATCAAATTTAATCAAAATCGTCATTGACTAATAACCAAGAATCAACATTTTCACTCCATCCTAAGGTTGTCTAAAAGAGATTGTTTTTTAATTCCTACTGTACAGTGTTTGCTCTGATTTAGGTTTTTGTCAATATTTTTTTTGTTAAGGGTGTTAAATAAAGCATTTTCATTAATTCCTTAATCCAAACTTTGATTACACACATTTGATTAACAGTTAAAATAAAACAAAATTTATTCATTTGGAACAAAATAACATTGGTATATAAAAAACAATAAGTGAATAACGATGACAACTGCAAAAGTAAAAACCGGCCAAGTGCGAGTCGGACTCGCGCACGAAGGGTTCCGTACCATTATCTATAAAAACGGCAAAAAAATCATGTCTGTTGTATGGGAGCCCCCTTTAAATATTTATTTTATTTTGTTTTTAGTATTTGTTGTTAGAGCAGCAACAGAAATACGTTATCTGTGAAAATTTCAACTGTCTAGCTATCACGGTTCATGAGATACAGCCCTGTGACAGACAGACGGACAGCGAAGTCTTAGTAATAGGGTTCCGATTTTACCCTTTGGGTACGGAACCCTAAAAACTAAGTAGCAGACGCCCTCCTCTAGAACAGAAAGAAAACAGTGTTCCAGAAATAAAACACTTTAAAGTAAAGATGTAAAACTATAAAAATGTACTAAGAAGAATAAAATGTAAAAAATGTAAACTGTGATACATAAAAAACCAGCCAAGTACGAGTTGGACTCGCGCGCGAAGGGTTCCGTAATATTATCTATAAAAACGGCAAAGAAAATCACGTTTATTGTATGAGAGCACCACTTAAATATTTATTTTATTTTATTTTTAGTATTTGTTGTTATAGCATCAACCGAATTACATAATCTGTGAAAATTTCAACTGTCTAGCTATCACGGTTCATGAGATACAGCCCTGTGACAGACAGACGGACAGACGGTAGACGGTAGACGGTGACGTCTTTGGTAGACGCATAGCTTGCTCAAATATGGTGCTCTCGTAGCTCAACGCTGTCAACGACATGCACGCTGTGTACGCGGTACACGCAAACTTGATGAACGTATCATTTAAAACTGTGCTGTGCTGCACAGTTGTACATAGTTGTGTGTTGATATTCGTGTATAGCGTGTGCGGTGTAAATGTGGTCGTTATCAAACAAATGCACCCACGCAGCTAAAATGCGTCGCGTGTCTGTGCACAGCATGCGCCACGGTGAATATGTGCCTTTAGTTCAACAGAAACGGCCGTCAAATTAAATTAGCTAAGCCCTCACGTCTGACAACCCTACTTGAGACATCTCCAACCTCGAATTCTGTTTAGGTAATTACGAGTAAGCAATTTTGTGAAACACCACCATGGACAGCTGTTTTATACGGATTAATGTTAATGTTTTACCGTCGAAAAAGAGGTTTTCAATTCGTAGGTATATATATTTTTTGTTGCGATTTTTATGTATGACCGCGCATCTTCGTACTTGCTGATCTGATTTCGATGATATGTTTTCTGTTGTGTAGAGAAAAGTTCCCAATTTGTCCCATTTAAATTATATTCATAAATGACAGTTTCATCATAAAACTTTAAAAACGGATATCGTCACTTGACTTTTTGATTGGTCGATACATTTTCAAATCTTTTAGTTTTAAATACGAATTAAGGCGCTCCCAGTCGACGATTGTTTTTGTTCGAAACGAAAAAAGAAATACTTCTGAACAAGCCACATCTCCTATTTTATAATGTATAGTATATGTGAATAAAGATGTACCCATCTTTAATCACTTCAATAAATAATCCTACCGACCGCTGCAATGACGACAAACACACGTCGGCGCGTGGTCCGCCTTAGCTTTTCGAATAAATTAATGATATAAATTATGTATAATTACTTATCAAAAATCTATTCTAATAGAAATCTAGATCTACATATTACCTATCTATCTAACAATAAATCACAAGTTGATTTTAATAGTAGGTATCAAAATATTTCGATCATAAATTCTAAAACGTATCATTTTGAAATAATATCTTTATCGTGAAAAGTTTCTGCTATTATGTTTTCAGCTTAATAGAAATCTAGGAAGGAACCTGAAGTAATATACTTATATGCCGGTACTTTGCTCTTAAAGCACATATATGAGGCCTTTGAGAAATCGCAAGATGCGATCGGTGTGTTTTGCGATTTGTCGAAAGCGTTTGACTGCGTGAGTCACGCAACTCTAATCGCAAAGTTACAACACTATGGCATCCATAACCAGGCAATTCACCTCTTACAATCTTACTTGTCCAATAGAGTCCAGAAAGTTGATATTGGTGGCGAACGATCTTCTGGGTCAATTATTGAAATGGGAGTGCCACAGGGCTCGATTTTAGGTCCATTTTTTTTCTTAGTTTACATTAATGACCTCCCATTCTATGTAAAAGACATTTGTGACATAGTCCTATTTGCTGATGATACGTCGCTTATTTTTATAGTCGATAGATCTAAAGTTAACTTTGATGACATAAATGCGTCACTGTCGCTAGTCTTTAATGGTTCACTGTAAACAACCTATTGCTTAATTCTAAGAAAACAAAATGCATTAAATTCTCTTTGCCTAGTGTACGGCATACTCCGACTAACATTGAAATAAATGAAGAGGCTCTTACGCTTGTTAATTCGACTACTTTTTTAGGTCTCAATATTGATGCAAACTTACAATGGGGACCTCATATTGAAACACTTGCTGGTAAACTTAGTTCCGCTGCTTATGCATATGCATATGCAGTCCGCACGATTAGGCGGCTGGCCGATGAAGCCACAGCTAGGCTAGTTTATTTTAGTTACTTCCATAGTGTAATGTCGTATGGAATTCTTCTCTGGGGTAAGGCAGCAGACATTCAAGTTATTTTTGTTTTACAAAAACGGGCAGTACGTGCCATTTATAAAATGAAGTCCCGAGACTCTTTGAGACAAAAATTTAAAGAAATTAATATTCTCACAGTAATCTCACAATATATATATGAAAACTTACTGTATACTCATAAGAATATGGCTTTCTTTAAGAAAAAAAGTGATGTACATAGTATTAACACAAGAAATAAGAACAAATTGTACATACCCAAATTTAGATTAGAAAAATTGAAGGGGTCGTTTATGGGGAATTGTATACTATTTTATAATAAACTGCCAGAAAACGCAACAAAACTTCCCGTTAGAAGATTTAAAGCCTACATAAAGAATAATCTTATAAACAAAGCGTATTATACTGTAGATGATTATATAAATGATAAATCCTCGTGGCCTGATGTCGCTCTGCCACTCGACAGCTAAATATTAATTTAGGTACTTAATTTTATTTTGTGTAACATTTGTCTACTTTAATTATTTTTAAGCAAATAGTTATTTTATCTGTAAGTTTTAATTCTAAATCAAGTGTAGCGTGTGTTGCTTTTTGAATTTGTGCTGAAGCTCTTTAGTTATTTTTTTTATTGTTGTACGTACTTGAGTAGTAGGTACTTTTAATTATTATTCTTGTTTGAGCCTTCACCTTGTTCGATTGGCACCACACTGTAGCTCTACATAGCATTAAGGAAAGGATCATAAAAAAAAGGTAGACCCCAAGCCGTGTTTGTTGCCTGATTCTTCTAGGCTTGGTCGCGTGGAATCGGCGTAGCTTCACCTAGTTCCTAAGACGTTTCAAAGTGATCCTTGTGATTTTATTGAAATAAATGATTTTTGAATTTGAATTTGAATAAAAATAGGAGATGTGGCTTGTTCAGAAGTATTTCTTTTTTCGTTTCGAAAAAGAGCAATCGTCGACTGGTAGCCCCTTAATGCATTTTTCGTAACGTATGTGTTTTATTAAAATGAGATGAGAAATGTTTCTTATTATTCCGCTATTGTTTGAAAGAATAAATGTATGGAAATTATATTTTGTACAGTTCAACGTCCAGCGGCGATTTGGTTCGGATTTCCTTTTATTTTGTTGGGAACAGCTTAGTACGTGTAAAATATATTTTGAAAAGGTTTTCGTCACGTAGCTCTCTTAGTGCGAGTAGCTTAGGAGTTTTCAAAAGGTTTTAGCCGCAGGGAATCTTGATACTGTATCATGGCACTATGCAGTAAGCTCACTACGTGAATGTTATAAACCTCATAACACACACAAATATGTAGTTGAGTTCTAAATACGTTAGTAGTGTATGAATCGTTTGCTTCACAATATCAATTTATATAAGGTCTTTCTAATGGACGTTTGATTTTAAATGTACTCGTAAATAAAACAAGTTTTGTGCGAGATATCCATCAATTTTATTTGTAGTGAAGTTTATTATATAATATCGTCTGAGTATTGGAATAATTGTCTCCAGTATTCTTACTGGTGGCACATGTATTGTGACGCCAAGAAAATTTACGCATATAATTTTCGTATCAAAGCAAAAGTTGTTTTGTTGTTCTGTCGCCGTGAAAAAGAAAGATTTTCAAATGAATATGAACTGGGATTTTTCAATTTGGAAGTTCGCCTGAATTGGGAAACAGCCTTGATACTCGTAAATTGTAAATTGAGGAAGTTGTACTGATACTTAGATAAAAGCATTCCTACAAATCGGTTACCATCATAAAGCGGTGAAAGGCAGAGAATTTTCAGTTGTTGTAGATTTTAGGGCAAATATTTGTGTAATGAACATAAATGTTTGTTCTGTCTGGGTGTTAGTATTTATCATATGTACGTATTTACAAAAAAAAAGTATATATAAGTATTCTATCAGTTATCTAGTTCCCATAGTACAAGCTTTGCTTAGTTTGGGGCTAGATGGCGCTGTGTAAAAATGTCCACTAATATTTATTTATTTATTTTAAATCCAATCAGTGTTTTAATTACAATGACCACTGCTTACTTGGCAACGAAGGGCAAAGTCTTTAGGGTTTTACTAATTTATTTTTATTCTATACCCAAAGGGTAAAATCGGGACCTATTATTAAGACTCTGATGTCCGTCCGTCTGTCCATCTGTCTGTTTGTCACAAGGTTGTATCTCATGAACCGTAATGACGGTTGTAATTTTCACTGATGAGGTATTTCTATTGCCGCTATAACAACAAATACTAAAAACAGAATAAAATAAATATTTAAGTGGGGCTCCTATTATACAACAAACATGTTTTAAAAAAAAAATAACATCCCGACTTTAGGCGTAGGGGAGGTACACTTAAAATAATGTTTTTCATGATTTTATTAGACCATTGTGTATATTCAATATTCATGCCAAATTACAGTTTTCTAGCAGTTAAACTCTCTGAACTAAGATGCGGACGGACGGATATGGCGAAACTATGAGGGTTTCTTGTAGACTACGAAACCCTAAAAAACGTTTCACTTTTTAAGACGAAACCTCCTAATCAGTAATCTAATTAGTAGATATTTATTACCTATTTATGAATAGAAAAGCCAAGATAAAATTAGATTACCAAAACAATGATAATAAGGTACAAAGGTTTTAATACCATGCAGCTAGTGCATGCCAATGTACCATGATTAGCTCTGTTTGTTCCCCGCACTATGTCTGTTTAGTTTGTATACATATAAATAAATAATAAATATTGGTGGACTTTACACACAGAGCCATCTAGCCCCAAACTAAGCAAAGTCTGGACTAAAAGAACCAGATAACTTATTCAATACTTATTTTTCTTTCTGTAAATAAACTTTTATCTCTATTTATATAAAAGAAAGTCGTGTTAGTTACACTATTTACAACTCAAGAACGGCTGAACCGATTTGGCTGAAAATTGGTGGGGAAGTAGCTTAGAACCAGGAGATGGACATAGGATACTTTTTAACGGGAACAGGAACGGGAACGATACGAAGTTCGCCAGGTTAGCTTGTTATACATATATTAACACCCAGACACCAAATTAACATCTATATTTTTATGACAAAAATGTTTGCCCCGGATGAGGAACGAACCCACAACTACAACTACAGCGCAGAAAGGCAGAGTTACTACCAACTGAGCTATGAGGCCATTCAGTATGTAAAGATAGATTAACATTTTTCGAAACATTCAATAGGGAACCCAAAACTTTTATTCCTACGGCTCATAAGGCCCGAGATGGACAAAATAACAAACAAATAAAACCCCCATTCAAACTGTGGATGGAATTCTCGTGGATCCAGCAAGGGTATGTATAAAAAGGTATGTATGTATTAAAAGAAAATTTAAGGACCGGATCAAGAGTGTCCTTTTCTGTACACTTGTGGGTTCGCAATGTGATCAAATTAAGGACGGGAGCGGGTCTAAGGAATGATACGGTGTGATTAAGAAATGAACATTGAAAGGTGATGAGCTGGCATTCTTGATTGGTAAATGAGGAAAACTATTGTGTGATGAACTTAGACGTTTGTTCTCAGTCATCAAGTTATTACGGATTATGAGTACGGTCAAAAGTGCGAAGCGAGATGCAAGTTATGGAAGAGCGAACACCCACCTCCACTGGACTTCATTACCCCGGCAGAACGTTAGCCTCCCGGTCATAAACTGCAGTGGCCAATTTGGAAGTCGCTTAAGGCGCTCCATGTCGACGATTGCTCTTTTTCGAATAGAAAAAAAAAATACTTCTGAACAAGCTACGTCTCCTATTTTTATAAATAAATTACTTCAAGTTCCTATCTAGATTTTTACTAAGCTGAAAACATAATAGCAGAAACTTTTCAAGATAAAGATATTTTTTTCAAAATGGTACATTTTAGAGTTTATTATCGAAATACTTTGATACCTAATATTAAGATCAACTTGTGAATTATTGTTAAAGATAGGTAATACGTTGATCTAGCTTCTCAATGAGATAGTTTTTTGATAAGTAATTAATGTAATTATATTTAATTTAAATCATTAATTTATTCGAAGCAAAGCAAAGGCGGACCGAGCGCCACCCATGAATAGTACCGCTGTGACCACTGTCAACGTCAGACGTTTGTTTGACGTCATTGCAACGGTTGGTAGCAAGAATTATATAACGAAGTGCCTAAAGATGGGTAATAACTCTAAAAAAATATTGAAAAAGAGGTTATGAGGGGTGGGTAAAGTTACCTATAGTAAAGCCTATTACCTGCCTACGTAGATACCAGCAACTTGATATCATACAAACTGTCGATAATAACGATACGCATACGCCATCTAGAGCTTGCCGTTGTTAACTCTCTTAGTCGTTTCTGGCCCTCGGAGCGCCTTAACAAACTCCATACCCAAGTTGGTCGCTGCAGAAGCGACCTAGCTAAATAGGGTCATCAATCCGTCTCAAGTTCAGTGTGAGATGCAGTGTGCCTCCACGCAAAATATGCTCTACTTGTTGTCCTGTCCTCAGTGCCCGAGCACGGCATCAGATAGAACTATAGAAGTGGCAACATACTGGAAGGAATCTATTTAATGAGTTTTAAAATGAATGAGCACGTTGACTCGACGAATGAATGAATTAGTTATTTGGTTTCCTTATTACAATATTTACTTAGCTCGGTAATGCTTTCTGAATTTTTATTTCGGTAGTCGAAATGATCTTAGTTTTTTTTACGAAATTTTGAATTAGGATTCAACGTATTTGGTAGAATGCGTTGCTATGAAAAATCAATGTTTTCGACATTTTTTTTTTCAAATTATTTGCTCACCAACGCTATCTATACCAAAAAGTTGTTTTCCGGATTTTAAATCAGATTTTTTATCTACATAATACTACAGCAAATTTCATCTTAATCCGTTCTGTCGTTTAAGATTGTTTAGAGCACAAACATGTTATATATTATTAGGATAGGATAGGGATTAGTATTTTGAAATATCTAGCAGTTCTGTTAAGTCCAGCGCCCAATCTCTGCGTCTTATATCTTGGGCCACATTATGAATTCGTCCCTCAAGCACAGGCCCCTTGAAAGATACGAATGGATGGAATTTCTACTTTTGCCCGACGCGAACAGCTCATTCATTGTACCTCGAGTGTTGTGTTGTGAGTTACTTTTATGTAGCGATACATTGGCTTGGTGGCACAACACGTGCAAATATTTGCACTGAGATAACACTGGAGCGATTTAGTAATTGACTGATAGTTTGTACAAAATTAACTATCTATATCAGAATCTATACATCTATACTATACTTTTAATAAAACTGTAGAAGAGTTTAATTCTGTACATTGAATAAAAACTCAAAAAATAATACTTTATACAAGTAACACAAGCAAAAAAAAAAACATTTTGAAATTTTTGTCTGTCTGTTGTCCGGCTTACACGCAAAAACTACTTGATGGATTTTGATGTTACTTTTTTGGTTATGTAGCTATTAGTCTTCGGCAACATATGGGCTATAATTTATTTTGAAGATTGGAATACCAGATGTGAAACTATATGTCCCCCAGCAAAGCGGGCACGGGTCAGCTAGTTATAAATAATTCTATACAGAAGAGGGAAGACGGTTGGGTTAACGGCAATATAGTTTCATAAAGAGGAAGAGGAAGGCCACGAATAAACTTTATAAGCCAGATAAAGGAGAAAGGAGGTGTCGTATAAGAAAGTCAAGGAGATGCAGGAGAGAAGATGAAGAGAGCTGCATTAATTACACCGACAAGAGCAAAGCTATTAAGTTAGAAGAAGAAATAACGAATATAAAACTAGGTGAACTAAAGAAAACCGCGAAACTAAACCACTAAATAAGTGCGGGGTTTTGACTATGGTTCAAAATATAGTCGAAAGATGACGGTAAATTAACTGTTAATGAAATAATAATTCAAGTCACTTTATCTATAATATTTATCACAATAACACTAACAGTTCCAATTACTATTAGCCTATTATTGTCCTATTGTTGGGCAAAGACAATAATAATAATAATATATTAATAGCTTACACGATAAAAGAATACTGCGATAGATAATTTAATTAGGTACAGAAAATTGATTGTTATTACAATGAAATATTTTGATAGCGTTGTGGTTTTTGTCTTTTAATAGCATTGCCAATGGAAGTTTTCAGAAAATCTTATAATACACAGAAATTCAGTATTATTTATGATTATTTTGACATTGTTTTCAGTTATTTACTAAAGTAGCAATAATAAATATTTTAATTTTATTAATATTAAATATTAACTTTATACATTTTATTTTTATTGTTGTCATGTCATAATATTTAGCAAGTAAGCAATCTAAAGCCGAGGTCCCACAGCGCGTAAAACGACGTGCCGCGCCGGATGACGCTACGCCTGTGTGCGTCCGGCGCGTCGCGTACAGAGCGTTTCGAGCACGGGCTACCACGGATGCATCGTTTCCACGGCGCGTCCGTCCGCCTTGGCGCGGTCTGGCGCGTGAAAACGCGGGCCGTGGGTCCCCGGCATAAACAATATTTGTACGCTAAACGCAGATCACTGTGTACAAACTTTTTGTAACAACTATAAATAACTTGTGTTTCACAATTAAATATATGAATTTGAATTTGAATAATAAGTTCAGAGCAATAATAAATCAATTTATAGATCCATCATA
Organism: Hydriomena furcata; assembly: GCA_912999785.1. Lineage (NCBI taxonomy): Eukaryota > Metazoa > Arthropoda > Insecta > Lepidoptera > Geometridae > Hydriomena > Hydriomena furcata. The sequence goes on from OU538826.1 coordinate 4,180,614, forward strand.
AATTATGCTACAGCGTAGATCCCTTGAGAACTTCCATACCATTTTCTTTGAAACCTGGTGTACCACAGCACTTTAGGAAGGTAAATCTAATGCGATATTAATCGTGTTCGCGTCCTTTTTATGAAAAATGGAATCCGAATTCATTTATTTGGTTTTTCTGAATGTATTTTTGCGAGAACGTGTCATTTTGAAATCCAATTTTCAGGTGAAAGGTAGGGCTTTGATTTATTCAGAAGAATTGAATTATATCTACTTTGTTAACTTCATACCAAAGGTATATTTTATCTTACCAACTCGCATAGGTCATAGCTTTTTAAAGGTATGACCAGACATTGCGCGGCAATCGAGCGCGGTAGCCGCGCGCTGCAAGCCGCGCTATGTTTAAAGGACAGCCGCGCGCGGCAGCCGCGAGTTTCCTGCCGCGCTCAAACGATGTTGTTCGTTCACACGGCAAACTTGTGTCCTGCGAATGCCGCGCCCGAATTCCGCGCGATGTCTGGACACACCTTTAGACTATCAATTAGGTAAATTAAATTTTAACTTTTGAAATTGAGTTTATAAAATTAATAAGGATCATGACTGAAATCCCCAATTACGGTAGACACGTCGTCTTAGATCCACAGGCGCTTAACTTTTAAGAGTAGTTGAGTTTCTTGCAAAGGGAAATATCACCAACATACATATTTCAGCTGCCAAACAGCTACTTTCGATCTGCTGGTTTCCGATTTAAAATAGTTGCTAGAATAACAGGCACAGAAAGCTTAACACCTGTATGCCTCAAGCTGACGGACGCAAGGCAGTGCGACGTAGGGCAAGGCAGTGCAATTTGTGTATTCGTGATTTAAGAGTTGAGAGATTTTTTATACGTAGGCGATGGTATATACTCATACATCTTTATGTCTATACCTTTTCATGCAAAATAACGAGATATAGGTGAAATAGTGCATGTAGGGCGTGACGGCGGCGTGTCGGGGCGTGGATTTATCTGGTCCCGTGCCACACACGTATTTTAGATGTTTAAATGCCTTGCCACCGGACTATCTGTTTATTTTCTTTCAAGAAGATAAATAAAAACTTTAGTCATAAGCACATTCAAATTTATAAAAAGTTTATAAATAAAATCACCAACAAATGTTACTATAGTAGGTCTATGTTTGATTGAAATTGGTTACGGCGTGGTCTTTTCAGGGTTCTGTACCCAGTAAGAGTAAAAACAAAACCCTATTACTAAGACATTGCTCAGTCCATCCGTCCGTCTGTCAGTCACAAGGCTGTATCTCATGAACCGTGATAACTAGACAGTTGAAATTTTCACAGATTATGTATTTTCTAAAAAACAAATACTAAAACCAGAATAAAATAAATATTTAAGGGGGGCTTCCATACAACAAACGTGTTTTTTATAGTAAACTAGCGACCCGCCCCGGCTTCGCACGGGTAGCATGTTATTATACATATAAACCTTCCTCCTGAATCACTCTATCTATTAAAAAAAACCGCATCAAAATCCGTTGTGTAGTTTTAAAGATATAAGCAAACATACATACAGACATACAGACGCGGGAAGCGGAAAGCGACTTTGCTTTATACTATGTAGTGATAGTACAGAACCCTTCGTGTGCGACTCGCACTTGGCCGGTTTTTTATATACCTACTAATATAGACTACTTTTTGCTAATATGCCACGTAAACGAAGTGGCGGAAACTTTAAGTTTGATAAAAGGTGAATAAAAGCTTGTTACTTGCGACCATGCTAAACATAAGTACATAGAGACAAGTAGACGTAATAGGAAAACAAAACGTATATCAGAAAATTTTCTATTTCAAAAGTGCAGCAACGGTCGAACGGGCACAGTAATATTTCCTCCTAGATTCCGGAATAAGGCAATATAAAATTCCATCTTCCGCAACAATGCCTCAAAACTTAGAAGAAGAAAAGTGAAAACTAGTCAAGGATAAAATATCGTCACACTAGCCGATCCGCGACAGACTTTGTTCTGTCCAAATTTCAATAATCGCATACAAAACAGCACTTTTAGACAACTTTCATAATAAGTAGCCTATGTGTTATTCTGATGTATAAGCTATATTACTATTAGGTTTCATCTAAATCCGTTCAGTAGTTTTTGCGTGAAAGGATAACACACACACACCCACCCACTCACAAACTTTTGCATTTATAATATTAGAAGGCAGACTGCTAATCTATACCTATAAAATGCTTTGTCCTGAATGACTGACTATCAACGTACAGCCTAAACCGCTGATCGCAGAGACCTGAAACTTGGAGGGTGTGTTCTTTGTATGACGTAGGCATCCGATGGGAACGGATTTTCCGAAATTCTACCCCTAAGGGGGTGAAATAGGGGATGAAAGTTTGTATGAAACTCTGCCATTTTTTATTTGAAACAGATGAAATGTGGTATTTAATTAATGACATTAAGGGTTTTTGAGTTTCATCCCTTAACGGGGTAAAAAGGGGTGTTAAAGTTTATTATCGAACTTTGTACTTTTATGCACAGAAATCGGAATGAAAAATTCGGAAATCGGAATTGTAAAAATAGAAAAACTTAAAGTGCTTTTTTCTATGTGATTGATTAAATTTAGACAGGACAACGTCTGTCGCGGGTCCAGCTAGTTGTTTATAAAAGGACAAAATTAATTATGAGGTTTAGATTACGTGACTAAAGTCTATGGAACGTCATTATTTACCAGAAAAAATCACAATATCAGGCAATCTAACATGGCAAAAGTAATTTATAACTTTTATTATCAAAGTTATTGCAAGTCAACACATTATCACCTGAAATATTTATTTCTACGAAGTCAAAATCCCATCAATCGACACGCGAGCATTGTCATATTGTCGCGGTTGATGAATTGTTTTTTTATTGAATAAGTTGTTTTATTCGGACGGATTTATATGCTGTTGGTCTCCGAGATCTATAAAAACACACGACATGGCTAGGTTGTATATGCTAGGTTGTCATCTAGCCCTGAACTAAGCAAGTTTATACAATGGGAACTAGATAACTGATAGAATACTTAAATACTTTTTTTTTCTAAATACATAGGTACTTAATATTTTTAATTAACACTATGTCAGCTTTAATAAACTATTTTAAATGTATAAGACGCTGCTTATGAGAAAAGAGTTAGGTTGGGGCCAGTAAGACCTCCAGTTAGGTATAATGACAGCACATAGGTAAGTAAGAATATCAAATCATCACCATTAGTAAACTTAGGTTATTTTTTTGAATCTTTACATCAATATTTATTTGAAAAAACCATATTTTTGCTATATTGGTTCTATCGACTATCTAAGTGTGAATATATAATATATTTCTGATAATAAATTATTGTTAAACCTAATTTTTTTTAAACATTTATTGTGCTTAGGTCCAATGGACCTGTTTTTATAAGACCAAGTGACCAGTCGGTCTTTTCCATCCTCTCTCACCTTTATTTCACCTTTAAACCTTTTGAACGAAACACCAATTTCAACAACATGAAATGTTTATTCGTGAGCATTCCGAAATCCCAGGTTCTTGTTGGTTGAATACCTGCATATTGTGCGTCGTATGACCTGTTTATTTTGTGCCAACTGTAGCAATGTATTTGTTTGTTAGAGTGGAAAAAACGTCTAGCTGTAACTATTGCTAAAAAAACCGGCCAAGTGCGAGTCGGACTCGCACTTGGCTTAATTATCTATAAAAACGGCAAAAAAATCACGTTTGTTGTATGGGAGCACCCCTTAAATATTTATTTTATTCTTTTTTTAGTATTTGTTGTTATAGCAGCAACCGAAATACTTAATCTGTGAAAATTTCAACTGTCTAGCTATCACGGTTCGTGAGATACAGCCCTGTGACAGACAGACGGACGGACGGACGGACAGACAGACAGACGGACAGCGAAGTCATAGTAATAGGGTTCCGATTTTACCCGTTGGGTACGGAACCCAAAAAAGAAGGCCTTATCATTTTGCTTGTACACAGCTAATTAAACGTTTTGCACACCACATTTTTTTAAACGCGTCAACGGCGCGCTTTAATACTACAGAGCAGTTTGCTGTCGTTTGTATCGATAATCACGCGCGTTAGTATCGCGTCTGTATCGCAACACACGCGCGTCTGTATCGATTTAAATGCATTTTTGAATTTATACAGGCGTGCAAAGGTCTACAGGTTGCGTTTGACTATTTTGTATCGTGTGCGTATCGCGTCTGTATCGCTACAAAAGCGCGTCGACAATGCGTTTAAAAAACAGGCTAAGCACTTGCGTACGAAGGGTTCTGTACCATTATTTATAAAAGAAAATTTCAACGGTCTAGCTATCACGGTTCATGAGATACACCCTTGTGACAGACAGCGGAGTCTTAGTAATAGGGTTCCGTTTTTACCCTTTGGGAACGGAACCCTAGAAACGTGGTGTGCACAGGCTCTTAGTTTTCTAACATACACTAATTAATCAGCTATTTGTTTAATTGTGATAATATTCGTTGGAGAAATGAATATTCTGTTATTTTAATCTAATCAAAGAATATTTTTAAATAGGTGTATGCATTATCTATAAATTATCTGGTTCCCGTTCCTGTTCTCATTTTGATCTTAACGACCGTCGTATAACATCCACCGCTTTCTATAAAACCGCATCTAACTCCAAATTAATCATACGGAACCCACCTACCCGCATTACTTCCATATTGCACTCATTTGTACGCATGAGGAAAATGTACGTAGAATTATTTTTGGCGCTTATTCACATTGAGATGAAGAGATTTTTCCTGTTATTTTTGTTGACTGCTTATGAAATTGTATTGCTTGGTATCATAAGTCATAGTTATAGGCTTTTTTCACATAAACTAACCTATTTTGTTTGATATAATGGTCTCATACTTTTTGGTTACTGGTAACAACATTATAATAATAATAAATAAATATTGATGGATATTTTACACAGCGTCATTTAGCCATAAACTAAGCGAAGCTTATACACTAACCGTCTCATTAATAAACGTAGACTAGCGCAGGATTAAATTTAGTCCAACGCTTACGTTTGGACTAGTCGAATTCAATATTAATAAACAAGGATTAAAAATGGAGTTGCTTACATTAAGTTGGTATTAACAAGTCTTGGTGTAACCTCAGATGATCTTTGGATAAATAAATTTTTATTAATAGCACCGTATGGGAGCCAGATTACTGATAGAATACTTAGGTATATACTCATTTTGTAAATACATACTTAACATACGTACATTATAACACCCAGACACAGAACAAACATAATCCTAATTATGGTTTCAAAGAGCCGATGTATTCAAAAACTGTGTTTCAACGGAGACTTTTAGAGACTTACCCTCGTATTCAAGAACGACACTATGAGAACACGCACCCACAGTGGACGAAATCTTTTTTCATAAAAATCACTTTATGTGTTGTGCGACTCTGAATAGTGTTACTAGAGGCACATTGTCGGGTGCCTCTAGCCAAAGTTGAGCTCTAAAGGCACACGGTAGCGTGTGCCATAGTGCCGCTCAACACTTAAAGTGATGTTAATGAAAAAAGATTTCGTCCACTGTGGGTGCGTGTTCTCATAGTGTCGTTCTTGAATACGAGGGTTAATGTTTTTAGTCTGATTTGTTGCACACCAGCGCGCGCCATCTATACAGAAATCATTCCTTTCGCGTTTTAGGGATGTTTTTCATATATAAAAGTAGCCTATTAATTATTCGAGCATTATAACTACATCTACAGATAATTTCAACTTAATCCGTTTTGTCGTTTAGGCCTGATTGAGGAACAAACATACATACAAACTTTTGTGAGTTTGTATGTCTTTCACATTTATAATATTATTAGAATTAGAATTCTAGAAGTAATTTCACGCAGGTCAGCTGCTCGATATTTTCTAAGAGAGTAGTCAGAGTAAAGGTCACAAAAATGAATTCCAGTAAAAGTACGGGGAATAGGCCATGTTTGCAACAACTAAATCCGTGGCTGACTTTGATTTGAATTAGCACTACATCACGTTTAAAAAACTAAAAACTATACCGACTTCATGTTGTTATAAGTTAATTTAGGACCAAATGGAAAGTTCGAGTAGGTATATACTTTCTACCAAAAAAATATTTTTTTTAAATATTTTTGATGAATGTAGAATCGTTTTTTTTCAATAACCGCAAAACATAGTTTTGTTTTTATGACAAAGATAACTTAAGGATTTAATCTAGATAAATTATATACAGAAACACGATTGGTGAAATTTTTCCAAGGTATTCTCTCCCAATACACTAATTTATTTTTTACTCATAACTATGAATAGCTAAACAGTTTTTTTTTAATTTAATTCGTTAGATAATCATACATTCTACATAAATAAAAAACAGTTTCTTTTTAAGTTTGATGGTTTTCAAGATAATGCGGTTTTATGAACCTCCTGCTTTTTTTGTAATCGGTTAAAATGGCGGCTAACAACTTTATTTCACCATACTTTCCAGCGAAAATAGGATGGCCACAAAAAGCGATCGGGCACATTGTAGCAAGCCCAATACAGTGCCAGCAAAACGACAACGGAAAGCGACGTTTTCAATTAGCCCTACGCGGATTCATTTCCTAGCATGTCACATAACAATGGCATCCGCTCGCGCCACGTCCGGTGACGTCACAATTTGTTCGTGTGCTATCGGTCCGCGGGTGATTATCCCCATCAGGTATTGCAGGTTTTATGGTTCTGTAACTAAAGGGTGACAAACGAAACCCTATTATTATGCCTCCGCTGTCTGTCTGCGATAGGACTCTATCTCTTGAACCTTTTCTTGAAGCTTCAAGCTAGATTTTAGCTCCTAAGTATAATACCAATTTATTGACTTCGACTTTGACTTTGAATGGAAATAGGTTGATACTTGTGGGGTTATTTTGTAAAAACATGATATCATACCAATATTTATTGGTACTGAATGCCATAATACCTAGGTACGCTTTTTATGTTGTTTAGGCACCTATACCTACGCTTCCAATACAATACCTACGCAAAAGCGTAGGTATAGGTGCATAAACAGTGAATAGTTACTATGAAAAGTGTATAGATTAGGTATTCTCTAACATTAGGTATTGCATTCAACATCATAACATGATAATCATGTTTTTTACAAAATAGCCCTGCCAATTTGTTTACAGAATGCGTGTTTTTGTGATCGCTATCAAAACAATAAGTATAAAAAGTTAGATCCAAACGAGTTTTCTACATCTTTCTTTCAATCATCGAAAAACATCGTGAGGAAACCAGTTAGTATATTTAAAAGCGACAATCGGATTGCAACCTTGTCACATATAATGCTAACTATTGCAAAATGTGGGTATTGTGCCAAATATAATGTTTGGACGTACCTCGACTACATTGACTACCCCGTTTAGATATCTTCAAGGATCTAAGCGCTATGCGATCTGAGAGTATGTCTACTGTACTTGGGGATTACAATCTTGATCCTATTTTTTTTTAAATGTGTGTAAAAAATCTGACATCATTCTTGACATCAGTCGTCATAGCAACGTGCGTTACTCTATGCGATTATTGAAATTTCTTGATTGTAAGGTCTGTCGCGGGTCTGCTAGTATTTTATATTGCTGTAAATTGTTTGGCGCGCAGCCAACAGCTGACTTTACATTTTCCTAGATCCGTCAGTCATACTGCACGTTCTGTTGATTCTATTCTATTGTGGTAAAGAGCGAGTTTTAGATAGATAGATAAATAGATTATTAGCTTTTACAAAAAAATACATTACTAAAAACAGAACACAAAATCGAATAATAAAAACTGTGTAAACAATGGGTGGCATTATCGCTAAAAGCGATTTCTTTCATGCAACCTTTGGATGGATGGGATAGAACATAATAAAAAATGACGATGGGTAAAATGTTAAAACTAAGGTAAATACAATAAGAAGTTTAAGATAACTAATTATGTTTTCTGATGAAATTTATTTTTCAATAAAAGAAAGACAGAAAAACCACCACAATAATATAAAAAAAAACATAAAAGAAATCAAAAACAGATGTAAATCTAATTTACTAGTAACAAAATAAATAAATTCAACAAAAAAAAAAACGGTTATTAGCTCTGTGTGGTGGATTTTAACAAGCATTTTGTATTGGACTTCAATTCAATTCAATCTATAACAAAATGCTTAAAGTCAGTTTTATTTTTAGTTTTTTAAACGTAATTATTTAATCTAGAATTTTTTGCAAGTCCACGCTGTACCTAGACTAACCATAGTCCATTTAATTTTTTAGACAAAGTATTTTCAGCGAAAGGTATAATGCGCAGCGAACTGAAGGATTCGCTGATTTTACGAGCTTTTCAAAGTAAAGTCAGCAACGAAAGTCACTGAACACAAATTCATTATACCTGAACGAAATTATCCTACCTTCCTACTAATATTATAAATGCGAAAGTTTGTGAGTGTGTGTGTTTGTTACTCTTTCACGCAAAAACTACTGAACGGGTTTAGATGAAACTTTACAGTAATATGGGTTATAATCAGAATAACACACAGCGTTGCTGTCAGTACAAAAAGTCTTATGTAAAAACGTTAGGTTTTCAGGAGACACTAAAAACTGATTATTATCTTATCTATGAAGTTTTTTTACAATATTTAAATGTAAATAGCTTTAGTTTTATAGCTTACATATGCGTATATTAAGGCGCTCCAAGTCGACGATTGTTTTTGTTCGAAACTAAAAAATAAATACTTGTGAACAAGCCACATCTCTTATTTTATAATGTATAGTATATGTGAATAAAGATGTACCCATCTTTAATCACTTCAATAAATAATCCTACCGACCGCTGCAATGACGACAAACACACAAATCTAGATCTACATATTACCTATCTTTAACAATAAATCACAAGTTGATTTTAATAGTAGGTATATAAAATATTTCGATCCTAAATTCTAAAACGTATCATTTTGAAATAATATCTTTATGAAATGTTTCTGCTATTATGTTTTCAGCTTAATAAAAATCTAGGTAGGAACCTGAAGTAATATACTTATAAAAATAGGAGATGTGGCTTGTTCAGAAGTATTTCTTTTTTCGTTTCGAAAATGAGCAATCAGCGACTGGGAGCCCCTTAAACTCCTGCAAATCGATTTATTATACTATAGCTAATAAAAAAAAAATGCAAATTTTGACATACGGGCGAAGCCGCTGGCAGAAGCTAGTAATATTATAAATGCGAAAGTTTGTGAGTTTGTATATATGTTTGTAACCTAATCAAACCTAAACGACCAAACTAGTTAAGATGAAATTTGATGTATTATGTAGTAAAAAAATCAGAATAACAGAAGAGGGAACCCCAAAATGATCAAAAAACGCAAACAGGATAATTTTGGTATTAATGGCGCTGGTGTGAAAAAAATCTGACATCACAAACTAAAAATATTCAGTCGTTTAAAGCAACGCAGTTTTAAATAATGATACACATTCTTCCAAAATTTCTAATTCATTTATCAGTACAAGGTATAAAGGGAAAAATATGAAATTTGGTTGAAAGTGCTTTTGCTTTTTTTGTATACTTACGATTATTGAAATTTGGACAGAAAAAAATTTGTCGCGTGTTGGCTAGTTTTCCATATTAAATAATTGGCCAAAGTAAAATACAAAAGTAAGTTACTTTAGTTAGTTAAATACAGAAATTAATTAATGAATTAATTCAGATGTTATTACTTCGTGTTCTTTGCTGGCTGTACTTTTTCTAGTAATATTATCGGTGCTATGAACACGTTTAAAATGATTACTTTTTTGGGTAAAAGAATATGATGTTTAATAAGGTGTTATAATATATTATTTTCCATCAGATTTTTGTCAAAATCTAGGCAGAAAATAATAAAAATATATATTTAGAAAGATCTAAAATTTTGCTAAATTTTTTTTAGTTTTTTAAGTTCTTTGTTACGTTATAAAATACATATAAAATAAAAACCTTCCAAGTGAGAATCGGACTCGCGCACGAAGGGTTCTGTACCGTTGTCTATTAAAAACGGCAAAAAAAACACGTTTGTTGTATGGGAGCCCCACTTAAATGTTTATTTTATTCTGTTTTTAGTATGTGTTGTTATAGCGGCAACAGAAATACATCATTTGTGAAAATTTCAAATGTCTAGTTAGCACGGTTCATGAGATACAGCCCTGTGCCATGTCCTGTGACAGACAGACGGACAGCGAAGTCTTAGTAATAGGGTCCCGTTTTTACCCTTTGGGTACGGAACCCTAAAAATGCATACTAAACGACTAACGAAAAAGCTTTTATCCAACAAAGGAAATAGCTGACCCCACAGCTCAGTTAGTAGTAACTCGGCCTTCTGCGCTGTAGATTGTGGGTTCATTCCCCACCCAGGACAAATATTTGTGTGATGAACATGGATGTTTGTTCTGTGTCTGGATGTTATTGTATCATATTGTATGTATTTACGAAAAATCACGACTGTAATCCCCAAGTGCGGTAGACATCCTCTCCAGGTGCTTAGATCCTTCGAAGATGTCTAGTGGGGGTAGTCAGAGGAACGTCCAAACATTATATTTGGCACATACCCACAATTTGCAGTAATTTGCATTCTATACGTGACAGGTTGCAAGCCCATCGCCGAAGAATACTAACTGGTTTCCTCACGATGTTTACCTTCACCGTTGTAAGCACGTGTTTTTAATGCGCATATAAATTTTATAAAAACTTGGTGTAAATATGTTTATGCTTTATATGTGCATTGTTCTAGAATAAAAGCTGAGGCGAGCGGTCTGTGGCTATTGTTACTCATACATCATTGTAATATCGCTAAAAACACGTTTTTTCAGGGCTTTGTTATGAGAATCTGTTTAGCATCAACGAATTATGGTTTAACAATAAACATTTGGATATAAAAAGCCGCGTTGGCCGAGTGGGAGGTTCCTCGACTTTCATTTCGAAGGTCGTGGGTTCGAATCCAGGCGTGCATCAATGAATTTTTCTGTTCGAAAAAAATATATGCACATAAAAACGGTGAAGGAAAACATCGTGCGAAAGGCAGTTAGTATTCTTATAAGCGGCGATGGGCTTGCAACCTGTCACGTGTGGAATGCTAACAGCTGCAAAATGTGGGGCATGTGCCAAATATAATGTTTGGACGTGCCTCTGACTAACCCCACTAGACATTTTCAGAGAATCTAAGCGCCTGGAGATCTAAAAGGATTTCTACCGTACTTGGGGATTACAGTCGTGACCCTATTTATTTTTTTCTTTTTTTTTCATTTGGATTTAATGTGTGTGATGTAATTTTTAGGGTATACGCCTAAATAAAAAAAAGAAACAAAAAACTATTTATTTTACAAGCTTTTATTTAACTTGCAATGTACTCGTATATAAGTAACTATGTTTGTTAAGGTGGAATCTTGCAACTCAATTTTGAAGCAGTTATTCTCAACCGATTGAGCTGAAATTTTGTATTTTGTAATTTTTATCCGTGTTTTAAGGTATAGTAGGATATGAAATTGCTCGTTTAAAAGTATTAGATAGATTAGATAGATGAATAAAAATATCCGGGACAGGGGACCGACAGTATATTTTTACGTGATAACGTGAGTAATTCTCGTGTTTCTCATAATATATGGATTATCCTTGTGTCCACTAAATAAAGTCAGCCCCTTATGTTAAGCTTTGAAAGGCGTATGATTATGTTTTCTTTAGAAACGCGGAAATTACTTATGTAAAAATATGTTTTCGGTTCCTATAAGTATATAGATACTACTTGCCCCGGCTTCGCACGGGTGGTACCTGGATAAAAAGTAGCCTATGTGTTATCGTGATGTATAAGCTATATTACTGTAAAGTTTCATTTTAATCCGTTCAGTACATAGTTTTTGCGCATTTATAATACGAGTATTAGTAGGATTATATTTTTGAGTGTTTAATTTACGCTTCCGACTGGTAGTGATCCGGATCAGTTGACCTATCTATAGACTATTTGCAACGGTCTTTAGATGACTCAACTGGTTGATGTATTTTGTAAATATTCTGTGATATTTTTGTAGTAAGTAGATGTTATTTGTTATTGAAATAAATGTTACTTGTTACGGAGTAGTTGTAGTATTTTCGTGTTTTTCATAATGTGTTGTAATGTAATACTAAACTAATGTTGTAGTTAGTTGTTCTATACAATTTTACACAAATTAATTTATTTTAAAGATCTATGGAAGATTGGAGAACTGAGAAGATGTACCGTTCTATTTATAAAAAAACCTATATAAACTAGTTAGTGTTCATATAAGCGGCGATGGGCTTGCAACCTGTCACGTGTGGAATGCTAACTAATGCAAAATGTGGGTATGTGCCTAATTTAATGTTTGGACGTGCCTCTGTCTTACCCCTTTTGACATCTTCAAGCTTTGAGTCTGAAGATGTCTGAGTCTACCGTACTTGGAGATTAAAGTCGTGATCCTATTTATTTTAATTTTTTACCTAAATTATTTGGACACTTCCATCTAAAAGGATGATACAAACCGGTATCTAGGTGGGTAGGATCGAGTCATTAAAACAAACGAGACAGAAACGTGTGGGTAAAATAAAGTAGGTACCCTTACGTTTATTATTATTAATATTTTATCATTTTACGCCTGCAGCTTCCCTAAGTGTGCGTCCACACTGCGAGCCTGTTGCGACGAGGGGTTCGAAGTATCAAACAAACGCGCTATCAATACACTGTGAACGCAAAGATGCGTTTCATTATGTTCGATACTTCGCGCCCATCAAAATCACAGCTCGATAGACGCTTAATGGCTTAATTTTTTGGGTTCCGTACCCATGGGGTAAAAACAGGACCCTATTACTAAGACTTCGCTATCCATCTGTCTGTCTGTCTGTCCGTCTGTCTGTCACACACAGATACAGGCCGTATCTCATGAACCGTGATAGCTAGACAGTTGAAATTTTCACAGATGATGTATTTCTGTTGCCGCTATAACAACAAATTAATACTAAAAACAAATGAATAATATTTAAGTGTGGCTCCCATAAACAAACGTGTTTTTTTGCCGTCAAACTGTTTATGTAGTTGGGTCCCGAAAAATGAATTCTGATTGGCCGGTTCAAAGTGACGGTTCAGGGAAGCGGTCGGTACTGCAGTAGATTTGACGCGCGGTGTCATATATATCGATGTGACCAGACATTGCGCGGTATTAGATTTTCTGGCACCATTTAAGCATTTACTGTGAACATCTATAACGGCTAAAGCGTTACATTGGTGTATGTTTAGAGTGTTGTAATGCTTATAGATTAGTATAGTAAACACTAATCTGCCTATATAACTTTCATACTCATTGCTGTCTAACGGATCACGTATGGCACTCTGTGCACTGTGCAGCTAATAGAGTTAAATTGGAATGAAAGTGGTTCACAATAAGTAATAAAACTTCCACCATTTTGTATTTTTTTCACAATTTTATCTACTATCTAATTTGCTTATTTAGAATTATTTTCACACCTAACGAAACCTAAACATGTTGATTTAAAGTCCTTATAGAAGTTAAAACTGTAATAAAACTATATTATATATTTTATCAAATAAACTACTTTTAATTTTTTTCTCACTGCATTAATTTCTATTTGTTTCAAACCTAAAAATGCATTTATTTCGGGGCGCATGAAAATGTTGTACTTCAAATAGATATAGTATTAACAAAATGGCGTGTGTAAATTTTAACAGCTGTTGGCAAAATGGCACTATTTGTGAACTAATATTAGTTATAACAGTGTAAATGGGTCTCCTTTTACAGCTTTTGTCTGTTTAACAGGTAACAACTACCTTCTTAAACCGCTTGCATGGTCTCTTGTAACGCTTAATTACCCTTATAACTCCATTTTAACGTTATACTAATACCATTCAACAGGTTATGTGAACTAAAGGTTCACAAGTTTGTGCCCATTTAAGCAGCCTAACAGCTGAATAGCCAGCTATAACTCTATTAATGAGCAGGCTTGTACAGACTATAGTATCGATGTGAACCGCAAGTCAGCTGTTAAACAACAATTTTGTGTTACTTGGGTTTAGCATAATGTCTTGTTAAACAGTGTTAACAATGCATTATGTGTTTATTGGGCTGTGTTCGATGTTTGCGCCCGTCGCTTGGCGCTAGGCTCGCAGTGTGCACGCACACTAAAGGTATCTAACAAAATCAAATTAAGGTACGAACTCCGGTATGTAGATTAGTCCGTGCTGAGGTATGTACGTGCGTGAGTCAAGATGTCATCTCACCTTAAATGCCACGTGTATAGCGGCTCTGGTTTCTAGGGTTCCGTACCCAAAGGATAAAAACGGGACCCTATTACTAAGACTTCGCTGTCTGTACGTCTGTCAGTCTGTCTGCCACAGGGCTGTTTCTCATGAACCGTGATAGCTAGACAGTTAAAATTTTCACAGATGATGTACTTCTGTTGTTGCTACAACAACAAATACAAAAAAAAGAATAAAATAAATATTTAATAATATCCTATACAACAAACGTGTTTTTTTATAGATAATGGTACGGAACCCTTCGTGCGCGAGTCCGACTCGCACTTGGCCTGTTTTTAGTATCTCTACTACTTTTTCTTCGCAAAAAAATAAAATATTTGGTGTACATTTATTGTTCCCGACTTTAATCCCCAAGAAGATATCCTCTAAAATTTTCAAGCGCTCAGATCATCAAAGCTGTTATCGCTTCGTCCAAGCATTCCATATTGAATAACTTACATAAATTTGTCGGTTTGTTGTAACTTTCTAATTTTGATGCCACAATTTAAAATTTGTGTACCTACATAACACATACTATTTTACTAGTGGCATCGCTTTTATATATGTACATATTTTTACATAGTATGCGAGCGAGTTCGCGCCACTTACACCCCCTATTCAAATGATCGTGACATAATATCGCTAATAATTTGTCTCCGCATTTATACAAGGTTAATTAGGTACCATAAAATAAATAAAAAGTAAATAGGATCACGACCGTAATCCCCAAGTACGGTAGACATCCTCTCAGATTTTCAGACGCTTAGATCCTTTGAAGATGTCTAGTGGTAGTCAGAGGCATGTCCAAACATTATATTTGGCACATGCCCACATTTTGCAGTAGTTAGCATTCCATACGTGACAGGTTGCAAGCCCATCGCCGCTTATAAGAATACTAACTGGTTTCCTCACAATGTTTTCCTTCGCCGTTTTAAGCACGTGTTTTTGATGCAGAAAAATTTATGAACGTCGGGATTCGAACCCACGACCTTCAGATTAAAAGTCGAGGTACCTCCCACTCGGCCAACACGGCAAACACCATAAAATAACTGCTAAAATCACTTCATCACCCAACATTACCAGAAAACTCACGAAGGCTTTTATGCCACATTATCTATTGTTGGTTAAACTATATTATTCGAAGTCATGACTGCGCAAAACTAATTAATCATAATTTCTTGTCGCCGGCGGACAATGCCTTGATACTGGAGATTATAAAGGGTGAACAATGGAATTCCTGCTTTTGTGGTGATTTTAACAGTACCCAACTTTGCCTTATATAAAGCTTATTTGAAGGTATAGCCCGATTGGCCATCTTAGGACGAGTAATAAATGTTTTTGATGAATGCAGAATCGTTTTTTTTCAATAACCGCAAAACATACAGTTTTGTTTTTTATGACAAAGATAACTTAAGAATATAATCTAGATAAATTACAGACAGAAACACGATTGGTGAAACTTTTCTCGATAGATTTGTTTTCCAAAGTTGGCTCTTCTAAAACACTGGTTTCATTTTTAATCAATAAAAAGTTAAACAGTTTATTTTTTAATTATTCGTTAGATAATCATACTAGCTAAGTAAATTACAGACAGTTACTTTTTAAATTTGATGGTCTTCAAGATAATGCAGTTTTATCACTTTTTCCGTCTCATCTGGGTAGAATTTACATGAATCTACATTAAAAAAAAATTATAGTATCATGACTGTATGATGTCCTCTCAGATCTCAAGGCGCTCAGATACTTTAAAGCTGTCTAAAGGGGTGGTCAGAGGCACGTTCTTACTGATGTATCCATAAAATTAAAACTATCGTTTAAATAAAAATACAAACGTCAGCAGTGTAAGGAAATAACGTGTTAATTAACCATATTTCAATTTAAAATGATAATTATTCATAATTATCATTATAATATGCAATTTTTGTATTATGACAAAAATATAACTGATAGAATACTTTTTTTTTGCAAATACATACATATGACATATTATACCACTCACTCAGACACAAACAAACATCTATACCTACCTACGTATATAATAACCAACGTTCATCACACAAATATTTGTCCTGGAAGGTGATCGAACCTACAACTTATAGCACAGAAGACAGAGCTACTACCAACTGAGCTGTGAGGTCATAATAGTTTTCTTGTTAGTGCATAAAGTAGCGTACCTATATATGAACCTAGTACCAGGTAAAATAGTACCATAAACCACATAGCCCAATAGACGTCTAAAGGCTTCATTTCTCCAAACAAACAATAGGCTATTTGACAGTATGAAAAATAAAGTTGTTGTTGATAGTAATCTATGTAAATTATGCCATCTTCAAAAAGAGTTATGGTGTAAAATAACTTGAAAATAAACAATAATTTATTAAAAAAACCTTTAATTAAAATTATCTATTTTTAAACGACAGTCACGTCACACAAAATATGTTTGTGAACGGTGGTCGAATCGACGATGACGTAAGATGCTTGTCAACTTGTCTTCGCCTGCCTTGAAAAATTTTACGTTTGTTTGCTTGTTGACAAGCATGTGACGTCACAGAAACTATAGTGCGATGCCATTTGCATAGAGGCGTTTTTGCGGTTATTTAAATTGTCAATATTTAATTTAATTTCTTAGGGCCAATTACAGAATTGAAAATAATATTTTTTTAAGGGTTTTACAGTCACTACTGAATAATCTGAAATGGTTTTTAAAATCGTGTCAAATAGCCTATTCTGTCAAAACGTTGAGGTGTTCGGGTCAGGGGGAGCGATAAAAAATGCATTCTGATTGGCCGGTTCAATGCCACAGCCCGCCGCGAGGCGGTGGTTTACACAGGATTTATTAGCCATATGTATTGTCTGACAGTGTTCGCTTTGCAAGAGGAGTCTAGGCTGTGCGGTCGATGTTTAGTACCCAAGCCAGCTAATTTCCGCTCCCCGACTGTTCGAAACATCGATTCTATAATGATGTTGTTGGTAGGAAGGTTCGTATTTAACTGACCTTTTAACCGTTCGTTTATGTATCGTAGGTAGGATAAACAGACCACTCCGTGATTGCTAGTAAAATGTAAATAAAACGCCAAAAAAACAACGCAATCCAGAAATAGAAAGTATACCCGTCGGGCTTATTAACTTTATGCACAAAGTGAACCAATCTTAGAAGGAAACAGTATTAATAAATAAAATATAAGGATTTCCTATAGATATTGTATAGATATATAGGATCACGACTGTAATCCCCAAGTACGGTAGACATCCTCTCAGATCTCCAGATCTTGTTTTAAAGACCTCTTTTCAACCATTTGTTTTTAGAATTAAAACCAACTATAGAAGTAAGACATTTGACATTGAATTTCTAAAACAGCTTAGTTGAGTTTGAACTGATTTGATACCAAAACAGTAGGATAAATGTGGCAATTCTATTACCACAAGCTGTTTAAAAATTGAGTAAAAGACAACCGATCTTATTCCGTTTACGTTAAGTATAAAATAGCATTACCTCAGTTCTAAAAGTAAGAATAATTTTGACTAAAGTTTCAATTTTTGTAATCTACTATATCTTCTACTATATAAAAGAAAGTCGGGTTTGTTACAACACATAAAACTCGAGAACTGTTGGACCGATTTTTCTAATTTTTGTTTTGTTGGATTTGCATCCGTCCCGAATAGCAGAATAACTAAAGCGATACGAAGTTCGCCGGCTTAGCTAGTGTGATATAAAGTGGAGTAGTAAAGTTATTGAAATTAACTTATTTTAAAGGACCTAAGCGTCTCAAGATCTATAAATAAATCTACAATGCTTGAGAGAAATAAGTCGTAACATCCTGTATTTAATCTAAAGCGATGAGTAATGACGCAAATCGACAGATACAAATGCGATCAATCGATCACGCTCGACTTTTTGCCGATTATTTATACGAGTGGCTGTGGCAGGTTTGTGATGGTGTCGTTTTATCTGGATAAGCAGCGTGTATCTACTGGTAGCTGTTTAAGTCTTGGTTTACCTGAAAGTGATATAAGTGGCTTTCCATTTAGGCTAACTTTCTTTAGTTCATTTTTAGGGTTCCGTACCCAAAGGGTAAAATCGGAACCCTATTACTAAGACTTCGCTGTCCGTCTGTCTGTCCGTCTGTCTGTCTGTCTGTCATAGGGCTGTATCTCATCAACCATGATAGCTAGACAGTTGAAATTTTCACAGATTATGTATTTCTATTGCTGCTCTAACAACAAATACTAAAAACAGAATTAATTTCAAATTAATTTCGAGTTCGAATCCTGGCCGTGCATCAATGGATTATTCCTAACCAAATTATTCCTAATTATTCCTTCCTAATTATTAGTACAGTAGATGACTAATAATTAAAATTGATAGATTTGGGATGATATTTCATTGCCTGAAAACACGGATAAAACGACGTTTTCTTAAATAAAACCTAGCTAGATCGATTTATCGCTCCCGATACCCCCTGTATACTAAATTTCATGAAAATCGATCGAGCCGTTTTCGAGATTCAGATTATGTATGTACGAGAATAATTGCTCTTTTTAAGTTATTAGATAAATATAATAAAAAGGAAAGCCTTGTTTTATGTTTGTTACCTTTTTACGCAAAAACTACTGAACGATTTTAGATGAAACTTTACAGTAATTTTGTTTATACATCAGAGTAATACATAGACTACTTTCTATTCAGGTACAACGTGGTCAAAGCCGCGGGCGGAAGCTAGTGATATTATAAATGCGAATGTTTGTGAGAATGGATGAATGTATGTATGTTTGTAACTCTTTCACGCAAAAACTACCGATTTAGATGACGATTTACAGTAGTATAGCTTAAACGTTTGAGTGGTCGTCGCGGCTAACCGCACGCGACTGCTGCGCTCAAATGCCGCGCTATGTTTGGTCACACTTTAAATTCACTCCTTACATATTAATTGAGTTGGATATTTCGAATCGCGTTTCTCATTAATTTAATGGACGTCTGTGTCATTTATTCAATTGACATTCCATTTGCATGATTAACGAGTTTATATCGCGGGTATCTAAAAATAATCTTTGATGGTATATATCCCAGCTAGGTTTTACATATTTGGGTTCCGAACCAAAATAAAATCCTCACAGCGCCATCTATCCCAAACTAACCAAAGCTTGTACTTTGTGAACCAGATTACTTATAATCATCATCAGCATCTTTCTGCCCTTATCCCACTTAAGGTGACATGTGAAAAGTTTGGTTTTTTGTATGTGATTGAGTCTACCCGGATAAGACGGAAAAAGTGATAAAACTGCATTATCTTGAAAACCATCAAACTTCAAAAGAAACTGTCTTTAATTTACTTACCTAAATATGATTATCTAACGAATTATGTAAAAATGAACTGTTTCGCTATTCATAGTTTTGATTAAAAACTAAACAAGTGTTTTTGAAGAGCAAACTTTGGAAAATTGTGTTTCTGTCTATAATTTATCTAGATTATATCCATAAGTTTTCTTTGTCCTAAAAAACAAAACTGTATGTTTTGCGGTTATTGTGAAAAAACGATTCTGCATTCATCAAAAACATTTATTACTCGTCTTAAGTGGGGTCGGCACGTGTGTTGTTCTTCCATTTTCCTCCATCAGCCGTTCGTAAAATATACTTTTTATTTACTTTATATTTATTTTGTAAATACGATTTTATTGTTAATACATAAAAATAAAAAATAAATAGGATCACGACTGTAATCCCCTATAGTACGGTAGACATCCTCTCAGATCTCCAGACGCTTAGATCCTTTGAAGATGTCTTGTGGTACCCCCAGAAGTCAGAGGCACGTCCAAACATTATATTTGGCACATGCCCACATTTTGCAGTAGTTAGCATTCCATACGTGACAGGTTGCAAGCCCATCGCCGCTTATAAGAACACAAACTGGTTTCCTCACGATGTTTTCCTTCACCGTTAATACATACATATTAAATTACTTGTATTACCTAGACTCAGAAAAAACAGCTATGTTCATCACATTTATCGTCCTTGGTTGTAATCGAACCCACAGCCCAGCACAGAAGGCTGTTACTACCAACTGAGCTGTGAGGCCAGTCCAAGTCCACCCTTATGATGCTGATTATTTCAGCAACTTCAGCAAGTACAAGAGCTTTCGACTTGAAATTCTGAAAAGTTATACATCATACGTTCATTAACATCGCAAGTAATAAAAATCTAGCTGACCCGACAGACATTGTCCTGTCAATTTCAATAATCTCACGAATAAAGCAATTTCATTTTAATATTCTCGTGTTATAGTAACCAAACTCCTCTATAATAGCTTGACCGCTTTTTATGAAATTTTTTGTGTATATTTTGTAGGTCTGAGAATAGATCGTAGGGTAATTTTAATACACCTTAGTGATATGGGTGTCATAAAGTTTGGGAAAAACTCAAAGTGCTTTTTTCTGTGGGATTATTGAAATTTGACATGACAACGACGTTTGTCGTTACAATTAGTAATTGTATAGATTTTAAAACCACCCGAAATTACAAACAAAACAACATTTTTTTTTTCAATATCACTACATAGTATAAAGCAAAGTCGCTTTCCGCTTCCCGCGTCTGTATGTCTGTATGTATGTTTGCTTATATCTTTAAAACTACACAACGGATTTTGATGCGGTTTTTTTAATAGATAGAGTGATTCAGGAGGAAGGTTTATATGTATAATAACATGCTACCCGTGCGAAGCCGGGGCGGGTCGCTAGTTATACATAACACCCAGACACAGAACAAACATCTATGTTCATCACACAAATGTTCATCCCGGGTGGGGATCGAACCCACAACCTACAGTGCAGATGGTAGAGCTACTACCAACTGAGCTGTGAGGCCAATTGGTCTATTCCGCTATATTACGATCGTCGCTACAACAAGCATTTAAAAGAATGTTCTTATTTGTCTATAAGTACTGCTATTATCACGGACGTCTCTAAGACAAGCGCCATTTTTTAGGTAGCCAATGCTCTTTGCTTTCCTTATGGATCGTGCGATGAATATGCATTAGGTGTCTCTGGTGCACTTAATGGGACGAGACACTTTTTAGAGTTCCGTACCCAAAAGGTCAAAACGGGACCCTATTACTAAGACTTCTCTGTTTTCTGTCCGTCTGTCTGTCACAGGCATCGACTACATAGCCCAGGTAGTCGATGGTCACATGGCTGTATCTCATGAACCGCGTAAGCTAGACAGTTGAAATTTTCACAGATTATGTATTTCTGTTGACGCTATAACAACAAATACTAAAAAAAGAATAAAGGCTCTCATAAAACAAACATGTTTCTTCGTTTTTTTTTTATAGATAATGATACGGAACCCTTCGTGCGCTAGTCCACTTGGCCGGTTTTTTAACTCCTTTTAAGCGATCGTGGATGCGCAATAAGTAAACAATATTTAAATGTCCGCCCCTGCGTCGGTCGGGTGTAAGTCGCTCTAATCATTTTATGGTATTTTTTTACACTTTGGGTTACATTATTAAAGTTTTAATAGAGATCCCCATTTTTTTCTAGTTATAATTATAGCCTATGTAGAGATAATGTAGCATTCTAATGGCGAAAGAATTTTTTAAATCGGTTTAGTAGTTTTTGAGTATAGTGTGTAATACATACAAAACTACAAATGTTTCCTCATTATAATATTATAGAGTATAGACTAGTAAAAACCCACGCAACTTCGTTCTCGTGAAGTTATTTTTAAACTAATTTTAACCCTTAGCGGTTGAATTTCGGGAATTCCTTCTACCTACCCGTACACACCGAAAGGAATAGACCCTCAACATTTTTAATTTGTAAAATTAATTTGTTGTCTGTAGTTTAGGCTGTGTGTTGATAGATCAGTCAGTCAGTTAGTCGCTCAGTAACGCGAAAGTTTTATATATTTAGTAGATAGGGTTGGATTTTTAAGGCTGTCATATTATTTTATACTAACCGACCCGTGACAGACTTTGTCCTGCCCAAATTTCAATAATCGCAACAAAAAAAGTGAAAAGCAAACTGATTATTTGTATTACTATTTGTATTTTTTATGTTTTTTCTCTCCATAAAAACGTTCCTCAGACTTCATCAAAAACATCAAAAAAGAAATCAGCCAAATCGGTTCAGCAGTTCTCGAGTTTCGCGCTTAGCAACACATTTATCGATTTTTTATTTATTTAGATAGATTATTACTACTTTTTCAATTAAGATACGGCTAATTACCACGTTTTACAACTTGTTTATCTGACAAGACAAAATAAAAGACAAGTCAGATGCTCTTGATCGTGTGCATCGCCACGATCAACGGTAGACCGGAAAATACAACAAATTAGTCGTAATTCTATTAAAAAAAGTTTTCTGTTAAAATATATTTTTGAATGACAAGCTTTTATAAAATCATTCAAACCATCGAGCACTAGCACGCTATCAACTGTCACATAATCATTGTCATCGTAAGGAGTTTCATTGGAAGTGTCTGTTGAACAGCTCCTGTCTCTATTATCAGATCAGCACGCTGTCACCATATTATTGCATTTTAACCGAAGTTACTCGTGTCAGCTAATATATTATTTTACTAGCTGACCAGTGCCCGCTTCGCTGGTCGACAGAGAGTTTCACATCTGGTATTCCCATCTTCAAAATAAATTATAGCCTATATGTTGCCGAGGACTAATAGCTAACAAAAAAAACAAACAAAGAAAGTTTCAACAAAAAAAGTTTCATCAAAATCCGCCCAGTAGTTTTTGCGTGAAAGCCAGACAACAGACAGACAGACAGACAGACAGACAGACAGACAAAAATTAAAAATTGTATTTTTTGGCTTGTGTTACTTGTATGACCCCTAGGAGTATATTTTTTAGTTTTTATTCAATGTACAGAATTGAACTCTTCTACAGTTTTATTATATGTATAGATTTGGGAATGTAGGTACTTATTCCTTTCGGTTTGTAATAATTCGCCTCGTAGTTATTCTCGGCACTTTAGTGCAGCCTCTGTATAAGGTAGAATAAAAACTCCTTAGCAGACAGAGTTCGAATTTTAAAAAGGTTGTGAGTTGGCGGGGTTTGGAAAAACAGTATGGTGGATGACGAATAGATTATTATTTTCAAATGTATTTTACGAAATAAACATGACGTGAGTATATTTGTGTTTTTAATTATACTAGAATCTGGTTAGTAGTGGTCGTAAGTATGCAAAATTTTAGCTCAATCGGTTGGGGATAACTGCTACATACATACATACATTGCAAGTTAAATAAAAGCTTGTAATGATTAACAACCACGATAGTTAGAATTCTAATAAAAACCTTTCCAATAGTCGAACAATATACGAAGCAAAGTGCTTTTATGCGCCATAATGTCCGTAATGGAAGCACAATTTTATTTCCTGTATAACAAATAGCTGAGGTTTTAGGGCCAAGCGCTGATATAAAACTTCTCCATGTTTATAGGTCGTTACATTATGATCTTTAAAAAGATTATTGCATCTACTCGTGGATACAGTCAGTGTGGTCTGTCGTAATGTGAACATGGACATCTATACTAATATAATAATATTATAAAAAGGAAAGATTTGTTTGTTTGTTTGCATCGAATAGGCTCCGAAACTACTGGACCAATTTGAAAAATTCTTTCACCATTAGAATCCTACATTATGCTCGATGAACATAGGCTATAGAATATTTTTAAAAATATTAGGGATTCGTATGAAAACTTCGACAATGTAACCCAAGGTGTGAAAAAAAAAACAAAAAAAATCGTTATATCGCTTACCCTGCGGAAATTATTGACAATAGAGCAAAGTAATGTAATATAGTTTTATAGATAATATCAATATCTACAAAAAAGTCTTTAATATCATATGTCTAACTATTAGGGATCCGTATGAAAACTTCGATAATGTAACCCAAGGTGTAAAAAAATTACCCATAAAATCATTATTACACCCGTGCGACGCCGAGGCGGACTGCTAGTTAGGATAGAATTATATTGGATCGGGCCGTGTCTGCATCGGGCCGGAGCCATTAGTTTAGCCCGGACGGGACACGGCTCAGGCACTCTTTAATATAAATTGCTTCATACACAATGTATGTAACGTTTCAAATCCGTGCCCCGTCCGCTGGTGTTGTATTATAAAAAGAAAATATTTGATTGTTTGCATTGAATAGGCTCCGAAACTACTAAACATTATTTTACCATCAGAATCCTACATTATCCCTGATGAACAAAAGCAATACAGGGATCATTAGTAAATCCGTGCGATGCCGGGACGCACTGCTAGTTTAGATATGACTTGACAGATTAAATGCTAAACTGTTTTGAGGCAAGTATTTTTATCACATGAGTTTTTATTATACGAGTAGATCGTTACAATTAAAACACTACCTAATAATGAATGGCCTGTTTTTACGAACACTCCACGCTAATGAACCCATCAAACGAATGTACCTATCTGTTTCATAACAAAACAAAGATGAAATGAAGCAACAAAAGATAAAACCAACGATAACTCAGAAACATGCTAGCTGTTGCTTCGCAATAAATTGTATGACTACGTGTATATTGTTGACGTAGAGGCACAACACAGAGTGGGTTTTGGTCTAAGAGCATTTTTAGAAGAAGGTAAGAAGGTAATATATGTTTATATACTACTTACAGCACAACAGAATTTATCAAAAATTTACTGAAATAAATAATATCTAATAATCTACAGAATATTTACAAAATAAATAGTTGAGCTATCTAAAGACCGTTACAAACAGTATATATGTAGTTAGCTCATCTGACCCAGATCACTACCAGTCAGAAGCGTTTCCAAGATACTTAACTAACTAGATATAATTATTAATAAACAAGCTGACCCCGCGAACTTCGTATCGCTTTAGAATTAACAAATGTTGTCTTAAGTTCCCGTTCCCGTTCCCGTTACCGTATTATCAAACCTAATAAAGCTCAAATGGACTATACGTTTTAGTTTTTTAAACTTTTGTATGGGAAAAAGAAAAGGGCTTTTTTTAGGGTTTTCCCGGCAATTATTCGAATTTTTCTCACCTTTTAAACCTTCCCTAGACCTCCACGAACATTTCAAGACCAAGATAAAATAAATCCGTTCAGCTGTTCTCGAGTTTAAGCGAGACTAACGAACAGCAATTGATTTTTATATAATATAGACAAGCTGACCCGGCGAACTTCGTATCGCTTTAGAATTAACAAATGCTGTGTTAAGTTCCCGTTCCCGTTCCCGTTCCCGTTCCCGTTCCCGTTCCCGTTCCCGTTCCCGTTCCCGTTCCCGTTCCCGTTCCCGTTCCCGTTCCCGTTCCCGTTCCCGTTCCCGTTCCCGTTCCCGTTCCCGTTCCCGTTCCCGTTCCCGTTCCCGTTCCCGTTCCCGTTCCCGTTCCCGTTCCCGTTCCCGTTCCCGTTCCCGTTCCCGTTCCCGTTCCCGTTCCCGTTCCCGTTCCCGTTCCCGTTCCCGTTCCCGTTCCCGTTCCCGTTCCCGTTCCCGTTCCCGTTCCCGTTCCCGTTCCCGTTCCCGTTCCCGTTCCCGTTCCCGTTCCCGTTCCCGTTCCCGTTCTCGTTCCCGTTCCCGTTCCCGTTCCCGATCCCGTTCCCGTTCCCGTTCCCGTTCCCGTTCCCATTTTCTTGGCTATAAACTTCACGGAGCCCGAGACCTTTCCAACGAATGCAAAACCGTGGAAATTGGTTCGTGCGTTCTGGAGTTATAGCGTCAGGAAGGAAAACCCGACTTATTTTTATATTATAGATAAGTACAATAATAGGTAGCACATGAGCCGAACAGCACCAAACCAAAGGTGTAGGTATAGTGCGGTGCGGTGCGGCACTGGTATTTAGGGTGGATGCCAGTCTCGCATCAGTCTCTCATCCGTCATCATGCCAGGGCCAGTCTCACTGATACACAGTCCACATAATAAACACGCCCTAAAGATTTGAAAACATGCTCGTTTGCCTGTAAGTACTGGAAGTCTAGCACGATTCACTATCGTATCATCAACCAAAATTCTTTAACTTTTAAAACCGCGATATCTTAGAAGAAGTGATTCTTAGGAAAAAAGCATTACAATCTTCTTTGTAGACAATTTTATGATTTACAATTTTTGACTAAGCTATATTTTTGATAAAATTTACTGTTTTCGAGAAAAATCCAAAAACTTGAGAGGTGTCAAGGGACACCCGGATGGAACGAAGTTCTCACAAAATAACGTGGGACAGGGGAAGGGGAATCAACTTTGACTTCGACTTCGACTTCGACCTCGACCTCGACCTCGACCTCGACCTCGACCTCGACCTCGACCTCGACCTCGACCTCGACCTCGACCTCGACCTCGACCTCGACCTCGACCTCGACCTCGACCTCGACCTCGACCTCGACCTCGACCTCGACCTCGACCTCGACCTCGACCTCGACCTCGACCTAGACCTCGACCTCGACCTCGACCCCGACCCCGACCTCGACCTCGACCTCGACCTCGACCTCGACCTCGACCTCGACCTCGACCTCGACCTCGACCTCGACCTCGACCTCGACCTCGACCTCGACCTCGACCTAGACCTCGACCTCGACCTCGACCCCGACCCCGACCTCGACCTCGACCTCGACCTCGACCTCGACCTCGACCTCGACCTCGACCTCGACCTCGACCTCGACCTCGACCTCGACCTCGACCTCGACCTCGACCTCGACCTCGACCTCGACCTCGACCTCGACCTCGACCTCGACCTCGACCTCGACCTCGACCTCGACCTCGACCTCGACCTCGACCTCGACCTCGACCTCGACCTCGACCTCGACCTCGACCTCGAACTCGACCTCGACCTCGACCTCGACCTCGACCTCGACCTCGACCTCGACCTCGACCTCGACCTCGACCTCGACCTCGACCTCGACCTCCACTTCCGCCTCGACCTCGACCTCGACACAATTAATATATGACTTAATAGATAATAATTATTAATTATATGACAGCCTCACAGCTCAGTTGGTAGTAACTCTGCCTTCAGCGCTGTAGGTTGTGGGTTCGATCCCCACCCAGAGCAAATATTTATGTGATGAACATAGATGTTTGTTCTGTGTCTGGGTGTTAGTATGTATCTTAAGTATTTATTTACAAAAAAAAAGTATTTAAGTATTCTATCAGTTATCTAGTTCCCATAGTACAAGCTTTGCTTAGTTTGGGGCTAGATGGCGATGTGTAAAATGTCCACCAATATTTATTATTTATTATTATTATTATTATTTATATATTAATAGATATACTATAGCAAAAAAGTGTCGTGACAACTTTTCGTGACAACTTTTCGTAAGAATTTTTTCCGTCTAGCCCCCTTTCACAATGCGCGATAAGGAACTTCGTTCCAAAAACCAAAAACCAAAAACTTTGATGTTTGACCTTGAATAACTTTTTAACACATATCAATAGAGACTTTTCACATTTTATTTCTACTAGTGCACCCTGTATTTTGACCGGAATAATAGCTGATTAGTCAAGACTACTAGATTCATCAAACTTGTCCAATATGTGCAATGTCAAAGTTTCAAAGTGGGGTAACTTTGATCAAATTATTGGCAAATTTTGAGATTTTATATGGTCTTTAAGTGTTCAAGTGCATTTTTCAGACTACAATTTTAGTGATTTCAAAAATATTTTGTAGATAGACTTATTTTACTCCATATAAATAAACGAAGAAGCTAGGGCAATTTTAACATTGAAAGATAGATCGTTTCTGTAAAATTTTGACCTTTAAACATTGCACTTATTTTCATGTGCCAGTCACTCATTTGATCACGTTTTTCAAATTCAAATTCAAAAGGCACTTATTTCATTAAAATCACAAGGATCACTTTCAAACGTCATAGGAACTAGATGAAGCTACGCCTGTTCCTTGCGACCAAGCCTAGAAGAATCTGGCAACAAGCACGGCCACTATTTTTTTCAATGATCATTTCCTTAACGCTATGTAGAGCTCCAGTGTGGTGCCGATCGTACAAGGTACGGTTTTATGCGACACCGAATTTTTACTTGCATTTTCAATAATTCATTTGAGCACTTCGTAGCTCTGCTACGGCGTAGCACTATCATGGCGCATGTCCCAGCCTTATTTCGTAAAAATCTATCTTCACCAGCTGATTTTCATTGCAACAGCGAATAAGAGAATTCCAAGTTACAAGCTTTTATCTAACTTGTATATGTATCTTGCAACTAAATTTTGAATCAATAATCCCCAACCGATTGAGCTGAAATTTTGCATACACCTTTAGTTCTGGTGATAATACAATGATATGGTGACAGCGAGTTGATCTGATGATGGAGTCAGGAGCTGTTCAACTCACAACGGAACTCTTTAGTAAATACTTCGAATGAGTAAAAAAATTGCATTCTTGTCAAGTGTTTGAAATTTTTTACAAAAGCTTGTCATTGAAAAATATTTTTCAACAGAAAACTTATTCATAGTAACTATTATAGAATCATTCACTCTAAATAATTATGAATATTTCACACATCGCCATCTAGCCCCGAACTAAGCAAAGCTTGTACTATCTGAATCTGAATACTGGTAGAATACTTACTTACTTTTTTTTGTAATTACCTTTTAAGATCCAGTCACAGAACAAACATCTATGATTCACACAAAATGTTTATCCTAAGTCTTAAATGTCTATCCAACTGAGCTGTGAGGCCAGTCAATTTATCTTCTTCTTCTTCTAACTTAAGAGCTGTGCTCTTGTCGGTATAATTGATGCAGCTCTCTCCATCTGTTTCTCTCCAGCGCCGCCTCCTTAACTTTCTTAAACGACACGACAGCTATTTTCTCCTTTATCTGGCTCATGTAGCTTATTCGTGGCCTTCCTCTTCCTCTCTTCCCTTCAACCTTCCGTTCCATTATAGTCTTTATAAAACTATCGTGCCGTATAAGGTGGCCAACCATCTTAATTTATCTATGTAAGGAAATAAGAGAATACGTTTGTATTAGAGTAGTGGTTTTCAAGCGTTTATAGTCCAACCACCAAGACTTTCACCTTTTGACAAAATACCCAGGAATTTCCCTGTAACTCGTTCCCTAATGAGATAAATGTCATGTTACAAATTGAAATGTGTCAGTTTGGAAGACGGATGGACATTTATATAGGCCCCCATAAATTCACCGTGTTACTTGAACTGACTGCTACCTGACTTGAGCTATAATAAAACCGGCAAAGTGCGAGTCGGACTCGCGCACGAAGGGTTCCGTACCATTAAAACGACAAAAAAATCATGTTTGTTGTATGGGAGCCCCCTTCAAATATTTATTTTATTCTGTTTTTAGTATTTGTTGTTAGAGCAGCAACAGGAATACATAATCTGTGAAAATTTCAACTGTCTAGCTATCATGGTTCATGAGATACAGCCCTGTGACAGACAGACGGACAGACAGACGGACAGACAAACGGACAGACAGACGGACAGACAAACGGGCAGACAGACGGACAGACGGACAGCGAAGTCTTAGTAATAGGTTCCCGTTTTTACCCTTTGGGTACGGAACCCTAAAAATGGGGTTGAGACGCTGCTGCAAAGGAACAATCCTAATTTCGTGATCGAAATTCATGAATTTTACTTTATTTTACTTTTCATATTAATATTGGTGGACATTAGTGGACATCTAGCCCCAAACTAAGTCAAAGTCAAAGTCAAAGTTTCTTTATTGATCAATTATAACACATATTAAAAAAAAATGTAATAATTGTAATTTGTCATGATAAATTTTAGAAGTAATTAAAAATAATAGTAATAATGTCAAAATACCGTCAAACACGGAAATAATTAGAAAAGCAACAACAAGCTTTGACTGATAAAAAATTTATAAACCTTTTATTAAATACTTACTTATCACTACATAGTATAAAGCAAAGTCGCTTTCCGCTTCCCGCGTATGTATGTATGTATGTTTGCTTATATCTTTACAACATAACGGATTTTGATGCGGTTTTTTTAATAGATAGAGTGATTCAGGAGGAAGGTTTATATGTATAATAACATGCTACCCGTGCGAAGCCGGGGCGGGTCGCTAGTTGTACATATAGACACAGAACAAACATCTATATTTATCACACAAATATTTACCTTGGGTGGAGATCGAACCCACGAAAAACAGCGCAGAAAGCATCGTTACTACCAACTATGCTGTGAGGCCACTGTGACAAATTGAAAATCAGATAGGCAGACGTGCAAGTCTTTTGAGTTACGGAACCATAAAAAGCTAAAACGGGTCATCCATGACCAGTAACTTGACAGTTAGCCGTTGACCTAATTTAGGCTGTAACAGCACTATATCAACATTTGGGCTATGACCTGAAAACAGACTTGCTCACGTTGTAAAGATTTAAGGGTTGTTATTCGTTGTTCAGTAAATAATAATTTCGCCTTTCCTAAAGTAAATAAAAGCGATGAAACGTGGATAGAATAATTATGTGCTGATTTCCGACGATTGTGAATAGCTAGGTCAATAACATAAAATGAAATAGGATCACGACTGTAATCCCCAAGTACGGTAGACATCTCAGATCTCCAAGTGCTCACAGGATTGACCGGCCTCACAGCTCAGTTGGTAGTAACTCTGCCTTCTGCGCTGTAGGTCGTGGATTCGATCCATCCAGGGCAAATATTTGTGTGATGAACATATATGTTTGTTCTGTGTCTGGGTGTTAATATGTTTAATAAGTATGTAATTACAAAAAAAAAGTATATAAGTATTCTATCAGTTATCTGGTTCCCATAGCACAAGCTTTGCTTAGTTTGGGGCTAGATGGCGCTGTGTGTAAAGTCCGCCAATATTTATATTATAGATTTTTGAAGATATGCCCACATTTAGTGTGAGCATTGCACACGTAACAGATTACAAACCCATCGCTTATGAGATTGCTCAATGCTTTCCTCACGATGTTTTCCTCCACTGTTTTCGAATAGACAAATCTACGAATGCACGGCCGATTCGAACAAACGACCTTCGGGTTGAAAGTGGAGTTGGATCCCGTAGCCAACACGACTTTTTCCATTCTGGGTTATGTGGTAATAATGTTACTAATACCCACGACACATAAAATCCTATTGCAGTTTCAAAACTATCTATGTGACTGTTTGTTGTGGTGTCCATGCTAATCCGAAGATTTTTTAAAAATCTATCGCATTTATTCTTTTACTTTAAAGTCTAAATTCGCGTAACCTCAGTATGACAGTTCTAAGACAGTTTTATACGTAAAATAACGTAAACTTAGAATGTAAAAAATGAAGGTTATTTTCTTTTTTTTAGGGTTTCGTACCCAAAGGGTAAAAACGGGACCCTATTACTAAGACTTCGCTGTCCGTCTGTCTGTCACAGGGCTGTATCTCATGAACCGTGATAGCTAGACAGTTGAAATTTTCACAGATTATGTATTTCTGTTGCTGAAATAACAACAATTATACTAAAAACAGAATAAAATAAATAATTAACCCAAGTGAGGCTCCAATACAACAAACGTGTTTTTTGCCGTTTTTTTTATAGATTATATAGAGCGAGTCCGACTCGCACTTGGCCGGTTTTTGTATTTCGTGATATGTAAAAAAAATACTTTAGTCCACACCATTTTACATCACTACATAGTATAAAGCAAAGTCGCTTTCCGCTTCCCGCGTCTGTATGTAATATGTATGTATGTATGTATGTATGTATGTTTGCTTATATCTTTAAAACTACACAACGGATTTTAATGCGGTTTTTTTAATAAATAGAGTGATTCAAGGGGAATGTTTATATGTATAATACATGCATAATATAGAAAACAAACACTGATAATTTTAGAGGTTTCTAATGTGATGTCGTAAATAAACTCATTTTTTTGCGCTTACATTGCAAATGCTGGCTGAACTCCACGAGATATATCAAAATAATGTACTACAGTATTATACACCTTAAAAACGTCTACAAAAAAGTCAACGATGGTATTAGAAATGTCTTACGCACAGCGAAGCGGGCACGGGTCAGCTAGTTCTAACTAAATTTACGTTATTTTACGAAAGAACTGTCATTCTAAGGCTACGCGAATTTAGACTTTAAAATAATGGAATAAGAGCGATCGCAAATCTAAAGGAAATCTTAGATTTAGCATGGACACAACAGAATCGCCACCAATGTCTTCTTATCTTAAGCACTGCTAAAAAAACTAAATTCTCATGTAACCAATGTATATGGT
Source organism: Hydriomena furcata (assembly GCA_912999785.1). Lineage (NCBI taxonomy): Eukaryota > Metazoa > Arthropoda > Insecta > Lepidoptera > Geometridae > Hydriomena > Hydriomena furcata. The sequence continues at coordinate 4,213,144 of OU538826.1, forward strand.
GAAGATCCCTAAGGATCCCCAAGGGATCTCCAAGGGATCCCTCAATGAAATATATGGTAATCCCACAAATCAACCGTGTCTGAAAACTTTTTATCCCAATAAAGAGTTTTATTTGAAGAGAATAATGTACTGTTTATTTTCTCAGCATGTTTATTCCGAGGGATTTGCGATGGACAGTCAGCCTCATCCTACTGATCCTAATAATATTGTAAATGTGAAAGTTTGTGAGTTTGTATGTATGTTTGTGGCTCAATCAGGCCTAAACGACAAAACGGATTAAGTTGAAATTTGCTGTAGATGCGGATATAATGCCCGAATAAATAATAGACTACTTTTAAATATGAAAGACATCCCAAAACGATAAAAAAAACTCAAAAGGGATGATTTTGCTATAGATGGCGCTGGTGTGCAACAAATCTGACATCGCAGACAAAAAACATTCAGTCTTTTCTATTCGATCATCGACTACACAGCCCAAAAAGACACCGCATGCAAGGCGAACATTGTCATCCAAAACATCAGGCTTATACGGCCGATAAAAGACACCGCTTGTCAAATATGCAGTAGTACCGACCACTTCCGTGACCCGTGCACATCTCGTCGGTTTATTCTAAAAAAGCATTACCACAAATCATAATTATGGCTCCTTGTTCAGTGAGATGGTGTGGTAAATATAGCGATAAATCTAGTTTAAATAAAACCGGCCAAGTGCGAGTCAGACTCGCGCACGAAGGGTTCCGTACGGGAGTCCCACTTAAATATTTATTTTATGCTGTTTTTAGAGAAATACATCATCTGTGAAAATTTCAACTGTCTAGCTATCACGGTTCATGAGATACAGCCTGGTGACAGACAGACGGACAGCGGTGTCTTAGTAGTCCCTTTTTTTACCCTTTAGGTACGGAACCCTAAAAACATAAAAAATAATTCATAATATCTCGTAACCTACCTATTTACCTAACTACGTAGTTAGCATTCCACACGTGACAGGTTGCAAGCCCGTCGCCGCTTTCAAGAATACTAACGGGTTTCCTCACGATGTTTTCCTTCACCGTTATATAATCATGTGTAACGCGATACATTTTTCGAAAAGAAACATCCATTGATGCATGGCCAGGATTCGAACTCGAAATTAATTTGAAATTAATAATATCTACCTAGGTACCTATTTCTAACTACATGAATTCAATAATTCAACTTCAAACTTTTTAGTCGATCTTGTGAAGTACCACTTATTTATCGACTTACTTTACCGATAGTGGTAAAATAGCGCCACCTGCCAGCGGAATTGCAAACATCTTTCATCTTACCTCTCAAACTCCGAGCGCGCTCGGAGTTTGAGAGGTAAGATGAAAGATGTTCGAGCGGTCGCATGAGACCGCGAAAAGTACCTCTATTAACGTAGTAACATCAAGTGAAACTAGATGGCGCTGGAATGCGAAAATCACGTTTGTTGTATGGGAGCCCCCCTTAATTATTTATTTTATTCTGTTTTTAGTATTTGTTGTTTGAGCAGCAATATAAATACATAATCTGTGAAAATTTCAACTGTCTAGCTATCATGGTTTATGAGATACAGCCCTGTGACAGACAGACAGACGGACAGCGAAGTCTTAGTAATAGGGTCCCGTTTTTACCCTTTGGGTACGGAACCCTAAAAAAGATGGGATTACGTTTCATAGGTAAGCTATTTCAAGATAATCATTTCATGAATAAATTTCAAGTTACTCTGGTTATTTTCCTTGTCGATAGTCAATAGTGTTGTACCTACCACTACTCAATTGATGATCGATAAACCTACATAGTAGTAACAACAACAGTTGGTAGTAACTAGTACAACTACGTATTGCCTACTAGCTTCCGTCCTCGGCTTCGCTCGCGTTGTACCTACATGGATATGAAGTAACCTATTTGCTATTCGCATTTATAATATTATTAAGATTAAGTTGTCAATAGCACCTACGTACCTAGGAAAATTAAACTACACTTTTATATGCGCATCAAAAACTCGCTTTATTTTACTTAGGTTCCCAAAAGACCCAGGTATAAAAGAAAAGTGAATAATTGCTACCAAACGCGACAATTGGTTTCCATCAAAATACAGCGTGATTTGCTCAAGACATTTTGAGGAGGATTGTTTAATTAGCATGAAATATAGACGTCGGTTACTAAGCTCCGCAGTACCGACTCTGTTTCTACCAATATTGGTAAGATTCCAGAAACGAAATGAAAAATGCAGTATTTCTATTAAAAACGATTAATAAAATGATTATCAACCATGATAGTTTTTATTCTAGTATATGTTTTTATTCTATTATATGATTATATTATATATTGTATTAATCCTACTTATATAATAATTGTGAAAATCTGTGTGAATGTTTGTTACCACGTATCTCCGTAACTACTTCACTTATTTAGATGAAATTTGGTATGTAGATAGTTTAGGTTTTAGAATAACACATAGACTAATACAACTCAACACAACAATCGACTTAATCTGAGAGGGTTAAAAAGGGTGGTAAAGTTTCTATCTAATAGAAAATTATTATTTCTTGGTTCGATTAACTCAAAACTCGATATAAATAAACTACAAAGTAAATAATTAATCATGTATTTTTTATTTTTACAAAACTATTTTTCCTAAACTACCCCTAGGGGGTGTTCAATAACTTAGGTACTTAAATTCGTATGAAAAAAATATACCCTGGTTCGCATTCACTCAAAAAATGGTTCTTACATTATTATCCATGTTGTTTACACGCGGGCAAAGCCGCGGGGCGCATCTTGTAACTAAATCTATCTATACCTACATATTGTAGTCAGTGGAAAGGACACTAATTAAAATTCAAAGTAAATAAGATTTGTACAGTAAGTAAATAATATTGCGTCTACTTTTTCTTTGAAATATAATAGAAAAAATATTTGATGAAAACAATTTAATTCAAATTTATTTATTTCTAGGTAGAGACCTCCTTTCACTTTTATCGACAACTCATGACAACACACTTCCCGTCCCTAGTGAATGACGTCATCTTGAACCGGCCAATCAGAATGCATTTTTTCACACTCCCCCCGTACCTCATACCTCACTGACTTGACAGAGTTGTTTGTTTGAAGAAATGAAGCCATTAGGCGTCTATTAGGCTATGTAGTCGATGCATCTAACTTTTATGTGAAAGCCGTTTATATCCAAAATAGTGAGCTATTAATACAATAAAAGATTGGATACATTTTTACAATGCACATTTTAGAATATATCTCAAATTATTATCAAAATTGATACATCTCTATTGCTATTAGTACATTTTTAATGTAGATAAACTTAGTAATATTATAGTTGCGAAAGTTTGTTGAGTTTGTTTGTATGTTTGTGCCTCAATGACGCCCAAACGACATTACGGATTTAGTTGAAACTTAGAACATGCATAGCTCATGCCCTGGAACAGCATAAAGGATAGGACACTTTTTATCCAGGTTACACGCGAGCAAAGCCGTGTGCGGAAGCTTGCATTAATATTTTAGGTTTAGCGTGAACACCAATGTATAGATAAACCAGCACATAGAAATCTACATCTACATTACTAGGTTTTATATAGAAGTAAATTTTGTATTTTTGTATTTTTGTTTGCAATTGATAAACTAAAAAACGATGGGTTTCTTACCATTATCAATAAAAAACGGCAAAAAAACACGTTTGTTGTATGGGAGCCCCACTAAAATATTTAAGTATTTTATTCTGTTTTGAGTACTTATTATTGTTGTTATAGCGGCAACAACATTTGTTGATACTGTAATGAATAAATAAAAAAAATATATAATTAAATAATTATTTCGCTCCTCTTTCCCAGGGATAATAGGGATAGGGGTGTAAGTCGTCCGCTAGCAAGATGGATGGACGAAATATATGGCATCTTTCCGTGGCAGGGCGCCATGTCTTTTCAAGACGCGGCGACGCGTCTTCTGATGGCGTGGCGTCACACCTTTTTATGGTGGAAGGCGCCGCACCACTGACATGGGGCCACAGCCTAAAATTTGCATGCTAATCTTAGTAGAACATAATTTAATCTAAAATATTATTTATTAACATCTGTGTAACCTATTATAAAATTAAAACTATCGTGGTTGTTAATCATTTTAAATAGAAATACGGCTAATTACCACGTTTTTCCTTGTATTGCTGACGTTTCGAGACAATTCAGATGCTCTTCATCATGAGCATCGAAACGTCAGCAATACAAGGAAAAACGTGGTAATTAGCCGTATTTCTATTTAAAATCTGTGTAACCTACTTGTGTTCAAGCAAATAAATGATCTTTATGATATCTTTATCGAACATAGGTGAGATTGGCGCAAGATAGAGGAGAATGGCACCAACTAAGAGAGGCCTATGCCCAGCTGTGGGATGAGAAAGGCTGATTGTGATGATAAATGCATTGTCATATTTGTGGACATTTTACAAAACGCCGTCTAGCCCCAAACTAAGCAAAGCTTTTACTATGGGAACTAGATAGCTGATATAATACATAATGTACTTTTTTTGGTAAATATAACACCCAGACACATTACGAATTAGACAACTATGTTTTAGTAACTATGTTCAGCACACACATATTTTGTCCTGGGTGGAGATCAAACCCACCACCGCTGAGTTTTTGGTACAATTTATTTTTACAAATCCTTAATAAACATCCTAATAATAATATAAATGCGAAAGTTTGTGATAAGGCTGCTATGTTTGTTCCCTAGTCAAAAATAAACGACAAAACGGATTAAGATGAAATTTGCTGTAGTATGTAGATAAAAAATCTGAAAAAATAAAGGGGGAACTAAAAAACGCAAAAAGGATGATTTTGGTATAGATGGCGTTGGTGTGCAACAAATCTGACATGACAGACTAAAAACATTTAGTCGTCATAGCAACGCATAGTTTTGACTAATGAATGACTAGCTGGCCCGTGCCCGCTTCGCTGTGCGTAAGACATTTCTAATACCATCGTTGACTTTTTTGTAGACGTTTTTAAGGCGTACAATACTGTAGTACATTATTTTGATATATCTCGTGGGGTTCAGCCAGCATTTGCAATGTAAGCGCAATAAAATGTGTTTATTTACGACATCACATTAGAAACCTCTAAAATTATCAGTGTTTCTCTACTATATTATGCATGTATTATACATATAAACCTTCCTCTTGAATCACTCTATTTATTAAAAAAAACCGCATCAAAATCCGTTGTGTAGTTTTAAAGATATAAGCAAACATACATACAGACATACAGACGCGGGAAGCGGAAAGCGACTTTGCTTTATACTATGTAGTGATTATGCATTCTACCAAAATTCGTAATTTATTTTATTAGTACAAGGTTTTTAGGGAAAAAATTAGAAGCTGCCTGAAATAGCTTTTTCCTATGAGATTATTACAAAAAAAATTGACAGAACAACGTTTGTCACGGGTCGGCTAGACAATACACAAAATGCTGATTGATTGATTATTTAGCTAACATATTGCATATATTCCGAAATGTGCACTTTGAAACAATGAAAGCTTTGTAAATAAATTAGCATTAGGGCGAACAAGTACATAAGCTTTTTGCAATTTAAAATTATATCTAAAAATAAAAAACCGGTCAAGTGCGAGTCGAACTCGCGCAAGAAGGGTTCCGTAACATTATCTATCAAAAACGGCAAAAAAACACGTTTGTTGTATGGGAGCCTCTCTTAAATATTTATTTTATTCTGTTTTTAGTATTTGTTGTTATAGCGACAACAGAAATACATCATCTTTGAAAATTTCAACTGTCTAGCTATCACGGTTCATGAGATACAGCCCTGTGACAGACAGACGGACAGACGGACAGCGAAGTCTTAGTAATAGGGTCCCGTTTTTACCCTTTGGGTACGGAACCCTAAAAACTTCTGCGTTACTGACTGAGACAGAGAGTCTTTGTCTGATTTATCAACGTCTTATTTATGGGTGCGCTCATAGTCAGGTAAAAAACAAACAAATTAATCACATTGTACGTATTTATTTAACTCACATGATATTGTTACATAAACAAATGTCTACCAGGTACCAGCGTAAGTCCTAACATGCCAATTCACGTTGCTATTAGCCATAGGAATGTATGAGTAGAAGCTGTTAGGATTAAAACCGACGTTACCGGGAATGCCAGAGTCGAAGTTACTGTTTGTGAGTAAGTTGTTAAAGTTTAAGAACTGGGCGTTGTTAGCGAGTTGGTTCCTTATAGGGTTGGCCCACGCACGAGGAGTGTTGATGAAGTGGTTACTCTCACCGTAGACCTGGCCGCCAGTATAAATACCGATACCGTAACTTGAAACGTCTGTGTACAGGTTGTTGAGGACGTGAACGAATCCATACCTTACCATGGGGTTGCGTTGAACAGTTCCTTGGAACCAGTTAAGGTAGAGGGTGACCCTCAACCTACCGATATCCGCAGTCGAGCTGTCATCGTGCCCGATCAGCAAGTTCATGTTGTGGTTCCTGAATATGTTATTGGATATCGTGACCAAGGAGCTTGTTTGCTTCACAGTGACAAGACCATTGTGACGGCGGCTGTTTTCAGGGGTCGCAAGTGCGTTCCATGGGTCGTCGGAGAACTCGCAGTGGTCAATCCAAATGAGTTCGCTGAAGTTCAAATCGATGTGGTCAATCTGTGACCATGCACCGGGTTGTTGCGACACGATACCGCCATTACCATCGGGCAGCTCACCGGGCGCGAACGAAAGAGCGTTGCTGAATTTGATATTTTGGATTATGACGTGCTGCTGGCGCAATAAGTATAAACTTCCTCCGGTAATTTCAGCGTTTGAGTCTCCGCCAATAATGGTCTTGAAGGGGCCAACTTGAATAATGACACCAGGGGAGCCGGTAAAGAGCACCATTAAATCGATGCGGCCTCGCACGTAGATGATCCTGGGGGCGACGGTGTTAAGTGCATCACGAAGCGCCCATGCGTCCCATACGGTCCAAACGGCGCCACCTGCACCTCCTATGCATCCGGTGCCAAATCCGGCGAGTCCAGCGTTTCGTGGCTCATACACTCGGCTGGCATTTTTGGCTAACTCTAAGTTTTCAGCGCCAATTTCAACAGCTGGAAAAGGAGCTGGAAGCGCCGCTGCCAAATAAATTACAGCCGAAAAGGCTACGAACAACTTCATGATGAATATTAACTAACTGGGCTATGAGACACGCATTTATATGCGGTTGATTAAAATGATTAATTGATTGATAACGGAATAAATCTTTTAATTAGGTAAGATAAAGTCACTACATAATAATCTTTTAAAAAAATACGAAATATGCAATGAGCATTGTAAATAAATTACATAGCATTAGGGCTAGTAGGTACATAAACTTATTTCAATTTCAAACTTTAGAAAAGCTCAGAAACATCTTTAGATTTAATATAAATAAAATAATAAATAGGATCACGACTGTAATCCCCAAGTAGGGTAGACAATGTAGACATCCTCTCAGATCTCAAGGCGCTTAGATATTTTGAAGATGTCTAGATATTTTGCACATGCCCAAATTTTGCAGTAGTTAGCATTCCATACGTGACAGGTTGCAAGCCCATCGTTCCTTATAAGAATGATAACTGGTTTCCCCCACAATGTTTTCCTTCACCGTTTTGAGCACATGATTTAATACGCATATAAATTTTCGAACAGAAAAATCCATTGATGCACGCCGTGATTCGACCCACCTTCGAGATGAAAGTCGAGGTACCTCCCATTCGGCCAACACGGCTTTCTAGATTTAATACTGGATCATAGTAGGTAAAATAAATAATAATAAATAATTAACAAATATTTACAAATCATGAAACCAGCGGGGTGATTTTGTAAAAACATGATTATCATGTTATGGTACTGAATGCCATAATACCTACGCTTTGCACCTATACCTACGCTTCCAATACAATACCTACGCTGTAGCGTAGGTATAGGTGCATAAACTGTGCATAGTTACTATGAAAAGTGTACAGATTAGATATTCTCTAACATTAGGTATTGCATTCAACATCATAACATGATATTCATGTTTATAGGGTTGTTCATAGGGCATTAAACACTGCTAACGGGGTAGTTAGCTTAACTATATATTACGAACTATTTTAAACTAGTGGAAGCCCTCCTGACTTCGTTTCCGTAAAATTATTTACAAATAGACTTCAACTCCCGCCTTACTCTGTCTTACGCCATACATTTCAGGAATTCCTTTCTTAGTGCCTACCCCTACATAATAGCAAAAGGAAAGCACCCTCCAAATTTTAAGTTACTAGGACTAATGGTTGTATGCTGTATCTATGTTGACAGATCAGTAAGTCAGTCAGTCTGTTAGTAACGCAAGAGTTTTATAATATTTAGATTCGGTTTTTAGCTTCATTTACAAGCGTTTATTTAACTTGCAATGTATGTATGTAACTATGTAATTATGTTTGTTAAGGTGGAATTTTGCAACTCAATTTTGAAGCAGTTATTCCCAACCGATTGAGCTGAAATTTTGGATACTTATGTTACTTCGGTGACAATGCAATAATATGGTAACAGCAAGCTGATCTGATAATGGATTAAAGAGCTGTTCAACAGACTCCTTAGTGAATAAAACTTTGCATTGTCAAGTTCCAATGACAATGTTATATTATGTGACAGGTGGTTTGAATGATTTTACAAAAGCTTGTCATCACTACATAGTATAAAGCAAAGTCGCTTTCCGCTTCCCGCGTCTGTATGTCTGTATGTATGTTTGCTTATATCTTTAAAACTACACAACGGATTTTGATTCGGTTTTTTTTAATAAACAGAGTGATTGAAGAGGAAGGTTTATATGTATAATACATGCATAATATAGTAGAGAAACACTGATAATTTTAGAGGTTTCTAATGTGATGTCGTAAATAAACACATTTTTTTGCGCTTACATTGCAAATGCTGGCTGAACCCCACGAGATATATCAAAATAATGTACTACAGTATTGTACACCTTAAAAACGTCTACAAAAAAGTCAACGATGGTATTAGAAATGTCTTACGCACAGCGAAGCGGGCACGGGTCAGCTAGTTGAAATATATTTTTCAACAGAAAACTTATTAAAATTCTCAATGGTTGGCTCAATGGAAATCCCTATCATAAACAGTGACCGAGCACTTTCATAATCCACAATACAGTTTTTAAAATACAAAAGCTTGGAGGGTAATTCTGCCGCCTTCATTTCAGAGGTAGCCTTAGTTTCTGATGTTATCGAGTCATTTCAGAGTCTTATATAATCGACAATACCACTTATAGGGCAAGAGCGCTGGTTGTGGGCACTTTAACATTTTTATTTTCAAATAAAGGGTTTATATTGAAAAAATTATTAAAACGACGATTTTTAAACAACAGAGAATAGAGTATTTATCTATCTCTTAGGTTATGCAAAGGTTTTGTTACAGGCGATATTTCTTTATTAATCTATACTAATATTATAAAGAGGAAAGATTTCATTGTTTGTTTGTTTGTCTCGAATAGGCTCCGAAACTACTGAATCGATTCAAAAAATTCTTTTACCATTAGAATCCTACATTATCCCTGATGAACATAGGCTATATAGTATTTTCAAAAACGTTAGGGATCCGTATGAAAACTTCGAAAATGTAATCCAAAGTGTGAAAAAAAATCCTAAAAAAATCTTTATATCGCGTTTGCTGCGAAAATTATTGACTATAGAGCAAAGTAATGTACTATAGTTTTATAGGAAACATCAATATCTACAAAAAAAATATAATACTATAAGTCTAACTATTAGGGATCCGTATGAAAACTTCGATAATGTAACCCAACGTGTGATAAAAAATCCAAAAATATCTTTATATCGCGTATGCTGCGGAAATTATTGACAATAGAGCAAAGTAATGTACTACAGTTTTAAAGAAGACATCAATATCTACAAGTAAATCAACAATACCATATGTCTAACTATTAAGGATCCGTATGAAAACTTCGATAATGTAACCCAACGTGTGATAAAAAATCCAAAAAAATCTTTATATCGCGTATGCTGCGGAAATTATTGACAATAGAGCAAAGTAATGTACTACAGTTTTAAAGAGAACATCAATATCTACAAATAAGTCAACAATACCATACGTCTAACTATTAGGGATCCGTATGAAAACTTCGATAATGTAACCCAACGTGTGATAAAAAATCCAAAAAAATCTTTATATCGCGTATGCTGCGGAAATTATTGACAATAGAGCAAAGTAATGTACTACAGTTTTAAAGAGGACATCAATATCTACAAATAAGTCAACAATACCATACGTCTAACTATTAGGGATCCGTATGAAAACTTCGATAATGTAACCCAACGTGTGATAAAAAATCCAAAAAAATCTTTATATCGCGTATGCTGCGGAAATTATTGACAATAGAGCAAAATAATGTGCTACAGTTTTAAAGAAGACATCAATATCTACAAATAAGTCAACAATACCATATGTCTAACTATTAGGGATCCGTATGAAAACTTCGATAATGTAACCCAACGTGTGAAAAAAAATCCATGAAAATCTTTATATCGCGTATGCTGCGGAAATTATTGACAATAGAGCAAAGTAATGTACTACAGTTTTAAAGAAGACATCAATATCTACAAATAAGTCAACAATACCATATGTCTAACTATTAGGGATCCGTATGAAAACTTCGATAATGTAACCCAACGTGTGATAAAAAATCCAAAAAAATCTTTATATCGCGTATGCTGCGGAAATTATTGACAATAGTGCAAAATAATGTGCTACAGTTTTAAAGAAGACATCAATATCTACAAATAAATCAGCAATATCATATGTCTAACTAAAAGGGATCCGTATGAAAACTTCGATAATGTAACCCAACGTGTGATAAAAAAATCCAAGAAAATCTTTATATCGCGTATGCTGCGGAAATTATTGACAATAGAGCAAAATAATGTGCTACAGTTTTAAAGAAGACATCAATATCTACAAATAAGTCAACAATACCACATGTCTAACTATTAGGGATCCGTATGAAAACTTCGATAATGTAACCCAACGTGTGATAAAAAAATCCAAGAAAATCTTTATATCGCGTATGCTGCGGAAATTATTGACAATAGAGCAAAGTAATGTAACACAGTTTTAAAGAGGACATCAATATCTACAAATAAATCAACAATACCATTTGTCTAACTATTAGGGATCCGTATGAAAACTTCGATAATGTAACCCATCGTGTGATAAAAAAACATAAAAAATCTTTATATCGCGTATGCTGCGGAAATTATTGACAATAGAGCAAAGTGATGAACTGCAGTTTTCAAGATTACATCAATATTAACAAATAAGTCAGCAATATGTCATAATTATGTCCAACTATTACAGTTATGTCACAATAACTACTTTTTCATGTTAAAATATGCAATTGTAACGCCGCCTGTACAAACTAGGCCACATTATTCGTACCTGGGTATTAATCCTTATCCAAAAAATCACTTCATTTTCAAGGCCATATCAGTACCTGTAAATTACTTTTTTAATTATACCATTCCCAAATTCCATACCATTCAAAAGTTATTATGAGTGTAATAATCTATAGGTACTAATATTATTATGAGGAAAGATGTTTTGTATATTTGTATGGAATAAATACAAAAACTACTGGATATATTTCAAAAAATCGTTTACTTTTAGAATGCTACATTATCTCTGAGTAACATAGGCCATTTTTATTGTTTGAAAAAAATAGGGATTTCTATTAAAGCTTCGATAATGTAACCTGGGTAAAAAAATACCCATAAAATCGTTATAATATGTTACTCCCGTGTGGAGCCGGAGCGGACTGCAGTTATTCATATTTATATAGACAACGGGTAATAATTGATTGTGGACAAAACAATCCAGAGATACAACGCTTCCTGAAAATAGTATATAGAATAGTATACAATTCCCCCTAAACGACCCCTTCACTTTTTCTAATCTAAATTTGGATATGTACAATTTGTTCTTATTTCTTGTGTTAATACTATGTACATCACTTTTTTTCTTAAAGAAAGCCATATTCTTATGAGTATACAATAAGTTTTCATATACAGGGTGTCCGGTAATTAATGGATAACCCCGCAGGTACTTGTGGGGGGGCAAGGGGGCAACTTAGAAAAAAATTAAAAATAAATCTATCTGCAACGGTCTAAGAATTTTTTTTTTTTCAAAGTCCTAAATTTGATACCTTTGTTCAAGCTTTTGAACACTACGGCTACAAATTCAATGATAACGAATTGATTTTCTTTGCAAATAACCGTGGATAATTGGCCTTGCTATGGCGCATCACAAATTATTCCTAGCCACAACTGTTTGTTTTTTTCTAACACTTGAAAATAAAAATAAGTGTACGTGATTTTTTTTGATAAAGTTTGAGCACCTGTGGTATAAAAAAAACGTATGGAGACCGGGGTGGCCCACAGCTTAAAAAAACATACCTACTTCATGTAGTTTCTTAAAAGGTATCACACTAAATTATTTTATTTATTTTTTTCTGAGCATTATTTTTTTCTGAGTTGCCCCCTTGCCCCCCCACAAGTACCTGCGGGGTTATCCAACCGGACACCCGTATATATTGTGAGAGAAATGTCACTAATCAAAACGGACTATAGACAACGAATTTTATTAGAAAAAAAATTCAAGCTTCTAGGACCAATAGTTTAGGCTGTGCGCTAGATCAGTTAGTCGGTAACGCAAGATCGCGACAGACTTTGTCCTGTCAAACTTCAGTAATCCCACAGAAAAAAGCACTTTTTTGTGGAACTTTACGCTGGATTTTTCAATAATCGGTACGAAATATACCTTACGATTACGACCTATTCTCGGCTTACCGAATATACACAAAATCAAACATAAAAATCGGAGTTTCGGAGGAGTTTGGTTAAAAACACTGTGTCATGAGAAATTAATATATAAGAATTTAGAATATTCATATCATTCAAAAAAAAATAACCGAGCAACGCTTTTCCTTTGAATACATTTGTCAATATTAAATTTTGACAGCTGTTTCCGATTCCGATTCAATAACACAAAAACCAGTGCTGATGGCCCAGAACCACACAATACTGGTCGTTAGAAGGTTGTATAGGTAGAAAATTACCTGAACACTGATTTATTACAGTATGCTTTGTCGGCGCTGTACAATTCGAGTCGACCCCGATAGATAGCAGATAATCTCTTTCTGGAGCGAAGCGGGTGAATAACATTTCGTGGACTAGTTAGATACTGCTAGCTGTTATGTTTGCGTGGTTCTTATATAGTACTAGCGACCCGCCCCGGCTTCGCACGGGTAGCATGTTATTATACATATAAACCTTCCTCCTGAATCACTCTATCTATTAAAAAAAACCGCATCAAAATCCGTTGTGTAGTTTTAAAGATATAAGCAAACATACATACAGACATACAGACGCGTGAAGCGGAAAGCGACTTTGCTTTATACTATGTAGTGAAGCCAGCTTTCATTCGCCACTTTGTAAATTCAAAGTATATATTTATTTATTTATTTATACTTTAATTGCACTTTAATAAGGCAGACTAAACGCATTTTCTATCAGCCAACCTATAATGGGTGTCTTGTCTACTCCGCTAACCAAAAACAATATATCGTAACATATGTTTCGTTGTCAACATCAAATAACGTAATATTTGAAGTGATTTGTAAGTAGGGTTACGAACATAGATGATTGACAAAAGTAATGTAACGGTCGTTCCATCGTTCAAACTATATAATAGTCGAAACAATGTAGCTTAAGCTCAATTATTGTTAAGATATATCGTTTTTGGTTCGCGAGTATACACCCCATATACGAATATGGGGGCTTACTTAATTTTTCAATTCGACTTTATCGTAAAAAGAAAAATAATTTGCATGAAACTTCAATAACTTTCACTGCAGCTTTTTTTTAATATGTTAATACTTTTTTATAAAGTTATATATATTTACATCTGTTCTCCTATAAGGATACATTAACATTGGATTTATCCATTGATTTCAACAATCTTTTCATTCTGCTTGAAGTTTTGACACCCTTTGTTATCCATTTTATTTTATTTTTCTTATTGGCGTTATAAAGACCGTAATCGTTATAACGATACGTGATAATTACCGTTATAAATCTATTAATTAGTTAATATAACGTCACACGCATTATCTTATTTAAAATAAATCGGTGTGTTGCTTTTTCAAGGGTTACGGTACCAAAATGGACCTGTGAATTCGACCGATTGGTCGATTGGTTATAATTTTTTTTCTTTGGTTCTAGTCTTCTTTTTAGTCGTTTGTTCATTGCTGAAGATTGTGACCTCCTTGGTGCAAATTGCAGACTATTTACTTTCATCGTTTTCTATCTGCGGCCTGATTAAGAACTGCGCTTATTGGTATCCCCAGTTGTTCTGATACCTAATCGGTTCATCGCTTAGGAAATCTTTAGTTCTGGTCCAATATAATAATATGCTTTCAGGAGCTGTTCATCGGACACTCACAACGAAACTCCTTAGTTAATAGTTTGATTGAGTAAAAAGTGCATACTTGTCAAGTTCCGATGACAATGTGACACTGACATGTGTCACGCAGGTGCTCGATGGTTTGAATGATTATTTATTTATTAAAAACTAGCTGACCCGTGCCCGCTTCGCTGGGGGACAGATAGTTTCACATCTGATATTCTAATCTTCAAAAAAAATGATAGCCTATATGTTGCCGAGGACTAATAGCAACATAACAAAAAAGTTTCATCAAATCCGTCTAGTAGTTTTTGCGTGAAAGCCGGACAACAGACAGACAGACAGACAGACAAAAATTTCAAAATGTTTTTTTTTGGCTTGTGTTACTTGTATAAAGGCCCCTAGGAGTATTTTTGTTAGTTTTTATTCAATGTACAGAATTGAACTCTTCTACAGTTTTATTATATGTATAGATATACATATAGTGACTGCTTGGTTACTGAAAATTCAGGCTTTTAGTTTTATCCACAACGAAGTTATAGGGGGTCGAAAATGGCCTGAGCTGCTTCGAGAAAAGGATGGTACAGCCGTGACGCTTTATTGCTTGACTTGGCGGGGGCACTGCCGTGCCCCCAGATATCGCCTGTTACAAAACCTTTGCTTTACCTAAGAGATAGATTAATATTCTAATCTTTGTTGTTTAAAAATCGTCGTTTTAATATTTTTTTCAATATAAACCGTTTATTTGGAAATTAAAATGTTTTTAAAATGCCCACAATCAGCGCTCTTACCCTAGTAAGAATATTAATCTTCAAATAATTAATCCTAATTGATAATAATTTGTTGTTTTTTTCCAACGATAATCTTACAAGATTAATGATATTTGATATTGTTTGATTATATATTATTATCATTAACGATAATAAAGTTATTAGGTATAATTGTTTCTCACTAAGACCCGTGACAGACTGTCCTGTCCCAATTTCAATAATCGCATAGAAATAACACTTTCAGGACGCGTTTTTTTCCCATGCCCTGATAAAATAAATTACGAATGCGTATCATTCGGTAGTCAAATAGATGTTAGATTTAGAAAAGTCAGGTTGTGGGTTCGAAACTCAGCATTGCAGCTGCGAATAGCATTCTTATAAACGGCGAAGGGCTTGCAACCAGTCACGTATGGAATTCTAACCACAGCAAAGTATAGGCATGTTCCAAATATAATGTTTGGACGTGCCTCTGACTATCTCAGACATCTTCAAAGGATCTAAGCGTCTGGAGACCTGAGAGGATGTCTACCGTACGGGGTACAGTCAGAGGCACGTCCAAACATTATATCTGGCACATGCCCACATTTTGCAGTAGTTAGCATTTCATACGTGACAGGTTGCAAGCCCATCGCCCCTTATAAGAATACGAACTGGTTTCCTCACTATGTTTTCCTTCACCGTTTTAAGCACGTGTTTTTTGATGCGCATAATTAAGCAAAGGTTTAGTAACAGGCGAGATAGAAAAATACTTTATTTTATGTTGTTTAAAAATAGTCGTTTTAATCATTTTTAGGGTTCCGTACCCAAAGGGTAAAAACGGAACCCTATTACTAAGACTTCGCTGTCCGTCTGTCCGTCTGTATGTCTGTCTGTCTGTCTGTCCGTCTGTCTGTCACAGGGCTGTATCTCATGAACCGTGATAGCTAGACAGTTGTAATTTTCACAGATTATGTATTTCTGTGGCTGCTCTAACAACAAATACTAAAAACAGAATAAAATAAATATTTAGGGGGGCTCCCATATAGATAATGGTACGGAACCCTTTGTGCGCGAGTCCGACTCGCACTTGGCCGATTTTTTTAATATAAAACGTTTATTTAAAAATTAAAATGGCCACAACCATTGCTCTCACTCTATTTTCATCATAGTTTGAGATTTACGGTATAACCTCGCCCACAGTTCTTTTTAAGGTACTCACTAAACATGGCCTAAACATGGATGGCCATTTCGACCCAGCCCATTTTTCAGCTTTGTACTCATTAACACCCAACGGTCCTTTACAAAGGACCTGAAAACTAACTGTTCGTTGTCGGAGTCACAACTTCCGTGTAGTCCTTTAGGAAGGACCACTGGGTCGTAATGACAAGTGTACGGTTAGAAGCCTGAGGCCTTAAGAGAATAATGAGGTCAGCTCAACATATTTTACGTTGTAATCGTAAATTCTTTCTCCTTATCATCCTAAATCCTAACCCTAACACCTCGACGCACGTAATGTAAACATGATAAAGCCTTGGTTCTCAATAAAAGTGCTGGCCTTTTAATATATAAATCTTATAAACATTGACATTGACTTACATTGTAAAACACGGTGATATTTCCATACGAAACTACTCGCGAACCGAATCCAAATCCAAATCCAAATCCAAATCCAAATCCAAATCCAAATCCAAATCCAAATCCAAATCCAAATCCAAATCCAAATCCAAATCCAAATCCAAATCCAAATCCAAATCCAAATCCAAATCCAAATCCAAATCCAAATCCAAATCCAAATCCAAATCCAAATCCAAATCCAAATCCAAATCCAAATCCAAATCCAAATCCAAATCCAAATCCAAATCCAAATCCAAATCCAAATCCAAATCCAAATCCAAATCCAAATCCAAATCCAAATCCAAATCCAAATCCAAATCCAAATCCAAATCCAAATCCAAATCCAAATCCAAATCCAAATCCAAATCCAAATCCAAATCCAAATCCAAATCCAAATCCAAATCCAAATCCAAATCCAAATCCAAATCCAAATCCAAATCCAAATCCAAATCCAAATCCAAATCCAAATCCAAATCCAAATCCAAATTCAAATTTGAATAGTGAATATTGTGTGAAGAGGTTTATTGGGGGCACGGCAGTGCCCCCGCCAAGTCGAGCGCGAAGCAAACACTACCGTACTACCTTTACTGGAATTACTTATCAAAAATCTATTCTAATAGAAATCTAGATCTACATATTACCTATGCTTGACAATAAATCACAAGTTGATTTTAATAGTAGGTATATAAAATTTTTCGATCATAAATTCTAAAACGTATCATTTTGAAATAATATCTTTATCGTGAAAAATTTCTGCTATTATGTTTTCAGCTTAATAGAAATCTAGGTAGGTACCTGAAGTAATATACTTATAAAAATAGGAGATGTGGCTTGTTCAGAAGTATTTCATTTTTCGTTTCGAAAAAGAGCAATCAGCGACTGGGAGCCTCTTAAGTTATCTTTGTCATAAAAAACAAAACTGTATGTTTTGCGGTTATTGAGAAATGCATTATTGATGAATGCAGAATCGTTTTTTCTCAATAGCCGCAAAACATACAGTTTTGTTTTTTAGGACAAAGATAACATAATGATTTAATCTAGAACAAATTATAGACAGAAACAAGATTGGTAAAACTTTTCGCGGCTTTACAAGTTAACGAGTTAACGTAAAACAACTTAGAAACTAAAAATTTTGAACAAATACCGAATACTTAATAATACAAAAAAATTGTACAAATATCACTGAAAATTATTTATATTACGTTGTTAACTGTGTAAACTACGAAACCCTTCATTGAGCGTGGTCCGACACGCACTTGGCCAGTTTTTTTTTAATAATTCGTTAGATAATCATACTAGCTAAGTAAATTATAGACAGTTTCTTTGATGGTTATCAAGATAATGCAGTTTTATCACTTTTTCCGTCTTCTCCGGGTAGACTCAGCCCATACAATAAACCAAACATTTAACACCTTAACAAACATAGTTACATACGTTACTTTAGTTTTATGAAAGAACTGTTAAATATTCTGTCTACCCTATATGAATATTTTTTTAATATGGAACCAATTTGGGACTATTCTCTACATAACAGAAAAAACCGGCCAAGTGCGAGTCGGACTCGCGCACGAAGGATTCCGAGCATAAAAACACGTTTGTTGTATGGGAGCCCCACTTAAATATTTATTTTATTCTGTTTTTAGTATTTGTTGTTATAGCGACAACATAAATACATCATCTATGAAAATGTAAACAGTCTATCACGGTTCATGAGATACAGCCCTGTGACAGACAGACGAACAGTGAAGTCTTAGTAATAGGGTTCCGTTTTTACCCTTTGGGAACGGAACCCTAAAAAACGATCGAAATAGAATCACCAGGAAATTGCTGTGTGAAAGTCCACGATTTTAAAAAAAATATTGAATAAATGGCTGTCGGATAACATTCACCGCATTTTAGGGCGAGTAATAAATGTTTTTGATGAATGCAAAATCGTTTTTTTCTCTATAACCGCAAAACATACAGTTTTGTTTTTCATGGTGAAACTTTTCTTGATATATTTATTTTCCAAAGTTGGCTATTCAAAAACACGTTCGTTTCGTTTTTAATCAAAGCTATGAATAACTAAACAGTTTATTTTTATATAATTCGTAAGATAATCATACTAGCTAAATAAATTACAGACAGTTTCTTTTTAAATTTGATGGTTTTCGAGATAATGCAGTTTTATCACTTTTTCCGTCTTATCCGGGTAGACTCAGCCCATACAAAACAACAAAATTTTCTCTTATCACCTTAAAGAAACCTTGGCTTAATCATGGTCTATATTAAAAGATAGAGCGATATCGGAAACGGAAGATCCACATGCCATATACAATAATCAAAATGGCGAAACGGAACCTTTTCGTCACGATTCTAAAACTGTCGACTTGAAACTTGAACTTCAATTTGACTGGCCTCACAGCCATACGAAAAAGCACTCTCACTTTCAGTTTATCCCTAAATTTACGCTGGGTTTTCTAAAAAACAGTCAAATATTATACTTTTCGACCTATTCTAATACCTACCAAATATACACAAAAAAAACACTCAAGTCGTTTCGGAGATATTTGGTTACAAACACTGTGACACGAGAATCCTAATAATATTATAAATGTGAAAGTTTGTGAGTTTGTATGTATGTTTGTTCCTCAATCAGGTCTAAACAACAAAACGGATTAAGTTGAAATTTGCTGTAAATGTAGATATAATGCCCGAATAAATAATAAACTATTTTAAAATTTAAAAAACATCCCCAAAACGATAAAAAAACGCTATAGGGATGATTTCTGTATAGATGGCGCTGGTGTGCAACAAATTCTGACATCACAGACTAAAAACATTCAGTCTTTTCTATTCGATTATTGAAATTTGACAAGACAACGTCTGTCACGGGTCGGGTAGTTTTATATAAAAGAGATATTTACCATTTTTTCTTACGTCAATCCCCCAACACTGTAGTTACCAACAATGTCCGTCCCGTCAATACACTTGTTCTAATTTATCCTGACTGTTCAAATGCGTTATAACCCGTTATCTCGATAACACAGCCCCTACCGACAGTTGTCGATTAGATATCGAATTGACTAATCTTTCAGGAAATGTGATGAGTAAATTGGAGTAATCGTAATGATTGGTTTCCAAATGACTAACCTTTTTAACCGACGAAAAAAACGGAGGAGGTTCTCAATTGGACACGTAAGTATTTATTTTTTACTAGCCGACCCGTGCCAGACGTTGTCCTGTCAAATTTCAATAATCAAATAGAAAAGATTGAATGTTTTTAGTCTGTATTGTCAGATTTGTTGCACACCAGCGCCATCTATGTCAAAATCATCACTTTTGCGTTTTTTTATCATTTTGGGGGATGTTTTTCATATTTTAAAGTAGTCTATTATTTATTCGGGCGCTCCCAGTCGACGATTGTTTTTGTTCGAAACGAAAAAATAAATACTTGTGAACAAGCCACATCTCCTATTTTATAATGTATAGTATATGTGAATAAAGATGTACCCATCTTTAATCACTTCGAGAAATAATCCTACCGACCGCTGCAATGACGACAAACACACATCGGCGCGTGGTCCGCCTTAGCTTTTCGAATAAATTAATGATATAAATTATGTATAATTAGTTATCAAAAATCTATTCTAATAAAAATCTAGATCTACATATTACCTATCTTTAACAATAAATCACAAGTTGATTTTAATAGTAGGTATATAAAATATTTCGATCATAAATTCGAAAACGTATCATTTTGAAATAATATCTTTATCATGAAAAGTTTCTGCTATTATGTTTTCAGCTTAATAGAAATCTAGGTAGAAACCTGAAGTAATATACTTATAAAAATAGGAGATGTGGCTTGTTCAGAAGTATTTCTTTTTTCGTTTCGAAAAAGAGCAATCAGCGACTGGGAGCCCCTTAATCCGTTTTGTCGTTTAGGCCTGATTGAGGAACAAACATACATACTCACAAACTTTCACATTTATAATATTATTAGGATTAGGATAGGATGATAGGCCATGACCTTTTACAGAGTAGACCAATTTTGATAATTCTTTTTTTTTTGTAGTATACCTATTCCGAAGTTGGTCCAATAAATCTTTTTTGATTGGTCGGAACAGTTTTGTCAATTTTATTTTTAGTTTTCTAAGCGTAATTTTTATGATTGTGTTTGTTTCCTTTAGTAGATATGGATATATGTTTGCTTAGTCAAGGACTGTAGACTGCGAGTTTTATCTTGTGATTAAAACGACGAATAAAAATAGTCTAAGACAATCGCTATAGTTTTGGTGCTAGGCACTCTTAATCTAAGAACTAGGCACAAGTTCTAGGCACTAATGTAACGGTTCATTTTTATATAATTCGTTAGATAATCATAAAATTACAGACAGTTTCTTAAAAAAACTGGGTTGCTGACGATTCGGACACAATAAATTCGGACACTTTGTCCGAATTGTCACTTTGCAATTTTAATATTTTTTTCACTGACGATTCGGACACCAATGTTTTGTACAGTCGGATATAAAAACTTAAACTGCTAAGAGGAATATCAAGATAATGCAGTTTTATTACTTTTTCCGTCTTAAAATACCAGAATAAAATAAATATTTAAGTAAGGCTCTCATTCAACAATCGTGATTTTTTGCAGTTTTTTATGGATTAGTACGGAACCCTTCGTGCGCGAGTCCGACTCGCACTTGGCTGATTTTTTAAATATTCTGTTTTTTATTCTGATTATTCTAGTGCTGGTTCGAGTCCCACTTTGAACAACAATAAAATACAGTCAATAGTGTCGATTTTTATGTTGCAACATTCACTAAAATTGTTGTTCAAATTTAAATTCAAATTCATTTATACAGAACAAATATTTTAACACTAAAATTGTTACTGTTTCTTTCTTATATGAATAAAAAACAAATAATAATTATTAATATATCTACGAATAAATTTTAATGTAAGGTAGGATATCGCAACAACAAAATCGAAACTACTAGATAAGACCAAAAAAATATATATTTACCTTATTCCAAAAACATTGAGTAAAAGTACACATTTCCAAAAACTATTATCAAAACGATCACTGTGTCCACATGCCTTCACCGCTTTACTCCGAGCCTCCGACTAAAATGCAATACCAAAGTATTGATACTTTCACTGATCAACAGTAACTGTACTCGTCATTATTATGATGATGATGATTTAATAGAAAGTACCTCTCGTTCCACTAAATTACAGGTTACTAGAGTAATGCGATGGGGGAGGACATCGCGCGATGTTTCTGACTGTCTTTTGACTGTCATAATATCTATGTTTTGACTGGCCTCACAGCTCAGTTGGTAGTAACTCTGCCTTGTGTGATGTAGGTTGTTCGATCCGCATCTAGGATAAACATAGATGTTTGTTCTGTGTCTGAGTGTTAATAATATGTAACATAAGTATGTATTTACAAGAAAAAATGTATATAAGTATTCTATCAGGTATCTGGTTCCCATAGTACAAGCTTTGCTTAGTTTGGGGCTAGATGACGCTGTGTAAAGTTCACCAATTTTTTATAGCTATGGAGAGAATACCAATTTCATAGTAACTATAATATAATCAAATATATAATTTAACAAGAAACTTATCCAAGTTATTATTATCCAAAATGTTAAAATTGAGATTGATCTTAGATACTGTTGTACTATCTCACGAAGGCGTGCGAGCAGTACTTGTAGTTGTGATGTGTATAGACACGCGCTTTTGTGTATAGCACACACACAGTGGTGGCGATTCTGTTGCGTCCAAGCTAAACCTAAAACGATCGATCTTATTCCTTTTACATTAAGTCTAAATTAGAGTCACATCAAAATGACAGTCCTAAAACTTGGGATATTTTAGCCGTTTCTCTATTTTATTTTGCATATTTGACACAATCAAGTGTCATCTTAGTCAACACCAATTTACATGTTGGTTAAATTTAGCTTGACGTTTCTAAATATCTTCCAAAAATCGTAAATTTATTTAAAACTAAGCTAAGTTTTAGAACTGTCAGTTTGATGTTACGTTAAATTAGACTTTAACATAAAGGAATAAGAGCGATCGTCTTTAGGAATTTTAGGTTTAGCGTGGACACAACATAATCGCTACCAGTGTCAATTCTACACACACAGGTAAACTAACCCAACTTAGAACGACTATACCTCATCTAACTTCAAATACACATTTTGCACACACTTTGCGTATGAAAGAGCGGAAGGCGAAGAAACAAAACAAAATTGTTGTAATCAGCTGATATTTCGATGAAATATCAGCTGATATTTATGTGAATCGTCTTAAACAGGCCCACAGTTCTTTTTAAGGTACTCACTACACATGGCCATTCCGGCCCAGCCCATTTCAGCTTTGTACTCATTAACACCCAACGGTCCTTTACAAAGGACCTGAAAAACTAACTGTTCACTGTCGGAGTCACAACTTCCGTGTAGTCCTTTAGGAAGGACCACTGGGTCAGCGTGGACAGCCTTGGGCCTTGCGAAGTTAAACATTAATCAACGCGTATAAGAAGCATCTGTTCACAGTAAAAGTTACCATCACTTTGACTTATACGAATAAACCTACTTAGAACGAATCATTTCAATGTAAAAAGTTTGCAATAAAAGAGTCTTAGCGCAAAAAAGGTTACATAAAAACATGTTCGGTAAACACGAGTGTTCAAAACAAGTTAGGAACTTACACTCAGCTCCATCAAATGAAGTAGCTATTGTCCGAAGTCCGCACAAAACAAATGTTAATTCGCCGATTCACATCGTTTCCGCAATATAATAGCTTGCGAACAATGAGACTAAAAAATGCGGGTCAAGTGAATATTTAGCGTTTTTTTGCCAGGATTCTGTAGTGGTTTATCTATTGGTACTAATGTCAGGGTTCTTCATATTATTTTTCGTCTTACTTTTTAGGGTTCCGTACCCAAAGGGTAAAAACGGGACCCTATTACTAATTAAGATATCTTACAGAGTGTTTGATAATATCGCGATGATACATAATAATTATCGTTGTTTTTGTAGTACAACGCACATTTTGTCGAATGTATGTTTTATCGCTATACGTGCAGTGAAAAAATAAAAATAATGTCTTTTTTTGTGGTCGAATTTCGACCACCAGGTGATTCTAGTAATTCAAAATTTGTAACTTTACGAGGTTTGTAGGTATGTTTGTGATCAAGCCTAAACGAAACAAATTTGGTAGAAATTTGAAATAATGAATAATGTCTATGCAAAGCATTTAAGCTTCTTTTATCCAGGTACCACATTATGAAGCCTCGGATGGAAGCTAGTCATAGTATAGTTATTAACAAACATTGAAATATTCAAGGAACCCTAATAACGGCAAAAACGTGATAAAAACAAGTAGATATGACACGGAGGAAAATGACGAATACGCAGAAACAGTGCCTTGATTATTAGGTAGGTAATTATAGTAATGACCGTCCATTGTTGTCTTTGGTCAACAACCTGTAAGTAGATGTTCACAGAATTTTCTCGTTCTTCGACCAAAGTTGAAACAACCTTTAGCGCGTTCACCAATTGGATGGGTTACCACTAGGTTAGGTTATCCGTGGTCTCTGTCTACCTCTCTGGGAAATAGGCATTTATGTATGTATGTATGTAACAAAACTACAAAACTATGTTAATACGCTAAATAGTTTTTTTATATAGATAATTCGTTAGATAATCATAGTAGCTACATAAATGAAATATAGTTTCTTAGGATTAAGATAATGTTTTTAAAAATTTTAAGCTTCACCCTAAATTATCACTATCACTATATTACTAATCACTACATAGTATAAAGCAAAGTCGCTTTCCGCTTCCCGCGTCTGTATGTCTGTATGTATGTTTGCTTATATCTTTAAAACTACACAACGGATTTTGATGCGGTTTTTTTGGTGGATGGTGGTAACCCATCCAATTGGTGAACGCGCTAAAGGTTGTTTCAACTTTGGTCGAAGAACGAGAAAATTCTGTGAACATCTACTTACAGGTTGTTGACCAAAGACAACAATGGACGGTCATTACTATAATTACCTACCTAATAATCAAGGCACTGTTTCTGCGTATTCGTCATTTTCCTCCGTGTCATATCTACTTGTTTTTATCACGTTTTTGCCGTTATTAGGGTTCCTTGAATATTTCAATGTTTGTTAATAACTATACTATGACTAGCTTCCATCCGAGGCTTCATAATGTGGTACCTGGATAAAAGAAGCTTAAATGCTTTGCATAGACATTATTCATTATTTCAAATTTCTACCAAATTTGTTTCGTTTAGGCTTGATCACAAACATACCTACAAACCTCGTAAAGTTACAAATTTTGAATTACTAGAATCACCTGGTGGTCGAAATTCGACCACAAAAAAAGACATTATTTTTATTTTTTCACTGCACGTATAGCGATAAAACATACATTCGACAAAATGTGCGTTGTACTACAAAAACAACGATAATTATTATGTATCATCGCGATATTATCAAACACTCTGTAAGATATCTTAATTAGTAATAGGGTCCCGTTTTTACCCTTTGGGTACGGAACCCTAAAAAGTAAGACGAAAAATAATATGAAGAACCCTGACATTAGTACCAATAGATAAACCACTACAGAATCCTGGCAAAAAAACGCTAAATATTCACTTGACCCGCATTTTTTAGTCTCATTGTTCGCAAGCTATTATATTGCGGAAACGATGTGAATCGGCGAATTAACATTTGTTTTGTGCGGACTTCGGACAATAGCTACTTCATTTGATGGAGCTGAGTGTAAGTTCCTAACTTGTTTTGAACACTCGTGTTTACCGAACATGTTTTTATGTAACCTTTTTTGCGCTAAGACTCTTTTATTGCAAACTTTTTACATTGAAATGATTCGTTCTAAGTAGGTTTATTCGTATAAGTCAAAGTGATGGTAACTTTTACTGTGAACAGATGCTTCTTATACGCGTTGATTAATGTTTAACTTCGCAAGGCCCAAGGCTGTCCACGCTGACCCAGTGGTCCTTCCTAAAGGACTACACGGAAGTTGTGACTCCGACAGTGAACAGTTAGTTTTTCAGGTCCTTTGTAAAGGACCGTTGGGTGTTAATGAGTACAAAGCTGAAATGGGCTGGGCCGGAATGGCCATGTGTAGTGAGTACCTTAAAAAGAACTGTGGGCCTGTTTAAGACGATTCACATAAATATCAGCTGATATTTCATCGAAATATCAGCTGATTACAACAATTTTGTTTTGTTTCTTCGCCTTCCGCTCTTTCATACGCAAAGTGTGTGCAAAATGTGTATTTGAAGTTAGATGAGGTATAGTCGTTCTAAGTTGGGTTAGTTTACCTGTGTGTGTAGAATTGACACTGGTAGCGATTATGTTGTGTCCACGCTAAACCTAAAATTCCTAAAGACGATCGCTCTTATTCCTTTATGTTAAAGTCTAATTTAACGTAACATCAAACTGACAGTTCTAAAACTTAGCTTAGTTTTAAATAAATTTACGATTTTTGGAAGATATTTAGAAACGTCAAGCTAAATTTAACCAACATGTAAATTGGTGTTGACTAAGATGACACTTGATTGTGTCAAATATGCAAAATAAAATAGAGAAACGGCTAAAATATCCCAAGTTTTAGGACTGTCATTTTGATGTGACTCTAATTTAGACTTAATGTAAAAGGAATAAGATCGATCGTTTTAGGTTTAGCTTGGACGCAACAGAATCGCCACCACTGTGTGTGTGCTATACACAAAAGCGCGTGTCTATACACATCACAACTACAAGTACTGCTCGCACGCCTTCGTGAGATAGTACAACAGTATCTAAGATCAATCTCAATTTTAACATTTTGGATAATAATAACTTGGATAAGTTTCTTGTTAAATTATATATTTGATTATATTATAGTTACTATGAAATTGGTATTCTCTCCATAGCTATAAAAAATTGGTGAACTTTACACAGCGTCATCTAGCCCCAAACTAAGCAAAGCTTGTACTATGGGAACCAGATACCTGATAGAATACTTATATACATTTTTTCTTGTAAATACATACTTATGTTACATATTATTAACACTCAGACACAGAACAAACATCTATGTTTATCCTAGATGCGGATCGAACAACCTACATCACACAAGGCAGAGTTACTACCAACTGAGCTGTGAGGCCAGTCAAAACATAGATATTATGACAGTCAAAAGACAGTCAGAAACATCGCGCGATGTCCTCCCCCATCGCATTACTCTAGTAACCTGTAATTTAGTGGAACGAGAGGTACTTTCTATTAAATCATCATCATCATAATAATGACGAGTACAGTTACTGTTGATCAGTGAAAGTATCAATACTTTGGTATTGCATTTTAGTCGGAGGCTCGGAGTAAAGCGGTGAAGGCATGTGGACACAGTGATCGTTTTGATAATAGTTTTTGGAAATGTGTACTTTTACTCAATGTTTTTGGAATAAGGTAAATATATATTTTTTTGGTCTTATCTAGTAGTTTCGATTTTGTTGTTGCGATATCCTACCTTACATTAAAATTTATTCGTAGATATATTAATAATTATTATTTGTTTTTTATTCATATAAGAAAGAAACAGTAACAATTTTAGTGTTAAAATATTTGTTCTGTATAAATGAATTTGAATTTAAATTTGAACAACAATTTTAGTGAATGTTGCAACATAAAAATCGACACTATTGACTGTATTTTATTGTTGTTCAAAGTGGGACTCGAACCAGCACTAGAATAATCAGAATAAAAAACAGAATATTTAAAAAATCAGCCAAGTGCGAGTCGGACTCGCGCACGAAGGGTTCCGTACTAATCCATAAAAAACTGCAAAAAATCACGATTGTTGAATGAGAGCCTTACTTAAATATTTATTTTATTCTGGTATTTTAAGACGGAAAAAGTAATAAAACTGCATTATCTTGATATTCCTCTTAGCAGTTTAAGTTTTTATATCCGACTGTACAAAACATTGGTGTCCGAATCGTCAGTGAAAAAAATATTAAAATTGCAAAGTGACAATTCGGACAAAGTGTCCGAATTTATTGTGTCCGAATCGTCAGCAACCCAGTTTTTTTAAGAAACTGTCTGTAATTTTATGATTATCTAACGAATTATATAAAAATGAACCGTTACATTAGTGCCTAGAACTTGTGCCTAGTTCTTAGATTAAGAGTGCCTAGCACCAAAACTATAGCGATTGTCTTAGACTATTTTTATTCGTCGTTTTAATCACAAGATAAAACTCGCAGTCTACAGTCCTTGACTAAGCAAACATATATCCATATCTACTAAAGGAAACAAACACAATCATAAAAATTACGCTTAGAAAACTAAAAATAAAATTGACAAAACTGTTCCGACCAATCAAAAAAGATTTATTGGACCAACTTCGGAATAGGTATACTACAAAAAAAAAAGAATTATCAAAATTGGTCTACTCTGTAAAAGGTCATGGCCTATCATCCTATCCTAATCCTAATAATATTATAAATGTGAAAGTTTGTGAGTATGTATGTTTGTTCCTCAATCAGGCCTAAACGACAAAACGGATTAAGGGGCTCCCAGTCGCTGATTGCTCTTTTTCGAAACGAAAAAAGAAATACTTCTGAACAAGCCACATCTCCTATTTTTATAAGTATATTACTTCAGGTTTCTACCTAGATTTCTATTAAGCTGAAAACATAATAGCAGAAACTTTTCATGATAAAGATATTATTTCAAAATGATACGTTTTCGAATTTATGATCGAAATATTTTATATACCTACTATTAAAATCAACTTGTGATTTATTGTTAAAGATAGGTAATATGTAGATCTAGATTTTTATTAGAATAGATTTTTGATAACTAATTATACATAATTTATATCATTAATTTATTCGAAAAGCTAAGGCGGACCACGCGCCGATGTGTGTTTGTCGTCATTGCAGCGGTCGGTAGGATTATTTCTCGAAGTGATTAAAGATGGGTACATCTTTATTCACATATACTATACATTATAAAATAGGAGATGTGGCTTGTTCACAAGTATTTATTTTTTCGTTTCGAACAAAAACAATCGTCGACTGGGAGCGCCCGAATAAATAATAGACTACTTTAAAATATGAAAAACATCCCCCAAAATGATAAAAAAACGCAAAAGTGATGATTTTGACATAGATGGCGCTGGTGTGCAACAAATCTGACAATACAGACTAAAAACATTCAATCTTTTCTATTTGATTATTGAAATTTGACAGGACAACGTCTGGCACGGGTCGGCTAGTAAAAAATAAATACTTACGTGTCCAATTGAGAACCTCCTCCGTTTTTTTCGTCGGTTAAAAAGGTTAGTCATTTGGAAACCAATCATTACGATTACTCCAATTTACTCATCACATTTCCTGAAAGATTAGTCAATTCGATATCTAATCGACAACTGTCGGTAGGGGCTGTGTTATCGAGATAACGGGTTATAACGCATTTGAACAGTCAGGATAAATTAGAACAAGTGTATTGACGGGACGGACATTGTTGGTAACTACAGTGTTGGGGGATTGACGTAAGAAAAAATGGTAAATATCTCTTTTATATAAAACTACCCGACCCGTGACAGACGTTGTCTTGTCAAATTTCAATAATCGAATAGAAAAGACTGAATGTTTTTAGTCTGTGATGTCAGAATTTGTTGCACACCAGCGCCATCTATACAGAAATCATCCCTATAGCGTTTTTTTATCGTTTTGGGGATGTTTTTTAAATTTTAAAATAGTTTATTATTTATTCGGGCATTATATCTACATTTACAGCAAATTTCAACTTAATCCGTTTTGTTGTTTAGACCTGATTGAGGAACAAACATACATACAAACTCACAAACTTTCACATTTATAATATTATTAGGATTCTCGTGTCACAGTGTTTGTAACCAAATATCTCCGAAACGACTTGAGTGTTTTTTTTGTGTATATTTGGTAGGTATTAGAATAGGTCGAAAAGTATAATATTTGACTGTTTTTTAGAAAACCCAGCGTAAATTTAGGGATAAACTGAAAGTGAGAGTGCTTTTTCGTATGGAATTATTAAAATTTGACAGGACAACGTCTGTTGGGACAGCTAGTTTCTCTATGCACAAAAAGCAAAGTATTGATCGTATGTTAAAATATAAAGAAAAATAGCGTTATTTTTGTTGTTTTATAATAATCCGATAATTTTTTGATAACGTTAACTGATAAGACAAATTGAATATTCATTCGATCAACAAAATTGCTAATCAGACACTGAAAGACCGAAATATCTGTGAAATATGTAAATGTTCCATATGTTTGTGCTATATCTGGGTGTTAATAAAAAAACCGGTCAAGTGCGAGTCGGACTCGAGTATGAAGGGTTCCGTACATTATCTATAAAAAACGACAAAAAAATCACGATTATTGTAAGGGAGCCAGCCGCCCTACCTAAATATTTTTTTTTATTCTGTTTTAAGTATTTGTTATTAGAACGGCAACAGAAATACATCATCTGTAAAAATGTCCATTGTCTAGCTATCACGGTTCATGAGATACAGCCTTGTGACAGACGGACAGACGGACAGCGGAGTCTTGCTAATAGGGTGCCGTTTATACTCTTTGGGTACGGAACCCTAAAAAAGTATTCCTTCAGTTATCTGGTTTCCCTACAAGGTTTGTAAAATATACAGGAAACAACAGAAAAAAACAACTTTTCTCAGCGAGCGTTGTAGCAAAGTCTTTTACCTTTCATAGTGAAAGGTTACATTATAGTGCGGGTTCAATATCAATGTTGTCAATAAAATTGTAATGTCACAAAGTATACAATCGTATTACTTTTGTTACAAAACGAATTTGATCTGCTCCAATTGCTCCGAAAGTTATGCATCACTGATGTCGCATCTGGCTTCGGGTTATTTATATTTTTTTGGGACTGCGTGTTGACTGAAGATTGTCTTTTTATGGTTACGTAGTATGTACCCAAAGGGTAAAAACGGGACCCTATTACTAAGACTTCGCTGTCCGTCTGTCTGTCACCAGGCTGTATCTCATGAACCGTGATAGCAAGATGGTTGAAATTTTCACAGATGATGTATTTCTGTTGCCGCTGTAACAACAAATACTAAAAACAGAATAAAATAAATATTTAGGTTGAGCTCTCACATAAAAAACGTGTTTTTTTGCTGTTTTTTATAGATAATGGTACGGAACCCTTCGTGCGCGAGTCCGACTCGCACTAAGCCGATTTTGAAAACTACTTTGGAATACATTGAATGTTGCTTGAATTTGTCAGACGGCTCATAACAGCGAGTGAGAGAGTTTTAGTCTTAAGGCGCTCCCAGTCGACGATTGATTTTGTTCGAAACGAAAAAAGAAATACTTGTGAACAAGCCACATCTCCTATTTTATAATGTATAGTATATGTGAATAAAGATGTACCCATCTTTAATCACTTCGATAAATAATCCTACCGACCACTGCAATGACGACAAACACACGTCGGCGCGTGGTCCGCCTTAGCTTTTCGAATAAATTAACGAATCTATTCTAATAGAAATCTAGATCTACATTTTACCTATCTTTAACAAAAAATCACAAGTTGATTTTAATAGTAGGTATATAAAATATTTCGATCATAAATTCTAAAACGTATCATTTTGAAATAATATCTTTATCGTGAAAAGTTTCTGCTATTATATTTTCAGCTTAATAGAAATCTAGGTAGGAACCTGAAGTAATATACTTATAAAAATAGGAGATGTGGCTTGTTCAGAAGTATTTCTTTTTTCGTTTCGAAAAAGAGCAATCAGCGACTGGGAGCCCCTTAAAACTCACAATTCATATTCATCTAATTCAAGCTGAAGGAGCTCTACATACGAGTAGCATTATTGAAAAAAATTATAGGCTCAAAAAATATAGGATAGGGAAGAAATGAATCCATCAGGCGTCTATAGGCTACATTGTCGATGGCTGTACCTATGGGCTTGCAACCAGTCCCATATCATTATGGAATGCTAACAACTGCAAAATGTGGGCATGTGCCAAATGTTTGGACGTGTCGTTGACTTGACCCTCTTTAGACATTATAAAGGATCTGAGCGCCTGATAATCGGAGTCTACTGGGGATTACAGTCGTGATTTTTTTCCGCAGAGCAATCCCTTGGCACAGTTAAATATATAGGTTCAACTCATAAAAGAAAGAAAGTGATTCACAAAGGTCACTGGCGAAACTTGCATGGAATCTGTGCACTATACAACTCAGACGCACAAGTTAAAATAACCCTTACGCCCGTTGCTTAAAGTTTAAAATTTGAATGGTCCGCCATGCTTTAAGCAAAATAATCCTTATTATTCAATCGACACTCATCTGTCCTCATTTGTACGAGTCATGATCATGTCCGTTATTTCCCAAGAGATCAGAGGATGCTGATAATTTGGTTGCGTTCTCGTCTATACTAATATTATAAAGAGTTTTTTTTTGTTTGCTTGTTTGTAATGGATAACTAATAATTACGTTTAAAAAACTAAAAACAAAACCAACTTCATGTTTATAAATAAAAATTGTAGTGCTTTAAAATACACTAGCTGACCCGTGCCCGCTTCGCTGTGCGTAAGACATTTCTAATACCATCGTTGACTTTTTTGTAGACTTTTTTAAGGTGTACAATACTGTAGTACATTATTCTGATATATCTCGTGGGGTTCAGCCAGCATTTGCAATGTAAGCGCAAAAAAATGTGTTTATTTACAACATCACATTAGAAAGCTCTAAAATTATCAGTGTTTCTCTACAATATTATGCATGTATTATACATATAAACCTTGCTCTTGAATCACTCTATTTATTAAAAAAACCGCATCAAAATCCGTTGTGTAGTTTTAAAGATATAAGCAAACATACATACATACATACATACATATTACATACAGACGCGGGAAGCGGAAAGCGACTTTGCTTTATACTATGTAGTGATAATGAAAAACCTAGGAGTGCTAAGTTCGGATATAAACCACTATCAATGCCCATAAATTTTGAATCCGAATTTGTAAATCCGTCCACAAACGCCGGAGTAATCATCGCACATACAGGCGACTTGAGAACCTCCTTTTTGAAGTCGGTTTAAAAACAACTAGACCAAAATTTTAGGAATTATTTTACCAATCAAAATCTACATTATACACTATTTTTTTTTTTCAAAATATCGAGAAGTGGCAATATAGATACCCGAAATACGAAAACTGCAATATTGTGACAGCAAGTCCAAGATAATAGACATCTACTAGCTTTTATCAGTGACATCAGCGTTGTTATACCTAAATACAAAGTATATAGGTATAATATGCTATTTCAGAATATCCTAATCTATATTTACAAAAATCAATGCCACTTTTCGTTGTAATTTTACAACTCAAGAACGGGCTCACCTAACCAAACTAAATGTTTAAGCTTTGTTCGGACTATTTAGTAGATGTTTTATGTGAAGTTTGCACAAAATCGATAGGGCGGTTTAATTTTTTTTTTATATTTCACTTTATACGTAGCGAAGCACGAACCAGGCCGCTAGTAATATTATAAATGCGAAAGTTTTGTGAGTTTGTTTGTACGTTTGTGCCACAATCAGGTCAAAATGGATTAGGATTGAAGACGATTTTTAAACAACATAGAATAGAGTATTTTATTTACCTATCTCTTAGGTTAAGCAAAGGTTTTGTAATAGGTGATATTTATTTATTAATTACTAGCCGACCCGTGACAGACGTTGTCCTGTCAAATAACTATAATCGAATAGAAAAGACTGAATGTATTTAGTCTGTGATGTCAGATTTATTGCACAATAGCGCCATCTATACAGAAATCATCTCTTTTGCGTTTTTTATCGTTTTGAGGAAGTTTTTCATATTTTAAAGTAGTCTATTATTTATTCGGGCATTATATCTACATCTACAGCAAATTTCAACTTAATCCGTTTTGTCGTTTAGGCCTGATTGAGGAACAAACATACATACAAACTCACAAACTTTTGCATTTATAATATTACTAGCCGACCCGTAACAGACGTTGTCCTGTCAAATTTTAATAATTGAATAGAAAAGACTGAATGTTTTTAGTCTGTGATGTCAGATCTGTTGCACACCAGCGCCATCTATACCAAAATCATCCCTTTTGCGTTTTTTATCATTTTGGGGATGTTTTTCATATATTAAAGTAGTCTATGTTTTATTCTGGCATTATATCTACATCTACAGCAAATTTCAACTTAATCCGTTACGTCGTTGAGGCCTGATTGAGGAACAAACATACATATAAACTCACAAACTTTTGCATTTATAATATTACTAGCGACCCGCCCCGGCTTCGCACGGGTTTAATACATATAAACCTTCCTCCTGAATCAGTCTATCTATTAAAAAAAACCGCATCAAAATCCGTTGTGTAGTTTTAAAGATATAAGCAAACATACATACATACATACAGACGCGGGAAGCTGAAAGCGACTTTGCTTTTTACTATGTCGTGATTAGGACTCATATTTAAATAGTCAAATCGGGAAATCATTAGTTGTGGTCAATCAAATCTAGAGATATAACGCATCATAAATGTCACTAATTAAAACGGACCGTAAACATAGAATTGTATTAAATATAGATTTTAAACAAGTTTGCTATGCTTAGTTATTAACAAAATTGAAAATGCCTACTGGGTCTATGACCCTAATACCCTTTTGAAACTTTGTTAAGGGATCATCTACTTTTGATGTTGACTATACTATATCGACTGGTCTAAAAGTCAAACCTCAAGGGTTAGGAACAAAACAAATATGTGGAAAGCGAAACATTGTATTTTGGGAACCAACGGATTTAGTCAGAACCGTAGTCTCCGCGTATTGACCAGTCTATACTACAGATAAAGCCAACTATGCTTAGAGAATGGTAAAAGACAAACTTGTACTTCATCTAAAACCTATCTCAATACTAACTACATTCCGTTAGAGAAAAGTTACACCTTACGAAAAAGAAACAGAAAATAAATATATTATGATCACGACTAATAATCCTGAAGTTGACATCCTCCCAGATTTCCAGACACTATGACCCTTGAAGATGTATAAAGGGGTAGTTATCACAATGTTGCAAGCTCATTATTTCATTGCTCGAGGTGGATATTTCACAGTCTCATCTAGATCTAAAGCAAAGCTTGTACTATAGGAACCAGATAACCTATAAAATACTTATAAACTTTTTTTTGTTTATACTTTCATAGTTTCGTAAGGCACGAGACTGCTAATTGTCCTCTTGTCATTACGACCCAGTGGTCCTTTCCGAAGGTCCACACAAAATAATGACTCCAGCCCAGCGCATGCCAATGTCATCCCATCATATTACCAATTTCCTTCAAATTGACAGCCACTTCAATGACAGATTCATTGACAATCCATAATATTTTGTTCAGAAATGCATTAATACGATTCTAGCTTCTCGCGAAATGTAACAGTATAACAAACAGTTAGTTTTCAGGTCCTTTGTAAAGGACCATTGGGCGTGAATGAGTATAAATCTAGAAAGTAGGCTGAGCCGGAATGGCCATGTTTGTTATAAAGAACTGTGGTCCTTACGTGGTAAAAATAATTAAACTCAAACATAAAACGACATCTATGTTCATCACACAAAATGTTGGTTTTGAGTGAGGATCGAACCCACAACCTACAGCGCAGAAGGCGGAGCTACTACCAACTGAGCTATGTGTTTAACGAAGTGAAACCCAGTAGTCCAGCTATATAACTCAATCGACGTCTATTCTTAAAATAGTTTGATGTCTGGATGTCAGATCTAGGTCTGTAGCAAATTGACCTTAATTTTGATAGCCAACTGCAGCCGTCCATAAATTGGAGATTATGAAACAAAAGGCCTTGTTTACAAATTATTTTAACCTATTCAACATGTTTCATACTTTCATAAGGGTTTTAGTAAAATATCTTAATACAAAGCAAATAACTCCTCTCTAAAGTTGCAAGTATATAAAACCAGTAGCAGACCCGTGACACACGTTGTCCTGTCCAAATTACAATAATCGCATAAAGTAACGCATGTAAACACTGATGTCCGATTTTTTGAACACCAGCGACATCTATACCAAAATCATCCATTTTGCGTTTTTTTTAATCATTTTGGAGATGTTTTTCGTATTTTATAGTAGTCTATGTTTTATTCGGGCATTATATGTATATCTACAGCAAATTTCATATTAATGTATCTTTTCGTTTAGGCCTGATGGCACAAACATACAAACAAACTCACAAACTTTTGCATTTAATATTATTAGGATGATATAAACAGTTTCATAAAATTTTCAAAATTGAAAATGATTTGAGGACAGCGATGTACTGTAATGATATTGTTTTTAGGGTTCCGTACCCAAAGGGTAAAATCGGAACCCTATTACTAAGACTTCGCTGTCCGTCTGTCTGTCTGTCTGTCCGTCTGTCTGTCACAGGGCTGTATCTCATGAACCATGATAGCTAGACAGTTGAAATTTTCACAGATTATGTATTTTGGTTGCTGCTATAACAACAAATACTAAAAACAGAATAAAATAAATATATAAGGGGGGCTCCCATACAACAAACAAGATTTTTTTGCCGCTTTTATAGATAACGGTACGGAACCCTTCGTGCGCGAGTCCGACTCGCACTTGGCCGGTTTTTTTATATCACCTTGAAGTTATTTTCTACGATCTTTGGAATAAAAGCCGAGATACCTCTTAACCGACCAACACCTACGTTAAATCAGCAAACCCATAAAATTCAACATTAAGAATGTCATCAAGGAGACTCATAATTAATAATTAATTATGAACAGCAACATTTTATTTCAAACTAAATATAGATAAGGAAAATTGTAATTTTTAGGTGTAGAAGCATTTCAAGGCTGATTTCAACCATTGTTAGGCAAATAAAAACCTACTATCTACTACCAACCGTTTGATAGTAGTAACAATGGAAGGATAAAACTGGATAAAGAATGACTAATAAGTAGGAACAATAAATGGATTTTATTTCCTTATCCTCCGCAATGGAAATGGAATTCAACATGGAATGCTTTGAAAACCCCGATTTAGTTGTCTTTTTCTTTTATATAAACATTTTCTCTTTGATAGAATGAGACAAATATATTAACATCAGACTCGTTAGATCAGTTTTTGCTCTCCTAACTATAATTAAAATTTTGTATAAGAAAATCACTACATAGTATAAAGCAAAGTCGCTTTCCGCTTCCCGCGTATGTATGTATGTATGTTTGCTTATATCTTTAAAACTACACAACGGATTTTGATGCGGTTTTTTTTAATAGATAGAGTGGTTCAGGAGGAAGGTTTATATGTATAATAACATGCTACCCGTGCGAAGCCGGGGCGGGTCGCTAGTAATAACTAAATTTATTCATTTCATTATTTTGGCCTGGATCCTGGAGGCTTATTTTATTTGCTTTCCATAGTTTCTTCGTATAAGGACTCTAGCACACAGTTACTCCATAAAATTAAAGGTTGGTTAGCTCGTAATAAAGTTTTACGAAAAAGGCATCATAGAAGACGAGTCATGCATGCAAAGAGCAAGTGTGGCGCATTTCACCTTCATCCATATGTTTAATAGGGCCACTATACTTCTAAATGGTCACTAGCTATATTTTAATAGGTTTATTGGATGTACATTGTACATTATCATATTTCAACTCGTACGATATCGATAAGTATGCCCACGTACGCGTATTCAGAGACCACATATCTTTACAATAAAAAACCGGCCAAGTGCAAGTCGGACTCGCACACGAAGGGTTCCGTATAGCTATAAAAACGGCAAAAAACACGTTTTTTTGTATAGGGGCTCCTATACAAAAAAACGTGTTTTTTGCCGTTAAACATTTATTTTATTGTTTTTATTATTTGTTGTTATAGCGGCAACAAAAATACATAATCTGTGAAAATTTCAACTGTATAGCTGTCACGGTATATGAGATACAGCCCTGCGACAGACAAACGGACAGACGCACAGCGAAGTCTTAGCAATAGGGTCTCGTTTTTACCCTTCGTGTACGGAACCCTAAAAATAACCTCCTAATTCCTTTTTCTAAGAAGTGGTTTTCTATTATCATACACATATCACAAGATTATAGGATTACTGATAATCCAAGATACCCGATCCCTTCATAGAAGTTATAGCCCCTATTTACTTTGAGTCACGTCAACATTTCGTCCTTGATTGGGACCCTTATCAGAACTATTTGCTTATCTGTTTCATTTAACTAATCAAAGTAGACAACGATTTCGTTGCTTTTACTTAGCTAACAGGATCCAGTAGGTATGTTACTTAGCTGGTTTATTGTCGGTAACTGAACCGGAAAGATCCCGTCGATTTTGAAACAGCAGACGTTTTTCAATCGTCTCGAGACATTCGACTTTACTGATCTTTCTTTACCTTTGTTTAGAATTTTAGAAGGAAAAAAAGGTATACTTTTTATAAATCTTAATATTAAATTACGCGTCACGTTGTTTGTCCGCGATGGACTCCTAAACTTAACCGATTTTAATCAACCTTTGCACAACATCTGCAGTCTGATCCAACTTGTAAGATAGGATAGCTTACATCTCAATTTATAGTCGCAATATTATTTTATTGCAAATTATTTGTTTATTATCTGAAATTCACAATTATCTGTTAGCTTCTAAATATTGTAACAGATGGCGATATCTGTTGACACAGCAACGCGTGGCCGAGTCTGCTAGTTCATAATAAAACTAAAGAACTAAGTGAAGTTATTAATAAATAATGCCGCTGTTTTATTCATTATATCCGATTCCGATCACTGTGCTGTTACAGGTACGTGACATAGACCACCAAACATAGACAAAACTTATATCTACTATTAACTTAGTAACAAAAGACAGATACTGCCAACATAGATAAATGTATGAGCAATATTACCAACTTAGGAAAATGTAGAACATTGTAAATCTATTTTATTCAACACCCTCTCTCAATGTTATACATTTTGAACAAAAAAATATCCTAATATTTAAAAAAACACATTTCTAAAACAATAAAGCTTTAGTTTATCATTACATTACCTACACCACACTCTTTCAGAAATTTTACAATTAATTCTTTGCTAAGAGATTTTGTTAACATATCTGCCGGTTGTTTCGAGGTACATATGTACTTAAGGCAAATTTTATTACTCTTAATTAAATCCTTAACAAAATGATATCTGATATCCACATGTTTCAAGCGTTTTACAGACTCTGTGCTTGCATTCAATATTGCCGACTGATTGTCACAAAACAAATTTACTGGACAAACATTTTGAAAGTTGAATTCTTGTAACAAATTAATTAACCAACATGCTTCACTAGCAGCCATACTCATTGAAACATACTCAGCCTCTGTTGAAGACAGACTTACAGATGATTGCTTCTTTGAACACCATACTATTAAGCAATTTTCAAAAGTAAACAAATACCCTGAAGTAGATTTTCGGTCTCTTTGGTCACCTGCCCAATCAGCATCACAAAAACCTTGCAACATTGTACCATTACATTTATATACTAAATTATAATCGATAGTATACTTTACATAACGCAATACTCTCTTAAGCGCACTCAATAGTTCACTATTTGCTGAATTTTGGAATCTACTCAACATAGAAGTGGCAAAGCAAAGGTCAGGCCTAGTGCCTGATACAGCATACATAAGACAGCCAATTATTTCCCTACAACTTTCTTCAAACTTTTTATCACATTTTACATCAGAATCAAGTATCTTACTGTTAAAATTTTTATCCATAGGGGTCATCATTTGCTTACAATTTTCCATATTAAATCTTTTTAATATATTTTCCAGGTAATTTCTTTGTGATAGTACAGTTGTACCATTTTCCAAATTTTGTTTAACATTTATTCCTAAGAAATCTGAAATAAACCCTAGATCCTTCATCTTAAATTCCTTATTTAATACATTTTTTAGTTTTATAATTTCCTGTTCATTTGTGCCAAACATTAACACGTCATCCACATAAATTAATACATAGATTTTATCTGCGCCATTAATCTTTGTATACAAACATGAGTCACACTTTGATCTCACAAAATCTGCTTTTGTTATTACTGTATTAAATTTTTGATTCCAACACTTAGGAGAACTTTTTAATCCATATAAGGATTTCTTTAATTTAACTGTATTATTATTTCCAGAATAGGCTCCTTTAGGTAAATTAACATACACATCTTCTTTTATCTCCCCATATAAAAAGGCCCCCGTAACGTCCATTTGATAAATATGCACATTTAATTTTGTTGCTACTGCTACAAATAGTCTAAATGTGGACAACTTCGCGACTGGAGCATAAATATCACACAAATCAAATGACTCCTGTTGTTCAAACCCTCGGGCAACAAGCCTAGCTTTATACTGTAAAACATTATTTACACTTTTTATCTTAAAAACCCACTTACTGCTAACTGTCTTCCTATTTGCTGGTACATCACAAAAATCCCAAGTGTCATTGTCTTCAAGAGTCTGTAGTTCCTTAGCGATAGCTTCACTCCACTTGCTTGCATCACTTCTGTTCATAGCCTCAGTGTATGTAGCTGGTTCACACTCACTCGCATCCAAATGCACATTATTGCATTTATAGAAAGATGTTTGTTTTCTTAGCCGCTTGCTTCTTTCATCTAGGGGTGAATCACTTTCACCTAATAACTGTTCATCATCACTGCATGGCAAGTACTCACTGTCACAGTCATTGTCTGATCCAACACTTGTACGAGACACCTCCATTGTTTCATCTAGGTTTGTAGTTTGGTCATTTACAGGGTTAAGTTCTGTCTCAGGGTTACTATCTACCACAGGTTCTTCTTCCAGGTTTATTGATGTTAAAGGTTCCTTTCCTTCGCCTTCCTTCGCTTGAAGTTTCTCCTCCTTACCATCTCGGTTTAGGAATACCACATCTCTCTTTGTCTCCACTGTGTTTGTTTCTGGGAAATAAATTCTATACCCCTTCACATTTTCTTCATAACCCACCATCACACCTTTTTCACCCTTCTTGTCCCATTTCCTCCTTCGTTCCTTCGGAATGTGAGCATATACTTCCGTGCCGAAGACTTGCAACTGGTGAATGTCAAACCTTTTGTTTGTCCATACTTCAAATGGTGACCTTCCATTTTCATGACTTTTCCCAGTTCTATTTAAGACAAATACCGCTGTATTCATTGCCTCCGCCCACAGTTTCTTTGGAAAGTTTGCTTCATGTAACATTGTCCGTGCTGCTTCCACTAATGTTCTATTTTCTCTCTCAGCCTTTCCGTTCTGTTCTGGCGTATACGGTACAGTTGTTTGGTGTGTTATTCCACGTTTTGAAAATAGTTCCTTCACTTCTTTGTTTATGAACTCTAAACCATTGTCACTTCTAAACATTTTCACTCTGTTTCCTGTTATGTTTTCGGCCTTGTTAATGAAGTTCTCAATGCAGTATTTAATCTCACATTTTGTTTTAACAAAATACACACTTCTGTAATTTGAATAGTCGTCCTTCAGTATGACAAAATATCTTGCCCCTCCAACAGATGCTTCTTCCATTGGGCCGCAAGTATCCGCATGAATCAGCTCGCAAGTCCTTGTACTCACGTTCTCACTTTTGCTAAACGGTAATCGGTGTATCTTACCAGCTAAACAACTCTCACACTCAGGTTTAGTGGTTTGTTTGACAACAACATTATGTTTTTGCAGAATATCTTTTACGTAAGTAAAGTTTTGATGCGCAAGCTTTCTGTGCCACTCATTTAAGTCGCTCTTCACTAGTGTTGCAGAACTTGCAGTCTCGTAATTATATTTAAACCGCAATTCCAAATAATATGAATTGCCAATTCTTTCCGCCACCGCACAAACTTGGTTATCTTTGACAAATTTGCATGAACTGTCATCTGTCATCATGGCGTAACCTCGATCTGTGGCGCGAATGACTGAAAATAGGTTGTTGTTTAGTTTCGGAACGTACAGAACGTTGTCTATGACCGTATCAATCCATTCGGTCCCGTTCGACACTTGCACCGCCACCTGTCCACAGCCGAGAACACTAATTGTCGCACCATTACCGACAACCACTGATTGTTCTGTGGTACTAGTAAAGGATGTAAACAATGCACGATTTCGACACATATGTTCACTAGCACCAGAGTCCACTAACCATTTTGATTTATGCAGTTCATTTGGCGAAATTGAAACTACAAACGCATTACTCTTCGTTTTGTTCTCAGTCTTACTAACTTTTTGTTTCCGAAACCTACACTGCGCCTTGAAATGTCCGAACTTTCCACAATAGAAACAGTTTTTATTATTTACGTTTTCTTCACTGCTATTTTTATTTAGTCTGCAATCACTTTGAAAATGTCCAATTTTGCCACACTTGAAGCACTTTAATTGTCTTGTATTTTTCACAACGAACGCAGAGGATGAAGATTGCTGGGGCTCTTCAATCTTGCTTTTCACCCTCTCTTCTTCAATTAATAATCTGGCCACCAAGTTATCAATAGTTTGCTTATCGTCAGGTGCAGACTCCCATGCCGACACAAAATGCTTATATTCGTCAGGTAACGACATCAACACTTTTGTGATAACAAACCTATCAGAGATCTCCTCGCCCATCTGTTTTAACAAGTTTCTCATCTCTTGGATTTTGGACAAGAAAACTGACATATCGCTGCCCCTTTCGTATTTATACTGAAAGAACCGTTGTTGTATAATGTGTATACTAGTTTCAGTCTTCTGTTCATACACGCTTTGAAGTTTTCGCCACATTTCAGCAGAACTCGTGCATGTGATGATGTGTAGCATGGCCTCCTCCGTCATCCGTGTTACTAACAACGTTTGCGCCTTGGCATCTTTAGCTTCCCATTTGGTTATTTCATCAGAAACTTTGGGCTTGATAGATTTTCCCTCCACAACGTCGAGCAAACTTTGGCCTCTCAACAGCACCGTAGTCTGAAATTTCCAGATATTCCAATTTTTGGAACCCTCCAGCTTGATCACGTTCAAATTATTGTTACTCTCCATTTTCCGACCTTGTCCACAATCCAGAACAAGTAATCCTTGGTTGGGAATACTCCGCGCCACACCGCGTGCCGCTGTGATGTTAACCTCACTTTTTACCCGCCAATGTGTAACTGCTAACGCCGAACTTTTCTTGATTTTACTTAACTCGCGTAACTTCGATTATGTGTCTGGGCCCATAACCTGAAGTTATTAATAAATAATGCCGCTGTTTTATTCATTATATCCGATTCCGATCACTGTGCTGTTACAGGTACGTGACATAGACCACCAAACATAGACAAAACTTATATCTACTATTAACTTAGTAACAAAAGACAGATACTGCCAACATAGATAAATGTATGAGCAATATTACCAACTTAGGAAAATGTAGAACATTGTAAATCTATTTTATTCAACACTAAGAATTCAAGTTAAGACTGATAGAATAGATATATTTTCACAATACACGTCGATTTTTTTTCAAAACATTGCTTGTAATTACAGCCGACTACAGATTTAACAAATCCGCAATACTGATGCAAATAGCGATAACTGCAAGGCGACTTGCCTTGACCATGAACATGAATCATTGCAGACGGAATTTACAAGCGATAAGGCGAAACAAACAGATAAAAATGCTCAAATTTAATAATTTTAATGAAGCCATTATTTGTTTTCCTTTCAGAGTAAACTATTCAGTTCAAAGTCCTCAGACTTCGGGAACGAAACACTTGAAGTCCACAATGAATACAGAAGAGAGCATGGCGTTCCACCACTAGTACTCAACAAGGACATCACTAAAGTTGCGCAAAAATGGGCAGAAGAACTTGCCAAGAAGGACGCTATGTCCTACAGTTCTAACCAGAGTTATGGAGAAAGCATCTACTGTGGATGGACGTCTGACCCCAACACTAAAATCAAAGCAAGAGATTGTGTAGAAAAATGGTACAGCGAAATCAACGATTATTCCTTTGGCCGGGAACCAGAACAACTTAAATGCGGTCACTTCACGCAAATGGTGTGGAAATCAACGAAGGAATTAGGAGTCGGCAGCGCGAAGAGTAAATCGGGTAAATTGTACGTCGTCGCGAACTACTATCCACCTGGGAATTATAGCGGAAAGTTTGCTGATAATGTCTACCCTCCTGGAGCTATGCAGTTTGCAGCTGGCAGCTCATCACGAAGCTCCAACAACAATCTCCCAGCGCCAAAATCGCCGGGCGGATGGCAACCACCGAAATCACCAAACCGAAACAGTAGAAACTTTGGAGACATCACTTCTGATCTCGTCAGCAAGTTGAAATCGACTTCAGTCTCCGGAGATAAGGAGTTAAATTTCGAAGAAGAATTCCTCGAAGCTCATAATGAGTACAGAAGAAAACACGGCGTGCAGCCTCTTACACTAAATAAGAAGTTGTGTAAATACGCAGAAGACTGGGCGAAAACTATTTGCAAAAAAGGTCAAATGGAACACAGAAACCAGAACGAGTATGGGGAGAACATATTCTATGCCTGGTCTTCTGATCCGAATTTCACTGTCACAGGCAAGGAACCTGTTGACAAATGGTATAGTGAGATAAAGTTCCACAAGTTTGGCAAGGAGCCTGGAAACTTAAACTCAGGGCACTTTTCACAGGTCATCTGGCAGGATAGTAAAGAAGTTGGCGTTGGTTTGGCGAAGTCTAAGGATGGCAAGGTATATGTAGTAGCTAACTACTCGCCACCAGGTAATATGATGGGTAGTTTTAGCTCTAAAGTTCCTCCACCTTTACACTGAAATAGAAGTAAAGTTCAATGTTACCAAAGATATCAATACTAATGTACT
Organism: Hydriomena furcata; assembly: GCA_912999785.1. Lineage (NCBI taxonomy): Eukaryota > Metazoa > Arthropoda > Insecta > Lepidoptera > Geometridae > Hydriomena > Hydriomena furcata. The sequence goes on from OU538826.1 coordinate 4,257,945, forward strand.
ACAACTCAGTTACTATAAGTTTGCAACATAGCTAAATGCGATGCCTCTCTCTGAAATCCCTTTTTAAACCATAGTTTCCATAGCCATCATTGAATTTCATTATAATACAGATTTTATTTTGAACAGCTTGTAATATAGATTTCTTCAAATTAATAACCTTAGACATAAATAAGTATTATATAATAATGGTGGGCTTAAATTTACAATAAATATATGCTATAGCGTGTGATACCCGCTGGCCTGAATCCAATTAGTACCAAGAAACACATCTTTATGGATTCAGTCGGAGTCACAGGAAACACCTGACCAATAGGTGCACAGGACAAAGACTAGCAAATAATAAAAACCGACCAAGTGCGAGTCGGACTCGCGCAAGAAGGGTTCCGTACCATTATCTATAAAAAACGGCAAAAAAAATCGCGTTCGTTTTATAGTAGCCCCACTTAAATATTTATTTTATTCTGTTTTTTGTATTTGTTTTTATAGCGGCAACAGTAATACATCATCTGTGAAAATTTGAACTGTCTAGCTATCACGGTTCATAAGATACAGCCTTGTGACTGACAGACGCATAGCGAAGTCTTAGTAATAGGGTCCCGTTTTTACACTTTGGGTACGAAACCGTAAAAAAATAGGCTGATTGTAAGCTTAGATGATGATAATGATGATCTAGGTACTAAAGTTCCAACTATAGTAGCCGAGTTGCAAAACTAAAGTTTAACATTCAGCAGTAGCTGATTGTATGTAAGTTGTCTTCAAAGCAAATCGTTAAGTGTATAGATACAACGTAATATTTACAAGCACACATTTAGTTCAGTATTTACACTCTATTCATAATACTGTTATTAATTTTAGGTTAACATAGTATTATCTAATCTGTGGTTTAACCATAGTATAAAGAGTATAGTGATGTCGATTCTGTTGGCAAATGAAATGAAATGAAATGAAATATATATGAAATGAAATATTATATTTATTGGGAACACCGTGCTTATCCTAAGATTTCTTAAAATAAACAATTTCGCTTTTATTCTTTTACGTTATTCTTGTACCTCAACATGGAAAAATTCTTATATTTAGAATATTTTACAAATTTCGTTTTAAAACTGCCATCCTGAGGCTACGCGAATTTAGACTTTAACGTAATAGGAATAAGAGAATCGTTGTTTAAGGAATCATAAATTTTAGAGTGGACACAACAGAATCGTCACCATTGCCTTATTGTATCAAAGAAAATGAAACCAAACGAACGTAAATTAATAATAGTTACTGTGTTTGACTTATGTTAGAACTGATGTGTAGGGTTGTTACTACCTTAGAGCAACACGGGCTTCCTACGGAAGGAAGTAGCCATTTGCCGCGGTCCCCTTACACATTTTATAAAACTGTCATTGTGTGAGTCATCTGTGAGTTTTGTTTTTGCATGTGTGCGGAAATGCACTTGTGTGCACATTTCCCCCCGCAACAAACGCCAGAACTATTTTAATAGTAATCTATCGCTAAGACTACTCCCTTCCGTAGGAAGCCCGTGTTGCTCTAAGTTTACTACACAATAAAGCTTGGAACAATAATACCTTTTAAGCGCGGCAAGTGGCTGCCGCGCTCGATTGCCGCGCAATGTCTGGCCACACCTTAAAAATAAGGATAAATTCATTCCAAGTTAAAAATATGTGTAAGTTTTTGCATTTATTTGTTAGTTTTCAAAGAAATCCAAAGAAATCAAGATTCGAAATAGGTATAAGTTATTTTTATCGTTTATTTGAGCTGGAATAAGACGGGTGCTATTAATAAGTTAGTTTTACGAACATTTGTATGTTTTATACAAGTAATTTTGTACGTATTCTGCAAATTGTTTAATTTAAAGTTTAAAACCCACATTTTAGTTTTATTTTACCTTCTTTTTTAAATACATTAGGTTATTAGGTTTAAGAAGCGATCGAGATACGAGTACCTAATATTTGCTGGCGGTCTACTCGTGAACCAAAAACGATATATCGTATAACGATATAACCTATCGATATAACGATATGTCCTGAATGACTGACTATCAACGCACAGCCTAAACCGCTGATCGTAGAGACCTGAAACTTGGACGGTGCGTTCTTTGTATGACGTAGGCATCCGATAAGAAAGGATTTTCCGAAATTCTACCCCTAAGAAGGTGAAAACGGGGGCAAAGTTTGTATAAAACTCTATGGTTTTTATGGACATTTTTTTCAAAGACTCACTGTTAGTAGTATAGTATTGGGCATTCTGTCCCACCTGTCGCGCAGTCGAACTAGTTCGCCTACGCTCCGTTGTGACAGAATGCCCAATACTAAACGGATTCGTATAAATTAGGTATTTTGAAACTCATTCATCGCTCGGCAATAAATTCCCTGTCGCTCTGGACGGTGTTTCAGAAAATTCAATAATTAAAGTTCGAATTGATCGATCAAAAATTTATATACGCATAAATCTGTCACTTATAATGATATACAACGAATATTTAGTGTACGAACTGAGTGCCGAGCGTCCAGCGAGGCGAGGCGTGCAGCGTTTGTGTCAAGCAGATCAGATGCATTAACACGTAGGTGTCCTGAGTGGCGGTCGAGCGGAGCGCTTCGAAACGCTGAACGAACCACTGCCGCTGGACGCTCGGCACTCAGTTCATACACTAAGTGTATGAACTTAGAGATTGTGTGTGGGGGTGTGTGCGTGTGTGTGTGTGTGTGTGTATTTTGTTATAGTTAACAGATAACTGATTTCTAAGACAGGTTTTAAACTTCATTTTATTTAATCAAATAAAACAAAGGTCTTTTAATTATTTCATTTTATTTATCAATAAAAAGCCTTGGATGTTCTTCGAACAATTTGTCGGCCAAACGCACAAAATCTTGTAATTTACGCCACTGCGATGTATCCGTATCGGTTTGGAACTTTATACGAACAAGTGCCTTCTTCCATAACGCCATGGAGTCGGTGTCACGCGCATCGCTTGTTTTGTACACTTTACAATCGACATAATATTCACCATTAGTGTTTGCATTTCGTCGCTCGCTGCCATTGGCCACACGGTTTACGAAGAACGATGATAAAACAGGTCGTTTGCTCGATGTCCCCTCGTTGAACTCTGCATCACTTTCGTTATTCGGACTGATACCGAATACATCCATAGGACGGGTCTTTGTTTTATTACTGAAACAACATAGAAAACAAAATGGTTAGTTACATTATTTCTTACTCAAATCAAATGTCTCTGAAAAAAATTATAAGGGTCAAAACGCACTTGCTACTTTTAACATCAGTGATCAACAGTAGCTTTTCGGAAGCTCGAACACTTCAAGCAGTACACATACGAAACCTAGTCGCAACAGTCATATCGCCATTTGTCGTTTTTTTTTTGAGTAGCGACTGAACGCTAGAATGGAACGCAGTTAGTAGTCAAACGCGATGCAGCTTCGAAGCGTTCGAACGCAGCAAGTCACTAAAATACGATATACCTAACAACAATGTCAGTCACAAAATCATCAATCACCGTCAATACTAAATGTATCACGGGTGCTTACAGCTAAATTCTAAAATTAATTTAATACTCGCACTGCGTTATCTGAATATCAAAGCAAAGTATTTTACTCAACATTGTTTTACAACAAAATTTTGTTTACCTTGATTGCGATGAATCTATTGACGATTCTGACTTGCGCTTCCTGTTGTTGTTGGTGGCAGGCTGCTTGCGTGTGAGTTTAGTTTTCTTTTCGATGAATGCAGTTGGATGATAGACTTCGCACTCAGATTCAGACCTGAAATATAGATGTAATAACATTTAATAAAAATCGTAAATGCAAATAGATCAATGGTTTTGGTTAAAACATTCTCAAAATGTTTTTTTTTTATCCTATAAGTACACAATACAGTACAAAATATGTTATATACTGTATTGTACGCTAAAATGCATAAAATATTATGATTTATTTATATGCGCAATGAGCCATCTCATTGCGGTCTAGACGATTTTTCTGACAACCTTAGGAAGGACAACATGATAATACAGACAAGTAAAGAGAAAAATAGTACACAATTAAAAAAAAAAAAAAAAAAAAAAAAAAAAAAAAAAAACTTATTAAGTACACTTACATTTCTTATCATACTTACATGTTTTCAATCAACGGTTGTTTTAATGAGAAGGTGGGAGCTTGATGCTTCACCAACTGATGACGGCAGGCGGAGCAGAAGATGTCAGCGAGCGGCAGCAGGTTAGCGATCAACACCGAGAGTAACAACAACTAGTAGTTGTATACTAATGAATGAGCGTTCGCAACGTACTTCTTGAAGACTGTATCCACACTTGAATACTTAAATTCGACTGTGTTTAGGTCTCCGAAAACATGTAGCTTATAAATCAAAATCGTGTGTGTGTGTGTGTCTGTTTTTTCTTGTATGTATTATATCAACGCAAAAATGAAGAGTCATGAATTAGATCACAAACAGTTTCGACACGAATCAAATTGTTAATGCAGCGAAAAACCCTAGGGCTGACTAACTAAACTATGTTATTAATTAACAAGCAACGATATTTACATTAATAAGGTAAATATGTACGCATGCCATCCTTACCTAAGATAGCTGATTTATGCGAATGTGACTTTGCTGACCAGAAAAAAAATATATTAAGGTTGATCAAAGTCCAATAAAACTGACAAATAAGTATTACGAAATATGGAAATATGAAATGGTTACTTTATTGGAAAAAGGTTGTATGAATATTTTTAATATCAGGCTCATATGACTAATGTAATAGTCTGTGCGGTGGTTGACTGAATTATTAACGCGAAATAAATATTAATAATTTAGGAAAATAAAGGTAAATATTAAAACATTTTATCATGAGTGTTATACGTATTACATTTCATAGTATTAACTTAATTAAGTTATAGATATGTATATTCTATTTTTCAGGATGCGTAATTTACATCAACTTGTGTAGAAAAGTGTGGTTTGGAATTTGGTCTGCACAAAAATTTTATCAAGTGGAATCATCATCAAATAGAGATCATAATTCGAGAAAAATAAAATAGGTATATATTTACTCACATTTTTTCACGAGTGATAAAAAAAATACTCTATTAGTACCTCTGAATAGAGTTTTTTTTCAGTACTTACTTTATTAAATCGTATATTATTGTTTGTTATTTTCAGAAAACATTTTTTTAAAACCTTTTGAATCTCCCGGAGATGTTTCCGTACAAGTCAAGATATAACATAGCATAACGTTGAGAAGTTTGGCGTGAAATTCAATGTAAATAATTTAGGATAAAAGGTAAATATTATACTTAGCATTTTTCCCACAAGGGAATAAGCAAATAAAATAGTATACTGCCGTACAGATTTAATTAAATAATTTTGTATGTTATTTTCAGGAAGCGTCTGATTGACTTTTGTTTCCGATTTTCTACTGAGATCACACAACAATATTTGCATTTACATAATATAATAGAGGACAAAGGGCTGTGCGGGAATTTGGATACAAATACGAGATGCATGAAGTACTACATTAATTGGTATTTAAGGTTTCTATCTATTTTACTGTTCTGTATCAATGGAAGGGTTGAAAATCTAAAGGATCCAAGTATCATTTCTTTTTGTGTTCTTTGTTGTAATTTGTATATTACACAGATTGTATTTTCATAAAAAATATTAACATTTAAAACTTTGGCTCATAGATCCTTTAGATTTTCAACCTTTCAGTTATTCTCTTTACTTTTACGTTTATACATTTTTTATTTTAACAAAATGCCTCATTGCTCGGTTTGCGATGTTAATGTAGATAATCGTTGCTGGACCAGTCACTTACGAACTAATAAACACAAAAATAATAGTACTGTACCTCTTATTGAAAACGTTGAAATCTTACGATCATCGTTTAAAGGCCGTATTATTTCTTACAGAGTTATTGCATCCAAAGATGAAGCAAATAATTTTCCAGAAACATTTTTTAGTAATATTCGCGAACAGGTTAAATCTTTAATCGATGATTCACTTAAAAAACACATTTCAGTAAAAATTAATTTTCAACTTTTTTCTTTATTTCTATTGTACAAAAATGATTTACAAGAAATCAAATCTTTCGCCACCAAAAATTTTGTCATACATTTTAATTATGATTTTAATACTATTTATGAAACGGTTGTCACGTCGTTGTTGAAAAAAATTGAAGAATTCGAGGAGAGAGACAGTGGATGGACATTCTTGAGTAATTTACATTTAGAAGTTAATGTTAATAAGTATCAGCCACTTAGTGGGTCTTATTTTATAGATTTACCTAAGTTCATAAAAAACAAAAAAGCGTGTTTGAATATTCACAATAATGACAATTATTGTTTTATGTGGTGCATTGTGGCTGCATTGTACCCAACAAATCAACATCCAGAGCGAGTAACATCTTATCCTCACTTTCACGATGTTTTAAATATTAAGAACGTTTCTTTTCCCGTGACTTTTTCAGATATAAGTATTTTTGAAAAAAATAATCCTTCTTTAAATATATACGTATACGGTTTAAAAAAAAATAAGGTAATAATAGGTCCTCTCTACAGACCTCAATCGTGTAAGGGTAAATCTAAGAGTATTCATCTACTGTTCTTAGAAAATAATAGTTCATCCCATTATTGCCTTATCAAAGATTTGCCTCGTCTTGTTAAAACCCAAATCACAAAACATCATAGTAAATTATATTTTTGCGAAAGTTGCTTATTGTTTTTTCCTACTCCTAAACAAATCGATGATCATCTGTGTGGAGGAATCGTAACTGTTTTACCTGAAAAGGGGTCTGTATTACAATTTAAAAATCATGATAGAAAACAAAATATTCCATTTGCCATATACGCAGATTTCGAAACATTACTGGAACCAACATCCGCTAGTGAACCCGACACTGCTAATACATCATTTTTACAACGACACGTGCCTGTAGCATTTGCCTATAACATTGTTTCCTCGTTAAATTATGCTTTTAATGATGAGGTATTTAAAAGTTATCGTGGTTTAGACTGTGTTTCAAAATTTATAGACTCTCTTTCTGCTGATGTTAAAAAGATTTACAAAATACTAACCGAAACCCAGGTCATGACATTTACAGAAGACGATGCGCGAGATTTTCAACAAGCCTATAAATGTCACATATGTGAAAACCTACTTTGGACTAGTAAAGTTAAAGATCATTGTCATATAACAGGGCGATACCGTGGCGCCGCTCATAGACATTGTAATCTACAGTATAAAATACCTAAATTCATACCAATATTTTTTCACAACTTATCAGGATACGATTGCCATTTATTCATAAAAAAATTAGGTGAAATGCCGGGAAAATTGAGAATTATTCCAAAGACTAAAGAAAAATATATTTCGTTTTCCAAATTCATTCAAATTGCTGATAATGAATACGTTCAAGTACGATTTTTAGATTCCTTTAATTTTTTAGGAGCTAGCTTAGACAAGCTTGCAAGAACTATGCATAATAATGACTTCATTACTCTACGCTCTCAATTTCCTAACAATGATCAATTTAATTTGCTAACAAGGAAGGGTGTATATCCTTATGATTACATGACTAACTGGAAATGTTACGAGCAAACAAAGTTACCGTCAAAACAACATTTTTTTAGCGTTCTAACTAACCAAGCTATTTCAGATGAAGATTATAAACATGCTTGTTTGGTTTGGGACGAATTCAATATAAAAGATTTAGGTGAATATACCGATTTATATTTGAAAACAGATGTTCTTTTACTAACTGATATATTCCAGAGTTTTCGAAAAACTTGTAAACAGCATTACAAACTGGACCCTGCGTTTTACGTAACCGCCCCTAGTTTATCATTTGATGCAATGCTACTGAAAACGGGTGTTCAACTTGAACTCGTTTCTGACTTAGCCATCGTGCGAATGATTCAAAACGGTATTAGAGGTGGTTTGTGTATGTGCTCCCATCGCTATGCAAAAGCTAATAATAAGTATTTAACAAATTGCGATGCTTCAAAACCACAATGTTTTATAGTTTATTTGGACTGCAATAACCTTTACGGTTACAGTATGTGTCAATATTTACCCTATTCAGATTTTAGATTTTTAAATAAAAATGAAATAAACCAATTACAAGTTGAATGTATTGATGATAATGCGAAATGGGGCTTCATACTAGAAGTCGATCTGTTTTACCCTGAATCCTTACACAGCGATCATAATGACTTACCTTTTTGTCCTGAAAAATGCATACCTCCCGGAGGTAAAACTAAAAAACTTGTTTCAAATCTATATAATAAGTATAACTATGTAATTCATTATGTGCATTTAAAAAAATGTTTAGAGCACGGTTTGATACTACGCAAAATTCATAGAGTCATCACATTTAGACAAAGTCCCTATTTAAAGCAATATATCGAATTAAATACACAACTACGACAAAAGGCAAATAGTACATTTGAACAAGATTTCTTCAAGTTGTTAAATAATAGCGTTTTTGGAAAAACCTTAGAAAACACTGAAAACAGAGTGTCTGTTCATTTGGTTAATCAGTGGAATGATGCGAATAATAAAACCAAAAAGTCCTCCTACGCCGAGAGACTCGTGAACAACCCCTATTTTCATAGCGCATCAATTCTTTCTGAAAACTTAGTAGCGATACAAATGACACCAGATCAGTTAATTTTAGACAAGCCTATATATATTGGTTTTACCGTTTTAGAACTGTCTAAATCACACATGTACCACTTTCACTATAATATTATCAAACCTATTTATGAGGAAAAAGTGAAATTATGTTATACAGACACAGATTCTTTTATTTACGAAATATATACTAATGATTTTTATCGCGATATGAAACATTGGTTTTTGCAATACTTCGACACCAGTAATTATAATGAAAAAAATGAATTTATGTTACCTCAAATTAATAAAAAAATTCCTGGACTTTTTAAAGATGAAATGGGAGGAAAAGTTATAACAGGTTTCGTTGGTTTAAGATCTAAACTTTATTCAATAAAAACAGAAGACAAAATAATAAAAAAAGCAAAAGGAGTTAAATCTTGTGTAGTTCGTGATCTAAGTATCACAGATTACGAAAATGTTTTGTTTAATAGTGAAGTCATTCGTAGGAAAAATATTGTGTTTAAATCCCTTAAACATGAAATATTTACGCAAAGTGTAAACAAAATTGCACTCTCTAGCAACGATGATAAACGCGCGATATCTAATTGTAAGATCGCAACCCAAGCATGGGGTCATTGCTCATTTTTAAAATAAGTAATTTAATTATGTAATGTTTATGTAACATGCACTAAAATTCTTGTACCCTAATTTTAATAAGACGTAGTTATAAAAACATAACCACTCAACCATTGTATTTCTAAATAATGTCCTAGTAGGTACGTACTCGTATAATAATATAATTATGTTTAGTAATTATTCTGTATCTGTAGATTCTAAGCACCTACATAAGTGTAATTAATGTTTATTAAATGAATTTTATTATTAATTAATTAATATTGTTTTATTTGTCAACACACCGTTTAATTATTGTTAACCATTAAAAATATAAGCGAATTAGGTTCATATCAATAATTCGCAGGTAACGTCGCAGGACGATGCTAGTTTACGATTGCGATATATGATATACTGCATGTCAATGACACTATAAATGCAAGGTTGCTATTTGTGCATGGTCAAGTTCATACACGTTTAGGGTTACCAACTTTTTTGACAAAAAAAAAACGTATACAATGGTTTGAATAGGATAAAAATAAAGTATTTGGAAGAAAAAAGTATTTTTAAAATTGTATGTTTTTATTGCTTTAAAATAAAAACGTATTTTTGTGTGCTTTTAGCATTTGCTAACAATTTTTTGCTATTTTAAAATATTTCAAAGCTGGTTTGATAACATAATTTAAGTTAACGTAAATAAGCAATTCGTTTTTAATAAAATCGAATACTTTTTATTTCTCTCGCCACTTCAGATGCATTACTGAAAAAGCTCTCTCAGTGAAAGCTGAAGTGGCGTGAACGGAGAGTAAATGAGAAATAAGTTTTTCTACATTTGGTACATCTATTTTTTTACCTACATCTGTTTTAATTTTTAAGTACCGTATTTATCCATAACAAGTGTTTTGATTTTACACATCACAGTAAAGGTTGAAAATAAAGTATTTTCACATACTTTATTTGTATGCAAAAGTATAAAGTATAATTACCAAAAATAACATAAGGTACGTTATTATAAAGTATGGTTGGCAACCCTATACACGTTTCAAATCAACATTCGAACGACTTTTATTTCATGATTAGCCAGTGGTATTTCTTGTGGTGTACGTGTTAATCATGTCAACGGTAAGCAAAATATTTATTTTAAATCTAATTAAAAATTATACTGTAGGTAACGATTATTTTCACTGAATAGATGTTAATCAATTTTATTTTTTGTTTCAGATTTGCGATTCAGAAATCGTATTCAGCCAGTACGCTCAGGATCCTTACGAAAGACTCCCTGAGATGATTTACAACGAACCACCGCACTGCAGTCAACTTACAAAGGAAAAGTCCCGATCTAAACGACAACGTCGAGAAAAGCCTTCTCATAAGAAACAGCCAACGAAATCATTCGTGATGAGTAAACTGCATCGACGCGGGATAAAGCTGATAAAAATATCAGTTATCGATCTCTGCAATAACAATACCAGTGACAGTGATAGTGATAGTGAGAACGTTATAATAAATGCACAGTACATTGTGAAAGACGCTATTGATAGTGTTATGGACGATACGGAATCATTAGTTAAAAAAATATCGAAATCTTTGATAGACAGTGATTTTTAATTTACATCAATTGTATTCAGGTCGAAATTGACATTTTTACATGTTACTGGGCTGAACTCGCAAAAAGACTATTATTCACGCTATATTACAAATAAGTATGTATTTTATTGTTTTTATTAAGTTTTTTAGTTATATTAAGTTTTGGGTGTTGTAACTTCACTATCGCATTAGGTTAAGGCCTGTAATGGTAGTTTTAAGGCATTTAAAATAAATAAATAAATAAATCTATATATATATATATATATATATATATATATAATTGATTGATTTGCATCCTGGTCAAATTTAAAGACGAAATTATGCTAATGATTCTCGACCCAAATCAATTTTTTTGTGGAACAGTGTAGGGTATTAGTATAGGTAAAGTTATGAAATAAATACACTTTTATAAAAAATTATGATTTTTATTTACTAAAAACCTGAAATACACATTTCATTACAAATTCAAATATTTTTTAATACACAACACATTTTTTAAAGCACAATTCTTTAAATGTTTAGTACAATTTAAATTATTGTTCCCGTCACAGTACTTGTTATACAACACAGATAAATTAGAACAGTTTTTTTCACCGAGGTCTGACACATTGCAATTCTCACAAAGATCCTTAATCCACTTAACTTTTTCCAAACCTTTTACAATGATATCCTTATTTTCTAGATAAGGGACGATTATACGTCTGAATTCTCTGTAATCAATATATCCTTCGTTCCATTGAATACCTCTGTTCTTTTCCAACCACTTCACTTGTCTTTTTTCATCAGTTGTTAAATATTTGAATAAATATGGTGGTTTTACTAAGAACAATTGTGTATAATCACGAGTAGCGAACGCTAATTCTTTTACTATAAAGTCGTTGCACAGGTCTTTAAATCCTTGAACATCTAATATGATGGTATCCTGATTCATGATATTTTTTTCACAGTATTACTCAGTGGCTTATATTCAATTATACAGTCATTCAATATAAGACAGTACGCGGCAGTTTGATCTGGTATATCAGCATCACTTTCAAATTCCACTCTAACGTCCACAACCGAACCTGTCTTCAAATTATCTGCTTGCCTAGAGCAGTCGATAACAAATAACGGCGCTAAATCTTTAAATTGTTTCTCACTTAATATGGGCTCTGGACGATGTCCATAGTATGACTGTTGAAATTTAACATATTGTTCGTATAATAAGACGATGTTGTTATTTGCGAAATTCACGTTTAGGTTCTCATATGGAAAGTAAGTTGAATTGAGATACACTCTAACGCTGCGAATATGACAGTGATCGAAATGAGACATGTCAGAACTTGCATTATTTTTTCTATTTGTTTGTAGGCCAATAATAATATATCTTGGTTTTTCTATTTGAGACGAAGTTTTGATCGCCCAAGTATGTTTTGTAGTTTTAGGTAAAGCTGGATATTCATACAGATCCCAATTTCTAAATACCAATTGAAGCGAGCGATCTCTTTCTAACAGTTTCAAGAAATTTATTTTTTCTTTATCAGATATTTTGATATGTGGCACACGCCAAATAATTTTATTTATTTGAACGTTTTCTACAATTTCACCGGTATTTAGTTTTACAGCATTCAAGTTTGTGTTACTTCTTAGTAATATGAGTTCGTGTCTACTATTTATCACAACTTTTTTAAAATCTTCTGCAAAGCCCATAATGTTACAGAGTGGTATAGAAGCGGAAAAATTGCCTCCGTTAGTATTTTTTATACCATCAATATTCCATCCCCAAGAATTAGCTATCTTAGATTCACTTTCGTTCATTGATATTAAAGATTTCATGGTAGTGGTTACGCCCGCATTTTTTATTTTATCTATCTCCACTCCATTTAGCTCATACCTTATATCTTGAAACAAGTATAATAAAGCGTTATTTGTGAATTGAACACTAGGAGCGGGATCCTTAGAATCTCTCTTTCTGACGATAAGATTCCCTTCCAAATACAAGGTGCTTTCGGATGGTAGTACATATAGATCCTGTTGATTGATTGGTATGCGGATTTCATCATTTGTATTAAAACTAGTTACGTAGGGTTTGTAAGAATGATATTCAATTCCTTCTACACTATTGTCGTAAGACGGAGTCGACAAAACATTTAAAATATTCATTTTAATAGACCGATCGCTTTTAAAAATGCCTTATTGTCTTTCGTTAATTTTATTTTCTTCTTAGAGCGAGCTCTTGTATGATTGATTCCTTGATTCAAACTGATGTGTGTAGTTTGTTGATGCTTATATTTATTATAATCGATCATTTCTTCTTCTAAGATGTAAATACAACTGCACCTCTTCACCACGTAAATTGATTAAATGATTATTTATATCTAAAAGTCTAATATTTATGCAGCTTATATTGCTTTGGTTAATGGGGAAGTAAATTGCGTTTTTAGGTATTTCTATAATCCTATATCCAGGTGGCACGTTTAGTGCAAATTCGTGAATAATATGACTTGTTTCACCGTTTATGTAGGAGCCGCTTACAATATCACATTCAACCCTGATCACGGTTGTGGGTAATATGTTTACTGGAAACTGTGACACATGCCATTTATTGGCTTTCAAGATTTGTTTTTCGAACCCTAACAAGCTTCTAAAAGTATTTTCCTTAGAAAAATTAATATCTTTTGTACAGTACAAAGTAGCTTTCAATGTGTTGTTATTACACTGTAGTTTGATTGATGCATCCCTTAATTCAGATTTTAAGTAATCATTAATATCTTGTAATTCATAAGTTCCTTCCGGTATTTCAATAACGTTGTTAGATCCATAGAATAACTTATTGGTAGTTTTATCAATATTTGGAATGGAATTAAATGTTGAAATATGTATTAAAGCACATTCATACTGTCCATCTAATTGTAAGGTGTTTGGGTAGTACGTGGTTAAACTTGATGAATTTCCTGTTATCGACAAAGTGAGTGACATCTTGCGAATGGTGAAAATAAAAGAATGATATATATTTTATACGTTTTTATTCCAAAAATTCAATAGATATTCTAAACATAAGTGACCACAATTAACTGTATTGAATGACTGATATCTTGTATAGTTATAGAAAACATTACAATTATTAAAATAATACATAATTTCTTTGGGCGGTTTCAAGTCGCCAAAACTATCAAAATATTCACAATAGTCATAAACTTTAACATAAGCCACCCAGTGCGTCCCCTCGTTCCTAGACTCATCCAAATTAACAATACCACATTCAATATCTTTTGGTGCTTTTGGTAATTGATCTCTCATAAAAACTCCTCTGAAGTGAGGGATGTCACATGCGTACTCTATTATGTCTATATTACTTAGAGGACGATTAGGTAGCTTACATTTCAGTTTTTTGAAGATTTTATAAATAAACCGTGACCATTTCTGTGCGATTTAATGTATAGACCCTTGCCTAATACTACACCCTCCATAGCTTTGTTATGTCGTTGTGTTTCTTGCAAATTTTTCTGAGCGGATTTGTAATCATTAATGGTTTTTGCAATGCCAGCTGCACCACCAGCTAAGGTTCCTAAAGCTGATAAACCAGCAAAAATTGGGATCAAAGGTAGAATGCCTCCAGTTTTTGGTATAGGTATCACACGTGGTATCCGAATTTTCTTATTGTTTGGAAATACTTTCTTAGCCGCAGAATAAGCAGCGTTGATTAAAGATTTACTATCATTGTGTTTAAATTTCTTGATTTTAGATCTTATTTTTGATACAAATTTTTTAAACGTTTTGATGCCAGCCCCTGTTTTAAGTTTGGTTTTCATAACTTTACTGACTAACCATGAGCTTAGTTTTTCACCTTTGCCTGCATCTTTTGAATTAAGTCGTTGTTTTGCCATATTTAGAAGTTGTAAATCAGCTTTATGACGATAAGGTAGATCTGTATGATTTGCATATGCTATGTCGTGTTGCATACAAGCGTCGTCTAGTTTATTCACCCCGCGATCACCTCGTAGTAAACGTTTCTGAAGTTTTGTGCCAGGTCCACAATAATTGTAACCAGGCAAATTAACTTCAAACGGTAAATTATTAATGATAGTATTAACTAATCCACCGCCTTGCATCACCAAAGTTGTAATGAAATAAATATGACAAAACTTCCTATTTAATAACAATTTTAGCCTAGAATTGCAGTTTTCTCAATCCAACTATTTTCATCATTGCTTAGACCTAACCATTTCACAAACAGCTTATTTCCTTTCTTTTTTAAAACTTTTTCGATCAAATAAACATCAGGATAGCTAGTCTTTTGCAATTCGTGTTCATAGAAAGTTCCCAATATAGTATGCTTTCGTTGATCTTCTAAGTGATATGTTACGGGAACCGTATTTTTAATATTTTTTATCGTAAATAGTTCTGTTGACCAATTAGGAGTATAACCTTTCTCAAAATGCTGTTTGTATTTACTTATTCGAACGTAGTCACCGACTTTGAACTTTGGGATCCGCTCACTCTTTGCTGATATATATTTATATGTTTTTTTAATATTTTCTTTAATAAGGTATTCGTTAGATTTATCTACATTGATTGGTTTATATTTAATAGTACGATGTTTTGTATTGTTATACGTTTTTAAGACAACTTCTAGCAATCCTAACCAGTGATAACTTCCATTTAAACTAAAGCATTTATACAATTTATTTTTGATTGTTTTAATTAACCGTTCAACAATCGAAGCCTTTTTGGTAGAAAAAGTCGAGTAATGGTTTATATTGTTTGTTTTCATGAGAATTTTAAACGTGTTATTATAAAATTCTGTTCCCAGATCAGTTTGTAAATTAACAGGTTTACGATGACTGCTGTATAATATAGATTCGAATGCATTAGTAACACAAATTTTATTTTTTGATTTTATTGGCACAGTCCAAGCATATTTTGAGAAACAGTCAATCACCACTAAAATGTAGTTGAATCCTTTATTATACTTTCTTAAGTTTTGCATATCTATCAGATCTGCTTGCCATAAGTCATCTATTCCTTTTAGAATAACAGGTCTTCGAAGAAAATTTCTTCGTGCTTGCTTGTGTATTTCGTTGACTATTTGTTGTTTCGTCATTATGAAGATTTCTTAAGTAATTTATCAATTTCTGGTTTGGTATAAAACTTCTCTTCCAAATGAGTCTGAACCTCTAACATCTTTGTTTTTATAGCAGCTTGCACGAAATTTTGCATGTCTGTCCTAGTTTGTAAACGCAATTTCCCATTTAGTTTATTTAATTCTTTTACAATATTATCGTGGAAATTATCAACATAATCCTTATTCACGGCTTCATCTGATTCTAAGGGTAATCTAATACCTCTTAGTCGTGATGATTTTAAATCAAACTCTCCGTTTTCTGATTTTGTTAAGACATTATCATAACACTCAAATAGTTCTGACAGACGCAATCTTTTATGAATATAGTGTCCGAATTTATCCACATTCATATTAAAAGTGTACTTTATTCAAAGGCTGGTAGTAAAATGAAAAAAATCCTATTAAAAACCTTTTATTTAAGTATTTATAATTTTACTTTCACGCAATTCTTCAATAATAGATATAATTTCATTGTCTAATCCAGTGTTGCCAGCATCTCGAGATGCAATTAATAACTTTAACCTCTCTACCAATTCATTTGGATCGTCCCAATACACATAATCTATGTTTGTTTTCCATGTTTTTATTAAAGGTAATCCTTTTCCTTTGTGTTGTGTTTGAAGTTTGAAAAGAGGTTTTACAACTTGTAAATATTTTTGTCCTTTATTACTTTTTATTGGTTTACTTGGATCGTAGTCTCGTCGATGAGCATTGGTGTTTAGTAACATTGATTTATAATTTTGCAAATCAGTGTCTGTAACCACACTTAAATCAATGTCTTTTTTTAGCAGCAACTGTTTTATACCAAGTGTATTCTGATATTTGCGTCCAGCTACTACGATATTTTCATCGTCGATTGTTATGCGAGCTGAACCTAACATTAATTTCCCGTTTTCTAATCTAACGCCAAATGGAACATCTGCTAATGCTTCTGATGATACTGACCAGGATGATGAATCGCAGCCTTGATTGCTTTCTACAATTGATTGATATGAAGAATCACTTTCGTTGTCAGATTGAGATTCGTCTAAATTGCTGTCTTTTGCAATGTTACTTTCAGGGGTAACAATTCTTTTTTGCATAATGCTCTCTGTAAATGGTACTTTAGATCTTTCATCGTCAGCAGCACGAAGGAGAGAATGATTATTTGCGTTAGCAAATAAGTTGAGAGGTTCAGTCACAGGCTTGAAAATTGATTCCATCATTTGTTTATTATCAATATCAATATTCCTCATCAATTTAACTTTTTTCTTTACAGCTTCTGCAGCATTCACAATTTGTCTTTTCAATGATTGTTCCATAATGATAACAAGATAGTGTTCAATTGAGCGTTGTATGAAAAGTAACGATGTCATAAAAGTAACTGATTTATATATTTGTTGTTCTAATCAAATACTACAAAAGTGTCAAATTTATTTCTATAACATCCTTTATTTTTAGAACAATCTTTATTAATTACAACATAATTAAAGGGTTCTTTCCAAATTTCTGAACACATTTTGCGGAATTCAATCCATGTCATGTCTGTGTTCACGTGCTCCTCATAAACATGTCTTAAATTGATATCGTCTTGCTTAAAAAGTATAATCAAGTTCGCATTGTCTCTAACTAATTGTTTTGGAATTTTACTATACGTTTGGTTCAGATAAAAAGCATCAATATTTTTGTGTCTTCCCATCGCAAAGTAATCACGCATATTATTTTGATTTTCACAAGCAACATCATCAAAAATAATAATAGAATTTGGTTTTGCGTCCTGAACCCTTAATACTTCCTCATTTCCCTGATATTTCTGAAGTGAAACAAAAGGTACGAGATGTAAAACCTTTTCTAAATAAACGTACTTCGGTTGTTGTAGAGTTTTCGAATAAACATAAACATTTTGAAATCTTAAGCCATTTTCATGTAAAAGAAGACCAATTAACAAATTGGTTTTTCCACAGTTAGAAGGCCCGCATATGATACATCGTATTGAATTAGGCAATAATTCACCATGACGGGAATCGGTCTGACAAACTTCCTCGCAGATTGTGTTAAAACGCATTGATTGTGGTTGTTTTACAAATTTCATGATTTGAGTGGGCAGTAGTTTGATTGATAATGAGTAATTATACTCATCACATTAATATTTATTAACGTATGTAGTAGACTGAAGACTTCATTCATCGACAACGTGTATATCGTCTTATCATCAGAAACAGTGGTGGGTAGTTTGGCCTACGTGGAGGTGTTAAGAAGAGTGAAACAGTGGATCAAAATGCATAAAACCTAATTCTGATTTTTTTGAACGAATAATCCGAATCCGTTTAGTATTGGGCATTCTGTCACAACGGAGCGTAGGCGAACTAGTTCGACTGCGCGACAGGTGGGACAGAATGCCCAATACTATACTACTACTGTTGTACATTTATGCACTGAAATCGGAATGAAAAATTGTAAAATTTGAGAAATAGAAATTACTTTTTCTATGAGATTATTGAAATTTGGACAGGACAACATCTGTCGCGGTTCCAGCTAGTATCTGATATAATTTGCGAAGTAGACACTCTTTAGCCTTAGAGGTATATCGAGATACTCGTTATTAGATGTAGTAAAAGAAATCTGTAAAAAAATACTCTTTGCAGCTAGAATAGACATCTACCATTACACACCCGCAGAGCTATTTTGTAAAAACATGATTATCATGTTATGATGTTGAATGCAATACATAATGTTAGAGAATACCTAATCCGTACACTTTTCATAGTAACGCTTCTGCGTAGGTATTGTATTGGAAGCGTAAGTTTAGGTGCCTAAACAATATAAAAAGCGTAGGAATTATGGCATTCGGTACCAATAAATATTGTAAAAATCAATAATAATCATGTTTTTACAAAATAGCCACACTGTTTTAGCCAACTCGCTAGATACTCAAAAAATACTTCATAAACACTTTGAAGAGCTACAATCTACATACATAAATAAAATCACGCCTGTTTCCCAGAGGGGGTAGGCAGAGATCACGGCTTTCCACTTGCTACAATCCTGACATACTTCTTTAGCTTCATTCACTCTCATCACATTCCTCATGCATGCTCGTAGGTTTAGAGTACTCTTGACCTGGCCGTGAAAAGCCGTGTTGGCCGAGTGGGAGGCACCTCGACTTTCATTTCGAAGGTCGTGTGTTCGGTCCCGGCATGCATTAAAAAAAATTCTGTTCGAAAATTTTATATGCGCATCAAAACACGTGCTCAAAACGGTGAAGGAAAACATTGTGAGGAAACCAGTTGGTATTCTTATAAACGGCGATAAGCTTGCAACCTGTCACGTATGGAATGTTAACTACTGCAAAATGTGGGCATGTGCCAAATATAATGTTTGAATGTGCCTCTAGACATCTTCAAAGGATCTAAGCGACTTGAGATCTGTGAAGATGTCTACCGTGCTTGGGGATTACAGTCGTGATCCTATTTATTTTGACCTGCCCTTTAATGAAAAAGTCACCATTTTGGTCCAGAAAAATACGCCGAGGTCTTCCTGTTCCAACGTTCCCATTCACACTCGCCTTTTAAACCTTAAATACACTTTGAAGAGATGGAATACTCGCCTTTAAAACCTTATACACTTGAAGAGATAGATTTTATTTTAGCATGACATTCAACTTTAAATCATCGTTTCCCTTTGACCGTGAAAAGGCACAGGCGTTGAGAGCCCTTCAACCTGCCTTTGATTGTCTAGAACTGGCTTTGATGAAGATAAAACACGGATCACTTGAAACGACGCCAATTTTTCCATTCATAAATCGTTCACGTAAAAGTCGCTTTTAGCCAGAACCCTGTGGGATCGAAGTGGTAGCTTGATGACGTTTTAATGATATCACAAATTACTTTTTTTATATAAACAAAAATTAAAATAAATAGGATCACGACTGTAGTCCCTAAGCACGGTAGACATCATCCTCTCAGATCTCCAGACGCTTAGATCCTTGAAGATGTCTAGAGGAGGTAGTCACGTGGCGGGAGGCACGTCCAAACATTACATTTGGCACATGCCCACATTTTGCAGTAGTTAGCATTCCATACGTAACAGGTTGCAAGCCCATCGCCGCTTATGAGAATACTAATTGGTTTCCTCACGATGTTTATCTTCACCGTTTTGAGCACGTGTATTGGTGCGCATATAATTTTTTTGAACACAAAAATACATTGATGCACCGGGTTTCGAACCCACGACCTTCAGATTGAAAGTCGAGGTACCTCCGACTCGGCCAACACGGAATTTTTTATTACTTATTCAATATTAGCTCGACCCGGCTTCGCACAGGTGTACTAATGATTATTAGAGTAAATGTGTAGTAAATATTTGATACCTTAGGTCACAATAAAGGTGTGACCAAACATAGCGCGGCATTTGTGTCATAATCCAGGGAGGAAATAGCTGATTATGTTTGTATAGAAAAACGCCTGCCCAGGAATGCTTTTAAAGAACATCTAAAACCGATGACAAAGGTAATACAAACAATAAACAAAAATAAATTTTGCAATAGAATGCTTTATATCCAGCTCCAGACACGTAAGAATGAATTTATAACAAATGGAGATTTCATTTAAAAGTTTTGAATAAAAATTTGCATTCACGTTTTTTATTAAGTTATTATACGAACTTGCAGTCATTATGTAAAGTGCAGCTTGCATTGTAAAACTAAATTAAATATTTCTTCCAAAGTAGATATGAAACTCTTGGCTTTAGCACCAGTTTCTGATAGTTTCTACCGCGTCAAAATACGAAACATGCATTTATTTTTCTGTATTATATATTCTCTTTCTATATTTTCCTGCTACACCAGTGAGGTCACCAAAGCAAGTGATACAAATTTACAATTACGAGTTACCCGGTTACAATTTACATCATCTACCAATATGCAATATAGAAGGTTTCCTAAGAACGAAAAACAGATCTGGTATGTCAGATATATTATTTAAATATAATAAATAAAAAAATACGACTGTAATCCACAAGTACGGTAGACATACTATCAAATTTCAAGGCGTCTAAATCCTGTAAGATGTCTAAAGAGGTTAGTCAGAAGCACGTCTAAATATTACATTTGGCTCATGGCCACATTTTGCAGTAGTTAGAATTCCAATATTTCAATATTTCTAAATAAATAAACCACGCGCACGTGTTTAGGGTACGCAGCGGAGGTTATGGTAAATTTCGAGCCACAAAGACTAGAAGTTGGAAGAAAAGGAGTTACGTTTCTATACCATAATAACTATTTTTGATGTTGAAACTTATTTCACGGTGTGCGCTCAATGTGTGCAATGTAATGAGAAAACTTTTATTGCTGTCATTCCATCGACGCAATGATTTTTAGTTTTAATTAAAATGGACTGGATCGCTTTGTGTGTTTTATGCATGGTATGTTTTCCTAAAGCCTTGGTTTTATAAGATAACTAACTGTCCCGACAAACGTTGTCCTGTCTTATTAATTTTTCATAAGAACCTTCTCCTGACACTAAAGATTACATCAAAAAAACAATTAGCAAAATCGATTCAACCATTTACGCGTGATGCTATGACCAAGGGAAATAGGGATTCATTTTTTAGGGTTCCGTACCCAAAGGGTAAAAACGGGACCCAATAGGTAGTAATAACTAAGACTTCGCTGTCCGTCTGTCTGTCTGTCTGTCTGTCTGTCTGTCCGTCTGTCTGTCACAGGGCTGTATCTCATGAACCATGATAGTTAGACAGTTGAAATTTTCACAGATTATGTATTTCTATTGCTGCTCAAACAACAAATACTAAAAACAGCATAAAATAAATATTTAAGTGGGACTCCCGTACAACATACGTGTTTTTGATAATAGTACGGAACCCTTCGTGCGCGAGTCCGACTCGCACTTGGCCGGTTTTTTTTCTCGGTATATCCATCATATTGCGTTCCGTCGCGTCGTCCATCTACAATTTCTACAAGCGTTTATTTAACTTGCAATGTATGTATTGTATGGAATCTTCCAACTTAATTTTGAAGCAGTTATCCTAAACCGATTTAGCTGAAATTTTGCACACTTATGTAACTTTGGTGACAATGCAATAATATGGTGACAGCGAGCTGATTTGATGATTGAGTCAGGAGTAAAAGTTACACACGAACAGTGCAAATTAATATAAAGCTTGTAAAAATAAACAAATATCCAAACTTTAAGCATTTTCGTCTTTGACAGCCATCAAAGAACCGTCAAAATAATTATCTAAAATTACATTTTCAATCTCTGCTCGAAGAATGTAGACTGATTATAAGTACAAACTCTAGAGCCATTAGACCACATTTTAAAATAATTGAATTTATAGTGAGTTTAGCTTCAATTATTTATCAATCAAATTTTAAGCGTCTCAAGCAGCCCTACGAAATGTAGTTAAATTTACAACGTCAAATATTTAAAAGTCATTAATACAATAAATAAATATTGTTGGACACATAGCCCCAAACTAAGTAAAGCTTGTACTATGGGAACTAGATAACTGATATAATCTATTACTACTAATATTATAAATGCGAAAGTAACTCTGCCTGTGACGTCACGGCCAAATCGCTGGGCCGATTGTGATGAAACTTTACGTAGAAATAGTTTAAAGACTAGGCTACTCGGCGAGTCGGCGAGTCGGCGACTCGGCTCGGCTAACGGACATAGGTTACTTTCCCCAATTTTTTATTTTCAGGAATTTTAAAGATTTACTGTAAAGTGGTGAAAAATCGTTTTTCTTGGTTTGGTTGTAATTTGACATTTTCGACTCGCTAGGAGCTCGTGCTAAGTCTTTTGTTTTTCAATATTTTCACAGAACATCTTTTATCTATCTTTATCTTTATCTTCACAGAACATCGTCGCGCTGCAAACAAGACATGATTTGAATATAAAGAAACTAATTGATATAATCAAGGTAAGAACTTATATTTCATACCATTTTTTCTAGAACATAAGAATGTATGGGCGTAATAAAGTACGTAGGTGCTTACTTAACTTCGTTTACATCAAAAATATTATTTTCAATTATTGATTTATAGTTGAGCATTACACAATAAGCAAAATATACTTTACTTAAAATTTATTTTCATGATCACTAGATAAAGTAATTTTTAGGGTTTTACTAAGACTTCGCTGTTCGTCTGCCATCACATGGCTGTATCTCATGAACCGTGATAGCTATAAATTGTATTGAATATGTCCATTGTCCAATACAAAATTTTTGACTTTTTAAAGTCTACGTAAGTAAGACTTCAGTTAAATAATATTAAAATAAGACCCGCTACAGAGTTATAGCCGGCAGTTTGATAACCTTCTCCTTTTATAGTCGGTTAAAATACGTAAACATTTCATACAGAAACATAAATCATTTTCTGCAACAGACATTAGTAATTTGCTGTGCTATTCAATTAGTTATGGTAACTTTATCAATTTGTGGGCAGTCGGTGTAAGTTTCCATTCGTAGCCTATTAAAATGTTACCTACGAGTTCAATGATTTTCCAAGTTCAAAACTAACATTTTACAGTTCACGCGAGACTATTCGAACTGTTTGGTCTTTTTTGTAAAAACATGATTATCATGTTATGATATTCATGCCAATATTTATTGGTACTGAATGCTATATACCTACGCTTTTTATGCTATTCAGGTACGTATACCTATACCTACGCCTCCAATACAATACCTACGCAGAAGCGTAGGTATAGGTGCATAAACAGTGAATAGTTACTATGAAAAGTGTACAGATTAGGTATTTTCTAATATTAGGTATTGCATTTAACATCGTAAGATGATAATCATGTTTTTACAAAAAAGCCCTGTGAGCCGAACCTATATAAAATATGTATACAAAGTACCATTGAAAGCTGAAAGTGGATGATCCCGACGAATAGAATGCCCACTACCTCCAGCAAAATGTGGGCAACCAAATGTAATGTTTGCACTTGTCTTTAATCATCATCATCTCGGCCGATCGACGTCTTCTGCTAGACATAGGCCTCCCCCAAAGATCGCCACAATGACCGGTCCAGCGCTGCCCGCATCCAGCGGTTCCCCGCGATCTTCACCAGGTCGTCAGTCCACCTCGGGGGGTCTTCCCACGTGGTCGCGGTGTGGTCGTGGTCGTGGTCGCCACTCGAAAGCCTTACGACCCCAACGGCCGCCTGTTAAACGTGTCTCTGACTGCCTTGATCTCAACTGGTACCTGTAGCATAACAACAAGTGCAGTCGATGAGCTCAACTGATCTAGACCAGTCGGAAGAGTTCTCAAGATACTGGCGTCATTGCATTACTGGATGGTAATGCTGATTCGTTGTGCCAAAAGGAGCTTTTTACAAATTTTTATTTAACTTGCAATGTATGTATGTAACTATGTTTATTCGGGTGGAATCGTGCAAATAAATTTTGAAGCAGTTACCCCCAACTGATTGAGCTGAAATTTTGCATACACCTTTAGTTTTGGTGACAGTACAATAATATGGTGACAGCGAGCTGATATTATGATGAACGAAACTCCTTAGTAAATACTATCGATTACACAAAGTTTTTATTCAATCGAGTAGTAAAAAATTTGCATTCTTGTCAAGTTCCGATGACAATGTTATATGATGTGACAGGCACGCTGGTGTTCGATGGTCTAAATGATTTTACAAAAGCTAGTCATTAAAAAATATTTTTCAACTAAAAACTTATTTATATGGTAATTTGCATTCTTGTCAAGTTCCGATGACAATGTTATATGATGTGACAGGCACGCTGGTGTTCGATGGTCTAAATGATTTTACAAAAGCTAGTCATTAAAAAATATTTTTCAACTGAAAAATTATTTGTTAGATTTATTTGGTTGTGGAATTTTACCTTACGACAATCTTTTTACTCGCTACTTCATCGTAAGGAGGAGGCTCTTTGCTTTTTAACCTCGTTTTATCCAATGATAAATGTAATCAAGAGCTGTTGTTTCCAACAAAATATTTAAAGAGTTCGCAACTAGGGTACCTTGTTTCCATGATGACTTGGAAACTAAGACATTACGATAACGAGGTTTTATAAAAAGAGTATTTTGTTATGAGCCCGGTTATAAGTGTAATTTTAACTGACGAAAAAAAGTGACAGTTATCTTTAGGTTTTATTTCTAAATCAAGTGTAGCGTGTGCTGCTTTTAGAATTTGTGCTGAAGCTATTTAGTTCATTTTTTATTGTTGTACATACTTGGTTAGTACTTTTAATTATTATTCTTGTTTGAGCCTTCACCTTGTTCGATCGGCACCATACTGGAGCTCTACATAGCATAAAGAAATAATCTTTGAAAAAAATGATAGGCTCCAAGATTCCTGCCTGATTCTACTACGCTTGGTCGCGAGGAACCTAAGCTCCTAAGACATTTCAAAGTGATCCTTGTGATTTTATTGAAATAAATGCCTTTTGAATTTGAATTTGAAAGGAAGTTCTTAATTCGACGGGTACATAATATTGTCTTAGTTGCTTTATTACGTATCCTCGCATATTTTTTCACCTAGTGATCCGATTTAGATATTCTATTAAGAAAAGTCCAAAGTTCCCATCAGATCCCATTCAAATTTTACTTTTAGGACTAATAGTTCCAACATAATACTTAAAAAACTAATATCGTTTTGACTTTTCGATTGGTCAAAACATTTTCGTCGGTTTTCTTTTTAGTTTTTAAATCGTGATTCTGTGTTCTTTTTATCATTTTGGGGATGTCTTTCGCAATATAACCCCTATTACTAAGGTAACATTCTACATCTACAGTAAATTTCACCTAAAGCCGTTTTGTCGTTTAGGCCTGATTGACTATCAAACATACAAACATCCTTACAAACTTTCGCATTTATATATATACTAGCTGCTCGCCCCGGCTTCGCATTGGTGGTACCTGGATAAAAAGTAGCCTATGTTTTATTCTGATGTAATGCTATATTACTGTAAAGTTTAATGTTAATCAACACACACACACATACACACACACACACACACACACTCACTCACACACTTTCGCATTTATAATATTAGTAGGATTAGATACAACAATAACATTCTCGGTAGATACTTAGGAACACAATATCTCGTCTGGTGAGCATCCGCACTATATTGTCTTGAAGCGGAGAGAACACATAATTTATTCATTAGCTTTATAATACCCTCGGTACCATATATTAAGCTCAACTTTCATGGCTGAAGCAAACCGGGGTCTTAGAGATTATTTATGGATGCGAGCTTATGATTTTAAAATGAATTACTTTGTATCAAAGACAATCAATTTGTAATACCTAATTTATTCCATGTGGATTTAAAAATAAAGGTACAAAATTCAATATTTAATCTAGAGCTGTTACAACATTATTTAAACTCGTAAGTTAAGAGTCGTAAGACGAGGCGCGGAACGGTCGAAAATTGGTTATTACATTACATTCTAATTCGAAAACACGAAAATTATCGCATAAAGTATAAAAAAATATAAATATTGGTGGATTATCACACAGGTCCATTTAGCCCCAGACTAAGCAAAGCTTGTACTATGAGAACTAGATAACTGATAGAATACTTTTATACCTTTTTTTTTGTAAAATACATACATAATAAAGACATACATTAATAAAGAAAATTAAAGAGAAAGTGTGCGTTATGAAAGGGCTAAATAAAATTGAGAAAAACCTAAACGGAAATACTAAACTTGAAGTACTTTTCTAGAGAAATTCGAGGGGCCTCAGAAGACTTGAGTCGAGGTAGTTTCGAGGTTACAACTAAGAATATGGCAATTCATCTTTGAAATTATATATAAATAATCGTTCACAGAAAATCTATAGTACGGAACTATAGAGGCACGTGCCAACATTACATTTGGCACATGTCCACATTTTGCAGTAGTTAGCATTGCACACGTGAAAGGTTGCAAGCCCGTCGCCGCATACAAGAATACTAACTGCTTTCCTCACGAATTTTTCCTTCACTGTTTTAAATATGTGTTAATGTGTACATTTTTCGAGAAGAAAAGTCCATTGATTCAGATATAAAGTCTTGATACCTCACACTCGGCCAACTCGACATCTAGAATAGGAAGAAATATTTTTACATGCAGTCATATCACAATCATTAAAATCATGCTCGGTGGCCACCAAGCACTGGTTTTAATGAACTTTGTATTTGTCAGAGAATAATTTTGTACTTTAATATGACGGTCTTCTTTTCTGAAAATTTATTTTAAATGAATATATTATAATATTATTTCTCAAACTATCGTGATTAGTAAACATAATAGACTAACCCTCGTATTCAAGAACGACACTATGAGAACACGCACCCACAGTGGACGAAATCTTTTTTCATGAAAATCACTTTATGTGTTGTGCAACACTGTATAGTGTGACTAGAGGCACATTGTCGTGTGCTTCTAGCCAAAGTTGAGCTCTAAAGGCACACGGTAGCGTGCGCCATAATGCCGCTCAACACAAAGTGATTTTTATGAAAAAAGATTTCGTCCACTGTGGGTGCGTGTTCTCATAGTGTCGTTCTTGAATACGAGGGTAAAGATTTTGACACGGGTCTTTACGTATTTACCTTTAATTTATTTTCTCGACGTTTCGACTGTTACAATAGCCATGGTCGCGGGCAGACTGGAGTACTCGGAGCTACCATCGAGAAGCGGAGGCGAAACTACCCTCATTTGGTTTACAGAAATATAACTAAAATTAAATATAAATAGAATTAAAAGTAATTACGTGATAAAGACCCGTGTCAAAATCCGTATTATCAATTAGGGGCGTAACTGGAACCTGAGAGCCTCCATAGGGGTATATAATTAAAACTGTCGTGATTGTTAATCATTTTAAATAGAAATACAACATGAAGATGAAGATCTGAATTGTCTTGAAACGTTAGCAATACAAGAAAAAACGTGGTAATTAGTATTTATATTTAAAATAATAGGGATAATTATATTTAAATTATAGGGATAGCTGCGCTTGAAGCTTTCTGTCTTTTGTTTTGTTGGTCTGGGTTATTCTAAATTCCCCCCCTCCCGTGTATTTGGTGGAATATTTGACGAGTTCCTTTTTGATTTTTAATACATTATTTATCAGTTTTATTATAAAAAACATTGAATACTAATCATCATCATCATCTTACATCCTTTATCCCATTTAAGTGGGGTCGGCACAACTTAACATGTGTGTACTTCTTCCATTTCTCTCTATCAGACGTCATCTCATCACTTACTCCTTTCTTACCCATGTCATCTTTCACATAGTACATCGAATAATAATATATTACAAAATATTTACAAGAACACAAGAACCGGTTAAACCATTTAAAACCATTGCAAAAATATATAGCTCAACTCCAGATCAATACCAGTCGGAAGCGTTATTACTGGTCAGATTTAAAAGAAATGAGTGTTGAAATTGAGACTGTCGGTACACACGTAACACGTTGCATAAACATGACCAGTAATAAGATACAGTAGTTATTGCATTTATATTGGATTCCTCGGTTGAGTTAGATACTATAACGTCTTGTCTTCAGGGGTCTACTCTTGGAAACGATCAGCGTTAAATCTGGACAAACTTCACATTCCGACTTTATTTTGAAAGATGAAACGAACGACATTATGTACTTTTGACAATTGACATCTTTATATTCTGCTACGACAGAAACCATTTCTTAAAGTGCGGTTTGGCTGAATGTATCGAAACGCTGTCAGATCGTTTCGATTATAACGAAATCCTTTTGCAGAGTAAGGGCCTACATTCGAAAGAGGTGTTTTTTTGATTTTCCTAAGTCCGTGAAGAACTTATAATTCCGTAATTCTTCTGATTTTTCGATTGGTCAAAACATTGTTGTCGGATTTCTGTTTGTTCAAAGTGATTTTTAGTCGTGTTTATCTTTTAACCGACGAAAAACTGAGGTTTTTATGTATGAACACGCATATCTTTTTACCTGGTTATCCGATTTGAATGATTTTCTATTATGTAGAGAATAGTCCCAATTTGGTCCCATTTAAATTATATTAATGTAGGAATGATAGTTACTTCATAAACTTAAAAACTAATATTGTCTCTTGATTTTTCGATTGGTCGGTTTTCTTTTTAGTTTTCTGAAACGTAATTATTATTTAAGCGCAACTCGGACCTCCAATGGCTTACTCAAAGACAGACATCAGACTGACATTAATGTTCATTATGTTCGCTTGAAAGTTTTATTTTTTCAGACCTGAATAAATAATGAAAGATTCTTTGCGCACAAAGAGAGATCCGTTTCACGATCGTTTTAGTCTCTCATTTTTAACGACATTATTTTCTCATTTTCTAGTTTCCCTTTAAACTTTCGTTGTTAATAAAGCTTATTAATTTAGGTACTATAATTATCTCATATTTTGTCATAATAATTTAGAAAATTTATGAAATAATAGCGTTCTAAAACTTTATAGGGCCTTTTGTGTAAAAAAAATCATAATTTTATTACATAGGCGTGAACGTGAACGGTTAATAAAGTTGGAACTTTTGTCGTAAAAATATTTTTCTCGGCACTATAAATCGCGCCATAAACTTTTATGAAGAATATCGTCGCAAATCGTTCAGTGTGGCTGTCAATCAATTTTACAACATTAAAAAAAACATATTCGATTATCTTCATTGTTGATAGGTATTGAAAAAAATAGGATCACGACTGTAATCCCCAAGTACGGTAGACATTCTCTCAGATCTTCATGAAAGAAGATATTTAAAATTACGTTTAAAAAACTTTATGCATGTTGTTATAAATTGAATTGATTAAGTCCAATACAAAATTTCATCGCCTATGTTTTTACCCTTCACCCAAAGTGTTATTATTTTTAAATTTAAATGGACAGCACCAGCTTTCAAACAAAAAGAATCATCTAAATCGGTTCACCCAGTCGAAAGTTCTGAGGTAACTATCATAAAAAAATACAGACGAATTGAAATACTCCTCCTATTTTTGAAGTCGGTTAAAGACGCACGTCAATTTTTATGTATCCATTGCCGTAACTAAGTCGCGCACGGGACAGCTAGTTGAATAATGTAAATAGGTACCTTTGATGTTTCCAAACTAATAATTAGAGCTTTGAAACAACTTTGAAACTCATTAGGTAGGTGTTTAATTAATTTGGTCGGCTATAATAATATCTAGTTGAGGAAAGCTACGACAAAACTGACGTGATCAAAGCAACTGTCAGAATTGAGTATAATACTGAATTGAGCTCAAGTCGTGTGTGATACTACCCATACGGACCCATCGTCGTTAAGGATTCATTGAAATGCAGTTACAATTCTATGGAACTGTACGAATTTCGTGCGTATCAAAAAAATTTTTTTAGTC
Source organism: Hydriomena furcata (assembly GCA_912999785.1). Classification (NCBI taxonomy): domain Eukaryota; kingdom Metazoa; phylum Arthropoda; class Insecta; order Lepidoptera; family Geometridae; genus Hydriomena; species Hydriomena furcata. The sequence goes on from OU538826.1 coordinate 4,288,237, forward strand.
TGTGATGTCTGATTGGTTGCACAGCAGCGCCATCTATACAGAAATCATCCCTTTTGCGTTTTTTTATTGTATTGGGGATGATTTTCATATTTTAAAGTAGTCTATTATTTATTCGGGCATTAAATCTACATCTGTAGCAAATTACATCATAATCCGTTTTGTCGTTTAGGCCTGATTGAGGAACAAATATACATACAAACTCACAAACTTTCACATCACTACATAGTATAAAGCAAAGTCGCTTTCCGCTTCCCGCGTCTGTATGTATGTATGTTTGCTTATATCTTTAAAACTACACAACGGATTTTGATGCGGTTTTTTTTTTAATAGATAGAGTGATTCAGGAGGAAGGTTTATATGTATAATAACATGCTACCCGTGCGAAGCCGGGGCGGGTCGCTAGTTTATAATATTATTAGGATTATAATCTTAGAAGAACCGTCCTTCGATCTTGTATCCGTCGGAACACACATTTCTAATAAGAAATCCCTTTCTCTAGAGAAGAAACTCCATGCATAGCTTCAGCCCCATACTGGGTGCGCCACGGTACCCAGAAGACCTGCCCGAAGCTGAGCCGATTCTGCCAGGACATACCCTCATCAGGCCGGCAAAGAACATGCTGAAATCAGCTGTAAAGTTTCCACTACGGGACCTCGGTGGATCATTAGTGTATGGAAATGTCGATAACCTCGGGTTAACGTGAGTTTTATGGATTGTATAGATTTTTTTTACTGAAAAACTGCAAACAATTTTTATATAGGTATAGGATATGATAGTTATTAATTCGATTTTAACTATTTATGGTTCCGTACCCAGAGGGTAAAAACGCGATTCTATTATTAAGACTTCTCTGTCCGTCTGTCTGTCACAAGGCTGTATGTCTCATGAACCGTGATAGCTAGACAGTTGAAATTTTCACAGATGATATTATTTTATTGCCGCTATAACAAAAAATACTAAAACCGGCCAAGTGCGAGTCGGACTCGCGCACGAAGGGTTCCGTACCATAATCTATAAGAAAACGGCAAAAAAACACGTTCGTTGTATGGGAGCCGTGGGGTTCCCATAAAAAAATGAAAATTGTGAAAATTTCAATTGTCTAGCTATTACGGTTCATGAGATACAGCCCTGTGACAGATAGACGGACAGACGGACAGCCAAGTCTTAGTTATAGGGTAGGTTTTTACCCTTTGGGTACGGAACCCTAAAAACAGAGTAAAATAAATGTTTAAGTGGTGCTCTCATACAACAAACTTGTTTTTTGCCGTTTTTTATAGATAATGGTACGGAACCCTTTATGCGCGAGCCCGACTCGCCCTTAGCCGGTTTTTATTTAATAACATCCCATCCATAGTAGGTATTTTATCATCATGGTATGATTCACTTTGAAATATCTTAGGAGCTTGTTGAATAACGCTTGGTCCTCTTAAAAGTAGCCTAATTTTATCTGGATACCTCTTTGTGTTTTTTCTTTCTTCTGTAACTTTTCAAGTTGGACTAGGCTATTTGACAGTATGAAAAAGACAATGTTGTTGATAGTAATCCATGTAAATTATGCATTAATAAAGCGTTATGAAGTGAAATAACTTTAAAATAAACAATGATTTATTAAAAAACCCATAATTAAAATTGTCAATTTTTAAACGCCTTTCACGTGACACGATACTTTCAGGATTGGTCGAATCGACGATGACGTAACATGCTTGTCAATATGTCTTCGCCTGCCTTGAAAAACTTGACGTTGTTTCTTTGTTGACAAGCATGTAACATCACAGAAACTAGTGCGACGCCATTTGCATAATGAAGCGTTTTTGCGGGTTATTTATATTGACAATATTTAATTTACATTTTTAGGGCCGATACATAACAGAATTGAAAATATATTTTTTTATGGGTTCCACAGTCACTACTGAATAATCTGGAATGGTTTTTAAAATCTTGTCAAATAGCCCATTTCGCTTGTTGCTTGTGACATAGCCTAAACAAACCATAACACACCTACTCAATTTAATAACATCTACTGAGAAATGGTTTATTCAAGAAACGAGGACAGAATTTTCTCGTCAAAGTATGTAATCACTTACTTGAATATAGGTCACATCTGCAGCACCCTTAAAAATATCATTTCCCGTTCAGAACAAATCGAATCGACTTCGTTTATTTTTGTTCGTTCGATTTCAATGAAACTTACAATATAATTCACATAAAATATCTCAGTGCCTCAAGACGACAATGTGTGTTACCAGCATTGTTGACATAAATATTATGGAACAAAATATACATATCTCCTTACAAGTAATATTTTTTTTTATGAATGCAGAATCGTTTTTCCGCAATCGAATAACCGCCAAACATACAGTTTTGTTTTTTATGGCAAAGATAACATTTAATCTAGATAAATTATAGACAGAAACACGATTGGTAAAATTTTTAATTTTTTGTAACTATGATTAGCTAAACAGTTCATTTTTAGGGTTCCGTATCCAAAGGGTAAAAACGGAACCCTATTACTAAGACTTTGCTGTCCGTCTGTCTGTCTGTCTGTCTGTCTGTTTGTCTGTCCGTCCGTCCGTCCGTCCGTCCGTCCGTCTGTCTGTCACAGAACTGCATGAACCGTGATAGCTAGACAGTTGAAATTTTCACAGATTTTGTATTTCTGTTGCTGCTCTAACAACAAATACTAAAATAAATATTAAAGGGGGGCTCCCATACAACAAACATGATTTTTCTGCCGTTTTTATAGAGTTCGACTCGCACTTGGCCGGTTTTTTATATAATCATACTAGCTACATAAATAAAAGATTTCATGGTTTTCAATATAATGCGGTTTTATCACTTTTTCCGTCTTGTCCAGCCCATACAAAAAAAACTAAAATTTCAAGTTTCTCTGGCAGATGACATACATAATACATAAAATCACGCCTGTTTCCCAGAGGGGTTAGCCGGGACCACAGCTTTCCACTTGCTTTCCACGATCCTGACTTACCAACTTCTTTTACTTCATTCACTATCTCATTCTTAATGCATGCTCGACGATTTAGAGTACTCTTGACCTGGCTTTTTTCAAAACGTCACCGATTTGGTCCAAAAAACACGCCGAGGTCTTCCTCTTTCAACTATCCCATTCACACTCGTCTTCTATATTTTTTTTGTCAATCTTTTTTTATTCATTAACTCTACATGTCCAAACCATTTATGCATCCCTTTTTCAATCACGTTTGTTGCGGGGGAAAAGTGCACACAAATGCATTTCCGCACACTTACATACAAAAACAAAACTGCCAACCATCGACTAAATAGCCTAAAGTCGATGCTGCCAACTGACTGTAATGATGACGTTAAGGGGCTCCCAGTCGCTGATTGCTCTTTTTCGAAACGAAAAAAGAAATACTTCTGAACAAGCCACATCTCCTATTTTTATAAGTATATTACTTCAGGTTCCTACCTAGATTTCTATTAAGCTGAAAACATAATAGCAGAAACTTTTTATAGATATTATTTCAAAATGATACGTTTTAGAATTTATGATCGAAATATTTTATATACCTACTACATATTAAAATCAACTTGTGATTTATTGTTAAATATAGGTAATATGTGGATCTAGATTTATATTAGAATAGATTTTTGATAAGTAATTATACATAATTTATATCATTAATTTATTCGAAAAGCTAAGGCGGACCACGCGCCGACGTGTATTTGTCGTCATTGCAGCGGTCGGTAGGATTATTTATCGAAGTGATTAAAGATGGGTACATCTTTATTCACATATACTATACATTATAAAATAGGAGATGTGGCTTGTTCACAAGTACTTATTTTTTCGTTTCGAACAAAAACAATCATCGACTGGGAGCGCCTTAACACATAAACAATCCAACAATACACTAATAATTCGCGGATAGATGACTTGGGCTTTCCTACTCCCTTCCGTAGGAAGCCCGTGTTGCTCTAAGGGTACAGCAGATAACATACTGTACAAAAACCTCGTCACATTCAATTAAATTCGATTGCCATGATACGAAATAATGATGATATACTCGTAAAATAATAAATTATAAAATAAATACAAAATGGAATCGCACAACATTGTGGGCAGCGAGTTTTGTGTGTTTTATGATGTTTACATGTAGGTAGTATGCAAACGAAAGTCCGTGGTCCATTTAAATAAGTTATTTATTGCTTCACAGGTACGGCAAAAACGAGAGAATAATGTACAGCAATTTTAGGAAGGCGAATAATTTATTGGTAAGAAATTGTAGCTGTCCTGACAGACGTTGTCCTGTCAAATTTCAATAGTCCTACAGAAAAAAGGACTATATCTATAAGTACTAATATTATAAATAAGATGTTGGGATAACAGGGAAAATCGAGAGAAATCTATAAAATTTATGAGCAGTTTTGAACTATAGACCTTGCCCTTCTTTCCTTGGCATACACCGAGTGGAGGGCTAGCCAGGGTAAGGCCCCTAGATCTCGCGGAAGGGGAGCCCCCCCCCCCCCACTACAATTTTTATTTATAAACATGAAGTCGGTTTTGTTTTTATGTAGTTAGCCTTTTTGGTAAAACCGTTTCTTTGTTACAGGCAGCATTGGCGAACTATATCCGAGAAACAAAAAAACATGAACAGTAAGTTTGTGTTTGTATATTTTAACTGACTTAAAACAAAAAGGTTAACAAGCCTGCATTCATAAATATCCGACGAGGTTGGAATTATAAAAGACACAAAAAAAAAAAAAAAAAAAAAAAAAAAAAATTGTAGCTTGACTGTGTTCCTCAAGTACGGTAGACATCCTCTCAGATCTCCAGACATTTAGATCCTTCGAAGATGTCTAGTGGCGTTAGTCAGAGGCACGTCCAAACATTATATTTACGTATAAATTGTGGGCACATTTTGCAGTAGATTGCATTCCATAAGTCCTAATCCATAAGTACCTAATCCCCAAGTACCGGTAAACAATCATTACGGTGTCTGTACTGTTTAGAATACACTGTGACTTCGATTTTTGGATTGGGTAGAACGGAGCATATGTTTTGGGTTGAACGGGGTAAAATAATATTGGGATGAAAAATTGTGGGTTGAACGGGTAAGCCTCTCTTGTAGATCTCTTAAGCGCATCGCCCACACGAGCTTGGGTCGAGGCGCGGGTGCGCCTCCGCGCTCCTTGCTTGCCCTCACCTCGACTCTGAGCCTCCTCCGCCTCGACTCTCGAGCTAGAGGGCGATGCGCTTATTGCTATCTGTAAGCCAATCACAAAAAAAAATATTAATTATAAATTTAATTATTTCAGTCGACCACTGGTAATATTCATTATTTAGTTAAAATAAATCACCTTAAAGCAAAAGTATTGTGTTGACACTTTCTAGGTTTTATTTATTGTTTCAGATTGTTGTAGGAAGTTCTGCATTTAGGAATCCCAAAGAGTAAGCTATACTTTTAGTATTCAATCAATATGGTTGATAAAATACTATCGAAAACTTAAAATGAATTTTAACCATTAGGTATCATCAAAAAAAATAAGTGATAATTATTAAACACTAGCGACCCGCCCCGGCTTCGCACGGGTAGCATGTTATTATACATATAAACCTTCCTCCTGAATCACTCTATCTATTAAAAAAAACCGCATCAAAATCCGTTGTGTAGTTTTAAAGATATAAGCAAACATACATACATATTACATACAGACGCGGGAAGCGGAAAGCGACTTTGCTTTATACTATGTAGTGATTATAATTTGACTATTTTTCAAAATGCTGATTAGTGAATGAAAGTAATATTTTATACACAATAATATTTATAATATGTATAGATTAGGCTGCAGATCTCAGACCTTGCTATAAAGGCTATCGAGAATTTAAAATTTAAAAATTTATTATTGTTATAAATAAAAAAACAAATAAATATAAAAGTAAAAAGTTAAAAAGATAAAAGTTAAAAAGTTTAATAGTTATATTATCAGGAACGTCTGGTTCTTCAACTAGTCCTAGTCCTTCTGTCTTATGTTATTACGTAATTAGCTGACCTTTACGTAATAACTTAAGACAGAAGGACCCTTAAAGTAGGGACTGAATAAATTAACCGACTTGGTATTACAAGGATCTCACAACTTTTTACGGTAGAAGAACTGAGTTGCGTTGCGAGACTTTGCTTTTTTTACAAGTTATGTTTTTGATAGCATCTCTTTGTCCGATAAAAGCGCTCAGTCATTTTGTCACATCTTATTTCACTTATTACGAGTATGGTAAAGAAAATTACATTAATAATATTATTACTAATTAATTATTTGAAAAATTTACTATTTCAATCCAATTCATTCATTTCAGGTATTCAAAACTTGCATCAGTGGTAAATAACTACTCAGTAACTTTTTATATGCGCATGCGCATCAAAACACGTGCTCAAAACGGTGAAGGAAATTATCGTGAGGAAACCAGTTAGTATTCTTATAAGCGGCGATGGGCTTGCAACCTGTCACGTATACTACTGCAAAATGTGGGCATGTGCTAAATATAATTTAGACGTGCCTCTGACTACTCCCTATAGACATCTTCAGAGGATCTGAGCGCCTGGAGATCTGAGAGGATGTATACCGTACTTTGGGATTACAGTCGTGATCATATTTATTTATTTAACAAAGTATGTACTTATAAATGTAAAACTTGGTAATTATGGCATCCCAGATAAAATGAAAGCCCGGCCACATTTACTTTTAAAAATGAATAAAAAAAAAAATAGAAATTCCCAAAGAGTGTTGACTTCAGGCAGGCGGTCGGTTGTAAAACATAAAAATCAAATCCTCTTAGCAAAATGATTGTCAACGTGTTGTGCCGACCCCACAAAGGAAAAGAATATGATGAAATGAATAAAAAAATCTGCACTAATTATAATTCTCAAGTACGGTAGACATATTTTCAGATCTTCAGGTTCTTTGATCCTTGAAGAAGTAATAATAATAAAAATATTTATTTTTCAAAAAGGCTTACACAGTAGGTTTACACTTATGTAGGGCCTAATTACTAGGTAGGTTAAGTTCTAGATAATTTCATTTTGTGAGGAAGGTTTTAAACAATACAATTTGTGCAATAATTATAAGGGTACTAAGAGTAGTAACACCTTAATTACCTACCTAGGTAAAACCTTGTGATTTGAATGGCGTAGATACTCTACTTTGCATCAAGCCTTGTATAGTCATAGTATAAAGGGGTTAGTCAGAGGCACACCCAAAAATGTACTTAATAATTTACTGTCTTATAGGTCACACACACTGATGATGAAAACGATGCCCGTGAAATTTTAGACGAGTAAGCATAATCAACCATTTTTTAAATTATAAAACCTAAAAAGTACGACTGTGTAATCTCCCAGTACGTTAGACATCTAGACGCTCAGATTCTTAAAGATATCTAAAGGTGGTAGACAGAGGCATGTCTAAAAATTACATTTGGCCTACAATTTGCAGTAGCTAGCATTCCATACGTGTATAAGGTTAAAATAAGTTTCGCGCTATCACCTGTCACATAATATAACATTGTCATCGGAAGTTGACAAGTATGCAAAGTTTTACATAAGTATGCGAAATTTCAGTTCAATCAGTTGGGGATAACTGCTTTAAAATTGAGTTGCAAGATTCCACCTTAACAAACATTAGTTACATACATACATTGCAAGTTAAATAAAAGCTTGTAAAAAGTTTAAAAACACGTGAAATAGGTATGTACACAATTTAATAAAAAATAATATGTTTCAGGTTAGATCCTGGAAGAAATTTCTTTGAAGAGAATAACGATGTATGTTTAAGCTACTTAACTGATTTAAGGTGTGTCCAAACACAGCAACGCAAGTTAGCTGCTGCGCGTAGTTGCCGCGTAGGTGCGCGACAACTACGCAAGTTTACCGCGTGACTAGTTTAGACATAAAAGTAAATGTACGCGCGGCCGCTGTCACCTTTTGGCTGCCTTTGCTTACTGCTTTGAAGTTGACATTGCAAGATATATTACTAGCAGTCCGCCCAGGCGCGGCGTCGCACGGGTGTTATAATTGATTTTATGTTTAATTTATTACACCTTGGATTACTTAATTGAAGTTTTAGTAGGGATCCCTATTTTTTTCTAGTAATAAATATAACTTATGTTACTCAGAGATAATGTAGCATTCTAAAGGTGTTTTTTTTTTTAAATCGGTAAAGTAGTTTTTGAGTTTATTCGTTACAAACATACAAAAAAAACAAATCTTTTCTCATAATAATATTGGAATAGACAATTTTTTAATAATTATACCATAATTACATTACTGCAATTTTCGTAAGGATCAAACTGAAAATAAAATAATTGTCTATGTTACTTGCTAATAATGTAGATTTATAAAAATGAAAGAATTTTTAAAATATATTCCGTAGATTTTTAATTTATTAGGTACAAACAAAAAAAAACTTTATAATTTTGTTTTAGGATATATAACTTTTGGTGTTTTTTATTAGTGAGAATATTGAGTATTACAGTTTCTGGTTGAGATTTTTTTTCGATTTCAGATTATCGACTTCAGAAGAAAGAAATCGAAATCGAAATATCGCAAAAGAAGTAACGAAGACTCTGATTCCGAAACCGAGTCTGAAGACACATCAGGCTCTTCCGAGTACGAAAGAAACCCCGGCAACCCGTACACCATACATAAGAACAAATATCAGCAAAACTGGCTATGGAATCACTTTGTGAGTATTATCCAATCACATTGTATCATTACAGTGTTGCCAACGCTACGAAACTAAAAAGCAGCATAATCATTAATTAGCTGGCAGCCCCGGCTTTGCACGGATGTACTTATGAAGATTATAATCAATTATTAAATAAAATATATAATAACTCCCTGATAATGAAGCTTTTACACGTAAAAAAAAATTGGTCCATTATCCATTACAAATAAAAAAAATAAAGCTTTTTTTAATAGTAGTGTAGATAAAACAACAGTACAACAATAATAGTTTAAGTGTCGCAATATAAAATAAATAAGTAGCTTTGGAATGTTGCAATAGATCATTTAAATGATATATTAATTTTAGAATATATCTTAATCATAATTTTAGAATATTTATACCGCAGTAATATTTTATGTATAACTAGCGACCCGCCCTTCACACGGGTTTAATACATATAAATCTTCCTCCTGAATCACTCTATCTATTAAAAAAACCGCATCAAAATCCGATGTGTAGTTTTAAAAATATAAGCATACATACAGACGCGGGAAGCGGGAAGCGACTTTGCTTTATACTATGTAGTGACTAGAAGACCCGCGACAGACGTTGTTCCTGTGTCCTGTCTAAATGTCAATAATCGCATAGATCTATACCAAAATCATTCCTTTGCGTTTTTTTATCATTTTCGGTTTGTTTTTCGTATATATATAGTCTATGTTTTATTCGGGCATTATATCTACATCTACAGCAAATTTCATCTTAATCCGTTAAGTCGTTTAGGCCTCATTGATTTTTAAACATACAAACATCCTCACAAATTATCCGCATTGATTATTATAAATAAAATCAAAATATATAAATATTGGTGGACTATTCACACATCGCTATCTAGCCCCAAACTAAGCAAAGATTGTACTATGGAAACCAGATAACTGATAGAATACTTATAAACGTTTTTCGTTTATAACACATACTTATATATTGATCACCCAGACACACAACAAACATATATGTTCATCAAAAAAATTCCTAACCTGGGTGAGAATCGAACCCACAACCTACAGCGCAGAAGGCAGAGTAACTACCAACTGAGCCAGTCATTATTTATTATTTTTATGTTATTTAATAGGATAAAAAGAACTTTCGAGAAAACGTTCGTTTTTTTTGTAACTTCAACAAAAAATACTCGACATTTTAAGCAGCAGACAATTTCCAACCGCAATACTTTCAACATCGTTATCTCGAAATGCAATACATTACCCAACCGCATTTCCCCGATAGGGAATCTACGTGTGGCTAAGGAGTTTCCAATCTATGTTATAATGTTAAAGTGAAAATTTCCGATGTGATGTTTTACTGGTCTCACAGCCAAGCGAGGATCCACTGTTGAGGACACTATGGGCATGCCCACATCATTAACAGACTTGTGACGTCATAATTTTAATAAAATGTCGTTTTAGGGTTCCGTACCCAAAGGGTAAAACTAAGACTCCGCTGTCCGTCTGTATGTCTATCTGCTAGTCACAAGGGTGTATCTACCTCCCATCCATCAAATGTGATTTTTTTGCCGTTTTATAGATAATGATGCGGAACCCTCATGCGCGAGACTGTGACCACAACCTTTTAAAAGGGCTGGTTCCGTGCCTGCTCACAGCTCAGTTGGTAGTAACTCTGCCTTCTGCGCTGTGGGTTGTGGGTTCGATCCCCACCCAAGACAAATATTTGTGTGATGAACATAAATTATTGTTCTATGATAATAACACCCCGAGTGTTTTTAATTATATTGTATCAAATGTATGTATTTATAAAAAAAAAGTTACTATCATTTTATCAGTTGTCGCTGTGTAAAAGCCCACTAATATTTATTTATATAGTGGCCTTCCTTCCTAAAGACCTTCGACGAACGAGATGCCCTCGATTTCCAAATCTCTAGTTCGAAGTCACCTTTTTCAGATGGATGGTGACCACATGAACATCAATCCAAACGCGCCAAAATTAAAAAACGATGGTCCTTCTGGTCCTGACCTATTCTTTGGAAGAAAATGGTGGTACTTCAATCAGGTACACACTTTTAATGTGCACTGAGAAACTAAGAAACGAAGAACTGAAGATACTCATAACTTCTTCTTAGGAATTATCAGCAGTTTTATTGCATAAGTCCAATTGAAAAAAAGTGTTGGCCGAGTGGGAGGTTCTTCCACTTTCAATTTGAAGGTCGTGTGATTTTTTTGTTCGAAAAATTTATATGCGCATCGAAAACACGTGCTCACAACGGTGAAGAAAAACATCGTAAGGAAACCAGTTAGTATTATTAGCGGCGATGGGCTTGCAACCTGTCACGTATGGAATGCTAACTACTGCAAAATATGAGCAATGAGCATCTAGGACAAGGATCTAAGCGTCTGGAGATCTGAGAAATTGCCTACCATACTTGGGCATTACAGTCGTGATCTTATTTATGTATCTATTTTTTATTTTGTTCCAATTTGAATCTCATGTTTAACTGCTGGCAATTTTAAATAAAACTTACAGCTGTTCTACAGCCGTCACGTCATCACGATAGATCCTAAACTTAATCATTTTTCAGGACGACTACAAACCTATGAGGTAAAGCAAAGCTTCAAAACAAACTAGAGAAAAACGTAAACAAAAAGAATGAATAAATTATCATTGAGCACAAAGTCCTTTGTACTAAACAAACTTTGAAATATAAAGTTTGCAACAATATTGTTGTGTTTTATTCTCAAGCCCCGCAATTTACCTGAGAGGTGACATTCCGATGCGAGATTGCTGGAGTTAAACTGAGAAAAATAGCGGCAACCTCATTTTTAGGGTTCCGTACCCAAGGGGTAAAATCGTAACCCTATTAATAAGACTTCGCTGTCCGTTGTCTGTCTGTCCGTCTGTCTGTCACAGGGCTGTATCTTATGAACCGTGATAGCTAGACAGTTGAAATTTTCACAGATTATGTATTTCTGTTGCTGCTCTAACAACAAATACAAAAAACAGAATAAAAAAAATTGTGTGTGTCAGCTCCGACGCACGACTGGAGTTTACCAGATCGTGCGTAGAGCGTACCCCCACTATAAGATGTTTTGCCATCAGTAAGAGTGAGAGAAAGCATTATAAAGTAAAGGCAAAGTAAGGGTACACACTACCCACGATCTAGCTGCACTGCTCACACCAAATTAGAAAGTTGCGTACCAAAAACGTAACGAGGTCATGCGTTCAGTAGATTTTACTACTCACATTTTTTCATACCGGGCGCCTTATATCAAAAACCGATTCTTAAGGAGTAAACTCCAATAAATATTTAAGGGGGGCTCCCATACAACAAACATGTTTTTTTGCTGTTTTTATAGATAATGGTACGGAACCCTTCGTGCGCCAGTCCGACTCGCACTTGGCCAGTTTTTATAAGTTTAAAAATATAAGTTTTGTACATTTAGGTAAGTAGATAGCAGGATTATTGGTATTTCGACCTATTCCTGCTAGGTTGTATACTTGGTATATTTGTATACTTGGTTGTATACTAGGTTGTATACTAGGGATAATACTTCCGTTGAATGAGAACATAATGTTAAGGTGCGAACGATCATTTAAAAAATTGTTTAAAAAGAAATGCACGAAGGATTCCGTACCATTATCTTTAAAGAACGGCAAAAAAAACACGTTTGTTGTATGGGAACCCCACTTAAATATTTATTTTATTCTATTTTTAGTATTTGTTGTTAAAGCGGCAACAGAAATACATAATCTGTGAAAATTTCAACTGTCTAGCTACCACGGTTCACAGATACAACCCAGACCCAGACAGATGGACAGCGAAGTCTTAGTAATAGGGTCCCGTTTTTACCCATTGGGTACGGAACCCTAAAAAACTATTGGTTATAATCAAATTTTTATTTATGTTTTATGCGAGGATATAACAAGCATTCTTCAACAAAACAAAAACTACAAATGTAGGTATGTCCCCGTTAAGAAACACTTGACAGAAACATCATGAGGTCCAAAAGAACGACTATTAAAAAAAATGTTTTAATACATTTGGCGTGCAGATTATTTTAAAAACATCTAGGTGTTTAAGCTTTCTAACAAGGTATTTAAAGTTAATATTAGTACCAAGATTATAAAGAAATAAACATTACACTACAAGCAAGTGAAAAAATGTCTTATTTACCAAAATATCGAACTATATAACTAAATGTAACTTAAACTATTAATTACAAAAATTTAAGTTTATTGATTTTTAATAGTCCGGGTCAAGAGCAAGGACATTACTTATAAATATTTTTTTGGAAAATTGGTATATTTGGGTAAAACTTAGTGTTTTTCTACGGGATTATTGAAATTTGGACAGGGCAACGTCTGCTTAAATAGCTTTTTAAACATTAATAAAAAATTATTAGTTTTACGTATTTTTCGCACTATACAGCATAAACATAAACCAACGTATTTTACACAAAGAAATTGCTATTTCTGGTGTGGTCACTGTTGGAAGATGCAGTTGTCAGGTGCCAGCGGTATGAGCAACTTCCTGCCTTTGAAAACTTTGTTGATACTAGGTACACGCTGCTACGACGGGAAAATTGAATTTTAGCAACAAAAAAGGTTTGGTATACAGGGTTCCTATAAAACAAACGTGTTTTTTGCCATTTTTTAGGGTTCCGTACCCAAAGGGTAAAAACGGGACCCTATTACTAAGACTTCGCTGTCCGTCCGTCCGTCTGTCCTTCTGTCTGTCACAGGGCTGTATCTCATGAACCATGATAGCTTGACAGTTGAAATTTTCACAGATTATGTATTTCTATTGCTGCTCTAACAACAAATACTAAAAACAGATATAATAAATATTTAAGGGGGGCTCCCATACAACAAACATGATTTTTTTGCCGTTTTTATAGATAATAGTAAGGAACACTTCGTGCGCAAGTCTGACTCGCACATGGCCGGTTTTTTATAGATTAGTACTGAATCCTTTGTGCACGAGTCCGAATCGCACTTGGCCGGTTTTTTTATTGTTTTTAATAAGGACATAAAATGCTCCTATGCCACTTTCTGGATATTGTGGTGTAAATATATTTGTACTCGTAGTTTCTGATAACAACACAGAGAATCCTAGTGTAGTGTGTTATACATGACTATGTAATGTGAATGCATAACACCATGTAAGATGGATGTGACAATATAATGAAAAGAAGATTTTCATTACCAGTCTCATAATTTGCGCCAAAATCAACACAATAACGACTGATCGAACAACGACATACAACGTTCACTTTAAATAATTATCTGGGTTATACTGAAAATTAATAGCGTACCAAGCAAACCTGTATCTGAACTCAATATTGTCGGAACCTAGCGAACATACATCAATCGATGTTTGACATCGATATGTACCACATTAATATTCGAAAACACAGCGTTCCTACGCACTCTCGTTCAATACTCGCAATGCCAATGCTAAATAATTTATCGAGTTCGGTAGCCACCCCCGTAGATTTTGAGATTTTCGGGGGATGGGGGAGTGCGGGCCGAACCCGCAAATATGCGGAATGAGAGAATTAGTAAATATACATTCCATCTTTAGTACTATCTAATATAAAATAAATTACGACTGTAATCCCCAAGTACGGTAAACATCCACCCAGATCTTCAGACGCTTAGATCCTTTGAAGATGTCTAGTGGGGGTAGTCAGAGGCAAGTCCAAACATTATATTTGGCACATACCCTCATTTTGCAGTAATTAGCATCCCATACGTGACAGGTTGCAAGCCCATCGCCGCTTATATGAACACTAACTGGTTTCCTCACGATGTTTTCCTTCTTCAGCACGTATTTTTGATGCGCATATAAATTTTCGAACAGAAAAATCCATTGATGCACGCCGGGATTCATACCCACGACCTTCACAGCATGTGCCAAACATAATGTTTGGACATTTTGAAAGGATTCGTCTGAAGATATGAGAAGATGTCTACCGTACATGGGGATTTCAGTTGTGATCCTAATTTTTTATAATTTTATTTTTTCTCATTTAAATGCCCTGCCCTAGGTAATGATGAAGATGATGATGTAGATCTATTTATAAAATGCGGGAGTGCACTAGGACGTCCTACGATTTTAACTTTATTACCTAGAACGTCACACAAGACGTTCTTAGCAATCACCGCTCTTAAGGTGATGTGTTTAATGTGAAATGTTTGGTTTTTTGTATGGGCTGAGTCTACCCGGGTAAGATGGAAAAAGTGTTTAAACTGCATTATCTTGTAAACCATCAAACTTTAAAAGAAACTGTCTATAATTTACTTAGCTAGTATGATTATCTAACGAATTATATAAAAATAAACTGTTTAGCTGTTCATAGTTTTGATTAAAAACGAAACTAGTGTTTTTAGAGCTAACCTTGGAAAATAAATCTATCGAGAAAAGTTTCTAACTATAATTTATCTAGATTATATTCTTAAGTTATCTTTGTCGTAAAAAACAAAACTGATTTTTTTGCGGTTATTGAGAAAAAACCGGCCAAGTGCGAGTCGGACTCCGTACTATTATCAGAACGGCATAAAAATCACGTTTGTTGTACGGGTGCCTGATATATTTATTTTATGCTGTTTTTAGTATTTGTTGTTATAGCAGCAACAGAAATACATAAACTGTGAAAATTTCAACTGACTAGCTATAACGTTTTATGAGATACAGCCCTGTGACGGACAGACGGACAGACGGACAGCGAAGTCTTAGTAATAGGGTCCCGTTTTTACCCTTTGGGTACGGAACCCTAAAAACGATTCTGCATTCATCAAAAACATTTATTTCTCGTCTTAACATTGTATACTTTCAAGTAATTTCACGGCGAATTGGCCTCGCCTAGAATTAATTCACAGAATTGATTGCGTTATGCAATGAAACGCTTGTGAGATGGATGTGCCGCTGAAACTCATCGTCTTGTTGAGTGTAAGTTTATTTAATTATTTTGATATCATCAGAATATAATGGTTTCAGAGGTCTGATTTATACATACATATGAAAATAATTACGTTTCAAAAAATCTTAAAAGAAAATGTTTTGACCAATCAAAAAGTCAAGGGGCTAGTTTGTAAGTTTTATGGCAAGTAACTTTTAGTCCTACGTTAATATAATTTGAATGGGGCGAACTTGGGACCACCACCAAGAAAAAAGATAATGCGTGGTCATAAATAAAAAAATTAAATACAAATGTATAGAATAGTCCCATTTTAAATATTTATTTATATATATTTATGTAGGACTTCAAAAACTTAAAAAACTAATATCATCCCATGACTTTGCGATTGGTCGATACATTTTCTTTTTAGTTTTTTAATTTATTACTTCACGAGTCTTTATCACGTAATTACCTTTAATTTTTTTTCCCGACGTTTCGGCTATGTTACGATAGCCATGGATAGTCGCGGGTAGACTCAAAGATAAAGTCTCGTGTAAAATTCTATAGTTAAAATTGTCTTTGGCATGCACATACAGATAAAGCATAAATTCGGGTGCCTACTTAGTCTGTTTAATTGTCACACTATGTAATTACTAATTCAGAGCTGGGGCCGTACTACAATCTCTAAAGTAAAACTAAAGCAGTATTACTTGCAGTGCAAAAGTGACAGCGCCATACGTGTTCGTAATACGATGCTGCAATAACGCTATACGAACTTCGTATAGCGTTATTGCAGCGCATATAAAGTATTATAGCAATTTTGCTCATAAAGAAGAATCGTTTTTTCTTAATAACCGCAAAACATACAGTTTTGTTTTTTATGACAAAGATAACTTATGGATATAATCTAGATAAATTATATTAGTATATAATTATATAAACTAGATTCATTTTCTAAAATTGGTTTTCAAAAAACTAATGAGTTTCATATTTAACCAAAACTATGAATAGCTTAACAGTTCATTTTTATATAATTCGTTAGATAATCATATTAGCTTAGTAAATTATAGAAAGTTTCTTTTAAAGATTAATGTTTTTCAAGATATTGCAGTTTTATCACTTATTCCGTCTTATCTGGGTAGACTGAGTCTACAAAAACAACAAAAAAACTAAATATTTCACATTAGCACCTTATAGTAATACTGTTTTAGTCTTACTTTAAAGATTGTAGTACGGCACCTGACGGACAAAACTGGGACAGTTATAAATGTGGTGACCATTTGTTGGTAGCATGACGATGCAGATTATGAAAATAGTTATTTTATTGCATTTTTAATGAGTTTACCTTGTGTCAGTACCGAAATCGTACCATATTTTCCATAACCGAACCATGACCGTATCTTCAATCCTCTTGCGTCACAAACGGTTTAGAGGCTGGTATACCCAACAAAGTAATAATGAGAACCGAGATCGCGATTAAACTAGGATTCTGGAATTAGTTAAACAAGCTATGTAAATTTTATCTCCAAAGTTGGTGCAAGATCAATTGTTGGAGAGTGAAGATAGATTTAACCCATAAGATATCATTGGCCTTTATATTAGGGTGGTTTTTCATTACTAAACTAGAGTAGATTTGTTAGTTTTCAGCGTTGATGGGCTTGCAACCTGTCACGTAGGTAATGTAAAATATGAGCATTTTGCTAAACATAATTCTTGGACCTGCCTCTGACTCCCTTTAGTCATCTTTAAGGATCTAGGCGCCTGGAGATCTAAGTGTATGTCTACCGTACTTGGGGATTACAGTCTTTTTATATTTCTATATTTAATTACTTATTTATTACTTTTATAAGTAGTTTTTTTGTCAACTGTTTTGGATGTGAATCCTATATCTCTGATCAGATCCTGTTTGCTTAGATCTATTAAGATTTCAAAAGTGCAAGATTAATTGTTGGAGATAGAGAGTGGAGATAGATTTAACACAGATATCATTGGCCTTTATATTAGAGTGGTTCTTCATTACGAAACTAGAGTAGATTTGTTAGCTACCAGCGTTGATGGGCTTGCAACCTGTTACGTAGGGAATGCAAAATATGAGCATTGTGCTAAACATAATGCTTGGACGTGCCTCTGACTCCCTTTAGACATCTTCAAGGATCTAAGCGCCTTGGTATCTATCTGAGAGTATGTCTACTGTACTAGGAGTCGTGATATATTCTACTATCTTTTACCCGCGATCGGGAAATCGATTTTTGACGACATTATTGTAAAACTTTGAAAATCTGGAAAATCAAATGAAAATTTTGGGAAAAAAGTAGTCTATGTCCGTCCGTTTAAACTACCTCAAAATGAAATTTCATTACAATCGGAATAGCGGTTTGGCCGTGGTCACCACAGACAGACAGACAGAGTTACTTTCGCATTTTATAATATTAGTTAGATTTCAGTAGATTTATCATTATGTGCCTATGGGTAAACTGTTTTGGATGTGGATTGAATCCTATTTTAGTCTTTGCTTTTGAAATCTTCAAGGAATCTTAGATCTTAGTGCCTAGATATCTGAGTGAATGTCTACGGTGGGTACTCTGTTTTAAAGTTCAGATACAATTTTATTATGCAAAATTTGTATTTCAGTTTGTTTTCTACTGCGATGGAGTTAGCGAACGCGAACAACTGGCGCACATTGCCGTAAGTTTATAAACATTTCATATTTTGTTATCATAATTCTTACTAGTTATATTTTAAAGAACAACTCTTTGAGGATTATGGTGTTTTATCTACGTATTTTTTATTTCCATTGGTGGTTATATAATAAATAAATATTGTTAGACATGTAACGCTATCTAGCCGTAACTTAATAATTTGTACTAAGGCATAGTTATCTAATAGAACACTTGTATATATTTCTTTTGTAAATACTCGTACATCTATCATTTAGATGCGGAACACACATCTATATTCATCACACAAATATTTGTCCAGGAAAAATGAACCAATAATCTACAGCTCAGAGGGCAGAGCTACTATCCAGCTCTGAGTAGGTATATTCTAAAGTCACTTCATTACCCTATTTGACAGTTGACTGATAGAATACATTTTTTTTGTAAATACCTACTTAATATAGGTACTGGGTGGGGATCGAACCCACAACCTACAGCGCACAAGGCAGAGTTACCACCAACTGAGCTGTGCGGCCAGTCAATAATTGCCCTAGGTAGGGTTTTTTTCTTACCTTTCATTTTGACATTTTTAACATCGTTTTAGAGGCGTTTCGACAATCGCGGGGGCTCTGTGATCCTCGGGGCTCCTTCCTATCCGAGTCACCTGCCTGAAGCGGAACCTATCCTACCTGGGCATACTCTCATCAGACCAGCGCTCGGCATGCTAAAATCTGCTGTCAAATTCCCGCATAAGGATCTAGATAATGGGGCGGGAGTTTATGGAAACATCAATAATCTTGGTCTGAGGTATGTAGTAGTCGTATGGAATGCTAACTACTGCAAAATGTGGGCATGTGCCAAATATATTGGTAGGACGTGCCTCTGACTACCCCCACTAGACATCTCCAAAGGGTCTAAGCGTCTGGAGATCTGAGAGGATGTCTACCGTACTTGCGGATTATAGTCGTCGTAGAACAGGCTATATGTAGGGAGATAATGTTATTATTATTATGATAATAATCTTGATTGATTTCGAAAAATGTTTGCCTTTGAGTTCTTTCAAACGAACGGCATGTTATCAACGACAGAGGCAACTGCAGCCGTCGAGACATTTTGAATACAGTTGACGCGTCGACGGATGCAGTTACGTTTGTCGTTGGTAACGTAAATAATTCTAGAGATACACAGTAAGCATCTACGTAGTTCTTAAACTAGGCGGTCATAGGCAAGTTTAAACATAGAATCGACGAACATAGAAATCACGATATCTTAGTCCAATCCGTTTAATTATTTAAATCGACATAGTTATTGGAAACAATTTTTACTTTCAGATACGACAGTAGAAATGAAAGGTTGATGTACAGTGGGTTTCGCAGAACGCCGATGGATTATATTGTGGTAGATACATATTAATACAATTATCAATATAAATAAGCCTTAAATTGGGTGGATCTGTGCTTATCGCTGATTTGTATCAATTTCAGGTTAATTCGCTATCAGATTTGGTAGGTCTATTAATTCTTTTATCAAAATACACCCCAACCACAGATGGCATAATACTATTAGTACAGATATCTTATCTCACACAATGAAATACGAACGCTATAACTCGGACTATTCCTCGGACTATCACTGTTGACGCCAGTGAAAAACTAATTAAGTGACGTTTATGAGTGTTTTTAGGGTTCCGTACCCAAAGGAAAAAATCGGGATCCGATTACTAAGACTTCGCTGTCCGTCTGTCTGTCACAGGGCTATATCTCATGAACCGTGATAGCTAGACAGTTGAAATTTTCACGGATAATGTATTTCGGTTGCCGCTATAACAACAAATACCAAAAACAGAATAAAATAAATATTTAAGTGGGGCTCCCAAACAACAAACGTGTTTTTTGCCGTTTTTTATAGATAATGGTACGGAAACCTTCGTGCGCAAGTCCGACTCGCACTTGGCCGATTTTTTTAAATTGGAATATTTTTTATTCACCGACGAAATAATAGGAGTGGCTATTTTTAAAATACCAAATCAATACTTATAACGCGATCTATTGAGATATATTTGAACTAGGATTTTGTGGTTTTGTCCAAACTGACATGTAATTAATAATAATAATAATAATAATAAATGTTTTTATTGCGTTTCTTGCGTTTTTTTTTGCGTACAATATTATGAACAATGATGAGATCTCCTTTTAAGTAAAAAATACTTGTCATAGGAGATTTCGCTCTTGCTTAGGTCTATTTTTAGAGTTATTTGTGGGGTGGTAAAACAAATAAACATTGAAAATTACAATGGGAATGAAAATTATAATTATTTTAATATATTTTTTAGAGTTCTGAAGAAACACTACGGCAAAATAGGTAAGATAAAAACCTACTTTTATGTTACTTCTTTTAATTATATTATATAAATTATTTTATATTGTCATGTAGTTTTTTTTACAAAAACTGTTTTATTACAGAAACCAAATCAGAAAATTGGTCAAGGTATTTCCAGCTAAGCCTATAACAAAAAAAATAGTTACCCCTCCTCCAAAATGGCACGAAAAAAAACAACACCTTATATTAATTGTAAGTTTTATAGTTTTGTTCATTAGAACTTTTACATTTTAATACAATCTCACTATCGTATCGACAACGTATCGTCCAAATGTCGAAACTGACACTTTTTGTACAGTAAAAGTGTCAGTTTTGGAATTTGGACGATACGTTGTCGATACGATACTGGTTCATGCTGACCCCCCAGTTCTTGTGCTTCGATATTTTTATAATATAAATATTTTCAGTGACTGTTTTTTTTTTATATAGTGTTGATAATAAACTTTTTTTTCTACTTAAGACACCGAATGTTGGCAACAAGAAGAGGTTAGTAATATCTCATTTATAGCTTTCTTACTATATTCTTGTTGATCACATTATTACAATAATACATTTAAATTACTTTTTGACATCTACTATTACTTATAAGTACAAATAATGTTATTTATAATATTTTATAAAAAAGATAATGAAAGAACGTAATATCCTAATCACTACATAGTATAAAGCAAAGTCGCTTTCCGCTTCCCGCGTATGTATGTATGTATGTTTGCTTATATCTTTAAAACTACACAACGGATTTTGATGCGGTTTTTTTTTATAGATAGAGTGATTCAGGGGGAAGGTTTATATGTATAATAACATGCTACCCGTGCGAAGCCGGGGCGGGTCGCTAGTAATAAGCAAACTTTTGTATTTATAATAATATTATAAATACAAAAGTTTGTGAGTTTGTTTGTATGTTTGTGTCTCAATCAGCCTTAAACGACAAAACGGATTAAGATGAAATTTGCTGTAAATACAATGCTCGAATAAAACATAGACTATTTTAAAATACGAAAAACATCCCCAAAATGATAAAAATACGCGTTCTATACCAAAGTCATCCCTTTGGTATAGATCGCGCTTGTGTGCAAAAAATCTGACATCAGTGTTGACATCAGTCGTCATAGCAACGTGCGTTACTCTATGCGGTTATTGAAATTTGGACAGGACAATGTCTGTCGCGGGTTCGCTAGTTATTTATGTGTGATTATTAAAAAAATATAATTATAATTAATTTATACACATGAAAATTTATTGCAGATTGAAAAGGAAAATATCAATTATGGCTAACTATGACAAATCGAATAAAAAGGTACGTCATATTATAATTATGTTAAGATTTAGAACATTTGTAAAACATTGACTGAACTATGTAAAATAAATAAAATAAATAAATAGGATCACGACTGTAATCCCCTAGTACGGTAGACATCCTCTCAGATCTGAACTATGTAGCTAGAAAATATAATAATCGTCTCAAATTGTTTTTAACATCATTCGTACTATTGCGTAAGTAGGTAGTATCTCATTACCGATTCAAAGCTAAGACGCGGTTTCGAATCTTGCTGATATGAAAATTTTGGTTTGCATTAATATGTCTAAGAATTTTTTTTTTGTGGACATTTTACACATCGCCATCTAGCCCCAAACTAAGCAAAGCTTGTACTATGGGAACTAGATAACTAATAGAATATACTTAAATACGTTTTTTTTTGTAAATACATACATATGATACATACTAACACCCAGACACAGAGCAAACATCTATGTTCATCACACAAATATTTACTCTGGGTGGGAATCGAACCAACAACCTACAGCGCTTAAGGCAGAGTTACTACCAACTGAGCTGTGAGGCTGTCAAATAAATAAAGGTATCTCAAAAAGTCGTAATAAAATCATTTTTCTTAATGAAAATAAATATTAATATGCATTTTGGCGACTAAGTACATAGTTCCCTTGACAGGTACAAGATGTGTTAAAGTTTGTACGAAAAAGTGTATCAGTTTAAAATATATATATATATATATGTATATGATGTTCACGACAGTCATTCCCAAGTACGGTAGACATACTCTCAGATCTCCAGACGCTTAGATCCTTTGAAGATGTCTAGTGGGGGCACGTCCAAATATTATATTTGGCACATGCCCACATTTGGCAGTAGTTAGCATTCCATACGTGACAGGTTGCAAGCCCATCGCCGCTGATTGTCTATACGATTATTCAAATTTAGACAGAACAACGTCTGTCGCGAGGCAGCTAGACTATACTAATATTATAAAGCGAAGAGTTTGTTGGTTTGTTAAGATGTTTTTATTTAATCCAGAATCATCGGTCGAACATTCGACTTTTGCCAAAATATGACGATCGATACGACTCATTTAATCCGGAAATCAAAAGATCTATGGACAGCAGACTTCATTCAAGCGTCGTAAGAAACAAAATTCATCACTACATAGTATAAAGCAAAGTCGCTTTCCGCTTCCCCCGTCTGTATGTAATAGGTATGTATGTATGTATGTATGTTTGCTTATATCTTTAAAACTACACAACGGATGTTGATGCGGTTTTTTTTAATAAATAGAATGATTCAAGAGGCAGGTTTATATGTATAATACATGCATAATATGGTAGAGAAACACTGATAATTTTAGAGGTTTCTAATGTGATATCGTAAATAAACACATTTTTTTGCGCTTACATTGCAAATGCTGGCTGAACCCCACGAGATATATCAAAATAATGTACTACAGTATTGTACACCTTAAAAACGTCTACAAAAAGGTCAACGATGGTATTAGAAATGCCTTACGCACAGCGAAGCGGGCACGGGTCAGCTAGTATCTAATAAACTGGATCTTTTTCTTTAATCTTCTATTTCTTAACTCACAAGCGAATATGTCGCAATTGTCGCATTAATAAAAATATCCTGTGATATGTACCATATCATCAATTTATTTTTCTGTGTTTTTTTTTACCCATCTTTTGTAAAATCCTTGTTCGAGCTAGAAATCATGGGTCACGAATCCCTAAATATGTATCGACAACGTATCGTCCAAATATCAAAACTGATACTTTTACAATACAAAAAGTGTACGTTTTCAAATTCAAAAATCATTTATTTCAATAAAATCACAAGGATCACTTTGAAACGTCTTAGGAACTAGGTGAAGCTACGCCGATTCCACGCGACCAAGCCTAGAAGAATCAGGCAACAAACACGGCTTGGGGTCTACCTTTTTTTAATGATCCTTTTCTTAAAGCTATGTAGAGCTCCAGTGTGATGCCAATCGAACAAGGTGAAGGCTCAAACAAGAATAACTATTAAAAGTACTACTCAAGTACGTCAACAATAAAAAATAATAATAATAACAATAACTAAAGAGCCTCCGCACAAATTCAAAAAGCAGCACACGCTACACTTGATTTAGAAATAAAACTTAAAGATAAAATAACTGTTTGTTTAAAAATAATTAAAGTAGACAAATGTTACACAAAATAAAATAGTGCAGATTAAGTAAATTAATATTTAGCTGTCGAGTGGCAGAGCGACATCAGGCCACGAGGATTTATCATTTATATAATCATCTACAGTATAATACGCTTTGTTTATAAGATTATTCTTAATGTAGGCTTTAAATCTTCTAACGGGAAGTTTTGTTGCGTTTTCTGGCAGTTTATTATAGAATCGCATACAATTCCCCATAAACGACCCCTTCACTTTTTCTAATCTAAATTTGGGTATGTACAATTTGTTCTTATTTCTTGTGTTAATACTATGTACATCACTTTTTTTCTTAAAGAAAGCCATATTCTTATGAGTATACAATAAGTTTTCATACATAGATTGTGAGATTACAGTGAGAATGTTAATTTCTTTAAATTTTTGTCTCAAGGAGTCCCGGGACTTCATTTTATAAATGGCACGTACTGCCCGTTTTTGTAAAACAAAAATAACTTGAATGTCTTGAATTTTGACAATTGGACGTTACGATTTAAGATACGAGACTGTTTCACACCACAACACTCGCCATCTAGGTCATTATATCACCCTTCCAGATCTTTTAAAATGCTTAAAAGAGGTAGTCAAAGTCACGTCAAAACAATAAATTTGCCACACATTTTGCCATAGTTAGCATTATATGTGACAGGTTGTAAGCCCTATACGAGTAATAATAGATTTCTTCACGATGTTTCCCTTCATTGTTGTGACTTGTGATATATTAAACTTTTTAATAGAAAAATATATTCCTTCAGATTGAAAGTCGAGCTCCCTCTGGGCTTACCACTATTATATTATGTTCTGTAGCTTGGGAATGGTTTTGAAATAACTTTTTGATGATATATTGTAAACCATCTGAACTCGGCTCTTTATAAATGTTGGTGGATATTTCACTCAGCGCCACAAAGTAAGCAAAGCTTGTACTTTAAAAACCGAAATATGAATGATAAAATATACATATAATACTAATAATAAAATATATATAGTACTTAACTTTTTTTTCCAAAAAATACCTGATACATTACAATATCTACTAACATAATATACCCAGATACAGATAAGAATAAATATTAATGTTCGTAATAATTTATGTCCTGGATGTTAATCGAACCTACAGCGCAGAAGGTAGATCTACCACATATTTTTTTTACATATAGCGTCATAGACCTGGTTGTTGTGCCTACACCGGCTTTAGGCATTTTAGATTTTGGCAGTCAATAACTAAGCATAGCAAACAAACTAACCATAGTTAATACTAGCTGACCCGTGCCCGCTTCGCTGTGCGTAAGACATTTCTAATACCATCGCGGACTTTATTGTAGAAAAAAAATGTGTTTATTTACGACATCACATTAGAAACCTCTAAAATTATCAGTGTTTCTCTACTATATTATGCATGTATTATACATATAAACCTTCCTCTTGAATCACTCTATCTATTAAAAAAACCGCATCAAAATCCGTTGTGTAGTTTTAAAGATATAAGCAAACATACATACATACATACGCGGGAAGCGGAAAGCGACTTTGCTTTATACTATGTAGTGATAATTCTTTCCGTTTTGTTTAGTGACATTTGTGGCGCGTTTTACATATGATTTCCAACCAATGATTTCCCGTTTTGTCTGTTTCAAAACCTTTGCATAACCTAAGAGATAGATAAATACTCTATTCTGTTGTTTAAAAATCGTAGTTTTAATCATGTTTTCAATAAAAACCGTTTATTTGAAAACCAGCGCTCTTATCCTAGGTTCATTAGGTCCTGGGTAGAGTAACAATAGGCTATATTTATTCGAATAAAATGTACTCTATGTTACTCTCCGGTTACGACACCTGCAAAGACGCGGGTAGAATCCTTTTCTTACCTTTACCCCACTTTATTTGGGTTTGGCACAATATGTAAAAGAAACATGTTGTAAAAAGGTTTAGGTTAGGTGCTTTAAAACCGGCGGCCTACCTGATATCAACCATCCTGGGATTCTTACTGATCATGCACTTCGTCGTCGGCAACGGGTTGGATATGTAAAGCTGATATGCCCGGCCACGAGCATGTTATATAGAATCTGGTTTTCAATATGTTTTCAGTTATTCAAAGTCAAAAGGTATTTATTTATTTATTCATACTTTAAGTTGAGGAGCAATGGGTTAGCGTGGGCATGTTATGAGAAGGGATGAAATTCATGTAACGAGAAGAATGATAGGAATTAATGTGGATGGATGTAGACGTAGAGGTAGGCCAAAGAAAAGATGGATGTTGTGAAAGATGACATGGGAGTGAGTGATGAAATGACGGCTGATAGAGGGAAATGGAAGAAGTACACACGTCGTGTCGACCCCACTTAAGTGGGATAAGGCAGGATGATAATGACTTTAATTGCACTTAAAAAATAAATACAAAAAGGCGGAGCTAATGCCGTGGCATTTTCTACCAGCTAACCGAAATTAAAATTATTTATTTCAATAAAATCACAAGGTTTACTTTGAAACGTCTAAGAAGGTAGGTGAAGCTACGCCTATTACTCACGACCAAGCCTAGAAGAATCAGGCAACAAACACGGCTTGGGGCCTATAATTTTTTTTAATTATTATTTCCTTAATGCTATGTAGATCTCCAGTGTGGTGCCGATCGAACAAGCTGAAGGTCAAACAAGAATAATTAAAAGTACTAACCAATTATTGATTAATTCCAGAAAACCTTGTTATATGCCAAGAATCTGCTACAGCGTCTTCAATCAACTAATTTATATAAATCTAACAAACAAAGAAGGCAGCAAGACGTTATCATAATTAAAACCGATGAGCTCCCAAGATATGACGGTGTTGGTCTCGACAAAAGCTTTAAGGAAAATGACCCCTCCCTAACCGGTGAAAATATGAACACAAAACACAAGTTATTGTACCAAGGAAAGGTAAGTCAAACACATTCGCTTTACCTCCATTCGACAATGCCCATCTGATAACTTGTTCATGCCCAACTTATAAAGACACACAATTACTAAGATTTCGTACACTGTCTTAGATACTTTCGGTTTTTGTATGGGCAGAGTCTACTCAGATAAGATGGAAAATGTGATAAAAACAAAGATCATCACATGATCAAATGCATAGTTTACAATTATATAAAGGACATTCATTTTTATATTTATAGATATCTTCTTTCTAGTCGTTCCTTCATTGCTGAAGATCGTGACCCCTTTGATGCAACTTGTTAACTATTTGTCTCCATCGGCTTCTGTCCGCTTCCTGATGAAGAGCCGCGCTCATTGGTATCTCTAGTAGTTCTGATACCTGGTCGGTCCATCGCTTAGGGCTTCGTCCCCGCGGTCTTTTCCATAGATATAGTACATAATATTTTAATTACATTATTATTTCAGGACGTCTTCAATCATATTCAATTTAATCCGGATGCACCGGAACATGAGGAGTATTTACCTGCAGATTTTGCTGATGGTGTTAATGATATTAGAAATTGGTGGTACTATCATCAGGTACGTCATCTTTTTCTACTCAGGGGCTGTCAGGGTGTCAAGAATAAAAGTGTAGAACTACAGATTAATTAGACGACGAAAAAGAGTTCTCAATTCGACATGTATATATTTTTTGCTGCTTTTTAGGGTTCCGTACCTAAAGGGTAAAAACGGGACCCTTTAATAAGACCTCGCTATCAGTCTGTCTGTTCGTCAGTCTGTCACAAGGTTGTATCTCATGAAAATGTTCACAGATTATGTATTTCTGTTGCCGCAATAACAACAAATACTCAAAACATAATAAAAAAAATATTTAAGTTGGGCTCCCGTACAACAAACGTGTTTTTTACCGTTTTTTTTAGATAATGGTATGGAACCCTTCGTGCGTGAGTACAACTCGCACTTGTCCGGTTTTTTTTTGTTGCTGTTTTGACCGCGCATATCTTTTTACCTGGTAATCCGATTTCGAAGTTTATTTTTCTACTGAGTAGAGAATAGTCTCAAATCGGTACAATCATGATATATTTTTTAATAGAGTCAACATATTATCCCACAGCTGGGCAAAGGCCTCCCCCGTTACCTTCCACCTTTTATTAATTCCATTATTAACATAATTAATTTAAATTATTATTTCAGGCAGATTTTAAACCGCTCGGCGACCAAAATGATTGAAAAACTCACACCCGCAATGAATGATACATACCTCTGATGACAAATTAGATTTTTAATTAAATATCAACTGTTTTTTTATTTCAATGAACATAATGAAATATTAATGAACATCGTGGTACCTAATACAAGTAAAAATTAATCGCAACAGGCGCCATCTGTTCGAAGTAAGCAGAACTTTAATGATGGTTCTTGAAATCTGAACAGATATGAACCACTTATTAGTCACTCCCAGCCAGCTTGTAGAGCGGTTCATTTATAGTTCACTAGATAGCAGTAAAAAACAGGGAGAATTTCAAAATAGGTGGATACCATCGACCACATAGCCCAATAGACAACTAATGGCTTCATTTCTTCAAACTAACAATTCTGCGGACCAGATAGAACGGTAAAAAATGCATTCTGATTGGCCGGTTCAATGTCACAGCCCGCGGCGGGGCGCGTCGTGAATCGCGCTCGGTGTCTTATATAAGTAGTATAAGCCTAATGTGTTATCTATAGGCTGTGTGATGAATGGTAGATACCTATTACCATACCTCCAGATCCATACTTGTAACTTAAAATGTATGTTATCACAAAATTGTTGTTCGTACTAAGACAAGAGATTTAGGGACGTCAGCTGTTGCTTTAAAATAACGGAAGTCGGAAAACATCTATGAGTACCTAGGTGCTATTGCTTAAATATCCGGCCACATCACGGCGCCCCGTGTCGTGTCACCAGTGAAGTGGCAGTATTTCTAGAAAATGCCACTTCATCGAGTCGTCAAGTCAATATCCACGGCACAGACCGACATCATAATAATTAAGGTTGATGATTTTATGGAACATAAATAACTACTACAGTTTAGAGTCCGATGCGGTCACATCATCACAGTGCGGTGATAACTCGAACCACTAAAGTGACAGTTTCCAGAAATGGTCACATCACCGCATTTCGCCACGTCAGTGCCCACGATACGAGACCACGCCATTGTGTGATGTAGCCGGGCTTGCAGCAATTATCTCTGTCAAAATAATAATGTATCTTAAAACAAATAACTAAATTAGTATTATGCTGATTATTATCTTTATATTGTAATTAATTAATGATAAGAAAACATATTAAATCACTTATTTACTCTTATCGTTTCTTATAAAAACAGAATTAAACTGTGAGATAAAAATCAACATACTCAAAATTAT
Source organism: Hydriomena furcata (assembly GCA_912999785.1). Lineage (NCBI taxonomy): Eukaryota > Metazoa > Arthropoda > Insecta > Lepidoptera > Geometridae > Hydriomena > Hydriomena furcata. The sequence goes on from OU538826.1 coordinate 4,317,689, forward strand.
TATGAGTGTATGTAATAGGTATGATGCATGATGCATATTTATTTCCTACCTACTATTACCCCCGTATTCAGGAACGACATTATGAGAACACGCATCCACAGTGGACGCAATCTTTTTTCATAAACATCACTTTATGTGTTAAGTGACACTATGGCGCACACTACCGTGTGTCTCTAGAGCTCAACTTTGACTAGATGTACACGACAGTATGCCTCTAGTCAGACTATGCAGTGTCGCACAACACATAAAGTGATGTTTATGAAAAAAGATTTTGTTAACTGTGGGTGCGTGTTCTCACAGTGCCGTTCCTGAATACGAGGGTTAGTTTGGTAGTCCTTTAAGGGGCTGTATGTCGACGATTGCTCTTTTTCGAAACGAAAAAAGAAATACTTCTGAACAAGCCACATCTCCTATTTTTATAAGTATATTACTTCAGGTTCCTACCTAGATTTCTATTAAGCTGAAAACATAATAGCAGAAACTTTTCACGATAAAGATATTATTTCAAATTGATACGTTTTAGAATTTATGATCGAAATATTTTGATACCTACTATTAAAATCAACTTGTGATTTATTGTTAAAGATAGGTAATATGTAGATCTTTATTCACATATACTATACATTACAAAATAGGAGATGTGGCTTGTTCAGAAGTATTTCTTTTTTCGTTTCGAAAAAAAAACGCGCCTTAAAGCAAAGTTCACGATCCACAAAAATGTCCTCAACTTTTTATTGTTGAATCTGAGATGGTTTTCTGGATGAATTTATTGTATAAAAAAAACACTTTAATGTTATCGTCTCTTAACCAAGTATACCAAAAACATCATAATTTTCAATTTTTCTCTATAGAAAAAAATGCACATTTAAAAATCCCAAAAAAAATCTTTATAAAATTATTATTATAGTATGAAATTTAGGCTGAATATTGTTATCCCACCAAAAACTTACTGCGATTTTTTTATTATTATAGTTAAGTGTGACTATAATAATAAAGAAATCGCAGTAAGGAACCTCAGACTTGGCACGACTTTGTCTAGATTTCATTACTTTTTAGAAATAAACAAGCAGCTCCATCGAGACTTGGCTAGTTTTTTACAGAATGTTTTTGGTGGGATTTCACTTCTTTTTGTAGAAACGTGGGCTTATTGATTTATTTTAATAGATTTTATAATTTGATACAGTTTTTTTGGCATAGTTTTTTGCCATGACAGTCGATATTTTTATGTACCAATAGTAGAAGGGGGCATTACCATATTTCTAATACAGCTGAGACCAGCTGAGGGTTCTTCATCAGATACTTCAGACCTTCGACTTTTGACATCAAATGAAGCGGCCCATCAAGTTGAATATTTTTTGTAAAGGCGGTATGTCGATCTTTAATAGTTTGGTTAAGCTCTTGTGTTTTCTAATCAGGGTAACAAGGTACTCCAGATCTTCGATTATCCTAGTTTTTAGGGTTCCGTACCCAAAGGGTAAAATTGGAACCCGGATTAGTAATACTAAGACTTCGCTGTCCGTCTGTTTGTCTGTCTGTCCGTCCGTCCGTCCGTCCGTCCGTCCGTCTGTCTGTCACAGGGCTGTATCTCATGAACCGTGATAGCTAGACAGTTGAAAATTTCACAGATTATGTATTTCGGTTGCTGCTATAACAACAAATACTAAAAACAGAATAAAATAAATATTTAAGGGGGGTTCCCATACAAAAAACGTGATTTTTTTGCCGTTTTTATAGATAATGGTCCGACTCGCACTTGGCCGGTTTTTATAGTTTTCCCTTAATGTGGCAATTAAACCCTAACTCTGTACCAAATTTCAGCTCTCTGAGTTTATGGGAAGTACTAGTTCTATTCTGATGATCATGAGTGAGTGAGTGAGTGTCTAAAATGCGAAACTTTGCTTTCGCTTAACTTCGAAACTAAATGACCTACAGACTTGAAATTTTGGATTTTAAGTATGTGATTATAGCTTACTGGATGACGAAAATTTCTGCGTTCTGGTATTATCCAGAGGTTCTCAAATAGGGACCTGAAAATGCGGCGAAATGGTTCCTGTAAAGGATGGTACGGCAGTGTTTGTTTGCTTCGCGCTCGACTTGGCGGGGGCACTGCCGTGCCCCCAAATTACTAAAAACCATTTTCATTAGTTTGGCAAAGTCTCGTTAGCAAACAAAAGTAATTATTTTTTCAAAGCAATGGCAGCTTTTTTATTAGATGACCAATTTAACGAAGCTATTACTAATCAGCTATTTACTCAACTAAAATTAAAATATTATTAGCATTAAATTTAACCAACCATACCTTGTTTGGTACATCGTTTCCTGTCTACACCATACTTTACTGTTCCTCGATACCAATAATAGGCTCAATCGGTAAAACCATTTTTAGTAGGTAAGTAGCATGTGGCAGTTCGTGCTATCAATATTTATTACTTTTGAAATTAATATCCGACTAAACACGCAAACTTACTTGATTATCTTTAGCACGAGTATTATGATTTGTTTAGCAAGTACCTACATAATTGTATGTTATCATCATCATCATAAACGCAGATCTATGACGTAATAAGTTTATTTATTTTAGTAGTTCGAAAGCTAGTTAACATTTTCTTCCTATAGAAGTTAGGTTTCTACTCGTTAAATATTTTTTTACTTTTATTCGTTTCGAGATCGCCTCTGGTCAAGGATTCCTCAGTCAACTCAAGGTATCTCGTGATGTATCTTGATATTCCTTGATAGCTTCTAAGCGACGCATGTAACGGTTTATTTGATGAAAATCTCCTCGGACTGATGACGTACTGACGTGTTGAGGAACTTCCAAAATATCGATTTAAGATATCAAACATGATGTACTACTGTTCGAGGGGCCTCGAAAGAGACTAACCCTCGTATTCAAGAACGACACTATGAGAACACGCACCCACAGTGGACGAAATATTTTTTCATAAACATTACTTTATGTGTTAAGCAGCACTAAGGCGCACGCTACCGTGTGCCTTTAGAGCTCAACTTTGGCTAGAGACACACGACAATGAGCCTCTAGTTAAACTATGCAGTGTCGCACAACACATAAAGTGATTTTTATGAAAAAATATTTCGTCCACTGTGGGTGCGTGTTCTCATAGTGTCGTTCTTGAATACGAGGGTTAGTGTAGGTAGAATTAAGGTTACAACAATGGATATGGGGATAAGAATACCAATTTATCAATCCACGAAATAACTATGAAACGGTATGATGAATAGGTACTATTAATTACATTGACATGACAAAATATAACCATCGTTGGATCTCGGGATACAGTTATCTATATATACAGTTTAGTACTAATGTAGAATCAACGAACATCTGGAATGGTTCATCTAACATCTTTAATTTTGTGTTGAACCTTTAATTGGTACACGTTGAGACATCGCTTCATGAATTGAGCTGGGTTCAATATTTTGTAAGTAAAATTGTTGCCATATTATTTTTACAAGTGTGGGTTTATTTTCCTAATTCTCGAAACCAGAAGATACAATTATTCTAGCTCCAAGGCTTTAAATTTGTTTTCGATGCCAAATATTTTAAAGAAACCAAGTTGATGTGGACTGTAGACATCAAACGTAGTGCTAACCAATGTTTCAAAAGTGTTTAGAAATATGTCTAATATTATATATTTATGACTAATATTTATCGTTTATACATTATGCTATTTAAAGATTGTGGTTGATTGTGAACCTATTTGTCAAAATTAAAACTTTTCCGTAAGTAGATAGATATATAGATAAATATAGTGCACTCCTTAGTGCACACGGAGAAAACAAATAGTAAATAACAACAAACATAAACGTACAATGGGCAGCTTTATCGCTTTTAGCGATCTCTTCCAGACAACCTCTGAATCGAAAGGAATAACAAAACCAAGACAAGACGGTGGTATACAAAAGTTTAAATAATACAAAACAATTCCTACAAAATCATACTTATACTAAGTACCTAATTATATTTATACTAACTAATAATGTAATATCGTATGAGTATGTTATAAATTAACTTTTATGTAAATAAATTGTTAACAAACTGAGATTTGTTACCTACTCTTAGTAGACTTTTGTAAGAATTTACTTAGTTAGGTACTAATGGAACTAACTATAGTGACTTACAGCAGCTGTCAATTCCTTGACAGCTAGTAGGCAGTGCTAGGCACATTGCCTAGAAGTATCTTCATTTCATTATGTAGTCACAACTTCCCTTACTTTACAAGTTAACACAGCATATTATTTATGTACATGACTTATGTACCTATTCAAAGTACTTATATTTTACTCTAACCTTGAATTATCGAGTATCTTTCAGTTGATAAAGATGTATTCAGATCGGTGTGATCTCCAATTTCAGACGCGAAAATAAACGTCGCTTCAACTAGCTCCAAGCACGTTTCAAAGTGATCCATAATGTTGGAAAAAAAACCTATTGACTTTGACATTACCTTTGTCAGAAATAGATAATACCTACTCGCATCGACCACATAGCCCAAACAGACGCTAATGGCGTCATTTCTTCAAATAAACAATTCTGTCAAAACGTTGAGGTGTGCGGGCCAGGGGATCGGTAAAAAATGCATTCTGATTGGACGGTTAAATGTCACAGCCCGCCGCGGGGCGTGTCGTGAGTTGCTTGCAATGCTTACTCGTAACTCTGTTACTATGAGCTTGCACCTTACTGTAAAGTGATATTTTCTTTTACTCTATCATATTTTATTCTACTGTCATAGACGCAAAGTTCAAATATAAGCAAGCAAACGTAGAGTATAGGTATTAGCAACTGAACACAGCGTAGAACGGTGATGTAGTTGAAGCATCACTATCACTACATAGTATAAAGCAAAGTCGCTTTCCGCTTCCCGCGTCTGTATGTATGTATGTTTGCTTATACCTTTAAAACTACACAACGGATTTTGATGCGGTTTTTTTAATAGATAGAGTGATTCAGGAGGAAGGTTTATATGTATAATAACATGCTACCCGTGCGAAGCCGGGGCGGGTCGCTAGTATATTTATAAGGCACCAAAGAAAAGACTATTAATCTTAAATCGTCTTTTTATCGGGGTAACTCTTTTTTTGCATGACAGCTGTCAAAATAATGGCTGGTGACAGAATGTGGAAGAAAGCTGCGTATATCGGAACATTTACCATCGCAACCGTAGTGACGATTAGTATGGTGGTTTGGCTTATATACGAGTTTGATGAGGACTTTGATAAGTGAGTATTAAATGGATATTTATTTAAAGAAATAAATAACGTAACTTATATACTGATGTAATGTTTGAACGTGCCTCACAATAACTTAGACATCTTCAAGGATCTGAGCAACTGGTGATCTGAGAGGATGCCTTGCCTACCGTACTTGGGGATTACAGACTTAATTTTTTTTTTTATAAATTACATTTTATACTAAAAATATACAATACAAAATGTACAAGAAACAGTTGAGCTTTTTGTGCATTTTTGATGTGCAACATCTATAGTAGCGGGTGAGATCGGCTGTTGGCTTCGCATCCCGTCGAGACGCGAACTAGAAGAGTTGCTGCCGTCTCTTTTGTACTAAATTTTCAGTTTGCCATATTTATTTGCTGTCGTACTATAGTTTAATACATATTACCTGTACAAAATAAATCCGATGTTACACATCTGTCAGGCATCCCGAGACGGCCAAATTTTTTTTTATTATAAGAAATTTGAAAGTTTACTTTTAAGTTACATAGATTTTGAAATCCAAAGAAGTTTTAAATAAAAATAAAAAACAGTTATGTTGTTTTGTACCAATAAAATAAAACCGCCAAAAGTTATCTTCTTATTTTTCCCGGTATATTTTCAATAATAAAATTACCGTTTCAAATAAGTTCGGATATTTATTTTGATTCGACTATAAATCGGTCGTTGAACCGGCTTGGAAATTAAATAAACACGTTTTTGAACCCTTCATTAACATAAGTGAGTAATGTATGTCTTATTGAAATGTAAAAAAAAATACTTCCATTAAACACCGCCTTATAAACAGAGAGACTGCAAAACCCCTTTATTCGTTATCTGAACAACTCAACTGGTGGTTGATAAAATCTGAAAATATATTAGATAGATTAGATTAGATAAACAAATGTTATTTTCTTAAATTGACGAAAATTTTATTGTAACACTTTATAATTTCAAGTGGTTTCCGTTAGGTAGGTGGGACTTGTTGAAAAAAGGCGACATCGTGTATCATGGCGTCTAAAATTAAAATATTAATTGTGTATTTGCTGTTTCTTATTGGAGGGTAAGTTTACAAAGGATGCACTTATTTTATTATTATTTTTGTAAAAATATACCTATTATTATACACATTTACGGGCACTATTTATAATTTGCTGTGGCCACATTATCAGTATATCGTGATCTGTTTGCGTTGTGTGAGAAGTGTAGCTATATGATTCGTCACGGGACAGACGAAGACGCAAAACGTAATTCACTGAATCGTATGCCACAACAAGGGACACTGTTCAAAAATACTTACACATGAACTACAAATAGTCTTTCTAATTATGCGAGCACCAATCTAATGAATAACCAATCTAATTATACTCGTAACAACAATTTTAGTAGGCCCATACCTATACTATGCTTCAATAAGTAAAAGAAGTTATACATTCACTGACATAAAATACACAGCACATTCGAATATTTAGATAATAATAAAAATTCTAACCATTATATAATTTCATAAAAAATGTGACTGAATAAATTGAAATGAAAAACAAAAAAACCTACTCATTTTATTTTAATTTCAGGTTACAGTCCGTACCCATGTCCAAATCAAGCAAAACCAAACTTGTAATAGACCATGACGGCGGAGCCGATGATGCAATGGCAATTTTCATGGCTCTTCTCTATGAGAAGTACTTCGAGGGGTAAGCTTACAGTTAAACTATACAACTTGATTGAGCTGTGCCCTTGTAGAGCGGAGCGAGAATTGACCAATCACAGCGCTCGAAATTTTTGGGTCAACTGTTTCGAGCACTGTGATTGGTCAATTCACGTTCCGCTCCGCTTTGTTCCGCACTGTTCTGCGTCAGTGGAAACGCCTATACGCAAGAGATACGGGATTCTCCCATCGAGATTCCAGAGAGACCCATTCTCGTAGACGTATACCTCATCTGTATAATTTTATTTAAAATATGCTATACTTGTAGTTTTGAAACTATCATGATTAATAGACATATGTATAAATTACAACTATAAATTTTTACACGGGTCTTTATCACGTGTCAATGTATTTTCCCGACGTTTCGGCTATCTTACAATAGCTATAGATATATAGATAGATAGCCGTGTTGGCCGAGTGGGAGGAACCTCAACTTTCACTGAAGATCGGGTTTGAATCACGGCGTGCATCCATGAATTTTTCTGTTCGAAAAATGTATTTGTATTTTTTTAAAACACGTGCTGAAAATGGTGAAATAAAACATCGTGAGGAAACCAGTTAGTATTATATTTTGGACATGCCTCTGACACCACTAGACATCTTCAAAGAATCTAAGCGTCTGGAGATCTGAGAGGATGATGTCTACTTGTCTACCGTACTTGGCGATTACAGTCGTGATCCTATATTTTATATATTTTATTACAAAAGCTATGGTCGCGGGCAGACTCAAATAGGGAATATTGGTATAGGGTTAGCAACAATCCGTTATCGGTCAATGTGACCGTACAACCTTCAAAGACGCAACCGCCGATAAATGCCTTGGTGACAAATGACAGCATAGATTGTCACCAGTCACGATGGGTTTACAAAGTCAAGATAAAGATTAGACGTGGCTTTTAGGTGTTATGCTCTGCCACTCGAGGGCATTATATATTATATTCTATTATATATATTCTGATGTTTTTAAACACCGGTTATGTTTATGGTTACCGCCGCAGTTATACTCCAGTTAGCTTCCTATTCCGGATATCTTCAATATAATATACTAGCGACCCGCCCCGGCTTCGCACGGGTGCAAAGCTGATGAGTTTATTTGCGACTTTATATTAGAAATCTTAAAATTATCAGTGGTTCTCTAATATATTAAGCATGTTATTATACATATTAACCTTCCTCCTGAATCACTCTATCTATTAAAAAAACCGCATCAAAATCCGTTGTGTAGTTTTAAAGATATAAGCATACATACAGACGCGGGAAGCGGGAAGTGACTTTGCTTTATACTATGTAGTGATTTTATATTCGACGCTACAAAATTTCCCCGTCATATCACTATGACAGTCATTACGGCTGAACAACTAAAATTCTTACTTGCTTCTTGGATGAAGATAACTTATATATAAAAGATAAAGGAAAATCCTTACCAACTTTTAGATAGGATACGTAGTATAAGTATTACTCTTGGCTCGGAATGTCAGTATAATGAAATGTCGTAATAACTATCTGTTTTAGGCCTGAAGTACTCGCCTTGACTCTCACCCATGGAAATGTGAATGAGAGCCAGGTATTTATCAACAGTCAAAGGATACTGGACAAGGCTAATAGACGTGATGTAAGTGAATAAACACTATAACCACTTTGAATTCTAGCTCAAAGATGAACTCAAATTTGACTTGGGGTGAGTAGCATGGTGCAATACCATAGAGTCAACGAATTCTTTTTCAGACTTCAACAGTTCTTTTTCAGTTCTAAACAAGCTGGAAGCATGGTGGTTCGATTAGTATCAAAAGAGAGTGACTTAACATTATGCATAAGATAGCAAGTAGTGTTCCCAATTAATGTAAATGCTCTGCCAAATCCACAGATAACCAAAAAACAGTTAGGCCTTCAGGGGCTCCCGGTCGCTGATTGCTCTTTTTCGAAACGAAAAAAGAAATACTTCTGAACAAGCCACATCTCCTATTTTTATAAATATATTACTTCAGGTTCCTACCTAGATTTCTATTAAGCTGAAAACATAATAGCAGAAACTTTTCACGATAAAGATATTATTTGAAAATGATACGTTTTAGAATTTATGATCGAAATATTTTATATACCTACTATTAAAATCAACTTGTGATTTATTGTTAAAGATAGGTAACATGTAGATCTAGATTTCTATTAGAATAGATTTTTGATAAGTAATTATACATAATTTATATCATTAATTTATTCGAAAAGCTAAGGCGGACCACGCGCCGACGTGTGTTTGTCGTCATTGCAGCGGTCGGTAGGATTATTTATCGAAGTGATTAAAGATGGGTACATATTTATTCACATATACTATACATTATAAAATAGGAGATGTGGCTTGTTCACAAGTATTTATTTTTTCGTTTCGAACAAAAACAATCGTCGACTGGGAGCGCCTTAATTGAGTATTTATATAGCGTCAGGTGGAACTTTCTACTCACTTGATTTAGTACCTGGGACATGTTTTTAGATGGAGTAGGCTTGCCGGGTATCTATATAATTCTCTCAGCTAAGTTGACCTCATCTACAGGAACACATGGTCAATAAGTGCGGAACTGACTAAACCGCAGGATACTTTATGATGTTTTCCTTTACCGTTTGAGTTGTACAGCTGGTAATCTTTACAGGTGAAAATTTACAGAGGTGCCACACGAGCTTTAGTGACTCCGTTCCCTGCGGACTTCTACTTCGGTTTGGATGGACTTGGTGACAATGAAGTAGAGGAGTTCAAAGAAACAAAAGCTCAAAAATATCATGCCGCGTTTGCTCTTCTTGAGCTCTCTAAAAAGTACAAAGGTACCTTAGTCTGTAAACCCTTATAGCCCATTAACACTAATCTTCCTTACACAATTATCTTCTCGCGAAAACATGAAACTAACAAGAACGAGATCGTGCTCGGGGTTCGGTCGGGTGCTCGGGTGTTCTCAGGGATTTTCGCCGTGAATGGCCTTTTACAGCCATATTCGTAATATTCGTACCTGCAAACCTCAAAATAATTACAAGACTGATAGATCCATGGTCAACTCGTTGATATGTAAGTGATTATCACTAGAAACTTATAAAATAGACATAGGATCACGACTGTGAAAATATCCCAGTTGTAAATATATAAGACGAATGTTTCATTTCAGACAACTTGGTAATAATTGCAATAGGTTCCATGACAAACATTGCACTCGCAGCTAGAATAGACCCGGATTTTATTGGGAGACTGAAGCAACTCTACGTTGGCGCTGGAACCATTTACAGTAAGGTTTTTTATATTATTAATTACTAGCAGTCTACTAAAACTAAATAATTGGTTTGGTTATAGTAAATCATTCTGGATTAAAAAAAATGTAAGGCACCGGTTTCCAGAAACAGGCGTAGGTAGCTTCACTAGTCCCAGACGTTTAAAGGTGTTCCTTGCGATTTTATTGAAAAAAATACCTTTCGACTTTGACAAATAATAAATAATAATAATAAATATTGGCGGACTTTCACACACAGCGCCATCTAGCCCCAAACTAAGCAAAAATTATACTAAGGGAACCAGAAATAACTGATAGAATACTTATAATACTTTTTTTGTAAATACTTACATAATTTATTATTATACATTATTATTATTATTATTATTATTATTATTATTATTTATTGTTTACGTACTTGAGTAGTACTTTTAATAATTATTCTTGTTTGAGCCTTCACCTTGTTCGATTGGCATCACACTGGAGCTCTACATAGCTTTAAGAAAAGGATCATTCAAAAAAAGGTAGACGCCAAGCCGTGTTTGTTGCCTGATTCTTCTAGGCTTGGTCGCGTGGAATCGGCGTAGCTTCACCTAGTTCCTAAGACGTTTCAAAGTGATCCTTGTGATTTTATTGAAATAAATGATTTTTGAATTTGAATTTTTGAAATATACATATTAACATCCAGACACAGAATATCTATGTTTATCACACAAATATTTGCCGTGTGTGGAGATCGAAACCACAACCTACAGCGCAAAAGACTTACTACCAACTGGGCTGTGACTATCTTACAATGTTTAGGTCCTGACAGCACTGAGCCGGAGTTCAATGCAGACATGGACGTGGAGGCTTACCACATTGTTGTAGATAACACTACAGCAGACAAAGTTACAGTAATACCATTCTCGCAGATATTGGAAACCCTGAATAATACCAATGTAAGTTTATTATTAACATTCTTTCCAGTGGCGTAACTATACCATCTGGGGCCCGTGGCAAATTCTTTTGATGGGGCCCTATCAGTCACGTTGTACTCAGTTTAATTTTAATTAACTTAGAGATTTTCAGCGTACTCAATTACATGTTGTATATGTCCCACTAATGGCCATAGGCCTCTAAAGGTGGGTCGTACTTGTGTTTTGACGTAGGTACCAGTGGCCTGAGCACGAAACTCTATCGTATCGACAACGTATCGTCCAAATGCCAAAACTGACACTTTTACTATACAAAAAATGCCCGTTTTGACATTAGGACGATACGTTGTCGATACGATACTGGTTCATGCTAACCACCCAGGTCTAATAAATACCACCTCCATCAAATACCAGGTTGATAAATCAGTTTTAAATACTATAAAGTATTTGGTTTCAGACCAACCAACTCGTTCAGCACCCATCGGTTTTTTTACGGTTTTAAGTACTTACGTAAAATTACTCGTCACAGGTACCTATCTCTAAAAATGAATCAACATCTTTTTGTTTAGGTTGGTTGAAATGCAACGATTAACTTCAAATTGTATTATGGTCTTCAGTTTTCTCACTTTGGATTTTAAGCAGAACTTATCAAAATATACTTTTCAAATAAAATAAAATACTCAATGTAAAAAAATATTTTTGAGCTCGCAGCCTCTTGGGCCGGGGCCCTCTTGGGTCGGGGGCCCGTGGCATTTTGCCAGCCCTGCCACCCCTATTGTTACGCCACTGATTCTTTCAGCTGATAATGAAAACCTTTGCTTTAAATAAGGATGTATTTCTAAGAGCAAGGTTTCATTACTACTAAATATAATATCCTATTATATTATGCCTCTATCTATATTATGCCTATATCGTATTGTAATGGTTGGCACACACTGGCGCAAAGCTCGATAGAGGATTTAAAATGTATCAATTGAATTTAATAGTTATCCAATCGAAATAAGACATACATTTTTACTAAAAATTCTACTGACTATATCGTTGGTATATAAGACCGCGTACAGTACACACTGCACTCTGGACCAGGAGGCCTACTCGGGAATCGAAATTACGAATCGAAATCGAATTACGGCGAATACTTCATCTGTATTGTCTCAAGATGTAAGCAAAACGAGATAACATACATACATATCGTAGGATCACGACTGTAATTCCCAAGTTTTCCCAAGTAATCGCATGTTTGGTATCTTAAATCGATATTTTGGAGGTTCCTCAATTACGTCATCAGTCCGAGGGGATTTTCATCAAACAAACCGTCACACGTATGCGTCGTTAAGAAGCTATCGAGGAATGTCAAGGTACATCTCGAGATACCTTAAGTTTACGGTTCTGTTGACTGAGGAATCCTTGAGGTGGAGATATTTCGAGGTTACAACTAAGAAAATGGAGAACAGTCTTTACAATTTGACAGGAATGGCGTAAGGATGTCTTAGGCGTGATTCCCACTCCAATAATGGAAGCTCTAAATGCCTACGAGCGTGTTTCTTTTGCGACCAGTAACAGCTGGTCAATGCTCGATCCGGCCGTGGCGGCTGTAGCGCTGGATGATGCGGTTGTACAGGAGTACAAGTTGTCCGATAATAGTATTATTTTATGCGGTGAGTTTGGAAGAGAGATGAATGACGGTCCAATAATGTTCCCATCGAAAAACAAAACCCACATAAAAACAAAAACGTAAACTAAGCAGTGTGTCCGCAAAAATGATTTTGTGATGCATAAGGTCCTTAGAGTAAAACGGGCTTCCTACAGAAGGGAGTAGTCTTAGCGATAGATTACTATTAAAATAGTTCTGGCGTTTGTTGCGGGGGAAATGTGCACACAAGTGCAGTTCCGCACACTTACATGCAAAAACAAAACTACCAACTATAATGATGACTTTTAACACATGAACAATCCAACAATACATTAATAATTCGTGTTGCCTGATTCTTCTAGGCTTGGTCGCGAGGAATCGGCGTAGCTTCACCTAGTTCCTAAGATGTTTCAAAGTGATCCTTGTGATTATATTGAAATAAATGATTTTTGAATTAGAATTTGAATTCACTCTCTGGACCAGAGAATCTACACTTAGTCAGGGTGGTGAAATAAAGTAGGGGCTTTAATTTGATGGCTACAAAAATGTTTTTTTTGCAGGTACCAAACGAGGAATAAACACAAATGATTTGGAATCAATCGAACCAAATGTAAAATTGGTTTATTCAGCCAAAAATGACTACTATCAGCAACTATTGATTGACATATTTTCGGCAGAGCTGAAATAACTTACGAAACAAAAAATACCTGGAAATAGAAGAAAATAAACGTATATATACCTCACAAACTTAATTTTATTTATAGTTTAGATTTATTTTACAGTATTTTATTCCCGAAGAGGGTTAATCTCAGGCAGGCGTGTAAAACATAAGCCTAATCCTCTTCGCATTATGTTGTTCCGATGTGTGAAAAAGAAAGAAAATTATGATTTATTTTACGGTGTGAAAGTTGAACTCTACTGTCTCTCGTGACAGTCGCGACTAACATGCCCACTGTAAGATCATTGAAGATGTTTAAGTTTGAGTTCAAACATTTGCCAGATGTCCATGTCCACATTTTGCATTAAACTACTCAAGCTGAGTAGTGTGTTATTCTGATGTCTATAGATGCTTATATTGAAATAAATGATTTTTGAATTAGAATTTGAATTCACTCTGCGGACCAGAGAATCTACACTTAATCAGGGTGGGGCCTTTAGATCTTACGGAGAACCCCCCCGCGAGATACGTTCTAAATAGAAATCACGAACCACCTAAAAGGCACAGATGTCCCTGGGTATTTTCATTATGTATTTTAAAGCACTACAATTTTTATTTATTAACATGAAGTCGATTTTGTTTTTAGTTTTTTAAACGTAATTATTATATTTATTAAATGACGGGTACAATTTAAAGTTGATCAGCGAGTAAAGGCAGCTACCGACTAACGTAAATAGGATTAATTAACCACTAAATATTGGTCGTTTAGAATAACAATGAATATCAACTCACGAATTGGTTATCGGTGTGAATAACATAATATAATTACATAAAATTATGTTATCACGTCTATAAATAACTGATAAGGCATCACGGGATTGCTTTGTTCTAAATAATGATACTATAATATTATAAATGCGAAAGTTTGGATGTTTGTTACAAGCCTGAACCAATTTTGATGAGATTTTGAGCATATGGTTTATATATATTAGAATAATGTATTCTAAATAAAAATTATTGTGTATGGGAAATCATAAAACTTATTTTCAAGAGGTTCTTCTTAATACTAACATTACTCTTTACTTAGATTATAATCTAGATTGAAAAGAAAGAAACCTGCCAAGTGCGAGTTGGACACAAGGGGTTCCGCAACTTCCGCACCATATCTCTATCACGGTTGATAAGACACAGCTTTGTGACCGACAGACGGACAGACAGACGAACAGACGGACAGCGAAGTCTTAGAGATAGGTTCCCGTTTTTACCCTTTGGGTACGGAACCCAAAAAATATGATTATTATAGGCTTTCAAAGCGAAAAACTTACCAAGCAGTTTAGTTACATGTATTTGGCATTAGGTATATGAGAATAAATAAGGTACATAGATTCTATAATAGTTACTATGAAATTGGTATTCTCTAAATTCGACCAATATTCATAGCTATGAAAATAATACATTTTTACGAAATAAGCCAGCTGAGTTGAGTATATATATCTTCTGTCTTCATGTAGATTTTCTGTATCACTTTTTCCGTTCACGTTATTATCTGTGGCAATTCATCAACAAGTATCACCTAATCTACGGTATCTTACCACGCATGCGCTGTGCAGTATTTTGTCTCAGTCCTTTTCCTCAGTTCCTTTGTATCGTTCTTTTGGCCCATATTGTGTTGTGTTTACGAGTATTATTCATACGCACTTCTTTCCTACCTTCCTCAGAATCAGCTGACTCATTCCAGTTCTAATGTTTGAAGCGAATAACCGCATTGAGCTCTTTTGTTTTGTTTCAACATTACGTAATTTAAATGTACCTATAGTGTTTATTTTCGTCGGTACATAACTAGAGTATTTAATATAATAAAACGCATTCAATCCATGGCTTACCGGTGAGTTTTTTCTTTATGTTCTTATAAATAAGATATTTTGTTTGGATGTTTGTGTGTTGTTTAACAAGCCGTAATTGTCATTTTTGTAAAGGACTTAGTAAAATACGTAGCGTAACGGGCTATTTGACAAGATTTTGAAAACCATTCTAGATTATTCAATAGTGACTATGAAACCCATAAAAAATATTATTTCCAATTCTGTTAAGTATTGGCCTTAAAATTTTAAATGAAATATCGACAATTTAAATAACCCGCAAAAACGCTTCTTTATGCAAATGGCGTCGCACTAGTTTCTGTGACGTTACATGCTTGTCAACAAATAAACTACACGATGACATATTGACAAGCATGTTAATCGTCGATTCGACCAATAATGACCGTTTTGTGTCACGTGATTGGCGTATAGAAATAAATAATTTTAATTATGGATTTTTAAATAAATCATTGTTTATTTTCAAGTTATTTTACTCCATAACGCTTTATGAAGGCATAATTTACATATATCCAGATAGCAACAAGCGAGAAACCCGCGGGCAGCAACTACTCACCACAAACTAGTTGAAACAACTCTATCGACGTAAAGAGGTCAATAATAATATCTGAGATCTCACAACTCGAGATTTTAGCGCTACAAAAGATTAGTGTCTGCTGAATCGAACAGATGTGTAGTCGGCATAAGTTATGATGTATTTACGGACTTTTCTTGTGTTTGTGTGTGTGTCCTTGTGCTATTGTGATAAGTATGTAATTAATTAGAAAATTGACATAAAGATTTTGGAAGACAAAGACAATAGTAGTAATTTTGTTAATAATAATCGTATTTTTAGGATTAAAGATCAGGCTAGGTCAGTATCACATTGGTTATTAGGTATCAACCGTCGACCACACAGTCTATGTGGTCGATGCTCTCAACTAACTAACTAAAATGTAGTAAAATACAAACGACTATCACTCTAAAGTAATAATAATAAATAATAGGATCACGTCTGTAATCCCTAAGTACGGTAGACATCCTCTCAGATCTCCAAACGCATAGATCCTGTAGATGTCTAGAGTCACTCTAAAATTTACGCTAGTTTAGACTTTAACATGAACAGAATAAGATTGATAGTTCTACAAAACTTAAGTTAGACTGTCTACGAATTAAATGTATATCAACCGATTAAAAACTTTTAATAACCGGTTGCGTTGTGTAATAACAACACAAAAAACAACAGCTGTATGGGTTTATCGTTATCAGTACGTTATTTCGGAAACATCGAACTACCTTTATTGAGGTTTGGAATTCTGCGGTGAGACAGATATACGTACCTATATATGATGCGTCACGGGATAGACAAAGACGAAAACATTCGCCAAATTGCAATCAGTAGACACAGAATAACACAATGTGAAATAGTTCAGCATAAATGGATTATTCTGATTATTATTATTCTAATGGAGGCAATTCTGTTGTGTCCACTTAAATCTAAAATATAAAAAACGATCGCTTTTAGGTATTCCTTTTATGTTATATATGTCTGAATTCGAGTAACCTGAAATGACGTAGGCTTGTTTTAAGAGGCTGCTAGTCGCTGATTGCTCTTTTTCGAAACGAAAAAAGAAATACTTCTGAACAAGCCACATCTCCTATTTTTATAAGTATATTACTTCAGATTCCTACCTAGATTTCTATTAAGCTGAAAACATAATAGCAGAAACTTTTCACGATAAAAATATTATTTCAAAATGATACGTTTTAGAATTTATGATCGAAATATTTTATATACCTACTATTAAAATCAACTTGTGATTTATTGTTAAAGATAGGTAATATGTAGATCTAGATTTCTATTAGAATAGATTTTTGATAAGTAATTATACATAATTTATATCATTAATTTATTCGAAAAACTAAGGCGGACCACGCTCCGACGTGTGTTTGTCGTCATTGCAGCGGTCGGTAGGATTATTTATCGAAGTGATTAAAGATGGGTACATCTTTATTCACATATACTATACATTATAAAATAGGAGATGTGGCTTGTTCACAAGTATTTATTTTTTCGTTTCGAACAAAAACAATCGTCGACTGGGAGCGCCTTAAGTAATTTAACGTTTTTTACGTAAATCTAGGCAGCATGTAAAAAGATGTTAATTTTTACTTTCTTATATTTTTTTGCACATCCGAAATGTACGAAAATGTCTAAAATATCTTAAATTTAGGAACATCCATTTTGAAGTTACGCGAATTTTAGACTTTAACGTACAAGGAATATGTGCGATTGTGTTTTAGGAATTATAAATTTTAGAACGGTTCACTCTCAATCACATTAGTGCTGATTCTGTGGTAATGTGGTCCTAGCATACCTACTATGATACTCATAGTTTCCAATACCCAAGACACAGAGAATCAAATGTACCTAGGACTGGTGTATATGACTATTAGCGTTTATATTTTATTTTATCTATTTACAGCAACAAAGGAAACAAAGCTAAATTCGTGATAGACAATGACGCAGGCGGAGACGACGCAATGGCCATATTCCTGGCATTGTTATACGAAAAGCATTATAATGGGTAAGTGTATTTTTTTACTTGCTTATCGTGTAATGTTTGTCCCAAACTAAGTAAATCTTGTACTATCATAGCAACCAGATAACTGAAAGAATACTTGTCTTAGGTAAATATTTTTATAGAATTAAAACTATCGTGGTTTTTATTCATTTTAACTACAAATACGGCTAATTACCACGTTTCTTTCGCCGATCTGCCGTTGATTGCGGTCGCGGGCGATGCTCATGGTGAAGAGCATCTGAATTGTCTCGAAACGTCAGCAATACAACAAGAAACGTGGTTATTAGCCGTATTTGTAGTTAAAATAAAAATTGTTACTTGTAAGACAAGATATTTAGATTTAGGTAACAACATAACAGAGGTCGGTTCATATCACTACATAGTATAAAGCAAAGTCACTTTCCGCTTCCCGCGTCTGTAATCTGTATGTATGTTTGCTTATATCTTTAAAACTACACAACGGATTTTGATGCGGTTTTTTTTAATAGATAGAGTGATTCAGGAGGAAGGTTTATATGTATTAAACCCGTGCGAAGCCGGGGCGGGTCGCTAGTTACTAATATAAGAGCATCTGAATTGTCTCGCAACGTCAGCAATATAAAAAAAACGTTGTAATTAGCCGTATTTTAATTTTAAATGTTTATCTATTTATATTTAATTCTATAGTAGAACAAATTAACAAAAAAAAATTGTTCTAATAAAATTTAAACATTTCCAGGCCGGAGCTAGTAGCATTAACAACAGGAAACGGAAACACAAACGAAGACAACGTTTGTATTAACAATCAAAAAATACTGAAGATAGCTGGCAGACAAGATGTGAGTAGATACTTTTAACTCGTCTTGTTTTTTTTTTTTTTATCTCGCCAAGTCGAGCAAAAAAAGCGGCACGGCCGTACCATCCTTTTCTCGAAGCAGTTCAGGCCATTTTCGACCCCCTATAACTTCGTTGTAGTTTGTTTTTAATTGTACCAACATGGTAAAAACAGATAAAGAAACAGAACGAAGCGACACATAGACAGTTTATAGGAATATACATACGAGTAGGTAAATGCATAGAAAATTACTTACCCCTCGTTTGACATCTTCAAAGGATCTATATAAGCGCCTTGAGATCTTGGAGTATGTCTAAATGTTTTTTGTCTGGTTCAGTAGTTTTTTAGTTTAAAAAATTCAATGTTTATCTCTTTAAATAGTGTTCCTAGATATTTATGTATGGTTACATTCTTACTCCTTCAACTTATCACTCTTCCCTTCACCATGCAAACTTCATATTACAGATACCAATACACAGAGGCTCCAAAGGTTCTTTAGTAACTACTTTACCGGTCAATGATTACTTTGGAAAAGACGGACTTGGAGACAGTGGGGATGTCTACACAGATTTGATACCGGCTAAGGATGAAAATGCAGTTACGAAACTAATTCAGTTATCTAAAACTCACCAGAGTAAGTAGATGTTATCAAAAGTGTTGGTTATCCCACTTTAATTAAAAAATAATGTCTAAGTAAATTAAAAATATCTGAGTAAGACATTTTTAATTTAAATTCAACAAGCTAAGCCGGCGAATTTCGTATCGCTTTAGTTATTCTGCTATTCGGGACGGATACAAATCCAACAAAACAAAAATTAGAAAAATCCAACAGTTCTCGAGTTATAAATGTTGTAACAAACCCGACTTTCTTTTATATAGTAGATAACAATACATTGTAGGTGAGGTGTTAAATTTAGCCTTACGCCTATTACTGATTCGCGGAGCTAAGTTTTATAAATGCCATTTAAGCTAGATTATTATTCTATCAACTACAATCTAAGAAACATTAAAAATACGTTACACGTATAGGTACGTCTACATCATTATGGGTACAGTATCAAACTATGGGTAAAGTACGGTCGGCTGATCATATACTTACGTGAAGTTAGCCGTTTGGCTAACACGTAAGCATTACGTTAGATTCGCCGGCCGTACTGTACGCTCTACGCTTAAAGCAACACGGGCTACGGTTGCTCTGGCTCTACGCAATCGTGCATGCTAGTAGGTATTTTTAGTAAGTACCTTTAGCTAGTTTCTAGCTGTGACAGTTAAAAAGTATTTACCTATTCACTTTTCAGGAGATCTGACGGTCATCACGATCGGTGCTCTTACAAACTTGGCATTGGTTTTAAAATTGGACCCAGAGTTCTTGAGTAGGATCAACCATTTGTACATCGGCGCAGGACATGTTCATAGTAAGTTTAAGCTTGTGAAATTGTGAAAAAGTTATAAACAAACATCATACCACAAGATCCTATAGTAGAGAATTACAACTCTATACGAGTTTGTATTGCGTTGTCACTTTCGCACAGTATATAATATTGTTTTGATATTACTTTTAAGCTTGGGTTACGGCCACAGGTTCTAAGCCTGCGGCGGGAAAATTTTTTTCTTGATCTGAATTTTTTTTTCCGGTTTTTGGTGTTGCGGTACTTGTAGTTTCTGATACCAACGACAAAGGGTTTTGAAGTCTGGATTATGTTTGTGACTATTGGTTGCTTATTTTTCTCAAGTTAAATTTATAAATGATAGTTTTATTAACTAGTACCTTGGTGACCGAGCTTCGCTCGGTATTTCATTGCCTAAAAATACGGGTGATGATGTTTTCTTAAATTAAATCTGTCTAGATCGATTTATCGCCCCCGAAACCCCCTGCATATTAAATTTCATGAAAATAATTGGAGCCGTTTCCGAGATTCAAATTATATATACATATACAAGAATTGTTTGTTTAAAGGTAAACCACCACCGTAATAAGGTATACATTTAACTAATAGTTACGAAAATTTACTTCCAGACGAAGATAATCCAAATCCTGAATTCAATGCCCTCGTGGATGTGGAGGCTTATCACATCGTTGCGAAGCACGCTACGCCGGACAAAGTTACAATGCTTCCCTTCTCACAAGCCAAGCAATACCTTGGATTTAGTAAAGTAAGATATACTAATGTTATTTATTACTAGTGGAAACCCTCGGTCTTCAAACCCCGCTGCACTTTACTTAGTAGTAGTATTAATATGCGCATTATAACACGTGCTCAAAACGGTGAAGGAAAACATCGTGAGGAAACCAGATATTATTCTTGTAAGCGGCGATGGGCTTGCAACCTGTCAGGAATGCTAACTATGAATACTGTAAAATATGGTATCCGTATTGTGCCAAACATAATGTTTAAGCATGCTTCTGACTAGACCAGATCTCAAGGCGCTTAGATACCAAAAGATGTCTGAAGATCTTTTGGTATCTAAGCGCCTTGAGATCTGGTCTAGTCAGAAGCTAGAGAGTACGTCTACCGTACTTGGGGATTACAATCGTGATCCTATCCTTTCTTAGTGGACCCCTACACACTATAAGAAATACATCCTTTGAATTTCAAGTTTCTACGACCAGTGGTTTAAGTTGTGTGTGTGTGCGTTGATAGATCAGCCATTAAGGCGCTACCAGTTCCTAAATCCGCGGCAGAAACGACTAAGACAGTTAACAACGGCAAGCTTTAGATGGCGTATGCGTATCGTAAATATTATCGACAGTTTTTATGAGATCGCGTTGCTGGTACCTACGTAGGCAAGTAATAGGGGTAGCTATACCCACCCCTCAATTAGCATTTTTTCTTTGTCCGCCTTTGCTTTTCGAATAAATTAATGATATAAATTATGTATAATTACTTATCAAAAACCTATTCTAATAGAAATCTAGATCTACATATTACCTATCTTTAACAATAAATCACAAGTTGATCTAAATAGTAGGTATCAAAATATTTCGATCATAAATTCTAAAACGTATCATTTTGAAATAACATCTTTATCGTGAAAAGTTTCTGCTATTATGTTTTCAGCTTAATAGAAATCTAGGTAGGAACCTGATGTAATATATTTATAAAAATAGAAGATGTGGCTTGTTCAGAAGTATTTCTTTTTTCGTTTCGAAAAAGAGCAATCGTCGACATACAGCCCCTTAACGCAAGAGTTTTAAATATTTAAATCATTTGGATATTGACAGGATTGGCGAGAAAATGTCCTAGGTGCAATACCAACAGACATCATTAGAAAGATGAACAAGTTCGAAAAGATTTCAATGACGAAGGAAACAAACTGGAGCGCGTTGGATCCAGCCACAGTTGCCATGTTCTTGAAGCCAGAGCTGGTGGAACAGTACAAGTATTCGAAGAACGATATTACTATCTGTGGTGAGTCAGTTTCTTGTTTACTGAGGTTCTTACTGCTGCTGAAAACAATGATATTGCAGTACACTGGCTTGTCATAAGGGATGTTTTTCATGACGTGTTACTGAGCCCAGGCCCTATAAATTATTAGGTCAAAAATCCATGAAACAAATAAGCTGAAACTGAAGGATTTTGATAAATTAAAATGAAGTACTGTCACCGAATTCGTTTTAATTTAAAGATTGATATTTTATGATATATTAATGTTTTTCCGTTTTTTAAGCAGGCGGGTTTACTTATGTTTTTATTGCAATGAAAAAAATACAAAATATTCCTATATCAATAGGTACCTAATAAATGTGGCGATTCTGTTGTGTTCACTCTAAAATTTAGGATTCCTAAAATACAATCACTCTTACTTAGTCTGCACTATTTTATTTTGTGTGACATTTGTCTACTCTAATTACTTTTATTTTTTTCTCTGTCTTTTACAAATTTGAGAATGGACAACATAATCGCCACGATGACCTTACTGTTATTCTTTATTATCTTTATGATAATTATATTTATTCTTTCCAGGAGAAAAAAGAGGAATAAATACAAATACTTTCGTTGAAAAAGAGGAAGCAAATGTGAGAATCATCCATTCACTCAAGACGGAGGAATATCAAAAGTTTTTACTAGATATTTTCAGTAAATAAATTCCCAGACAAAGATACTTACTTTATTTTAAGATGATACTTAAAATTTTTGTTTTTTTGTTTGTGCTAAGTTTACACGGACAAGGCGGGAAAAGTGATAAAACCGCATCATCTTGAAAATCATCAAACTTAAAAAGAAACTATCTTATATTTATGTAGATAGTAAAGGGTGTCCCAACAAGAGCGCAATTTTTAAATTTTAAATAAAACACAGATATTTAAAAAAAAGTCGTGAAACTTTATTATATCGTAAAGTAGACAGAATGAGGTTATGTATGGAACAATATATCGTGCAGATGGCCGCCGCGGCTTTGCTGACATGCACGCGATCTTTTAATGAAATTTTCAATGACCGTTTTGCATAAATGCTGCGGTATTTCATTAATGCAGCGTCCAATTTCCTCTTTTAAGGCTTGAGTCGTCGTCGGCTTATTCGCGTAAACCATCGACTTCAAAAAACCCCAAAGAAAAAAATCTAATGGTGTTAAATCGCACGATCTAGGCGGCCAATTCTGATCTCCAAAACGCGAAATAACACGACCGGGAAATGACTGATGCAGCAATTGAATTGTTTCTCTGGCTGTATGACATGTAGCGCCGTCTTGTTGGAACCACATGCCCTCCACATTCATTTCTTCAATTCTAGGCAAGAAAAAACTGGTTATCATTTCACGATACCGAACACCATTGACTGTTTTTTTTGACAATTTCACAACAATTTTTTTTATTTTGACAATTTCACAATGAGAATGCGTTGTTCATTCGTGTAGCGCTCCATTTTTACTAACCTCGTACCTTCTACTAGCAAACAATAACAATTGTTCAAATGTCAAACAATGACACTTCGAATGTTGCCAGATTTAAAAATTGCGTTCTTGTTGGGACACCCTTTATAATAAATAAATCTATCGAGAAAAGTTTCACCAATCGTGTTTCTGTCTATAATTTATCTAGATTAAATCCATAAGTTAACTTTGTGATAAAAAACAACAACTGTATGTTTTGCGGTTATTGAGAAAAAGCGAGCTTTGAGAAAAGGATGGTACGGCCGTGCCGCTTTTTTGCTTAACTGGGCGGGGGCACTGCCGTGCCCCTTAGATTCTACATTCATCAAAAAAAATATTATTTGTCTTAAGGCGCTCCCAGTCGACGATTGTTTTTGTTCGAAACGAAAAAATAAATACTTGTGAACAAGCCACATCTCCTATTTTATAATGTATAGTATATGTGAATAAAGATGTACCCATCTTTAATCACTTCGATAAATAATCCTATCGACCGCTGCACGTGGTACTGATCCATGGGCGGCGCGTGGTCCGCCTTTGCTTTTCGAATAAATTAATAATATAAATTATGTATAATTACTTATCAAAAACCTATTCTAATAGAAATCTAGATCTACATATTACCTATCTTTAACAATAAATCACAAGTTGATTTTCATAGTAGGTATATAAAATATTTCGATCATAAATTCTAAAACGTATCATTTGGAAATAATATCTTTATCGTGAAAAGTTTCTGCTATTATGTTTTCAGCTTAATAGAAATCTAGGTAGGAACCTGAAGTAATATACTTATAAAAATAAGAGATGTGGCTTGTTCAGATATTTCTTTTTTTTCTTTTTCGAAAAAGAGCAATCAGCGACTGGGAGCCCCTTAACAGCTCCATCTTACATCAGAAATGTAAACTAGCGTACTTAGTCAACCTGTCTGACGTAAGATGGAGCTATAGAAGTATTTGGGAGGTTGTTTACTAAATTCAAAAGCAAAGTTTACGGAACAGTTGAATGCCACCTTTATGTTGTAAGCTTCCATTCAGGTATGGTAGATGGCGCTTGAAAAATTAAAAAAAAAAACAGTCATTAATATAAAATGTTTGATATCGCTCACTCCTATTCCTAAAAAAATACAACGAACCTCCTTCTTTTTTGAAGTCGGTTATTAATATACCTAAGTTACTCTGCGTTGTACAGTAGGTCATAATATAAGTCATAGTACCTACATATTTAACAAATAGCAAAATATTTAATTTTTACAAAAAATCTGAGACTGAATCCGAGCTATACCAGCAATCCGCCCCGGCTTCGCACGTATGAATGAAGATTTTAGGCAAAATGTTGAAACCTTCTAAATAAAATATACCTAGTCTATGTTAGGTACTCATTAGATAATGTAGCGTAGTTGATATAATTTTTTAAAATGGTCCAGTAGTATTTTTATTTTATCCGTGTATTCGGTGGTTTTAATAATAACAACCTCAAAAATAATAACTAGAATGCCGTCAGTCGTGTAGGTATAGCAATTTTTGTGGTCTAAAAATCAAGTTTGAATTTAATGATGATAGTAGAACATTACCATATAGGTACGAGTCTAAGTAGGTATCTAGGAATCGTTATGCGTTCAGTGCGAGGTTGGCACTATACCGTGATGTTCTTACAAAATTTTGTTGCGCTTTTGTGCATTTGTTTGTGCTATTGTGATAGGTACGTATAAATAAATAAAAAATAAATAAATATTGGTGGACATTTTACACATCGCCATCTAGCCCCAAACTAAGCAAAGCTTGTACTATGGGAACCAGATAACTGATAGAATACTTATATACTTTTTTTTTTTGTAAATACATACATATGATACATACTAACACCCAGACACAGAGCAAACATCTATGTTCATCACACAAATATTTGCTCTGGGTGGGAATCGAACCCACAACCTACAGCGCCGAAGGCAGAGTTACTACCAACTGAGCTGTGAGGCTGTCAAAGGCTGTATGTTTTCAAGTTTATTAACCGACTTCAAATAAAGATATCTGTAGGATGTCTGACCAGTGGTACTTGGGGTTATAGCCGTTATCCTTTTTATTTTATTTTGATTTTTAATAATAAAAAAAAAAGTTTTAAACACTTACATTACTGTCCCATACATACAAAGAAAGAAACTCAACAAACAAAATAAATAATTCATCAATATATGTATTTCATTTGTATTTTTATACAATACAACCCAGAAAAAAATACATAATCACATAGAATATAGGTAAGAATAACTGAAACAAAGTAAAGTGGACGATAATAACAATATAAAATGTCAAATTCAAATTCAAATTCAAATTCATTTTATATGAACAAAGTACAAAGGAAACAGGTTACCGATAGAACGGTGAGAACCGTATAGTAAGAAAAACAGTGTAGTAACAGTCAACGCAGACACAGAAATCTTATATCACATGCCTATAAAAATTAATTAAGATAAGATAATTTTTATAGGCATGTGATATAAGATTGTAATGCTAGAAAAAAGATAAATAGTTATAGATCAAAATCCTTGTCACTTATCAAACGCTTTAGAGTAGGTACCTAGTTAAAGAAGTAGGTATTAAATAGTTGTAACCTCGACTCTACCTTAACTCAAGCTCTTTCAAGGCACCTGGAGAAATACCTCATGTTTGGTATCTTAAATCGAAATTTTGGAGGTTCGTCAATTACGTTATTACGTCATCAGTCCGAGATAATATTATCAAACAAATCGTCACACGCATGCGTCGTTAAGAAGCTGTACATTCCGGAGGACCCTCGACAAGAGGCAAACTCGAGGTAATTTTATCAACAAAAACTACCAAAACACAGTTTAGATGTCGAGTCGAGGTGGAGATATTTCGAGGTTACAACTAAAAATATGGAAATAATTACCAATTTAATTACTAATTCACAGCAATGAAAGATGGAGAAATGACGTGTTCGTGATCGACAATGACGCGGGTGGAGACGATGCAATGGCCATATTTCTTGCATTATTATACGAGAAGCATTATGATGGGTTAGTATATAAATATAGTAATTACCTTGTTTAGAAGATGGCAGTAGAAAGATAAAATAAAATAATCGTATCACGTCTAAAATGTTAAAAAGCCGTGTTGGCCGAGTAGGAGGTACCTCGACTTTCAATCTGAAGGTCGTTAGTTCGAACCCTGGCGTGCATCAATGGATTTTTCTGTTCGAAAAATGTATATGCATCAAAAACACGTGCTCAAAACTGTGAAGGAAAACATCGTGAGGAAACCAGTTAGTATTCTTATAAGCGGCGATGGGCTTGCAACCTGTCACGTATGGAATGCTAACTACTGCAAAATGTGGGCATGTGTCAAATATAATGTTTGGACGTGCCTCTGACTACCCCCACTAGACATCTTCAAAGGATCTAAGCATCTGGAGATCTGAGAGGATGTCTACCGTACTTGGGGATTACAGTCGTGATCCTATTTATATTTTCTATTTATTATAACATGTTTCAAACAGTTCATTATGATTTGGATACAGAAACGAAAACTAAAGCTTGTGTGGTTATCAATTAGACTGATATTATCGATATCGTGGTAGTTATTCAATTCAATCCAATTCTTGTTTATGTTTTCTATGGCTTTTGTTGTCTCTGCCAGTGTCCGTTTTATGATAGATTTGTAAACATTAGGATGGAGGGTGCGTAATTATTAAAATATGGTCGGTATTCTTAGGGGATACTTAACCAAAATTTTGAAAACCAAATTGATTTCTAAAACAATAGACAACACAGTGGTAGGTAGTTATTGATCGTGTAATGTATTGTATTGACGGATTTCAGTATTTATCACAAACTGAAACTGTCATTTCGCAATTCAGATATGAAGAAATCTGTCTATCTATCTATCTTCTCTAAGTATATTAGGTATATTTATAAATTAATCCCTATTTTCCTTGGTCATAGCATCACGCGTAAACAGCTGGAACAATTATGCTAAATAATTTTTTATTCATTATTGTCAGTAAAGGTTCTTAAGGAATATTTTTTTTTAATCTAGCTCAAAATTAATTGCAAGACTGTTTAAAAACGGAAAATGCTAATTTGGCAGGACTACGTCTGTCGGGACAGCTAAGTACCTAGTTGATATATTATTATTTGTAATTACACATGTAATAAATCAAACTATTTGATAAATAGTTGCAGACCACAATATTTATACAGACTAACCCTCGTATTCAAGAACGACACTATGAGAACACGCACCCACAGTGGACGAAATATTTTTTCATAAACATCACTTTATGTGTTGAGCGGCACTTTATCGCACGCTACCGTGTGCCTTTAGAGCTCAACTTTGGACAACATTATGCAGTGTCGCACAACACATAAAGTGATTTTTATGAAAAAAGATTTCGTCCACTGTCGGTGCGTGTTCTCATAGTGTCGTTCTTGAATACGAGGGTATGACGCTACACCGATACTGACACAAATCTGTGGTCTGAGCACGAACCACTATCGTACAACGTCGTCCAAATGCCAAAACGGACACTTTTACTATACAAAAAGTGCCAGTTTTGACATTATTACTATACGTTGTCGATACGATACTGGTTCATGCTACCTACCTACCTCCTTCAGGTTCATTGCAATTACCATAATTACGTAGGTACACGATTTTACCTGTTTGTGATCTATGTTAGTTATCTACACTACTAATTATAACAACAATAACAATTGGTGGACTTTACACACAACGCTATCTAGCCCCAAACTAAGCAAAGCTTGTACTATGGGAACCAGATAACTGATAGAATACTTATAATACTTTTTTTTTGTAAATACACACTTATTATACATATGACACCCAGACACAGAACAAACATCTATGTTCATCACACAAATGTTTGCCCTGGGTGGGGATCGAACCCACAACCTACAGCGTAGAAGGCAGAGTTACTACGAACTGAGCTGTGAGGCCATTATAAAGAGGTATTTTTTATTGGTTTGTTATGAATAAACTAAAAACCACTAAACCAATTTCAAACATTCTTACAACTTTACAACTTTAAAAAAGTACATTATCAGCGAGTAACATTTGCTATGTTTTATTTATGTTTTTTTTAGATAACTACGAAAATTGCAATAATGTAACTTATGGTATTAAAAATTTACATATAATCTTCACCAGTGCGAAGCCTGCTCGTGCTGAATTATAGGATCATAGACCCGGTTGTGGTGCCTACCCCGGCCTTGGTCCTTTTCAATTTTGGCAGTTAATAACTAAGCATACCATAAATGATCTTGTTTAAAATCTATAGTTAATCCAATTATTTGTCTATGGTCCGTTTTGATTAGTGACAGTTGTGATGCGTTATAACTCTAGATTTGATTGACCACAACTAATGATTTCCCGTTTTGTCTTTTTCATTATGAATAAATTAATAAATATATATCACCTGTTACAAAACCTTTGCCTAAAACCTAAGAGATAAATAAATACTCTATTTTATGTTGTTTAATAATCGTCCTTTTTATAATTTTATTCAATATAAAACATTTATTAAAAATTAAAACCAACCAGCGCTCTTACCCTAATAAGCGATTGTACATACACAGCATGGTCATATCATTATGCTTGTTCTGCCTACTTAGTTTAGTATAGGTTCTTCCTTTTTCCAGACCGCAACTAGTAGCACTAACTACAGGAAATGGGAACACAATAGAAGAGAACGTTTATATAAACGATCAAAAAATACTGAAGATTGCTGGCAGACAAGATGTGAGTATTATGTAGACCATAATGACACATATTGGTAAAGAAATTTAAACTTATAACATGCAATAAGTAATCTACACTCACGGCGTAAACACCCGAGAATACCCGAGAAGCTTCGGTAGTGGCTCGAGCGCCTTAAGAGGAAGCGCTACAGAGCAGCTACAACAGAATCTTCATACCTCATAAATTAATTAATGATTTTAGCAACTGTTTTTTTATGTATGCTGGCTCTGTGGTGCTTCCTCAAGCGGATAATGAAGGCGCTTACTTTTAGTGTTCTCTCGTGATAGTGGATGATGCCTAACCTAATTGAAGCTATATAAAGCTTGGGAGCTTAGTTGGCAGCCAAACACAACTGTGAAAGGCCCATTTCACACAGGAACCTTGAGCTACCGGTTAACGTGAACTGATGATAATTTTTTGAGGAAAATCCGCTTCACAATTTAGTTTATCCTTATTATACGTTAGTTTTAATTTAGTTTATCCTTATTAAACGGGTTGACGTCAGGCAGGTGACCGGTTGTATAAGCCAAATCCTTTTGCAACATGTTTTGCACTTGACAGGTTTTTAGGGCTTCGTAGTCTACAAGAAACCCTTATAGTTTCGCCATGTCCGTCCGTCCGTTCGCAGCTTAGCTCAAAGAGTTTAAGTGCTAAAAAGCTGTAATTTGGCATGTATTTAGTAATGTTAACAAAGTCGTAGAATAAAATCTAGAAAAACATTTTTTTACCTCCCCTACACCTAGAGTGGGGATGTTATTTTGTATAGGTCTTTAAAAAACATAATGGGTTTGTAAAAACAATTTTTCGATTAAGGAATCCGTTTGTGAAATATTAAGCTTTATAGTGTAAAATTTTGTTAGTGTCAAGTGTCCCAGCTAAACGATTGGTTTTGGAAGCGTGAAAAAATTCACGGATGTGAACGAGTACATATAACGAATATAAAAGGAAAACTATCACGGCTAAGTAGGCTTTACAAGGTTGCGACGAGTAAACATCGACCAACAAAAAAAAAAATTTTTTTTAAGTTGCTCAACGATTACTCTCATACTAGAAGTAAACTTTATAGTTCAAATATCGTTGAAAATTACTAATATAACTACAAAACCCTACATTGCGCGTGGCTCGACACGCACTTAGCCAATTTTTGGAACGAAGTCCCTTATCGCGCGTTGTGAAAGGGGGCTAGACGGAAAAAAATCTTACGAAAAGTTGTCACGAAAAGTTATCACAAAAAGTTGTCACGAAAAATTGTCACGACACTTTTTTGCTATAGTATATCTATTAATATATAAATAATAATAATAATAATAAATAATAAATAATAAATATTGGTGGACATTTTACACATCGCCATCTAGCCCCAAACTAAGCAAAGCTTGTACTATGGGAACTAGATAACTGATAGAATACTTAAATACTTTTTGGAACGAAGTTCCTTATCGCGCGTTGTGAAAGGGTCGAGGTGGGGTCGAGGTGGGGTCGAGGTGGGGTCGAGGTGGGGTCGAGGTCGGGTCGAGGTCGGGTCGAGGTCGGGTCGAGGTCGGGTCGAGGTCGGGTCGAGGTCGGGTCGAGGTCGGGTCGAGGTCGGGTCGAGGTCGGGTCGAGGTCGGGTCGAGGTCGGGTCGAGGTCGAGTTCGAGGTCGAGGTCGAGGTCAAAGTTGATTCCCCTTCCCTTGTCCCACGTTATTTTGTGTTCAGTACAACATAACTGTAAACTAATAAACGACTTATTGTGCAAGTAGGAGATTACCAAAACATCATTAGTTGGTAGGTGGTATCTACTTAGGAAGGTAGGTACTTACCTATTTATTTGCTTTGCGTTTGTTTCTCATCTAACTAGCTAGATTGACAAAAATTGAGCCTACTGATTAAGTTTATATTACATTATATTTGATAATAATAAAAAACATATTATTTTAACTTAAAAGAAATAAAATTTTATTACAATTCCTTCACTAATTAATCGAAAAGAACTTCGTTCCATCCGGGTGTCCCTTGACACCTCTCAAGTTTTTTTTATATTTATCTCGCCCACTTAATCCGTAATGGTATTTCCATAACATTTCAGATACCAATCTACAGAGGATCTAAAGAGTCATTATTAATCACTCCACCAGACACAAGTTACTTTGGAAGAGATGGGCTAGGAGATACCGGGGAAGAGTACACAGATCTGGTACCAGCTGAGAAGGAAAATGCTGTGTCTATGCTTATTCAGCTATCTAAAACTTACCAGGGTTAGTTGAACTTATAAAGAGTTCTAAAGAGCTTTCCTAACTGAGTGATTGGAGTGATTTTCGAATGTAATTCGGGTGATAAGCGAAATTTTAGACTTTTTGTATGGGCTGAGTCTACCCGGATAAGACGGAAAAAGTGATAAAACTGCATTATCACTACCAGTACGAAGCGTACTCAAGATACTGGCCTAAGGTTAAAGTTACTTAAGGTTTTTGAAGAAGAAGTGCTACATAAATACAATTTAAGTGAGACCAACTAAGACAATATTTAGGTAATATTTAAAGAACTAAAACAATATTTTTCAGGAAACCTGACAGTAATTACGATCGGTGCTCTTACCAACCTGGCTCTGGCTATCAAAGTGGATCCAAATTTTCTGAACAGAATCAACCATCTTTACATCGCCGCAGGACATATTCACAGTAAGGACTTACCTAACTTAAACTCGTATTCAAGAACGGCACTATGAGAACACGCACCCATAGTGGACGAAATCTTTTTTCATAAAAATCACTTTATGTGTTGTGCGACTCTCTAATAGTATGGCTAGAGGCATATTGTCGTGCAACTCTTGCCAAAGTTGAGCTCTAAAGGCACACGGTAGCGTGCGCCATAGTGCCGCTCAATCAACACATAAAGTGATGTTTATGAAAAAAGATTTCGTCCACTGTGGGTGCGTGTTCTCATAGTGTCGTTCTTGAATACGAGGGTTAGTTTAGTTAGACAAATACATTGAGTAGGTTTTTTAAAGGTTCGGAGAGTTGTGAAAATAAATTAAGGTCAAAGAGCCGGTTGTGGCGCCTACGCTAGATCTACCACCAACGGAGCTGGTGAGGCAAGTAAATTTAATGTAGGTTTGTTAGTCTGTCCTTTCACGCAACAATAGAGCAACAGATTGACATGTATTTATCATAATTATAGCGTCATAGATCTGGTTGTGGTGCCTATCCCGGTTTTGGGCATTTTCAATTTTGGCAGTCAATAACTAAGTATAGCAGACAAACTTGTTTAAAATCTATAGTCATTACAATTCTTTGTCTATGGTCTGTTTTGATTAGTGATAGTTGTGATGCGTGCCACCTCTAGATTTGATTGACCACGACTAAATATTTTCCGTTTTGTCTATTTAAATATGAATAATAATAAATAAATATCGCCTCTAATAAAACCTTTGCTTAACCTAAGAGATAGATAAATACTCTATTCTATGTTCCTTAAAATCTTTGTTTTAATATTTTTTTTATTTAAACCGTTATTTAAAAATTAAAATGTTGAAGTGCCCACAACCAGCGCTCTCACCCTAGATAGTGTCTTCGATAATGTAGAGAAACAATTATAGCCCATATTATCTCTAATTCTTCAATTTCCAACCATGAATTATGAATTCTAAGTACTAAATATTATAAATACGAAATTTAGCGAGGATGTTTTAATATTTGTTTGTGCCTCCATTACGCTCAAACCACCAAACGGATTAAGATTAAACTTGGAATATACATTATCTAGCCTGGAATAGCAAATAAGATACTTTTATCCCACCACGCGGGCGAAGGCGCGTTCGGAAACTAGTCTATCTATATATATAAAAGAAAGTCGTGTTAGTTACTTCACTTATAACTCAAGAACGGCTGAACCGATTTAGCTGAAAATTGGCAGGGAGGTAGTTTAGAGCCAGAAGAAGGACATAGGATACTTTTTATCCCGTTCGACATCATTCCCGTGTGACTTGACATGTAACGTCAGTCACTATAAAACGTGGTATAACAAAAAAGAATCAGACTTGGAATAACAAAATTGACGTATAATGACAGCTATGTAATGACGTATGGATGACTATTTGATATTTGTAAGAAATCAATAATAAAACTATTTCTATTAAATAAATAATTAACATTATTGCCCAATTGCCCATTCGTATAAACAGTGAAGTGAACTATAAAACTCGGTATGGTTAAAAATTTAAGTTTTTAGGTGAAGTGAAGTTTAATTAATAATGCCGCGACCAAGACGATCGAATCTTTCCCGACAAAGCCGTGATGCAAGAAGAATACGAAATACTGCAAATGAAAGGACTGAAGAAGAACAAGAAATCGCACGTGAACAGCGCCGCGATAGTATGGCTCGACTTCGTGCTTCTCAATCACGAGAGCAAAGTGAAGCAGCCCGTGAAACAGCTCGGTTGGCAATGCAGAATCGTCGAGCGAACAACAGAGGTCAACAAATAGATAATTTGCGACGCAGAACAAGATATTTATCAAGTGCTGATTTGAATCGAGCAGCGTTTCAATACGATTGCAGCAATGATTACAGCTTGCATCCTAGCGTTTGCATTGGGCAAATGGACGTAGTTTGCGAGTATTGTGGTGCATTAAAGTTTTCCGGAGAAACGCCTGGATTATGCTGCCTTAATGGTAAAGTGAAATTGCCATTGTTGACTCCGCCACCTGAGCCATTGTATTCATTGCTTTGTGGCGAAACACAAGAATCACGCCACTTTCTTGCAAATACTCAAAAATACAATGGTTGTTTCCAGATGACGTCATTTGGGGCAGATATTATCGAAGAACGGGGATTTAATCCGACATTTAAGGTATTTATTTTTGTACTTATATAGAATGTAGTTAAAGAATAACTTACTTTATCTATTGGTACCTATGTAGTATATTTGCTAATTCTGAACTCTACTCTCCCACCGAAAAAAGTGTTTATAACCCAGTTAATACTGTCTGGTTTTTATTTTGTAGATACAAGGACAGATTCATCATCGAATTGGATCATTACTACCTTTCGAAGATACACAGAATAAATTTTTACAAATATATTTCATGGGCAACATGGAAGAACAACTTGATCGACGCCTAGAGATCAATGCAGGAATGAAGCGAGCAATTCTTCAAGACTTGCAGTGTCTGCTTCATGAACATCATGCGTTGGTCAGGTTGTTTAAGAGTGCTTTAGAGCGCATGCCAAGTGATGACTATAAAGTTGTTATCAAAGCAGATAAACGACCATCTGGAACACACGAAAGGACATTTAATGCTCCAACAGTAGACGAAGTTGCCATCCTGATTGTTGGTGAACAATTGGAAAAACGCGATATTGTGCTTACACGTCGCGATACTGGGCAACTGCAACAAATATCTGAAACTCATCGATCATATGACACATTGCAATACCCGCTGATGTTTTGGCAAGGAGAAGATGGATATTATTTTAATATTAAAATGAAAAATCCATTGAATGGTGAGTATCAGTATCATAATTTATTTCATTTATTTGTGAAAGACACTGATTTAAAATAATGCTTATTAAAAAAATGGTTAATGTCTGTATTGTTTGCCTTTAAAATTTGCCTTTGAAATGGTTAATTATTAAATTTTTAATTTCAGGTGAAGAAACTACAAAGAAAGTTAGCTCAATGAATTATTACGCATATCGTTTGATGATTCGTCAAAATGCTGACAACTATTTGCTGCGGTTTCGTCGATTGTTTCAGCAGTATTGCGTTGACATGTATGTAAAAATAGAAACGGAACGTTTAACATTCATTAGGTTAAACCAAGCCAAACTGCGTTCTGAGGAGTACATCCATTTACGTGATGCAGTTAATACTGAAGGAAATGCAGCTAATATTGGTCGATTAACTATTCTGCCGGCGACATACATTGGTAGTCCACGTCATATGCATGAATATGCACAAGATGCAATGACATATGTTCGTCATTACGGTCGGCCCGATCTCTTTATTACTTTTACCTGTAATCCAAAATGGATAGAAATTACTCAATTGCTGCTTCCCGGACAAACATCAAGTGATAGACACGACATCACAGCACGTATATTCAGGCAAAAAATTCGGTCCCTGATGAACTTTATTGTTAAACAACGCGTCTTTGGAGATACTCGATGCTGGATGTATTCAATCGAATGGCAAAAGCGAGGCCTGCCGCACGCACACATTCTTATTTGGTTAGTGGAAAGAATTCAGCCTGACCAAATAGATGATATCATATGTGCTGAGATTCCTGATTATGAAGTCGATCCAGACCTACATGATGTTGTTACTACTAATATGATTCATGGACCGTGTGGTGCCATCAATCCCCAATCACCTTGCATGGTCGATGGAAAGTGCTCTAAACGATATCCACGGAAATTAACGGCGGAGACTGTCACTGGCAATGATGGTTATCCGCTGTATCGGCGTCGATCACCAGATGACAACGGTCGAACTGTCACAACGAAAGTGAAAAGAATGGATTTCGTTGTCGACAACAGTTGGATTGTTCCATATTCGCCACTTATTTCTAAATCGTTCAAGACACATTGCAACGTTGAATACTGCAATTCGGTTAAGTCCATAAAATATATTTGCAAATATGTCACGAAAGGCAGTGATATGGCGGTTTTTGGATTGCAATCCTCGAATACCAACGATGAAATTTCACGCTATCAAGTTGGTCGTTATGTGAACTGTAATGAAGCGATTTGGCGTATATTCGCATTTCCCATTCACGAACGTCATCCTACTGTTACGCATTTGGCGGTGCATCTGGAGAATGGTCAACGAGTATATTTCACGGCTTCGAATGCTACGCAACGTGCTGAAACACCTCCAGCAACTACATTGACCAGTTTTTTTGCAATCTGCCAAAGCGATCAGTTTGCACGAACTTTGCTTTACTCGGAGATGCCACGTTATTATACTTGGAATGCTTCATCGAAGAATTTTCAAAGACGGAAGCAAGGCGATGCGGTTCCTGGGTATCCAGATGTGCGTTCTACTGATGCTCTTGGTCGTATGTATACAGTTCATCCAAAGAATAATGAATGTTTCTATTTGCGGTTGTTGCTGGTAAATGTGCGTGGGCCAACGTCATTTGAGTCACTACGAACTGTTAATGGTGTAATATTCCCAACATATCGTGCTGCATGTGAAGAATTGAAGTTATTAGAAAACGATAGTCATTGGGATACGACAATCGCTGAAGCCATTATCTCTGCATCTCCAAGTCAGATACGCACATTATTCGCTATCATAATTTCGACATGTTTTCCATCAAACCCATGTAACCTGTGGCACAAATACAAGGATAATATGTCAGAAGATATTTTACATCAAATTCGTGTCAGTTCCAGAAATCACGATATTGAGATGAATGAGGAGATACATAATCGTGCTTTACTCTTGATCGAAGATATGTGTTACCTCATGTGCGGTAATTTATTAATCAGGTTAGGAATGCCAGCACCATATCGTGAAATGAATGACGCATTTAATCGAGAATTGGAACGGGAACGTGAATATGATCACCAGGAATTAGATTTAGTAGTTCAAACGAATGTACCCCTGTTGAATTACCAACAAAAGAAAGTTTATGATACTTTAATGAAGGCAATCGATGATGAAAATGGTGGTTTATATTTCCTAGATGCCCCTGGTGGAACTGGCAAGACATTCCTCATGTCATTAGTTTTAGCAACTGTTCGGGCGAGATCTAACATAGCGGTTGCAGTTGCTTCTTCTGGAATAGCAGCCACATTGTTAGAAGGATGCCGTACGGCTCATTCAGCATTCAAATTACCGTTAAATCTTCAAACTATTGAAGAACCAACGTGTAATATTGCAAAACACTCAGCAATGGCCAAAGTTTTAGCGGTATCGAAAATCATCATCTGGGACGAATGCACAATGGCGCATAAACGTGCATTAGAAGCACTTAACCGAACATTAAAAGATTTACGCAATGACTCGAGATGTTTTGGAGGAGCAATGATTTTACTTTCTGGCGATTTCCGCCAAATACTGCCAGTAATTCCAAGATCTACGGCTGCCGACGAAATAAACGCTTGCCTCAAATCGTCAAATCTATGGCGCCATGTGAAGAAACTGCAACTGACAACAAACATGAGAGTTGCATTGCTTAATGATACATCTGCTGAAGATTTCTCGGAGCAATTGCTGACTATCGGTAATGGTCAAGTACCTGTCGATGAATCGAGCGGATTAATATCATTTCCAAATAATTTCTGTAATTTTGTCTCATCAAAAGACGAACTTATCAACAATGTATTTCCAGAAATTATTTCTAACTACAAAAATTATGAATGGATGAGTGAGCGAGCAATTTTAGCGGCTAAGAATAAAGATGTAGATGACCTAAACAACATAATTCAAAATAAGATCATTGGAACAATGCATTCATTCAAATCTATTGACTGCGTCACAAATGAAGATGAAGCCACCAACTATCCAATTGAATTTTTAAACTCTTTGGACGTGCCTGGCTTACCACCGCACAATTTACGCCTAAAGGTTGGCTCCGTAGTAATCATGCTTCGAAACATAAACCAACCAAAACTGTGCAACGGTACGCGTTTGGTGGTTAGAAAATTGATGAACAATGTAATTTACGCTACGATAATGATAGGAAAATTCAAAGGTGAGCAAGTTCTCATTCCGAGGATACCGATGATCCCAACCGATATGCCGTTTGAATTTAAAAGACTTCAATTTCCGATACGTCTTGCATTTGCCATGACCATCAACAAATCACAAGGCCAATCCTTAAAAGTTTGTGGTTTAAATCTAGAACATTCATGTTTTTCCCATGGTCAATTATACGTGGCATGTTCACGGGTCGGAAGACCATCTGCGTTGTTTGTTTTTGCGCCTGATAATAAAACAAAAAATGTCGTGTATCACAAGGTACTTAAATGAAGAGCAACCTATGTACTAAAATACAGAAATAATTATGAATGATTGATGTAGAAATTTAATTTTTTTTGTATTTTTTCCAATAAAAAAAAAATCTGCTTATTTATTGACATTAAGGCGGAACAAAGTTCGCCGGGTCAGCTAGTATATTTATAAAATAAAGTCGTGTTAGTTACACTAACTTATAACTCAAGAACGACTGAACCGATTTGGCTGAAAATTGTTAGGGAGTTAGCTTAGAACCAGGAAACGGACATAGGGTACTTTTTGTAACGGGATCGGGAATGGAAACTTAACACAACATTAAATGTTGTGCTTTACAATAAACAAATTTTGTTCATTGTAAAACGATACGAAGTTCGCCGGGTTTGCTTGTTATACATAATCAGTACTTAGAATACATTTTCTATTCCAGACGCTAAAAATCCAGGCCAAGAATTCAATGCTCTAATGGATGTGGAGGCATACCAAATAGTGGTGAAGCATGCTACGCCTGACAAAGTCACCATGCTGCCCTCATCGCAGGCCAAAAAACACATTGGATTCAGCAGAGTAAGTTGTTAATAAAATTTTATTACAGAAATGTCTAAAATGGCTTTTATCTCGCTTAAGACTTATCTCCAATTGCACACAGACTAAACATACACATTCATACACATACACACACTCTTTCACAAACACACACACATATACACACTCACACACGAACATACACACACACAAACATTTAGTCTTAGATTTTAATTTTATCATAGCTTCTTTATGCAAATGGCGTCGCACTAGTTTTTGTGACGTTACATGCTTGTCAAAAAATAAACAAACGTCAAGTTTTTCGAGACAGGCGATGACATATTGACAAGCATGTTACGTCATCGTCGATTCGACCAATCCTGACCGTTTTGTGTCATGTGACTGGCGTTAAAAAATAGATAATTTTAATTATGGGTTTTTTAATAAATCATTGTTTATTTTCAAATTATTTTACTCCATAACGCTTTATGAAGGCATAATTTTACTATCAACAACACTTTTTTTTTCATACTGTCAAATAGCCTATAATTATTGCCATCCAGCTTGGTAATACCGCCAGTTTCTTGGAGTCGCTTTCGACTGGCAGTGATCTGGATCAATTAAGCTACCTATAATAGCCTGTTTGCAATAGTCACTATAAAAAAATGTACCATACCTACTGTCAAATTAATTCTAAAGATAATCCTTATCTTTTACTCAATTTCTTTGTGTATATTTTTATTTAAGAAGTTGTGTTATACCCTCAAGAAAATCTGTTGATCTGGAAAAAGGTCTACCTTGCTTGAGATTTTTCGAGCCTATTTATTTATATTAGTTAAAGATCTGAATAAGGGTCTGACGGGAGATTAGTAAAAATGTATCTGAAGTTTTGATAGTTTTTAAAATGTTATTATTTTATCAGGATTGGCGTGTTGGCCGAGTGAGAGGTACCTCGACTTTCAATCTGAAGGTCGTGGGTTCGAATGCCGGCGTGCATCAATGGATTTTTCTGTTCGAAAAATTTATATGCGCAATGCGCATCAAAAACACGTGCTCAAAACGGTGAAGGAAAACATCGTAAGGAAACCAGTTAGTATTCTTATAAGCGGCGATGGGCTTGCAATCTGTCACGTATGGAATACTAACTACTGCAAAATGTGGGCATGTGCCAAACATAATGTTTGGACGTGCCTCTGGCTTCCCCCACTAGACATCTTCAAAGAATCTAAGCGTCTGGAGATCTAAGAGGATGTCTACCGTACTTGGGGATTACAGTCGTGATACTATTTTTTTTTATAGGATTGGCGTAATGATGTCTTCGGTGCGATACCAACAGATATTGTTAAACACATTAATATGTTTGAAAGTATCTCAATGCCGAAGGAAAAGATATGGAGTGCGTTGGATCCAGCTACCGTAGCCATGTTCTTGAAGCCAGAGCTGGTGGGGGATTACAAGTATTCGAAGAACGACATCATTATATGTGGTAAGTTTATAGGTGAAGTTTATCGCCATCATAATGTGTGAACAGACATAGTGCGGCATTCGTAGGACACAAGTTTGATGCGTGACTAATTTAACCATAAAGGTAAATGTACGCGCGGCCATCATCGCTAGCTATCATAGCGCGGCTATCATGCCGCGCTATGTCTGGTCTCACTTTCCGCGATGGACTCCTAAACAACTTAACCGATTTTAATCAAACTTTGCACACCGTGTGCAGTTTGATCCAACTTGAAAGATAGGATAGCTTACATCTCAATTTATAGTCGCAATATTATTTTATTGCAAATTATTTGTTTATTATCTGACAGTCCCAAATATCTGTTAACTTCAAAAGATTCTAACAGATGGCGATATCTGTTGACACAGCAACTCGTGGCCGGGTCTGCTAAACATACATATGAAGTTTGGTTCTTATAATAAATAAATATTGGTGGACATTATCACACAAAGCCATCTAGCCCCAAACTAAGCATAGCTTGTACTGTGGGAACTAGATAACTGATAGAATACTTTTATACTTTTTTTTTTGTAAATACTTACAATGATATTTAATAACACCCAGACACAGAACAAACATCTATGTTCATCACACAAAATATTTATGCTGTGTGGGGATCGAACCCACAAGCTACAGCGCAGAAGGCAGAGCTACAACCAACTGAGCTGTAAGGCCAGTTATTCTAATATTATGTATTTCCTTTCAGGAGAAAAGAGAGGATTCACTACAAACGAATTTGTTTCAAAAGAAGAAGCAAATGTGAGACTTATCCACTCGTTGAAGGCGGAGGAATATCAAAAGTTTTTATTAGAAATTTTCAGTAAAGAATTATAAATTTAATGAATTGTATAAAACTAGTAATAAAAATAAATTAAAATAAAATAGCCATTTATTTTATCATAAATCGTAATTTTTCATGCAATATAATATATTTATTTTAATATTTTTTATACATTATTCTTGCTTATTATAATATATATTTATAATTGAAAGTGTGTAAATTATTTCTTACAATTAGTTAAAATTAAAATAGGATCACGACTGTAATAACGTAAATACGGTAAGACAATCCAAGACAGTCATCTTCTTAGATTTCCAGGCGCTAAGATAAGGGGTTAGCCAAAGAAACGTCCAAACATTACTTTTGGCACATGGCCACATTTTGCAGTAGTTAGTATTCCATACGTGACAGGCTGCAAGCCCATCGCCGCTTATAAGAATACTAACTGGTTTCCTCACGATGTTTTCCTTCACCGTCTTGAGCAAGTGTTTACTGAACCTACATTTTTATCCAATTGTTTTAGGTATTTGTTTATTGAGTCCAAAACTATCAACCCTACAATAAACCCTCTAACGGTAAAATAAAACCGGCCAAGTGCGAGTCGGACTGTGCAAGGGTTCCATACCATTATCTAGATAAAACCGAAGAGAACCGGAGCCACACATAAATATTTATTTTATTCGGTTTTTATATTTGTTGTTATAGCGGCAACAAAAATACATCATATATGTGAAAATTTCAACTGTCTAGCTCTCACGGTTCATGAGATACAACGACAGCAAGTCTTAGTATTAGGGTCCCGTTTTTACCATTTGGGTACGGAACCCTAAAAACCTACACTATCGTTGGTCCACCAAAAATGTGTACTAAAATATTTTATGATTGTCATAAAAATGCCTGTTATCGGATGTGATTTTATGGCAGTATTTATAATAAAACTATTTTCTTCTAAACTCTAAGTTAAAAAATAAGAATTGCCGTACTATGTTGTATTTTAATCGATGTTAACGCTTCACTACAACATAGGTGTCATTTTACGGTAGTCAGTAGCGTTAGTGTTCATCGACACTGCCGAGCCTAGTATTAGTAGAATTTTTGATACTTCGGTTTATGAAAATCGTCAGATTAAATATTTTTCGCAATCCTAATTATTTTCGTCAAAATAAAAAAAAATTGCCCGCGCTCGCAAATGACGAGATGATGTTTTTTTTACAAATTCGTAACCCTCTCACTTCCTTGCGTTACTTGAAAATTGTCAGATTAGTGGAATATACACTTTTTAGCATGTAATTAATAACTAAACGCGCTCGAGAAATTCTGATGATACATTTTTTTTTCTAATCTGATCCTTTATCCTTGATATGCGGGCACATAATAGGGGGCTCATATTTATTGGAGTTACTTAAGGCGCTCCCAGTCGACGATTGTATTTGTTCGAAACGAAAAAGAAATACTTGTGAACAAGCCACATCTCCTATTTTATAATGTATAGTATATGTGAATAAAGATGTACCCATCTTTAATCATTTCGATAAATAATCCTACCGACCGCTGCAATGACGACAAACACACGTCGGCGCGTGGTCCGCCTTAGCTTTTCGAATAAATAAATGATATAAATTATGTATAATTACTTATCAAAAATCTATTCTAATAGAAATCTAGATCTACATATTACCTATCTTTAACAATAAATCACAAGTTGATTTACTAGTAGGTATATAAAATATTTCGATCATAAATTCTAAAACGTATCATTTTGAAATAATATCTTTATCATGAAAAGTTTCTGCTATTATGTTTTCAGCTTAATAGAAATCTAGGTAGGAACCTGAAGTAATATACTTATAATAATAGGAGATGTGGCTTGTTCAGAAGTATTTCTTTTTTCGTTTTGAAAAAGAGCAATCGTCGACTGGGAGTCCCTTAACTGGGTACAAGGTATCACCTTGTTTGTTAATCTGCCGCGCTTTAGTAAATACCGAAATCACCTCTTGGGCTCCCCTACTATAATAGCGCGGTTGAGACGACGGGCGCGAAGTATCAAACATATGAAACGCGCCATTGCGGCCATAATGCAGTGATGGCGCGTTTCATATCTTTTAACACATCGTGTCACCGCCACCGCGACAGCTCGCAGTGTGGACACACGCTTAAAAAAATCTCATTTAAAACTTAATTTAGAGATACAGAGCACAAGCTTCTGCCAGCGGTTTAGTTTGGTTTTAAAATTAATGGAATAATTATTTGAGGCATGCAGTTCGTGTGCTAGGTTCTGTTTTTTTTTATTTAAATCAATTAACTTGTGTCAGCAAACAATAAAAAACAAACATGTACTGGGTTAGCATGAACCATAATCGTATCGACAACGTATCGTCTAAACGTCAAAACGGACACTTTTTGTATAGTATAAGTGGTTCGTGCTCAGGCCACTGTAGTGTACTGAGGTACCTATACCTACTTATTTAGGTACCTGTGTGAGTATATATTTATGAAATAAATGATTGGCGTTCGAGGGTATGCGCCGCGACTTCAGTTGCGGTCGAATAGCGGTCACGACTAGACGTCAAGTCAACATGAAATCTATTGTTGTTATTGATCAAGGATCTCACCCTTATCCTTTGTAGGACACACATTACAGGTTACACGTTACAGGTACCTACATAAACTATAATTATAATCCTGACTACATAGTTACCAGGATTCTGTCTTCGGGTATTAAAAACTAGAAGTACCTAGGTACTACTAGTATGTACCACAACACCCAGATTGAAACGAATATTTACAGATCATACATATAAATGTGACCCCCCCCCACAGGGATCGAACCTGTCCAACAAAAAATAATCTGAAAAATTTCAA
The DNA here is from genome assembly GCA_912999785.1 of Hydriomena furcata. NCBI lineage: Eukaryota > Metazoa > Arthropoda > Insecta > Lepidoptera > Geometridae > Hydriomena > Hydriomena furcata. The sequence goes on from OU538826.1 coordinate 4,361,596, forward strand.
AATTTTGTAATAACTGTTCCACCAATCGTGTGAATGTGACTACACCTAATAATCTATAATATAAAAATAAGTCGGGTTTTCCTTCCTGACGCTATAACTCCAGAACGCACGAACCGATTTTCACGGTTTTGCATTCGTTGGAAATGTCTCGGGCTCCGTGAGGTTTATAGCAAAGAAAATTCAGGAAAAATTTCAAGAGAAAAGCAGGAAAACAGGGGAAAATCATCAAAATCAATAAAACAACGGGAACGGGAACGGGAACTTAACACAGCATTTGTTAATTCTAAAGCGATACTAAGTTCGCCGGGTCAGCTTGTTCTACATAAAACAAATGACTAAATAATTTAAAAAAAAATCGCCTTAATATAATAACGAATTAAGGGGCTGTATGTCGACGATTGCTCTTTTTCGAAACGAAAAAAGAAATACTTCTGAACAAGCCACATCTCCTATTTTTATAAATATATTACTTCAGGTTCCTACCTAGATTTCTATTAAGCTGAAAACGTAATAGCAGAAACTTTTCACGATAAAGATGTTATTTCAAAATGATACGTTTTAGAATTTATGATCGAAATATTTTGATACCTACTATTTAAATCAACTTGTGATTTATTGTTAAAGATAGGTAATATGTAGATCTAGATTTCTATTAGAATAGGTTTTTGATAAGTAATTATACATAATTTATATCATTAATTTATTCGAAAAGCAAAGGCGGACAAAGAGAAAATGGTTATTGAGGGGTGGGTAAAGCTACCCCTATTACTTGCCTACGCAGGTACCAGCAACGCGATCTCATAAAAACTGTCGATAATATTTACGATACGCATACGCCATCTAGAGCTTGCCGTTGTTAACTGTCTTAGTCGTTTCTGCCGCGGTTTTAGGAACTGGTAGCGCCTTAATAAGAATTTGACTCGCCAAATGTCAGACAAAGCAGCAGATATTAGCCAAAGTTTGAAGAATTCGTTTCAACTCGAATTCAGGGAGAAATGCTCTCAATCAATTTGGCAATGAAATCAGATTCCTACATTCATCAATGCGGCAAAAGTTTCTACGGTATTTACATTACTTTACTTCAAAGTAAACCACAGTGTGACACACGGGCTTAAAGGAAAGATTCTACTTATCACTTCACTACATAGTATAAAGCAAAGTCGCTTTTCGCTTCCCGCGTATGTATGTATGTATGTATGTTTGCTTATATCTTTAAAACTACACCACTGATTTTGATGCGGTTAATAGATAGAGTGATTCAGGAGGAAGGTTTATATGTATAATACATGCATAATATAGTAGAAAAACACTGATAATTTTAGAGGTTTCTAATGTGATGTCGTAAATAAACACAGTTTTTTTGCGCTTACATTGCAAATGCTGGCTGAACCCCACGAGATGTATCAAAATAATGTACTACAGTATTGTACACCTTAAAAACGTCTACAAAAAAGTCCACGATGGTATTAGAAATGTCTTACGCACAGCGAAGCGGGCACGGGTCAGCTAGTTCTTTCTAAACAAATCCTAATAATATAAAAAAATGTAAATGTGAAAGTTTGTGAGTTTGTATGTTTGTGCCTCAATCAGGCATCAACGACAAAACGGATTAAGTTAAAATTTGCTGTAGATGTAGATATAATGCCAGAATAAAACATAGACTACTTTAAAGTATGAAAAACATCCCCAAAACGATAAAAAAATTAAAAGGGATGAATTCTGTATAGATGGCGCTGGTGTGAAAAATATCCGACATCCGTATTGACATCAGTCGTCATAGCAACATGCGTCACTCTATGCGATCATCGAAATTTGGACAGGACAATGTCTGTCACGGGTCGGCTAGTCCATAAATTAAATTATGTATTTTTAAAGCGCCAGTCACGTGACACAATACGGTCAGGATGGTGGTGAACGATGGTCGAATCGACGATGACGTAAAATGCTTGTCAATATGTTTTTGTTTGCCTTGAAAAGCTAGACGTTTTTTTACTTGTTGACAAGCATTATGACGTCACAGAAACGCGGGTTATTTAAATTGACAATATTTAATTTAAATATTTAGGGCCAATACTTAAGAATTGAAAATAATATTTTATGGGTTCCACAGTCACTACTGAATAATCTAAAATGCATTATTAAAATCTTGTCAAACAGCCCATAGTCACATGTCATTATTTTTTTGCTTGCCAGTTCTTTTTTGCAGTGTGTCCCAAATCGAAACGGCGCAGCTTGAGATTAACATAATCAACGTTAAGCTTGTAATGGCGGCCGAATTTCAAAGTTATATCGACGGCAATAAGACGTGCTAATGACTTAGCTGCCTACCCTCTATAATAGCTTTACAAGTTTGTTGTTTCATATTAGTATTGGCATATTTGGACATGAATTTGGACAAGATGAATTTCTATTGCCGAGTCATGCTGCCTGCCATTTTGGAACCTAGAGACATAACCTTTACGAAAGTTGCAATTAATTTTAATTGTACTTTGCGGGGTCTATTAGCTGCTATTAGAATACATTTTATAAATAAATCCTAATAATATTATAAATACGAAAGTTTGTGATAAGGCTGCTATTATTGTTCACATATCACCAAACTAAGAAAAGCTTGTACTATGGGAACCAAATAACTAATAGAATACTTATATACTTTTTTTTGTAAATACATTTTTATTATACATAACACCAAACCAGACACAGATATTATATATTAATAATATATATTCAATCATAGGTTTCACTATGTAGGTATTTGATCTTTGAGAATTTGTCATTGATTGGTTGGTGAAACATCTCTTGTCTACATCATCATTTTTTTCTTGTTTTCCCACCTAATGTGGGGCAACAACACGTTGAAAAACATGTTGCGAAGAGGATATGGCTTATGTTTTACAACTGGCCGCCTGTTGGCGTCAACCCTCTTTGGGTATGATTGTTGGTGCACTTCGTTGTTGTCGTCCTATTCGCGTAGATTTTTGCAGCGACGGAGACGCACTTTGAAACGTCTTAGAACTAGGTGAAGCTACGCCTGTTCCTCGCGACCAAGCCTAGAAGAATCAGGCAACAAACACGGCTTGGGGTCTACCTTTTTTTTTAATTATCTTTTCCTTAATGCTATGTAGAGCTATGCTATGCTATGCTATGCTATGCTATGCTATGTAGTGTAGTGCCGATCGAACAAGGTGAAGACTCATACAAGAATAATAATAAAAGTACTAATCAAGTACGTACAACAATAAAAAATTAAGACACCTCATCCCCGGACGGTGACACGAAGTTTGTCAAGGCAGCAGTGATAGAAGGCGTCATTTTGTATCCACTTTGCGTTACCTTACTGTGATTTTATTGATACTAAAATTTATTATCTCTTTTTAACTATAAATACGGCTAATTACCTCGAGCGACGATCTGCCGTTGATCGCGGTCGAGGGCGATGCTCATGATGAAGAGCATCTGAATTGTCTCGAAACGTCAGCAATACAACAAGAAACGTTTTAATTAGCCGTATTTATAGTTAAAATGAATAACAACCACGATAGTTTTAATTGTCTAATCTCTTGTTTACATAATTATTCAAAAAAATAGGTAAAAATGAAGTCGTATACTACATTTTGTTAAATTACTATGCAATATGATCTAGTCTAGTGTCTAGGATACCTGGCTCTCACCCAGGAGGCTTGGGATCGATTCCCGGTATTGGAATATATATTTAAAGAACGAATTATTTTATCTTTTGTTCTTGTAGTAAGCTTTTTATTAATCCTCAACACAAAAATAGAGTTGTTCTATGGTATTACGAGAGTATTAGAAAGGTGACTTCATCAAAGGTGTTTTTAAGTATTTTAAGGGTACCTTACTCAAAGGGTAAAAACGAGACTACAAAAATTCACTGTCCGTCTTTCCGTCTGTCTGTTACAGGGCTGTATCTCATGAACCGTGATATAAATTTTCACAGATGATGTATTTCTGTTGCCGCTATAACAGCAAACACTAAAAATAGAATGATAAATAGATCAAGAAGCAAAAAGCAGGGAGTCGTTAGAGTACGTTAAACTGTCTAAAGTAATCCATAACTATTTACCTATTCTACATATATACATCTTGCTGACATCTGTAAGCCGAACTGAGTTCATCAAATGGGTCAAGAGAACAATAACTTAGGCCATTAAGGGATTTACACGATCCCGGCTGAACCGATCGTGTTCGTAATATTAGATCCTTTTGTGACCAGTAAATTCAAACGTCCTTGCCTCTGAAACTTGAGGACTTGGCGCACATCTTTTTCTATATATAGTTATACTAACTGCTCGCCCCGGCTTCGCACGTATCTGGATAAAAAGCAGCCTATGTGTTATTCTCATATATCCAACTAATATTATAAATGCGAAAGTTTGTGAGTGTGTGTGTGTGTGTGTGTTTGTTACTCTTTCACGCAAAAACTACTGAACGGATTTAGATTCTTCGTTCTTCGTTCTTCGTTCTTCGTTCTGTGAAAATAAACTATAATGACTATAATGATTAAGCCTATACATAGGCTACTCTTTATCCAGATACCACCCGTGCGAATCCGGAACGAGCAGCTAGTAAGCTATATTACTGTAAAGTTTCATTTTAATCCGTTCTTGTGTGTGTTTGTTACGTAAAAGAGTAACAAACACACACAAACACTCACATACTTTCGCATTTATAATATTAGTAGGATTTCGATCTCTGAAGACTGGATTTGTGTGATCGGGGACTGAAAGTGGTGCGTGTTACAAAACAATGTCTAGCTAGCAAATAATAGCAAGTATATATTTTACGGTGTACTGTACACACAGTCACCAAACTGATATAAAGTTTATTATAAAATAGAAATATAAATAGGATCACGACTGTAATCCCCAAGTACGGTAGGTAGACATCCTCACAGATCTCCAGGTGCTTAGATATTTTGAAAATGTCTAGAGGGTAGTTAGAGGCATGTTCAAACATAATATTTGGCACATGCCCACTACATTGCTGTTAGCTTTCTATACGTGACAGGTTGCAAGCCCATTGCCGCTTATAAGAATACTAACTGGTTGCTTCACGATGTTTTTCTTTACCGTTAAGCACGTGTTTTGATGCGCATATATAATTTTCGAACAGAAAAATCCATTGATGCACGCCGGGTTTCAAACCCACGACCTTCAGATTGAAAGTTGAGGTACCTTCCATTCGGCCAACACGGCTTTTTTATTTTATTTCATTTATTTATATGTAGTAAATTAAATTTTTGTAACTTTTTTTACTAATGCATTATTAAACCAGTTTTTTTTTACGGTATCTTCTCTAAATATCCTGTTTCTTCATCAGCAAGTACCTTCTAATCAATTTGCAAGACAGAATGAGTGTCATAAATTATTCATTCATTGAATTGTTAGTTACACCGCAAAACTATAAAGGGTCCTTTGGATCTTTGAGAGGGTCTGATTTGTCCAATGCATTATGTAAACAAAACTAATTTACAAAGGTCGTTACCTAGGGACGAGAATATAGGGGTCGGGTTCTTTGAAGACTTGGCCGAGGTAGAACAATTTATATTGAGACATTACAATGACCCATCTAATTTTTTCCATGTACTCAAACCCGTAATAGTAACACGGAATAGCTATGTTGGCCAATGCGTTAATAAATAGTTCTATTAATGATTACGTTTCATAAAACTAAATAGAAAACCGACGAATATGTTTCGATCAATTGAAAAGTCAAAGGACAATATTTAGTTAATTTTATGAAGTAACTATTAGTCCTACATTATTAAAATTTAAATGGGAACAACTTGGGATTTTTCTCTTCACGATAGAAAAAAAAAAAAAAAAACGGATCACCTGTTAAAAAGATATGTGTGGTCATACATACAAAAATAAACGGTTAAAAATGCTTGTGCTCAAAACGGTCAAGGAAAACATCGTAAGGAAACCATGTTGCGGCGATGGGCTTGCAACCTGTGACGTTAGACGTTATCCGTAACTACTACAAAAATGTAGGAATGTGCCAAATATGTAGGTACTTACTATCCTCTAAAACCCCACATATTCAAAGATCTTAGTGCCAGAAGGTTGAAGAGGATGACTACCGTACATATTACAGTCGTGACCCTATTTTTTTGGTATTACAAACAATAATATCAGTTATCTGGTTACCATAGTACGAGGTCTGTTTAGTTTGGGGCAAGATGGCGGCGCTATGTTAAATGTCCACCCATATTTATTTATTTAGTAACTATTTACAGAAATAATAATTCTTCTCATTATTTTTATCGTAACTCGATTTTAAATGTGAAGGTCCTGGGTTCGAATCCCAGCGTGCATCAATGGATATTTCTGTTTGAAAAATGTATATACGCATTAAAAGTACTTGCTCAAAACGGTGAAGGAAAACATCGCGAGAAAACCAGTTAGTATTATTTTAAGCGCCGATGGGCTTGAAACCTGACACGTATGGAATGCTAACTACTGCAAAATGTGGGCATGTGCCAAATATAATGTTTGGACGTGCCTCTGACTACCCCCACCAGACATCTTCAAAGGATCTAAGCGTCTGGATATCTGAGAGAATGTCTACCGTACTTGGGGATTACAGTCGTGACAGTATTATAATTTTTATCATCGTAATAACAATATTATATTGTTCTCGTACGTAATGTCGGTACAAGTAAGTTTTGATAAAAAGTTTTGTAGAAATATCAGTTTTAGATTTTCATATTTTATAAGTTTAATTTCAAATTATTCTGTTTCAAGACTGTGCTATCCACATATCCACCCATTTGAAGCTAAATGATGATTACCTCGCAACGTAGAAGCCTACACGGATATAGTAACTGATTGCGAGAGGTGTCATATGCGTGCGAAGAAGTTTAATATTTAACCTAAGTTAAATAAATATTAGTTTGTTTAAGAAAAATACCGATAATTATGATGCAAATACTAGAAATAAAGATAAACTCGCTGTTCCCACGACTAGGCTCACTAAAACTAAGAAATCATTTCAAGGGTAATGTGTACGCTTCTATAACAAAATCCCAAATGACATGAGCTATCTATTAGCAAATTTAAAAACTTAATTAAACGTAAACTATGCAAAAAGGCTTACTATATAATATCTGATTATTTTGACGACAAAAAAACCTGGGACTGCTCCAACTTGCTCTATCAATAATAATTAAGATTCATTTTGTATTCAAAAATAAGTACAAAGACTTAAAAAAAACACAAATAATGAACAAAATTAAACTAATTAAATTAAACTTAACTAAATTTGACGATTCTAAATGATCCAAGTGATTTCAATGAATAAACGCTATTTTGATTTTGATTTTGATTTTGAACCGCGACTTGGTTCGCGTTAAAAATCTACTTACTGCACCTACAGAGTAGAAAATGGGATTCCTTTGATCTTTACTTCAAGTCATAAAACATAGGCTACATTTTTACCAATTAAAATTTTATTAAAATTAATTATTAAATAACGCAGTCGCGGGTTTAGTAGTAAATAAATTAATAAATATTGGTTGAAATTTTTACACAGTACCACCCTGCTCCCAAACTCAAAGTACTATGGAAACCAGATACTTGATGGAATACTAGCATATTTTTAGGGTTCCGTACACAAAGAGTAAAAACGGGACCCTATTTACTAAGACTTCGCTGACCGTCTGTCCGTCTGTCTGTCACAGGGCTGTATCTCATGAACCGTGATAGCTAGACAGTTGAAATTTTCACAGATGATGTATTTCTGTTGTCGCTATTACAACAAATACTTAAAACAAAAGAAAATAAATATATAAGGGAGCCTCCCTTAATTATACAACAAAATGTTTTTTTGGCGTTTTATATAGATAATAGTACGGAACCCTTCGTGCGCGAGTCCGACTCTCACTTGGCCGGTTTTTTTTTGTAAATACAAATACTTTATCGTAATTTATTATTTCAGATACGAAACAAACATGTTTTTCCTGTGAATCGAACCTACAACCTACAACGCAGAAGGCAGAACTACCAACTGAGCTGCGAGGCTAGACAATAGTGTAGTTTATTTGATTTCACACTGCACCGCCCAAGCGTGCCGCCCGCCCTCAGCATTTGAAGAGTGGATCCAATTTTGTATTTCTACGCTATCTTACGTAATTCACTGTCACCTAATATACTCATACATACGTCAACCATCGACTTCCGAGGAAGGCAGACACTTGAGTGAATTGCCAGGATAAAAATACTTCTCATAAGAATGTTCATGCTCTCTAGAAAACAATTTAGGGAGCTTTTAGAGTTCCGTACCTCAAAAGAAAAAATGGGAACCCTTTTAGGATCTTTTCATCGTCCGTCTATCTGTCAAGATCAATTTTATCAGGAATGTCGTAAGTCGATGGAAATCAAAACAAAGAGAGTACTTTCCTATTGACTTAGAATCAAGAAATTTGGCATAAAGCAAGATCAGCACTATCCTACTAAGTAGAGGAAAAAAACCGAAAATTAATACTAAAATATATATTTTTTTAAACTTATAAACAGTCAAAAAAAATCCTCTGTCACCTAACATACAAGTTTTTAAGGAACCCTCGGTGCGCGATTCAGACTTACACATGTCTAGTTTTTTAAACACCAGGTATATTTTGTTACTTCAGGTACTCCGACACAGGATGTGCTTGAAATACCTTGAAACGAGCTTTTGAGGCGTTAGCGGAAGGCCAAACTGATAAGAAAAAGGTTTAGGCTGAAAAATGCGTTAAAAAATTCGCTGTAAAAATTTAAATGAACTTAAAATTTATGTTGGCCAAGTGGAAGGTAACTCGACCTTCAATTCGAAAGCCGTGGATTTCGGCCGAATATGCAGCAGAAAATGGATTTTTTATTCGAAAAAATTATGCGTGCATAAACGGCGAAACCAGTAGGTCAAATTCAAATTCAAATTCAAAAATCATTTATTTCAATAAAATCACAAGGATCACTTTGAAACGTCTTAGGAACTAGGTGAAGCTACGCCGATTCCACGCGACCAAGCCTAGAAGAATCAGGCAACAAACACGGCTTGGGGTCTACCTTTTTTTTAATGATCCTTTTCTTAAAGCTATGTAGAGCTCCAGTGTGATGCCAATCGAACAAGGTGAAGGCAAAGAAGGTAGAAGGTACATGCCCACATTTTGCAGTAGTAGCATTTCATACGTGACAGGTTGCAAGCCCATCGCCGCCTATAAGAATACTAACTGATGACAAAGATAACTTAAGGATTTAATCTAGATAAATTAAAGACAGAAACACTTTTCTCGATAGATTTATTTTCCAAAGTTGGATCTTCAAAAACACTAGTTTCGTTTTTAATCAAAACTTTGAATGAACTATTTAGCTATAGTTCATTTTTATATAATTCATTAGATAATCATACTAGATACCTAACTTAGAGACATTTTTTTTTTTTTCAAATTTGATTGTTTTGTAGATCATGCAGTTTTATCACTTTTTCCGTCTTATCCGGTAGACTCAGCCCATACAAAACGTAAAAAAATTCACTTATCACCTTAATCAAAAAAATGTATTACTCGTCGTAACTCGCAGCTTGTATTAATCTTACTGAAAGCGCAAGTGTGCTGGCAAAATGTGGCCAGCCAGATAACCATTGTTGCAAGATTTGAATAAGCCTCGATATTAATAACAGAGCCTCGAGATTCATTTACAAAATGGAGGTATTGTTGTGTGTTAGAGTAGGGCTAGGGTGAGAGCGCTGGTTGTGGGCACTTCAACAATATTTTAATTTTCAAATAAACGGTTTATATTAAAAAAAAATATTAAAACGACCATTTTTAAACAACATAGAATAGAGTATTTATCAATCTCTTAGGTTAAGTAAAGGTTTTGTAACAGGTGATACTGATTTATTTATTATTCATATAATTATGTATAATAGAAAAAACAGGAATTCATTGGTCAATTAAATCTAGAGGTATAACGCATCGCAACTAATCAAAATAGACCTTAGGCAAAGAATTGTATTAACTATGGATTTTAAACAAAGTTTGTTTGCTATGCTTAGTTATTGACTGTCAAAATTGAAGATTCCCAATGCCGGGGTAGGCACCACAACCGGGTCTACGACCCTAGGCACTGTTATTTATACTGTGGTTTTGTCTCGGTGTCTCCGTGAATGGTGAAGTATTCAAGATTAGGTATTTTATTTGTATTCTACAAGATTTTATGGAAACGGGGACAGCTAAAAGGAACAAAGAGGACAAAAAATGTACAAAACAAATATATTTATTGTTAATTTGCTTTTGTTTTATTAATAACGAAATCTTTTAATTACTGTTAACTTTATATTAAACAAGCTGACCCGGCGAACTTCATAACCCGTTCCCATTCCCGTTCCCGTTCCCGTTCCCGTTCCCGTTCCCGTTCCCGTTCCCGTTCCCGTTCCCGTCCCCGTTCCCGTTCCCGTTCCCGTTCCCGTTCCCGTTCCCGTTCCCGTCCCCGTTCCCGTTCCCGTTCCCGTTCCCGTTCCCGTTCCCGTTCCCGTTCCCGTTCCCGTTCCCGTTCCCGTTCCCGTTCCCGTTCCCGTTCCCGTTCCCGTTCCCGTTCCCGTTCCCGTTCCCGTTCCCGTTCCCGTTCCCGTTCCCGTTCCCGTTCCCGTTCCCGTTCCCGTTCCCGTTCCCGTTCCCGTTCCCGTTCCCGTTCCCGTTCCCGTTCCCGTTCCCGTTCCCGTTCCCGTTCCCGTTCCCGTTCCCGTTCCCGTTCCCGTTCCCGTTCCCGTTCCCGTTCCCGTTCCCGTTCCCGTTCCCGTTCCCGTTCCCGTTCCCGTTCCCGTTCCCGTTCCCGTTCCCGTTCCCGTTCCCGTTCCCGTTCCCGTTCCCGTTCCCGTTCCCGTTCCCATTAGGAACTATATATAGATAATATAATATAGATTTAATAAATATGATTTCAAATATTTGGAACTGCATCTGAGACGTTAGTTACGTGTATGTCTATCAAGCTTCGTAAATTTTAATCGTGATCCTATTTATTTATTTTTTATTTCTGATCATTTAACCATACCTAGATAAAGTATTAATCATTTTATAAACAAAATAATCTTTACTTTAAAGTCTTTTTAGGGTTCCGTACCCAAAGGGTAAAAACGGAACCCTATTATTACTAAGACTTCGCTGTCCGTCTGTCTGTCTGTCACAGGGCTGTATCTCATGAACCGTAATAGCTAGACAGTTGAAATTTTCACAGATGATGTATTTCTGTTGCTTCTATAATAACAAATACTAAAAGCAGCATAAAATAAATATTTAAGTGGGGCACCCGTACAACAAACGTGATTTTTGCGGTGATAGATTATAGTACGGAACCCTTCGTGAGCGAGTCCGACTCGCACTTGGCCGGTTTTTTTTCATATTTTACACTATATCCTAGCATCATTACATTAGTACTAGTTAGTACCCAGTATTTACGAGTTAATAGAGTACATTGTGTCATTAGTACCCAGTCGTTAGGGTTTGATTATGGTAGGTACATTAGGGTAAACCACACCCAAAGTACTGCTAGCTCTCTCAAATATATTTCAAGCATTGAGCTTAATGTACTACGTACTAGAGGAGCTATCCAAGCCAAATAAATTGCTCAATTTTCAATTATTAAAGCCAAAGTCCGCTTGCAGCGTAAAATAAATATTTATATGGCTAAACGAAACATTGAAACGTAAAGCGCTGACCGCTGAATGGCTTAAGTTACTTTCAATCAAAAAGGTCGTAAGCGCCACGAAAAACACGTTCGCGCGTCACAGGCGTTAGACTCGGACTGAGTCCACTGTGGTCCAGGGACCGCAAGGCGCACCGCAAATTATTACTTTGTGGTGTCATCTCTAGTACGTAGTACATTAAGCTCAATGATTTCAAGTATTTATTTATTTTTTTATTTATTTCAATTTCTCATACAGCAAACGTGTTTTTTGGCGTATTTTATAGATAATGGTACGGAACCGTTTGTGCGCTAGTTCGACTCGCACTTTGCCGGTTTTTATTTTTAACAGTTCCATTTAAATTATATTCCTTCATAAACTTAAAAACTAATATCTTCTCTTGACTTTTCGATTGACTGAAACATTTTCGACGGTTTCCTTTTTATAGTTTTTAAAACTTAGTTAATTAAGTAATTTAAATTGTATTCTTCTTATTTTAACTTTACATGTTTTTATTTGTGTTCATAATCGTCAAGTTTATTGAATTTGTTATTCAATAATTATGTTTGCTCACTATGCAAAGTGTGGGCATGTGCCAAATATAATGTTTGGACGCGCCTCTGACTACCCCCACTAGACATCTTCAAAGGACCGTACTTGGGGATTACAGTCGTGATCGTATTTATTTTTTTATTATGTTTTGATAATGTTTTGTGGTTATTATCTAAAATAAATAAATAATAATGGTTCCATGCAATTTACATGTTGGCTAAAATTCAGGTTAATATTTCTAAGTAACAATATCAAAATCGAAAACTTTATCAAACAATCTCAATTTAAATGCTATTACTCTAAACTTTACGTTAATTAAGACTTTTACGTGATTAGAATGAGATCCATCTTATATTACTCAACTTTAGGTAGTCACGGAATTGCTATTATTATGAAAAGTAATAGTTTTTTTATTTCCTAGGTAAATCCTAATATAATATTATTTATGCAAAAGTTTGTGAGTTTGTATATATATGTTTGTGCCATCCCAAATGAATTAAGATTGAAGTTATTGAAAGAAAGTCAAAACAATAATTTTACACCAGTTTTGAACTCCGTGATATTTTACCGAATACTTATCAAAACACGTTGAGCGTTGGCTACACGTAGAATAGGCAAGGTTTTACGTATTTTCAAAAGGTGTTCAACCATCGACCAAATATCCCAATAGACGCCTAATACCTTCATTTCTTTAAAAAAACAATTCCGTGTTGGCTGATTGGGATGTACCTCAAGTTTCAATCTGAAAGTCGTGCCGTATGTGCCAAATATAATGTTTTGACGTGCCACTGACTACCCCTACTAGACATCTTTAGAGGATCTAAGCATCTGGAGATCTGAGAGGATGTCTACCGTACTGGGGGATTACATTCGTGATCCTATTTATTGTATTTTATTTGTTTAACAATTCTGTCAAAACGTTGAATTGTGCGGGCAAGGGAAGCGGTAAAAAATGCATTCTGATTGGCCAGTTTAATGTCCACAGCTTGCTGCAGGGCGCTTCGTGAACTGCGCTCGGTTTACCTACACAGGATGTTTATGTTTAGCCCATATGATGTGTTGTCTGACAGTGTTCGCCTTGCATGAGAAATCTAGGCTGTGGTCTATGTGTTCAACCCACAAAGGAATGTGTCATTTACATTGATAAATGACAGATGACAGCTTTAATACTCGTGTATACATAATACTCTACTAGCTTTTGCCAGCGGCTTCGTTCGCGTACCTGGATAAATAGTGAACTATTTGCTATTCCCAAGAATATGCTATGTATATCTCAAGTTTCATTCAAATCCGTTTGCTCGTGTGGGCGTGATTGAGGCACAAACATCAAAACATACAAACTGAATCACAAACTTCAGGATATATAATATTAGTAGGGTTGTCGTGAGGTATCAGTTATTACTTTAAACCCACTGTGACCTCACATTGGTAGCAGTTTTTTGGTGTGTTTCATTTATACTCGTATATCCTAAACTTGTAGAGAGTTTCTATATACTTACTGGTTTTGTGTAGGTACATTAAGGTAAGTAAGTTTGTACTTAAGTGGCCAATACTAGTCATGACTCATCGACACATTTGAAATATTTTATTATATATTTATAGGGTTAAAGAAAAACTGGGGTAAACTGGGGTAGGCACCAAAAACGGGGGTGCTTACCCCAATTTGGTCATTTTAATTTTTTGCAGTCAATAACTAAGCAAACAAACTTGTTTAAAAACCTATAGTTAAAACAATTTTTTGTCTATGGTCCGTTTTTATTAGTGACAGTTGTGGTGCGTTATACCATAAGACAACTAAATATTTCCCGTTTTATCTATTTAAATATGAATAATGAAAATAAAAATAAAATAAATAGGATCACGACTGTAATCCCCAAGTACGGTAGACATCCTCTCAGATCTTCAGACTCAGGATTTAATCCTATAATGATGTCTAGTGGGGTTAGTCAGAGGCACGTCCAAACATTATATTTGGCACATGCCCACATTTTGCAGTAGTTAGTATTCCATACGTGACAGGTTGCAAGCCCATCGCCGCCTATAAGAACACTAACTAGTTTCCTCACGATGTTTTCCTTCACCGTTTTGAGCACGTGTTTTTGATGCGCATATAAATTTTCGAACAGAAAAATCCATTGATGCACGCCGGGATTCGAACCCACGACCTTCAGATTGAAAGTCGAGGTACATCCCACTCGGCCAACAATAATTAATAAATAAAAATCATTTGTTACAAAACATTCGTGTTGAGCGACTGGAGGAACACCTAGATGGCGTCTGTGCCGCGAGCCTGCGATTCTACGTGTCGCGCGACAATGTCGCAGGACAAAATTAATGGGGACATAGTGCAATTACGGTATCACTAATCTAAAATTGAAATCTTATTTTTCTAGTTTTTAAATTGATATAATGTGAAATGTTTGGTTTTTAGTATGGGCTGAGTCTACCCGGATAAGTCGGAAAAAGTGATAAAACTGCATTATCTTGAAAACCATCAAACATAAAAAGAAACTGCCTATAATTTACTTAGCTAGTATGATTATCTAACAAACTATTTAAAAACCGGCCAAAGGGTTCTGTACTATTATTAAAACGGCATAAAAATCACGTTTGTTGTACGGGAGCCCCACTTAAATATTTATTTTATGCTGATATATTTATGCTATAGAGAAATACATCATCTGTGAAAATTTCAACTGTCTAGCTATCACGGTTCATGAGATACAACTTTGTTACAGACAGCGGAGTCTTTGTAGTCCCGTTTTTACTCTTTGGGTATGGAACCCAAAAACATAAACAATTATTAATTACATACCTAGTAGTTTTTTATTAGGTACGAGTAGGTACTTAGATATATTTTTATTAATCACGCTCCACACCGTCGAGCGAGAGTTAACCCTGAAAAGCGGGACAGAGCTTGTCCCGCGTGGCACAGGCACTTTGTAAAAAATCAGAACGTACCGCCAAAATCGGGACGTCTGGCAACGCTGGTCTAGCTAGGTAGGTATTTCTTAGGGTTTAATGGCTTTAAAATTAATAATATCTAGTTACCTACCTATTTACCTAACTATGTACCTAGGTAGTTAGCATTCCACACGTGACAGGTTGCAAGCCCGTCGCCGCTTACAAGAATACTAACTGGTTTCCTCACAATTTTTTCTCCATTGTTATAAACACGTGATAACGCGCATAATTTTTCGAACAGAAATATCCATTGATGCACGGCCGGTATTCGAACACAAAATTAATTCGAAATTAATAATACATACCTAGGTACCTATTTACCTAACTACTTGAATTCAATAATTCAATTTTAAACTTTTTAGTCGATAAGTAAAGTACCACCTACTTACCGACTTACTTTACCGATAGTGGTAAAATAGCGCCATCTGCTGGCAGATTGGCAAACATTTTTCATTGGTTTTACCTGGTTTTACTTGGTTTTACTAGAATGCGAAAATCACGTTTGTTGTATGGAAGCCCTACTTAAATATTTATTTTATTCTGTTTTTAGTATTCATTAATGAAATACATCATCTGTGAAAATTTCAACTGTCTAACTATCACGGTTCATGAGATACAGCTCTGTGGCAGACAGACGTTTGGGTACGGAACCCTAAAAATGAACTGTTTAGCTATTCATAGTTTTGATTAAAAACGAAACTAGTGTTTTTGAAGAGCCAACTTTGAAAAATAAATCTATCGAGAAAAGTTTCACCAATCGTGTTTCTGTCTATAATTTATCTAGATTATATCCTTAAGTTATCTTTGTCAATAAAAAAAAAAACTGTATGTATTGCGGTTATTGAGAAAAATTATTCTGCATTGATCAATAACATTTATTACTCGTCTTAAAACTTATTCTTCTTCCAGACCAAATCTGTTTGGATTACTTCAAAAATGGTGAAACTAGTCATTGATTGCAAACCACGATCTTTGGAGAGGAGGTTACACACGACGATGGATCATGCTGGTGGAATGTACTCCGCAATAAGATACACACTGCTATTCACGAGGTTGATCGGCTTATTTCCTCTATCAGGACTATCGAGGCCTACGAGTGATAAGATAAGGTAAAGCAATGTTTCGAATCTAATAGTGTAACGAAGGCTTAAGAGGAGTAATAAATGTTGATGAAGAATGCAGAATCGTTTTTTCTCAATAACCGCAAAACATACAGTTATGTTTTTTACGACAAAGATAACTAAGGATTTAATCTAGATAAATTACAGACAGAAACACGATTGGTGAAACTTTTCTTGATAGATTTATTTTCCAAAGTTGGCTCTTCAAAAACACTAGTTTCGTTTTTAATCAAAACTATGAATAGCTAAACAGTTCATTTTTATATAATTTGTTAGATATGCATACTAGCTAAGTAAATTACAGACGGAAACTTTTTAAATTTGATGGTTTTCAAGATAATGCAGTTTTATCACTTTTTCCGTCTTATCTGGCTAAAATCAGCACATACAAAAAGTCAAAAATTTCAAGTATCGCCTTAAACACATTCGGCGTTGTGCTCGAACGGCTCCTTAAATAATCTAGACATAGACAAACTTCCCTCTGCCAAAGAGGCTATGGTCGGCTGTTCCCAGAAATCCTGAGAAAGCGTTAGTAGATCGAGACGACACACTGTGGATCGAAAATCGACTTTCAAAGACATAGGCGAAAAAAAAAATTTTGGTCGGTTTTTTGCTTGAAACGGCTTCCATTAATCATTAATATGCCTAAATATATCATGATATACAATTTGGTGGGAAAATTGTCGAGTTATAATTTTTTTTACGAAAAAAATGTATGAAAAGCATATAAAAAATCCAGATATCTCCGGAAGTGCAAAGATAACCGTTATATCCTTGCATACAGTTATAGTACCAACTATTATTGATTTTTTGGCATACAACATATAACTCGAACTACTGCACATTTTGAAAAAAAAAATATCAAAAAATTTAATTTATTTTTGATCTCTCTCAAGTGAAGACTTAAGGAAATCGGTTAAAAAAAGGTCCCCATCGGCAAATTGTATGCTATAAATAATAACAGACACGTGTTTTCTTGTTTGGCTGACGTTGAAATACCAAAAAACAAAGCTCAATAGCAAATTTAATTTAGGAACTATTTTTAATGTTATTTAACTACCTAATTAGGCAAGATTATGTTTTGTCAGACCTCTTATTGTTCAAATTTCAAGGAATGTATTAACAATGATCGGTAGTTAGCAAAAGACAGGTAGCTTATGTACAAAGTTACAAACATACCTTACTTAGATTATTTATTACCTACCTAAATGCATAAACCTGCACCGGAAATATTTAACAATGAGCGGTAGTTAACAAAAGACAGGTAGCTTAGGTACAAAAATACCTTACTTAGGTTATTTAATACCTAATTAAGTGCATAAAACTGCACCGGAAATATTTTTTACTTCAGTTTATTCTGAACTATTTACTAGTGAACATCTCTCAGTTTTTTAATCATTAAAATGGAAAGTTTAAGCACTAACTTAGATTTTGTTGTTGTTCTTCAAGGTGCAGGTTCGCTACAAAATCATGAAGTTCTGTACGAGGCAGTATTATCTCGTCTAGGTGATCACCTTTCTAATGAAGATAAGGTTACTCTGGAAGAGTTTTGTCGAAGATTTTCACGAGCTGCTTCACAGAGATGGAAAAATTGCGGCAGAAACACAAGAGCATTCAGAAAAGATTATGAAGATTGGCTTCAAGCAAATGTTGATTGGCCAAGCTGCGTTCAAACTAGTCTTCTCACTCAGGGACCAAGTGAAGAAAGATCGATTACCGAAGACTTTACCACCGCGGAACCTTCATCGTCATCATCAGTTGGAACGATGACTAAAAGACCTCGGAAACCTTTCGAAGATCTAGGCAACAAGCAGAAGAAAAGGAGGTCGGAAGAGTACACAGGTATGGACCCCATTGAGTTGACGAATTCAGCTGCAGTACTCTTAAAAGAAAATGGTCGTGAGGACATTGCATCCGTCATCGAATATATGTTGAAAACCCCAGAAGCTGCTGCGAAAATCAGTGACTTCATAAAAATACCGAAACGTCATGTTTTATTTACGGCAGAAAAAACTTTGGGGTTGCTCCTGTCTTTAAAGCTTACAAAGTGGCAGTACATAACTTTAAGGGAATCGGCCATTCGAGAAGGTGCTATTGATATTTACCCGTCTTAATAAAAGGTGCAACAGGCAAAATTGCAATGTTATCCTCCGAAGCAATTAATAACAGTGACAGATTCCTCAGCAAAGATTACTTTACAAGGATTACTGGATTTAACAGTAAGGAGGATCCTTGAAAGTTTCCCAAACAAAATACAGGACCAACAGTTGACATTGATATCGAAGTGGGGATTTGATGGTGCATCTAACCAAAGCCGGTACAAGCAGAAAATAGACAGTGAGCAAGATGACTCAAGCATATTTATGACATCTCTCGTCCCTCTAAAGCTAACAAACGGTGATGAAACCCTATGGAAAAATCCAAAGCCCTGCTCAACATCATATTGTCGTACAGTGGAGTTTAGTTTTGTGAAAGAAAGTGAAGAATTAGTCATTGAAAAAAAGGCAACCATGGATGACGAAATTAAGGCTTTACTCCCCACAGAATGTAAAAAAAATATGGTGAATCATAAACTGATGATGACGATGATTGATGGCAAAGTATGTACTTATCTTTCTGAAGCTAAGTCACACGCTGCGTGCTATCTGTGCTTAGCTAAGCCCACTGAAATGAATAATTTAGGTACAGTTTCATTGAAGCCTGTATCCTCTGATGCATTAGAATTAGGGTTATCTACATTGCATGCACGTATTAATTGTATGGAATGCCTTCTTCATATATCATACCGACTCGATTTTAAAAAGTGGGCTGCGAGAGGAAATGACCACAAAGAAATGTTGGAAGCAAGAAAAAAATATATCCAGGACAAATTTAAAAACGAGCTCAATCTTCTTATCGATATTGTTAAGCAAGGATCTGGAACCACAAATGACGGAAACACGGCAAGAAGATTTTTTGAGTTTCCAGACAAAACTGCAGCCATCTGTGGGCTGGACGAAGAGTTAGTCCGCAGATTTGCTGTAATTCTGCAGGCAATAACATCAGGGGAACTGATTGATGTAATCAAATTTAAAGATTTCGCTTTCGATAACATTAAAAATAGTTCCTAAATTGAATTTGCTATTGAGCTT
Organism: Hydriomena furcata; assembly: GCA_912999785.1. Classification (NCBI taxonomy): domain Eukaryota; kingdom Metazoa; phylum Arthropoda; class Insecta; order Lepidoptera; family Geometridae; genus Hydriomena; species Hydriomena furcata. The sequence goes on from OU538826.1 coordinate 4,381,043, forward strand.
TGTTTTTTGGTATTTCAACGTCAGCCAAACAAGAAAACACGTGTCTGTTATTATTTATAGCATACAATTTGCCGATGGGGACCTTTTTTTAACCGATTTCCTTAAGTCTTCACTTGAGAGAGATCAAAAATAAATTAAATTTTTTGATAATTTTTTTTTTCAAAATGTGCAGTAGTTCGAGTTATATGTTGTATGCCAAAAAATCAATAATAGTTGGTACTATAACTGTATGCAAGGATATAACGGTTATCTTTGCACTTCCGGAGATATCTGGATTTTTTATATGCTTTTCATACATTTTTTTCGTAAAAAAAATTATAACTCGACAATTTTCCCACCAAATTGTATATCATGATATATTTAGGCATATTAATGATTAATGGAAGCCGTTTCAAGCAAAAAACCGACCAAAATTTTTTTTTTCGCCTATGTCTTTGAAAGTCGATTTTCGATCCACAGTGCGACACAAGTGTGGGATAACGGTCTGACCTCACGCGCCGAGACGCGCGGTCGTAGTTAATTATTTAAATTTTTTTTCTTTTACTGTTTTATTTTATACTAGCGACCCGCCCCGGCTTCGCACGGGTAGCATGTTATTATACATATAAACCTTCCTCCTGAATCACTCTATCTATTAAAAAAAACCGCATCAAAATCCGTTGCGTAGTTTTAAAGATATAAGCAAACATACATACAGACATACAGATGCGGGAAGCGGAAAGCGACTTTGCTTTATACTATGTAGTGATGATCACTACATTGTTTGTATTTTACCTGTGCCCTTATTATGTATATTCAAAAATGTTGATATTTGTTTGTTTGTTACTCAATCACGTCGTAACAGCAGTACCGATAACTACGTATGTATAGACTCCTGGTTGTAAATAATATATAACACTTTTTATCCGAGTCCGCTTGAGTGATACCGCGCACAAAACCTAGTATAAAACAAATGTAATTATAATTAGAAAAAAAGTATCTACAAAATTAAATGAGATGCCATCAAAAGCATAACTTGTAAAAACAACCAAGTCTCGCAACGCAACTCTACCGTACTTGGTATTACATGGATCTCACAACTTTTCAGTCAGTCGGTCAGTCAAGTCGGTCACTAAAGTGGGTCAGTCAGTCAGTCAAGTCGGTCAGTCAAATCAGTCAGTCAAGTCTGTCAGTCAAGTCAGTAAGTCAAGTCAGTCAGTCAAGTCGGTCAGTCAAGTCTATCAGTCAAATCGGTCAGTCAAGTCGGTCAGTCAATTTGGTCAGTCAAATCGGTCAGTCAAGTCGGTCAGTCAATTTGGTCAGTCAAGTCGGTCAGTCAATTTGGTCAGTCAAATCGGTCAGTCAAGTCAGTCAGTCAAGTCTGTCAGTCAAGTCTGTCAGTCAAGTCTGTCAGTCAAGTCTGTCAGTCAAGTCTGTCAGTCAAGTCTGTCAGTCAAGTCTGTCAGTCAAGTCTGTCAGTCAAGTCTGTCAGTCAAGTCTGTCAGTCAAGTCTGTCAGTCAAGTCTGTCAGTCAAGTCTGTCAGTCAAGTCTGTCAGTCAAGTCTGTCAGTCAAGTCTGTCAGTCAAGTCTGTCAGTCAAGTCTGTCAGTCAAGTCTGTCAGTCAAGTCTGTCAGTCAAGTCTGTCAATCAAGTCTGTCAGTCAAGTCTGTCAGTCAAGTCTGTCAGTTAAATCGATCAGTCAATTCGGTCAGTCAAATTGGTCAGTCAAGTCGGTCAGTCAAATCGGTCAGTCAAGTCGGTCAGTCAATTCGGTCAGTCAAGTCGGTCAGTCAAGTTGGTCAGTCAAGTTGGTCAGTCAAGTCAGTCAGTCAAGTCTGTCAGTCAAATCTGTCAGTCAAGTCGGTCAGTCAAATCGGTCAGTCAGTCAAGTCAGGCAGTCAAGTCTGTCAGTCAAATCTGTCAGTCAAGTCGGTCAGTCAAATCGGTCAGTCAGTCAAGTTAGTCAGTCAAGTCAGTCAGTATCAGTACCTACTCTAAACTGACAAGTATGCATGAGAAATATGATGAGAGTGAATGAAGCAAGTATGACTGTCAGGACCGCAGCCAGTAGAAAGCTGTGGTCTTTGCCTATCCCAATGGGAATCAGGCATGATTTTATGTATGTCTGTAAAGTCTGTATGTAGATATTTCTTAAAAGTCTCGAAGGCATTATGCAAAGTTGACGCGAACTATATGTGCCTCCGTTGAAAGGTCGATGTACAAATACCCCGCTAAACCCCGCTGGTTTGCAAAGTAATTCGTTGCATTTGAAAGATCAAAATTATCCTTCTCTCAAGTGAGAGTTGTCCAGACATTATCCAATTAGTTTTAGTCACAAGATGATATACAGTTTTAATAACTTATCTCTGGAATGTTAATTAGTGTAATGAATAAACTTAAACTCATTAGGATTGTAGTTGAAAGCAAATGTAATATGCCAGCATTCCGAAACTAGTGTTTAGACTTCTACCGTTTACTCGGTTAGCTAATATCTCAGATGTACGAAATGCTATGTTAATTGGAGCGCTTCTTGATTTACGCTTTCGCTTTGCTCCAATATGCCAGCATTCCAACACTAGTGTTTAGACTTTTACGGTTGGTTATCTAATATCTAAGATATTTGAAACGCGACGCTATCTGGAAGCTTCTTAAATTACGCTTTCGCTTCGCTCCAATATGCCAGCATTCCAAAACTATTGTGTTCAGTCGTTCAACTGTTGGTTAGCTAATAATAATCTCAGTTATACAAAATGCTGCGCTGCCTAGAATGCTTTTCGGATTACTCTCTCGCTTCGCTCCAATATGTTATTACAAAACTATTTTCGGCTTCGGTTCACCTAGTCGAAAGTTCTGAGATAACAAACATAAAAAAAAACAGTGAACCTTCCCCTTTTTAGTGGTAGTCAGAGGCACGTCCAAATATTACATTTGGCACATGCCCACATTTTGCAGTAGTTAGCATTCCATATGTGACAGGTTGCAAGCCCATCGCCGCTTATAAGAATACTAGCTGGTTTCCTCACGATGTTTTCCTTCATCGTTTTGAGCACGTGTTTTGATGCGCATATACATTTTTCGAACAGAATAATCCATTGATGCACGCCGGGATTCGAACCCACGAGCTTCGAAATGAAAGTCGAGGTACCTTCCCACTCGGCCAACACGGCTTTTAACAATAAGTGGCTGAAATTTAATAATTTTTTTTATCAATTTGAATTGTAATGTGGACGTCCTACGGCTTAATTGATGATGATAATGATAATGATTTAATTTAGGCAGAAATTTTGGAATAACTTGGAATTATTATAATGACAGTTGGTATCTATTTTTCAGATTTACCTTTAGATCTACATATACGATTATCTACATTATAAGTATATTTGGACAATGCTTGATGTTTTTTATGACGTTCTACTGGCTTTCCAATGACGAAATTACGCTAAGCAAAATCAGTAAGTATTCATAAGACCAAAAAATAATTAAGTTTTTACTAAAATCATTAAATTTAAAAAACTAAAAACAAAACCGACATGCATATTGTTATAAATTGAATTGAATTAGTCAAATACAAAATGTTGTCCCCTATTTGTTCACTCCTAAATGTGGTATTTCCAACAACAAAAATAATAATAATAACATAGAATGTGTATTATACTTTCAGCAAACTTTTTCTTCCATTTCTCGAGCCTGACGTCATCAATCATATTACTGAACATAGGAAGATACTTGCCACAAGTGCTGGTGGTAGTTGAAAGCATTGAGACGAATCTGCCCCCGATCCCGAGTAACAACACCAATGTCTGTAACGCCACTATGGCGGTGGTTTTTACGGCGGCTTTAGGTGAGATCAAAAAAAAATTAAAAACTAGCCAAGTGTCAGGCCACGCGCAATGTAGGGTTTCGTAGATGTACTACTACCGTGAATTGTTTTCACAAACCAGCAATATTTTATAAGAGCAATCGAACTACAAACGATAATAGGGGTACGCGAGAAAAAAAATATCATCCTAAAATTTAATATATATAAAAAAAAATGACTAGAGCCACGAAATTTACATAAAATATTACGTTTATATTTATAAAGTATTATCAAGTGGCATATAGGTACGATTTTACTTCACCCAGCCTAAAAGTGTGTCCTATAATCTTTTTTCTTGCTTATTCAATTTACGTATGAAATGGCGATGGAACACCTGGGCCGCCACAATATTTGCGTACATCGTACGTTCATCGTATCTTCGTATTCGTGTTTTTTGATAAAATGTGTTCGGAGGGAAATAGAAATTACCCAGTCGTGTTTGGATTAAATATTAATGGAGACAGTCAAATGTAGAGGTTATAATCTTATATATAAAATTCTCGTGTCATAGTGTTTGTAACCCAACTCCTCCGAAACGGCTCAGCAGATCTTTATTGCTGATAATGTTGCTTTTGATAAGTGAAATAATTATTAAAATTGGTCCCGTAGTTTTTAGTTTATCCAGTACAAACAAAAATAAAAAAAGACGTGTGGCACTCGGAGACTGCCGCGGTAAAGCTATTGCATAACATTTTTTATCAACTTATGTATTTATAATTATTTATTTATTTATTTTATTTATCCTTTTTTCCTTTGTTTTTCTTTGATATTCAACTTTTTGAGCGTGGTGACCGATAAAAAAAGAAAAAGATAAAAAAAAAAAAAATTTTTTTTTTTTTTTTTTTTACATCCCTAGATTGCGGGGGAAGAGGGGGATTAGGCATGCGCAGTAACGCCGATACAACCAATGCCACCTATTGGCGAGTTGCTAAACTAAAGAGACAAGCGTGATATTTCAAAAAGTCATTAAAAGTTCTGCTATTCATCGATAGATGTCAAAATCTTTAACCTACCTATTTACCTAACTACGTAGTTAGCATTCCACACGTAACAGGTTGCAAGCCCGTCGTCGCTTTCAAGAATACTAACAGGTTTCCTCACGATGTTTTCCTTCACCGTTATAAGCACGTGTAACGCGCATATACATTTTTCGAACAGAAATATCCATTGATGCACGGCCAGGATTCGATATTTACCTAACTACATGAATTCAATAATTCAATTTCAAACTTTTTAGTCGATCATGTCTGTGAAGTACCACCTATTTACCGATAGTGGTAAAATAGCGCCACCTGCCAGCGGAATTGCGAACCTCTCAAACCCCGAGCTTTCGCATGAGACCGCGAAAAGCACCTATAATAACGTAGTATCATCAAATGAAACTAGATGGCGCTGGAATGCGAAAATCACTCTAAGCAGGCATGACATGAGTCATAGGGATGTAATATTGATTGAAAAAAATCTATTAATTAATAATCGATTTTTTGTCCCTACAAATAAATAGATTTTCCAAAAAATCGAATTATATGGTTCGGATCGCTTTCGGAGAGACGATCGATGGGTCGGTTCCCGTTTGTGAAGCGACTATTGGTCGGATCACGTTCGGAAAAACGATCAATGGTTCGGTTTGCGTTCGGAGACAAGACCGATGAGTCGGTTTCCGTTTGGGAGGCGACTATATGTAGGTTCACGTCCGGGAAAATGGCCAACGAACGATTCGGTTCGCGTTCGGAAAACTTAGTTTACAAAAATCGATTTATATGTGTAATTTACATAATCGATTTTTTAAAAATCGATTTTTTGAAATCCAAAAAGAGAAATCTCTAACACTCACACTCACGCATATTGCGTGAGTGTCTCGTAAAATTTTGTGTAAATTTTCGTTACGAAATTTCTGGATTCGGTCTCCACGCTCAAGGCCCGCGATAGAAGCTATGCAATAGCTTAATAAAAAAACAATTTTTACCTCTTTATAATTCAGTTAGTTTAGACAGTGATGTTAAACATGTACAACATAAAACAAATAAAGATCTTTTACAGTAGAACATATCCTCTCAGAAGTCGTCGATTTCGCAATAGCGTTTTCTTGTGGCAACAGTGATGTGGTAGACACATATTTCCGAGTCGGTATGCCTTGGATTTTCAACTACACATCTTACTCCTTGTGGAAAGGTATTTTTTGTAAGGTTTGTAAGTCTTTTATGGTCTAATACCTTTCCATCTTCTTAACCTCGAAGTATCCTCACCTCGACTCGACCTCGAAACTGAGTTTTGGTAGTTTTTAGGTTTAGTTGATAAGAATACCTCGAGTTTGCCTTAAGTCGAGAATTCCTTAGTGATGTAACTCAAGGTACCTCGCGATGTACAGCTTCTGAACGACACGCATGCGTGTACCGTTTCTTTGACTTTCGTGACATTTAGAAATTACCACTGACTGCAAATCTATTTAGGCTTGTCGGTTTGTTTGATGAAAATCTCCTCGAACTGATGATGCAATGACGTAACCTTCATAAGATACGAAACATGAGGTACATTTCGAGGGATATTCGAGCGGGCTCAGAAGAGTTTGAGTCAAGGTAGTTTTGAGGTTACAACTAAGAATAATATAGCTATTAGATACGATTAATAAATTATATACTCGGTGTTCGTTTACACCGAGCCAGCACTAAGTGCATGCTAAACAGTGATAAAACAATGTATTTTAACTATATATACGGCTAATTACCACGTTTTTTCTTGATTTGCTGTTTCGAGACTCTTCAGATGCTCTTCATCATGAGCATCGCCCGCGACCGCGATCGGCCGATCGAAACGTCGGCAATACAAGAAAAAACGTAGTGATTAGCCTTATTTATTGTTAAAATGAGTAACCACGATAGTTTTAATTCTATAAAAATAATATAATGTTATATATCTTTTGCGCAGATTTTCAGCATTCAATCGACATTCATCTGGAGTTTTAACGACTTGCTCATTATGGTGCTCAGCATTTACCTCACCGAGCATGTTGTTGTTCATAACGCGTTACTGAAAAGATCTATTAATCAGGTATGTAAGAGCAGAATACAAATACATCTAATGCCCGGGATACACGAGGCTAGTTTTTCAAGCTAGGATAGCAAGCTAGTGTCAGTAAGCTAGCAAACTAGTACTTCTGGCTTCGTGTAGACAAAACTAGCTTCATTTATAAGCTAGTAAACTAGTTGACAAGCCAGGACAGTTTTAAATAGGATGGAGTTCTATTTTTTAGGCTAGTATCGCCCCCCACCACTGATTTTACTATCCTGGCTTGTGTACTAGCTTCATGTGGCCGGCGAAGCTAGTTGTCAGTTGACTCGTAAGCAGTAACCACGTGTTTCGTTTGTTTGGAACATCTTGCAACTCGATAAAAATGACTGAGCCTCCTGTAACTAATGCCGGCCGGACGAAAGAAAATCTAGTGTGATCTCCAGTTTTAGTTTTGCTGGTAGCGCCTGTCTCATAATTGTATCAATTCGTTGTATTTTTGGCGTCACAAGACTCAACAGAATATCAAACAAATCAGGCGTCATTCGCAAAATACTCTTATATTCGCCTAAATCTTCGTTGCGAAATTCTTCCAAAAGTAAAGCAGATGATCCACGTTCATCTCTTCTTAAAATCCAAGGTCTTGTCCACACCCGTTTCTGTAATTCTTCTTCTAGTTCGTCTAGTGCGAATTGGCACAGTTTTTGAAGTAACTGTTTCAGTCGAATAGTGTTTTTTTTTTCGCGTGCAGTTCATTTTGGACGTGTGGTCACCTCGGTCACAGCAATAATACTAGCTTAAAATAATATAGCCTCATGTAAACAGAACTAGCATATTCCAAGCCAGGTCAGCTAGCCAAGACAGTTTCAAAGAGAACTAGCTTGCTATCCTAGCTTGAAAAACTAGCCTCGTGTATCCCGGGCATAAAGCGTGTGTTCACACTGCGTGCCTAGCGCGGTAGCAGCGACGGGCGCGATGTGTCAAACTTATGAAACGCGTCATTATGGAACCCATACTACGTGATCTGTTTAGGGGGAGGGGGTCTTCAAAAATACTACGTATGGTCACAGGGGTTGGAGGGTGGGGGGGTTATTAGGTTTTCGTCATGTAACGCTTTTTCGAGCTTTATTCAAATTATGGCGCGCAGCGTTTATTTATGTTTGTATGTTTGCGCCTCAATCACGACCAAACCACAAAATGGATTTGAATGAAATTTAAAATATATATTGCATTAGCTGATGTTGTCCTGTCAAATTTCAATAATCCCACATTAAAAAGCACTTTCTGTTTCTACCGAACTTTACGCCACTTTTATCACTTAGGATATAAAAACTACCCTTCATCTACTTCCATAAACTCTACTTCCTATTCTGAGACCTACTGATATACACAAAAAAAATCATAAAAATCGGTAAAGGCCCTGTATGTCGACGATTGCTCTTTTTCGAAACGAAAAAAGAAATACTTCTGAACAAGCCACATCTCAACAAGACTTGATTGACCACAACTAAATATTTCCCGTTTAACCTATGTAAATATGAATCTATACATATAATAAAACTGTAGAAGAGTTCAATTCTGTACATTGAATAAAAACTAAAAAAATATACTCCTAGGGCCCATAAACAAATAACACTAGCCAAAAAAAGACATTTTGAAATTTTTGTCTGTCTGTCCCTAGGGCCCATAAACAAATAACACAAGCCAAAAAAAGACATTTTGAAATTTTTGTCTGTCTGTCTGTCTGTCTGTCTGTTGTCCGGCTTTCACGCAAAAACTACTAGACGGATTTTGATGAAACTTTTTTTGTTATGTAGCTATTAGTCCTCGGCAACATAAAGGCCATAATTTATTTTGAAGATTGAAATACCAGATGTGAAACTATCTGTCGACCAGTGAAGCGGGCACGGGTCAGCTAGTAATTAATAAATTGAAGGAAGTGTTTTGTTTTATAAAAATGAATCCCTATCTCCCATAATCACGGTATCATACATGAACGGCTGGACCGATTTTGCTAATTCCTTTTTGTGTTCGTTATTGTAAGAACAAGGTTCTTATGAAAGGATATTAGAAAATCCAGCGTAAATTTGTAAAATTTGTAAAAACAAAAAGTGCCTTTTTCTGTGGGATTATTGAAATTTGACAGTATAACGTCTCAGTCCTTTGCTTAAGTAATAGATAATTAAATAATATCTTTTATGATGTTTAAAAATCGTCGTTTTAATCATTTTTTCAATATAAACCGTTTATTTGAAAATTAAAATGATGTTAAAATGCCCATAACCAGCTCTCTCACCCTGTATATAATTTATATATAATTGCAATTGATGATTTTCAGAAGCACTTCACCGCTTCGGAGCTCCGTGTTCAGTATCTAGATATAGTGCGTCTAGTCGGACTTGTTAACAAGCGATTTGGTATTTATATCCTGAGCTCCTTCGGCAGTAATTTGTACTGGATTTGTATTCAGTTGTTCAACAGTTTAAAGTGAGTAAAATTAGATTATTACGACCCGTATTTTAATCTCAGTCATTTCCTCTTATCGGCCTCTAGTCTCATTAAAATAAAACTAGTTCGGAGACTGATGAATATCCAACTCGTGCCCCACGGTGGTCGAGAGCATGGCTACAGTTTTTTGCCTTAGGTTAAGCAGGTCGTCTGAAAGAAATCGTTTAATCGATAAGACCGCCTATCGTAACATACATATTTGTAATTGCTTACATTGTGTTACAATAAAGAACATTTCATTTCATTTGGGTTAAAATGTTACATATCATTTAAAAAAAAAAATTATATATAGTAAAGTTTAAGTTTTTACATATAACAAAAGGATGAAAAAAAAACTAGGACTTTGGTTACAAACACTGTGACACGAATTTTGTGTATTAGATTTATTTATTTACTTACTATCTGTCCCGACAGACTTTGTCCTGCCAAATTTCAATAATCCCACAGAAAAGGAAACTTTTTGATTTTACAAATTTTACAATTTTACGCTGATTTTCTAATTATTCTTTATAAGAACTTTGTCCTAACATTAACGAACACAAAAAAGAATTAGTAAAATCGGTCCAGCCGTTCACGCATGATGCAGTGATTAAGGGAAATAGGGATTCATTTTTATGAATTTACTAGCTGTCCCGACAGACGTTGTCCTGTCAAATGTCAATAATCCCACAGAAAAAAGCACTTTCCGTTTGTCCCGATCTTTACGCCTAAGGGGTATGAAAAATAGATGTTGGCCTATTCTCAGACCTACTCAATATGCTCACAAAATTTCATGAGAATCGGTCAAGCCGTTTCGGAGGAGTAAGGTAACTAACATTGTGACACGAGAATTTTAATATAAGATTTTAAAATTTTAGGAAAACATATATATATTTTAATCATAAATACGTCCAAACATTATATTTGGCACATGCCCACATTTTGCAATAGTAAGCATTCCGTACGTGACAGGTTGCATGCCCATCGCCGCTTATAAGAATACTAACTGGTTTCCTCACGATATTTTCCTTCACCGTTCTGAGCACGTGTTTTTGATGCGCATATAATTTTTTTGGACAGACAAATCCATTGCTTCACGCCGGGATTCGTACCCACGACCTTCAGATTGAAAGTTGAGGTACCTCCCACTCGGCTAACACGGCTTTTTGCTGTAAATATTCTGTAATATATTCATATCAGATGTTGTTTAATTAATGTTTGTTTGTTAATTTTTTAGCAAAACAGAAACAAAACACTTCCTTCAATGCTACGATGAGAAACCAGACCATGTGTGAGTATTTTTTGTGTTGATTGCGTGAAAGAGTAACACACACACACACACACACACACCCACTCACTCACAAACTTTCGCATGTATAATATTACTAGCTGCTCGCCCCGGCTTCGCACGGATTGCACCTAGATAAAAAGTAGCCTATATGTGTTATTCTGATGTTTATGCTACCTACATTTTTTTTTTTATTTAAATCCGTTCTGTAGTTTTTGCGTGAAAGAGTAACAAACACACACATACACACACACACACCCACTTACAAACTTTTGCATTTATATTACTAGCCGACCCGTGACAGACGTTGTCCTGTCAAATTTCAATAATGGAATAGAAAAGACTGAATGTTTTTAGTCTGTGATGTCAGATTTGTTGCACACCAGCGCCATCTGTACAGAAATCATCCCTTTCGAGTTTTTTATCGATGATGTTTTTAATTTATTAAAGTAGTCTATTATTTAATCGGGCATTATATCTACATTTACAGCAAATTTCAACTTAATCTGTTTTGTCGTTTAGACCTGATTGAGGAACAAACATACATACAAACTCACAAACTTTCACATTTATAATATTATTAGGATTAGTGGGATTAGTAGGACCGTCTGATTCTTAAATTTTCAATAGATATAGATAGTTCTTCGATAGATAGGCCTCACAGCTCAGTTGGTAGTAACTCTGCCTTCAGCGCTGTAGGTTGTCGATTCGATCCTAACCCAGGACTAATATTTTTATGACGAACATACCTAGATGTTTGCTCTGTGCCTGGGTGTTAATATGTTTTATAAGTATGTATTTACAAAAAAAGTATTCAAGTATTAAAAGTATTAAGAATTAAAACGTTCACTATTTTTTGAACCGACGAACATCTGTCGCGATTACAAAGGGGTATGCTGAAAATCAGCGCTGCACAGGCAATTTTGTCTGTCAGCATTTTTGCTGAGCATACTCCTATTGCCTAACTAGATAAATGTATTTTATTATGTATGTATATTGTGTGTAATAGTAGTAAGGTAAGGCAATAAAATTACTTTCATTTCATTTCATTCATTTCAAGTATCTATAATTTATTTGGTTCCCATAGTACAAGCTTTGCTTAGTTTGGGGCTAGACGGCGCTGTGTTAAGTCCGCTAATATTTATTTATTTAAACCTAAATACATAAGCTTGTTTCGTGAAATATATTTTTCGACAAAACTTGTATTTTTTATTTTTGTATTTATTCCAGTTCGGCCAACGGAATCGAGCATACAGTCTATTTCGCGTACTCATTCTCGTTCATCGTGCTTCGTACACTACTGGTACTACTGCTGGCTTCGAGAGTACACTCCAACTCTAAAGTACCATTGATATACTTGCACGGACTTCCCAGTGAGAAGTTCGATGTGGACGTGAGTCTTAAGGGGCTGTATGTCGACGATTGCTGCAAGAAATACTTCTGAACAAGGCACATCTCCTATTTTTATAAACCCGTGCCCGCTTCGCTGTGCGTAAGACATTTCTAATACCATCGTTGACTTTTTTGTAGACGTTTTTAAGGTGTACAATACTGTAGTACATTATTTTGATATATCTCGGGGTTCAGCCAGCATTTGCAATGTAAGCGCAAAAAAATGTGTTTATTTACGACATCACATTAGAAACCTCTAAAATTATCAGTGTTTCTCTACTATATTATGCATGTATTATACATATAAACCTTCCTCTTGAATCACTCTGTTTATTAAAAAAAACCGCATCAAAATACGTTGTGTAGTTTTAAAGATATAAGCAAACATACATACAGACATACATACATATTACATACAGACGCGGGAAGCGGAAAGCGACTTTGCTTTATACTATGTAGTGATTACTTCAGGTTCCTACCTAGATTTCTATTAAGCTGAAAACATAATAGCAGAAACTTTTTACGATAAATATATTATTTCAAAATGATACCTTTTAGAATTTATGATCGAAATATTTTGATACCTACTATTAAGATCAACTTATGATTTATAATATGTAGATCTAGATTTCTATTAGAATAGATTTTTGATAAGTAATTATACATAATTTATATCATTAATTTATTCGAAAAGCAAAGGCGGACCACGCGCCGACGTGTGTTTGTCGTCATTGCAGCGGTCGGTAGGATTATTTATCGAAGTGATTAAAGATGGGTACATCTTTATTCACATATACTATACATTATAAAATAGGAGATGTGGCTTGTTCAGAAGTATTTCTTGTTTCGTTTCGAACAAAAACAATCGTCGACAGGGAGCGCCTTAACAGTCTTAACAGAGAGTTAACCAGTATCGACAACGTATCGTCCAAATGCCAAAACTGACACTTTTACTTTACAAAAAGTGTCAGTTTTGACATTTGGACGTACGTTTGTATATATAAATAACTAGCGACCCGCCCTGGCTTTGCACGGGTTTAATACATAAAAATCTTCCTCCTGAATCACTCTAACTATTAAAAAAAATCGCATCAAAATCTGTTGTGTTGTTTTAAAGATATAAGCATACAATACAGACGCGGGAAGCGGGAAGCGACTTTTCTTTATACTAAGTAGTGAAGTAGTGATGGTATTGGGAAAATACTATCAAAACTACGAGTATGTAGGTATATTGTTATATCATACACAAGTAATGTCATGATTTTGATTATCGGCAATTGTTTTTTTATTGTTATCATAATTATCTAAAACAGAAAATACATTTTCTACTAAAATAAACAAAATGCCTCAAAAATTCTTATATCAAACAAAAATCTAATTATGAACACTTCAACCCCTTGAATAACTTGTTAAACCGTTCTTTTAAATGGAGCAGTAACCGTTATATCACAGTCGTAATAAAAAAGTAAAAGTAATTTCTTTGTATTTGAATGTTATTCGCGACAAAATGGTCAACGTGACTGCAATAACAGGGCTTTTTTATCTTTTAATAGCCATATTTTTGTGAATGGCACAATTTTATGTATGCTGCGTCTCCGCTGCACGACAGATGTTATATGACGGATTACGTTATTGAGAACACCAAAGGCTTAGACAAACAAAGCCGGTCAAGTGCGAGTCGATTTATATGTTGAGGGTTCCGTACCGAAACTAAAAACTCATGCTATTTTTATTTATTTACTTCACTTGATCTTGAATAACCGTATTATCTTGAATACCATCAAACTTAAAAAGAACTTGTTTTTCATTTATGATTATTAACTAACGAATTATATAATAAAAATGAACTGTTTAGCTATTCATAGTTTTGATTAAAAACGAAACAGGTGTTTTGGAAGAGTCAACTTTGGAAAATGAATCTATCGAGAAAAGTTTCACCAATCGTGTTTCTGTCAATAATTTATCTATATTATATGCTTAAGTTATCTTTGTCATAAAAAACAAAACTGTGTGTTTTGCGGTTATTGAGAAAAAACGATTCTGCATTCATCAAACAAATTGATTACTCGTCTTAAGTTAGAAGACGATTGCTAAAATAGTCAGCCAAGACAACGGACGGATCGCCAAAGTCGCACCATACCTTTCATTTCAAAATTTTGTTGCGGACCCCTAAAAAGGGTCACTGGAATGTAAATTACATTTCGGGTGTTAAATTAAAATTTCCACAATCAAAAACATTTTTTCAGGTCGAGAGGTACATAATTCAAATAAACAACATCAAAGTGGCGTTGAGCGGTCTGGGGTTCTTCTACGTAACGAGGACTATGATATTAACTGTGAGTAATTTTAATTAAAGAGTAGATCTAAAGCTCTGACCACACCGGATGAATATAAATATATAAATAACTAGCCGACCTGTGACAGACGTTGTCATATCAAATTTCAATAATCGAATAGAAAAGACTGAATGTTTTTAGTCTGTGTTGTCAGATTTGTTGCACACCAGCGCCATCTATATCAAAATCATGCCTTTCGTTTTTTGTCATTTTGGGGATGTTTTTCGTATTTTAAAATAGTCTATGTTTTATTCGGGCGTTATAATCTACATCTGAAGCAAATTTCATCTCAATCCGTTTTGTCGTTTAGGCCTGATTGAGGAACAAACATACATTAAGTTTAACATTGATGGGCAATACACACGGCACCATCTAGCCGCAACTAATCAAAGTGTGTACTATGGGTACCAGATTAGTATAATACTCTTTTTTAACAAGACAGTTGAAATCTAGACACGCGGCAGCGTGTTCAGCCAAGTTCAAGCGACGCAACGCTGTGTGTATGTTTACACGAACCATTTCGGGCGTTAGGACAACCTGTCACAGAACATGATGTGACTCGATGATGAATATGATGAACATACTCGTAGTTATCACACACAATGTTTGTCATCACTCAGTCAATTAATTCTCCAGGCACTCAGATCAGATTACAATACTACATTTGGTACATACCTACATTTTGCATTTTGTTTTAATAGTAAGTTTTTTTTAAAGTAAGAAGGTCCTTGTCTGCCCTGAATGCATCTTTCTCTTATGATCTTAAAAAGCAGTTCAAATATAACCACCTTACAGTCTATGTAAGTATCTATGTATGAATGCTGTCTATGTAAAGCCATATACTTCCCACGCTCCTATCTGTGTGGGCAGAGCTTTATTTTCTAACTAAATGGGTACGTTAATTTACTTTGAAGTTTCTTTATTAAAATAACGACTATTCATCGTTGAAACTATAATTTTATTTAGCGGATTACTCACTCTGTCGAACAGAAATGGGAAAAGTTCTATAAATAACTTTAACCACATTGATTATTTTATCATCATTGTATGTACCTCAAAGAAACCCAATCAAGTGGAAAATGCCTAGACTTTTAATTCAAAGATCGTAGGATCATCAATGGATTTTTCCGTTCAAAAGTTAGGTAATTTTGATGTAATAATATGCTGACAAAGAGCTAATATTATGATGGAGTCAGGAGCTGTTCAACGGAACTCCTCAATAAATAGTCTAAGTTTAAATTTCGCATAAATGTCAAGTTCCAATATTATTGTAACATTATAGTGACAACGCTAGTCTGTTGATAAAGCTCGAAGGTAGTTTTCGGAACACAATACTAAACAACATAGCCTCATCGTGTCTTCGATACTAAATAAGTTTTCTGTTGAAAAATATTTTTCAATGATAAGCTTTTGTAAAATTATTTAAACCATCGAGCACCAGCGCGCTATCATCTTTTACATCATATAACATTAGCATCGGATCTTGACAAATATGCAAAGATTTTACTAAATAGAAGTATTTACTAAAGAGTTCCGTTGTGAGTGTCTGTTGAACAGATCATAACTCCATCATCAGATCAGCATACTGTCACTGTCGCAAAATTTCAGCACAATCGGTTTGGGATAACTGCTTCAAAATTGAGTTGCAAGATTCCATTTCATACATTGCAAGTTAAGGGGCTCCCAGTCGACGATTGCTCTTTTTCGAAACGAAAAAAGAAATACTTCTGAACAAGCCACATCTCCTATTTTTATAAGTATATTACTTCAGGTTCCTACCTAGATTTCTATTAAGCTGAAAACATAATAGCAGATTTCAAAATGATACGTTTTAGAATTTATGATCGAAATATTTTATATACCTACTATTCAAATCAACTTGTGATTTATGGTTAAAGATAGGTAATATGTAGATCTAGATTTATATTAGAATAGATTTTTGATAAGTAATTATACATAATTTATATCATTAATTTATTAGAAAAGCTAAGGCGGACCACGCGCCGACGTGTGTTTGTCGTCATTGCAGCGGTTGGTAGGATTATTTATCGAAGTGATTAAAGATGGGTACATCTTTATTCACATATACTATACATTATAAAATAGGAGATGTGGCTTGTTCACAAGTATTTCTATTTTCGTTTCGAACAAAAATAATCGTCGACTGGGAGCGCCTTAAATAAAAGCTTGTAAAATACTAGGTAGCTTTATGATTGTTGTACAATGATTGTATAATGTCATAAAATAATATATTTGTTATTAAAAAAACCTTATTTCTCTTACAGTTACTCGGAACAATCGTTACATATGAACTCGTGATGCTTCAATTCAATAAATAGACATACGAGTATCTACAATGGCGGCTTGGACGAACAATAGAAATCATAGCAAAAAAAATTAAACAAATTTTAGAATCTCTGGTGCGTTGTAATTTAAGGTAAGGTTTACCTCATGATTTGTTTTAAATATTGGTGTTTTTGTATACTAGCCGTTGTCCGTGACTTCGTTTGTGCTTTATTGTAACACACGTTTCTTTATTTCTTATTAGAAGCCAGAATATTAATTTTCATATAATTTCAAATCTAAATTTGACGAATCTAAACATCGATCGATAAGTAGATCAATGATTCTAAATGATCCAAGTCAATCCATTTCAATGACTAAACATCGATCGATTAGTAGATCAATGATTATAAATGATCCAAGTCATTTCAATAAATAAACTTCTTGATTTTTGATTTTTAATATTCCTAACTTGAGAAGTCTCCATGCCATCTCAAGTTAGTAGTTCCCCATTAAAATTATAATTTTCCTTAAGTTATTTTTTAGACAGAAAATTGCCTTTCTTTAGGATGCAAGGGTTTATAAAATAGAATATTTTATAAGAACATTCATTATAATCTTTGTAAATTGAATGAGAATATAATTTAATTTGGTTAATATGAATGATCAATGTAATTATCTACATAAAACCTCTTTAGCACAAAATGTTTTCATTTCTCGTTACCCATTGAAATTAAGCGTATTTGAAGGACCCTATCAAGGATTTTCACTCGAGTAAAGCAAGAAAGAGTTGAGTGAACGCAAATGGGTTTTCCTCATTTCTAATATGTGAATAGAGTTGCTTGTTATGACTTAAGCGCGGATCCACCGTTGTGGGCACGATAGGCATAGCCACAACCTAAATAGACTTGTGAGTTGTGACGTCACAATTTTACTTTTATAATTTAAAAAAAATTTAATATATTTTAGTGTTTGCAGAATTTGAAAACGATTGTTTTGCCTTGCGCCTTAGAAACCACGAATTAGAAATGAAACTATGCTCTAAAAAATACCAGCTTAAACTCGATCAATCAGCTGATTTAGCAATCTTAATATGAGACTTCTTACATATATGTTTTCATAAAGCCAATCATAAAAGCATAGTACCTAAAGATTTGTTGAATTTACCAAGTGGTTTGAACTCTCCTTACCTACTTACTCACAAGACTTCAATGCAGATTGAATTGATGAAAAATATGTTTTTTAGTCAGTAATTTATTTATATTTATAGAATAAGCTAAATTCTAGCTTCGTAGAATCTAAAATTATAATATTATAGGATCACGACTGTAATCGCCAAGTACGGTAGCCATACTTTCAGATTTCCAGGCGTTTTAATCCTTGAAGATGTCTCAATGATGTGGTCAGAGGCAAGTCCGATTATACATATCATTTTGCAGTAGTTGGCATTCAGCAACAGGTTGCAAGCCTTTCGCCGCTTATAAGAATACTAACTGGTTATCTCATGTTTTCTTCATCGTTTAGAGATTTTTTTTTGTAAAAGTTAGTGAAAACAAAATTACTTCATCCTGAAGGATGTTCAATTTATGACTGTTTTTAAATAAATTTCGAAAAAAAAAATCGAACTGACAAAACATGTAAATTGGGTAAAATTAAATGCTTAAATAAATAAAAAAAAACAATAATTTACTTTTACCACTTTGTCGGCATGACTGCTAATATATAAATTCATGCTAAGCTGCTGACTTTCTAGCATTAAGCTCTAAACTAAGCTGCGAACGGACGGACTGACATGGCGAAACTATAAGGGTTTCTTGTAGACTACGAAACCCTAAAAAAGCAGCAAAAAAATTATACTCTTCATCGGTTGAAAAGAAACCACGCTAGTCAGTTAATGACAGAGCATAGCACTAGCTGATCAAAGTAAGCAACAAAAAAGGTAAATTTTATACATAGCATGTTATTTAAGACGAGTAATAAATGTTTTTGATGAATGCAGAATCGTTTTTTCTCAATAACCGCAAAACATACAGTCTTGTTTTTTTATGACAAAGATAACTTAAGGATATAATCTAGATAAATTAAAGACAGAAACACGATTGGTGAAACTTTTCTCGATAGATT
Organism: Hydriomena furcata; assembly: GCA_912999785.1. NCBI lineage: Eukaryota > Metazoa > Arthropoda > Insecta > Lepidoptera > Geometridae > Hydriomena > Hydriomena furcata. The sequence goes on from OU538826.1 coordinate 4,399,798, forward strand.
TATTTTCTAAAGTTGGCTCTTCAAAAACACTAGTTTCGTTTTAAATCAAAAGTATGAATAGCTAAACAGTTCATTTTTATATAATTCGTTAGATAATCGTACTCGCTAAGTAAATTATGGACAGTTTCTTTTTAAGTGTGATGGTTTTCAAGATAATGCATTTTTATCACTTTTTCCGTCTTATCAGGGTAGACTCAGCTCATACAAAAAACCTAACATCTATACTTATAATAAAACTGTAGAAGAGTTCAATTCTGTACATTGAATAAAAACTTAAAAAAATACTCCTAGGGGTCTTCATACAAGTAACACAAGCCAAAAAAAACATTTTGAAATTTTTGTCTGTCTGTCTGTCTGTTGTCTGGCTTTCACACAAAAACTACTGGACGGATTTTGATATTTTTTCTTTTGTTATATAGCTATTAGTCCTCGGCAACTTATTGGCTATAATTTTGAAAGATTGAAATACCAGATGTGAAACTATCTGTCCCTCAGCGAAGCGGGCACGGGTCAGCTAGTTTCATATATAACCATATATTAGAAATCAATTTCATTTGACTTTCACCTTACACTTTACCTTCACCTTTATTGTTCCTAGGTTACCAACTTTTATGCTTCCTGCCTTCGGATATCAAGCCAGTAATTGAATCCTCTATTGTCGGTTGAACTTTATTTCCTCTCAAGTTCTGAGGTGAACAAATAAACAAATAAATCGCTTTGTGATGCGTCCGAGGCAACCGGCAATTTGATCAGTTCAATATTGACTATTTCCTTCTTTATGACGAATTTAAATGGCGAAGCCCGTGATGTACTTATTTGTTTTTAAGTCGACAAGCGAATTGATTAATAAATAAGAATAAATATCCGTAGAAATTCACACAGCGCTATCTCTAGCCGACCATAATTTTCTGGAAAAAAAAACAATGTACGGAAACATCAAGAATTTTCATTTGTCGATGAGTTGCAAGATGGTGGCAGAACATCATTTCAAGCCATCCAGTCATGACCCATGCGTTCATTATAACATCCAGACACAGAACAAACAGCTATGTTCAAAACAAAAATGTTTGTCCTATGTGGAGATCGAACCCACAACCTATAGCTGAGCTGTGAGGCCAGTCAACTACTATATATAATTTAGGTGTGACTATGTGACATAGCGCGGCATTCGCAGGACACAAGTTTGCCGCGTGACTAGTTTAAACATAAAGATGCGCGTGGCCGTCGTCCAATCATAGCGCGGCTAGTAGCGCGGCTACCGCGCTCGAATGCCGCGCAATATCTGGTCACACCTTAACTCGATAGCGACTGTAGTATGGAGTTTTCATAATAGTTAATAAAACAACAGAATTGCCACAATTCAATTTTGGTGTAACGTAATTTAAGGGGCTGTATGTCGACGATTGCTCTTTTTCGAAACGAAAAAAGAAATACTTCTGAACAAGCCACATCTCCTATTTTTATAAGTATATTACTTCAGGTTCCTACCTAGATTTCTATTAAGCTGAAAACATAATAGCAGAAACTTTTCACGATAAAGATAAGATTTCAAAATAATTCGTTTTAGAATTTATGAACGAAATATTTTGATACCTACCTACTATTAAAATCAACTTGTGATTTATTGTTAAAGATAGGTAATATGTAGATCTAGATTTCTATAAGAATAGATTTTTGATAAGTAATTATACATAATTTATATCATTAATTTATTCGAAAAGCAAAGGCGGACCACGCGCCGACGTGTGTTTGTCGTCATTGCAGCGGTCGGTAGGATTATTTATCGAAGTGATTAAAGATGGGTACATCTACTTTATTCACTATACATTATAAAATAGGAGATGTGGCTTGTTCAGAAGTATTTCTTTTTTCGTTTCGAACAAAAACAATCGTCGACAGGGAGCGCCTTAATAACTAATCATTCAAAGTAGCAACAGTGGTCACAACAGGGGGAAGCGTGGTGGAATTGGCAGCAGTTAAAGATGGCGAAGGTGAGTTGAATTGGAACATCACGAGCTCGTACGTAACAATCGTGCCAGCTACCTGAAAACGTACATGTTAGGTTACATTTTGTAACAATTAGGAAATCAATTTTATTGTTTCTGTAGACTTTCCGCTATCGGAATTGAAAAAAAACAAAGATTTTTGTCACGGCCAAAATAAGATTCGAAAGTAAATCTAACCTCAAAATTCTAAGCCATAGGTAAAATATCACCAGATATACTCATATTTTTTTATGAATGGCTAAAAATCACTACAATATTATATCAAAGTTGGTTGAAGGACGGAACTAGGAACCCTTCTTAGGAACTAGAATAATTAATTACAAAACTTCTCACCGTCAAAAGTAATCCTCTAGTAACCGAAAAGAACTGTAGACCACTTAGTGCGACGTTGTCTGCATTGACTTGGTCCAAAAATCTTTGTACCTGTGAATTTTTAACCATTGATGATTGATGATTGATGATTGACGATTGACGATTGACGATTGACGATTGATGATTGATGATTGACGATTGACGATTGACGATTGACGATTGACGATTGACGATTGACGATTGACGATTGACGATTGACGATTGACGATTGACGATTGACGATTGACGATTGACGATTGATGATTGATGATTGATGATTGATGATTGATGATTGATGATTGATGATTGGATGATTGATGATTGATGATTGATGATTGATGATTGATGATTGATGATTGATGATTGATGATTGACGATTGACGATTGACGATTGACGATTGACGATTGACGATTGATGATTGATGATTGACGATTGACGATTGACGATTGACGATTGACGATTGACGATTGACGATTGACGATTGACGATTGACGATTGACGATTGACGATTGACGATTGACGATTGACGATTGACGATTGACGATTGACGATTGATGATTGATGATTGATGATTGATGATTGATGATTGATGATTGATGATTGATGATCACTGACCTCGACGCAATAAACAGGTGATGGCACATCATACAACACCGGTGCTGGGACGTCAGAAGCAGTATTCACTTGTGAAGCTATCAGAGAGACAGCTATTGACCTCGTGATGAGGTATACCAGGGAGAATATGAAGTAAGCTACTGCCTCGTATCCTCCTAGGAGTGTTGTCCTGGGAAGTAAGTTTAGACTACCGTCAGAGGCACGTTTAATTATGACGCTAATACGAGTACATTAGTAAACAAAGAAGAATAAACAAAACAATTATAAACGTTTTTTCTTCCTCATTCGAAATGTCTGTATTCCGTTACTTTATCAAACAAAACTAACTTTTTTGCACGACTGCTACATTCTCCTCCGCCCTTAATGCCATCCCTGTAACAAAACAAAAACATCTGTTCAGTTCAATTAAATAGAACTAATTACGAGTATTTTAGATAGAAATACGGCTAATTATCACGTTTTTTCTTGTATTTATGACGTTTCGAGACAATTCAGATGCTCTCCATCATGAGCATCGTTCGCGACCGCGATCAACGGCAGATCGAATACAAGAAAACCGACCAAGTGCGAGTCGGACTCGCGCACGAAAGGTTCCGTACCATTATCTATAAAAAATGGCAAAAAAATCACGTTAGTTGTATGGGAGCCCCACTTAAATATTTATTTTATTCTGTTTTTAGTATTTGTTGCGGCTATTTATAGCGGCAACAGAAATACATAATCTGTGAAAATTTCAACTGTCTAGCTATCACGGTTCACGAGATACTTACAGCCCTGTGACAGACAGACGGACAGCGAAGTCTTAGTATTAGGGTCCCATTTTTATTGTAAATCGGTTAAAAGTGGCACTTACTCCAAAGTATTGAAGAGCTGAAGGCAAATAAAGAATAGATTGTTCGCGAAGCATATGAAGACAATTCCGCTGATGACGTCATCCACCTTCCTCACCAGCTGCGTGGCCCTCCCGTACTCCTCTCTAGTACTCCTCCAAAATACCTCTGGAAGATACTGGAACAGAGTTGCATAAGTATGCAAAGTTTTTACTAAATCGAAGTATTTAATAAGGAGTTTCATTGTGTGAGCCTGTTGAACAGCTTCTGACTTCTTCATCAGATCAGCTCACTGTCATCATATTATTGCATTGTCACCAAAGTTACATAAGTATGCGAAATTTCAGCTCAATCGGTTGGGGATAACTGCTTCAAAATTGAGTACCAAGATTCCACCTTCACAAACATAGTTGCAAGTTAAATAAAAGTTTGCAAAAACAAATAGACAGCCTCTTGAGTTTTAGGCCGTGGGTCCATGTCTGCGGTGCGGCGCCGGCTACCATGAAAAGGTGTGACGCCGCGCCATCAGAAGGCGCGGCACCGCGCCGTGAAAAGACGCGACGCCGCGCTGCGGAAAGGCGACATGGCCTTAGATTGGTCTAAACATTTTCGTCGATTTTCTTTTGTTTTTTTTTAAACGTACATTACTGCAGTATTATTAATCACTGCAAGAAAGCACTCGAATAAATCAGTTAGGACATTCCAATTACTGCAAATGCGCAACTAATCCGCGGGACCTTGTTTCAAGAGTGCAATTACTTGTACGGAACACGAAGTTTAAGAGATTTAAACAGAACGCACTCGTAACATGGAATGTACCTACTAGTTCCAACAAAGTTTTGCGAGGTCCATTACACTTGTACTCGTACGTATCACAGCAAATGTATAGGCCAATCACGTAAACGTAAAAGCTCATACTAGCTCGATGATCCTTGAACATATCTAGAGGAGTTAGTCGGAGTCACGTCCAAACATTAAATCTGGCACATGCCCACATTTTGCAGTAGTTAGCATTCTTTATGTAACAGGTTGTAAGCCCAACGACGCTTATAAGAATACTAACTGGTTTCCTCACGATGTTTTCCTTCACCGTTTTGAGCACGTGTTTTTTGTTGCTCGTATACATTTTTCGTTCGAAAATCCATTTATTCGAGCCCACGACTTTCAAAATGAAAGTCGAGGTAACTTCCACTCGGCTAACACAGTTTAAAGTAAGTCTATATAATATATGTATTTTAGATATTTTTATAAAGGTACAGTTTTGGTTTTAAGGCATAATAGTTAAGCAACATTAGGGTATTATTAGACAAATAGAATAATTGGTAAAACTTTTCTAAATAGATTTATCATTCGAAAATGGCTTTTACCACGTCGTAATTTTAGCTCCAAAACTAAAAAAGTTTCCAAAACTGTATTTTTTAGGGTTCCGTACCCAAAAGGTAACCTATTACTAAGACTTCGCTGTCCGTCTGTCCGTCTGTCTGTCACAGGGCTGTATCTCATGAACCGTGATAGCTAGACAGTTGAAATTTTTACAGGTGATGTATTTCTGTTGCAGCTATAACAACAAATACTAAAAATAGAATAAAATAAATATTTAAGCCCCACTTAAAATACAAAAAACGCGTTTTTTGCCGTTTTGTATAGATACGGAACCATTCGTGCACGAGTCCGACTTGCACTTCGCCGGTTTTTTTTACATATATATTAGTACCTACCTAGGAATTTAAAATTAAAGTCAGTTTCATTTTAAATTTGATAGTTTTCAAGATATAGCGTTTTTATTACATTTTCAGTGTTGGTCGAGTGGGAGGTGCCCTGACTTTCAACCCGAGGATCGTGGGCTCGAATCCCAGCCATGGGTTTATCTGGATTCACAATGGATCAAAAATTGATTTTTCAATTCAAAATGACTTACTTACAATGTAACATTGAAACTATGAAAAACCCAATGGAAAAGTTCATTCGAATTTTCTACTCTCAACGTTGCTTTTGCATTGAAAATTACAGGGAATTCACTTACTTACTCGTAAGTTCTTTAAAATTCGTCTGCCGTCTTAGAATGGCCGTAAAAAATAATTACTAAAATCCTTGCGTCATTCGTTTGTCGAGTCACTCATTTGATGTAATGGGTCCCCGAAACGATCAAGTGCACTTGACAAGTCTACGTGCTTGACGATTTCACTTGTCGAGGGACTTGACGCGACTTGAAGGTGCCATCAAGTTCACGTGACACAGTCGTTCGCCCTGTGCCCAGAAAAGTGGTCGCAAAAATTAATAATGGATATGAAATGAATGACAAATGAATAAAAACTTGTCAAGTCACGTCAAGTCGCATCAAGCGCAAGGTGCTTCAAGTACCGTCAATCAAAATTTCTGTCAAGTAGGTCAAGCCCGTAGATCACTTGACGGGACTTGTCAAGTCAACGCTGTAAACGATCAATATTCACTTCAAGCACGTAGACTTGTCAAGTGCACTTGATCGTTTCGGGGACCCCTAATAAATTTAAGGCGATACTTGAAATTTTTGACTTTTTGTATGCCTACCCGCATAAAACGAAAAAAGTGATAAAACTGCATTAACGTCAAAACCATCAAATTTTAAAAGAAACCGTCTGCAATTTACTTTGCTAGTATGATTATCTAGCGAATGATATAAAAATGAACTGTTTAGCTATTCATAGTTTTGATTAAAAACGAAACTAGTGTTTTTGTTGAGCCAACTTTGGAAAATAAATCTATCGAGAAAAGTTTCACCAAGCGTGTTTCTGTCTGTAATTTATCTAGATTAAATCCTTAAGTTATCTTTGTCGTAAAAAACACAACTGTATGTTTTGCGGTCATTGAGAAAAAACGATTCATCAAAAACATTTATTACTCCTCTTAAAATCCAAATTCGTATATTTGAATAAATTTACTTACACCCGTTACAGGTTGTTCGATTTGTTCACCAACGCGCCGGTCGACTTAGTGCCATAAAAATGTATTGCTTATTACCTGAGTAATACTATACTGAGTAATAACTATACTTAGAAGAGAAGTACGAATATAAATTAAATGATCGTTACATTTTTGCCCCTTCGGCCGCGTACGATAAAGGAGGCTGTTTTAACCCGTTACGAAAAAAAAAGAAAAATCATCTTTTTACCATAATGGTTTCTAGGAAATACGTTTTTTCTTAGCTTTATTACGAACGACATTTGTCAGTATCTGTTTTCTAGGAAACTGAAGTAACATTGAAAGTTGCTAAGCTGATCGAGGGTGGGAGTTTCATAAAAATCCATTCGATTCAAGCTTATAAAGTTAGGGATGCTAATGAGATTTTCAAGTATTTAATTCCGTGTTTGAGCATGAGGTGTTTTATTTGTTTTAGCTAAGTTTTAAAAATAAAAAATAGGATCACGACTGTAATTCCCAAGTACGGTAGACATCCTCTCAGAAATATCTGAATCATATTACCAGGTAAATAAATATGCGCGTCGATATACTTTCTTTTTTTTTCGGTTGAAAAATACTATAGGTATGATTATAATAGCAAAATAATTTATAATTCTTTTATATATATAGATTTATTATTTACTAGCAATTATTACGATACTATGGGTAGGTATAATAATGTATACAAGGGTAAACAATACGTCATGCACTCATAATTATTGTGACTGTATGTATAATGAAAGGGATGTATCATGCAATTTTTTAATTTAAAAAACATTATATTCAAAAGTCGTGTTGGCCGAGAGGTACCTCGACTTTCAATCTGAATCTGCTTTATGATTTAGTTTATCCGGTCAAGGTTTAAAAGAGGGAAAAAATTAGAAGTTGCCTAATGCTTTGTTCAATGCGATTCTTGAAATTTGGGCAGGACAAAGTCTGTCACGGGTCGGCTAGTGTTTAATACTTCGCAACCGCGTTAGGCTTGCAGTATGGACGAACACTAAAAAAACAAAAGAAAGCTCCCACGAAAACTAAAATAAACAATGAACTTTTGAATAAAAACTTTACCTTTCCTTGTGCAGCTAGAAGTTTCTTATTGACAGTTCCCAGTCGCGAGGTGAGATAGTAGCTCATGCAAATCACAAACAAATCTGAGAAGTTCCAGATGAATGTAGATTGGAAATGTAGGAACTGGAAATAAGGAGACTGGAGTTATTGTTTTTGGTATTTATACCAAAAACAATAACTCCATGATGATTCAAAACTATTAGAGTGTATAAAAGACATTTCTGTTGTAATGGAACGTGAAAGGTGGCATAACAAAAAAATGTTTATAAAATACTATTCACATGTAATTATGCTCTAATTTCTATAAAATCTTGAAGAGGGAAGTTCATATTTATAGAAAAGATTGCCCGAATTGAAAAATATTCAACACTGATTCCGTAAAAAATATTGATATTAGTCGGACATTTATTTGTTTGAAATGTACAGTTTTTTTGAAAATGTCTGATAAATAAAATATATTGGCGGACATTTTACACAGCGATCGAGCCATCGAGCCCAAAAATAAGTAAAGCTTGTTCTATGGATACCAGATGACTGATAGAATACTTATAATATTCATTTTTTTGTAAATACATACTTATTGAGTACATTACACACATATTTGCAGTTCACACAAATGTTTATCCTATGGGAATCGATACCACCTACAGCGCAGAAGGCAGAGTTAGGTACTACCAACTGAGCTGCGACGCCAGTTAAGAAAACTAGCTTATGTTTTACAACCAGACGCCTGCCTGACGTCAACCCTCTATGAGAATACCTGCTGTGTTAATCATAATCATCTGGCAAAGATGTTAACACATTATTACAACAACGGGAAATTACTCACGTAAATGATAAATTGTCAATGAGGACACCGACAATGTTTCGATTCATCTAGAGAATCTTCTTCAGGGTGAGTGGACCATAAAGCGCGCGCTACCCTGCTCGCATTGCCGTCTCGCACTGATAATACACTGATACTGATAACTGACTCTCGCAGTAATTTCCCGTTGTTGTAATAATGTGTAGTACAACTCACGAAAGTTTTGAAAGTGAAATAAAGATGTTAACCTCCAACATTTTATATGTTTTTTTTGTTTCTATTGCAACACTGCATAGTGCGACTAGAGGCACACTCTGTCGTGTGCATCTAGCCAAAGTTGAGCTCTAGAGGCACACGGTAGTGTGCGCCATAGTGTCCACTGTGGGTGCGTGTTCTCATAGTGTCGTTCCTGAATATGGGGGTTATTACCTGAGTAACTATACCCAGTAGAGGGGTATATGGCAAAGAGTTGAATACCCAGGGATAAAAGTGTTTCACAAAACCCTCGTAAGTTTCCGAATTGGCGTAGCATATCTCAGCTCCAGCGAACGCCGAAAAAAGTGACAGTATGTGTTCCACTGTAACAAATAGCAAGAAATCCGATTAAGACGAGTAATAAATGTTTTTGATGAATGCAGAATCGTTTTTCTCAATAACCGCAATACATACAGTTTTGTTTTTCATGACAAAGATAACTTAAGGATATAATCTAGATAAATTAAAGACAGAAACACGAGTGATGAAACTTTTCTCGATATATTTATTTTCCAAAGTTAGCTCTTCAAAAACACTAATTTCGTTATTAATCTAAACTATGAATAGCTAAATACTTCATTTTATGTAATTCGTTAGATAATCATTAGAAAGATTTTTTTTTAATTTGATGATTTTCAAGATAATGCAGTTTTATCACTTTTTCCGTCTTATCCGGGTAGACTCAGCCCATACAAAACGTCAAAAATTTCACTTATCACCTTAAAACATTTTTTCTCATAAATACAAAAATCTCGCTTTCATACACAAAAGTACCTACGTCACTTTCATAAGAGAATTAATAAATACGGGTCAGTTTTCACCTACGCGGAGCTGTGTAAAGCTGTGCTGAGCGGACCAATGGCAGCCCTTAAATATTCGAGTTTGAAGATGTCGAGCGCTGTGTTTGGTTCGCTCTGAACTTATTAGCACAGCACCGCGTAGGTGGAAACTCACTCTGATGGAAGCCCTCGCGAATTTGTTTACGTGAAATTATTTCCAGACTTCAAACCCCAATGTTATTGGGGTTACTCAACCCCCTTAGGGGTTGAGTTTCAGGGTTTTTTTTCTTAATGCCACAGCCGTTCCCTGCAGGGTAGTACCTTATAATTTTGTTGATACTAATTAAGAAAGTTTAAGATTCGAAGAACGTCTCTTTAAAGTCGTTTTTTTTTTGTCATTGTAATCCGTTCAGTAGTTTTTGCGTAAAAGAGTTACAAACACATAACACACACACACTCACACTCACGCTCACGCTCACGCTCACGCTCACGCTCACGCTCACACTCACACACATACACACACTGACACTCACAAACTGTTGCATTTATAATATTAGTAGGAAGTAGGACTATATATTCTCACCTAAAGCTAATAAGAGCACTACTGCGCAAGTGATATTGCATTTTGTCGTTAGTGTGTAGTCGAAATTGGGATCTAACTGCTCAGTTTTCGATATTGACTGCATCAGGGCGGGCCATTTCATTGCTATTTGAAAGAACATTATCATCGTAACACATGTGGTTGTGTAGAATATGAAAGGGGCTGAAAAAAACAAAGTAATATATCAAAACATTGATGATAATGATTGGTACACAATAATAAACAGTAAATAAATAACACAATAAAAAAATATAAAAGTATCTATCAGTAGTTTCTATCAGTAACCTGGTACCCATATATAAGCTTTGCTTAGTTTAGGGCTAGGTGACGATGTGTCTATTAGTGTAACTATTAGTCCTACATTAATGTAATTTAAATGGGACCAACTTGGGACTATTCTCTACACAATAGAAAAAAAACATTCAAATCGGATCACCAGATAAAAAGATATGCGTACATAAAAAAAAAATAAAAAAAAAAATTATTATTACAACAACGGGAAATTACTCACGTAAATGATAAATTGTCAATGAGGACACCGACAATGTTTCGATTCATCTAGAGAATCTTCTTCAGGGTGAGTGGACCATAGATGAATCGAAACATTGTCGGTGTCCTCATTGACAATTTATCATTTACGTGAGTAATTTCCCGTTGTTGTAATAATGTGTAGTACAACTCACGAAAGTTTTGAAAGTAAAATTATTTATACTCTTCGACTTGAGAACCTCCGTGTTTCGTAGGTTAAAAGAACTCTGGATTTTGAAGTAGCCGTCGTAGGCGCTTATACTAGATTTACACTCGCGTACGAGTCGCGAGATGAGGTGCGAGGCGAACCACGAAACGAGAGTGTGAATAGACGCTCATGTCTTGCCTCGCGCCTCTTTCTTTACTAGCGATCACGCGAGGTGCGGGCCGAGACACGAGATGAAGCACGAGGCGAGAGTGTAAATCTAGTATAATGATAATTTAAAAAAAACTCTACGTGTGACAATCTATGCTGTCATATCCCACTTGGGCTTCTGATAGATATCTTTAGAAATAACCTGTTAAACCTATTAGAGTATTTATGGTAGTACTTACTTGTTCCCATGAGAGTTGTTGTAGAATTAAACAATTTAATTGTGCACATAATCGTCATGAAGAATTGTCCGAACAACGATATAATAGCGTATGCACATTTCCATGAAGTCTTTACAAATCTGAAGTCAATTATAGCGATTTTAATTTGAATCGTAAAAATATTTAAAAAAAAAAATTGGAATAGAAAAATAAGCAATATCTTAATATCTTAATAACATTATAAATGCGAAAGTTTGTGTTAAGGCTGCTATGTTTATTCCCTAATCAAAAATATACGACAAAACGTATTAAGATGAAATTTGCTTTAGTATGTAGATAAAAAATCGGAATAAATAAAGGGGGAACTTATAATCCGAAAAACTACCCTTTTATGATAAAAAAACACAAAAAGGATGATTCTGGTATAGATGGCGCTGATGTGCAAAAAAATATATATCTTAGACCAAAAACATTGAGTTGTCATAGCAACGCATTCTACCAAAAAGGTTGAAACCTACCAAGGTCTATTCTTTTTGTCAAAAAAATCTGACATCAATTTGCATTCTACCAAAAATAGTAGGTAATAAAATTTATTTTATCAGAAAAATCTGACATCTACAGGTTTTAAGGTTATATATTTATAAACATTAGATTAGAATAAATTTATACTCACTTAACATCATTAACATTGTTACTGAAGACACCAACAAAAGGTAGCAAGGAGAATATTTGACCCGTAATTAGAGTTACTCGGAGGGAACTCAAGATCGTGGCTACTCTCTTAGCTTTTATTTTTGATACATTCACTTTATTGTCTGAAAATATCAGAATAAAACTAAATTTCCTATTAAAAACAATGTTTTCAAAACTTATATATATCACATCAAATTTAATACATAATATAAAAACTTTTTTTTTTATTATTTACGAAAACCTTTTTGGAATATAGTTTTGAAATTTTGTGTATTACCTTCGAAGAATTAGAACGACAGTCAGTTGTGTGAAAATAAAAACGAAATAAAGTTATTTCGGTATTTTTTTTCTCATTCTGAACAATTATTATGATTAAAATTCAATTCAATACTTCGGATATTCAAATGTATTTCTATAATAATATAGAGTCCCTGTCAGTTATTTACTAAATCAGTAATCTTACACCTGATGGTAAATAGAATACTTATTTAATATACCGACATTTTAAAATATTACGAATAAAAAAATACCTAATTACATCAAAAATGTTTAATGAAGATCTATTTCGAATAAAAAAACAACATCAGAAATGTTATATTTGATTACGATCTTCAAAACTCCGATCAAATTACTCGAAGAATTCGATTTCTCTGTTTACTTTTAAAAAGCAATAATATTGAAAGCTTCCATTCTAAATAAGGAAACACTACCTTATAAATCTGAATGGATTTAAATGAGAAATACTTACGTTTTGTCGGAATCCAAAACGAAAGGTTTTTTTTGTAATTCTTCTGTGCCATCATTCACTTACGAGCGAGTAACTTCTGTTTACAAACGACTTTCATTCTGAAGTTCGAATCACTAATGGACACGACTTTTTGTCAAACAAGGCAATTAGGGTTCCTTAATGTTATCTGAAAATAAGAAATATTTTACATACCAATTTTTTCTAATTTGTTTATTATTATAGGTATTTTATTCTGCCGTTCGATTTGTAAAAAGCCACTAAGTGACAAATAAATTGATTGATAAGCTTTTAGCTAAAAGTATAACGTGTATTTTAATGTAATGCATACAAATGCATTACATTAAAATACACGTTCACGTACCTTGTGAACTTCTACAAAACTAAAAAAAACGGCATTATTGATACATAACGAAAATTATTTTGGGATACCTACTCTTACCTACCTACCTTACATGAAAACTTCTTATACTAAGTACCTGGTACCTAAAAAACTGGACATACTTATGCCAAATATGGATTTTATTTCATACAGGATGTGTAAAAAATAGTCTATTAGTCCTTAGTTATCCTCATTCCCAACGTCTTGATACATCATTATTGTAAACTTCACTTGTATTGTTCACATAGAAAAAAAGTGCTTATAGAGACACAATAAAAGTATAACGCTTAAGGGCCAGTAGGCAATCGATTCTTTATTTTTCTTCCAAACTTAGGGAAGTGGCCGAAAAAGAAAAAGTGACACAAACACTTCACTAACTGGCTTGCGTTTCGTTCTCATGAAAATGTTGTGCCACGTGACGTTCGAGTTTGAATCAATAATCCTAGGTCACGTTTAGCAGAGTCATCGATGGTTCTCAAACTGTTATTTATTTTCCCTCTGCGTAGGACTACAGATTTTAACGCTTTAGACTTATACATTTTTATGACTATATTAGACATTTTTTGTCAGAACAAGCGTAAATTAAACTAAATTTTGACTTATTCAAAATTATCCTTTTGTACTCAATGGATAATGTAAATAGTTTCATATTGGAATTCGTTGAATGGGACGAAACAGACTCTGTTACATTTACTTTTGTACACAAAAGTTGAGATTTGGTCACGTGACCTACGGGTCCCTGCAAAGTTATATTGCGTATGACTGTGACAAAGTTTAACAAACTAATTACTTTATCGTGTAGTAAATTGTCAATTTTCATTACACTAGTGTTACAACTTTATTTTTCATCATAGCAATCAGTTATGGTATATGGTAGATTATTGTGAGAATCGCAGGCGCCGGCCTCTTTAAAGAATCTTAGGCGTTAATTGGTTCGCTAGTGACGTCACAAATGTCAATGGAACATTCTAGTGAAAGTAAGAATGTTGCTGTGTCTTTGAAGAATCTTCCCATTTTTATATTAGGGTGAATCTAATATGTAATTATTTACAAAAAGCGATATAAGTAACTTGTTTTGTGTGGATTAATGTTCGTCACGCTATTTCAGTCGACGAGAGCATTCTGGAATATATGTGTTGTTATTTTTGGTCGGGAAGATGATTTCGTTTTGGGTAATCGTTGTGAATTCTCCCCGAGTTTTTGGGAAATAGGTTGAGAGCTGACATCACCATTGCCGGCAAAGGATTGTTTCTTTTCTGGGGTCGCCACCACGGCGGAAGGCCGTGGAGGCCTATTCCTTTTGGGAGGTCAGGAAGCCCTGAGGAAGGGTTATGTTGCGTAACCTGTGAGCGGCCTGGTGCGGGATTTCATTCGAAGGGGAAACCAAACCCCGCAGAACTTGAAATCACGGGATGTCCGGCGCTTAACCAGGATATCCGAGGTGATTAACCTGCGCACACACACGTGCGATTGTAGGATAGAAAAGGTAAGCGTCTTTTACCAAACCAGTGCCCGCCGAGGATCGAAATTGTGGTTCGATGGGTAGAAATCATCCAGGATTGTTTTGTTTTAGGTTGCCTAGCTGTCGTGGACGTTTTGCTGGGATGCTGAAGCTGTATTGCCGATATACTATCGGTGGTGTACAGGCGTTGTAACACCTTCATAAAGGTGTGTATTGATATTGTCTGCAAGGTGAAGAATGTGCAAACCCGAAATATTTCCCATTGGCTGTTCCGGTGTTGTGCTAATATCTTACTTTTGTCCTTGCAGAAGGTGTTTTGGGATACCCCGAGAGGTGTTTTGGGATACCCCGAGAGGTGTTTTGGGATACCCCGAGAGGTGTTTTTGGGGATACCCCGAAAGGTATTTTTGGGATACCCCGAGTGACCTGACCATGTACTTGGTCACCCGAGGTTGGCGTTGGAGTTTTCTGGGCTGTGGTTGGATTGTGGGTAGGAGTGGAACCCTCGTGGTGGTTTTCTTCTCAGTACCTTAGTACTGAATCTACTACCTGATATATCCGTGAGTAAAGTGCTGTTTGTGGAAGGATTTTTTTTAAACGGTCTCTCACCCGTAGTGAGAGTGGCGTCCAACTATATTTACTTTTTTTTATTTTAAAACCCAATGGTAAATGTTATCTCTGACATCCTACCTACCCTGAGTCTAGCTGGCATAAAATAGATAGGTTAAGGTGTACCCTATTATTATAGTAAGTGAACATTGTATGTAATAGCAGCTGTCCTAATATGTGTTAATGTAACCCTAATTTTAAAGAAACAAGTGTAATCTAACTACCTATAAAATTAAGAATTAAGTTTTGTTTATTCTGAGAAATTCTCTCCCATCTCACTGCCTCTGTATTGTGTTTTTTTTTGTAAATTAGAATAATAATTTCAGTTTAAACTTATCAAGCCTTGTTTATTCTTACCCGACTACTCAAACCTTACCCTATAGGTAGGTAGAAAAATATTTGTAACACTAGGCTTTGATTGAAACTTGTTAGTAAAGTCAGTAAAGTATAAAGTCAAATCATCAAATTTCTACTTTACACTCTAGCAAAACTTACAATATGAAGTATTTTTGATAATACTCTTTATATAACGGTTTTATTACGTATGTATTTAAAAAAAAATATATATTATTATCTGTTATCTAATTCCCATAGTACTAGTATTTAGTTTTGGGGCTAGATGGTGCTGTGTGATAATGCCTACCAATATAATATATTTACCTACTAGCCGACCCGTGACAGATGTTGTCCTGTCAAATTTCAATAATTGAATAAAAAATAACGTTTTTAGTCTGTAATGTCAGAGTTGTTGCACACCAGCGCCATCTATACAGAAATCATCCCACTTGCGTTTTTTTATCGTTTTGGGGATATTTTTCATATTGTAAAGTAGTCGATTATTTATTCGGGCATTATATGTACATCTAGGTACAGCAAATTTCAAATTTATCCAATTTCTCGTTTAGGCCTGATTGAGGAACAAACATACATACAAACTCACAAATTTTCGCATTTATAATATTATTAGGATAACAACTAAATAATCCTATACTATACATAGTCCTTCTGACCTACACTAAGATTTTATTCAGGAAGAATTTTAGACAAGTCCTGTTGTATCTTGAACGGACAAAAGATTCACCAACGAGGATCAAACCAGCATCTCTCAGGCATGCCTCGGCACCGTAATTGTATGTAAAGTTTGAAAGTAGACAAGTTGTACAACTTGGGTTGTTTACTGCAAGTTTTATTGTTCAATTTCCAGGTCATTAGGTTATTTTTCTATAGTATTTCGTTAGCGTGAGTATCTGATAATTGCCTGGTCGTAGTTCATTGGGCGATTCGTATCATTTTAATTTGTATTTAAATTGTACAGTCGAGCTATTTGTTTTTCTGTGTTTTTACATCACGATTTTGAAACACGACTATTAATATTATATCATGATTGGGTGACTTTACTTTGTTAAAGGATTATTTGATATATGATATATGCAGCGGCGATGGGCTTGCAACCTGTCACGTATGAAAACTAGTTACTGCAAAATGTGGGCACCCCCCTGTGGGCTGTGGGCTGACTACCCAAACTAGACATCTTCAAAGGATCTAAGCGCCTGGAGACCTAAGAGGTCGTATCCTCGATCCTATTATTATTATTATTTTTTATTATGTGTATTTTAATTCAATTAGAATATGCTGTATATTATCTTCTATCATAAAGGAGTAAAATTTAATGTCATATTTTATTTAAAAAATATGACTATGTATTCCCACGAAAATTACAATAATGTAACCTAAGTTCTGCTAGTTTTTAATAAGATTACTTTTAATTTATTTTTTTATTTATAATACAAAACTTTTATTTAATTTATTTTGTATCTAATGTGAGCACTCTTGCTCAGTGCCAACAATGGACGTAAGAAGTTTTTTTTATCATTGAATATTTTTTCTAATATAATTTTTGTGTACTACTTCAATAGTTTTCACTATAATTTTATAGTTCAGATTTTAGCAATAAAATGTTTAAGCAATAAAACATTATTTTCAAATGTAAGTGCAAAATGTTTTTATTATTTCTACAGTTCACTTTAGTTGTTTCTGAAGACGTTTCAAATAACGATGATCTTGTAGTTGGCAACATTAAAAAGAGAGAACAAATACCGCTTTACCAAATCAACAGGAGACTTAGTAACAGTTTGAATTACAGAAAAACTATAGATATTCGAGATGATGGAACAGACCGAAGAAATGAAGACAGAAATAGAAAGAAGGATCAAATAATATTTAACGAAAAAAGTGATGACGCTGACAAAAAAACTGATAACAAATACGAGTATGATAGAAATGTAGATGAAATATTAGATTGGAAAAGAGATGACGGTGTATCCAATCGAAATAGAGACAAGTTTGATAGAATAAGAGAAGAAAAGATAGATAAAAAACGAGATGACCAAGATAGATGGGAAGAAATTTGGGATAGAAAAGATGATATTTTTGATAGAAATAGAGAGGAAATAGATAGACCAAGGTATGATGCAATGATCAGGAAAAGAGATGGAATATTAGACAGAAGATTCGAGGTAAGGAAATAGCAATTAGGCGAAATTGTTTGCTGTACGTTCTATAATTTCTTTTGAAGTCCAGCCAAGTGAGGCGGCTGCCAAAACGTTACTGAACTTATTGGATGTACCACTTCGGAAAGTTTATTGAAACATTTTCAGTCAATTGTAAAACTCTCTAAGCAGTAACTCGCAAACAATTTGTTTAATATTTTTTTGCAAAAACTACTTTAGGGTTTTTGATTTAGACCAAAATGATTCAGCAAAAAAAAAAACAATTTATTCTAAAACTATTGAACAGTATTTGATGAGGAATTTTTGTTGATACATCTAACACGTAGCTTAGGGTTCAAAAACTGATCGGAATTATAACTGTTATAATTCCGATCTACGATATCTAGTGAGCTAGTTTTTAGTACTGGTGAGCTAGTCATATAAAAAACCGGCCAAGTGCGAGTCGGACACGCGTACGAAGGGTTCCGAACCATTATCTATAAAAAACGGCTAAAAAACACGTTTGTTGTATGGGAGCTCCACTTAAATATTTATTTTATTCTGTTTTTAGTATTTGTTGTTATAGCGGCAACAGAAATGTGAAAATATAAACTGTCTAGCTATCACGGATCATGATCTCATGATCCGTGATAGCTAGACATAGCCTAGTGATAGCCGTCTGTCTGTCACAGGGCTGTAGATACAGAATGTGTAGACAGCGAAGTCTAAGTAATAGGGTCCCGTTTTTACCCTTTGGGTACGGAACCCTAAAAATGACAGTTTTGACATTTATCGATACGATAGTATTTCATATAAACCCCCTGGTTCAGTTGTTTAACGGGTTGTAAATCGTTTTTTTAGCAATCAGAACGAGAGGCTTATCGACTAGAAAATACTCAAGATAATCTGGATAGCTTGCATCAAGAACTACGATGGCTTACTATTAATACTGACGAAGGAATCGGTATTGGAATATAAAATGACTGACCTCACAGCTCAGTTGGCAGTAACTCTGCCTTCTGCGCTGTAGCTTGTGGGTTCGATCCCCACCCAGGGAAAATAAAATATTTTTTTTTGGCTTGTGTTACTTGTATAAAGGCCCCTAGGAGTATTTTTTTTAGTTTTTATTCAATGTACAGAATTGAACTCTTCAACAGTTTTATTATATGTATAGAAAATGTGGAAGTAAAAGCGTCGAACTCTTCAGTTTTCGATCTAAAAGTGAGTTTCCGATGTAAATTTTCGAACTCGAAGTTTCGAGCGCTGTGATTGGTCCGCTCCACATAGCTCTGCGTAGATACTCACTAAGGAGGAAAGAAAAGTTAAACATTGAAGAAAAATAAACAGAGAAGTTAAAATTAATTGAGAGTTAAAATAAAAAACGAGATTACAAACTTTGTTTTGTTTGCTAAACGGCGCTGGGTGAAATGTTCACCAATATTTATTTATTAATAAAACAACAATTAAATTGACTGGCCTCACAGCTTAGTTGGTAGTAACTGTGCCTTCTGCACTGTGGGTTGTGGTTTCGATCCCCACCCAGGGCAAATATTTGTGTGATGAACATAGATTTTTGTTCTGTCTATAATAAGTATTTAAATAAGTATTAGTTATCTGGTTCCCATAGTTCAAGCTAGATGGCGCTGTGTGCTATGTCCACCAATATTTATTTATTCATAAAACAATGAATAACAGATTGTTTTGAACTGGGTACATGTTAGGTAATTTTATAAATTACTAGCTGTCCCGACAGACGTTGTTCTGTCCAAATAGACTAACGCACGTTGCTATTACGACTGATGTTAACACGGATGTAAATTTTTTTGCACACCAGCGCCATCTATACTAAAATCATTCTTTTGGGGATGTTTTTCGTATTTTAAAGTAGTCTATTTTTTATTCGGGCATTATATCTACATCTACAGCAAATGTCATCTTAATCCGTTATGTCGTTTAAGCCTGATTGAGGCACAAACATACATACAAACTCACAAACTTTCGCATTTTTATATTATTAGGATAGCGCAGTCTCATTATTAATCTAAGCCAGTGTTAGTTATAAATCCCACACAAACGTGTACTTGCACGTATCTTCTACAAAGACTTGGTATCCTATAAAACGGCGATCGTCTTTTAACGGACATAATAATAATTGTAATTGCAATATAAAAAAAAATATAAAAAAATTGAATTTCTGACAAACTTGGATGTTTATAATATGCAAAAAAAATTGAATAATTACAAAATATCCTTATTGTAGGACTAAGATTTACGCTAGTTGAGACTCTAATGTAAACAAAATAAGATCGATCGTATTTTGTTATTTTTTGTTAGTTTAACTCAAAACACCAGATATCAATTTATAGTTTTCTTATCACCAAAATTTTAATTTTTACTAAAAACCGTACAATGAACGATGTTTATATTGTGGTGAATGGTCTCTTTAATTAATTATTACATAACATAATAATAATATGAAAACACGGGTATCACTATAACGTTTTCCGTATTTTAGAAACATAAACTTTACAAACAAACAAACCAGATTCAACTCAATCTAGTCTCGTGGAATATCTTATACCGTAAATATTGTGATATTAAAATTAAGCTGTAAAATCGGATACGATACAAGATAAAACTAAATGTATGTAACCGGCGTGGATTTGGATGATGTTAGTAAGTATCCGAATAATAATATAAATGCAAAAGTTTGTGAGTTTGTATGTATATTTGTTCCTCAATCAGGCCTAAACGACAAAACGTATTAAGTTGAAATTTGCTGTAGGTAGATGTAGATATAATGCTCGAATAAAACATAGACTACTTTTAAATATGAAAAACATTCCCAAAATGATAAAAAAACGCAAAAGGGATGATTTTGGTATAAATGGCAGTAGTAAATAATATTGTCTTTTCTGTTTGATTATTGAAGTTTTGCATACACCTTTACTTTAATTTAGAATTAAAACTACCGTCAGTGCTGTTCAAAAGACACTCACAACGAAACTCCTTACTCTTTAGATAATACTTCGATTGAGTAAAAGCTTTGCATTCTTGCTATGTTACGATGACAATGATATAATGATGTGACAGGTGATACCGCGCTGGTGCTTGATGGTTTGAATGATTTTACAAAAACTTGTCTTTTTAAAATAATTTTCGACATAAAACTTATTTTAATTCAAGCTAGGTTATTAATCGGCTTTACCGATCATCATGTGGTAAAATAAGACGCTCGAAACACTAATCACAGAAAATCTATCACTAATCGCAAAAAAGTTTTGTTAAACTTTATGAAATATTGCGAGAAGTAATAAAAAATTTAACTTATCAGGGTAACGATAATCTTTTATTATATTACGAGGGGAAGCTGGGGAAAGAAGAAAAATAGGGTATAATGTAGGAGTGGTTTTTGTAGGTACCTTTTTGTTTTCTATTCTGTTTAAAACTAAAATTATAAGTTTAATAAAATAATTAAAAAGCGAATAACAATATTTTAATTTTTTTAATTTTGCTAAAATTAAATATTTTTTTTATCTACTGTCTGACATATCAAAATAATATTCTGATACATAATACAAAGTGTTTTTTGATAATTACAATTACCATGGTACACGCTACGGATACCATGAATGTACCACAAAAAAAATATACAAAAATCATGTCGATCTGTTGTTTAGTTGATTCGTAAAAACCAATAAACAAACTTTCCAATTTATAATATAGTATTGGATTAGGAAATTAAACCTAAAGTCAGCGCAATAAAGCACCATTTCCATTACAAGTTGATTTGTATTTAGTTTACATCTATTGATTGGTGTTCTCAGTAATCAAACACTATTTGCTGATAGGATCAGAGGTGCTCTTGATTGATTGAATTGCTTAGCAACCTGTATTTGAGGCTTCGTTTTGTCCTGTGTTTACATTAATTTGGGGGTACTGCCGGCGTCAAAAGTAGCTGAGTAACTCAATGTTTAAATAACGTAACCATCAATTTTTAGAAGTGAAATTTCTAAATAGATAACTTCCAAAAACTTGTTTTTCAGTAAACATTTTATTCATCGTCTTTTAACAATCTCTTTTAACATCGTTTTGTCTATGCTTGACAGTTCTGACGGGTCGCCATCTTTTTTTCCACGCAGTTAACTCCAAAAAGTTTACCAGCATGATTTCCTCAACTAGGATAGTAATTTGTATTTATTTTCCACTTTAGTTGTATAGATACATCTGACACCAACTCTACAATTATTTATAAGTATTCAGGTTTTGTATGTTTACATCAATTTGGAGCTAAGCTAGGTGTTCGAGGGTTGTTTGCTAATCAATCACAAATTATTTATCGCGATCGTGGGGGATTACGCTTGTTTTGAGACAAATTTCTTTATAATTATTAGCAACCCTAGTCAATAAAGACTTACGTTTATAATATAAGACTGAAGGTATAAAACTGATGTTTATTATGTATTTGTGGTGGTATACCTCGGTAGCGTGGTGGCTACTGAAAATATCAAGATAAAGATATATAAACGTTTATTTCAGTACCACCAAAAATCAATACTTAAAAGTAGAAAAGAACACCTACCATACATTTTATTGCTAATCTA
Organism: Hydriomena furcata; assembly: GCA_912999785.1. Classification (NCBI taxonomy): domain Eukaryota; kingdom Metazoa; phylum Arthropoda; class Insecta; order Lepidoptera; family Geometridae; genus Hydriomena; species Hydriomena furcata. Next base: position 4,422,092 of record OU538826.1, read on the forward strand.
AATAAAGTACCTAGTATTGAAAACGCCTTCGAATATGCCCAGATCTATTGTATTATGCGTTTATAACAAACCTTTTTTTGTTTTCCTAAAAATCTTATCAGCTCATATACGGCGGGGTTATGTTGTATAGCTGACGAGTTAATATGGCTACTTTGGAGCTTACTAAGGAGTTCCGTTGAACAGCTCCTGACTCCATCAACGCTGTCATCACACTATTGTATTGTCTTCGAAGGTATGCTAGATTACAGCTTAATTGGTTGGAGGAAACTGAGGTTAAAATTCAGTTACAAAATTTGACCCACACATACAAACTCTAACAAGTAAGAGAAATAAAAGCTTGTAAAAAAGAAAGCGATAAAGCACAGAAGATCAAGGTTAATAAAATCCCACTGTGGGTTTCTTTGGAGGTTATTTCAACAAGGATACCTATAAATCTACCGTTGGATGATATAAATCCATTAGGGCATCCGCACGGTCGCGGACAGTGGGAAAACTGGTGAAAATAATAATCGAGGTAGGCATAGTAGAAATCATTCAGTAGTAAAACTCATTTAGACAGGATTGGTAGAAAAAAAAAATAGGATCACGACTGTAATGCCCAAGTACGGTAGACATACTAGACGCTTAGATCCTTTGAAGATGTCTATTGGGGGTAGTCAGAGGCACGTCTAAATACATTTTGCAATAGTTAGCATTCCATACTTGATTTGTTGATTATAATTTTTTTCGATGATCCTTTCCTTAAATTCTATAAATTCTATAAGTGTGGTTCCTATCAAACAAGGCTTGACAAGATTTAAGTTATGCGTCTCGGCAATTTTACCTATCCCGAACCTTCATTTAATCTAGACTTGTTCCAACATTTTCTAAGCTCGCGAGTAACTGACGAGGCGCGGTGGCCGAGCATTGGTAAGCTGAATTCGGGAACACGAAAACTGCCAAGGCGAGGGAACTAAATTTGGTTGTGAGTAGGTAGGTATCCTACCTGGCTACAATTCAGAAACAAGAAAACTGAGGTTACAGAATTATGTTGTTGTAGTATGAAAAAAAAATTAAATAAAAATAGGATCACGACTGTAATCCCCAAATACGGTAGACATCCTCTCAGATCTCCAGACGCTTAGATCCTTTGAAGATGTCTAGTGGGGGTAGTCAGAGGCACGTCCAAATATTATATTTGGCACATGCCCACATTTTGCAGTAGTTACATTTTGTAGTAGCATTCCATACGTGACAGGTTGCAAGCCCATCACCACTTATACTAACTGGTTTCCTCACGGTGTTTTCCTTCACCGTTTTGAGCACGTGTTTTTGATGCGCATCTAAATTTTACGAACAGAAAAATCCATTGATGCACGCCGCGCCGGCACGGACCTTCAGATTGAAAGTCGAGGTACCTCCCACTCGGCCAGGACGGTTGTAGTATGTTGTGAGTATTATCTACGATGATGTTTTACTGCCTTGTTGTTCTATGACATCGGATAATTTATACATGATCCCACTTCAGTTACCACTTATGGAACGGAGATAGGCAATCTTAGTAAGTTTTGTCATGGTAATGCTCAGCTTTTGAGATAAAGTTTTTGTTTTTGTCTTAAAATGTATAAATATTTGTCTGCGACTTCGCCGTTAAGTTTATAGTTGTAAACTGTTTGTTCTAAAACTTTCCTCGGCACACATCGTTTAAAAGCTTCTAAAAGCTTTAGTTGGTTTAAACCAACCAGTAGAATTTAAGTTCCCTCTAAACTACGTATACAACGTGTTACAAAATACCCCGTAAAAAAATATTTAATTATAATTTTGTCAACCCTAGTAAGCTGTCATGTCAGAGAACCAGATTATTTAACAGAAAGGCCTACTTACCTTTTTTACCTAATAATTGTCATCTTTATTAGTTTTTCTGTTTTTCATTCATAAATGTTTTTTTTTTAATTTTTTTTGCGTTACTACGGTTCTTAAATATTTGAATGTACTCGTTATAAGGTCCCATTTTAATTCCTTTCGGCTTTACGGGTAGTTTTGTAACATTCTGTATAGTAACTTTATTAGACGGGCATATATAAATAATCAAAAGATTCAAATAGAAAAAATGTTTTATTATTATGTCGCTTTCCTTACTGACACTCCTTATGACATTGAGCGGCATCCGAGCGCGGCATTCGTAAAACACAAGTTCGCCGTGCGAACGAACAATAACACCGTTTGCGCGAGGCAGGTAGTTCGCGGCTGTCTTCCAAACATAGCGCGGTTAGCTGCGAACGGCTGCCACGCTCGGTTGCCGCGCTATGTCTGGTCACACCTAAAATATTCGGAAAAAAAAAATGGTTTATACGGTCAACTTATTGAAAAATTACTATTCATAAAATAAATCATGTAGGTACCTAAACATTATGACAGGTTTGTCAAAAAAAAATGTAGTATGCAGTAAAATGCTGAAAATAAAATGTTTTTTTTTTGAAATTAGCAATATATTTACCTATTTATGGCATGGAAATGCTATAGGTTATAGTGATAAATATTTTATCGGCCGTAAATATATTTACAACCGATAAAATGCAGTCTTTGCAGTTAATTACGAAAAAAAATATACAGTTAAATGTTTGGAAGTTTGTCTTTCAGTATTCGTCTCAGACAAGTAGAAATTTCATTATACACTTTGAAGAGTATATTCCTAAAGTTTGGAGTTAATCGTTTCACGCATGCCAAATTCCATACAAATTTTCACTCACTTTCCAGAGCTTTCAACTTACAGTTTAAACATGACCTCAAACTTAGCAAATAGGGTAGGTATTACCCTATCTGCTAAGTTTGAGGTCATGTTTGAACTGTAAGTCCCATCAAAGTCGGTTCAGTAGTTATTGCGTAGTGCGTAAACAAAGACATAAATCGACTAAACTTTTCTTATAGTACTTATACTTTTACCTTTATAGTTTTGTTAAATTAAATGAAATGGTCACCAAGTTGATGTCTAAACGGGTTAGTCAGAGGCACGTCCAAACATTATATTTGACACGTGCCCACGATTTACCTTCAGTAGTTAGCATTCCATACGTGACAGGTTGCAAGTCTGTCACCGCTTACAAGAATACTATAACTGGTTTCCTCACGATGTTTTCTTCATCGTTGTAAGCTCGTGTTTTCTTAAAGTACCTACAGATAGATAAATAAATTAGTTACATACATACATACATAAAATCATGCCTGTTTCTCAGAGGTAGGCAGAGACCATGGCTTTCCACTTGCTACGATCCTGACATACTTATTTTGGTTTATCACTCTCATCACATTCCTCGTGCATACTTTACTCAGGCTTATAGTACTCTTGACCTGGCTTTTTTATACGTCACCAACCCATTCAGACGTCATAGATACCTGTTTTGTCAATATTTCTTCATTAATTCTCTCTAAATGCCCAAACCATCTAAGCATCCCTTACTCAATCCTCATCACTACGTCTATTTTCTCTCCACAACGTTCTCTTATCAAGCTATCAAAGCTAACCCACAGATACTTCTCAAGTTATAATTGCCTTTCTAAATATCTCGCAAATAAAATACGCTATTTGAAACAAGTTTTGCGCAATGGGTTATTTGACAAGATTTTGAAAACCATTCTAGATTATTCAGTAGTGACTGTGGAGCCCATAAAAAATATTATATTCAATTCTGTCAAGTATTGGCTCTAAAAATGTTGACAATTTAAATAACTCGCAAAAACGCTTCTTAAGCAAATGGCGTCGCACTAGTTTCTGTGACGTTACATGCTTGTCAACAAATACACAAACGTCAAGTTTTTCATGGCAAGCGATGACATATTGACAAGCATGTCACGTCATCGTCGATTCGGCCAATCCTGACCGTTTTGTATCACGTGACTGGCGTTTAAAAATAGATAATTTTAATTATGGGTTTTTTAGTAAATCATTGTTTATTTTCAAGTGATTTTACTCCATAACGCTTTATGAAGGCATAATTTACATAGATTACTATCAACATCACTTTATTTTTCATACTGTCAAATAGCCTATTGCCTAGACAAGTTTGTCCCATTTAAATTTGTATTTATGTGCAACAAAATTAAATTGAAAAAAACTCGAAAAATTAGAATTGTCTTTTGACTTTTCGATTTTCGAAACATTTTCGTCTGTTTTTAGTTTTGAAACGTAATTTTTACAAAATACCTTAAAATTTTAATACTTTATTTTTCATACTGTCAAATAGCCTATTGGTATGCGTGATCTCAGCCATTTACTCCTCGACTTTCTTTTCGCACAAAGTTTCGTTATTTAGATGAAACAAAATAATCCTCTAAGGGCTACTTCTAGTAGCGATTATCCACACTGAAATAATACCTTCGGACCTTTCTTTGATGCTACTTCAATGCCATTCTGCCCTTACAAATAGTTTCTAATATAAAGCTTCAGTCAAACGGACGCGGCATATCCGGACCGTGTGCATACTCGACGTGCGACAGTCATCCGTGGTCTTGGCACAGAGTTTGATATTTATAAATTGGACGGGGTTTCTGACCAAAAATGTAATGGAAAATCACATCAGAGTCAATAGCACAACAATCAATCGAGTCGAGGGTAATAATTTAATGAAAATAAGTAGGTATCTCGTCTCGTATACGACAGACCTAATTCATATAGCTACCTAAATACAAACAGGTATGTAGGTATTTCACTTTCAAAACTCACTACACATTTAATGGTCCACTCACCCTGAAGAAGATTAGCGCAGAGCCTTGAATATACTTAAATGGGGTAATCAGAGACACGTCCAAGCAATATATTTGACACATGATCATATTTTAAAGAGATTAGCATTACATGTCTTAAGCCTGTCGCCGCTAACAGGATAACAAACTAGTTTCTTCACGTAGTTTTCCATACGCATCTACATTTTCAAAATCCATTGATGCACAGCTGGAATTCAAGCCCAAGACCTTCGGATTGAAAGTTAAGGTACTTCCCACTCGGCTAACTTAATGCAATTAAAACCCGACGTGCCAAACTCGAGATAGTATAAAGAGACCGCACGCCGCGTCGTGATAGTGTCTTAGCCGACTCGATGTAGGTTAGAAGGTAGCTTTAGACTTAGGTAGTTTGCACTAATGTACGGTTTTCCTCTTTTCTGATGATTGCTTATTCCGGTCGGGCGGTTGCTGTAGGTATCCTTGTAATGATGGGTCATTTTCTTAGACTTTTATCTGTGTGGGTTTTGTTTCCAATTTATTTTCTTACCGTCTCATTAATAAACGTAGAGTAGCGCAGGATTAAATTTAATCCAACGCTTACGTTTGGACTAGTCGAATTCAATATTAATAAACAAGGATTAGAAATGGAGTTGCTTACATTAAGCTGGTATTAACAAGTCTTGGTGTAACCTCAGATGATCTTTGGATAAGTAAATTTTTATTAATAGCACCGTTAGTGTTTTATTTTTAATTTGGTTGCTCGTTTTTAGGGTTCCGTACCCAAAGGGTAAAAACGATATCCTATTACTAAGACTTCGCTGTCCGTCTGTCCATCTATCCGTCTGTCTGTCTGTCCATCTGTCCGTCTTTCTGTTAAAGGGCTGTATCTCATGAACCGTGATAGCTAGACAGTTGAAATTTTCACAGATTATGTTATTCAGTTGCCGCTATAACAACAAATACTAAAAATAGAATTAAATAAATATTTAAGTACTATACAACAAACGTGCTTTTTGACATTTATTATAATAACGGAGAACCTTCGTGCGCGAGTCTGACTCGCACTTGGCCGGTTTTATTATATTTTATATTATTGTATTTTTACATATTTATCTAAAATTGGTGATAAAATTAGCATTATAATTAAATAAGTACTTATTATAATTAAATTTGAGGGTAAGTATGAAACATTGTAAAGACAAAAATAAAATATTTTTTACAATTTTAAGAAGGATCTAATTCTAATATAAAAAATGTATAATACATAATTAAATTATATTTAAATTATTTTGTTACGATGTATCTTTGGAATCTGCCTAGAATCGGCAATGCGATGTGACTGTCAATGTTCACAATTTACTAATATTATACAGGAATTGTATTGCTATAATTAAAAACTTTTTGAATAAAGCAGTTATTATTTTTCAAACTATCGTGATAAGTAGACATAACTATAGATTGTCTACATTCTTCTATTAAAGGTAATTACGTGATAAAGACCCATGTAAAAATCTATAGTTTAACAATTATTATTATTAAAAAGATAATAATCTAAATATTATTAAAAGATAATAGTCATATCTCACGTACTAAAGCGTCCCGTAGTGAGTAGATAGTCCCACTTGACGCCGTATAATTAATAATCTAGAAAACACGTAAAAAGGCCTTAACCCTACTTAAAGGGTTAGGTGATATGATTTACATTATAAACCTTTGCATTTAAAATGTCTAATGAGTTTGTGACTTCTGAGAAAGGAGAGGATTAAAGAAATATAATCACGACTGAAACATAGTAGACCATGCTTTCAGGGGCTAGTACGATTCACTATCGTATCGTTAAAACGTCAAAACTGACACTTATCGCATTGTTTTTCTGTGTCAATTTTGACACATTGCAGTTTTGATATTTTTACGATACAATAGTATTTTATAATTTATAATATATAATTAATATAATTACAATTTAATATTAAATACTGTATTTTACTATAAGTGCTCAGGGCATCTAGAATTTTGACAGTAGAATTAAAACTATCGTGATTGTTATTTATTTTAACTTTAAATACGGCTAATTATCACGTTTTGCCGTTGATCGCAGTCGCGGGCGATGCTCATGATGAAGAGCATCTGAATTGTCTCGAAACGTCAGTAATGATTAAGTTTAGTTAAAATGATTTTGACAGTGCTTGGCTATTATTTAATCGGCCAAACCACACTCTCGTCGTTTGTATGTTGTCAATTATTGTCAATCGTTCCATCCTTCACACAGCTCAGTTGGTAGTAGCTCTGCCTGACAAATATTCGTGGTAAGTATCATACGTATGTATTTACAAAAAAAGAGTATATAAGTATTCTATAAGTTATCTAGTTCCCATAGTACAAGCTTTGCTTAGTTTGAGGCAAGACGGCGTTGTGTGAAATGTCCACCAATATTACGTGACAAGTTGCAAACTCTGGTTCACGATACTCTGGTTTAGTTACCACTGCTATAAAGTAGAAAATAATAACTGATTTTCTTCCAAGGTTTGACAAAGTGGCGAACATAGCTTGCTAGATAAAAGTGAAATTTCCTCGTCTAGATTGCTATAAAAGTTAGATAAAACTTTATCACCACGACAAGCCGCTGAGCCGAAGATAGACACACGGGAAGTAATAATAAGCAGGCTAGCACATTAAGTAGGTATGAACAAACTTATTGAAACTGAGTGAGCAGATTTAGATACTGTAGGCTAAGTTTTAGATTGTTAAACAAACCTGAGTAGCATACTGAAGCTAGCGCGACCGTAGTGTAGTCAAAGTCAAAATGTATTTATTTTAATAAAATATTATGATCACTTTAAAATGTTTTGTGAACTAGGCGAAGCTACACATATTCCACGCGACCAAGCATTGAATCAGGCAAAAAACACGTCTTAGAACCTGTACGATATCGTTTATACAATTATATTATCGTAATTTTTGCGATAATTTAAGAAATGCAGAACTACAGTGCGATACCGCCGAACAAGATAAAGCTTTAGATTTATTTTTTGTATTGACAGCAAAACAACGTAGTTCAATATTCGTTACGCTGAATTGTGTATGATATTTGCTACACCTGAGTCTAGGATTTGATAAGTGGGCATGGCCTTATATCTCTCACCTAAAGTAGTTGCGAATTTACTTCGCTACGATCGTGGTACTCGTATGATACGATAAAAATAGGATCACGACTGTAATCCCCAAGTACGGTAGACATCCTCTCAGATCTCCAGACGTTTAGATTCTTTGAAGATGTCTAGTGGGGGTAGTCAGAGGCACGCCCAAACAATATATTTGGCACATGCTCACATTTTGCAGTAGCAATCCATACGTTACAGGTTGCAAGTCCATCGACCTTTCCTCACGATATTTTCCTTCACCGTTGTAAGCACGTGTTAAATTATTTTGTAATGGATGTTCAATTATTTTATTCTGTTTTACGAATTATCTATTCCTCATGGGTTAGTAGCGGGTTCTTAATTGTGTGTGTAAATGCACGTGGCACATTATTTATGTGTGCGTAAACTCGGGAGCGCTCAGAATCAGTCACGCACACAAAAGTACGTGTCTATAAAAATCATAGCTACTCGTACATGTATTGCTCACCCGCCATCTTGAAATAAAACAACTATTATAGTAGAGGTATAATACCTAAGTACTTAGAGAAATAATTTAGGTACCGATTGAGTCATCATCATACCGACACATCAATTTACGCAGCAGATGAACTAGCTAAGAATAAACTTGGAAATAATTACCTACTTATGATAAGCAACGACGTCGCCATATAACCACTGGATTGACCGCTGTAACTTCAGGAATAGTCTTCAAACGACACAATTTGTGGCATGATAGGCTTTATCGATGTCTATCTTTATTTTTATTACTCCGATACACGTAAAGCTACATTGTAACTAATGTACAGTGACTAAAAGATTTATTGTAGTCGTAAAATGTTGATAAATTGTTAAAATGTTTCGGATATTGCAATATTCTTTATTGCTACGTATTTATTACAAGGATCGACAAAATACTGATAGCTAGAATCAAAATAACACGACGTCACAGTAATAGCTGGCTTATTTCGCAGAAATCTACGATTTTCACAGCTCAGTTGGTAGTAGCTCTGCCTTCAGCGCTGTAGGTTGTGAGTTCGATCCCCACCCGGGATAAACATTTGTGTGATGAACATAGTTGTTTATTCTGTGTCTGGGTGTTAATATGTATAATATGTATGTATTTACAACAAAAAAACGTATATTAGTATTCTATCAGTTACCTGGTTCCCATAGTACAAGCTTTGCTTAGTTTGGAGCTAGATGGAACTGTGTGAAATGTCAACCAATATTTTTTTATTTTTTATAGTGAATATCATACATTTTAAAGAATACTTATTTTATAGTAACTATTAAAGAATCAAGTTTTTTTTTTAATTTTTTTTTTTTTTTTTAAATCTATTGATGCTGAGATTCGAACTCGATACATCGGAATGAAAGCTAAGAAGATTGAGAACATCATAAAGTGAAACGGTCTTTTATTTCACCATCATCGTTTCTTAAATCATCCAAAACGAAACAGATTAGGGCCCCATTTTCCTTCAAGACTCATTACGACGGGTAAATTACGTCGGAAACGCGGAATTCGGTATGTCGCAACCCTCGGAAATAAACGTATTTCACAATTGAAATGAAATATATTTATCAGACACGCACACATTTATAGTTTGGTATGTACCATAACAATAAGAAGGAAGATAGGCCTGCATAAAACCTACTATACATCTGCTACCACACCTTTATAATAAGTTTAATAAACTAAGTTAGAGCTTAGTTAGATTGTCTGACCCTGAAAGGTTTTATTCAAGTAAGTAAGTAAGTACTGAAAGAGAAAATTAAAATAACTACATTGATTATGATATACATTGTAAGTACCTACTTTTTAAAACCATCTTTGTGAATTAATGTTTTTATTATTTATTCAATAATAATCCTATCCTAATAATAATATGAATGCGAAAGTTTGTGATAAGGCTGCTATGTTTGATCCCTAATCAAAAATAAACGACAAAACGGATTCAGATGAAATTTTCTGTAGTATGTAGATAAAAAATCAGAATAAATAAAGGGGGAACTTAAAATCCGAAAAACAACCCTTAAATATAAGAAAACGTAAAAAGGATGATTCTGGTATAGATGGCGCTGGTGTGCAACAAATCTGATATCACAGACTAAAAACATTTAGTCGTCATAGTCTATCAAAATTCGTAATTTATTTTATCAGTACAAGATTTGTTGGGAAAAAATTGGAAGTTGAATTGCTTTTTTCTATGCAATTATTGAAATATAGGCAGGACAAAGTCTGTCACGGGTCGGCTAGTATAATATATCTTTATTTCAGGCAAAACCAGTAATGTAAGATATATTATACTAGCCGACCCGTAGGTATTTATTATTATTTGCCTCAGTATTTTACTGAGGCAAATAATAATAAATACCTAGAGTAACATACATATTATAAAAAGGCAAAAAACACATAAAGTCAGGACACTTTCTTCATTATCGGCGCTTCCCTATACCGTCGGTAAACTATTCCTGCTGTCCAAAAGTCCGAAGCGATGAATACGTCTTTATACTTAAGTACTTTATGCTGTTAAATGTATCGACATTTAAACAAAAACGAAACAGTACTTACCCAAAACCGACCAAAATGAAAATTAACTAAAATAACTGAACTCTTTTCAGGTTGTGGATTTTAATCCTGGAGCTGTATCGATTAAAAGTGTACAGTTACTTAAGTAAGGCTTAACATCTAATGCCTCAAGTTGGTGGAAACAAGGCAGTGTATCGTAAGTATGTCTAAAATTTGGCACCCAGGACAAGACACGTGAAAACCCCGGATTTTAGAACACAGAACCCATATTCATGCCAAATTACTGCTTTCTAGCACTAATAGCCTCTGAGCTAAGCTGCGGACGGACGGACGGACGGACATGGGACGGACAACTATAAGGGTTTCTTGTAGACTACGAAACCCTAAAACAACAGTTGAAAATTTCATAAACGACCTTTTTCGGGGCGGGCCGCAAAATTTTAAACCCGGACTACAAATGAAACCCCGCCCGGACGCTTTCCGGACGCCCTCTAAACTAGGACGAATCCGGGGAAACCCGGACGGATGGCAGCCCTAATCGTAAGGCTTATTGTATTTACAAGTTACAGGCGAAGGTGTATGCCGTATTATTACAGCCTAGAGAACCTCCTTACATACAACAAATTATAACGAAATGTGTAATTTCACTTTTGTGTCATTCTGTGCTTAGGTAGTGGAACGGATCTACTTGTTCTGCATGTCAAAACCACCATATTACCACCATTAAAATTATACGAGAAGATATTAGCATGGGCGCCAGCCAATAATAACAATGATTGATGATTTGTAACTGCACGTTTAGAGGACAAAAATGTCCGCTCGCTCGAATAGCCTTAGTTACCTGGTTTCCTTTCGTTGTCGGTTGCGTCGTCGTTACATGCATCGATTGCAATATTAGATAATTCGAAATCATAGCTAATAATTTTTCACATAGCGCAATATAGCCCCAAACTTATCTGTGAACAAACTAAACAAATCTTGTACTATATCTTCGATTAATAAAGATTATAGGCATATTTTTGATACCTAAGGTTACATTATTGCAATTTCCGTGAGGATTTCAATTTTTTTTTTAAATAAAATATAGACTACTAGCTGACCCGTGCCCGCTTTGCTGTGCGTAAGACATTTCTAATACCATCGTGGACTTTTTTGTAGACGTTTTTAAGGTGTACAATACTGTAGTACAATATTTTGATATATCTCGTGGGGTTCAGCCAGCATTTGCAATGTAAGCGCAAAAAATGTGTTTATTTACGACATCACATTAGAAACCTCTAAAATTATCAGTGTTTCTCTACTATATTATGCATGTATTATACATATAAACCTTCCTCCTGAATCACTCTATCTATTAAAAAAAACCGCATCAAAATCCGTTGTGTAGTTTTAAAGATATAAGCAAACATACATACATACGCGGGAAGCGGAAAGCGACTTTGCTTTATACTATGTAGTGATGTTACACTTTATTAATGTATCTCGATAGGTGAAAGAATTTTTAAAATAGGTTTTAGTAGTTTTACGTTCAACGGGTACAAACAATAGTACCTCTTTAAAATAAAAGTAGTGTCTATTTTACAAGCTTTTATTTAACTTGCAATGTATGTATGTAACTATGTTTGTTAAGGTGGAATCTTGCAACTCAATTTTGAAGCAGTTATCTTCAACCGATAAAGCTGAAATTTCGCATACGTACGTAACTTTGGTGACAATGCAATAATATGGTAACAGCGAGCTGATCTGATGATGGAGTCAGGAGCTGTTCAACAGTCAATCACAACGGAACTTCTTAGTAAATGCTCGATTGAGTAAAAACTTTGCATTCTTTTCAAGTTCCGATGACAAATGTTATATGATGTGACAGTTGATAACGCGATTTGATTTTACAAAATAATGTAATTGAAAATAATTTTTCAACATAAACTTATTTTGGATCAGTCCATGCTATTGTGTCCGCTACCTAAACATACTCGTGTCTCAAATTGATATACCTGAAGCGAATCTAGCTAAATATTACAACTGACGGTAGATTCCATTTACATTTCAATATCTCCGGCGCAGTTCATGCAAATTCCTCGAATGACCAATACTGCGATGACTGACTTTGGTCGACCTTATTCTATGTGCTTATTCACGTTGACTCGCGGGCGCGGTGGCGGGCGCGGTCACGAAATATCAAACATATGAGCTAGTTAGCTCGCTACTTAGACCGCACGTGTGTTTTGAACGTGAACACTTGGAAATCACGTCATATGTTTGATATTTCGTGACCGCGCCCGCCACCGCGCCCGCGAGTCAACGTGTTTAAGCACTATGGCTCAATTCTGCACCGGGTTAAACAATTTAGATCAAAATTAAATTCATATTGTAGTTTATTCGAAACTAACCAGTATTATGCCAGTCAGTCAGGAAGAATTTGATTCTTTGATTCTTATAACGAGAATGCACCGAGTTTTTTCGATAATAACAGAAAAACTAAAACAGTACTGGACATTTTTCAATTTCAAGTTTGGCATTTTTATAACAAACTTTTATTTAACTTTATCTATGTTTGTTCGGGTGGAATCTTGCAACTCAATTTTGAAGCAGTTATCCCCAACCGATTGAGCTGAAATTTTGCGTACCTGAATGAAAATTGTTTTATTATTTTTGGATTTAGTTCATCATCGGCCATTATCATTTTAGTAGCATTGCCATAATCATAATGATAACATAATCTTCTTTTTCTTCTTTAAAATGAAATTTGCTGTAGTATGTAGATAAAAAATCAGAATAAATAAAGGGGGAACTTATAATTCTAAAAACAACCCCTAAATGATAAAAAAACGCAAAAAGGATGATTATAGATGGCGTTGGTGTGCAACAATGTGTCGTAATAACAACGCAATTTTGACTAATGAATGATACGCATTCTACCAAAATACGTGATTTATTTTATCAGTACAAAGTTTGTAGAGAAAAATTTGAAGTTCCTAAAATTGCTTTTTCCTATGCAATTATTAAAATTTGTCAATGCAACGTCTGTCACGGGTCGGCTAGTCCTTCATAAAATAAGCCATTAATATCGTCGTAAAAGTCGTCTTAGCACACCCTGTATATATCGCTACTAGATTCACCCATGCAATAATAATAAACTACTTAGGTCACACATAACCTAATGTACTATTCATAAACACTAACACTATCTTTGAATGACAGACGAAATATCCAAGCAGTAGTATTGGAGAATAAACATACTCTCGTATTCTAAAACGACACTATGAGAACACGCACCCACAGTGGACGAAATCTTTTTTCATAAACATCACTTTATGTGTTGAGCGGCACTTTGGCGCACGCTACCGTGTGCCTTTAGAGCTCAACTTTGGCTAGAGGCACACGACAATGTGCCTCTAGTCACACTATGCAGTGTCGCACAACACATAAAGTGATTTTTATGAAAAATTATTTCGTTCACTCTGGGTGCGTGTTCTCATAGTGTCGTTCTTGAATACGAGAGTTAGACAAGGTCAAATCAAACTCGAGTTGATAAGTCAACCTACGCACAATAATTGTAATGTTGGGAATATTGACAGGTCGATAGCGTGTTAAATTATTCATAAAAAATATAGTGAGAACACAATACTTAGTTTTGGGTATCATTTTGGTTGTACAAAACTGTTTGAGTAATTCTAGCCGTGGTTTTTGTATTGTGTATACCTGAACTGTTCTAATGGAAACATTTAACGCCATGTCAAAGCATATCGGTAATTATTTTCCTATGAACATTTATTTGAAAATTATGGCACTATTGAAAATCAGCGCTGCAACAACTCTCGCTGTTGCAGCATATAGCTGAGTAGTGACCAATTTTGTTGCTAATGTTGCCATTATTTATGTCATTTGTTTGTTTAGTTTTAAGAGATTATGTTGACACAAAATAAATTTATTCTTTCTTTCTTTCTATTTCAAAAACTTTAGAAATCAGAACATTATTAACTTTATAAATAAACTTAACAGAATATAAAAGCTTTGCGACTATTTATATAATTATGAAAAAGCTTACACGTCCTCGGAATGCTTGTTACTGCAAAGTGTGTTCCAAATGTAATCTTTGGACGTGCCTCTGACTACTCTCTATAAACATCAAAGATCTGAGCGCCTGGAGATCTAAGAGGGTCGCTACCGTACTTGAAGATTACAGTCGTGATACTATTTCATTTTTTGTAAAAGCTTTATTTGTTTATCTATTTTAAATGTTTATGACGGTTTATGAAAGGAACCATAAATTGACTATTGAAAACTTATCTAAGTTTGACTTAGACTTGACTTAGAAGTAATGGTCTTTATTTAATTTTGACTAATAATCATAATGCTCTAGAATTACGTTATAATTTTCAGAGATATCCAGAGAGCTTGAAAATATCAATTTTAAGGAATTACGGGCACTGTTTCCCGACTTAAAAGGAAGGTAAGCAGTCCTTATTTTTTACAGCAGTTACAAAAACATGAAGGCTGTATTAACTTTTTACTTATGATAGTTATCTTAAATAAACGAAGCCTGATGTACAGGCTGTCTACGGATATAATATAGACAAAAAGACAGTTCCTAAAACTTAAGATATTTTAGTCATATCTTTATTTTTTTCGCATAATATACACAACCGAGTGTCATCATATTCAACACCAATTTACATGTTGATTAAATTTAGTTTTACGTCACTTACAAAAATCGTAAATTTATGCAAAACTGTTCAAAGTTTTAGAACTGTCACTTTGAGGTTACGCTTATTTAGACTTTAACGTAAAAGGCATAAGAGCTAACGTATTTTTAGTTATAGGCAGACACAACAGAATTGGCACCAATATCATATATAATAATAACATTTAATAGCTAATAGAGTGATTGAAACAAGACTATTATGTATAGCATTTTGATTTCAGTCAAAAAGAAATAAGTGAAATCACAAGACCCAAAAACCAAAATAGATGGTTTCTGAACAACAGTAAGTACCTACCTTTATTAGCTATACAGTAATTTTATTCCCTAGCCGGAAACAAGTTCGAAACTGAACTTAAATGTGAATTACAAACCTTTTTAGAGGTGCATCCAGCAGACAAGAAAAAGGACAACGAACCAAAAACCCAACTAGAAGCTTTTCAGCAAGCGATGAAATTGTTGTTCACTATCGGGCAGTGTCTGGGTTTAAATCCAATTGCAGGAATTCTGGTGACAGATGCTTCAAAAATGAGGTACAACTTTGTTTTCTTACCGAGCGGTGCCTTTGCTCGTCTTCAAATTCAAATTCAAATTAAAAATCATTTATTTTAATAAAATCACAAGGATCACTTTAAAACGTCTTAGGAACTAGATGAAACTACGCCGATTACTCGCGACCGAGCCTAGAAGAATCAGGCAACAAACACGGCTCGGAGTCTCGGAGCCTTTTTTTTCAATGATCCTTTCCTTACTGCTATGTAGAGCTCCAGTGTAGTGCCGATCGAACAAGGTTTCAGTAATTAAAAGTCCCCGTTTTATCTCCATTTGGCTTTTCGTAGATTGCGTTGAGTGCCTTAGGCGGGTCACCTACACGAGCTAGAGTCGAGTCGAGGGCGCGCAAGCGGCGCTTTTTTAATTCCACTTCGCCTGTGCCGCGACTCCGCACAGCCATTGATTCCTAGAACTCCATAGAAATTGTGCGCCCGCGCCTCGACGCCGCCTAAGACTAGCTCGTGTGGGTGATGCGCCTTAAAAAGACCTAAACACATTTATTTATTTATACTTTAATTGCACTTATAAATTAAATACAAAAAGGCGGACTTAATGCCGAGGCATTTTCTACCAGCCAACCTAATTGGTAGTGAAATAGTGAACATCATTTATACAATAATTTAAAGGAGTTTTGTTGAACGTGAAAATCCAATCAAAAGACTATTACTAGTGATTCTAGTCCTTTATTGAGTGATATTAACAAAAAAGCTTACACTAATTTGTATATTGAACCCTCCTTTGCATATTGTTTAGTTTTGTCTCACTCACTCTAGTCCACATTCTATGAACAGCTGTCAGAAAAAAAATAGGATCACGACTGTAATCCCCAAGTAAGGTAGACAATAGACATCCTTTCAGATCTCCAGACGCTTAGATCTTTAGAAGATGTCTAGTGGGGGTAGTCAGAGGCACGTCCAAACATTATATTTGGCACATGCCCACATTTTGCAGTAGTTAGTTCCAGTTCCATACGTGACAGGTTGCAAGCCCATCACCGGTTATAAGAATACTAACTGGTTTCCTCACGATGATTTCCTTCACCGTTTTGAGCACGTGTTTTTGATGCGCATATAATTTTTTGAATAGAAAAATCCATTGATTCACGCCGGGATTCGAACCCACGACCTTCAGATGGAAAGTCTAGGTACCTCCCACTCAACCAACTGTCAGATTGAAATTAAAATGTCACAGGTGGCGGACGGCATCAGGCAGTGGCTTAAAAGCTTTTTAGCTTACTCGTCAATTAAACGATATATTCGAAATATGAATAACTAGCGACCCGCCCCGGCTTCGCACGGATAGCATGTTATTATACATATAAACCTTCCTCCTGAATCACTCTATCTATTAAAAAAAACCGCATCAAAATCCGTTGTGTAGTTTTAAAGATATAAGCAAACATACATACAGACGCGGGAAGCGGAAGCGACTTTGCTTTATACTATGTAGTGATTATGCCGTTGAACTTTATTTTCAGATTTTCTGTTTTTAATTGGAGATTCTTACACTGTATTGTTATATGCCTTGCGCAGGCGATCATGGCTATACTCATTATATACCGGATAACTAAGATCCCTTTAACTGTTGCAGCTCTAGGTATGTACCACAATTTGATTTCAACGGTCTATTTTAGGGTTCCGTACCCAAAGAATAAAAACGGGATCCTATTACTAAGACTTCGCTGTTCTTCTGTCTGTCTGTCCGTTTGTCACCAGGCTGTATCTCATAAACCGTGATAGCTAGACAGTTGAAATTTTCACAGATGATGATGTATTTCTGTTGCAGCTATAACAACAAATACCAAAAACAGGATAAAATAAATATTTAAGTGGGGCTCGGCTCTCATATAACAAACGTGTCTTTTATACCGTTTTTATAGATAATGGCACGGTACCCTTCGTGCGCGAGTCCGACTCGCTCTAGTGGTTTAAACATGTTTATTTTAAATGAAAACATATTATTTGGGCGCGCCACTGGATGCTCAGAGCTCCTCTAAGTTGAAATGTCGCGGTTGTGTCACAAAAGCTTATTTTCAGGATTGTTCGCCTTTTACATAACAACTAGCATCACCACCATCTTATATTTGTATATGGGCACAAAATGGCCGGGGCTGATGAAAGAGTTGGAGAATTCGTCATTGAACGAGTACATCGATCGATCCGTCAAGACCAAGTGCTATACTGCTTGTATAGTTATTTTTTTCCTTGCCGCAGGTAAAGTAATCGCAACAAAATAAAATATAGTTTAAAAAAACTAAAAAAACACGCTTTTATTGTGCTAATCGAACTAAAAACTAGAAAATAATTTTTGATGACAAAGAGTTTAATATAACTGTAGTAGATGATGAAACAATCAATCATATTGAATCACCTCAAAACAACATTTTAGTAAAATTTAAGTTATTAACACAATAATTCAATTCAGAGTAAAAAGAGTGGGGTGCATGCATCTAGTGTTTTTTAACTCTTTTTATAAGTTGATTTTTTTAAACTAGTGTTTGATTGGTTAATGGTTGGTCGTGCCTCTGACTACCCCCTTTAGACATCTTCAGAGATCTAGGTACAGAGTCTAACGTACTTGGAAATTAAAGTCGTGACCCTATTTACATTTTTATTTTCTTTCAGTGGAACACGTTCTCTCACTCATATCAAAGTTGACGAGTATCAGCGACTGTTCTTCTAATATTGATGTATACGGCGAGTACCAAAAACGGACTTTCGCTTGGTACTATGCGCTGGGGTTGCCAGATGGTAAAGCGGTCGCGGTTGTAATACAGGTAAAATAATACGTTTTTACCTACGTTGACCGTTCTAACCCATTCGTAAACAAAAATGTATACAGGACATTGTACCGGGCGAGAGACCAAGTTATATCAGGCCTCACAGCTCACTTGGTAGTAACTCTTCCTTCTGTTGGTTGTGGGTTCGATTCCCACCAGGGACAAACATTTTTGTATGATGAACATAGATAGTTTGTTCTGTTTCTGGGTGTAATATTATGTATTTACAAAAAAATAAGTATTTATGTATTTTATCAGTACGTAATCTGGTTCCCATAGTACAAACTTTGCTTAGTTTGGGGTGAGATGGCGCTGAGTAAAAATGTTAAAAATAGTTCTGAAATAAGTAAGAAAAAATATTGGCACGAACTAGTGAAAAGGTCTTTTCAGAGGCGATGCAAAGCCTGTTTTCATGCCGGAGGCAAGAGACGTGGATTTTTTCAGTCTTTTTTTTCCAAAACTGGTATAACTTGTAGGTGTACTAATCAACAGATTAGTAAAATGTGCCTTATAAACTTTGTGCATTGATGAATGCAGAATCGTTTTTTCTCAATAACCGCAAAACATACAGTTTTGTTTTTTATTAAAAAGATAACTTATTGATATAATCTAGATAAATTACAGACAGAAACACGATTGGTGAAACTTTTCTCGATAGATTTTTTTTCCAAAGTTGGCTCTTCAAAAACACTAGTTTCGTTTTTAATCAAAAGTATGAATAGCTAAACAGTTCATTTTTATATAATTCGTTAGATAATCATACTAGCTAAGTAAATTACAGACAGTTTCTTTTTAAATTTGATGGTTTTCATGATAATGCAGTTTTATCACTTTTTCCGTCTTATCCGGGTAGACTCAGCCCATACAAAAAGTCAAAACTTTCACTTATAACCTTAAGTATATTTTTTACTATATTTTGAAACGACAGAAAGCTATCAAATGTACACAATGATTTAAAAAAAATAGTACCTAATACATTAGGTATCTTATTCCAACTACATATAAAGATATCAAAGAAAAGTCTTTTCACTTATAGACATTGTTTTTCAGATCATGAACATAATATCTACCCTAAACTGGAGTTATTCGGATGTGTACATATGTTGCTTGAGTTTTTACTTAGTATCAATACTGCAGAAAATCAATAAGAAAGTTGTTTTGGCTAGCGAAAAAGTAAGTTAATTAATTAATGGGAGATGACAGAAAAGATTGTTTTTGACTTTGACAAATTTTTGACTAGTGAAAGTGTAAAATCAATAAGTTTTCTGTTGAAAAACAATACAAGCTTTTGTAACAGCTATCACCTGTCACATAACATAACATTGGCATTGGAACTTGACAGGTATGTAAAGTTTTTACTCAATCGAACTAATTAAAGATTAAACGAACTTACCTGTAAGTGAAGTTCTATCATAATTACACGAGCACCTAGTCCGAATAGATTAGTAAGAGTTATTTATATACACTTGTAGTCTCGCATATAGGTACCACCACAGCACTTAGTTGAGATATACATTTTTTTTTTTTTTTTTTTTTTTGTAGGTAGTTTCTCCTTCGTCCCGTAAACTGACCGTCAATCATTTAGTTGTGAGCCAGAAAACCTGAAATTTGATTTTTTACCGTCATTATGACAGGGAGTGTGGATGTCGATGACGGGGGGGCGGGACCTACTAATCTATTCGGACTAGGTGCTCGTGTAATTATGATAGAACTTCACTTACAGGTAAGTTCGTTTAATCTTTAATTACACTTCGCACCTAGTCCTTCTAGATTAGTAAGAGTTATTTATATACACTTGTAGACTTTGAGAGTTCTTACGGGAATAAAATCAATGAAAAAACAGTTTCTGTTAAACAGCTGCTGTTAAACATAAAACTATAATAAATTTTGCAAAAAAATAATTTCTGTTTATCAAAATTATGGACGTATATTAACATACTTAACAAAAAGGGTAACTAAACCTAGTATATTTTAAATCCACCAGTAGGATTGACAAAGACTTGTCTAAGACATAACTAATTCACAATTATTATTATAATAGCTGTTATAGTTACATTATTGTAATTGTCTAATTTACAAGTAAATAACATAATCAATAAATCATTATTTTTAAACTTAATCAAAATTGATTGAGAAAAAATAACCTAAGCAGGTAAGCAAGTACTTATTATGATAAGTTTAGAATAATTATGCAATTAAAGAACGAGCTAAAGCTGTTTCATCGTTACTAGTTATAATTCTTTGATAAAAACGAGCAAATGTACTAGAACGCTCACTCCAGCCGGCGGTTTTGCGGATGGTATCCACGCTGACGCCAAGTGAATGAGCGCGCGAGGTGGCGGCATGTCGCGTGCTATGCGCGCTGAAAATTCTAGCATCGATCCCGCACTCACTCAGCGTGCATTTTAACCAACGACTGAGAGTTTGAGTTCCTATTGGTTTATGAGGCTTTCTAACACCTATGAATAAATATTCAGATGTTCTTAATGAAGCAGTTTTCTCTACATAGCATAATAGGGCATCTACTGGACAAATTGTTGGCCTATCAGTAAAAAAAGGCAATTGTAGTATTGGCTGATTACAACCTGGTCTTGAGGTCTTTATAATTTCTGCAATTTTAATTATGACTCGATCTGGTGTAATCTCAATATTTTTTACATTAATTTTAGATAATGTTTGAACCCGGTGCGCAGTAGCGAGTGCTAATAACATAACTGTCTTTTTAGTAAGTTTATCTAAAGATATTTCATTGTTTGGATACTGTAAACGACGTACCTCGCGAACCTGAAACCAGAAAACCCATAGATTAAGTTTAAATATAGAAATAGTAAGAAAGTGTAGGTAGAAAAATAAAGTTGGCTGTACTCACCTTCAAAGTACCTAATAAAATGCGAAATACCCTCAGTTTGGGCATGAACGACACAAAAACAGTTGGTTATGTTCACCCGATACAATCACACTGTCGTGCGTGCTCAAATACTGGATTCTCTTTAAAACCTCCAAAATTCTTATAATTTTCTACGAATACTCACCACTCCACGCACCCTATCCTCTACAAAGTGGTTCTTCGACCGGATTCTACGTGGAACACTGTGCTGTATTCACCTAAATGTTTAAAACGCCACCGCGACGCAGCCGCCATTACGAAACTACGGTGCAAACGCGTAGCGCTTGGAAAAGGGAAGAACTCATGCAAAATATGATGAAAGAAGATCCACCACGCGATGTACAGTCGGAAATACTGAAGAAAGGAAAACTTGAAACTGCGTTTAGTGTCTTGTCAAGACCTAAAACTGAAGGCGATTGTTTGAAAAAAGACGCCCACAGTTTGAAGCCCGTTTCCTCCAAAAAATATTCCAACTCATCTAAGTCATTCGAAGCAAAAAAGAAACAATTACAGTTTTAAGCCGCTCAAAAGAAGGCTGAAATCGAAAAGGAAGCTATCGAAAAGAATGTCCAGCTAGAAAAGTCGTTAGTGGAACAAAAGTTAGCCGCGGAAATTGCAGCCTTAGAAAGCGCGTCATCTCAAAGCCGACGAAGCTCCCAATACCAACCCACGGAAGTAAATTCAGCTGAAAGAGTGCAACAGTGGCTCGAAGAAAGTCGTATTGCTGAAAATACAAAAAGCAATGCGGCGGATGCTAACCGCGATGACGGCGGGCGACGAAGCGTCGCACGTGGCAGCGATGGCGGCCGCGCGAACGACGATATGCAAAATCTAGTTAGTGCTATTTACCAATCTAACGTGCAAAATAAACAGTTAATGACAAGATTTGCTTCGTCAAAAGACTTACCTCAGTTCTACGGAGATCCTCTCGAGTGGCTGGCCTACAAACAAGCTTACGATGAATCTACAAAAATATGCAAGTACAGTGATGCAGAAAATATGTGGAGATTACGCAAATCCTTAAAGGGAGAAGCAAAAGAAACTGTTTCTTCACTTCTTATCGGGACCACGGCTCCGCAAACCATCATTGAAGCACTCGAACTCCGCTACGGCAGACCTGAAACAATAATACACAAAATTACATATCAACTCAAGAAAATACCACCACTATCGCAAAACTACCACCACGAAATTGTGTCGTTTTCAATCAAAATCAAGAATTTCGTGGCAGCAGCAAAGTCAATAAAACAAACTGATTATCTAAGAAGTCCTGAATTGGTGTCCTCCGTGCTCTCGAAGTGTCCAAGTGCACTCATCAATAAGTGGGCTGACTACTACAGTATGAACTGCAACATACAAAAGGCAAAATTAGAAGTACTGGCTGAATTTCTTTACAACGAAGCTACCAAAATATCAGCCGCAGGTTTGACTCACCTACATAGTCAATCTGACTACCGTAAAAAACCCGAAGAACGAAAATTGCACTCAGTTCTAATTAGTACAAAGCGTGACGTCACAAACAGCTGTAGATTCTGCAAGGTCGGTGACCACAAGCTACCTGACTGCGCACGATTCAAACGCGCGTTGACAAAAGACCGATGGCGCTTCGTACGAGTAAACAACCTGTGTCATAAATGCCTACTAGCTTCTCATAGCCGCGACACCTGCTCTGCAGCTTCCTGCCCCGTCGATGAGTGTAGCCTACCTCATCACCGTTTCCTGCACTGGAAACTCAAAACCAATGTAAATGGTACGAAGAGTGAAAACGAACCTACCAGCAGTGACAATAATAATATGTTAACCAGTGATAAAACAGTGGACGATAACTGCTCTGAAAATAAAGAAACTGTAGCTCATGCGGCGACCAGCACGAGCTCGTGTGTCTTTCTGAAAGTGGTGCCCGTGAACATCCACGGACCGAAGGGTGTATTCCTTACTCATGCACTCTTGGACGACGGCGCAACGGTATCGCTTATATCAGCTGATATCGCTAACCGGGTCGACTTACATGGACAAAAACAAACCCTCTGTGTTCGTGGCGCGTGGAATTCTGAACTTATGTGTAACAGTGAAAAAATAAAGTGTAAAATTACAAACATAAACAATGAACCTTTCGAATTAAGTGCAAGAAAAATAACTGAACTTAATTTACCGTTACAAAAGTTATCTAATATAAAAATAAATGACTATGAACACCTAAACCGCTTAGGCAAGTACATTTCGTGTAGTGAAAATGTGAGACCTACGATATTAATTGGTCAGGACAATTACCATCTTATCGCACCCATCAAAACAATAATTCGTAGCAAAAATGAACCTTGTGCCACACTCACACCGCTAGGTTGGTGTGTACACGGTGTATGTGATTTGAAGCTACAACATTCAAGTGCAAGATCGGAGTGTGCTATGATAACAGGGGAACAGCTGATGCCTCACCCCTCCCACGCTTCAAGTTACAAGTCCCGCCACGCCTGCGCCCGCGCCGCTGCCAACTACTCCCCACTGGCGGTCACGCACACAGACGCCTGCGAGATTACAGCTGATGAGGCGCTACACCACACACTCGCAAACATAAGCACAAAAGCTACGGAATGCAAGTCTTGTTATTGCAAAAATGATGCGATACACACGGACCTAGAGAGTGACGAACAATTACACGAACTTGTGCGAAAATCTTTTACGTTTGAAAGCATCGGTGTTCATCACAAGCCAAGACAAAACAAAGATGAATTAAAAGCTACACAAATAGTGGAAAACTCTGCAAAGTTAATAAACGGAAAATGGGAAATTGGACTACCGTGGAAAAATGAAAATGCCAATATGACGAGTTCATTCTGCAATGCTTATCGTCGATTGAAAACAATAGAAAGGAAGATGTCTGCCGACCCAGGTTTTGCCTCGAGATACAAAGAAAGAATTAATCATTTGTTCGTCAATGATTACGCCTGTAAAATCGATCCTAATGAAAATGACCATGGAGATACGAAGATATGGTACCTACCGCACTTTGGAGTGGATAATCCGAATAAGAAAAAACTGCGTCTCGTTTTTGATGCCGCTGCTACTTCTGGTGGTAATTCCCTAAATGACTACTTACTTCAAGGTCCAGATTTACTTCAATCCCTACTTGGCATTATGCTACGATTTCGAGAACGACCAATTGGACTTACGGGAGATATAAAAGACATGTTTCTTAGAACGAAAATAAAAGAAGACGATCAAAATGCCCTGCGATTCCTATGGCGAGATAATCCAAACGAAAATGAACCCATACAAAAGTATAAAATGACGTCATTAATTTTTGGCGCCAATTGCTCTCCTTTCATAGCTCAACATGTAAAGAATTTGAATACACAGCGATTTGTTAATGAGATGCCAGAAGCTGTGACAGCGATAATAAAAAGCCACTATATGGACGATTATATCGATTGTTTTTATAGTGCAGACACAGCCCTAAAAACAATGAGAGATGTCACCTACATACATAAACAAGGCGACTTTGAGATAAGAAACTGGACGTCCAACGAGCCTCAAGTATGCCAAAATATACCTAAAGAAGCCCTGAGTGAAGCTGTAGTAAACTTCAAAACAGAAGAGGACAATCTAAGCGAACGTATCCTTGGATTATTATGGTACCCGAAAACTGACAGTTTTGGCTTCAATCTATCACTACAAAAAATTCCAGAGAAAATATTAAACTGCACACAAGAACCTACGAAACGGGAACTTCTACGCATTGTTATGTCTATATTCGACATTTACGGTCTATTGTCACCGTTTACGATAAAGGCGAAGATAATAATACAAGATACCTGGAAGTCTACAATTAAATGGGACGAAAAAATATCTACTAAACAGTTCAAATTATTTCAAGATTGGATAACGGAACTTCAAGAACTAAAAGATATTCGTATACCTACCAAGATGGTATTTTCGTTCAAAATTTACCCAGAAACACCTGGCCGAAAGGTATCGTGGAGAGAGTCTTTCCCGGAGCTGACGGGCGCATCCGCACTGTGGAAATTAAAACCAAGCATGGAGTATTATTAACCCGGCCTGTGGCTCGCTTGGCACTACTTCCTGTGGAGAAAAGTGTCCCTGAAGTGACACTGGGTGGAGAATGTAAACGACGTACCTCGCGAACCTGAAACCAGAAAACCCATAGATTAAGTTTAAATATAGAAATAGTAAGAAAGTGTAGGTAGAAAAATAAAGTTGTCTGTACTCACCTTCACAGTACCAAATAAAATACAAAATACCCTCTGTTTGGGCATGAACGACACAAAAACAGTTGGTTATGTTCACCCGATACAATCACACTGTCGTGCGTGCTCAAATACTGGATTCTCTTTAAAACCTCCAAAATTCTTATCATTTTCTACGAATACTCACCACTCCACGCACCCTATCCTCTACAGATACCATGAGCTCAGATGATCCAAAACAAGATCAGTATTCCAAGTAACATTATATTTAGGTTGAGGAGGTTTCAAGCGAAACACACCCTTAAAAAATCTTTTTAAACGATCGTCATTACTGAGTGTCGGACCTAAAATCAATGAAAGAGCAGACCTGCATGAATTTAAGGTTCCATATTGGCATCCATCATTAAAAAGCATAGTCAAAAAATAGATGACGTTCGGTACAGATGCATCATAAAAATTCATAGAATTTTCTCTACAATAATTCCACCATTTCCTTAAGCAAGAGTCATATTGTTTGATCGAGTTGGCAGATAATGATGCCAACATTATGTTCATCGATGAATTTTGGATGCTTCGTCTTGATAGTGCATGCCGGATAACAACCCTGCCACCAGGGTAATCGAGTTGTGTATCTGGCGGGAGCTGGAATGAGATATTAATGCGTTGCAGTATGGAGGGAATGATACAGTTTCCGAAATGAGAAGAGATCTGAAAACGGGGTACCATGGTTGTGTCGGCCACAAAGGCACAACCATGATTTCTTGTGCTTGGTCTGCGATTATTTTCCTTAGTGTTTTCAGTATCACTGAAAACGGCGGAAATGCATAAAAATTTAATTGGGACCAAGAAACCGTAAATGAGTCTACCGCGAATGCATCTGGATCTCTATGCCATGAGATGTACGTTGTGCATTTTTTATTTATGCGACTTGCGAACAAGTCAATATCAGGTTGACAAAAAGTAAGCTTAATGGTATCAAATGCCCAATCAGCTAACTCCCATTCTATGTCAGGGTGACATCTTCGTGACTCATAATCAGCGATAGTATTTTCGCGAGATCGAATGTATGAGGCAAATACAAAAAGCCTCCTATTTTCGCACCAGTCCCAAATTTCTCTGGTTATTTGAGTAAGATGGGGGTATTGAATACCACCCATTCTGTTTATATAAGCAATCGCCGTAGAATTGTCAACGCGTAATAGAATTTGTTTGTCAAAGAAGTCTTGAGCAAATATTTTTAGTGCTATAAATGCAGCAAGTAATTCGAGATAATTAATATGTTGTTGTTGTTCAAAATTAGACCATTGACCGCTCGCAGTATCTCCGTCACAGGCAGCCCCCCAACCCGTCGTTGAGGCGTCAGTAAAGATTTCCACACAGTAGTCATCGGTTCTTATACGATGCACTGACTGTTCAATGTTATTAAGCCACCAATGCATATCAGGATGAAGCGAGTCAGGCAGGTTCATGTATCTATTATAATCATCATGATGTTTAAGGTTAAGATATTTGCACCTTTCCATTTCTTTAGTGTGTAACCACGCTGATGTTAATGTACCCAATAGCTGGGCGAATGCCCTTATTTTACAGCGTTTTAACCGTAAAAAATCATGTAATAACTTTTTAATTTTTAACCTTTTGTCCGTAGGCAGGCATAATAAAAGATTATGAGAGTCAATAATCATACCTAAGTATTTGCAACGTGATGAAGGTTGAAGCACACTCTTTTCCTCGTTTATGATAAAACCTAGAGAAACTAATAATCTTTTAGTATAGTGTATGTTTGTTAAGCATTGCTGATAATTATTTCCAAATAAGAGCCAGTCATCCAAATATACCGTTGAAATAAAACCCGCAGAACGTAATAATTTGACTATGGGCTTAGTTATTTTCGTAAAAATATATGGAGCGGTGTTAATACCAAATGCTAAAACCTTAAATTCAAAAATTTGCTCTTCAAAGATAAAACGAAGATATTTTCTCGATTGTTGATGAATATTGATCATAAAATATGCATCTTTTAAGTCAAGCGTGGCCATGTAGCAGTCATCGGTAACAAGTTTTACTGCAGTTCTTAGATCTTCTAACTTAAAATGATCGGTTTGAATGAATTTATTTAATTTTTTCAGATTCAGAATAAATCGTTTTTTACCATCCGGTTTCGGTACCAAAAAAGTACTAGAAATAAATTGACCACTGCATGGATTGCATTTTGTTATCGCTCCAACCTTGAGTAGATTTTGTATGGCCTCAATATAATGATGTCTTTCATTTGATGTATATGAATGATTTTTGGGAAGCGTTTGCTGAACGACTGGTTGTATAAAATTAATTTTATAGCCCTTTATCCATGAAAGAATAGTACGGTCCTTTGTAATCAGAGACCATTGATCATAGAAAAGGGACAGACGTCCAGCGTACTTAACTGTATCTAATAGCGGCGGCGTGGGTAGTACTGCTGCTGCGACGACGACGTCTTCGATGAGTACGCGGGACGCGACGGCGGCGGGGGAGGAGGCGCGCGGGGGCGCGCAGACTCGCGGCTCCGTTGCGCCGGCGCTGGTGGCAGCGCCTGCCCCGGCGGCCTGCGCGCCTGGGCTGGAGCTCTGCGGTTTAAAGGCCTCTGTCCCGCAGTTTTGAATTTATTCGCCGCGATCTTATTAGCAGAATCTGCTTTTAGGTCAATGCCTGATTTGTTGACAGCTTTTGCCGACTTCAAGGTCTCGGCCAAGTCGTTTCCGAATAGAAAAGTGTCGATCTTGGTAGTCTTAAGATGCTCTTTCATATCTTGTTTAAGAGCAAATAAGATAAAATTTCTTCTTGTGATAGAATCAGCATATTGTATGTCGCACAAAAGGCGACTAATGTCCATGAGCTTTTGCAGCATATCGTTATTTTTGGTCTTGGAACCGATTTGGGTGTTTATCACATTACTTAGACAAGATAAAGCGCTTGCCAATTGCCTTTGCTTGGTTTCGATACCCTTATCACGCTTTACAGCGGTATCAGCAATGGCCGCCTTAATCTCAGGGTTCAACTTGGGTGCATCAATCTGAAGACAATTGGACGGCGTCAGGTATTTGGATAGCAAATCCTTACGTACCTCCTTACTGAGACCCTCCGTGGCAACGTGCAGTAATCGGTTAACAAGTTCGTCGCGTATTTTTGGTCCATATTTTACGGCGCTAGACGGATCGTCACCCAAGATCTCCAGTACGTCTGTATCGAGGTCAATTACAATCTGTTCAGTAGTTGTATTTTCGTCTGATGGTGAGGCAGTAATTGGGGCACTGAGGCCTGGCTGAGGTGATGCGGAAACTACGGGGTCATCATTGGCATGAGTAGTATTTTGATTATTATCAACATCATCATGCGACTCTAACCAATCGCTTGGTTGCAAAGCAGGTGTATCTGGAAAATCCCATCACAAAGTTGTGTTCACTCAATAGCGAAATGTAGGTAGGTACCTACTTAGAACCTGCGTTGGATTGGTACGTAAGATTTCTATATAGAAAACATTACTCGATTTGCTTACTTAAATAAGAAGCTATGTACCTATGTTATGAAACAATAACCAGATTAGGTATAAATGTAGATAACGATCGTAACCAGTTTACAACAGTTAGGTTACAATCCCCAATGGAAGGAACGCCAACAATAATTTTATGCGTCGAGACAGCCCCAGTGACTACTCAGGTTGCATAGTATTTTAACATTTGCTGTTATTACAATAGTAGGTAAAAAAATTACCTGCACCAGAATTCACGTCATGATTTACAACGTCCTCTTGTTCTGACGCACTTCGCGAAGTATCACTTTCCAAACGTTTGCGTAATTTACGCTCCAATCTCCTGATTTTTTTGCGAAGATAATCTGTGTCCTTAGAATGTTTGCGTTTAGGCATTTTCCTGAAAAAGAACTGTGCGGAAAACACGAAAAACTCGAAAAAACACAGGTTTAAAGTGTCGAGTGGTTGAGCACTTAATTGCGAATGATTGACGGTCAGTTTACGGGACGAAGGAGAAACTACCTACAAAAAAAAAAAAAAAAAAAAAAAAAAAAAAAAATGTATATCTCAACTAAGTGCTGTGGTGGTACCTATATGCGAGACTACAAGTGTATATAAATAACTCTTACTAATCTAGAAGGACTAGGTGCGAAGTGTAATTACTAAGGAGTTTCATTGTTAGTATTCATTGAACAGCTCCTGACTACAACATCAGATCTGGTCGCTGTCACCATATTATTGAATTGTCACTAGAACTAAAGGTGTTGAAAAATTTCCGCTCAATCGGATACCAACAAATGGTTTGCAAATTTTGGATGTTACAAACAAACATACGAACATTGCAAGTTAAATAAAAGCTTGTAAATTACCAACCTTCGACTTACTTACCGAAGTTAGGTTTGCAAATTAATTTGACGTTAAATTTTCGATGTTGGCCGAGTGGGAGGTATCTCGACTTTCAATCTGAAGGTCGTGGGTTCGAATCCCGGTGTGCATCAATGGATTTTTCTGTTCGAAAAATTTATATGCGCATCAAAAACACGTGCTCAAAACGGTGAAGGAAAACATCGTGAGGAAACTAGTTAGTATTCTTATAAGCGGCGATGGGCTTGCAACCTGTCACGTATGGAATGCTAACTACTGCAAAATGTGGGCATGTGCCAAATGTAATATTTGGGCGTGCCTCTGACTACCCCCACTAGACATCTACAAATGATCTAAACGTCTGGAGATCTGAGAGGATGTCTACCGTACTTGGGGATTACAGTCGTGATCCTATTTATTTATTTTTTTGCGATGAACTAACACCAAACTCGAAAAAACAAACAATTTTACTGTAAAATAATTTTTAACCATTTTTAAATATTATTGAAAAATTAACCTATCGGTTAAATAAATTTCAGCATTTTTTACCACCTAAATATTGGAGATCGCTGAGAGAGGATTACTGCAAAGCCACACGATTGGTCCATTCGTTTGATGACGTCATCAGCGGAATTGTATTTTCTTCACTCGCCAGCAATCTCATCTTCATTTGTCTGCAGCTTTACAATGTTCTGAAGTAAGTTTTGTTCACATTGTCTTCAGCCGAAGAAAAAAGGAGGTTCTCTATTCGACGCGTATATATTTTTTTTTATGAATAAACCATGTTTTATTTAATTTTTTGCTAGTGATTTAATATTGTTTTTTTTTTCTTCAATTGTCTAGAAAACAGACTCAGATTTTGTTGTCCCATTTAAATGGTATTTAAGTAAGACAAGTTCATTCTAGAACTTAAAAAGACTAGAATTGTCTTTTGACTTTTCAATTAGTCGAAGCATTTTCGTCGGTTTTTTTTTACTTTTCAAAAGTAATTAATATTATATTTATGTGGTAACGTGCAAAAATGTATTATTATAAGTAAATGAGAATAAAACGAACGAGTTATTGTTGTTTTCAGACACGGATTACAATTAAAAAATAATATCGACAGCAAATGTAAAAACTTCAAAAGTGGGTGAGTCTTATAGCCTGCGCACATCGGCGGACGGGACATCAGAGAATTTAAAATTAATTAATTGAATATAATAGATATCCATTTGAAATAAGGTATATATTTCAATGCTCGGTGATTGGCCTCGAAGCATCGCAGCGCAGCTTTGCGAAGTTTCGAGGCCGATGAAGTAATATCCCCTAATTCGATTGGATAACCTATTAAATTCAATTGGATATTTTTAAATCCTCTATCGTCCGGTAAAGTGCGCAGGCCCTTAGAGGTAGAAGAGCAGGTTTGGTCTGGTCGGAGGTACAATTGTTCTATCTCACTAAGGCGGGTTGGTCTTATTGACATTTTTTGTGTGCGCGTAAGCTCGGGAACACGGCACCACCACCGCACCACTTCACTGTGTTTATGAGACCGCCACCGCCAAAGCACTATACGGTTGTTAGTAATACATTACTAGGCTAGTTTGTATGCGGCCCGTAATAAAAATACTGCAGCGGGGTGGCGAGGGCCGCGGCGGCGGCACGGTGGCGGCACGGTGGCTACGCGGTGGCGGTGCGGCGGCGGCGCGGTGGCGGTGCTACATCACAACTACAAGTACTGCTCACCGCCTTCGTGATCTAGAACAACTAATAAATAACATAAAGAAATATTGGTGGACATTATCACATAGTGCCATCTAGCCCCAAACTAAGCAAAGCTTGTACTATGGGAACTAGGTAACTGATAGAATACTTATATACTGTTTTTAAATATATAATTATGGTACATAATAACACCCAGACACAGAACAAACATCTATGTACATCACACAAATATTTGTTCTGGATCGAATCCACAACCTACAGCGCAGAAGACAGATCTACTACTATAGCACTATTAATACCTACAAATAAATGAATGGA
The DNA here is from genome assembly GCA_912999785.1 of Hydriomena furcata. Taxonomy (NCBI): domain Eukaryota; kingdom Metazoa; phylum Arthropoda; class Insecta; order Lepidoptera; family Geometridae; genus Hydriomena; species Hydriomena furcata. Next base: position 4,453,979 of record OU538826.1, read on the forward strand.
TATTGACTTAGATTTTTATTACCATTTTCAGAATATTTGAAGGAAACGAATACACAGTATACATGGGGTTTTCTGTTATATACTTACTAGCTCGGTCATTGGCCGTGTCACTGATAGCAGCTTATGTCCACTCTGCTTCTTTGGCACCAGCCGCAGCTCTTTACAATGTTCCTTCTGCTTCCTACTGTACTGAGGTAAGAATTATTTATTTTAACTATAAATACGGCTAATTACTATGTTGTTAAGGCGCTCCGAGGACCTAAAAACGCGGCAGAAACGACTAATGCCGAGGTCCCACGGCCCGCGTTTTCACGCGCCAAACCGCGCGAAGGCGGACGGACGCGCCGTGGGAACGATGCATCCGTGGTGGCCCGTGCTCGGAACGCTCTGTACGCGACGCGCCGGACGCACACAGGCGGAGCGTCATCCGGCGCGGCCCGTTGTTTTACGAGCCGTGGCACCACGGATGCATCGTTCCCACGGCGCGTCCGTCCGCCTTGGCGCGGTCTGGCGCGTGAAAACGCGGGCCGTGGGACCCCGGCATAAGAGAGTTAACAGCGGCAAGCTCTAGTGGTTTTCAAAATCTTGTCAAATAGTCCTAACACAAGTTTTTTTTTTATTATAGGTAGCAAGATTTTTGGATCAAGTCCACACAGACACAGTAGCTTTGAGTGGCTTAAATTTCTTCTACGTGACTAGAGAACTTGTCTTATCTGTAAGTTACCTTCAAATTACTAAGTATAGTACTAGCCAAGTAAATATACTCGTTAAGAGTACCTACTATGCTACCCTTGTGAGACTACGGCAGTGGCAGAAGACCACAGCCTTATTACGTAAAGCTCATTTTAGACAATCGTAATTGGGTTTCTTTATCATCATCTCAGCTGATTGACGTGCACTGCTGGTCGTAGGCCTCCCCCAAATATCGCCACAATGACCGGTCCTAGCGACCCTCACCAAATTGTCAGTCCACCTTGTCCTTCTTTTTGCATTTGTGCTGAAGCACTCAATTTTTTTTTATTGTTGTACGTACTTGAGTAGCACTATTAATTATTATTCTTGTTTGAGCCTTCACCTTATTTGATCGGCACCACACTGGAGCTCTACATAGCATTAAGGAAAGGATCATTGAAAAAAAAGGTAGACACCAAGCCGTGTTTGTTGCCTGATTCTTCTAGGCTTGGTCGCGTGGAATCGGCGTAGCTTCACCTAGTTAATCCTTGTGATTTTATTGAAATAAATGATTTTTAAATTTGACACTGCGCTTTCCGGTACATGGTCGCCACTCGAGAGCCTTAGGACCCCAACGGCGTCGTTCTGTTTAACTATCAAATTTCCATTGTGTAACTGCCAAAAGATGATGGGATTTTTAAAGGTAAAACCGATTACGATTATCAGTGAATTAAGGGCGATACACACGGCTAAGATACTATAACATTTTATCATAAGAAACAATATAGCTCGCCATACGTGAAACCCTTGTAATGCCGGGGTCTCACGGCCCGCGTTTTCACGCGCCAGACCGCGCCAAGGCGGACGGACGCGCCGTGGGAACGATGCATCCGTGGTGGCCCGTGCTTGGAACGCTCTGTACGCGACGCGCAGGACGCACATAGACGAAACGTCATGGGTGGGAGCCCAGCTTTAGGCGGTTGGCATGTGACAGATGTTATCTAGACACGCGGCAGCGTTTCCAACCAAGTTTAAAGAACGGATCAACGTCCAACTTTTTGAATACGATTCTCCGCCTGCCGCAGCGGTGTGCGGTCAAGCAGTATAGTGTGTGAATTCTTCTTAACTTTTTTTTAGGACGTGGCCGTTTTCAAGCCGTGTTGGCCAAGTGGGAAGTACCTAGACTTTAAATCTGAAGGTCGTGGGTTCGAATCCCGGCGTGCATCAATTGATTTTTCTGTTCGAAAAAATTATCAATAACACGTGCTCAAAACGGTGAAGAAAAACATCGTGAGGAAACCAGTTAGTATTTTTTTAAGTGGAAATGTGCTTGCAACCTGTCACGTATGGAATGATAACTTCTGCAAAATGTGGGCATGTGCCTATAATATTTGGACGTGATTCTGACATCTTCAAAGGATCTAAGCGTCTGGAGATCTGAGAGGATGTCTACCGTACTTGGGGATTACAGTCGTGATCCTATTATTTTTTCAGGTGGTTGGTACAATAGTGACATACGAACTGGTCGTGCTTCAAGTCAGTGATGATGGCACTGCGTAGTGAAGATAAGCATCAGTTTATTGCGTAAAACTATGGATTTATAGCATTACTTATATTATACTACCTTCCGCGTATGTTATTCTGATGTATAAGCTATGTTACTGTAAAGTATCATTTTAATCCGTTCAGTAGTTTTTGCGTGAAATAGTGTTTGTGTGTGTTGGACATTAGTAAAATAATAGTAGTAAGAACATTAGTAAGATTTTCAATTAAAACACATTAGTAGGTATCTAAAACTGTAACAAATTGTTTTTTAAGAACTTGAATTCATGCAACTAGGTGTTTATAAGGCTTCTAGGCCTCTAGGCCTCCGGCCACAACCGCTAAACTTCGCCACCGGCATATTTCCTGTAGTTTTCATACATTTTGTATAGACGCGCCGCACAAGTGTAGCCGATGGCGGCCACTCGCTACGACTACAAAATGTATAATAAGCGTTGAAAAGTGACTGTGGCCGATGGCCCGATGTTATATGTATATTATAAGTAAAGTATGTATTTAAAAAAAAAAAAGTATATCAGTTAACTAGTTCCCATAGTACAATTTCCCTCACAGCTCAGTTGGTAGTAACTCTGCCTTCTGCGCTGTAGGTTGTGGGTTCGATCCCCACCCAGGGCAAACATTTGTGTGATGAACATAGATGTTTGTTCTGTGTCTGGGTGTTAATATGTATAATAAGCATGTATTTACAAAAAAAAAAGTATATAAGTATTCTATCAGTTATCTAGTTCACATAGTACAAGCTTTGCTTAGTTTGGGGCTAGATGGCGTTGTGTGTAAAAGTCCGATTTTTTTTTTTTTTTTTTTTTTTTATTTTTTTTTATAATTGTTTTAGTTTGGGGCTAGATGGCACTGTGTGTAAAGTTCACCGATATTTATTATATTTATAATTCTATGGTTAAATACCGCACAGGTTTGAGACTCGATTTGTAACTAGCTAGTATGTACCTAATAGCCAGACTTTGATTCTTATCTATGTTCGGACACTAGATTTACACCGTGCAATGATAGACTACTTATGTCACACGTAACGTAATGTATTATTCATAAACACTACAGTTATTATCTTTGAGTGGGAGACGCAAATACCACGCTATATCTGGACACACCATAAGAATATGGTGAAGTAGATTTTGCTCGCGATTTCGGCCGCGTAGATTGAGAGTGCATTTATTGATTTGATTCGACTTTATCGTGGAAGATTACCATTCCTAAAAATATAGTAAAATTCTTAAGAAAAGGTAGCCTATGTCCATCCTAAGACGTTAAACTATCTCTATATTAAATTTGTACACAATCAGCATAGCGGTTTGGCTGTGATAATGTCACAGACAGACAGACAGAGCTACTTTCGCATTTATAATATTAGTAATTATAACATAGTATGTAGTGGTTGCAATAATTTGATTTTTTATTGCTTTTTATTTATTAAATTTTAATAGTTATTTTAATTAATAATATATTATCTATATTATATTTGAATATTTTAATGAATATATAAATTGATTATTCTGATTATTCTGCACTAATTAGAATAAATTTTTAATTAAAAACACATTAGTAAGTAAATATAAGTATTGGTAGTATAGTGGAACAGTTGTTAGTTGAGTGGATTATTTATGAATTGAAGTAATTTTTATTCAGATGTAACAGAGTTGTAAAATAAAACGAATTCAATGCAAAAATCTGAGATTTTTAGGAACCCTTATTTTTTTTTTGTTTGGACTAGTAGAACCAGGAATCTACCCGGATAAGACGGAAAAAGTGATAAACCACACTATCTTGCAAACCATAGAACTTAAAAAGAAACTGTCTTTCATTTATGTAGCTAGTATGAATAATTAACCAAATATATAAAAAATAACTGTTTATCTATTCATAGTTTTTAGTAAAAACGAAATTAGTGTTTTGGAAGAGCCAACTTTGAAATATAAATCTATCGAGAAAAGTTTCACCAATTGTGTTTCTGTCTATAAATTATCTAGATTAAAACCGTTATCTTAGTCATAAAAAACAAAACTGTATGTTTTGCGGTTTTTGAGAAAAAACAAATCTGCATTCATCAAATAAATTAGTTACTCGTCTAGTCGTGCAAAAAGAACTTTAAAATCTGTATCTTCATAAGTGTAATTATACTAGGAACATTCTCACGGAAAGAGCATAATTTTATTTAGTACACCAACACCTAACAAAATTTTATATTGTACGTTCTTCTGTACCCTGAGCATAAGTTAATTTATCGTTTTGAGCGAAGCCTTCCCTTCAATATTATAAATGCGAAAGTGTTTACATTTGTTGGTTTGTACTTCTTTCACTACATATCTAAAAAAACAATTGCCACATGTATGATAGATCATCTCTGATCAGCTGTTCTTATAATTCAACTGATTTGGCAGTACTTTTATGGTTCCGTACCCAAAGGGTACCGTATTACTAAGACTCTGCTGTCCGTCTGTCTGTCTGTTACAAGCCTGTATCTCATGAACAGTAATAGCTATACAACAGAAATTAATTCACAGATAATATATTTCGGATGCCGCTATAACAGCAAATACTAAAACATAATAAAATAAATATTTAAGAGGCTCTCATACAACAAACGGGAGTTTTTTATAGATAATGATAGGGAACCCTTCGTGCGCGAGTCCGACTTGCACTTGGCCGGTTTTTTGTTGTGTTTTTAATAATGATTGTCAAGACAAGCGGTGCTCGGTGGCCTCCAAACACTGTTTTGATTTTGACAAGACTATGCGGCATAAAACCTTTGCCAGATAAATATGTCATCTGATGTACTAAAATGTCACCGTCTTCTTTATTTGGATATTTGAATATGACTCGCTGCTTAAATACTAAAGTGTCACAAATCAAAAAATGTGAAAATCGTTTTTATTGCAAAAACGTGATCTAAAATAGTCATTTTATATAGTAAAAATTTGATCCTTTTAATTATAGCACTATAAATAACTAAAACATACAAGTGTCTGTTTAGTATTTTTGCACTTTGCAGGCAAACTTCAGAGCTAAACTGACATTTTATCAATTGCGACTTCATTTTTGACAGAAGCGCGCATAGCTTATATGCAAAAGGGCCACATTTCAAAAAACTACCGGTTTTTTAATTAAAATTTATATTCAAAAGTGCCATTTTTCAGAATGTGTCCGTATCGAGTATAAAATTAACGTATGTATAATACTATTTATTAAACAAAGGTGCCACATTTTAGAATGCGTCGGCTTTGAATATAAAATGTATATTAGTACAATATTGTTTTCTATACACATTTCAAATACGTTTGTTTTGAATATTAATTTTAGTTCGTTATAATATTGCTTTTTATACATAAGTGCCACATTTCGAAATGCGTTTGCGTAGAATATTATTTTTACGTGAATTCTAATATAATTTATAAGACATAAATGCCATTTCTTGGTTATTATGTCAAAAAAATTAAACATGGCGACATTTTTAACTTGGAATCTCTTACTGTTGGAAATTACTGTACCTACTAGAAGATAAAACAAATATAAAATAATCAAAGAACTTATTAAGAAAATATTAACATAATTTAAAGCGATGTTATATGCTAAATTTATAAGCTTATTAATAGAGATAATAATCTATCTAATAATCGGTCGTTATGTTTAGCGTTTGTAGACTACGAAAAATAATTTAATTCAGTGGAAACCTGTGTAAAGCTATGGTTATTCCAGCGGTGCCGTAATTAACTACCGATACATTGTAGTGTTGAAATGTTTGTACAACAACGCCTAGATGACGATGTGATTAATATGTTTGAGTTTGAGTGAAAATGTCCACCAGTATTTATTTATTTATTTTTAATAACTACTGTGTTGTGATTTAGGTACTCATTGATTTTAAGAAAGACAGATTTAGCAGGAAATATAAAGTTTTATTAATTATTAAACACTTATATACTTGTAGTTAAAAAGATTTATGAAGCCTTTATAGTGATTTTATTATTATTTTTGTGTAGCCAGTAATAATGTTGAACTCAGTTTAGAGATCAACATTAAAATACCTCTTATTTTGACCCAATAACTTTGTATAAAAATAGTTTTTGGTTTTTTAAATAAAAAATAGTGAATTATTTTTAGTTTTATTCAAAAAAAATATTCGCATGCTTTCGTTATTGTATAATATTTGTTTTATTAATAAGTTTTTTACATCAGACGAAGAAGTTAAGGAAAAATCTGAAGAAAACTCTTATTTTTGTATAATATGTGGCCTTTTATCGATAACTTTAATTTACGTTTAAATATTTTTTTATATGCAAAAGGGACACATGTGGTATTTTACGCCAATAGGTTAAAGTTGCAGCAAAACGAAAAATATAGATAGATACAGCTTTAAATTACGCTTCTAGTGATTCAAAACTCATAACTATTAAATATAAGAATTTCTCAAAAATTAAAAAAATATTTTTTTAAAACTTTAAATGGCTCTTCTGAAAAAACAGAAAATTTGAAATATGGCCGTTTAGTATTTAAGCATTGTATTTAAATAAAAATATGTAAAAATCAATTGGGGGTGCCACTGGACGCACTCAATCTACATTTACAACTAACCAGAAATTCAATATTGTGAACTGGGGTCAAAGTGTCAGTTTTGACATTTGGACGATACGTTGTCGACACGATAGTGGTTCGTGCTATGGCGACAGGGGGGGTTAGCATGAACCAGTACCGTATCGACAACGTATCGTCCAAATGCCAAAACTGACATATTTACTATGCAAAAAGTGTCAGTTTTGACATTTGGACGATACGTTGTTGATACGATAGTTGTTCGTGCTCAAGCCACTGGTGCTAACACTTGAAAGGTTAGTTATTCAGCTCGTTGCAAAACAGACTTAACTTTATGTGCGGTAAAAATTTTGTTTATAAACTTTGTATTTTATTTTCATTGTTGCAATTTTACCGCGCGGTTATCAAACCACACGCGGTTCAAATGTTTTTTATGGGAATATTATTTTTCATAACTTTTGTAGAAGGCAAGTTATTTATATTTACTGTTATATTATAAAGATTTTGTATACTAGTGTTTAAGAGGTGTTCAGTTCATGGCTTCTTCAAGCTCTCCCGTTTTCTTTAGCAAGCGCTCTTAACATAGTATAGTCGTTGTGTTTACAAAGTACTAGCTTCTGTACGTGGCTTAGGCCGTGGTATCCGGACAAAAAAAATTGTTGTCTGTAATGTCGGTTTAAGGATGTTAATTTTACGTGATAACGTCAACGCTTAGGTCGATCGTGCCTCTCTATCACTTAGTAATCTCCCCTAGTACAAGATTTGTTGCGTTAAAGATCTAAATACTTTGTTTAGGAACTGAAACCGAGTTAAATAACACCGAAAAACAAATCATCACGTTATCTAAAAAGGAAGAAAAGGATGATCTCAGGAGCTACAAAATTAACTTCAATGCACCTGCAAGTGATGGGTAAAACTTTATCTTATTAGGGTTCCGTACCCAAAGGGTAAAAATGGGACCCTATTACTAAGACTCCTCTGTCCATCCGTCTGTCACAAAACTGTATCTCATGAACCGTGATAGCTAGACAGTGTCTTTACGTGATAAAGACCCGTGTCAAAATCTATATTTACATTAATATTCGTTGGATTCGCTAGGAAATACAATATGTTGCATCTACAAATGAAGAGCTACGAAGAAGATGGGTGCGAGCACGTGTGCGATGACCTGCCCCGAGACGACACGCAGCCGGTTTGCATGATGATCAGTCGATACAAGAAGGGCTACCAGTACTTTGTGAACCATTGTCATGCTAGACGGACGATCTGCAAAGATAACTTAAGTGAGTGAACTATGCACAAAACCTATCTGTCTACCTACTGTCTGTGTACTTATGTTATTACGTAATTAGCTAACCTTTACGTAATAACTTAAGACAGAAGGACCCTTAACCCTTAAATGCATATTGACGTAAAACTGCAACATACCACTAACACGGCTACCAAATCATTATTATGAGCGCAACGTTGTAGAATTACAACTATCAGGACAATATTATTTTAAGCACCTTTTTTCTTTCGCGTCTGTCAAATGCCATCTTGACACTCACAAAGCATTGACTGTCGGAAATTTGTAGCAGGTGAAAATTGGAATAGTGTTTTTGGAGTAAATAGTTGATTTTCGAATGTAAATAAGTGCATTTTTTTTATTTTATTGTATTAATTCATCTTCTTTTCGGTACAGTAATTGGTTAGGACAATAGCATTCTAATGTCTCCCTGCATTAGAATGTACAAGTCTACAAGATATATTTTTTTCAAGAGGTCAGAATAAATCATGCGTTTAAGGGTTAAAGTAGGGACTGAATAAATTAACCGACTTGGTATTACATGGATCTCACAACTTTTTACGGTAGAAGAACTGAGTTGCGTTGCGAGACTTGGCTTTTTTTTACAAGTTATGTTTTTGATGGCATTCATATTTACACGGGTCTTTATGACGCCATCTTTAATATAATATAATAGACCCGCTATAGACCTTGTCCTGTCTAAATTTCAATAATCAGATAGAGTAACGCACGTTGCTATGACGACTGATGACAACACTTATGTCAGATTTTTTGTCCACCAGCGCCATCTATACCTAAATCAACCCTTTTGCGTTTTTTATCATTTTGGGGATGTTTTTCGTGTTTTTTACTGTGTGATAATTGAAATTTGACAGGACAACGTCTGTCGCGATAGCTAGATTAAAAAAAACAATTGACTCACGACCTTTAAATTTAAAGTCAAGGTATCACCGACTCGGCCAACACGGCTTCTCACAAAAGGCGACATCTAAAAGCAACCTGATCCTTACTCCAAGGGTCTTGAAGTTCTTAATAAAACGCTGACTGCACGCTGAGAGCACTTCAAGGGACCTTGAATGCCTCAGCCGTTTCTTCAGCAATTAAAATTTGAAGAGCGTTATTGGGGACGGGCGTTTTAGGACAATTGAGAATTCTGAATCAGCATTTTTTCCTCCACACAAAGGTCTGAAGCCTTGTATAAACCGTGATACAACCGTGGTGACAGTCTTAATTATGACCTAACTAAATCATTTTCCATAGAAGCTATAAAGTATTTTGTACTAGCCGAACCGCGACAGACTTTGTCCTGTCCAAATTTCAATACACGCATATAAAAAAGTACTTTCAGGGAACTTCCAATTTCTTACCTATAAATCTTGTACTGATAAAAAAAAATCGAATTTTAGTAGAATGTGTATCATTCACCATCCCTTTAGCACTTTTTTATCATTTTGGGGATGTTAATCATATTTTGAAGTTGTCTATGTTTTATTCGGGCATCATAACTACAGTAAATTTCAATTTAATCCGTTTTGTCGTTTAGGCCTGATTGAGGCACAAACATACATACAAACTCACAAACTTTCGCATTTATAATATAATTAGCATTAGGATTTTTAGACACGTTGCATTTTCCAGGAAAATCCAAGTTATCATCAAAGTAAAACTTTTTGTTTAGTAACGCTCTAACTAACACAAAAGCAACAAACAAGCAAGGATTTTTAAAATTTGTTTTGTTTTTCAGTCTTGCACATGGTTCACCCGAACAGATGTATGAGAAGCAATACATTTTTTATGCCAGTGAACTAATCACAAGCGCTAGAGAGAGACGGAAGATAGAACGTAGCCGAGAGAGAGAGAAACAAACCCCTAAACTTGTCAACTAATCACAAACAGAAGCATTCCTAACGTGAAAGGTTGCAAGTCTTCAAGTATGAGAATAACTGTTTTTCATCACCGTTTTGAGTACGTGTTAATGCGCACATACACTTTTCGAGCAAAAAAATCCAACCCAACCAAACCCCAACTTTTGTATTGGAAGTGGAATTACCTCTCATTCGTTCAATACGGCTTTTTTGTTAATTTCAATTTAATAAATAAAATATAAAAAATAATAAAAAGAATTTCATTAAAATCCGCGGAAACGCTGTTTTCCTCAAATCAAGTTTAGCTACCAATAAAATATATAAGCACGAAGCGCTTTACTGATTCTGTGCTTAGATGAATGATCAAATACAGCCTAAAATTTCAAGTAGACCAGCTGTTCTTGAGGCCGATGACCCCCCTATTTGCTAGCACCCAATGGTTGAGCTTCCAATGTGGTTTATAGGAAGAGTATCATAAAAAAAACCAGCCAAGTGCGAGTCGGACTCTCGCACGAAGGGTTCCATACCATTATCTATGAAAACGGCAAAAAAACACGTTTGTTGTATGGGAGCCCCACTTAAATATTTATTTTATTCTGTTTTTAGTGTTTTTTGTTATAGCGGCAATAAAAATACTTAGTTTGTGAAAATTTCAACTGTCGAGCTATCACGGTTCATGAGGTACAGCCCTGTGGCAGACAGACGGACAGCAAAGTCTTAGTAATAGGTCCCATTTTTATCCTTTGGGTACGGAACCCTAATAATCACACTCACGTGAAGGTTCTATACTATAGTTTTTTTGTTTACTAATATTTAACGTTTTCCATGGAAATTTACTTTAACTTTTCTTATTATTCCTTTAACTTGAGAAGGAAGGACTTAGAATCATTATTAGATTTTTCTTCTGTTTAGTTCGGTCATACTTAGCGCTCATGTTAACCTAAATAGCTGTTTCCAACATAATTACAAAGAGTCTTAAAACATTTCAAACGTTTTTCTCCCGAAACTGATAGGCGGGATAATTAGCAAACTTTATCTGCCCACCCTTAAGTTGCTAACCGTGACGGATGACCTACGAGACGAGGCCGGGACGTGATCTAAATTACTCGTCTTATTTTTTACATTTTTACCCGATAAAATAAGAGCAGGTTAAGAACCTGCTCGACATGACTTTTTTTAATTTCGACTGGTGATCCGATATTGATGATTTTTTTCTATTTTGTAGAGAATATAAGTTGGTGCCATTTAAATTATATTCAAGTAGGACTACTAGAAATTAGCAAGGAAATTATTCAATCAGAATCGACATTTTTTTTTTTTGACTGGCTTTTGGTTTGACTTTTGGTGATAGCTCAGTTGATAGTAGCCCTGCCTTCTGCGCTGTAGGTTGTGGGTTCGATCCCCAGCACAAAACAAAGGATTGTGTGATACATCTATGTGATGTTGGATCAGTGTATGAATGTTATACTGCACATTAGGTACTGCACTTATAAATAATTACAAGCTTTGCTGAGTTTGGAGCTAGAAGGCGAAGTGTAAAATGTCCAGTATTTATTATTATTTATTTATTACAATATGAAAAAAAAATCATACGTAATGCAGTCATACATAAAAAATACATATACACACGTCGAATAAAAAACCTCAACTTTTTGTCGGTTAAAAATGAGACCAATTTAGTCAATTTCCTATTCTGTATCACAATGTTACACTTGACATCGCGCCAATTAGACAGTTCCAATTTAGACGAAGACTAATTTTAGGTTAACGTTTTTGTTAACCTAGTTAAGTTGTACCGATTGGGCGGTGTGGTCGCAAAGCGACAAAGCCCTGTTATTTCTTACGTTTAATAAATTAAAAAAAAAAAAAAAAAAAAAAAAGGTTAACGTTGTCTCATTGTCATACTATTGCTAGGTTGATCACATTATAGTCACCACCTATTAATGCTGCGATGCAACACTTTATTTCATCAGCACCACACTAGAGTGACAAACCATTTACGTATAGGATTATCGAAAAAATGATAAGCTGTGTTTGTTACGTTCTAGGCGTGGTAGCTTCAAAATTGTACATCTATGCTTAAAATAATACTAATTAATTTCCTTGCGATATTCCCTTCACAGATTCGAGCACGTGTCAACTGAAAAAAATATATATATATAATCACGATTGTACGGTAGACATCCTCTCAGATAACGCTTAGATCCTTTGATGATATCTAGAGGGGGTAGTCAGAGACACATCCAAACATTGTATTTGGCACATGTCCGCATTTTGCAGTAGTTAGCATTTCATCAATACTCAAACATCTATATTCAACACTCAAATGTAACCACTCAAGGATAACCTTGGTGGGAATCGAACCCTAAACCTACAGCGCAGAAGGCTGAGTTACTACCAACTGAGCTGTAAGGCCGAATTCAAAAGTAACTATGTATTATCTGTCTGTCTGTGACGTTATGTGACGCTAAACCGCTGCCTGGGTCGATTGTGATGAAATTTAATATAAAGATGGTTTAAAGCCTTGAAATGGACAAAGGCCACTTTTTCCAATTATTCGTCAAAAATCTAATTCCTGAATCTACTCAAACTAAGTCTCAGGTTAAAGATAGTGAAGTAATTCGGTACTCCTCGTAAAGGCCTTATTACACTAACGCTAACTTTTAAGTACTATACAGTCGCAGCTAAAACTGATATTCATTTCGTAGCACTTTGTAGCATTTCGTAGCACTTCGTAGCAATTCATAGCACCACGTAGACACCTAGTTAAGTTATAAGCATAATGAGATGTTATCTCGACTAAGCTTCACATATTTTGGGTTGTTGAAGACAGAGACTCTGTGCATACAAAAATTACCAATTTAAGATAAGAATTTCCGAAATTCAACCTCTAATATAATCCAACGGTTAATTTTTTTTATATAATCTAACTTGATGCAAATATTTAAGACGAACAATGGTGATAACTATTTAAATACAATCCAAATTAGTTTAGCTATTATGTCGTGATTGCATAAAAAATAGGATAACAAATGCTATCCCCGAGTACGGTAGATATCCTCTCAGATCTCCAAGCGCTTAGATCCTAGAAAATATCTAAAGGAGGTATTATCTTCTTTTATATTCCTAAATTATTAATATTTCTACTTAATTGATTTCGTTTCAATAAATAAAATAGAATTATCAAAGACATTCTGAGACAAATCAAAAATTCGTCCAATTTTCGGATAATATATAACTTAATTGATAAAAATGTTCTCGAATGAAACGAGTCCCAACTGGCGTTTCTCTCAGTTTTATAATTTTCTGACAGAATAAAATAAGAATGAAATAAATTTTCAATCACGGTGTGGGTAGTCGTACTAAACATAGAGCAAAGAAAGAAATATATGGGCTCACATAAAGATTCTACAAGCAATGGAAATATGATAACGTGTGTCTAGTCGGAGAGCTCCTGTTTTTCCTACATAACTATCTTAATACACGCGCTACAATTTTTTGGATGACGACATCTAATTACTACAATTAGCAACTAAATTTACGGCTTTGTTAGACTTGAATCCAAGAGAGGATCTCTCCGACCAGACACATTCATATAATATTGTGCCTTCCATCGCATGGCGGCGGGCAATATAGAGCGTAGGGTCAGTCTTGTTTTCCAAAGTTAAATCTAAGTCAAAAGATATTTATTTTAATAAAATCACAAGGATCATTTTAAAACGTCTTAGGAACTTGGTGAAGCTGCGCCTGTTCCTCGCGACCAAGCCTAGAAGAATCAGACAACAAACACGGCTTGGGTACTATCATTGTTTTTCAATTATACTATCCTTAGTATGTAGAGCTCCAGTGTGGTCAAATCAAACAAGGTGAAGACTCAAACAAAAATAATCATTAAAATATATAAAATAAAATATAGATTCCATACAACCTGCTCGGCAAAAAGCAACCTACATATTATAAGTAATTCAAGGGGGCAATCATGTACTGAATTTAATACTGTGATTTGAATTTGGAACATCAAAATTCGTATAAAAACTTTTACCATAAAGACCCACACCAAAAAGAACTTATTTCGAAAATCAAACTAACCTCCACAAGAAACGTAAAAGAAAAGAAAAAAAATGCAGATTCTATAAAACACTGTTTTTTATAATAAGAATAATACCATTTAGAAATCAAAAATAAAATTGATAATTATAAATAAATAAAACCGATCAAGTGCGAGTATGACTCGCGCACGAAGGGTTCCGTACATTATCTATACTAATATTATAAAGAGAAAAGTTTTGATTTTTTGTTTTTTTGTTTTTTTGTATGTTTGTAATGGATAAACTCAAAAACTACTAAACCGATTTCAAAAATTCTTCACCATTACCAAGCTACATTATCCTTGAGTAACATAGGCTATTTTTTATTTTGAAAAAGTAATAAATTCTTTATAAGAATGACGATAGTTTGAAGCAAGGTGTAAAAAATTGACAAAAGTTTTGCTTTCTTCGTATGCGCTACAAAAACGATTGAACGGGAATTGTAATGGGAACGGGAACGGGAACGGGAACGGAAGACAACATTTGTTAATTCTAAAGCGATACGAAGTTCGCGGGGTCAGCTTGTCTATAAATATAATGATACGGAACTAGCCCCTAAGCATTTATTTTATTCTGTTTTTAGTATTTGTTGTTATAGCGGCAACAGAAATACATTATCAGTGAAAATTTCAACTGTCTAGCTATTACGATTCATGAGACGGACAGCAAAGTCTTAGTAATAGGGTCCCGTGTTTACACTTTGGATATGGAACCCTAAAAATTACTAGTTTGTTATAAATGAAGCACCAGAACTTACTCGCTATAAAGCAAGCACCTATTTACCCAACTATTTGTTGTTTTTTAAGGTACGCGATAAGTGATCTATCTGCTTTATTAATGCGTCTATTTTTTACCGGTGGCCTTGTTGTTTGAAGTTAATGGCGCTAGTCGTGGAAATGAACTAGTAAACATATTAGTATCGAAGATATCGAAAAGTAATTAGACGAGTTATTGCCGGTAAACTTGCTAGATACAAAAACAAAAATTAGTGTCAACAAATAATTACGTTTAAAAAACTAAAAACAAAACCGACTTCATGTTTATAAATAACAATTGTAGTGGGGGGGGGGGGGGGCTTCAATCTGTTTACGCCTACATACAAAGTTCGTGTATAGACGCAACACATACAAATTGGCTGTTGTTATTGGTCGTTCATCGAGCCACACACACACTAGTAAAGCGTTGTCACGTAATAATTTCCTCTTTCACTTTGTTCAAATAATTGTTTAACTAAGAAACGTATCAAACAAAAATATACCGTTATTCTTCTGGTTATTATTTATTTATTTATTTATTTTAGGGAAGACCAACAGCTTAAAATTAGAAATAAACTAAGTTAACTTAAAGTAGGTAACGGATAAGCCAATTACTGGTCCTCACGGATAAAAAACAATGTAGGTAATAAACGCGAAAGCAAACATTTTTTTCTTTTTTGGTGGTGAGAAATAATTAACATGTAACATTATTAAACGAACAAAAACTAACATAATAAAATTATTGACATAATGTAGAATGACCAAGAAAGAGCCTAAGAGGTAACAGGTACGGCTAATCGGCAAGCTAAATACCTACACTAATAGTTGCTTGAAAAATACCTACCAGCCAGTACAAAGAACTAAGAAAGGTAAATACTTAAATAAAATAAAAATATGCTAACTATAGCTACTTACCACCTACCCACTAGAATCAAAGAAATCGTTACTCAGCAGCCGCCTTGCCGAGTTCACACTCGTACAGAATAAGTCTATTGTCTTCTTATCGCTACAGATGTTATTGAATTTATTGCTCGTTCTATAAATGAATGAATTTTGTCGATAATTTGTATTAACAAACGGGATAAAAAGGGGTGGGTTATATCGTTTACGCCTATGGGGGACTTTAATTTTGACTTTATTGAGTAGATCAGAACAATCAATTTGATTAGAAGTAATTTTTAATAGAAATATTATATCAGAGATGTCTCGTCTCATACAGAGAGGTAAAAGATGAAAACGTTTACATAGGGGAAGATAATTAGAGGAGATAATATGGTATACGTAGTTTAAAACATAGAAACTTCATAAATTTTTCCTGAATTCTTTCAACACGATTCACGTATGTACTATACATCGGGTTCCATACTTGAGACCCGTACTCAAGCAAGCTACGAACAAAAGTGCAATAGAGAATTTTTAATGTTTTAGCCTTTTTAAATCCAGATGAACTTCTCATTAAGAAACCTAATGCTTTGTATGCTTTTGTTACTATGTGAGTAATGTGTTCATCAAAAAGTAATTTAGAGTCATGAATAACACCTAAGTCACGAATAACATGAGATCGCTGAAGGGTTTGATTTTTAAGCGAGTAAGTAGAGGGTATAATGTTGATTTTACGTGTGAAAGTAGTGATGGAACATTTCAACGGGTTCAAGTCAAGTTTGTTCCGAAGACAGTAGTCATCGAGTCGTGCTAGATCATTTTGCAGAGCTTCAACGTCAGATATATTAACTATTTTTGTAAAGATCTTCATGTCATCAGCGAAACATAGCAAATTTGAGTTATGAAAACAGTCAGAGATATCGTTAACGAAAATCGCAAAAAGAAGGGGGCCGAGCAGGGAGCCTTGGGGGACCCCACTTGGAATGGTAACCCAGCTAGATATATAATTGTTTATAACTACAGCTTGTGATCTCATGTCAACGTTAGAGGAAAACCATCTGAGTAAGTCTCCATGGATTCCTATGTTCTGGAGTTTAGAAATTAAAATAGTGTGGTCTATCCTATCAAAAGCTTTGCTATAGTCAGTATAGACCATGTCTATCTGACTACCAGAGTCCATTGCTTCTGTCAAGTACTCATTAAATAATATAAGGTTAGATACAGTAGAACGACCTTTCAAAAAACCATGTTGTAACGGACTAAATGAATTTTTGAGTGCTGCATAAACTTGATCATACACAACCCGCTCGAAGACTTTCGATACAATGCATAGCTTGGATATAGGTCGATAATTGACAACATCCATTTTAGACCCTTCTTTATTAAACCCTGGACTAATACAATTTTTTTTACTTACCTTTTCTTGCTATATAAAAAGTTGTCCTTATGTTATTCATGAGCATAAGCTATAAATATTCAAAGTTTAATCCAAACCCGATTAATCGTTAGGGCGTGATTGATTCTAAACATTCTCAGAAACTTTCGGATTTATTAGAAGTATCAAATTTCTATTTATAAATAATGTCCTCTAGAGTTTGCGCTATGTAGACTTAAACCCGAACAGAGTAAAAAGTTAGATTTTTTACAAAATTGTAATAAGTTTGTCAAATTAAATGAAATGAAACAGGATCTCGACTGTAATCACCCAAGTACGGTAGACATCCTCTCAGATCTCCAGGCACTCAGATCTTTGATGATGTCTAAAGGGGTAAGTCAGAGGCACGTACATTACGAGTACATACGTACCCACATCTTGCAGTAGTTAGCATTCCACACGTGACAGGTCCGTCGCTGCTAGAGTATATGTTTGTCAAGACAACAGAATTTTCGCCGTTAGGTATCTAAAATGTTACTCCTAAACTCTCGGTTTTATTATCTTGCAGAGTGTGTGAAAAGTAGTTTATTTCCCTTGGGGCTGTCTTAAGGGGCTGCCAGTCGACGATTGCTCTTTTTCGGAACGAAAAAAGTAATACTTCTGAACAAGCCACATCTCTTATTTTTATAAGTATATTACTTCAGGTTCCTACCTAGATTTCTATTAAGCTGAAAACATAATAGCAGAAACTTTTCACGATAAAAATATTATTTTAAAATGATACGTTTTAGAATTTATGATCGAAATATTTTATATACCTACTATTAAAATCAACTTGTGATTTATTGTTAAAGATAGGTAATATGTAGATCTAAATTTCTATTAGGATAGATTTTTGATAAGTAATTACACATAATTTATATCATTAATTTATTCGAAAAGCTAAGGCGGACCACGCGCGGACGTGTGTTTGTCATCATTGCAGCGGTCGGTAAGATTATTTATCGAAGTGATTAAAGATGGGTACATCTTTATTCACATATACTATACATTATAAAATAGGAGATGTGGCTTGTTCACAAGTATTTCTTTTTTCGTTTCGAACAAAAATAATCGTCGACTGGCAGCGTCTTAAAGCTGTCTTCTTCATGAACGAGCTTAAATCTTTTGAACTCAGAATTCTAGTCATAACTTCCTCCGTTCGAGAATTAACTAGATGAGGCGCATCGCCCACACGAGCTGGATTCGAGGCGGCGTCGAGGTGGAGTCGCGGCTCAGGCGAGGCGGAGGCGGCTCGGAGTCGAGGCGGGAGCACGCAAGCGGCTGAGGGGCGCGCGTTCAAAGGTGCGGAGTCGCAGCACGAATCGAGGCGAGGGCGAGCAAGGGGCGCGGAGGCGCACCCGCGTCGACTCTAGATCGTGTGGGCGATACGCCTTACGTCTAGGATCCTTTGTTACCTAAGCTCGAAATTCAATATGGCGCCCGTGATGTATGACAACTACTTGTATTCCCTTGGTGAATAATCAATCAATCTATATAAAAATACATTGCCGGATGTATGAAAGATTATTAATGAGAACGGTTGTTTTGTATGATGTATAATGGTTTTTTAAATGTTTTTTTTTTCTTTTACCCTATTACAAGTTTATATAATGTGCCATTACGAATTATTATTGGGGTTTTCGCCTCTATACTAGTGTTATAAGGATTTTTCTAAGACTTGAGGTAGGTATTTAAAAGAATCGTTGACATTTTCAATTAATTATATTTTTACACCTGTTACACACTTATTAAATTGAATTTGTTTTCTTGTTAATAAATGAACGTTTGACATTTTTATTAACTGGAAATAATTAATTGTTCCATTAATGGCACAATAGCAGAAGTTGATGATACTTTTAGAATTTGTAAATCGTTTTCAGTAGCTGGCGATAGTTCCGAATTTTTTTATTTCTCACGAATATAATGTTTGATTTTAAGGTTATATGTGAAATGTTTGGTTTTTTGTAACTAGTGTTTTTGAAGAGCCAACTTTGGCAAATAAATTTATCAAGAAAAGTTTTACCAATCGTGTTTCTGTCTATAATGTATCTAGATTATATCCCTAAGTTATCTTTTTTATAAAAAACAAAACTGTTTGTTTTGATATTGAGATAACGATTCTGCATTCATCAAAAACATTTTATATTAATACTTGTCTTAACAAAAAAAGTAACTTCATAAAAGACAGACTAAAGAAGACAGTTACTTTATTTGTAAACTTTTTGTTCTACTTGTGATCAACATATTGTATCATATCGTGTCATAATTTCGTATCTAATACTAACGACACCAGAACACCCAGTATCAAGTCAATAGAAACCCGAAACAACCTCAGTGGCGTAGATAGAGATCCTAGATATTGTATTTAAAATCCATTCACGTTTTAAATAAATAAAATAAAAAAAAATAAAAAAAATAGGATCACGACTGTTATCTCCAAGTACAGTAAACATCCTCTCAGATCTCCAGACACTAAGATTCTTTGAAGATGTCTAGTGGGGGCAGTCAGAGGCACGTCCTAACTTTATATTTGGTACATGCCCACATTTTGCAGTAATTAGCATTCCTTACGTGACAGGTTGCAAGCCCATCGCCGCTTATAAGAATTATAACTGGTTTCCTCACGATGTTTTCCTTCGCCGTTTTGAGCACGTGTTTTTGATGTCAATGAATTTTTCTGTTTGAAAAATTTATATGCAAATTTTTCAAACAGAAAAATTCATTGATGCACGCCGGTATTCGAACTCACGACCTTCAGATTACAAGTCGAGGTACCTCCTACTCGGCCAACACGGCTATAATAATAATAAATAATAAATATAATTTCTATATTATATCAAATTCTTTGATCCAATCCTCTTTCTGTAGAGTAAGAAGTTTTGTAACAACGTGACGACGATCTTATAGAATGGGGGATCTACTCGCGAATTGAAAACGAAATATCGTAACAATATTCGTATCTAAGTTACATCATTCGACTATAGTATGAGCGATGTAACGAACGATTACTTTTTACAATCATCAAGACAATGCAAGCAAAGCGCAAGGGCACTTCCTAACTTTTCTCGAAACGTTTCGTCGTTTTTAGAGTTAATTACCAAAGTTACCAAAGGGTAAAAACGGGACCCTATTACTAAGACTTCGCTGTCCGTCTGTCTGTCACAGGGCTGTATCTCATGAACCGTAATAGCTAGACAGTTGAAATGTTTACAGATGATGTATTTCTGTTGTCGCTATAACAACAAATACTAAAAACAGAATAAAATAAATATTTAAGTGGAGCTCCCATACAACAAACGTGTTTTTGCCGTTTTTTATAGATAATGGTACGGAACCCTTGGTGCGCGAGTCTGATTCGCACTTGGCCGGTTTTTTTGAACCCTTCCTAATAACAAATCAGTTTAAACTATAGTCGAAACGATATAGCTTTGATACGATATTTCGTTTGCGATTCGCGAGTAGACCCCAAACTTGTACTTACCAAAAATGTGCTTTATCTGTAATAGAAACGTTACGATACCCATTATGGCAGCCTTCGCTTTACAAAGCGCTTTACAAAGCGAAGTTCTTACAACTAAGAAATCAAAGCTAGGTAGTTTATAGAGACTTAAATAAGTATTTAATGATATAATAATACAAAGAAAATCTGTGAGCTTTAGATCCTTAGTAAATTCATTATAAGTTTGTCCACTTTGCGCAATAATCATGGATTAGGGCAAGTATTAACTTTAATAAGTTTGCTTGCTGCTCTAATGTTGTAAACATAAGGTTTCTTATTTCGGCCGAGAATTACTTGATGTTATTTCTTAAAATTACGCCTTAAAAACCAAAAAATCAAAAGACGATAGGTATATTATTAAAGTTTACAAGGATCTAAGCGCCTGAAGATCTGAGAGGATGTCTACCGTACTTGGGGATTACAGTCGTGATCGTATTCGTATCGATCACGATCGATCACGTATATATCGATCACGTATCGATCACGTTCATATCGTATTTAACTTCCTGAAAACGCAACAAAACTTCCCGTTAGAAGATTTAAAGCCTACATAAAGAATAATCTTATAAACAAAGCGTATTATACTGTAGATGATTATATAAACGATAAATCCTCGTGGCCTGATGTCGCTCTGCCACTCGACAGCTAAATATTAATTTACTTAATATTATTTTGTGTAACATTTGTCTACTTTAATTATTTTTAAGCAAATAGTTATTTTATCTTTAAGTTTTAATTCTAAATCTTCTTTTAATTCTAAATAAAGTGTAGCGTGTGTTACTTTTTGAATTTGTGCTGAAGCTCTTTAGTTATTTTTTTTATTGTTGTATGTACTTTAGTAGTAGGTACTTTTAATTGTTATTCTTGTTTGAGCCTTCACCTTGTTCAATTGGCACCACACTAGAGCTCTACATAGCATTAAAGAAAGGATAAAAAAAAAGGTAGACCCCAAGCCGTGTTTGTTGCCTGATTCTTCTAGGCTTGATCGCGTGGAATCGGCGTAGCTTCACCTAGTACCTAAGACGTTTCAAAGTGATCCTTGTGATTTTATTGAAATAAATGATTTTTGAATTTGAATTTGATTTATTTATTTTATTTTAATTACGGCAAAAACAGGTTCTTCTCTTTCGTCGTACGTTAAAAAAGGACAGCAATTATTAGTTTATTTTTTTATGTAATTTTTTTTTAATGCATTAATAAAGTATTTTGCCTTCAAAAACATAACTTGTAAAATAGCCAAGTCTCGCAACGCATCTCAGTTCTTCTACCGTAAAAAGATGTAAGATCCATGTAATACTAAGTCGGTTAATTTATTCAGTCCTTACCTTAAGGGTCTTTCTGTCTTAAGTTATTACGTAAAGGTTGCTAATTACTTAATAACAATTTATATAATATATATATAATAATAATATAAGCCTTTATTGCTGAAACTTAATTTTAACATTCCTTAACTCTATTGTATCTACATTTAAACTTTACTTTTTTCATATTAAACTTATTTTAATCGGTAGCCGGTTTATCCTTCTCAGCTTGTCTTTCGACAAAGGCCTCCTCTAATGCTTTCCATTTTGTCCTGTCTTTTGCGGTACGTGTCCATTCTGGACCAGCTATCTTTTTCATGTCATCTTCCCAACGTTTTGTTTGTCTACCTTTGCTCCTTTTGCTGTCACGCGGGTACCATTCCGTTACTAATCTCGTCCACTTCTCTATTCCTTCCCTTAGCATGTGTCCTGTCCATTTCCATTTCAGGCTTTTGTATACTGTATGTTTATTTTTAAATTTTGTTTTTCTCTTTATATGTTCTAGCCTTACTTTGTCTCTTCTTTTCACTCCAATAACGCTTCTTTCCATTCCATTTTGGCAAACTTGGCAAACAATTTATATAATACCTACCTATAGCAGGCATTATATAAATTGTTAATAACGGGTTAAGTACTGAAAATTCAGGCTTCTAGTTTTTTCCACAACGAAGTTATAGGGGGTCGAAAATGGCCTGAACTGCTTCGAGTAAAAGATGGTACAGCCGTGCCGCTTTATTGCTTGACTTGGCGGGGGCACTGCCGTGCCCCCAGATTAGAGTTAAACATAATATCTAAGGTAGAGAAGAACAGCGTACCAATACATTTTTTTTCCTCGTATGTTGTTTACCCTTGAGTCTGTATAATCTCTAGATTATTCTATCTTAGTCATATTTGCGTACAAATTATCTTCTCTTAAT
This sequence comes from Hydriomena furcata, assembly GCA_912999785.1. Lineage (NCBI taxonomy): Eukaryota > Metazoa > Arthropoda > Insecta > Lepidoptera > Geometridae > Hydriomena > Hydriomena furcata. The sequence continues at coordinate 4,476,768 of OU538826.1, forward strand.
ATTATAAATCCGAAAGTTTACGAGTTTGAATGTGTGCAGCTTAATGACGTCATAATGATAACGTGTGTTATGTATGGTGCTTGACTGGAATTCTAAGCCAGAACCTCAAGCTACCTCCCACTCGGCCCACTTTATGTTTGTTTATGATAATGACAGCTGTTATAATGTCAAAAATAAACACGAGTATCCAACATCGAATACAATCGTGCTATACTGAAACTGAAACTGATACAAAAATAATACATGAAAACGTCCTAAGCCCGAAGCGATATCCGATAAGCAAACATCAATACTACTGGAAAAACAAACAGTACCCCTAGCATCAGTTTTTGATGTTTTTAAGCAGTAAGCCGCAATTGCACACATTTGACACAATTGACATTTTGTCCCATCGCGTGGGACATAGCTTGACATCGCTGTCGACATCAACGGGTCGTGGCACAGACGCTATCTACGAGTCTCGACAGTCGCCTGCGACTTACTACTGACGTTGCGACTTAGTGTAATTATGCGGTTTTAAGTTTAGAACGATTGTCTTTGCAAGTAAAGAAAATATATTTTCAATCGACGAAAAGGAGGTTCTCAATTCGACGCGTTTATTTGGTGATATTTTTGAGTCCAAAGCCAATATCATTGAATTTATGTAGGACTTTGTTCATTCATTAAACTTAAAAAATTAATATAAATAAAATAATTGTACCATGAAGTTTTGACTTTTCGATTGGTCGAAACATTTTCTTTCTTTTTAGTTTTTAAAACGTACCTAAGGGTAACAAAAATGGTACATTGTTCAACCTTATTTGGTAATTTTCCAAATTTAGGTTGGAAGCTAATCGCCGCTAATAAAAAGACTGACATCCGTATTCGCACACTACCGTGTGCCTGAAGCGTAGCATTTAGCTAGAGGCACACGGTAGTGTGTTGTTAAGTGTCGCACAACACACAAGTAATGTTAATAAAAGAAGGTTTTGTCCACTGTGGGTCGGAGCCTACTGTGCGTTCTCTTAGTATCGTTCATGAATACAGGTGTAACTTTTCCGCGATGTTTTCCTTCACCGTTTTGACTACGTGTTAATGTAAACACCAAAAACTGGTGCTAGCATACAGGTCGAGCACGGCTATACAGTGTATAATAACAATGTGAAATGCAAGTGGGTGTAGTCTGATTTGTTGGTTGTCAACTTTAGAGGTTATAAAAAGAGTTCTGTGTGGTGAATTATTACATTTAGAAAAAACAAACCTTTAAAAATTAGAAATTGGATATGGGTATGTTGTAGGCATTTTATTATGTGAGCTCGTTACAGTCATGTTGTCAGTGTTGATTGCATACAAAGCTTGACAGAAGACGTCTCGTAGGAATAATTTGCCTTAAAGAGGGGTAAACGAAGTTACATACCCTCGTATTCAGGAACGACAGTGTGAGAACACGCACCCACAGTGGACGAAATCTTTTTTTTAAACATCACTTTATGTGTTACTAGCGACCCGCCCCGGCTTCGCACGGGTTTAATACATATAAACTTTCCTCCTGAATCACTCTATCTATTAAAAAAAACCGCATCAAAATCCGTTGTGTAGTTTTAAAGATATAAGCAAACATACATACATACATACAGATGCGACACTGCATAGTGTGACTCATACGTGCACGTGCGCCATAGTGTAGCTCAACACATAAAGTGATGTTTATGAAAAATGATTTCGTCCACTGTGGCTGCGTGTTCTCATAGTGTCGTTCCTGAATACGGGGGATAGACTCACGACTGTATATCCCAAGTATAGACATCTTCCATACGCATAATTTTTGAAGACATCTAAAAATAGTACGCAAAGTCACCTCCAAATATAACATTTGGTTTATGTCCAAGTTTTGGTGTACCTAGTTATAAATGAATGCGTAAAAAAAAATATTTGTCTCAAACAAACTTAAGTAAATCTTTTTGTAAAATTAGTGTAGAAAATAATTACATAGAAATTCCAGAACCATTTTAAACATTTGCAGAACCCCAAGCTATCTGTATCACAATCGATGTTGACTGATCAAGGTCATGTATAAACGATAATAAATTATTCGATTAATATTGACCTAGGATTGGTGCACTGTTCACAAAATGGATATTGAAGCTATGGCGAAAGAGACATTTCAAAAGTACAAAAGTGATTGGAGCTGTAAGTACTTATATTACTAGCTGTCCCGACAGACGTTGTCCTGTCAAAATTCAATAATCCCACAGAAAAAAGCACTTTTCGTTTTTCCCAAACTTTACGCCACTTATCACTTAGGGGCATAAAAACACCCTACGCGATATTCTCCGACCTACTGAATATATACAAAAAAAATCGGTTAGGCCGTTTATAAGTTTGGTTACAAACACTGTGACACGAGAATTTTAAATATTAGAGATTACGTTAAAATCTAAAAAAAAACTAAAATATATCGAACAATCGAAAAGTCAAAAGACTATAATTAAGACAACTAGCAGTCCGCCCCGGCTTCGAACGGGTATACTTACTAATGAAAATTATAGGCAAATTTTTGAGACCTTAGGATACATTATTGCAATTTTTATAGAGGACTCTCAAAAAAATAGCCTATGTTACATAATATTATAAATGCGAAAGTTTGTGAAAAGAAATGTATGTTTGTTCCACAATCAGGCCTAAACGACAAAACAGATTAAGATGAAACTTGCTGTAGTATGTATATAAAAAATCAGAATAAAAAATAGGGTATCTTAAAATCCGAAAAACAACCACTAAATGATAAAAACACGCAAAAGGGATGATTTGGGCATAGATGGCGCTGGTGTGCAACAAATATGACATCGCAGACTAAAAACAATCAGTCAATAATCGAATACTGTATTCGATTATTGAAATTTGACAGGACAAAGTCTGTCACGGGTCGGCTAGTGTTACATAATGATAATGTAACTTCTGTTATGTAGTAAGAAAGAATTTTCAAAATGACTTCAGTAGTTACTTTTACCTCCATAATAGTACTATATAGAAGTGAGTGATTTAGAAACTAAAAATAACGAATGTTATTTCGAAAAGACAATATAGATGATAATGCACTTAAAAATACCAATACATTTCCTCAAGATGTTTTTTATTAGGTTGTGGGTTCGATCCCCACCTAGGACAAATATTTGTGTGATGAACATAGATGTTTGTTCTGTGTCTGGGTGTTATTATAATCATATGTATGTATTTACAAAAAAAAAAGTATATAAGTATTCTATCAGTTATCTGGTTCCCATAGTACAAGCTATGCTTAGTTTGGGGCTAGATGGCGCTGTGTGATAATGTCCACCAATATCTATCTATCTATCTATCTAGTCTTGGTTGCGAGGAACAGGCTTAGCTTCACCTAGCTCCTAAGCCGTTTCAAAATGATGCCTGAAATAAATGCCTGACTTTGACTTTCGCGTTCACGACCTTCGGATCGAATGTCGAGGGGTCCTCCGCTAAACTAACAAGGCTGTTGGTTCTAGTTAGATCTGGAGAATAAAGCGCAAAGGTCCACAAAGAAGTACAATCTAATTGTCCCTACTTAAGCGCTACTTAAGCAACTGGCTTTGATGTAGGGAACCTTTGTTCCGCTGCTTCGTAATTACTTAGAGCTTAGAGCGACTGCATTGCATATTTTAAAGAACGAATGCAGAAAAATGCTGTTACGATTTGGACCCGATACCATTCGCTATCATTAAGCTGACAAAAAAAGGTGGACTTCTATTTAACGTGCCTATCATACTAGTGGAAACCCCAGCAACTTCGTTCACGAGAAGTTTTTTTTTCAAACAGACTTCAACACACATTTTATGGGACGAATTTCAGGAATTGCTTCTTCTTAGAGCACACATTATGGAATACACCTTAAAAAATCAAGTTTTTAGGACCAGTGTGGTATATGGCTGGGCGTTGATAGGTCAATCAATCAGTTGCGCAAGAGTTTTACATATAGATTTTTTTGTTACTATGGATTCCGTACCCAAAGGATAAAAACGGGACCCTAATACTAAGACTTCGCTGTCCGTCTGTCTGTCTGTATGTCTGTCTGTCTGTCTGTCTGTCACTAGGCTGTACCTCATGAACCGTGATAGCTAGACAGCTAAAATTTTCACAGATGATTGTGTTTCTGTTGCCGCAAAAAATACTAAAAACAGAATAAAATAAAACCCTTCGTGAGCGAGTCCGACTCGCACTTAGCCGGTTCTTTTAAATGTATGATTCCTTTTATGTTTATAAGGTTATCTAGCTAGCACCTACCTAACTGTAGGTATCCACGTGCGTGGTTAGTTAGTTTGTTTTAAACATATTCAAGCGATATGTTGACTTTTTTTCAGATCCACTCTACGTCCGGCGTGCATACATGCCCGGAAGTCCTTATAAAGGACGCTGTGTCACATTCCTGGCCGCCATGAGGAACACGCTAGTGGTCGGACAGTGCTTTGGACTTATGCCAGTGATAGGAATATGTAATAATAATGCTTCTAAACTCAGGTAAATTCAGACTATAAAATAAAAACATCTATTTTTGATGATATTAAACATTGAAAATTCAGAAAATTTAATGAATTTTTGGGAAAAAATATAGCCTATGCCTGCTCCAAGACTTTAAGCTCTCTATATAAAGTTTCATCAAAATCGACTCAGTAGCTTGGCCGTGATAACGTCATAGAGAGACAGAGTTACTTTTGCATTAGTAATAATGGTATACATTGGTTCTAAATGTATAAATTTATGATAATGTTATAGAAAGCTGATTAAATTTGGATTATAAGTGGAATCGAAGAAACAAGTGACCTTTTATAAATAATTATAGTATACTAGCTGTACCGAAATACGTCCTGTCAAATTTCAATAATTCCACAATAAGCACTTTCGGTTATTCCCGAACTTTATGCCACACTTATCACTTAGGGGTATAAAAAATACTGTGCAACCTATTCTCGTACATACCAATAATACACTAAAAATTAAATAAAAATCGGCCAAGCCGTTTCGGAGGAGTTTGGTTACAAACACTGTGATACAAAAATGTTATATATTAGAAGATTTTATATATTTTAAATAGAAATACGGCTAATTACCACGTTTTTCCTTGTATTGCTGACGTTTCGAGACAATTCAGATGCTCTTCATCTTCGGGCGATGCTCATGATGAAGAGCATCTGAATTGTCTCGAAACGTCAGCAATACAAGGAAAAACGTGGTAATCAGCCGTATTTCTATTTAAAAAGATTTTATATATTTTTTTTAATGTATAGTGATATGAAATTTGAATGAAACATCTACCTCAATTGTTTATTATTTTACCTTTTTCAGATTCACGTTCAAAGCATGGCGTTGTATTTACTCAATAGTTTCAATATCATTTCTATGTAGTTTGGTCCTTTTGTGCTTTTTGAATACTATCAAAGACACGGATTCGTCGCTTGGATCGAACAGTAAGTCTTAAGACGCTCCCAGTCGACGATTGTTTTTGTTCGAAACGAAAAAATAAATACTTGTGAACAAGCCACATCTCCTATTTTATAAATTGTATAGTATATGTGAATAAAGATGTACCCATCTTTAATCACTTCGATAAATAATCCTACCGACCGCTGCAATGACGACAAACACACGTAGGCATTCTAGGTTTTCGAATAAATTAATGATATAAATTATGTATAATTACTTATCAAAAATCTATTCTAATAGAAATCTAGATCTACATATTACCTATCTTTAACGATAAATCACAAGTTGATTTTAATAGTAGGTATATAAAATATTTCGTTCATGAATTCTAAAACGTATCATTTTGAAATAATATCTTTATCGTGAAAAGTTTCTGCTATTATGTTTTCAGCTTAATAGAAATCTAGGTAGGAACCTGAAGTAATATACTTATAAAAATAGGAGATGTGGCTTGTTCAGAAGTATTTATTTTTTCGTTTCGAAAAAGAGCAATCGTCGACTGGGAGCCTCTTAATTTACAATTCCTAAATCAATATCTTTGTTTTTGATGCAATTACAGTGTGATTAAAATTCAAGCCAAATTCTATTAATATACATGAGTATAATTCTTACAATTCTTACGATATAGTAAGAATTATACCATACGATATATCTAAATTATATAACGCAAGGCCTCAGACACCTTTACTTAGATATTTTATTGTATTTATTATATTTTCCGAATACAACAAGCTTGTCACGAATTCTAAATCATGTTTTAGAGCTAGGTCACTTTGTCGTCGGAGAGCTCCAGTTAAATCGTTAAAACTCATTAACCTTGCACTCTAGAGGCTTGAAAATTTGGAAACGTCTCTTATAATATCTCTTCTAAAATTTGATAAGAAAAATATGCACTTAAATATAATATTTATGGAAACAATCTTTTCAGACAAATTCAAATTCAAATTCTAAAATAATTTATTTCAATAAAATCACAAGGATTACTTTGAAACGTTTTAGGAACTAGGTGAAGCTACGCAGATTCTACGCAACCAAGCCAAGAAAAATCAGGCAACAAACACGGCTTGGGGTCTACCTTTTTTTTAATGATCCTTTCCTTAATGCTATGTAGAGCGTGGTGCCCTAAGAACAAGGCGAAGGCTCAAACAAGAAAGACGTCTAAATGGAGAGCTCCTTTTTTCTACATAGCTATCTTAATTCAAGTTCTACAATTTTTTGGATGACGACATCTAATTTCTATTTTTTTTTACTAAATATACGGTTTGTTATACTAGAATCCAAGACCCGAGCTCGCCGTCCGTACACACACTGTATAGGTTACATTTTAATAAAATTAGGTAATGTTTTAATAAAAATTGATACTTAAAATTATATTTTCATTTTAACTATAGATTTTAACACGGGTGTTTATCACGTAATTACCTTTAATTTACTTTCCCTACGTTTCGACTATTACTATATAGCCATGGTCGCTGGCAGACCCGTGTCAAAATCTATAGTTATGTCTACTAATCACGATAGTTTGAAAAATAATATTTTCATTTTGTTGCAGCATCCATAATTTTTCATACTATGACTTGTTTGGCTGCAATAATATTTTTTCGCATGGCTATGAAATGGCCGCGGCTTTGCTTGCAAATTTCAAGAACCGAAGCATCAGATCCGAATATGGACTACGGTTTGATAAGAAGATGCAATAGGGCATGTTTTACCATTCTTTTATTGGCACTAGGTAAGGTTTTACGTCACTGGTCTTAATGTAAAACAAATAAAACATTACATTAAAAATTTTCACCTCCGTAGTTATAGCGTGTATCCACACTGCGAGCCTAGCACGGTGGCAGTGACAAAGCAGCATCAAACATTATGAAACGCGCCATCACAGCATTGTGGCAGCAAAGACGCGCCGCGCTAGGCTCGGCAGTGTGGCCGAACAAATAGGCTTAGGTACATTTTGAATCGAACAAACCAGCAGAACTTGCTTCAACATCCATTCAACAACTATAGAAAGAACTACTCTGTCATGTTAGATTTCAAACAAAAAGGTTAACGAAAAATATATGTAAAAAATATACATTTGTTTTTTTTTTCTTTTCAGTCGAGCATTCTCTAGCAAATTTACATGCTTTCACGATGGCAAAGGATTGCGACCCGGACATGAAACTATACACATCCTACATATTTCACAGCTACCCTTGGATATTCAAATATGTACCATACAATCACTTTTTTGGATTCGTAGCGCAGGTAAGCTCTGATATAAGTACGTCAACGCAATATTTAGTCATCTTCTACAGTCTCCACTAATATTGTTTTTTTACGTATTATTGTTAGTAATGGATAAACTAATTAGAATATTAAGAATTCTTCCACCTAACAAAGGGTCGCCGTTAATGGGCCACAGCCACTTTTCAACGTTTAAGATCTGAGAGGATGTCTACCGTACTTGGGGATTACAGTCGTGATCCTATTTATTTTATTTAGAAGCAGTATTGAATATTTACAGTTTCTGAATATCCAAAGCACGTTCAACTGGAATTTTACGGATGTATTTGTCATCTGCATGAGTATGTACCTGTCGTCGCGGTTCAATCAAGTCAATCAGAGGGTTACAGCTGTCAGGGGAAAAGTGAGTTTTTTGCTTCCTTTATATTTGTGTGAAAATTCTACTTTATAATCGAACATTACAGTTTGTAATACAACAGCTGATTTTCTAAATAATGTGTAATGAGTATGCTATGTCCGTCTCCTAGTTTTAAGCTACCTCCACACCAATTTTCAGCCAAATCGGTTCAGCCGTTCTTGAGTTATAAATAGTGTAACAAACACGACTTTCTTTTATATAAATACAAGCTAACCCGGCAAACTTCGTATCGCTTTAGAATTAACTCCGTTCTCGTTAAAAAGTCTTATGTTCGTCTCCTGGTTATAAGCTACCTCCCCACCAATTTTCAGCCAAATCGGTTCAGTCGCTTTAGAATTAACAATTTTTTATTAAGTTCCCGTACCCGTTCCCGATGTTTTGATAGTTATTCTGCTATTCGGGGCAAAGATAAATCCAACCAATCAAAAGTCATGAAAATCGGTCCAGCAGTTCTCGAGTTATAAGTGATGTAACAAACACGACTTTCTTTTATATAGTAGACTAGCGACCCGCCCCGGCTTCGCACGGGTAGCATGTTATTATACATATAAACCTTCTTCCTGAATCACTCTATCTATTAAAAAAAACCGCATCAAAATCCGTTGGGTAGTTTTAAAGATATAAGCAAACATACATACGCGGGAAGCGAAAAGCGACTTTGCTTTATACTATGTAGTGATATATATTTTGTAAAATTCTAATGTATCAACTGTTTGTTGTTCCGAATAAAGTAAAATAAAATAAAGTACAGGAGTAGAGTAAAGTATTACTCGCGGTGCGAAAGTGACAACGCCATACGTGTTCGTATAGCGTTGTCACTTTCGCTCTTAAAGTAAAACTGCTTTAGTCTTACTTTAGAGATTGTAGTACGGCACCTGATCTACGAGTATCAATGCACAACTTAAACCACTGATTCTAGAAACTTAAAGATTCGTGTAGGTGTATTTCTTTGGTGTCTAGAAGTGTACTAAAAAATGAATTTCCGATATTCAAAGGGAGTTGAGTCCAGTTTGAAAAAAACTTCACGTGAACATAGGCGCGGTGCTTTCCAAGATTATATAATTTATCAAAAATAAAAATAAAAATATAAACTTAAAAACATTATATTTTTTTTTGTATTGTCATCGATCCATAATAAGTATGCAAAGTTTCAATTTGATCCGACTTTTTGAAGTAGGTAAAAATCACGTTCAAAGATTCCGTTACATACATAAAAGCTTATAAAAAGGTTGAACTAGGTCTCAGTCTGATGGCGGCACTTGTGGCAAGTTGTCGCCGTGAGCACCTACACGGGTGCCGGGGATGGCTGGATGTTATTCCCGGGACACGGTGCTGATAGGCAACATGCGAGAGGGGCACCGGTGCGTTCCGTATGGAGATCCCGGAGCCCTTTGACATGCATGGAGGCCGGCCACCGGGTTGGGTTGGTTTTAGTGAGTCGTCGAGTTTATCTCGACAACCTCACATAATCCAGCTGCATTCCCCAATGTAGCTGGATAGTTGGTTGCAACTTTCCACCCGTTACCAAAAAAAAAAAAAAGAAAAGTCTCAGTCTGATACATTATGCTAATTACAAAACAAAACACTGAGTTACGATAATGATGTCTGTGAATATCAGGTTACTTTTCATTGGTTTGTTCTATTTTTTCAGCTGTTTAATTATCTGGGACAACAGAACTCAATTTTGAATTTGTGCTGAAGCTCTTTAGTTATTTAGTTGACGGGCCTCACAGCTTAGTTGGTAGTAACTCTGCCTTCTGCGCTGTAGGTTGTGGGTTCGATCCCCACCCAGGGCAAACATTTGTGTGATAAACATAGATGTTTGTCCTGTGTCTGGGTATAAAGTATATAAGTATTCTATCAGTTATCTGGTTCCCATAGTACAAGCTTTGCTTAGTTTGGGGCTAGATAGTGTTGTGTGTAAAGTCCGCCAATATTTATTTATTTATTTATTATTTTTTTTATTGTTGTACGTACTTGAGTAGTACTTTTAATTATTATTCTTGTATGAGCCTTCACCTTGTTCACCAAGGAAAGAATCATTGAAAAAAAAGGTAGACTTCCAAGCCGTGTTTGTTGTCTGATTCTTCTAGGCTTGGTCGCGAGGAATCGTCGTAGCTTCACCTAGTTCCTAAGACGTTTCAAAGTGATCCTTGTGATTTTATAAAAAACAACCAAAAAGGTATACGTCGTGTGTAAATTCACGGGCTTTAAACTTGTCACTTATAAAAATATAATACACATAGCCAGAATATTATGTTTTTATTATCTATAAAAACTGCATAGACATGACACGATAGTGTTCATGTTCATGTTTATGTGGCGGCTTATATGCTGAGACTGCACCCTTTTGGCCCACGCAGCACAGTAGACTCCTTCCTATTTTTTTGTTTTACTTTATTTTTATTTTTTGTTTTGGATGATTTTGTATTCTTTTTATATATTGTATCCCTCTGTCTTCTGTGTGTGTTTGTGTCAAATAAATATTTTCATTTTTTTTTATATATTATTTTATTATCTGATTCAGCTTTAGATTAAAAGAGTACCTACGTGTGTAAAGTCGCGGGTTTTCAACTAGTCACTGATAAAAATATACTTAATTGTTATGTAAACAAATACCTAGAATTTATTCCGATACGACGCACGTGAGCATGTAAATTAAGTTGTCTGGAAGGTTGATGTGATGCACGTAAACTTGGGTTAGATTATGAATATGGTAATACTTATTAGTTTCAAAGTATGGATTAACTCGCGTTCCCAGTTCAAAGTTACCTAAACAACCAATAATTTTGTAAACAGTTCATATTCTTATCAACCGTTTACGAAATGATTGGTGTCTAAGACTGCCAACTATAACCAAGTAGTCGTAATTTATTTTATCAGTACAAGGTTTGTAGGGAAAAAATTGGAAGTTGCCTGAAATTGCTTTTTAGGGTTCCGTACCCAAAGGATAAAAACGGGACTCTATTACTAAACTTCGCTGTCCGTCTGTCTGTCTGTCTGTCTGTCCGTCCGTCTGTCACAGGGCTGTATCTCATGAACTGTTTTTAGTATTTGTTGTTATAGCAGCAACAGAAATATATATTCTGTGAAAATTTCAACTGTCTAGCTATAGTTGAAATTTTCACAGAATATGTATTTCTGTTGCTGCTATAACAACAAATACTAAAAGCAGAATAAAATAAATATTTAATTCCCATACAACAAACGTGATTTTTTTTGCCGATTTGTAGACAATGGTACGGAACCCTTCGTGCGCGAGTCTCGCACTTGGCCGGTTTTTCCTATGTGATTATTACAAAAAAAATGACAGAACAACGTTTGTCACGGGTCGGCTAGTATTTATATATTTCTAGTATGCCCCATCATCCTTCTGGAGAACAATGCGAGAAGACTATAACAGGGTGTCGAATCTGGTGAAATCAGTGGATGACATCATTGGTGGAGTGGTGTTCATCTCTTTCGCCAATAATCTGTTCTTTATCTGCTTGCAACTACTTCACACCTTAGCGTAAGTACTTAAAATAAAATAAAATAAATAGGATCACGACTGTAATCCCCAAGTACGGTAGACATCCTCTCAGATCTCCAGACGCTTAGACCCTTCGAAGATGTCTAGTGGGGGTAGTCAGAGAAACGTCCAAATATTATAATTGGCACATGCCCACATTTTGCAGTAGTTAGCATTTCATACGTGACAGGTTGCAAGCCCATCGCCGCTTATAAGAATACTAACTGGTTTCCTCACGATGTTTTCCTTCACCGTTTTGAGCACGTGTTTTTTTTTGATGCGCATATTTTTTTTTCGAACAGAAAAATCCATTGATTGCACACTGGGATTTGAACCCACGACCTTCAATGAAAGATTGAAAGTCGAGGTACCTCCCTCTCGGCCAACACGGCGTGAGTACTTACCTAGCAATAAATATACAATTAAACAAGAAACCCTTAGAATTAGTTGATTTTTTCTTAAAAAAGTATATGTGGTGGGGTTTTGATCTATCAAATAATTGCATGACCTGCAAAAGTTCAAACATCTCTATCTCTCACCATCGATAGCTACAATGAATCCTATGCGAGTTTGTTAGGAATATATCAGTCAGTAAAATCTGGGCATGTTCCAAATGTAATATTTGGACGTGCCTCTGACTTACTTTAGAAATCTTCAAGGATTTAAGGCCCGGCTCACACCCACACACGTATTTCAATGATTTTCAGGTACCGATTTAAAAACCAGGAATCACAATTGTGAGGATATAATGATACAAAATTACTGATAATATATTCATCTTTAATAGTAGATAATAAAAACTGGCCAGTTCTATACAACATTTTCAAAAAAATACGTTTTTACCGTCGCAAGAACCGCTGAAAATGTCGAAAAATGGGGTCTGGTTAGGTACCAATATCTTTAGACCCACAGCATATTTTTATTTGAAAATAATACGAAATTGTAGATTTTATATTTCTCTATACCGCGTGGCATTATCTTGTTTTCAAATAATTTACTTTTTCATTTATGAACAATATAAAATGCAATAAAACTTATCCATACATTTTTTCCATACAAAACTCACATTCACCTCAAGTCGGCACGTCAGTCAGCGCTCAGACGCGCTCGGGGAAGCACGTCCACGTCACATTTTTCTTCGAATTTAGGGGAAGTCTGACATAACCGGATACTGGGGTAAAATAGTGGACATGCAAAACTAATGATAACATTTGTATAATATATTGCCTTGACGAATTTGGTGCAAGCCACACAGATGAAGGTTAGGTACAATGCATGAGTTGTAAGGGCTGGGCTCATGTACACTGTACAGACTATGAAAGAGTTGGATGATTTTTTTGTAGAAGATGCGTTACATCGAGTTACGTTTCAAAACAGTATGATAATAGTTTACGGTTTTACCTTTTTGCATACGTCGCGTTAGAGCAAAATCGAAATAAGCAGATGTTTCGTATTTGATTGTTATTTTAATAAAAATATTAAATTTCAGAAAAATGTGAACCTGTTTGTGTCCCTAATTAGTCCTACTAAATAAATATAAATAATGATTTGATACATTTCTGTTTTGAAATGAAAGTTCTAAAAAGGTACCATGACCCTTAGTACGGTCTTAACCCGGCCTCCCCTATATTACCAAGCGTGTTTTTTTATACATGGATGGAAAAAAATGATACTTTATCTGAACAAAATGCGAAAAATTACCTGAATTTTCGATTACGAATATAATTTATATTTATTATCTATCTACATTTAATATTATAAATCTGATTTGTTTGTGCGGATGTTAGGTATGTTTGGATGTTTGTACCTCAATCAGACTTAAACGACTAAACGGATGAAATTGAAATTTGCTGTCGATGTAAATATACCCCTAGCTTATAACTATGCTATTTTTAATTTAAAAACATCCCCAAAACTATAAAAAGACTCCGAGTGCTGGTGTGCAACAAATCTAGCATTAATCAATTTTGACGACTGATGAATGACTGACGAATGATACGATACGCATTGAACCAAAAATGTTGAACCTTCTAAAAAGGTCGGTATTTGTTATTATCAAGGCAAGGTTTATCTGGGGGCACGGTAGTGCCCCCGCCAAGTTAAGCAAAAAAGCGGCACAGTCGTACCATCCTTTTCTCGAAACAGTTCAGGTCATTTTTTGGACAGACAGACAGACATTGAAATCTCACAACTTTTTACGATAGAAGAACTGAGTTGCGTTGCGAGAATTGGCTTTTTATTTTAATTTTTACAAGTTGTTTTTGATGGCATATACTTAAGTTGTACATGATGCAAATAATTAAATATTAAAAAAATAATAAAGTGTCCTGAAAAATTGTTTAATTCGAAATACTGAAAGTGCTCTTTAGTGTTTCGTAGTTTACAAAAAACCCTTATAGTTTTGCCATTTCCGTCCATTCGTCCGCAGCTTAGCTCAGATACTCTTAATACTAGAAAGCTGTAATTTGGCATGAATATACTAGTCACGCCGACAATGTGGTAGAAATAAATATATATTTTCAGATGTTTTTTTTTTCTCGCATACTCTCCATGTCTTTGGATAGGTCTTAAAAAGTATTGCGGGTTTGTGATGTCATTTAGTATAAATACAATGGAAAATATGAATTTGTAAAAAGAGCAGCTGGTCATCTCTTTTTCTGGAAAGAAAATATTATGGAAGATTATTTAGTAAAATTTTACAATAACTGTTTAATTCCAGAACTTGTTGACCCTCGCTACGCGCTGTCTATGGATCTTCGAGATCATAGCTCGCACACAATATTCAAAAGCATACCTACATATTTTATCAGTATTTCACTTTCAAAACTTTCTGTGAGTGGTACTCGAAACGTTGACGGTGCCGTCATCGATTTTAGATGACAATAAGTTTTTTTATTAAAAATATATTTTTTAAATCAAGCTTTTGTAAATTCTTGTGCTCTAGTTCTCGTCAAGATAAAAATAACGAGCCCAAACGCGACGTGGTTATGTTGTGTAGTTGAGGAGTTCCGATGGCTACATCCGACCTCCATCATCAGACTAGGTATATAGATATGCAAAGTTTTGCCTCAATTCGACTATTTAGTGAAGAGTTCCGTTGAACAGCTCCTGACTCCATCATCAGATCAGCTCGCTGTCACCATATTATGTATGCAAAATTTCAGCTCAATCGATTGGGGATAACTGCTTAAAATTAAGTTGCAAGATTACACCTTATCAAACATAGATACATAAATATGTACATAAACTGCAAGTTAAATAAGAGCTTATAAAAAAACGATACTTACCGTTTTGTCATAATGTATTTTATTAGTAGGTATAGGTACCTAACAAATATTTTTTGCACAGTCAAATATTAGTAACTGTGTAGTAGCACTTTACGATTTGTAACCTGTCTTATAATATATATTAATTTTTTCTATATTTATTTTCTTTTTGTCAAGTGCAACCTATAAAATTATTAAGTACATACCTACCTATACAAATATGACATACCTATTGCACCAAATATTTTCAAGTATCAAGACTAGTTATTTAGTCTTGGTAAATGAAGTGTGAAGTAGCTTCAATGTGTGCGTTTGCACTATTCGTAGTGTGCGGCCACAGAATACGGAAAAGTACAAAAAATGCGAGCTGTCATATTTGAAACAGCCGCCTTAAGCGCCTGAAGATGTGAGAGGATGTCTAGGCACAGTTTGTTACAGTCGTGATCCTTTTTCATTTTTAGGGTTCCGTAGGGTAAAAACAGGACCCTATTACTAAGAATCCGCTGTCCGTTTGTCTGTCACCAGGCTGTATCTCATGAACCGTGATAGCTAGATTATTAAAATTGATGTATTATTGTTGCCGTTACAACAGCAAATACTAAAAACAGAAAAAAAAAATATTTAAGTGGGGCTACCATACAACAAACGTGATTTTTTTGCCAATTTTTAGAACTCTTCGTGCGCGAGTCCGACTTGCTCTTGGTCGGTTTTTTTTTATCCTGGCATGATTATAGTATGTTACATTGTATTATTTTCCAGGGAAGGCATAAAAAAAACACCTCGTTGCCGACCTGACTCAGGAACCGATGAACGGTAAGTAGCTAATAATAGGCTATTTGACAGTATGAAAAATAAAGTGTTGTTGATAGTAATCTATGTAAATTATGCCTTCATAAAGCGTTATGGAGTAAAATAACTTGAAAATAAACAATATCAAAAAACCCATAATTAAAATTATCTATTTTTAAACACCAGTCACGTGACACAAAACGGTCAGGATTGGTCGAATCGACGATGACGTAACATGCTAGTCAATATTGTCTTCGCCTGCCTTGAAAAACTTGACGTTTGTTTACTTGTTGACAAGCATGTAACGTCACAGAATCTAGTGCGAACCATTTGCATAAAGAAGCGTTTTTGCGGGTTATTTAAATTGACAATGTTTATTTAAAATTTTTAGAGCCAATACTTAACAGAATTGAAAATAATATTTTTTATGGGTTCCACAGTCACTACTAAACAATCTAGAATGATTTTTAAAATCTTGTCAAATAGCCCATTCTTAATCTCGTACCTATGACATTCATTGCTGATTTTCTCCTACATTACAGGCCACTGAAAGGGTACGAGCAAGCAGTGTACTACACGTATTCGTTTATATTCCTCGTAGTACGCTCTATGGCGGTATCGCTGACAGCTGCAACAGTGCATACGGCAAGCAAAACTCCAGCTGCTTCACTGTACCAGGTTTCTTCGGCTGGATATTGTATTGAGGTAAGTGTGATGTACAAGTATGAATAAATGATTCGTGCTAAACGAGCCGACCGCTTCGCGGGTAGTTCGTTACTCGACGTCCGAACGCCGAGGCAAGCGGGCGGGTCGCTTGCGACTGTTATAATGGAAGTCTGATATTTTATTGCCTTACCCTAGAAAGGTACAAGACACCACAGTAAGTATAATTTATGTTAAACATATATATTTTTTTTTAAGCCAACAGCGATGGACTTGCAACTTGTCACGTATGGAATGCTAACTACTGCAAAATGTGGGCATGTGCCTAATATAATGTTTGGACATGCCTCTGACTACCCCCTTTAGACATCTTCAAGGATCTAAGCGCTTGGAGATCTGAGGGGATGTCTACCCTACTTGGGGATTACAGTCGTGATCCTATTTATTTTATTTTTTTGACTACTTTGCATAATTGTTTTTTATTCAGGCAAGCGCCGGTTAGCTTGGCACCTGTCATGTATGGAATGTTAATTACCAAAACATTTGGGCATATACTAAATGTATTGATTAATCGTGCCTCTGACTACTCCCTTTAGACGTTTTTGAAGAGCGCATGGAGATCGGTGAGAAAGTCTTGCTTACCGTACTTAGGATTACAGTCGTGTATATTAAAATAATTTAAAATAACTCGCACCATGCTTGATGAACCTGCTCCCAGTTAACAAATCCTTGAAGATATCTAGTCAGAGGCAAGGCCAAACTTCGGCACATTACCACATATTAAAGTAGTTACAATCGTCATAAGTGTCTTCATAAGAGACAGGTTGTATCGCCGTTTTTTTATACTAAAGTATCGCTTGGTAGCTTCATTATTTTTAAAATTTCAACACATTTCAGATTCAAAGGTTTCTAGAACAAATACATGGTGACACAGTAGCCCTGAGTGGTCTCCAATTCTTCAATGTGAAGCGCGGATTGATTTTAGCGGTAAGTTGATTTTACTTCCTGATGGAAATTATAAATTTACGATTATAAATATACAGGGCGTCCCACGGATATGCCACATGGAGGGGAAGTACTCTTAATACTGTAGATGGAACATTTTACTGAAAGAAGACATTCTTTGAATTTATCTATACTTTTAGACGGCCTCACAGCTCAGTTGGTAGTAACTCTATCTTCAGCGCTGTAGGTTGTGGGTTCGATCCCCATCCAGAGCAAATATTTGTGTGATGAGCATAGATCTTTGTTCTGTGTCTGGGTGTGTAGTATGTATCATAAGTATGTATTTACAAAAAAAAACGTATATAAGTATTTTATCAGTTATCTAGTTCCCATAGTACAAGCTTTGCTTAGTTTGGGGCTGGATGGCCATTTGTAAAATGTCCACCAGTATTTATTTATTTTATAAAACATTTTAAACTGCATTCACATATCTTTAAATAATTACATGGTTGAACCGGTAATCGAACCAGTTACACGAGAAAAATAATTATCCTGTAGCTTTATCATACCGATTATTTTTTGCTAAATAACATAGTCAGAAATAAAAGGAAGACCATGAATTTTATTTTAACGTGTAACGGGTTCGATTCCCGGTTCAACCATGTAATTATTTAAATATCTATTAATGCAGTATCAATTGTTTTATAAATTCAAATAATGTCTTCTTTCAGTAAAATGTTCCATCTACAGTATTAAGAGAACTTTCCCTTCATGTGGCATATCCGTGGGATGCCCTGTATATACGTGCTTCTGACTACCCCCACTAAACATCTACCGTACTAGGGGATTACAGTCGTGATCCCATTTTTTTTAAATATATTTTACACGTTCACAATGAATGCTATTTTTAAAAGGGACACGTCATAATTCTCTGGCTGAAATAATTAACGGATAATTCTCTGGCTGAAATAATTAACGGTGTCGCGTAAGCTCACAAACAAAACAATAAAGGGTTTAATTTGGTGTAACTTTTTAAAGCAACTGTCACCTGTGTCACAGTATATAAACAGGGCTTTTTACGAGTGTCACAGTATATATAAACATAAACAGGGCTTTTTGTGTTTTCAACGGTTCGCGGTGATAAAACATTTTCAGTTAATTTTTTTTGTACAAAATTGACTTGCTGCTTTTAAGGTGATATGTGAAACGTTTGGTTTTTTGTATGGACTAACCCTCGTATTCAAGAACGACACTATGAGAACACGCACCCACAGTGGACGAAATCTTTTTTCATAAACATCACTTTATGTGTTGATCGGCACTATGGCGCACGCTACCGTGTGCCTTTAGAGCTCAACTTTGGCTAGAGGCACACGACAATGTGCCTCTAGTCACACTATGCAGTGTCGCACAACACATAAAGTGATTTTTATAGAAAAAGATTTCGTCCACTGTGGGTGCGTGTTCTCATAGTGTCGTTCTTGAATACGAGGGTGAGTCTACCCGGATAAGACGGATAAAGTGATAAAACTGCATTATCTTGAAAACCATCAAACTAAAAAAGAAACTGTCTATAATTTACTTAGCCAGTATGATTATCTAAGGAATTATATAAAAATGAACTGTTTAGCTATTCATAGTTTTGATTAAAAAGACACTAGTGTTTTGCGAACTTTGGAAAATACATATATCTCGAAAAATTTCACCAATCGTGCTTCTGTCTATAATATATCTAGATTATATCCTATAATCTTTATTAGTATTCAAATTCAAATTTAAAAATCAATTATTTCAACAAAATCACACGGATCACTTTGAAACGTCTTAGGAGCTAGGTGAAGCTACGTCTGTTCCTCGCAACCAAGCCTAGAAGAATCAGGCAACAATCACGGCTTAAGGTTCATCATTTTAATGCTATGTAGAGCTCCAGTGTGGTGCCGATAGAACAAGGTGAAGGCTCAAACAAGAATAATAATTAAAAGAACTCACCAAGTACGTACAACAATATAAAAAATAATTAAGGGACTCCCAGTCGACGATTGCTCTTTTCCGAAACGAAAAAAGAAATACTTCTGAACAAGCCACATCTCCTATTTTTATAAGTATATTACTTCAGGTTCCTACCTAGATTTCTATTAAGCTAAAAAACATAATAGCAGAAACTTTTCACGATAAAGGTATTATTTCAAAATGATACGTTTTAGAATTTGTGATCGAAATATTTCAACTTGTGATTTATTGTTAAAGATAGTACCTATCTTAGAAAATAATAGAAAATAATAGAAATCTAGATCCACAATTACCATATGTAGATCTAGATTTCTATTAGAATAGATTTTTGATAAGTAATTATACATAATTTATATCATTAATTTATTCGAAAAGCTAAGGCGGACCACGTGCTGACGTGTGTTTGTCGTCATTGCAGCGGTCGGTAGGATTATTTATTGAAGTGATTAAAGATGGGTACATCTTTATTCACATATACTATACATTATAAAATAGGAGATGTGGCTTGTTCAGAAGTATTTCTTTTTTCGTTTCGAACAAAAACAATCGTCGACTGGGAGCGCCTTAAAAAGCTTCAGCACAAATTCTAACCCGCCCGAAGCCGGAGCGAACAGCGATTAAAGTAATATTGTAATACTAGCGACCCGCCCCGGCATCGCACGGGTCCTAAGCTGATACCAAAATATACTACAGAATGTCTTTGAGAAAATTAAAAAAAAAAGTCGCGGTAAAAAGTAAAGGATAGAAATTGATTATTTTGGGTTATCCCTAAGAGATAAACATATACCATCGCGGACTTTTTTGTAGACCTTTTTAAGGTATACAATATTTTGATCTATCTCGTAGAGTTCAGCCAGCGTTTGCAATGTAAGCGCAAAAAAATGTGTTTATTTACGACTTCATATTAGAAATCTTAAAGTTATCAGTGGTTCTCTAATATATTAAGCATGTTATTATACATATAAACTTTCCTCCTGAATCACTCTATCTATTAAAAAAACCGCATCAAAATCCGTGGTGTAGTTTTAAAGATATAAGCATACATACATACATACAGACGCGGGAAGCGGAAAGCGACTTTGCTTTATACTATGTAGTGATGAAATGGCGTAAACTGGCAGTTGGAACCTGTCAAACGTTTCGCTATGTGATGAGGGAAACTCAAAGGCCAACAATCAAAGCCAAACCACACAATTTTCTTATGGCTTCACCAATACATAGTAGAAGCGAATCTGGGGCACAATTTTACTTATATTTTCCTTAGCTACGAGTAGGTGTTGTAAGGAAACCTCTAATATAATAAAAATTTAAATTAAAAAAGAACTACGTTGGAAAATGATAGCGATATTTATGCAGTTTATTACAGAGAACAAAAATAATTTTAAAGTTATCATGCTTGTCTAGAAACGATATTTAATCACATAAATTTATTATTACTGATTTAAAACAATAATCATCATCTTGTCCTTTTCCGACTTCATGTGGCGTCGGCACAACATTTAAAACAAGACTGATAAAAAAAAACAAAACTAGATTATTTTCACGTAATAACCTCTTACGTGACCTATAAATTAAGCAAAAATTCAGTTTTCCAACAAGATTACCATCTTAAGCTCTTTAATAAATTATGTTGGATCAGCAAAAGGCACCTCAAAGTTATTTAGCCACGAGATTTTGATCTAATTAGTTGCTTTGTAGATTTCTGACTCGTTACACAAAGGCGACCGCATCTTGAAACCTTACGTTGTAAAGGTCGTGACAGACTGATTATATTATTACTAGCTTCCGCCAGCGGCTTCGCCCATTATTCTGATGTTTAAGCTATATTATTGTAAAGTTTCATTTAAATCCGTTCAGTAGTTTTTGCGTGAAAGAGTAACAAACACAAACACACACCCACTCACTCACAAACTTTCGCATTTATAATATTAGTAGGATTCTTCTACTTTCGTACTACCTATTTAGTCTTTGTTGGGCATTAGTGGGGCTACAGCCATGGATGGAAAACAGATGACGTACAAACGATTGTCAATACGGCTAAAGAATCAATACTTTTTTCTGGACTATTGTATGAGCACTTGCCAATCTTGTCTTATTCAGTAGGTACTTTAGGAAGGTGGTGATTCGCCGTCTACTGAAAGGTGACCTCCAAAGGTTTTCTAAACACAGGTAGAAAAAATTCCACCCTTACGAGTAAAGGTTCCGTTCTTGCGACTCCACCTTCGGCCAGCTAAATAACACGACAGTACTGGGCCTTGGTCGACCTACAGTAAGATTTGTTAAGATATGGATGATAATTGATATGGATTACATAATTAAAACTATACATGGATCAGTACATGAACTGAAACATTTATGTTTCTTATCCGCTCCCACGCAAGCTAAGCGGCAGGCGGAGGTCAGTAACAGATAAATTTTATTACTTTGATTATATTACTGATAAAATACCGTCAGAACAAAGCTGAAATCCGAACGCGTTTCAAAGTGATTCTGTGACATAATATCCTGTTTAACATTATCAAAATGCCAAATTAAGACGAGTGTAATATATTATTTTTAATTACAGAATCACTTATTCTCAATAACCGGAAAATATACATATATATTTTTTTATGACAAAGATAACTAAAGGATGCAATCTAGATAAATTATAGACAGAAACACGATTGGTGAAACTTTTATCGATATATTTATTTCCAAAGTTGACTTTTTCAAAACTTTAATTTAGTTTTTACTCAAAACTGTGAATAGCTAACGAGTCTATTCTTGTATAATTCGTTAGATAATCATTCTAGCTACATAAATAAAAGAAAGTTTCTTTTTAGGTTTGATTCGTTGATTTTGATTTGTTGTTTTCAAGATAATGCGGTTTTATCACTTTTTGCATCTTATTTATCGAAGTGATTAAAGATGGGTACATCTTTATTCACATATACTATACATTATAAAATAGGAGCTGTGGCTTGTTCACAAGTATTTATTTTTTCGTTTCGAACAAAAACAATCGTCGACTGGGAGCGCCTTAAATGATACTTGTATATGTATATGATACTTACTAGGAGTAGTATGAAATAGTAATTTGTCAAAACTAATAGTTGGTTATCTGCTCAATCCTAAAAGCCAAGATGCAGCCAACCGTGCAAAATCCAATGTTATTATTTTATAACCAAATCCTAAGAGATCGTTAGACTGAGCTTTATGTTTAAGTTATGAGCTTACGCGAAAATATCGTGGTGGCTATAATATTATAAAATTGGCTTATATAACTTTCTTGATAACAGATTTTTTATACATCCTAATCTTAATAATATTATAAATGTGAAAGTTTGTGAGTTTGTTTGTATGTTTGTTCCTCAATCAGGCCTAAACGACAAAACAAATTTGCTGTAGATTTGCTTTAATGCCCGAATAGACTATTTTAAAATATGAAACATCCCCAAAACGATCAACAAACGCAAAAGGGATGATTTCTGTATAGATGGCGCTAGGTGCAACAAATTTTATCAATATAAATGCCAAAATATTCTATATACAAAATATACATGTTATTTGGTTTGCATTAATATTTGTAGTACTGGTATCACTAGTTTATTTTCCACCCTAGCCTTTTGACCTAAATTATCGTAAACAGTAATAATAATAGACGTGAGAGAGTGATAATAATAAACGTAGATAAAAAACCAGCCAAGTGCAAGCCGGACTCGCGCACGTAGGGTTACGTACCATTATCTATATAAAAAATGGCAATAAAATCACGTTTGTTGTATGGTATCCCCACTTAAATATTTATTTTATTCTATTTTTGTATTTGTTGTTATAACGGCAACAGAAATACATCATCTGTGAAAATTTCAACTAACTAGCTATCACGGTTTAGGAGATACAGCCTGGTGACAGACAGACGGACGGACAGCGGATTCTTAGTAATTGTCGTATCTTCGTAGTTATTATGACATCACAAAATAATCTTTGTAATAGCTTTATAGATTTTGTATTCATTTTTGTAATTATTATTATTATTATTTTTACTAACGTTCTTAGTTCTTAGTTTTTGAATAGTTATATTTTATATATTCTTTGTAATTGTCCACCTTTTCTTTACGTTAACTTAATAGTAAAAGCTTTTATTCATTTAAGTTTAACCTACCAGTCTTACATTTTTTTTGAGTAAAATTGTTAATTTGTTTTCCAAATAAATAAATACATAGGTCCCGTTTTTACCCTTTGGGTACGGAAACCTAGATTTCCCACCATCGACGGATGACATGACGAAACGAAGGGGTTACGAGTATAGCGGCTTTCTTACGGACTTCGTAACCCTAAAAACGGTCATAAATAAGTTATTTTTTGTAGCTTGGACAATTACCAAGAAATTTCACTGAGCTGCCTTCGGATTGTCTGTCTAGCTTCATTTATAACGGGATTTTCGTATTTAAAAACCATATTTTAATACAATGAAATTAATATTCTCCTTCTCTATATCAATGTTCAGTTTTATTCAATCTTTTTGTAGCTTTGGCATTAATAATCTGTAGTGAAAAATGAGTTTTGATTAGTATAATATTATCAAGTTATTTAATTGGGCTTTAAGAAGAGTAATAAATATTTTTATGAATGCATAATCTTTTTTTACAGTTTTAACATACAGTTTTGTTTATTATAACAAAGATAACTTAAGGATCTAGATAAATTATAGACAGAAACATTTTTCTCGATTGATTTATTGTCCAAAGTCGAACCGTTATAGCTAGAGAGTTAAAATTTTCATAGATGATGTATTTCAGTTGCTGCTACAACAACAAATACTAAAAACTAAATAAAATATTTTTTAAGTATTCCCTTAAGCATCAAACGTGATTTTTTGTCGTTTTTAGGGTTCCGTACCCAAAGGGTAAAAACGGAACCCTATTACTAAGACTTCGCTGTCCGTCTGTCTGTCTGTCTGTCTGTCTGTCCGTCTGTCTGTCACAGGGCTGTATCTCATTAACCGTGATAGCTAGACAGTTGAAATTTTCACAGATGTTTTTATAGAAAATGGTGCGCGAGTCCAACTCGCATTGGCCGGATTGTTTAGTTCCTTACTGTTCTGTACTTTAAGAATAAGTAATAAAACACTGCAAATCACATGAACTCGTTTAATGGCTAACAACCAACTGCCCAAACAGAACTACCCACATATACAATAATATGCGGGTACACCACATTCCTCCACCACTATTTTAAATATTCTTAACAAACTATATTATTAAAACTTATAATTACAAGGTTTTCTAGTATTCCTTATCGGATACCGGCGGACAACTTCACTATGTATTTTTATTTGTTTTCAGATTGCTGGCACAATAGTTACATACGAACTTGTTCTGATGCAGTTCACTGGAGTATCACCCACGACAGCTACACCAGTTTAAAGTAGTCGTAAATTGAGATAAATCTTAGAAATTTATTCTTTTTGTTCAGAATGAAAGCTTCGAGAGCCGAAGCCGATTCGATTTTTGAGTTGTGTGAAAATAAAAGCGAAGAAAAGTTGTTTGGTATTTTGTGCACGACAAAAAGCTTTTTATAATTATTTACGAAAGCCTTTTTGGAATATAGTTTTGAAATTTTGTGTATTACCTTCGAAGAATTAGAACGACAGTTAGTTGTGTGAAAATAAAAGCGAAGATAAGTTGTTTGGTATTTTTCCTCAAAACACCCAAAAACCGGCCAAGTGCGAGTCGGACTCGCGCACAAAGGTTTCCGTACCATTATCTATAAAAACGGCAAAAAAAACATGTTTGTTGTATGGGAGACCCCCTTAAATATTTATTTTATTCTGTTTTTAGTATTTGTTGTTAGAGCAGCCACAGAAATACATAATCTGTGAAAATTTCAACTGTCTAGCTATCACGGTTCATGAGATACAGCCCTGTGACAGACAGACGGACAGACAGACAGACAGACAGACGGACAGCGAAGTCTTAGTAATAGGGTTCCGTTTTTACCCTTTGGGTACGGAACCCTAAAAACGAGGCTTCGGCTCCGCGAAGCTCTCAATCTGAACACTTTTTATTCCTCTTCTTGCCCATCTCACTTCATTATGAGGTCGGCATAACACGTAAAAAATGCTGTAAATGGATTTATTTTACTTGACTTTGAACTTATCACAGTGATAAAACTATCATGGTTGTTAATAATTTGAGTATTCTTGAGTTGTCTGAATTATCTCGAAACGTCAGCAATCCAAGGAAAAACTATAAGTTAATTAGTAATTAGCCATAGGGTCATAGACCCGGTTGTAGTGCCTTCCCCGGTTTCAGTCTTTTCAATTTTGGCAGTCAATAACTAAGCATAGCAAACAAACTTGTTTAAAATCTACAGTTAATAATTTTTTTTGTCTATGGTCCGTTTTGTGACAGTTGTGATGCGTTATACCTCTAGATTTGATTGACCACAAGTTATGATTTGCCGTTTGTCTATTTAAATATGAATAATTAATAATTTAAAATCGCCTGTTACACAACCTTTGCTCACCTAAGAGATTGTTAAATACTCTATGCTATGTTGTTTAAAAACCATCATTTTTATAATTTTTTCAATATAAACCGTTTATTTGTAAATTAAAATGTTGTTAAAGTGCCCACAACCAGCGCTTTCACCCTATCTCTAGTTAAAATTATCACAATGCAGTGACACATCAATGACAGCCAATTAAGACCAGATGTCTTGGGTGTTTTACAATTATTATAATTTTACAATTTAATCTTAGAAATTGATTATAACGTGAAATTTATGGATATTAATTCACAGAACAAAAATAAACGACGGAAGGTGAGAGTTGAATTAGATGTAATTTATGCTTAAAAAAATAGAGTGTTTATTGAAAAACTCCTAGTTTTATTTCTTAAGCCAATTTAAAAAAATAGTTTTCTATCGAAAAATATTTATCAATGACAAGCTTTTGTAAAATCATTCAAAATATCGAGCACCTGTCACATAAATAACATTGTCATTGGAACTTGACAAGAATCCAAAGTTTTTACTCAATCAGAGTATTAACTAAGGAGTTCTATTGTGACTATCTGTTGAACAGCTCCTGACTCCATCATCAGATCAGCTCGCTGTGACCAAATTATTGCATTGTCACTGAAGTTACATATGTATGCAAAACAGCTCAATCAGGTGGAGATAACTGCTTCAAAATTGAGTTTCAAGATTCCACCTTAACAAACATAGTTACACAGTTACATACATAAATAAAAGCTTGTAAAAACAACTGCGATCGGAGTCCATATCTCTATCGACACTGAAATTAAAATCAAAACTATATGGGCATTTGTAGTACGAGTAAAAAATAGGTAGGAACTCCAGGTAAAAAAATATGCATGGCCATACACAAAATATTGTCGAATTGAGAACCTCGTCCTTTCGTCGGTTAAAAACCCCACCAAAGTAGTATAACATAACAGAAAAGCAAGACATGTCATTAAAAGGTTATTTATGTTTTTTTTGTTCACAGTCATTCAATAAACAGTCTGTTTGACAATGTTAAACCAAAATATATGAATAAGTACGACTCTGACCTATAATAGTAGTTTATGCAACTGTCATATAAGGAAGGGTATTAAAACACGAGTGTGAGTTTATGAAACGAGCTTGCGAGTTTCATAATAGTAACGAGTGTTTTAATACCCGTGTTATATGCAGTTGCATACACTAACTACTTTATCTTCACTAACGTCGCTATCCATTTTTAACTTTTAATTTGTATTTTAAAAACAAAACACATTGCGAAACATTAAATTCACGCGTACGTGTATTGTCACAGTGAACTTGCCGCCATTAAAATCTAACCAATAAGAAGAGCGCAGCTGCGCGCGCAGGGCCAAGTTCTTTTTTTATTTAATTGGCATAAGATCTTACCAAAGAGTTTTGTGTATGTAAGTTTAGTAGTTTCACGTATAACCCAACTGTTTTCAAAAGCCAGCCTAATATCAAAATTTTATACAACTTGTATGAGGATTTTGACATAAGGCTCGCCAGGTTAATTGGTCGCGTTTTATTGATGTTATAATGAGATTTTACGATATCGATGTGGATATTATACCATCATGTGAAATTGCTTAAATTGAGTGTTTTGTTGTCTGCGCTATAACAGTAGTAATTATAAGTCAAGTATTGGAAACATAAGTAGAATGTTACAACATTAGTGTAGATAAATAATATTTACATATGTCGCCCCGTTGAAATCAAAGGATGGTTTTGAATGTTATCGTGATAAAAATATTTTATGCTGGGATATGTTTGGTTTTGAATGTATCCTTACAATGTTCCCTATAAAAACAATGTTTGTACGCCGCCAGGCAAAATGCAGAGACTCTTGATTTTTTTATTTACCATCTTATATTATTATTATTATACCTGTGTTTACAAATGAATAAATGAATTATGAATTATGAACCTTTGTTAATTTTTGCTTTTTACTTAGAGATAAGCATTGTTTTGTTAAAATAAACAAGTGAAATAACGTGATTCTCAAAAATCGGTACTTAGTAAAATGGAGCTTTTAATGACATGTTTATCGTCACATATAAATATAATCTATACTAAAATTATAAATGCGATAGTAACTCTGTCTGTCTGTCTGTGACGTTATCACAGCCAAACCGCTGGGCCGATTGTGATGAAATCTCATATAGAGATAGTTTAAAGTCTTGGAACGGACATAGGCTACTCTCTTTCACTTTCAAAACTTTCGTGAGTTGTACTACACATTATTACAACAACGGGAAATTACTCACGTAAATGATAAATTGTCAATGAGGACACCGACAATGTTTCGATTCATCTAGAGAATCTTCTTCAGGGTGAGTGGACCATAACGCGAGCAGGGTAGCGCGCGCGTTGACATCATGACGACAAAGCAAGTAAAAACTAAAAAAATACATTACTTCTAACACTAGATACTAACAAGTTAGTACACAGATACTATGTACTTGCCTACCTCTAAGAATTTGTAATCATAGACCCGAAATAATTTAATTTATTGCATAATGTTACTTGACAAGATAGATCGACAGCAAAATTGGATTTACCTCTAATCACGGAGGTCTTTCGAAGCCGGAGTCTAACGAAATTGTTTTCCGCAATAAGATAATATATTAGTTTAATTAAATTCACTCCATAAGAGCTTTTGTCTTGGAGGATATAGATAGGTATCAGGTGAAGAGAATACAATTTATTGTACTGACTTCCATTTCTTTCTGTAGAAGTCGTAAGAGACAACTAAGGGAAAAAGCTAGGGGATGGGTAGATTTGGTAGAATCTAGTCTACACTATATTCTATTATATTTAAAAGTTAAATTTATGTGTTTGTTTGTAATTTAATAGGTAACCAAAAAAACTACTAAACCAATTTTATATTAAACTAGCGACCCGCCCCGGCTTCGCACGGGTAGCAATAAACCTTGAATCACTCTATCTATTAAAAAAAACCGCATCAAAATCCGTTGTGTAGTTTTAAAGATATAAGCAAACATACATACATACAGACGCGGGAATTGGAAAGCGACTTTGCTTTATACTATGTAGTGATGTAGTGATTACAATTACTTGATTAATTAAAAAGCTATTCCATTGAATTGTAACTGCATTTAAATGAACCCCTAACGACAATGGGTCCGTATGGGAAGTATCACACCTATATTTAAAACTGTTATTATAACTTGCAATGTATGTAACTATGTAACTATGTTTGCTAAGGTGGAATCTTGCAACTCAATTTCGAAACAGTTATCCCCAAACCGATTGAGCTGAAATTTGGCAAACCTATGTAACTTTAGTGACAATTAAATAATAATGGTGACAACGAGCTGATCTGATGATGGAGTCAGGAGCTGTTCAACTGAACTGTGAATAGTCTGATCTCATGATGGAGTTCGAATGTAGCCATTGGAACTCCCTAACTACGCAATACAACCAAGTCGTGTTTGGGCTCGTTGGATTTGTCTTGACGAGTATTAGAGCCCTTGAATTTATAAAAGTACTAACGACCCGCCCCGGCTTCGCATGGGTGCAAAGCTGATTCCTATAAACCTTCCTCCTGAATCACTAAAAAAAAACCGCATCAAAATCCGTTGTGTAGTTTTAAAGATATAAGCATACATACAGACGCGGGAAGCGGGAAACGACTTTGCTTTATACTATGTAGTGATGATGTTAAAATTATACTTAAAAAAAAACTTATTTTATTCTCAAAAAAAAATTGTTTTTCACAAAATTTGCAATAATGTAACCCAAGGTATTAAAATATTGTTATCAAAGTATTACACCCTTACGAAGACAAGCAGCTAGTATAAAATAAATGCAAAATATCATACAAGTTTGACGTCTCATTTTTGTTTAGTTATCACAAATACTTTTGAGAGTCCATAGGTTTTTACTTTCATTTCAGTTTCCTCAGCATTCGAATAATGGTTCATCAAAAAGAAACGTACTACCTATTATGTAATCTGCCGTCTTACAAGATTATTTGAAGAGTGATTGATATGGGTTGCTGCGACAAATGACATCCCAACTTATTGGTCTTTGTACCGCTTACGATAATACGATTTCAGCAAAATGCTATTAAGACTCGAGCTAGAAAGAATCAAACGAATAAGAAAGATTAAGGGAGCTTTTTGCGTCCAGTGGCGCCCCCAATTGATTTTTAAATATAGAACACCTTTTATCTTTTCATCTATAATATAAAAACACCGGCATGAAGGGTTCCGTACTATACAAAACGGCAAAAAAATAACGTTTGTTGTATGGGAGCCTCCCTTAAATATTTATTTTATTCTGTTTTTAGTATTTGTTGTTATAGCGGCAACAGAAATACATAATCTGTGAAAATGTTAACCGTCTAGCTATCACGGTTCATGAGATACAACTCTGTGACAGACAGACGGACAGACAGACAGACGGACAGCGAAGTCTTAGTAATATGGTCCTGTTTTTACCCTTTGGGTACGGAACCCTAAAAAGATTAAGGGGGCTTTCTGCGTCCAGTGGTGCCCCCAATTGATTTTTAAATATAGAACACCTATTATCTTTTCATCATTATTATAAAAATGAATCGCTGAATGTGTTGCTAAGCGCAAATCTCGAGAGCAGCTGAAACCAATTTCGCTTAATATTCTTTTTTTGTTGTATTCGTTAGTATCAGAAGGTTTTTAGGAAAAAGAAATGGATTTTACAGGACAACGACGGGACAGCTAGTTTAAAATAAATATGCTAAAAAGAAGACCTTTATTTTTAGTACATAAGTTGAAATATTTCTCTACAACAAACAAAAACACAAGTATGACTTATTTTTTATGTTTTTATAGGCAACACGTCCCTTTAATATTTTGTTTATGTAGGTACCTACGTTTACAGTTTATTACACATATTAATCTTGTTTCTGATTTTAAAGTTAAATCTACACAGACGTAAAAACAAACAATATCCGCCTTTATTTCGACATCAGCAGGGCCTAAAATCCGAAGTTGTGTATCTTTTTAAAATGACAGGATACTTTCTTGTTTCATTTCTATTAAAATAATCAAGTTCAATTCTTGTCGTACTGTAATAACACAAGCTCGTACTTTAAAATAACAGCTGCTACCTGCAACAAAACATTTTATATTGCGGAAAATATAGGAAAAATGTGAATAAAATGGATGGTCTATTGAAAAATAATGTCAGGCGGATGATAAATATGTATTTATGAGTACCACAGAGAGGGTGAAGCACACAACGGTAGCTGTTAAGGGTTGGTTTTAGAAAAAGCGACGTATGCCATTATGACGGCCGTAATACCTACGTTTGAGCACGTAAGGAAAATCATCGTGAGGAAACCAGTTAGTATTCTTATAAACGGCGATGGATTTGCAAACTGTCAACTATAAAATGCAAACTGTAAACAGTGAACATGTGCCAAATATAATGTATAGACGAGATTTTGACTACCACCTGAGGGTTAGCATGAACCACTGTCGTATCGACAAAGTATCGTAAAAAGTGTCAGTTTTGACATTTGGATGATACGTTGTCGATACGATAGTG
Source organism: Hydriomena furcata (assembly GCA_912999785.1). Taxonomy (NCBI): domain Eukaryota; kingdom Metazoa; phylum Arthropoda; class Insecta; order Lepidoptera; family Geometridae; genus Hydriomena; species Hydriomena furcata. The sequence continues at coordinate 4,508,131 of OU538826.1, forward strand.
GTTCGTGCTCAGGGCACAGAATCTGAGCGCGCGGATCTGAGAAAAAAAATCAATTGTATTATTTTACAAACTGGCTAAAGATTAGTATTAAAAAACGGTCGATCTTATTCTGTTCACGTTAATATCGACATTCGCGTAAATCTTCAACGAACTCGTACGATCATACATTAGAATAATATTCACAGAAAAAAGTTATTTTCAAAAGAATTAAGAACTTCCACCAGGGATATGAAGTTATCTTATTATTTGCTCATAAATATTGCTTTTGGAAAAGTTTTGTAAAATCAACAAATAAATCCACGTAAGGTATTGGTACTTTTAAGTTATGGAGCAACAGGGTTTGGGATTTGAAGCGTTCAGATTTTTTTAACTTTTATTCATCCTATCCTAATATAATGACAAAAAAACGCAAAAAGAATGATTTGAGTATAGATGGCGTTTTTACTAATAAATGATACGCTTCTACCAAAATTGTAATTTATTTTCTCAGTACAAGGTTTGTTGGGAAAAAATTGAAAGTTGACTGAAAATTGCTTTTTCAGGACAACGTCTGTCACAGGTCGGCTAGTCTATACTATACTTTTATATAATACTAGCGACCCGCCCCGGCTTCGCACGGGTAGCATGTTTTTATACATATAAACCTTCCTCCTGAATTACTCTATCTATTAAAAAAAACCGCATCAAAATCCGTTGTGTAGTTTTAAAAATATAAGCAAACATACATACATACAGACGCGGGAAGCGGAAAGCGACTTTGCTTTATACTATGTAGTGATATCTACTATCCTACTGATAACATAAAATCAAAAGTTTGTTGGTGAATGTTTGGATATTTGTATGTTTATGGCTTAATCATGCCCAAACGGCCAAAATTATTTAGATGAAACTTGGAGCATACATATTACATAGTTTATGTCCTAGAATATCATAATAGGGTACTTTTTAGGGTTCCGAACCTAAAGGGTAAAATCGGAACCCTATTACTAAGACTTCGCTGTCCGTCTGTCTGTCTGTCTGTCCGTCTGTCTGTCACAGGGCTGTATCTCATGAACCGTGATAGCTAGACAGTTTAAATTTTCACAGATTATGTATTTCGGTTGCTGCTATAACAACAAATACTAAAAACAGAATAAAATAAATATTTAAGGGGGACTCCCATACAAAACGTGTTTTTATAGATAATGGTACGGAACCCTTCGTGCGCGAGTCCGACTCGCACTTGGCCGGTTTTTTATTCAGCATGCGAGCGAATCCACGGGAGAAGATAGTATATTATAAAGGTAAAGTGTGTTTGTGAGTTTGGATGTAGGAGGTAATCTCCGGATCTGATCCGATTCTGAAAATTTGTTCACTAATAGGAAACTACATTATCCTTGAGTGCTTTATGTTATTTTTTTATTCTGATAAAAAGTAGTTTTCAAATAATGTGGAAAGTTGTAATAAATTTATAATTCTATCGGAAGAAACATCATTTTGGAAATTTATATATTTTTCTAAAAATTAACGGAATTTAATTGAATCACGACATCAATCCGCATGACATTCCCTCAGATCTTTTAATGAGGGTAGTCAGAGGCAAATCCATACATTTAATTTGACCTATGCCTATTATATCCCATTAGAAGGTTAAATTTTTCTTAATTCGACACACAAGTTGTTCAAATTGGAAACGATATAGCAGGAATAGAATCACAACTAAATCCTGTAAGTAGACTAAACATCTTCTCAGATATCCAGGAGCTCAGATCCTTGGAGATTTTTAATGAGGGAAGCCAGAGGCATATTCTAACGTTACATTTGATCTATGCCTAGGTTATGCAGTAGGTTTTTTTATCATTTATATTTTTTTGGTCCGTCTGTCCGTATCTCATAAACCGTGATAGCTAGGCAGTTGAATTATTTACAGAATAATGTATTTTTGTTGCCGCTATAACAACAAATACTAAAAACAGAATAAAATAAATATTTAAGAGGCCCCTATAAAACAAACGTGTTTTTTGCCGTTTTTTATAGATAATGGTACGGAACCCTTCGATTAGCACTTGGCCGGTTTTTTTTTCTTAATTTTGACACACAAAAGTTGTACAAATTGATGTTGGAAATGATATGGCAGAAAAAGTGTCCGTATGTTTATACCCAAACGAATGTTTGTAAAGTTCGGCCGTTCAGAGAATGCGTTCCTGACACCTATCAGTTAGTCACGTTATAGTGACTATAATGTTGTAATAATGTTGTTTTAATGCTCATCAATTGTTAAAACGGTAAACAACCAGCAATAATATTTTTATCGTAACTGCAACGCCATTACAAAGTTACGTCGTCATACAATCGTGACGTGTCGAACAGAACGGAACAGAACAGAACGGCCGAACTATAGTCCATAGTTGTTTGGAGTGTTTGAATAATAAAACAACTCAAAAACATGAAGAAATGTTTGCCTTACCATGCAAATTTCATCTTAATGCGAAACTAAGTTCGCTAAAAACGACTGAAATGAGGTACTTTGAGTTAGTTGAGTGTGCCAGTTTGTCAAGTTTTGGATTGAAATGAGCTAAGTGGTTTATTTATATTTCAGTGTATAAAAAACCGGACAAATGCGAGTAGGACTCGTGCACGAAGGTTTCGTAAAATTATCTTTAAAAATAAACGGCAAAAAACAAGTTTGTTGTATGAGAGTCCCACTTAAATATTTATTTTATTCTGTTTTAAGTATTCTATAGAAATACATAGTCTGTGAAATTTTTCTGTCTGTCTATCACGGTTCATGAGATACAGCCTTGTGATAGACAGACAGATGGACAGCGAAGTCTAAGTAATTCATATTTGGTTTACGCAAGTATGATCATGTTTCGGAGTTTCGCAGTAAGCTCAAGTGGTTACCCATACGTCTTCGTCGGAATACTCACTTTTTAAATCTTACATATAATATTTTATTTAACCCTTCTTCACCTTCCTATCTTAAAGAACGTTTCCAATTCCTCCATCAATCCAACCCTCGTTCCTTGCGCTCCTCCGAAACTATCCAACTTAAGACACCTGTTCACTCCTCCTCCTATTATGATAACTCTTTTACAGTGCAGGCTGCTCGGTTGTGGAATGCGCTGCCTGTGACTGTTAGGAGTGCTAAATCTCTCCCTATTTTTAAATCCATGTTAAGGAACACTATCTGTCCTGTTGTCGCTGAGTTGTTTGCTTTCTTTTTCTTTTTCCTTAAATATGTATTATGTAGTTATTTTATTTTTATTTCAAATGTAAGTCGCACTATAAATTTGCATCATCAATGCCCCATATAATTTTCATCAGTCCTTCTCCATCCAAAGGTTGTCTGGAAGAGATCGCTGATTAGCGATAAGACCGACCATTGTTCAGCATAAATTTGTTGTGTATTCTTATTATGTATGTTTTATTTCTTTTTATGGTGTGCAATAAAGTATTTTCTATCTATCTATCTATCTAAAAAAATTGTTTTCGAAGATTTTATTCTATAACTTTGTCGGCGTGACTAATATGTATATTCATTATTCATGCTAAATTACAGATTTCTAGCACTAAGTATCTATGAGCTAAACTGACAGAAGGACATGGCGAAACTATAAAGGTTTTTTGTGTAATCTACGAAACCCTAAAAATAGATGAATTGCAGGGTGAAAAGCGTTTTCCGCCGAATTAACTCCAAATTACAGAGTACTGCGAGTGATCCAAAACATGATTGGAAATTATCCAATTAGCTTCGCGTGTGCACATCTAAATAATATATTTCATCATCTAGTTGTATCAAGTAACGGTGAGTATCTCAGTTTGTTTATTTTTAGGGTTCCGTGCCCTAAAACGGGACCCTATTACTAAGACTTCTCTGTCCGTCGTCTGTCTCCCACAAGGCTGTATCTCATGAACAGTAATAGTTAGACAGTTAAAATTTTCACAGATGATGTTTTTCTATTGCCGCTATAACCACAAATACAAAAAACAGAATAAAAGAAACATTTAAGTGGAGCTCCCAAACAGCAAATGTGTTTTTAGCCGTTTTTTATAGATAATGGTACGGAACCCTTTGCAAGTTCAACACGCACTTGGCCGGTTTTTTTATTCATTGTTAGCAACCGATGTGGAAAATATTTTTTTGAAAATGATAAAGAAAACTAGACAACTTCACCGATATAATGATCTACTTATCATATTTTGTTTTTACGTCATCATTAAAAAGTTCAGGCATCTTTCTGTCGTCTACAGTCATGACGAACAAAAATATAAAAAATATAATTGGCAGCATTTTTGATGAAAATAAATAAGAAATCAGTGTTTTGCCATCGTTAAAGTAGATATACAAATGTCATTGCTTGTGTTTTAGAAAGCTAAGCATGATGTAATTATAAGTCTATATTATACTTACAAGGAAAGGTATATGAAAATGAAATTATTTTCTTACCTGAAGCATGAGTCTTCGATTCATACTAAAGAACCCCATTCCAGTTAGTGCGACATCATCATTGGTTAGCTGATTTATCAGCCTCTTTATCTGAAATACAATGCATACAAAATATACTAAGAAAGTTTTATAACAAGATATTACATCATATTCTACGTAGTGCTTGATTCGCAGCTTGCCTAGTCGTTCTTAGCAGATCGGCTTAGTTAAGCCGGGTACTCACTAGCGAGCCGTAACTGTAACCGTCACACGTTACTGTTACAAAACACTACGTACGCTACTACTAACACGTACGTACACATCATAGTGTTTTGTAACAGTAACGTGTTTATAACACCACGTGGTGTGAAAGTCTGCCGCGTATCATGTGTACACACTAGAACTGTATCCCTTTGGTTACAGTTGTAGCTCGCTAGTGAGTAACCAGTTTTAAGCAATTTCCAGAGCGGTCACACATTCTGAATTGATTTGTTTTAGGCTTGGGTGTTATCGTATTATATACGTCGTAGTTTTTGATATCTAGGACACTTTCTAAGAGTGGGGTCGGCGACTATGCGCGTGAATGTTGGGCGTTATTTGTTTATTTAGATGTTGTAAGGAGTACCTAAGTAATAAATCCTATTCTTATTGTTTAATCTATAAGTTGTTATATTATAGGGTGAGAGCGCTGGTTATGGGCATTTTAACAACATTTTAATTTACAAATATTAAATCGACGATTTTTTTTTTCCTTTCTTTCAGCGCCATCTATCTATTTTTAAACAACATATCTCATTTATTTATTAATTATTCATATTTACATAGACAAAACTGGAAATCATTAGATGTAGTGAAACAAATCTAAAGGTATAAATGCATCACAACTATTACTAATCAAAACGGACCACAATAGTAACTATAGATTTTAAACAAGTCTGTTTGCTATGCTTAGCTGTTATTAACTGCCAAAATTCCCAAAACCGGGGTAGGCACCACAATCGGTTCTTTAACCCTTGTCCGAACAGAATCGATTATCATAATGTGAGGCATACGCACGTTACGCAATCTATGTTAGTCCGTCGCCTGTCACTTAAAAAAATTGTACTAGAGCCGAACGCGGCTCTTTCTCCTACAATTTTAGTTATAAGATCATCCTCACCTCAATATTATAGCTGGATCCCGGGCACTTGTACAAGCTGAACAGAGCCATTGTTGAATGGGTGTAAATATCAGCTGCGGCTAGGACCACGCTACAAGCGCGGAAGAGCAGCCAACCCAGAGACAGAAAGTAATAAGCATTGTGTATGAACGTTCCGCTGATTTTTCTATAAATATAAAAGAAAGCTTATAATATATGCGTTGGCCGAATAGGAGATACCTTGACTTTCAGTCCGAAGATCATAGGTTTAAATCCTGGCCGTGTATCAATGCATTTTTATATTCGAATAATATACAGGGTTACAGGTTATTTCTGTTGAACGAGACCATAATGCTAGATTTACACTCTCGCCTCGTACTTCGTCTCGTGTCTCGGCCCGCACCTCGCGTGATCGATAAACTCGCACCTCGTCACGCGACTCGTACGCGAGTGTAAATGTAGTATAATGATTTAGTGCGAAAGTTAACCATCTAAAACACAAAAACTACAAATAGTTTTACATTTTTTTTTCTCGGAAATTATCAACTTTCTCACTAGAACATTATGGTCTCATTCAATGGAATTAACCTCCTAGACGAAATAGGTCTAGTAACCAATAAACCTGTGTAATACGCAGGTATGAAACTAATTAGTATTCTTATAAGCGGTGTCGGGCTTGTAAGAATACTAACTACGAGTACAACTGCAAAACGTGGACATGTCCCAGATGTAATAGGTAGATATAATAGTATTACAGAATAATTGCTCCAGTTTGCTTTCTCACAATGTTCTCCGACACCGTTATAAGAATATGTTATGGTTTGGATGCTATTCCACGAACTTCGGAATAAAAGGCGAGATACGAAGGCGAGAAAAGGCGAGTAGGTCGATACAGATGTGCTGAATCTAAAATCTTTTCGTCTCATTAGTCTTTAAAACCCTGAAAATACCTTTTTAATTTAAACGTGCAACAAATTCCTACTCTGATCTTAAAAGGATCGGAATCGGAATTTGTTTATTGAAGCCTTATTCGGACCTTTTCAGTAGGTTGTATGAAGGGTCAATGGCATGGCCTGGGTCATGGTTTTTAGCTCATTTCAATACTTATTTCACGACTTATAAATCAACGACCCCCAACCTTTACACTAGGAATAATGTAGGTATATTTTACTTTATTAAATACAAGATTATGATAGCGGCTTTGCTCGTGTGGTATCTAGATAAAAAGTAGTCTATATGCTATTCCAGGGTAAAGCGTATACTATATTATTATTAAGTTTCAACTATAACCGTTTGGGCCTAATTGAACTACAAAAAGTTCTGTGTTTGTGGTTCAGTTAGGCCCAAAACACACATTCCGACTTAATATTAGTAGGTAGTTCCTACTAAGTTTCCGAGCCAAGAAATATTTTTAAAATAAAAGAAACAACCTATTCGAAAAAAAAGATATGTATCGATTTTTGCTTGGTATCTTTCCGTGGCATGGCACCGTGTCTTTTCAAGACGCGGCGACGCGCCTTCTAATGGTGCGGCGTCACACCTTTTTATGGTGGAAGGCGCCGCACCACAGACATGGGGACACGGCCTTAGAGAAATCTTTAAACTCGGTTACTATTTAGTTTTCATCAAGCTAGATAACGGCCTCAGCAGGTCGAACAGGCCAAGGTATTTCTTCTTGCAGCAACTCAGGCCCTTCCAGGTGACTTCTCTATTACTTTCGTCATTTCCTTTACCATCATCAAAACTAGATGCAAACTTATAATATCCAGGTGTAAAATTACCCAATCCCCAAGAACAGCTGCAAGCAGATAAAATATAAGTTGTTGGTGTTGGAGAGTAGGATTAGGGCTCCAAGCTTACGGTCCACCTTGCGCACGAGTTTAGCCTGTCGGGCATATGCCTCTCTCACCCTTCGCCAGATCTGGAGCTGGATGTAGACGTCTGTTCCAACCTGTCAAAAATGTTTATTTTAAAATTTTGTATAATCTGTTCAATTTATACGTGGCAATAAAAAGTTTCTGTTGAAAAATATATTTTCAAAACAAGCTTTTGTAAACCTTCGAGCTCCAATATCTGACCTGGGCTGTCACCTGTCACATTATTTACATTGTCATTGGTACTAGACAGATATAATGCAAAGGTGTAACTCAATCGAACTATTAACTAACTACCTATTGTCACCAAAGTTACACAAAATTTCAGATATTATGCTATATTTCAGCTTAATTGGTTCGGAGAAACAGGTAATCAAATTCAATTGCAAAATTTGGCCCGCACGTACTTTACTAACATACACTATAATACACTAACCCTCGTATTCAGGAACGACACTGTGAGAACACGCACCCACAGTTGACGAAATCTTTTTTCATAAACATCCATTTATGTGTTAATCTATAAAAACGGCAAAAAAATCACGTTTGTTGTATGGGAACCCCACTTAAATATTTATTTTGTTCTGTTTTTATATTTGTTGTTATAGCGGCAACTGAAAGTCTTAGTAATAGGTCCCGTTTTTACCCTTTGGGTACGGAACCCTAAAAAGCTTGTCAAAAAAGTTTTTATTATCACGTGATAATATATGACATTGTCAGGTATAAGTTTCGTGAATCGTCACTATCACAAGGCGTTAAGGACATGCTTAACGCCTTGTGATTGAGACCAATTTGATAGGTACACATGCACCTATCAAATTGGTCACTGACCTAGCTTAGGTTAGACCTAAACCAAGAAATAAATAAATAAAAATACGAATAAACATTTTACGTCCCGTCAAATGTGTCACTGTAATGACTCACGGCTGTGTTTGGTGTCAAATTTATTATCCTGGTATATGTCCCTGTTTCCGCTTCTGCGTCGTCAGCGCTACAGAAATCGACCGCGGAATCATTCCAGTAAGATACTTGTACTCGTAAATGTTGTGATTCATTACCACAAAACAAAATAAACATAAAAAGGCTGCAAAAAACGCGATGAGCAACGAAATTTTGGTGTCCCAAATTTAGGGTATTTTTTTTGTCTGTCTGCAAAGTATATCCTCTGAATAGGTTGGTCATAGTCGTTATACATTTCGCCAAAAGGCAGGTTGACTCCATGCTAATAAGTATTTTGTCGGTTTCATACTAAGTGTGTTTCTGTTTTTACAAACTTTTATTTAACTTGCAATGTTACATACATGATGTAACTATGTAACTACGTTTGTAATGTAATCTTGCAACTCAATTTTGAAGCAGTTATTCCCACCCAATTGAGCTGAAATTTCGCATTATTATGTAACTTCGGTGACAATGCAATAATATGGCAACAGCGAGATGATCTGATGATGGAGTCAGGAGCTGGTCAATAGACACTCACAACGGAACTCCTTAGTCAATACTCTGATTGAGTAAAAACTTTGCATTCTTGTCAAGTTCCAATGACAATGTTATATTATGTGGCAGGTGGTTTGAATTATTTTTGTAAAATCATTCAAGTTTGTCAATGAAATAAAAAATTTCAACAGAAAATTTATTTATTATTAAGTGTGTGTATTGTGTGTGTTGACACAATTACACAAGTTAGAGTTAGCTCATATATAAACTTAGCTCTTTTATGTCTCCTATATGGCCGAGCGCGATAATTGCTCCATCACTACATAGTATAAAGCTTTCCGCTTCCCGCGTCTGTATGTATGTCTGTATGTATGTTTGCTTATATCTTTAAAACTACCCAACGGATTTTGATGCGGTTTTTTTTAATAGATAGAGTGATTCAGGAGGAAGGTTTATATGTATAATAACATGCTTAATATATTAGAAAACCACTGATAATTTTAAGATTTCAAATCAGCGCGACTTTTTTTTAAATTTTAAATGCTGTTAACGAGTATACAAAGACATTCTGTAATATATTTTGGTATCAGCTTTGCACCCATGCGAAGCCGGGGTGGGTCGCTAGTTTAGATGAAGAAAAATAAAAAAATGCTGCATGATGCTATTCCTATCAGCATCTAATTAAAACTATAACTATAATAATATGTTGATCTAATAATAAATAGGTGGACATGTACACAGCGCCATCTAGCCTCGAACTGCAAAGCTTGTACTATGGAAACTAGATCATAGTCAAAATCAAAACGTACTTATTTTAATAAAAGCACTAGGATCTTAGATCAAGAGGAGCTTCACCTGTTATAACTGATAGAATACAAACAAACACAGACAAACATCTTTGTTCATCATACACATTTTGTAGCTCGTATAACCCATAGCTCCTACCAACTGAGCTGTGAGGCAATTGTAGCCTGATTATCCAAACCCTTATCATTATCAGGTTACCTTTTCAACATCCCTGTTCCTCTTCTCTCGTCTGATGATCTGCTTGACGAACATGTTCAGGCGGTGATACCTCGACGTCAGTCCCATGCTGATCAAAATGATGATCAAGTCTTGGAAGTTCCACAGTACAGTAGCTACTTTGCTTATGATAAAAATAGGAATGGCATTCCATAAGCTGTAATCATCTGAAAAATTGTATAAGGTTCAATTTGGAACTTTATGTGGGACTACCCTCAAACTCCAGAGATGTCTACTATACTTGAGGATTACAGTCGTGATCATAATATTAGGAATATCTACACACAAAATATATTTTTTTCTCTCTTTCTTTCTTTATTATTTCATTGAAAATGGGATCATTATAATATATCCCTGATGTCCCAATGAAGAGCGGAAACACTATTTTATGACGGCCATTGGTTTACATAGCTGTGTTGGCCAAGTGGAAAGCACCTCGACTTTCAATCCGAAGGTCGTGGGTTCGAATCCTGGTTGTGCATCAATGGATTTTTTGTTCGTTTTTTTAATCCTCAAGTACAGAAGACTCAGATCTCCAGACGCTCACATATTTATAGATATCAAAGACTCCAAACACAAGTTTGGCATATGCCCACATTTTGCAATAGTCAGCATTCCATCCCTTTTTATTCCACATAATTTTTTTTGTAATATTTATATTTATAAGAACTCTGTATGTGCTTCTGTATATAATAAACTGTTTCTTATTCGGAGATTTGATTTATGAAACTGACCGCGATGCAATAAATAACTCACATGTCTGCAGTAAAAAACCGTGCGAGCTCAAAATATACCGTTGGAAATATTCTTCTGGTGGACAATTCAACCCAGTTGCAGACATCATACTCAAAATGTGCTCCACTGAAAAAAACAATTTATGTGATAGGTAAACTTGCTACTATGTTAAAGTGAAGTTACTTTCAAACAGCCTTCAAACCGCGCTGTACCCCTTTAGGGGATGAATTTCGGGAATTCCTTTCTTAGTGCACCCCTACACATCAAAAGGAATACACCTTCCAAATTTCAATTGGCCAGTGGTTTAAGCTGTGAGATAGATCATTCTGCTTTTTGAATTTAAGCTGAAGCTCTTTAGTTATTTTTTTATTGTTGTACGTACTTGAGTAGTTGGTACTTTTAATTATTATTCTTGTTTGAGCCATCACCTTGTTCGATTGGCACCACACTGGAGCTTTACATAGCATTAAGACGCTGCCAGTCGACGATTATTTTTGTTCGAAACGAAAAAAGAAATACTTGTGAACAAGCCACATCTCCTATTTTATAATGTATACTATATGTGAATAAAGATGTACCCATCTTTAATCACTTCAATAAATAATCTTACCGACCGCTGCAATGATGACATACACACGTCCGCGCGTAGTCCGCCTTAGCTTTTCGAATAAATTAATGATATAAATTATGTATAATTACTTATCAAAAATCTATCCTAATAGAAATCTAGATCTACATTATTACCTATCTTTAACAATAAATCACAAGTTGATTTTAATAGTAGGTATATAAAATATTTCGATCATAAATTCTAAAAAATATCATTTTGAAATAATATTTTTATCGTGAAAAGTTTCTGCTATTATGTTTTCAGCTTAATAGAAATCTAGGTAGGAACCTGAAGTAATATACTTATAAAAATAGGAGATGTGGCTTGTTCAAAAGTATTTCTTTTTTCGTTTCGAAAAAGAGCAATCAGCGACTGGCAGCCTCTTAAGGAAAGGATCATTAAAAAAAAGGTAGACCTCAAGTCGTGTTTGTTGCCTGATTCTTCTAGGCTTGGTCGCGTGGAATCGGCGTAGCTTCACCTAGTTCCTAAGACGTTTCAAAGTGATCCTTGTGATTTTATTGAAATAAATGATTTTTGAATTTGAATTTGAATTCAATCGGTCAGTCAGTAACTCAAAAGTAAAAAATATTTTTAACAGAAAACTTATTAGTTTAGTTTTGTGCCAACAGAATTGACACTATTGTATTACCAACAGCACAAATTGCTATGAAGACAGTTATCACTATCGTCCGTTTTCGTATCTTCATGTCTGGTGGCAGTTTGAATCCTGTGTGAGAATCTTCTTTGAACCAATGATAGGATAGGTTCGTCCATGCCGTGATGAACTTTACAGAGAGGATCAGCGACAAGAGCGCGTTCCCATAAAATATTGAGCCCGAAAGTCTGGCGATGACTGAAATAAAACAACCATTTGCATAAATAATAGTATTTTATGAATAAATAACAATAAAACAAATATAAATAGGATCACGACTGTAATCCCCAAGTACGGTAGACATCCTTTCAGGTTTTATTAATTTGGGGTCTTTATGTAGACAAAAAATATTTATTTGCAATTTTGGCAATAGTAGGTGATTTTCCATACCTAATTGCTAAATTTTTGTGAAAAGAAGGATTTATATATTAGTGGAAATCTTTCCTTGTTTACGTAGTTATTTTTAAATAGATTTCAACCCCCGCTACACTCTCTTAGGAGTTGAATTTTAGGAATTTCTTTCTTAGTACATCCCTACACACCATAAAAAATACACCCTCATAATTTTTAGTTCCTAGGATCAGTGGTTAAGGATGTAAGTTGATCAGTCAGTCAGTCAATCAGTAGTTATGCCAGAGTTTTAAATATGTTTCGATTAAAAATATCAAGTCCAGACAACATGCCAGGATATTTTAAATCCAGACAAAATGGTTCAATTCTGATCTAAAAATAAAAAGGCATGGAATTCCAGTTTAGCTTTAGGGTGAGTTTCCATCAACGCAGAGATGCGCGAAGCTGGGCGGAGCGGACCAATAAGTGCGCTCGACATTATTAAACACGAATATTTGAGCGCTGTCATTGGTCCGCACAGCATCGCACAGCTCCGCGTGGGTCTTAGAACTTCACGTTATTTGGTGACAACCAAGTTATTCAATGACACAGTAAACCAACATGACTCACCCTAGACCGTGCCGGGTCCGAGCCTGAACCGAGTGTCGGCCATATCACTAATATTATAAATGCGAAAGTTTGTGAGTTTGTATGTATGTTTGTTCCAAAATCAGGCCTAAACGACAAAACGGATTAAGTTGAAATTTGCTGTAGATGTAGATATAATGCCCGAATAAATAAAAGACTACTTTAAAATATGAAAAACATCCCCAAAACGATAAAAAAACGCAAAAGGGAGGATTTCTGTATAGATGGCGCTGGTTTGCAACAAATCTGACATCACAGACACAGACTAAAAACATTCACCCTCGTATTCAGGAACGACACTGTGAGAACACGCACTCACAGTGGACGAAATCTTTTTTCATAAACATCACTTTTATGTGTTGAGCGGCACTATGACGCACACTTCCTTGTGCCTTTAGAGCTCAACTTTGGCTAGAGGCACACGTCAATGTGCCTCTAGTCATACTATGCAGTGTCGCACAACACACAAAGTGATTTTTATGAAAAAAGATTTCGTCCACTGTGGGTGCGTGATCTCATAGTGTCGTTCTTGAATACGAGGGTTAGGCTTTTTTATTCGATTATTGAAATTTGACAGGACAACTTCTGTCACGGGTCGGCTAGTATTACATATATTTTGTATGGACTCATGCTATACCGACTACCGAGTAAGCGAACTAATAGTAGCCCGGCCCGGACCCTGCACGGTCTAGCGTGAGTCATCCTTAAGATTGTGATGTTGCCAGCTCATACAATAAAATACTTACGTCCATTAGAAGGATTTGTTGCCAACCCAGCCAATAGTTTAATGACCTTCCAAATTGCCACTACTTCTATGGTAGCAAGTAATATAAACACGACGACAGTCCACAGAAAAAAGCCATCAGAATCCAGGTTTGATATGCCAGTGTATCGCGCCATGGAAAACACCTTTCCTATTATTAGGAGAAAATCCTGGAAACACATTACCTTTCACCAACAGAGAGAGTTGACTACACATTATAAAAAAAAAAAAAAAATAGGATCACGACTGTAATCCCCAAGTACGGTAGACATCCTCTCAGATCTCCAGACGTTTAGATCCTTTGAAGATGTCTAGTGGGGGTAATCAGAGGCACGTCCAAACATTACATTTGGCACATGCCCACATTCTGCAGTAGTCAGCATTCCATACGTGACAGGTTGCAAGCCCATCGCCGCTTATAAGAATACTAACTAGTTTCCTCACGATGTTTTCCTTCACCGTTTTGAGCACGTGTTTTTGATGCGCATATAAATTTTTCGAACAGAACAATCCATTGATGCACGCCGGATTCGACCCCACGACCTTCAGATTAAATGTCGAGGTACCTCCCACTCGGCCAACACGGCTATTATACATTACACTCGTATGTAAAACTGCGCTTGAAGGTGGGTAATGTATTTCCAGCGTCTGTATGTATGTCTATTTATTTGGCACGCTAAGCCTATTTGGCCTAAGACTTGTTTTCCTTTATGAGATTTTAACACGTACTTCTTCTTAAAAAAGTAAAGTTAATTGGTGCACGACCGGAGTTCGAAACCACAGCCTTTGTAATGAAAGACGAGATGTTAGCTTTGTGACAGGTAGAACTGTATAGAAAGCACGAGCTAAAATGAGAATAATCCCCATATTCTTAGTTGTAACGTTGAAATATCTCCACCTTGACTAGACCCTCAAACCGCGTTTTAGTAGTTTTAGTTTATAAAATTACCTCGAGTTTACATCTAGTCGAGGATTCCTTAGTCAACAAAACTGTCAACTCAAGGTACCTCGAGAAGTACCTTGACATTCGAAAGCATCTGAACGACGCACGCGTGTGACGGTTTGATCCTCGGACTGATGACGTAATGACGTAATTAAGGAACCTCCAAAATATTTATTTGAAGTACATGAGGTACTTTTTGAGGGGCCTCGAAAGAGTTTAAGTCAAGGTAGAGTCGAGGTTACAACTAAGAATATGATATAGCAGACTATTTATCTAACTACATTTTGTGAATGCCTAGGAATCACAATTTGGTTGTTATTTATACAATGGTTATGTAAATGCTAAAATGAACTCGGCTCTTATACTTTTCACAGATAAAACTTGAACTGTTTATGAACCGGAAGGCAAATAAAACAATTTATCTTATGCCTAACAAGACTAATTAAATTATCATAGTTATGAATCTTACATCATTTTGAAATGTAGCTCCGTTTCTCGGGGAAAACAATTTCATGTTGCAAACTCTTCTCTCGCTGTTACCCAAAACTGGAAATAGGAAGTCATTAAAACATACTTAATTAAAACGTTATGAACTGAACAATGAATAAACAAAATGCAAGTTTCATTGTTTATATTTTGTACTAGCTGACCCGTGCCCGCTTCGCTGGGGGACAGATAGTTTTACGACTTCATATTAGAAATCTTAAAATTATCAGTGGTTCTCTAATATATTAAGCATGTTATTATACATATAAACATTCCTCCTAAATCACTCTATCTATTAAAAAAAACCGCATCAAAATCCGTTGTGTAGTTTTTAAGATATAAGCATACATACAGACATACATACAGACGCGGGAAGCGGGAAGCGACTTTGCTTTATACTATGTAGTGATAATGTAGATCTTATAAATGTTAGGTGCAAGCCAGACAGAAGAGACGTAAGAGAAAGATGTGTCGCGGACGTATTGCCTCTTTGATTTACTTTCATAAAATACGCATGGAAGCGTCGCAACGCAAAACGACGACGAAAAGAGACGATGACTGTTAGAAAGAAAGAAAGAATAAATTTATTTTGTGTCAACATAATCTCTTAAAACTAAACAAAAAACATACATATTGGCAACATTGACAACAAAATTGGTCACCACTCAGCTATATGCTGCAACAGCGAGAGTTGATGCAGCGCTGATTTTCAGTGGAGCCATAGTGCGTGTGGAACAGCGTACTGTATATCACACAGTGCATATATTTACATTACATAAATTCTAAATTACCTACTATTTAACATTCTATAAACTAAATAGCAAAAACAAAATAATATACCTACTTATGAATAATATAATAAAATATAAGGCCTAGAACGACTACCTATGGATGGACTTGTGAGTTTAAAAGGTAATTCTTAAGGGTTTTTTTAAAAGAGAATTATTGTTGCAATTTATTATAGGAGGGGGTAAATTATTCCAGCATTTCGTAGCAGCATACCGGAAGCTGCCACGAAAGGCAGTCGTTCTATGGCTGGGACAAATCATCCGTATAGCAAAGCGCTGGAAGCTCGTCTTACGTCTCTTCTGTCTAGCTTGCCCCTTATAATATGAATCTCACTAACGTTATAAACGTGAAAGTATGGATATTGTTTTTTTATATATTATCTGTGTTTTTTTCCGCAGGCATAAGTTACGAGTAGTTATAATTATCATTTTACATACTCAAGTAGGTTGTCGTGTATACGTTATCGACTTATTTTGTGACCAGTGTCAATTAGTTGTCGTCATTTAGTTGTTTTATCTCACGAAGGCAAGCGTATTTGTATTTATGATGTGTATAGATACGCGCTTTTGTGTGCGTGACTCAGTGCTCTCGAGCTTACGCACACAGAAACAATGTGCTACGTGTACATTTCCACACACAAATACGTCCACCTTCGTGAGATAGAACAACTGTATCTATGCCTACCTTACTTTATATGTAGGTACTCTAAAAATCACAAAAATGTACTAGTAACTTTAAGTTTGAATTGTTGACATTTGAAACTCACTTTTTTGTCTACAGTTTACTGTATGGTGATCAGAATGTAATGTGACAAAATAAGTGTTGTGTTGTACTAATAAGTTTTGCATGTCCTACGATAATTGTTTGTTTTCAAGTGTTATTGAAATAGTAACGATAAAAACTTCAATTTTATACCTTATGCCAAGTGGGTAGAGCTCAATATGGTTTGAATCAGAACAAAAAACATTTCCGAAGCATTTAGGAACGCATTAGAAAATGACATGTTATTACAAACCACGATTTGTACTGAACACCGATAATTGTAGGTTTAAGTGATTTTGGGTTTTCTGTTGTTGTATTTGGTAGAACCATCATCATCGTCATCACTAAAATGGTCTCTCAGTTCCATCTGTCGTCTAGACAAGGTTAGGCTCCTGGCCATTATGACAGTGAGAATAATATAAATAATACTAGCAGACCCGCAACAGAAGTTGTCCAAATTTCGATAATCGCTTATTAAGTAACGCATGATGTTAACACGGATGTCAGATTTTTTGCACACCAGAGCGTCATCTATACCAAAATCATACATTTAATCATTTATTGATTTTTAATCATTTTGGTGATGTTTTTCATATTTTAAAGTAGTCTCTGTTTTATTCTGGCATTATATCAACATGTACAGCAAATTTCAACTTAATCAATTTTGTCGTTGAGGCCTGATTGAGGCACAAACATACATACACACACACAAACTTTCACATTTATAATATTATTAGGATTAGGATTAGGGTTGATAAGTACGACTGTAATCTAGGTGTTTTTTTTTACTTTAACGTTTTGATCGCTATATTACGCCAATAATATTATGACGGTGACCGTGTCTTGTAAAAACAAAGCTCGTGCCAGAAGCAATTACTGATGAAGGGATAATCGAGGTAATTTTAAATAGTTAACCATTGTTATTTTTTCTTGTATGTTTTGCCAGACTGTTATAAATATATTTTGTACTAGCTTTCGTCCGTGGTATCGCTCGCGTAATACTAGAATAGGGAAAAAAGCCTCTCGTGTGAGTGTTTGTGTATGTGACTAAAATCACATTCTTTATTTTCCATAACAATTATTAAAGTTCTGAAAACTTAGCACACTCGTAAATTGCTATTTATTATTAATGGCTTCACTTTTCAATTAACTTTCTGAACATGTTTATTGTCTAATTTTAGATGTTTACAAAATTGAAAACGATTTGATGTTCCGATGATCATTTTTGTGTAAACAATTATTGCAACTTTTCCAGATTCTCAAAGTCATTTGACAAAACACAGTGGCATTTACCGAATTCAGATAGTTCTATATTGACAAATTAAGCTTGACTGAGAAATGATATCGTCCGAACCGAACGACCATCTATGGGCTATTGGAAATTAGGCAATAAGAATCCAGGACTTATATATTTTACAAGCTTTTATGTAACTTGCAATGTATGTAACTATGTTTGTTAAGGCGGAATCTTGCAACTCAATTTTGAAGTAGTTATCTCCACCCGATTGAGCTGAAATTTTACATACTTATGTAACTTCGGTGACAATGCAATAATATGCTGACAGTGAGCTGTTCTGATGATGGAGTCAGGAGCTGTTCAACAGACACTCACAACGGAACACCTTAGTCAAGTTCCAATGACAATGTTATATGTGACAGGTGCTTGATGGTTTGAATGATTTTACAAAAGCTTGTCATTAAAAAATATTTTTGAAAGGAAAACTTATTTTTAATTCAAAAACTCTAAATGTATTTATATGTACAGATATATTATAGTAGGTACGTTTATGCGCTATGAGAGACGTTGTAAATAACTGTGGCGTCCGGAGATGCATCTTCTGCATCGTCGAACTGTATCAATACCAGTTCGTAAGTAATTATTGCTCCAGCCATCTGAAAAATTAAGGTTCCATTTCATACGTGAGTTTGAACTTTAAAGGAGAAATACCATCAAAAATCAGTCGACGAGTTGTTAAGATTTAGGGTCTAAAAAGGGGTAAAACAAATTGTTAATGGCGGGTATCCTGTGTTTTCATTGTTTCCTTTAAAATATTATTCACATTTTTGTAAAATCTATAGTTTTCTCCAATATTACATGATCTCTTATTTGTTATAGTTTCAATGAATTCGTGGTTCAGATTAGGATTGAAGATTGGAGTATCTACTACAAAAAATAACGTTGTAAGCTGTCAGTTTGGGGCAGACAACTAAGTTAATATTATAGCCGTTATGACATGACGGTCGCTATGTTAGAGCTAATGGAGCTTAAAAATAAAATATTGACCTGCAAAAGAATATTTCTACTCAAATAGAAGAAACCCAGTCCGCTCAGTGCGACGTAGTCCTTCACCAGCTGGTTTTGAAGTCGGTCCATCTGAAATAAATTAGTTACAATCAGATTTTTCATTGAGCTTGGTATGTGGATACTTAAACGAATATACCTGACAGTAATCCCCATTACGGTAGAAATCATCTCAAATCATTATCATTATCGTTTTAAGGCACCTCAAGCTAAATATTTCTACAGCGTGTTTTTTTACTTATTGTGCCCCAACACGAATTGGAGATGATGTGAGGAAACTGAAAGAAATCACTTCACTACAAAATACGAAAGTGACCACTGAGAATAAACATACTTCAACATTATAACAGTGAGGTTCACAGTCATAGATGTAGTTAAGCGCACTCCTCGATTGAACGTTGATGGAGGAGGCAGCCAGCACCACGCTGCTGACTCTAATGCAAAGCCACAGGAATGACACCACGAAGTACACTTGCCCTATAGTAGAAGCCGATTTGCCAGACCTGGAAGCAGACAAGAACATGTAAAATAATCCATCATTGGAGAACGCGTTTGAACATGTTTTATCAACTAACGAAAATGGGAGATTCTTATATCAAAAAGTAGATAATAAGTAGAAAAAAATAAATATTTATGTGGGGCTTCCATACAACAAAAACGTGTTCAACATAAAAATATACGGATCACCAAGTAAAAATGAGCGGATATCATTTTTACTTGGTGATCCGTATATTTTTATGTTGAACACGTTTTTGTTGTATGGAAGCCCCACATAAATATTTATTTTTTTCTGTTTTTAGTATTTGTTGTTATAGCGGCAACAGAAATACATTATCTGTGAAAATTTCAATTGTAGCTATCGGTAGCTTTCACGGTTCATGAGATACAGCCTGGTAGCAGACAGACGGACAGACAGACAGACAGATAGACGGACAGCGGAGTCTTAATATTAGGGTCCCGTTTTTACCCTTTGAGTACGGAACCCTAAAAATTAATCCCTATTTCCCTTTATCACGTCATAATTTTAGAACTACTGAAATTGGATAATCACTACATAGTATAAAGCAAAGTCGCTTTCCGCTTCCCGCGTATGTATGTATGTATGTATGTTTGCTTATATCTTTAAAACTACACAACGGATTTTGATGCGATTTTTTTTAATAGATAAAGTGATTTTAAAGGAAGGTTTATGTATAATACATGCATAATATAGTAGAGAAACACTGATAATTTTAGAGGTTTCTAATGTGATGTCGTAAATAAACACATTTTTTTGCGCTTACATTGCAAATGCTGACTGAACCCCACGAGATATATCAAAATAATGTACTACAGTATTGTACACCTTAAAAACGTCTACAAAAAAGTCCACGATGGTATTAGAAATGTCTTACGCACAGCGAAGCGGGCACGGGTCAGCTAGTTGCAATATAAAAGTTGGTATCGATTTATAAATGGCTGGACTAGGTCCATCATAACTTACGTGATACCCAAAAACAGTTGCAGACAGATAAAATAGAAGTTACAGGAGCAGGACAACACGATCATGCTGCCGATACTGTTGTCCACCTTTCGCACCAGCGCTGATTGCCTCACATATGCTTCTCTTATTTTACGCCACGTGTTCAGTTTAAGAGTTTCTATTTTCTAAAAAGGTATTGAGTTTCTCAAATTGAAATTCAAATTCAAATTGTAAAAAAAAATATATATATATTACAACGAAATAAGAGACTGAACTACCTACTTAAATCATCTAAATTAACTAAAGATGACTAAGGATTAACTAAGAGGTTCATAATCATTTACAGTAGAAGTAAAATTCATTTTGAGACGATACTAGGGTTTCCACTCTCGCGACTTCGTTCCAAAGTTATTTCAAACAGACTTCAAACTCTCACTTACACTTACAAACACCCTTAGGGGTAAAATTCCAGGAACTCCTTTTTTAGTGCACCCCTACAGATCAAAAGGAATATACCCTCAAACTAAAATCGAAACGATGTAACTTTAGTACGAAATTTCGCGTTTACGGTTCGCGAGTTAGACCCCCCGTGCCTTTAGGCTGTGCGTTGGTATATCAGTCAGTCAGTTATATATTTTGATTAGTAAACTGTGTAGTTTCAAGGGGCGAATTAA
Source organism: Hydriomena furcata (assembly GCA_912999785.1). Classification (NCBI taxonomy): domain Eukaryota; kingdom Metazoa; phylum Arthropoda; class Insecta; order Lepidoptera; family Geometridae; genus Hydriomena; species Hydriomena furcata. The sequence continues at coordinate 4,529,170 of OU538826.1, forward strand.
ATAAATAAATATTGGTGGACATTTTACACATCGCCATCTAGCCCCAAACTAAGCAAAGCTTGTACTATGGGAACTAGATAACTGATAGAATACTTATATACTTTTTTTTTTGTTAATACATATGATACATACTAACACCCAGACACAGAGCAAACATCTACATATGTTCATCACACAAATATTTGCTCTGGGTGGGGATCGAACCCACAACCTACAGCGCTGAAGGCAGAGTTACTACCAACTGAGCTGTGAGCCTGTCGAACATCAAAGGTTTACTTTATCCCACTTCAGCTGCTTTTTCTCATATTCGCTGATCTTTTCCACGCATTTGTTCAGCCTCTGGTACCGCGATGAGAGCCCCATACTCAGCAGCACTATAAGCAAATCTTGAAAATTCCAGAGAATTGTGGCTATACTGTTGATTAGGATAAGGGGTATGGCAATCCAATCTGAGTAGTCATCTGAAAAATAAAGTTAAGGCCCTGTATGTCGACGATTGCTCTTTTTCGAAACGAAAAAAGAAATACTTCTGAACAAGCCACATCTCCTAAAAATAAAGTTAAGGCCCTGTATGTCGACGATTGCTCTTTTTCGAAACGAAAAAAGAAATACTTCTGAACAAGCCACATCTCCTATTTTTATAAATATATATTACTTCAGGTTCCTACCTAGATTTCTATTAAGCTGAAAACATAATAGCAGAAACTTTTCACGATAAAGAGATTATTTCAAAATGATACGTTTTAGAATGTAAGATCGAAATACTTTGATACCTACTATTAAGATCAACTTGTGATTTATTGTTAAAGATAGGTAATGTAGATCTAGATTTCTATTAGAATAGGTTTTTGATAAGTAATTATACATAATTTATATCATTAATTTATTCGAAAAGCAAAGGCGGACCACGCGCCGCCCATGGATCAGTACCACGTGCAGCGGTCGATAGGATTATTTATCGAAGTGATTAAAGATGGGTACATCTTTATTCACATATACTATACATTATAAAAATAGAGATGTGACTTGTTCAGAAGTATTTCTTTTTTCGTTTCGAAAAAGAGCAATCGTTGACATACAGGGCCTTAAGATTAACATTTCAAAATCCATAATCCAAACCTTGGTTGATAATTTTTTATTTCCTGACTGTTTCTGAATTTTAAAATAAACATTAGGCAAGTACTTCAAACGCAAAATTATAAGGTATTTAAAGTTTAAAAATCAAAATAATAAACAAAAACTTTTAATGAGAACCAGGATGGAAGCTCTATATTCTTATACTGCTGTTATTGAAAATATTTTTATTCGTTATATAATATTTTTTTGTATATTAACAACTTACCATTTAATAATATGAATCCGTGCGAATTCAAAATATACTTCTTTATAATAAATTGTGGAGGACAATCTAATCCAACCGTTGACATCATGCTTGTCAAATGTTCAACTGAAAAATATAATCATTTTTGACTTGCCTCTGACTACCCTCTTCAAGAAACTTATATGTAAGTTGTAAGTCATATTTTTGCAAGATCTGTTTTTCATATCAATAGATGTGTTTTTTTCTTTTATTGAAAACAAATTGTCAAATTTATTTTCAATAAAAGAAAGAAACTCAATTAATCAGCAATGCGTGGCAATGCCGTCAGTATCTTGGGAACGCTTCCGACTGGTAGTGATCTGGATCAAGTTGGATAGACTGTTTGTGCATTAGGTGATGAAAAAAAAATCATTCGTGAAATTCCGATGATTTTCTCTTATTGATAGACAAAGAACAAGTACTCACACACACATAACACAGCCATAAAACAGGTTACCAACACCACCTTCCTTTTTAGCGTATCATCAGCAGGCACGTTAATCACCATCATCTTTTCCACGCCGGCCCAGTACGCCGAGAGCTCATGCCAGGACAAAGCGAGACGTGAGCCTAGCAGTTGCGATATTGTAGCGATTGTGTAGAATACTGTGCCAGAAAATCGAGCTGTAACGCTTCCTAGAAATTAAATGGAAATGAAATAGGGTCACGACTTTAATCCCTAAGTATGGTAGACATCCACTCAGATCTACACGCTCAGACCATTAAAGATATCTATATCTAAAGAGATAGCTGCAAAATGAAAGTATGTGCCAAATATTATGTTAGAACGTGCCTCTGACATATTCGTTGAAACAGCAGGATTGAATGAATAAATATTGATGGACATTTCACACAGCTCCAAAGTTACCAAAACTTGTACTTTAGGAACCATTGCTGATAGAATACTTGTACCTATACCTACTTTTTTTTTCGTAAATACTTTTACATACTTAAAATACAATATAACACCCAGCCACAGAACAAACATCTAAAAATGTTCATCACACAAATGTTTATCCTAGGTAGAAATCGAACCCTAATTAGTATTCCCTCCGTTATCTGGGTTTAATAATAATACAAGCTTTACTTCGTTAGGGGCTAAATGGCGCTAGGGGAAATATCCACCAATATTTATTTAATAAACGAAATATAAATTTATTTAAGTACATAATTTACAACATCAATGTTTACGGCACCGGCGGGAGTAAAACGACTGTTACCTACAGTCGTTTACAGCCTTATTAAGTTACTCAGGAAAGAGTATTTTTCCATGTACTAATGTATTATACCTGCGACATGAAAATACAAAATTATAATGGATTCAACGTAGGCCACACTCACGGCAAGAACACCCGAGAAGTGTGAGTGTAACAGTGTAAGTAAACAAGTACTCACACACACATAACAGCTATAAAGCAGGTTACCAAATACCAATACCATCTTCCTTTTCAGGGTATCGTCAGCAGGCACGTTAATCATCATTTACACGCCAATAGCTCATGCCAGGACAAAGTAAGACGTGAGCCTAGCACATGCGATATTGTAGCGATTAATAGAAAAATAAAAAAAAAGAAACAAAAAATTGCCTCTTTATTCTCTTGTACATGCTTGCCTTCTCGTTCTCCTACATTTTTTATTCAACAGTCTTGCCGAGATTTCTCGCGTGAGTGTGGAAAGGCAGCCACTTTTATAGGTTTTTAAAAAACCGGCCAGGTGCGAGTCGGACTCGCGCACGAAAGGTTCCGTACCATTAAAACGACAAAAAAATCATGTTTGTTGTATGGGAGCCCCCCTGAAATATTTATTTTATTTTGTTTTTAGTATTTTTTATTAGAGCAGCAACAGGAATACATAATCTGTGAAAATTTCACTGTCTAGCTATCATGGTTCATAAGATACAGCCCTGTGACAGACAGACGGACAGACAGACGGAGAGACGGACAGCGAAGTCTTAGTAATAGGGTCCCGTTTTTACCCTTTAGGAACGGAACCCTAAAAAGCACACACACCTATTTAGTAGCTCTTGAAATAATTTTGTAGTCCTGGAATTTGTAGTAGTATAAACAAAGAGTTATGTAATTTTAGATGTATCTCCTCGATCCAAACATCATCGAATCAACTAGCGAACTCATCGAATTCGCTAGAGCAAAACAGAAGAGACGTTAACGAGGAGCATCACAGCCGCTGCGTCCCTTTGTTGATTTTCCATAAAAAACGTATAGAAGCGTCGCCACGCAAAACATACAAAAGAGACTTTCTTTCTACTGTCTGACTTGCCCCTTAGAAACAGGAGCAACGATTTTGCTATTAAATCATTTGCTAAGTAATTAAACAGTGATGTATACTTACTATGTCCTGCAGTATCTCTAGCCCATCCCGCTAAAGCCTTGATGACCTTCCAAATAGACAGAAAGACTACAGCCAATATGCTCGCCAGCACCAGAAGACTCCATACTCTCACAATGAGCTTTTTTGAACCCATGATACCGAAGAGCGAAGAATAGAGAAATATATTTTTCATTACTTGCAAGAACTCCTAGATGTAAAAAATTTATTATTTTTATAAAAAAAATCAGGCCTTACCAATATATCCTATAATATTATAAATGTGAAAGTTTGTGAGTGTGTATGTATGTTTGTTCTTTAATCAGGCCTAAACGACAAAACGGATTAAGTTGAAATTTGCTGTAGATGTAGATATAATGCCCGAATAAATAATAGACTACATTAAAAAATTAAAAACATCCCCAAAACGATAAAAAAAACTCAAAAGGTATGATTTATGTATAGATGGCGCTGGTGTGCAACAAATCTGACATCACAGACTAAAAACATGCTGTCTTTTCTATTCGATTATTGAAATTTGACAGGACAACGTCTGTCACGGGTGGGCTAGTAATAAAATAAACACCAAATAATTTTGGTGGTTTGACCTCACAATAGGATTTTTTGTGTCGTGGTTATCAGAAACTAAGAATGCGTTTCCACTGACTGCTCGATAACACTGTGTCAACTCCCGGTCCGTTCCTCTCCACTCCGACCAACTCCGCGTTCTATGATACATACCTAACCTTTATTCACACAAAATCGTGCCACAATCACCTTATACCTACTGTCATTTTCCACTCGAGTCTCGGTTCGTAGCAATTTCGTAGCCTTCGTAGCACTAACTCTCGTATTCAAGAACGACACTATGAGAACACGCACCCACAGTGGACGAAATCTTTTTTCATACACATCACTTTGTGTTGAGCGGCACTATGGCGCACGCTACCGTGTGTCTTTAGAGATCAAATTTGGCTAAAGGCACACGACAATGTGCCTCTAGTCACACTATGCAGATTTCGTGGACTGTGGGTGCGTGTTCTCATAGTGTCGTTCTTGAATACGAGGGTTAATCATCTACACCTGATTTTTCATTTGAATGGCTACGACTAATGGTATTTTTATGAGCAGCTATATGCTTGCAACCTGTTATGTATGGACGTGACGTGACTACACTTGGGTATAATATTACAGTGAGCCTATTTTTATTTAATTTTTACTTACATCATGATGAGGTTGCTGTGGCAAAATTAATTTATTCGGTCCTAAAATATCATTTAAAACAGCAGCTCTCTTCATTTTCATTATTACTCAACACCTCAATACAAAACAAAATTGCTTTTAAGTACGCTGCAGGAAACAAAGGCTTCGAAACGTCACTGTTGGATTGATTCAATTTATATTGTGGGGTTACAAGTGATTTTAATTTTCACGATGGTAGCCATGTTATACAGAGCTCTGGGTTAAAATGAATTTATTCCATAACTAGTAGAAACCATCGCGACTTCGTTTGCTTAAGTTATTTTAAATTGTGGGTTGAACGGGTAAGCCACTCATTTTAAAAAGACTTCGACCCCCGCTTGTCGGCTTTTTGAATATAATTATCATAAACTGAAATAAATTAAGGTATTTGTTAAAAGCTGATAGATCGATCTTTTTAACAGACTTCAAAAAATGGAGGGAGGTGTTTTGTTTATATTGTTTGTTACCCCAGAACTCAAAAAATATAAAAGGTGTTTAGTTATTTATGAAAACCATCCGAAGAGAGTGTTTTGTTAGTCTTTACCAAGACTTTTTCGGAGACCAAACCTATTAGGTATTATTAAGTTAAAAACCAGAGATAGGTACATTTTTTAAAGAACACAACTTTTAAAGTATTAGAACTTTGTTTATCTTATTGTAACTAGCCAACCAGCAACTTTTGTACACGTATTTAAACTTTTGCTCATAATATTACACCGATCAGTTTTGAATGTGCTGCTTTTTGAATTTGTGCTGAGGCTCTTTAGTTATTATTATTATTATTATTTTTTATTGTTTACGTACTTGAGTAGTACTTTTAATAATTATTCTTGTTTGAGCCTTCACCTTGTTCGATTGGCATCACACTGGAGCTCTACATAGCTTTAAGAAAAGGATCATTAAAAAAAAGGTAGACCCCAAGCCGTGTTTGTTGCCTGATTCTTCTAGGCTTGGTCGCGTGGAATCGGCGTAGCTTCACCTAGTTCCTAAGACGTTTCAAAGTGATCCTTGTGATTTTATTGAAATAAATGATTTTTGAATTTGAATTTGAATTTGAATGGCCAGCATCTATTTCTCCTTCCAAATACAAAATTTTGAAATTCTTTTTTTGAACTTGTTGTTCAGTTACAACTTACAACAGGCCAGTGTTTGTTTTTTTTTACTTTTAAATACGGAACTTTAAAAATCGAATGTTTTCAATTTATAAAGCTCAAAATACACTGGTCTATTTTAAATGGTCAACACGCGATCCAATCGTCCGAACCAGTCGATATTTAAACAGCTAATCACTGCTTAATGGCCGATGGAATTGTTTTCAATGGCTTTTGAATAGGAATCGATTAATTAGGTACCTAAATAATAAGAGTGGTATTCCATTCAAATAAATGTTTGGGGCTTTTCTATGATGATATATAGATTTTCGATAATATTTGGTACTTATTATCAATTGGTTTATGGTGGAACTAACCAATTCTGTTTAATAAATAATGAGTTTGTGGGGTTTATGGTTTATCCCACTTAGTAGAAAGGTTGTTTGAACGATGGGAGCAGGAAGGAAAACCACGTTGCACGGATAATTTTAAGTTATAATAATTATATTAAATAATTCATACAAAATATTAGGTTATTTACAACAGGAATAAATAAAATAGAAATCAAAATATTTTTTCTTTTCAATTAAAAATTCTCGTTCCAAAAATCTAAAGTTTTTCGAATGATGTTAAATGAGGTTGTATGCTACGTGGGATGAATCCAACACGTTTATACGCATACATTTTTAAAAACTTTTTTAATACCTATACACGTGACAGCGTGTCCGGCATGTTTTCAGCGTGTCCGGAGGGATGCGACACCGGCCGTGTGTTATTATCACACGATCCATTTCAAGCTACTGTCAACCCCCCTTAACTCAGATTGTATTATATTTTAGTCTATTACAGTACATGTCATGACAACAATAACCAAACACCAGAGTGATTCACATATTGACCAGTTGGTGTAAGCCTTTCGCCGTCTCGCCATAGACGACGGACGGCCTAAACCTATCATAATAAAGAATCTATATTGAGCTATGATCACTGTGAATCATCAACCTTACAATATCACTACATAGTATAAAGCAAAGTCGCTTCTCGCTTCCCGCGTCTGTATGTATGCTTATATCTTTAAAACTACACAACGGATTTTGATGCGGTTTTTTTAATAGATAGAGTGGTTCAGGGTGAAGGTTTATATGTATAATAACATGCTTAATATATTAGAAAACCACTGATAATTTTAAGAATTCTAATATGAAGTCGTAAATAAACACATTTTTATGCGCTTACATTGCAAACGCTGGCTGAACTCTACGAGATAGATCAAAATAATGTACTAAATATTGTATACCTTAAAAAGGTCTACAAAAAAGTCCGCGATGGTATATGTTTATCTCTTAGGGATAACCCACAATAATCAATTTCTATCCTTTACTTTTTACGAGAAATTATTATTACGAAGCGATTTTAAGCAATACAGCATCAATCCTTATTTAAGTAAGTACCTTAAATACATTTTTCATTTAATATGGAATAATATTGCCCATTCTGTAATATATTTTTGTATCAGCTTTGCACCCGTGCGAAGCCGGGGAGGGTCGCTAGTAAATATATAAACAAAAATTCCTACAATCAATTTTGATAATAGATAAAGATGCCACAAATGTGTTTGACAGGAAAATGACTGCTTTTGAACGTACTTGTATCTATTGGTGAGGCTATGACCCTTGTCATATGACATCTAAATTATACATCTGATTCATGTAAAGAGATGTAGATAGGGCATAAGTGATCATAAATATTTATGTGGTTTGCTTTTTTGGATTTAAATTGTTATGTTCCGTTGGCACGTACCACACTCACGCCAGGTATTATTTTAGTGTGTTATTATGAATTAGCGAATCAACATCCTATCGACAAAACGTCAAAACTGACACTTAAACAATATTGTTGTTCAATTTTGATAGTGATTCATGCTGGCGTTTCACTTTGACGTGTAAGAAAAACATTTTGTTGAAACGAATCCTAATAAAATTTTAAATGCGAAAGTTTGTGAGTTTTTGTATGTTTGTGCCTCAATCAGGTCTAAAGAAAATGGGTTAAGATGAAATTTGTTGTAGATGTAGATATAATGCTCGAATAAAACATAGACAGACTAGTTTAAAATAGTAAAAACATCCCCAAAATGATTAAAAAACGCATAAGGCATGATTTTGTTATAGATGGTGTGCAAAAAATCTTCTGACATTCGTGTTGACATCAGTCGTCATAGCAACGCGCGTTATTCTATGCGATTATCAAAATTGAGACACGACAACGTCTGTCGCGGGTCTGCTAGACAATAATCACTACATAGTATAGAGCAAAGTCGCTTTCCGCTTCCCGCGTCTGTATGTCTGTATGTATGTTTGCTTATATCTTTAAAACTACACAACGGATTTTGATGCGGTTTTTTTTAATAGATAGAGTGATTCAGGATTAAGGTTTATATGTATAATAACATGCTACCCGTGCGAAGCCGGGGCGGGTCGCTAGTAGTAAATATTTTTTTGGCTGAGAGATAACATACTATCTCGTTACTCAATGTACCAGTGGCATGATACAAAATCGGTAACACATCTACTTACTTTGACAAGATACAATCCGTGGCACGAAGTCAAAATATTGCACTAGGCTGTCTGTCTATTAGAGCTGCTAGAGCTGAAGCAAATATTTAGCAGGTCACTTCCCATCTAGGACACTACGTGGAATTGAATTGCGCTCGTTGTCAGTCTAAGACAAAACTACAAAGTCTCATATACCTGTCATGCTACCGGCTTGTTAGACTACTTTCTGCAACTAAGGAAAATTACGCTCGATAGATTTACAACACATTAACGAAGCTAAACGTTCAGATAATGCATTTGTATTTTTGGTATTTTTTTAACTGGTACGTAACTGGTTACTAACTTATACAAACTTACTTTAATTTATATATTTAAGGTGTGACCAGACATAGCGCGGCATTCGCAGGACACAAGTTTGCCGCGTGGCTAGTTTAAACATAAAGGTAAACGTACGAGCGGCCGTCGTCCAACCATAAGGTCACACCTTTAGTTTAACTCCAAGAACAGCTCACTCAAAGTAGTGTTTTTGACAGCAATTACCCACGTTGGAAATTACTTCAGGTTTGGGTTAATGTGAATTACTCTTAGTGTTCGTCCACACTGCCGAGTCTAGCGCGGTAGCGACGACGGGCAAGTTTCAAACAAATGAAACGCGGTTTTGCGGCTATACTACAGTGATGGCGCGTTTTATATGTTTAACATATCGCGCCCGTCGCCTCCACTGCGGTAGGCTCGCAGTGTAGCCACACGCACAGTCTGAAATAAAATAATCATAGATTGGTTGGCCGAGTGGGATGTACCTCGACTTTCAATCTGAAGGTCGTGGGTTCGAATCCTGGCGTGCATCAATGGATTTTTCTGTTCGAAAATTTATATGCGCATCAAAAACACGTGCTAAAAACGGTGAAGGATAACATCGTGAGGAAACCAGTTAGTGTTCTTATAGGCGGCGATGGGCTTGCAACCTGTCACGTATGGAATGCTAACTACTGCAAAATGTGGACATGAGCCAAATATAATGTTTGGACGTGCCTCTGACTACCCCCACTAGACATCTTTAAAAGGATCTAAGCGTCTGAAGATCTAAGAGGATGTCTAATGTCTACCGTACTTGGGGATTACAGTCGTGAAACTATTTTTATTTTTTTATTTTTAGATTGGTTATACTTGCTAACTGAGCTACATCATTTACAGACTGCATCTCCAAACACAAGCACTGCCTGCGGCAGGATGAGAAACAGATTATCAATGTTAAATTATCACATCATTACTGTGGTGTTGTGTATTATCTAAGGCATGTTAACCACCCAGCTACAAAACAATTCGAGCGGAGCGTGTTAATTAAATTTTTATTTATTTATTTATTTATTTATTTCAGTGAACATAAGTACATTTGAATAAAAACTATGAACACTGGAAAATGCATTAGTATTAAAACTGTGTCGCGCTTTCCAGTGCCCGTCCTTAGGACTAGTTGAAGAACCAGACGTTCCTGATAATATAATGATTAAACTATTTAACTTTTATCTTATTAACTATTTAACTTAATTAAATTATAATAGCTCTGTCATAGTAGGGGTTCATCTAAAAGTTGCAGTCGGAGCCATCGCAACCAGAACGAGGTGGGTCTTTGTTTAACTAAGTTCCGTTTACGAGTGTACGTTTTGTTCTGTAAAGTTTATTGGACGTTGTAACTCTGGCTTGGAATACCGACCCCAAAGTTTGCGGGTAACATTGTGCGGAGGCTTGTTATTAACAGTGGCAGAGTCAAAACAATTACACGTTTTAGAAAACTAAACAAAAATCAACTTTCAAAACAAAATAAATAAAACAAAAAATAATTGGCAAATTATGAAGTAAAAAACCATTTAAAATTCATAGCGTGTTCTCAACTACGATAGTACTACAAGAGTAAACAAATTATAGTTAAAAACAGAAAACAAATAATATAAAGCCGTGTTGGCCGAGTGGGAAGTACCTCGACTTTCAATCTGAAGATCGTGGGTTCGAATCCAGGCGTGCGTCAACGGATTTTTCTGTTCGACAAAATTTATATGCGCATAAAAAACACGTGCTCAAAACGGTGAAGAAAAACATCGTGAGGAAACCAGTTAGTATTCTTATAAGCGGCGATGGGTTTGCAACCTGTCACGTATGGAATGCTAAACTACTGCGAAATGTTGGCATGTGCCAAATATAATGTTTGGACGTGCCTATATAGTGAGTGTGTAAACCGTGACTTAAATATTGCACCAACAGTTGAGGATGGATGGTGACAGAAGGGGGAGGAATGATGTGTGTTGTGTAACACGTAACAGTGTAAAACGTAGATATAAAAGTGTCCCCCCCCTAAAAACACAAGTTTCTTAAGAGCCGGGGTTTGACAGAACTGTGTGGGAGGTGTAAATATAAGGGTGTAACCTGTGACCTGAGTATTGCACCAAAATATTTATCATAGTGTTAGTTTGCCTGTTGGCTTCGATTAAGGCTTTCTCAAACATGCTCCAATAATTTCACTTTCAAAACTTTCGTGAGTTGTACTACACATTATTACAACAACGGGAGCAGGGTAGCGCAATGCGAGCAGGGTAGCGCGCGCGTTATGGTCCACTCACCCTGAAGAAGATTCTCTAGATGAATCGAAACATTGTCGGTGTCCTCATTGACAATTTATCATTTACGTGAGTAATTTCCCGTTGTTGTAATAATATGCTCCAATAAGTTCTGTCAAACCAATTGTCACATCTGAGTGCAACTGTGACAGCTAATGGTGACGTTTACCCATATTTTTTTCCTCCGTTTCCTTGTTTACCTTTACTCAAGTTGTTTTTTACTAAGATGTTCGTTCTGTCACCGCATCTTCAGACAGATCCCATAAAAGTTATACCTATATCTATACTTATATTATAAATGCGAAAGTAACTCTATCTGTCTGTCTGTGACGTTATCACTGCCAAACCTTTGGGCCGATTGCGATGATATTTCATATAGATATAGTTTAAAGTTTTAGGCGTAGGGCCGGACATAGGCTACTTTTTTTCTTATTTTTGGAACGAAGTTCCTTATCGCGCGTTGTGAAAGGGGGCTAGACGGAAAAAAATCTTACGAAAAGTTGTCACGAAAAGTTGTCACGACACTTTTTTGCTATAGTATATCTATTAATATATACATATATCTATTAATTGTGTCGAGGTCGAGGTCGAGGTGGAAGTCGAGGTTGAGGTCGAGGTCGAGGTCGAGGTCGAGGTCGAGGTCGAGGTCGAGGTCGAGGTCGAGGTCGAGGTCGAAGTCGAAATCGAAGTCAAAGTTGATTCCCCTTCCCTTGTCCCACGTTATTTTGTGAGAACTTCGTTCCATCCGGGTGGGGACAAAACTTGAGAGGTGTCAAGGGATTGACACCTCTCAAGTTTTTTTTTTGATTTATATAAATTTCAATGTTTGGTAAAGTTGTTTAAAATCGATTTCTTGTATCTACGCGGATGAAGTTGCGGGTAGAAGCTAGTTTTTCCATAAACCTAGAATTTTTTAGACCCTGTAGTTTGATGAAAACTAGCTTAATTTCAAGTAAATTTAATACTGTATACGAATATACTCATAGCAGTAGCATGGAAGAATGCATAAAAGCCTGCTTGGTAAAAATGAGGTATTAAAAAAAAGTCTCTCTGCATTAGTACTACTAACGTAATTACGTCGACTGTCTCATAACGAGCTGCTTTTGACAAATTGCTAAAGCTTTAGAGTCGAGACTGCTTGTTTTGAACGAAACAATAAACCCCATCCTAATGTTTGAGCCTTCGTTAGTATCATACAATACAATAGTACATCCTACTAATATTATAAATGCGAAAGTTAGTGTGGATGGATGAATGTACGAGTATGTACGAGTACCTATGTTTGTTACTCCTTCACGCTAAAACTACTTAATGGATTTAGATGAAACGATCCAATAATATAGCTTATTCATCAGAATAACACATAGGCAACTTTTAATCCAGGTACCACGCGGGAAAAACCGCGGGCGGAAGCTAGTACATGAAATACCTGAGTCTCAATTACGCTTGAGCAATTTTCAGAACACAAGCGTTGAGTTCTTAGAAACAGCGACCGTGAATACAGCCTTTGTTATCATTAACGAAAATTTGTAACATTACCTATGTACGTGTTAAAAGCCATGTTGGCCTTTCAATCTGAAGGTCGTGGGTTCGAATCCCGGCGTGCATCAATGGAAAATTATATGCGCATCAAAACCACGTGCTCAAAACGGTGAAGGAAAACATCGTGAGGAAACCAGTTAGTATTCTTATAAGCGGCGATGGGCTTGCAACCTGTCACGTATGGGATGCTAACTACTGAAAAATGTGGGCTTGTGCCAAATATAATGTTTGGACATGCCTCTGACCACCCCCACTAGACATCTTCAAAGGATATAAGCGTCTGGAGATCTGAGAGGATTTCTACCGTATTTGGGGATTACAGCCGTAATCCTATTTATTTTTGTTTTACCTATGTACAGTTAGTTGTTTTGTACCACGACGGCGAGTGAGCAGTACTTGTAGTTATTTATATCCTACATTATCTTTGGCAAACCTAAAAAGTTTGTTATATGTGAACCAATTCACCTTATTTTACTTTTAATACTTTACTAGCTGCTCGCCCTGGCTTCGCACGGGTGGTACCTGGATAGAAAGTAGCCTATGTGTTATTCTGATGTATAAGCTATATTACTGTAAAGTTTCGTTCTAAACCGGTCGTTAGTTTTTGCGTGAAAGAGTAACAAACACACACACACACTCATTCATAAACTTTCGCATTTATAATATTAGTATTATTGTACACAGATAACATTAATAATTATGACATTACAAAGAACATGTACAAAGGCGAGCTTAACCCTAAAAGAGTTTTCTACTAGCAAACCTTACACTGACCCGCGTCAGTCCTCATACGTCCCTGCCGTAATCCTTCCCAAGGGTCATCATCATCATCATTTCAGCCACCCACATGACGTCCACTGCTGAACATAGGCCTCCCCCATAGATTTCCAGAACGACCGATCTTGTGCAGCCTGCACCCAATAGCTCCCAGCGACCTTTATCAGATCGTCTTTCCATCTAGTGGGGGGCCGTCCTCTACTGCGATTTCCAGTGCGTGGCCTCCACTCGAGAACTTTTCTTTTTGCCCTGACCACTGCCTGCTAATCCTATGGGCTATGTCGGTGACTTTAGTTCTTCTACGGATCTCCTCATTTCTGATTCAATCTCGTAGAGAAATTCTTGCATTGAAATTCTTGATTAAATATTGCTTTTTCTTTCGAGGTTTGGAGCAAATAAAACGATATATTTCAAGTAATGTTTATTCTACAAAGATACATCCATTTCATTATACACAAATTAATAAAATAACATATTTAATAATGTTTTCTTGGGATCTCAACTTCATTTAACCCCATTTACATTTTAAATTCATTGAGGCTCTACAGTAAAACAGAGTTTCCTTGTAAATAGCTTATATTAATATTGCCATTTAAATAAGTATGATATAAAGGGTTTGGTGTTATTTACATTTGAAATACTACGTTTACATACTAAAATAAAAATACATACGCATGACCTTATTTCGTACGTATAAAAACATTTAATCAAAATTCAATTCAAAAACAATTTACGAGAATGTTGTACACGGTTAATAAATATAGATGTAGATAGAGAATTAAATGTAAGTCTAACTAAGTACACATAATATTCTGGTCTCAAACCAGGTCTATCGATGTGCGAAGTGTACCATCAGTCGAATCTTGCTTTTCTAGAAATTGTCAGTTAAGGCATCCCCCCACTAGTCCAGGGCCGTCTCTACCCGGGGGTGCGGGGCGCCATTAAAATTCAGAAATTTGGGGTCTCGGAGGTTTTTACTGGGGTGTGGGGTGCCTAGGCCCGAGAAATTATTACTCAGCACAACCTCTCGTAAGTATATACTTAGCGCATTTACAAAACACACACAATTCAAGAACACTGTTTGATTTGCCGCCGAGCGGGAGGAAAGAGAGAGGTGCTGAGTTTGTGTCTTCTAAGGTTACAAACCTTAGGAGCCCCGAACATAGGCTAAAGACCCAGGCAACATAGGCTAAAGACGGCCTTACACTAGGCTACTCTTGAGCTTCGACTTGTTGCCGGCGTCCGAGCAACGTCATCGTATTGCGAGGATGGTGGCGCCGGCGTCGCGCCGTCTACTCTAGACATGATAAGGATCTGAGCAAATAGGTTATAGGTAACTGAAAATACTGTACTATACTTGGGCATTCTTGATCATTATTCAGTTTTTTTATGAAAATATCGCTAAAAATTAGATGCTGGTTGTTACAACTTTTTTTTGGCTCATTCAACATTTTGACCCATCCTTTTATTTTGTGACATTGATAACTTTGAGTTTTATACATCCAAATAAAAGACAGAAACACGATTGGTAAAACTTTCTAGATATATTTATTTGATAATACCTGGTAAATAATCATAATACCTAAATTATAGACAGTTTGATATTTAAAATAATACATTTTTATCACATTTTTCGTCTTACCCGGGTAAATAATATCCATACATAAACCAAAAAAAAAATAAGTTTCATCTTAAGAGACTTGATTTATCAATATTACAACATATAACAAACAACAGTTAAATATAATAGTCATTACAACTCTTAATAATCATTTGGCAGCTTTAAGTCCATACTTCATTGATTTCTAAGTTCACTCAAAAGTGCAAACAATACAAAATCATTGTGATGATAACACACAAACTATGACACAATTCTAATCGTTTCGGACTTCACTACAACGATACTTACATACTTAGTCACACAATTTTATTGCTATGAACTTACGTTATAATAATACACCTTAAGTAAAGCTTTTTTAAGAATTACTAATCGCTAGGTATTTCCAATACCTGTGGCCTTAGCACGAACCACTATCGTATCGACAACGTACGGTCCAAATGTCAAAACCGTCACTTTTTGTATGGTAAAAGTGTCAGTTTTGGCATTTGGACGATACGTTGTCGATACGAAAGTAGTTCATGCTAACCCCCGTATTTTAAGTCGAGTGTATGTTATCAATTCCCCCACACGAACAATAGTTGTCTTTCAGATTCCCTTGTATGGGGATACAACGACTTAGAATACAGGCGTAAGGCAATGTTTCTTTTTATTCTTAAGGGGCTCCCAGTCGCTGATTGCTCTTTTTCGAAACAAAAAAAGAAATACTTCTAAACAAGCTACATCTCCTATTTGTATAAGTATATTACTTCAGGTTCCTACCTAGATTTCTATTAAGCTGAAAACATAATAGCAGAAACTTTTCACGATAAAGATATTATTTCAAAATGATACGTTTTAGAATTTATGATCGAAATATTTTATATACCTACTATTAAAATCAACTTGTGATTTATTGTTAAAGATAGGTAATATGTAGATCTAGATTTCTATTAGAATAGATTTTTGATAAGTAATTATACATAATGTATATCATTAATTTATTCGAAAAGCTAAGGCGGACCACGCGCCGACGTGTGTTTGTCGTCATTGCAGAGGTCGGTAGGATTATTTATCGAAGTGTTTAATGATGGGTATATCTTTATTCACATAGACTATACATTATAAAATAGGAGATGTGGCTTGTTCACAAGTATTTATTTTTTCGTTTCGAACAAAAATAATCGTCGACTGGGAGCGCCTTAAACCAAATATTGGAAATTGTGTGAAAAGTGTTTTGGCCGACAGTCAAATGGTACCTAATACCGAATAATACCAGTACTTAATCCAAAAATTATAGGCCTCGGCACATAGAGATAAAGCAAAAAATAATGGAATGAGTGAAAAGAAGTACATAGGTGTGTTCAGTACTGGCATCAGAAGCTTGTGTACTCTGACGCATACCTGAAAACTCCAGTGATATGATAAACTCTCCATCTGTTAAAGAGTTGTGATAATAAAATAGTACGGAACTAGTAAAAGCTAGTAACTCGCATTAAATTTTAAGTATCTAGTGTCCCAAAGGTTTGTTACCGCCACACCAGGACCACAGTCTGTGCTCTGGGGTAGTAGCTAGTAGCTGTTCCTACAGTATACTTGACGGCATCTGTTGTATCCCGAGTTACTGCACTAAACAATGAGCTTTACCAGAACTGGTGTGCTAAGAATAAGGAAGAAAAACAAAGCTGGAATGGATAAAATCTTCAGTATCTCATATTATAGCCTCCAAGAGGGGTCTCGATCAGCACAGTCTCCGTCTGTTCGCCTGCTGCTGGTGATTGTGTCCCCTGCAGCATGCCCGAAGGTCGGAGTGATATCGCGAGGGGCAATGCTGATCTGGCGCAGAGCTGGGAAGCCCCGCGGGTGGAGCCGACCGAGCGGTAGCGAGTGCAACGGCCACGCCTGGTAACAGAATAAAGAGTAAAGAAAAAACCAAGGCGAGTCAGAAGAAGGGTTCCGTACCAATATCTATAATAAACTGCAAAAAAAATCAAGCTTGTTGTATGGGAGCCCCGATTAAATAATTATTTTATTCTGTTGTTAGGGTTTGTTGTTATAGCGGCAACAGAAATACATTATCTGTGAAAATTTCAACTGTCTGGTTATTACGGTTCATGAGATACAGCCTTGTGACAGACAGGCAGACGGTCAGCGGAGTTTTAGTAATAGGGTCCCGTTTTTACCATATGGGTACGGAAACCTAAAAATCAGTTCAAGGCCATCTGACTTTCTACAAATTTATTCCAAACGAGGCAAATAAATTCAAATATCGATTTCAGTCAACATTGGCTCAACTCCAAAGAATAAACTCGCAAGACACCTACCAACTAGATAACGAGACTGGGGCTTGTGTTACTATGAATTGGCTTTAGGTTCAAATAAACGTTATTATCGTTGGGCTTAGTTTTATAATTAATTGAAAGAACAAACTAGTCTTCGAAAAAGAAGCCTATAGCAGGCTAATAGTAAGGTCTTTATTATAGCTTATATAAAATCCTCTATATAAAAAGTTTACTTCCTAAAGATGCTTCTGGCTATTGCAAATAATCTTTTTATCAAATGACTTGCATGTTCTTATTATATTACCAGCTTTTGCCCGCAGTTTAGCTTATGTTGCACCTGGACAAAAGTAGATTATATTATCCAACTAGCTAACCCGGCGAACTTCGTATCGCTTTAGAATTAACATATGTTGTGTTAAGTTCCTGTTCGCGTTCCCGTTCCAAGTATAATAGTATGCCCATTTCCTGGTTCTGAACTACCTCCCCACCAATTTTCAGCCACTACACTACACAATAGTGTAACTAACACGACTTTCTTTTATATAGATATATACTCGTATATATATAGATTATGCTACATAAAGTCCAGATGCATTTTTCAAATCTCACTGTTGTTTAGAGCAGTGGCTTAGCAACTGTTAATTGTAAACTAAACGTGAATTTGTTCAAAAACTTCTAATTTATCGACTTTCAGTGAATAACAGTTCAGGAAAACGTATAAACTTACAGTACTTACTAAAATATAACCTTTTATCTTCAACAGAAACAAAGTGTCAACCGTCGGAAATGTAGCCTGCCTTGCAACATTGTGGGCTGGCTTTATTCCAAACATTTAAATGGAAATTGGAAGAAACGGATGACACGTGCAGCAGAAAATATGTGTCTAAGTAAGCTGTTTTAGCCAGAAAAAATTAAGGTGTTATTAGGAAAGTGTTAGTAGGAAATCTTCAAAAAATCTGGCTGTTTACCAGAACTACTTACAACGAGCCTACTATAATTTTTAGTTCAACTTTATATACGTAGGTGGTTATCACTACATAGTATAAAGCAGTCGCTTTCCGCTTCCCGCGTATGTATGTTGCTTATATCTTTGAAACTACACAACGGATTTTGATGCGGTTTTTTTTAATAGATAGAATGATTCAGGAGGAAGGTTTATATGTATAATACATGCATAATATAGTAGAGAAACACTGATAATTTTAGAGGTTTCTAATGTGATGTCGTAAATAAACACATTTTTTTGCGCTTACATTGCAAATGCTGGCTGAACCCCACGAGATATATCAAAATAATGAACTACAGTATTGTATACCTTAAAAACGTCTACAAAAAAGTCCACGATGGTATTAGAAATGTCTTACGCACAGCGAAGCGGGCACGGGTCAGCTAGTTATGTAATAAATGACTATAATAAATTTTTAAATAATATAAATAAATTTGACTGGCCTCACAGCTCAGTTGGTAATAACTCTGCCTTGTGCGTTGTGGGTTCGATCCCCACCCAGGGCAAATATTTGTGTGATAAACATAGATGTTTGTTCTGTGTCTGGGTGTTAATATGTATAATAAGTAAATATTTGCAAAAAAAAAGTATATAAGTATTCTATCAGTTATCTGGTTCCCATAGTACAAACTTTGCTTAGTTTGGGGCTAGATGAAATGTTCACCAATATTTATATATTTAATTTAAATTACACGCCTTCATATACACACTCAAACACCTACACACTCAAACACACACGCATACCAACATTTATTTCCTTTATGCAATTACGTGCAACTATATTTTAATTTTAAGGCAGCATCTGGTATTTTACCTAAACGGAACAAATTAAACATTCGTAGAAAATTTTATACTACGTAAGTTACTGGTGGCAATTCTGTTGTCTATTCAATTGTCCACGCTAAAGTTAAATCTCACTCGCACTTATTCCTTTATGTTAAAGTCTAAATTAGCGTGTTGGCCGAGTGGGAGGCACCTCGACTTTCATTTGGGTTGAATCCCGGCCTGCATTAATGGATTTTTCTGTTCGAAAAATGTATATGCGCATCCAAACGGCTCAAAACGGTGAAGGAAAACATCGTGAGGAAACCAGTTAGTATTCTTAAAAGCGGCGATGGACTAGCAACCTGTCACGTATGGAATTTTAACTACTGCAAAATGTGGGCATGTGCCAAATATAATGATTGGACGTGCCTCTGACTACCCCCTCTAGACATTTTTTAAGGATCCAAGCGCCTTGAGATCTGAGAGGATGTCTATCGTACCAGGGATTACAATCGTGATCCAATTAGTTTTTTTTCTAAATTATCGTAACCTCAAAATAAAAGTTCTTTACGATTTTTCACATCATTTTACGTAAATTTAGTCGGCATGTTGACTCTAAAGTGATTTTTTTGCACATATGAAATACTAGCAGACCCGCGACAGACATTGTCCTGTCCAAATTTCGATAATAGCATAGAGTAACGCACGTTGCTATGACAACTGATGTCAACACTGATGTCAGATTTATTGCACACCAGCGCCTTCTATACCAAAATAATCCCTTTTGCGTTTTTTTATTATTTTGGGGATGTTTTTATATATTAAAGTCTATGTTTTATTCGGGCATTTTATAAAAATCAATTATTAATTTTATAATTTGTTTTGAGCAAATTTCAACTTAATCCGTTTTTTTCGTTTAGGCCTGATTGAGGCACAAACTTACAAACTTTCACATTTATAATATTATTAGGATTACTAGACGACCGTGACAGACTTTGTCTTGTCAATGTTTAATAATCGCACAGGAAAAAGCAATTTCAGGTAACTTCCAATTTTTTCCCTACAAACCGTGTACTGATAAAATAAATTACGAATTTTGGTACAATGCGTATCATTCATTATAATGAGTAAACTCTCTGAGAACAAGACAATCTGTATGCACTCATGCGGTATCTAAACACATATCCCTGAGTTTACATCACGTTTGTTTAAGTTTGCCTTAGACAATAATGTTTGCCTGACAGAGCGGTAACTTGACTTTCGTTCTGCACGCCTTGAACTCGTATCTTGTGTCGCTGGTTCTTAGTCATCCTTCGTTAGGTAAGAATTCCAAGGCATGCCAAAAGGTATTTATTTTAGTAAAATCACAATGAACACCGATGCAAAACAGTGGAGTTATTTTGTAAAAACCTGATTATCATGTTATGATATTCATACCAATATTTATTGGTATTGAATGTCATAAAATACCTAATACGCTTTTTATGTTGTTTAGACATAGGTACCGATATCTATTAAAAATAGACTAAATTAGCGGACCCGTGACAGACGTTGTCCTGTCAAATTTCAATAATCGAATAGAAAAGACTGAATGTTTTTAGTCTGTGATTTCAGATTTGTTGCACACCAGCGCCATCTATACAGAAATTATCCCTTTTGCGTTTTATAATCGTTTTTGGAATGTTTTTCATATTTTAAAGTAGTCTATTATTTATTCGGGCATTATATCTCTACATCTACAGCAACAGGATTTGATTGAGGAACAAACATACATACAAACTTTCGCATTTATAATATTATTAGGATAACAATCAAAATATCCTATTCTACCCAAGTACTTATTACTAAATGAAGGTTATTAGTATACTCAATTGTAAATAAAACAATAAAACACTTAATCCATGTAAAAGAAGCCTTAAGTAGGAGTTATTTCAAATCCTTATATCTTTACAAAACGGCTGATTAAACGTCTATACGGATAACCATCCGTGTTCCATATATATTTTGTATACCTAACCAATAAATATATTATCCTTAACCGTTCTAAAGACTTTGAAGAGACTATAAATAAACCAACAGCTGTGCACAAAGGTTTAACAAAACTGTTTAAATCAATCAACTTCAAAAGCAGCATCAGAAAATTGCAACTATTTTATAGGAGAAGTGTGTTTACGTTCCTCAATGATTTGCAGCTAAAATAAACCTAGGAACACCTTTGTTTTAATAGCATTCTAGAATTCTCACCTTCTTATTTATTTTACAAACATAGAAAACAGACATTGAATTTTCCTCTAGGTTTTCGTGTACCATGTTTTACGGATTTATTAAATATTCTGCTCGCCCCGGCTTCGTACGTGTGGTACCTAGATAAAGTAGCCTATGTGTTACTTTGATGTAAAAGCTATATTACTGTAAAGTTTCATTTTAATCTGTTCAGTAGTTTTTGCGTGAAAGAGTAACAAACACATACACACCCACTCACTCATAAACTTTCGCATTTATAATATTAGTAGGAAGTAGGATTATCTTAACTTTGATAATTATTTTACATACCTAACAAAAAATGTATAATTACGAATGTAATCCCTAAGTACATGTGGTAGGCATTTTCTCAGATCTCCAGGCGCTCAGGTAATCGTAAATGCTTAAAAGATAGTCGGAGGGATGTTCAAACATTTGGCACATGCCCACATTTTTAGAATTTTGTACTTGACATTTTTTTTTATTATCTACATAATTTGCCCCTTAAATTTATCTACCGACGTCAAAATTGGTCCGTTTACACTATACGAGTACATTTGTGATTGGGCTGAACCGTTCATTGTTTGCGTTACCTTGCATGTTGTATTGCACATAATCTGTACGCGTCCGACTAAAGTGACAATGTAAACAGTTACAGAGATTTACAGTTCGAAACCGTGTTATTAGAACTAACAATTCTGTTTAGCTCTGCATTTGAATAGCAATAATTGAAGAGTACTCGTATGATTCAAGTTCCTCTGTGCAAATGAAGAGAAATAATTATTGGTGAACATTTCACACTATGTTACTATATATACTAGCAAAACTTTTAAAACTAATAAAATAAAAATAAATAGGATCACGACTATAATCCCGAAGCACGGTAAACATCCTCTCAGATCTCCAGACGCTTAGATTTGAAGATGAGGCAAAGAGGCACGTCCAAACATTATATCCGGCACATGCCCACATTTTGCAATAGGTAGCATTCCATACGTGACAGGTTGCAAGTCCATCGCACCCATCCTACTGATAAAATTCTTACATACATACATATTTTTTGGTAAATACGTACTCATTATTTAAAAATAACATTTATATTCAGCACGCAAATGACTTCTGCACAAAGACAGAATCACCACCAACTGAGCTGTGAGGCCAGTAATTTTAGTAGAAAGTTTTCCGAATTTAATAATTACCTTTTACAGTGACATCTCAACAACCTCAAGAATGCCGCTCTGAAGGTCCTATTAAAGATGGTGTAGATAATGGGGTTGATAGTAGATGACACGTAGCCCAACCATAGGCAGATGTCCACCACGTGTTCTGTGAACGAAATAATGATATAAACATATCGTTCTTCCATGTCGTTGACCATCATACCTGAACCAAATGATGTAGCCTTCATAATGTAAGTTTTGATGTAATCAATCTCAATAACTGACAGAACACAGAACAAACATGTTAACACAAATGTTTTTCTTGGGTGGGAATCGAACCCTACTGTCAACTGAGCTGTGAAGTCAGTCAAACTGATTATAGATCACTAGCCGACTCGTGACCAACTGTTCTGTCCTGTGTTGTCAAAACTGATGTCAGATGTTTTGCACACCACAGCGCCATTTATACCAAAATTATCCCTTTTGCATTTTTTTATAATTTTGGGAATGTTTTTCGGATTATAAACCACCCTATGTTTTATTCGGGCATTAAATCTACATCTACAGCAAATTTCATTTTAATCCGTTTTGTCGTTTAGGCCTGATTGTTTTTCAAACATACAAACATCCTCACAAAATTTTGCATATATAATATTACTAGCTGCTCGCTTCGGCTTCTCACGGAAGGTACCTGGATAAAAATTAGCATATTATGTATTATTCTGATGTATAAGCTATAAAACTGTAAAGTTTCATTTTAATCCTGATTTTGCGTGAATGAGTAACAAACACACACACACACTTACAAACTTTCGCATTTATAATATTAGTTGAATCTTAAAGTTTGAAACCGTTAAATACCGTTTATTGCGGCAGTTGCTAACAAAGCTTGATTGCAACTAGAACCATTTTTGACATGAGTTTACCGGTTTAAAATATGAACTGATTTAAATGTAATGTAATACATAGTCACTACATAGTATAAAGCAAAGTCGCTTTCCGCTTCCCGCGTCTGTATGTCTGTATGTATGTTTGCTTATATCTTTAAAACTACACAACGGATTTTGATGCAGTTTTTTTTAATAGATAGAGTGATTCAGGAGGAAGGTTTATATGTATAATAACATGCTACCCGTGCGAAGCCGGGGCGGGTCGCTAGTAATACATATATAGTACATAGTATGAATACATATCCTAGGCGTGCTACGAACCTGAAATACTTATTTTGCTTCATTTACTCTCATCACGTTCTTCATGCATACTCGTCGTTTTAGAGTACTCTTACTTTTCGAGCTAGCGTTTCAAAACACGAAACACCAATATTCATCAAAAGTTTCCCGCGAGGTATGATTCGATGAATATTATTCGTTCAATTTTTAACAGGAAATCAATTCTCTACTTTGCGGAATGAGCTGATTCATCCGTAAAATTGTTACGCCGCAGAATAAATAGCATTAAGTATATGAAGAAAATAAGATTCAAGTCGACGTACACTGTTGATATTTACAATATTTTAATAATTACCTAGAAAATATCCAAAATCGTCTAGCGCAAATCAGTACCTACCTTTTCCCTAATGTTATTTGCTGACTCTACAGTAGGTACGAGTCTAGACAATGGCAAATAAATACCCTTACTTTCAAATAAATATAACAATAGTAGCTTTTTAAATAGAAATACGGTTAATTACCACGTGTTTTCTTGTATTGCTGCCGTTTAGAGACAATTCAGATGCTCTTCATCATGAGTATTCGTCGATCTGCCGTTGATCGCGGTCGCGGACTATGCTCACGATGAAGAGCATAGATCTGAATTATCTCGAAACGTCAACAATACAAGAAAAAACGTGGTAATTACCCGTATTTCTATTTCAAATGCTTTAAAACAACGATTGTACCCTCGCACGCATAGGTACCTATTACTCAAATAAAAAGTCGTATAATTCACTCTTTAGCCTATGAACAAAAATTCATGACGACGAATTGATCGATGCAACTTGAAAGAAGAACAAACCAACAAACTCACTTTCTCATTTGTAGAAGTACTAGCTTTCGCCCGCGGCTTCACACGCGAAGTACCTAGATAAAAATAGCCTATTTGCTATTCCAGTGCATAGGGCTATGTATATTCAAATCTGTTTGGCGTGATTGAGGCACAAACTATTAATAAAATAAGGATTCTGTAATTTAAAGCTGATTAAAAGACCCATCAGCAAATAGAAGCCTTTTTGTTACCTAACTAATAAAAGAGTAACGTCTGAGGTTTTACCCTAAAACCGCGCTGATCAAATTAGTTCGAGAATAATTTTGGTAGTTTAGATTTGAAGCTAAAGAGATTTACTAAGCTAATTTTTAGTTAGGCCTCTTTATTGATAATGACGATCGCGATAATGATAATGTGTCTACCTTCGTTTTTACTATATACTTTAGCATACAATTGCGCTCATCCATCACTTTTGCATCGTATTTGCGTTACCAGCCAAATACATCATATTACTTGTGTGACTAAAAGTTTATTTAAGCAGAAATTCTATGATAAAGTCAATGCTGCTCTACATGTCATGCGTCTTGATTTTGGTAAATTTCCAAATTAATAAGTTGAAAAACTTGGTGTTTTAGTATTTTAAAGTGAAAATGCATGACGTTTAGGTCTAGCTTCAGTTTTAAGGGGCTCCTAGTCGACGATTGCTCTTTTTCGAAACGAAAAAAGAAATACTTCTGAACAAGCCACATCTCCTATTTTTATAAGTATATTACTTCAGGTTCCTACCTAGATTTCTATTAAGCTGAAAACATAGTAGCAGAAACTTTTCACGATAAAGATATTATTTCAAAATAATACGTTTTAGAATTTATTATCGAAATATTTTATATACCTACTATTAAAATCAACTTGTGATTTATTGTTAAAGATAGGTAATAATTATGTAGATCTAGATTTCTATTAGAATAGATTTTTGATAAGTAATTATACATAATTTATATCATTAATTTATTCGAAATGTGTGTTTGTCGTCATTGAAGCGGTCGGTAGTATTATTTATCGAAGTGATTAAAGATGGGTACATCTTTATTCACATATACTATACATTATAAAATAGGAGATGTGGCTTGTTCAGAAGTATTTCTTTTTTCGTTTCGAACAAAAACAATCGTCGACTGGGAGCGCCTTAAGAAGTAGTCTGAAATACACCATGTACTTATATGATACCATTTGTGTCCTAAAACTTCGTAGTAAAGAGCACCTAAATATAAAAGTTACCGTGTAACCTAGTTAATTTAGTTGTGTTTTTATAATAATGTATGTTAGTCTGTAAGGTATTTATTAAATTATGGGACTCTGTTTTTGTATTGCTTTTTAACCGACGTAAAACGGTGGAGGTTCTCAAGTCGACACATATCATTTTACCTGGTGATCCGATTTCGATTTTTTTTCTATTATGTAGAGATTAGTCCCAAGTTGTCTGACAGTTCCTTCAAAAACTTAAAAACCTAATATCGTTCCTTGACTTTGCGATTGGTCGATACATTTTCGTCGGTTTTCTAAACGTAATTGTAGTTTTCGTAGTTTTTTAAACGTAATTATGTAAATTATTGTTGTTGCCTGAAATAAAGATATTTTCATCCCACCATCTCGGAAAGAGTATTTTTGCTCTTCAATATCTGAGTGCAAAAGCCGTTTTTATTCTCTAGAGGATAAAGTAAATTGAATTTAGAACATCGTGTGCACTAAGTTTGTAAATTAAAAAAATCATTAAACCTATTTACTGCTACCTCTATGGTGCCGAATATATCATACAACTTTTTTTTAATTTGTTAAAAACTCAGACTCGGAACCTTCTTGGTGTTCTTTTTTCAATTTGCTTTGTATGCGGTTCTTTACGCGGCATTTTTTCACGTCATTTATTAAGATTATTCTGTAATACTTACCTGTCATAATGTAGTAGTTAATACCTAAACTGAAATAAAAGTACCTATCTTGTGATTGTAAACGTTTTTTGCATTTAGTCATTTCCTCGCTGATGTGGAATGAAAAGTTACGTGTTGCACTCGAGTGCAAAGATTTTTCACCTCGTGCTCTTTTGATTCCCTCGCCAACGCTCAGGATTCTAATTTTACAGGATTCAATTTTAGAATCCTTCGCTTGCTCGGTCATCAAAATTGAACACGCGGTTAAAAAGCAACTTTGCACTCTTGTATAACAAATAACTATTATTACTATTAGTATAAATTGGCAATCCCTTCATACAAACCTGGTACTATACAAGCCGGGCACGAAGCAAACAGGATATTGAGCAGGAAGAACGGTGCCCAGCACAGGACGAAAGTGAAGAAGACCAGACCAAGGACCTTGGTAGCCTTCTGCTCGTTGGCGACCGCGTTGGCTGAGAGCGATCGACCTTTTTTGCGGTTGGCTAAAAACCTGCAATGAGATAAGATTTATGATTTTTTTCTAACAAAAACATCCATCTAATATTGTCCTGCCACTATGAGATTGTGTCCCAGAATTGGACCTGGAAACTACAGACTAGGCAGACAGGTGTAAACTAAAAAAAAACATTTAACCTACACAGTAGCACAGTAGCTCTACTACATAATAATATAATACTGTGGTACTACTCAGTAACTATAGAAGTATCGCCCGAGAAGGTGTCCCGCGGCATATAAAACGTTGCGAAACACTGTCACACTATGCATCGTAGTTGCGCGTCATATTGCGGGACAAAATGTCTCTTATTCTACAATAACCAGACCCGGACCAAACATTTGCAAATTTTGCACATTGCATTCAGTTGTCCCGCTAATATAAATAAAACCAGTTAAATTATCTGCCTGGAAAAGTAAAACATCTACCACGATTTTTATTGATGTACAGCAGCAGTTCTTTGAGCCAAGTTTAATTCGTTCCCAACTTTACCCCGAAACTGGACACTGTTTACAAAGGACGCGTAATTTTTCTTTCATTACCTCAAAGTTAAGTTTGATAAAACTTCTTTCAGCTTTTCTGACAATATTTCTGAGACGACGAAACAATTCACGGTGATACCATCAAGCCTAATTTGTAGAGGTATGAAACACGAGTCTCATTCCTAAAAGGGTAGGCTCTTTATGGCTTAAATCGAAAATGTTAGAAATGTTGGGATTAACTTCATTTTGTTTTCGCGATAATTGTTAATGGGGACCTATTTAGGAAAACCGTTTAATTAAGCCTCGGAAAGGTGTGAAGATAGGATTTTAAAGACCATTCCCAACTCTTTGTTTATTTGAGTCACAAATCTACAAACATAGTAAAGAGTTATCATATTACTCATAGCCATACTCTTTCCCACTTTTTAGGGTTCCGTACCCAAGGGTAAAAATGGGACCCTATTACTAAGACTCCGCTGTCCGTCTGTCCGTCTGTCTGTCACAGGACTGTATCTCATGAACCGTGATAGCTAGACAGTTGAAATTTTCACAGATGATGTATTTCTGTTGCCGCTATAACAACAAATACTAAAAACAGAATAAAATAATATATTTAAGTGGGGCTCTTATATAACAAACGTGTTTTTTTGCCGTTTTTTATAGATAATGATACGGAACCATACGTGCGCGAGTCTGACTCGCACTTGGCCAGTTTTTTTTTATTTTCCGAAATTTTATTTAAAGTCGTTAAAATTCGATTTCCTGAATCTACGCTAGTATACATATGAATCCTAGAAGCCTCAGTTCTTGGGGTCAGATCGATCACATATACAAAAGTCTCTATAGATTAAGACTGACTTCAGTCATCGTAGATACCGTTTCATTTCATGTACCACTCGTCTCAGGAGTGTTAGAATGGAATCGAAAAGTTAACTGTTGAGCGAACAACTCTTGTTCTAACTATTGTTATTATTGTTTCATAGACAGTTTATTGAAGATTCTATCTTTATTGTTGTTTGGAGATCGCCTTTTTCTTTAGTACTGCGAAGTTGTGCCACAGCTCACTACCTACTTGTGGTTACAGGTGACGTGTGAGTTTTGGTAGTGCTTTTAGCAAAATCACCCTTATAATTTAGTGGTTTCTCACGGAGATCTCACATTTATCTGAGGTTGTATTTGTATTACCCGCCATATGTTAAAAATATTTACAAATCTAATGTTTAGACGTGCCTCTGAGACACCTAGGATCTGAGCGCCTGGAGATCTGGGAGAATGTCTATCGTTCTTGGAAATTAGAGTCGTAATTTTTGACGCGTCGTGTTGAATATTTACCGTTTGATAAAAAGCATTACAAGTAGACACCTAAATAGTTACGATTACACTAAATATTCAATTATTATTCTCGTACATAATACTTTCATAATCCAAACAATACTTTTTTGTGTGTCTGTTTGCAAATTGTTGTTAGCGTACATTTCGCATTAGGCAGTCTGCTCTTTGTGTTTGACTCGAGTTATAAAACATTTAATTTTCTATACAATACTAGCTGCGCGCTCCGGCTTCGCACGGGTGGTACATGAATAAAAAGTAGCCTATGTGTTATTCTGATGTATAGCCGGATTAAAATGAAACTTAACAGTAATATAACTGATAAGATTCATTTTAATCCGTTCAGTAGTTTTTGCGTGAAAGTGTAACAAACACACACAAACACTCACAAACTTTCGCATTTATAATATTAAGTAGGACAATGCAAGAAATAGTACCCTATAAATAAATGCATATAAATTAGTGCATTACCTTTTTTTCTCTATGATCTATGTTTTTAAAAGCATTATATAAAGTCAACGGAATTATATAATTTCATACATTATGTACATAATGTATGATAATGTCCACCAATATTTATTTATTTATATACTTTAATAAACGTTATCATATGCTAAGACTGTTACACGTACTCATACTCACTCTGGCGAAGATTCTCTAGATGAATCGAAAAAAATTCCCGTGTTTCCTCATAATGTTGATTATTTAGGTACCTTTGAGTAAGCGCATTAGGGGCAGTTATCAGCTTCAAAGGACGTAGCCTCGCCCTCCTGGTCTCAGCGACTATGCTCGGCGGGGTCTGCGTAGACACGTCTATTCCTCGCTTCATGCCAGATGTGCTGGTATTGGAACCACAGCCGTTCATGTAGCTGAGCTGCGGGTGTGATACGCTCATTCCGATCTTGTTGCGTTGTTGCCTGTTTATACAATGATATACTGTGTATTATGAATACTACTGATCTTCAACGATTATCACCGAAAAAAATGAAAACGGAATTGGGTAAATTTTCAACTTCTTCATTTGGTAATTTAAAGTAATAATTATTTTTTACTTTAGTCTCAGTTAAGTTGAAGCCATTATTGCCTTATCTAAGTCCTTTATCATTTTTATTAACATAGAATGCCTGAAAAAAGGTATGTCTTCATCGTTTCGGATCGATACAAGAATAGTCATGAGAACGTTAAATTCTCCTGAAGTATTGGTTAGAGAATCTGTTTTTAGTTTTCAAGAGGGATTCAAATAATTCATGAATCTAACCGAGCAGCACTGGTGACTCTCCAAGTGAGCTGTCTGCTCATGGATCTGTTCGGAGACAGGTCCGGAGAACTCCTGGCGCCGACTCTTCGAGCCCCTTGGATGAGGCCGTTGTCGAAGCCTCCACATTGTCTGGAAGAGGAATCCTTTATGAATAACGGTGGAACAAAACGTAAAAAAACCGGCCAAGTGCGAGTCGGACTCGCGCACGAAGGGTTCTTACAACGGTGAAGGAAAAGATCGTGAGGAAACCAGTTAGTGTTCTTATAAGCGGCGATGGGCTTGCAACCTGTCACGTATGGAATGCTAACTACTGCAAAATGTGGGCATGTGCCAAATATAACGTTTGGACGTGCCTCTGTCTACCCCCACTAGACATCTTCGAAGGATCTAAGCGTCTGGAGATCTGAGAGGATGTCTACCGTACTAGGGGAATTACAGTCGTGAACCTATATATATATATTTTTTTTTTGTTATAGCAGCAACAGGAATACATAATCTGTGAAAATTTCAACTGTCTAGCTACTACGGTTCATGAGATACAGCCCTGTGATAGGCAGACGGACGGACGGACGGACAGACAGACAGACAGACAGATAGACAGACGGACAGCAAAGTCTTAGTAATAGGGTTCCGATTTTACCCTTTGGGTATGAAACCCTAAAATGTATGCATACATAATACATATACCTACCTACTGAATGTACCTATGTGTCCTCTTATAAGATTATATTATAATCACAGTGTCATATTTATCGGTTTCAAATTGAAACTGTTTGAGATTGATTATATATCGAGGTCATGCAATAACTTTTTTAACTCCCAAAATTTAATAATCTTGTTTTCCGAACTCCTAAAATTCTCATCTTGATAAGATAAAGCTTTTAAAAATAATCTCTTTGACATCAAACGAAACTTCAACACAATAAAAATCCCAGTTTTAAAATATATAGAAAGAAATAATAAATTTATTTTGTGTCAACATAATCTCTTAAAACTAAACAAAAAACATACATATTGGCAACATTGACAACAAAATTGGTCACCACTCAGCTATATGCTGCAACAGCGAGAGTTGATGCAGCGCTGATTTTCAGTGGAGCCATAGTGCGTGTGGGGCAGCATACTGCATATCACACAGTGCATATATTTACATTACTTAAATTCTAAAATGTAGGTATTTTTTTTTATTTAACATTATATGAAAAATATATAAACTAAATAGCAAAACAAAATAACATACTTATAAATCTTCTATAATACAAAAATGAATCGCAAAATGTGTTGGTAAGCGCATAACTCAACAACGCCTGGACCAATTTGGCCAATTCTTTTTTTTTAATGTTCGTTGAAGTTCAAGGATGGTTTTTCGGCGAGTAAAATTCGAATAATGGCCGGAAAAACCCTAAAAACAGCCCTTTTCTTTTTCCCATACAAAAGTTTTCTAACTAAAACGTAGAGTCAATTTGAGCTTTATTGCTATTGTATAAAGTTCACTGTTGTCTAAGCAATGTAGGTGTGTTCCTAAGAACGGGGACG
Organism: Hydriomena furcata; assembly: GCA_912999785.1. Taxonomy (NCBI): domain Eukaryota; kingdom Metazoa; phylum Arthropoda; class Insecta; order Lepidoptera; family Geometridae; genus Hydriomena; species Hydriomena furcata. Next base: position 4,560,752 of record OU538826.1, read on the forward strand.
GGAACGGGAACGGGAACTTCAAACAACATTTGTCAATTGCGATACGAAGTTCGCCGGGTCAGCTTGTAATATAATAAAATATATGAATATTCACAAAGCTCACTGCTAAGCCAGGATAACCTACAGGTACGAGTTATTCAATAGATCCAATACCGATCTCGCTCCCATAGGATTTGGTTTACAAAGAACCTTTATCTAAACGAGTTTTAATAATGTATGGTACGAGTATCATCGAATCCTAGAGGGATAATAATCTCCAGACCAGTGGCTCGATCTTTTAGGGATTCTGGTAATATTTTTACTATTTTCAACTGACTTTCAAACAAAGAAATTTTCTATTAAAATGCTATACCAACTAGATAAAAAAAAATTTATATATTTTATTTTCGCCATCGAAAGATTTAGTTCAAATGAGTTTAGTTTTATAAGAACTTCTGTTTGTATCTTTTAAGTTATTGTTATTTTCATTTATTTGTAAGTTTACTCATTTATGAAATAAATCGCTATAATCTCCAATTTGATTGAGGTTTTATAGTCAACAAAACTTAAAAAAAAAAATAGGATCATTACTGTAATCCCCAAGTACGGTAGACATTCTCTCAGATCTCCAGACGCTTAGATCCTGTGAAGATGTCTAGTGGGGGTAGTCAGAAGCACGTCACAGGTTGCAAGCCCATCGCCGCTTTATAAGAATACTAACTGGTTTCCTTACGATGTTTTCCTTCACCGTCAACTTGCAAACAAAACTTGCTCGTTTTTTTGGGGGCACTGAAATGGTCTGTATTTTTAGTACTTAGAACAGATACCTATTATTATTATATTTTACATAATCATTTTTATATAATGTTATACTATTATTAATGAATTTTACCTAATCATTTATATTTTTCATTTTCTAATTTTCTATAGCCTGACTTAAAATGTACTGCGGATAAAAACGTTTTTAAATCTTTGAATCCATTTAAAAATTATCATAACCTGAGTGAAATTCAATTGATTCACATTCTTCATCTTGATTCTATTGATCTTGAAATAAATAAATATGGCTGACGTAAGTGGTTACGAATAAAGCAATATAAAATTTTTGTTGAGAGACGCCCACGCGTCTGAAAGTCGATTCGGAATCGTCGGTTATGACGATTGTTGAAAGAAGGTCGCATTTTTACTACCACGATGTCTTCCTTTCGTTTCAATGGCGTATTTGTTAGTGCCAGTGCTCAACTTTATGCATTTATTTTGATAGATCAGTTAATCCAATTGAAAAAAAAAAGGGTCTCTACTGTAATCCCCAAGTACGGTCGACATCCTCTCAGATCTCCAGACGCTTAGATCCTTTGAAGATATCTAGGGGGGGTAGTCAGAGGCTACTAACTGATTTTCTCACGATGTTTTCCTTCACCGTATTAAGCACGTGTTTTTGATGAGCATATAAATTTTTCGAACAGAAAAATCCATTGATGCACGCCGGAATTCGAACCCACAAATTGAATATTAATAATTTCCTTTACGCCATCAACAAAATTGTATGGTGATTTTCAAATAGTAATTTATCTTTAAAACTCTCAGTTATCGGATTCTAAACTTTTTAGGAGCTTAATCATGTTTTTTTTGCATTTTTTAGGGTTCCGTACCCAAACGGTAAAAACGGGACCCTATTACTAAGACTTCGCTGTCCGTCTGTCTGTCACAGGGCTGTATCTCATGAACTGTGATAGCTAGACAGTTGAAATTTTCACAGATTATGTATTTCGGTTGCTGCTATAACAAAAAATACTAAAAACAGAATAAATAAATATTTAAGTTTTTTATAGATAATGGTACTGTTTTCAGCATAGGTATGTGTATTAACGTGCATTTTCGCATTATGATAATGCTATGTAAATATTCGAACAATAAGCGCGCAAGTCTCAAAGTTATTGTGCAAGTCAACAAACTGAACATAATGTAAACGAGTTCAAAACAAATCTGCGAGATAAACTCCACAAAATACTATCAATAAAAGTCTACGTCTTATTCGCTAGGTGATAGGGTCGAGAATAACAGCTATTTTTAGCGGACTCGCGAAATAATCGACGATAAACGCAATGTAATTGTTTGTTCTCTGACTACAGATCTGCTTTGTTTGCCAAACCAATTTATGACTTGATGCATGGTAATAAACCTCAAGATTGGTTGCTGTTATTTTAAGGGATTTTATTGCTGAAACAACGGCTTCTGGACATAACTTTTGTATTTGATTGAATAATACTTTTATTGATATTGGATCGTAAGTGAATTATGGGCAGCATGTAAAACAACACTAAAATGCACAAAATATTATTATGATCTTTGAAACTAAACTATTTTTGCACACAGTTACCGGTTTAAATGAATCTATCTTTGATTTTCAGCCATACATACCTACATCACAATACTCACAGATTTATAGATCTACTATAATATTTGTTGTGCGTGCGAGACGGCAATGCGAGCAGGGTAGCGCGCGCGTTATGGTCCACTCACCCTGAAGAAGATTCTCTAGATGAATCGAAACATTGTCGGTGTCCTCATTGACAATTTATCATTTACGTGAGTAATTTCCCGTTGTTGTAATAATGTGTAGTACAACTCACGAAAGTTTTGAAAGTGAAATAATATTTGTTGTGTCAACAGATATCGCGACTATAAATTGAGATGTTACAATATCCTATCTTCCTAGTTGGATCAAACTGCACACGGTGTGCAAAGTTTGATTAAAATCGGTTAAGTAGTTTATGAGTTCATCACAGACAAATAACGTTTCGCGTAATTTATATTATTAAGATAGATTTTATGATATTATACAAATATGTGGCCGTTACTTGAAAAACTACAAACAAATCGCAGTACGAACCACACGAGCTTCGAAAGCCAAGGTACCTCCTACTAAGCTCTGACAGACGTGCATAGCTTTGTTCAGTCTCTACCGGAAATATAATTTTGTTGAATCTACATTCTACATCTACGTGTACACTATTATTATGAAGATAAAAAATAACTATTGGTTTTTTTGTGTTCCGTACCCAAAGGGTAAAAACTGGACACTATTACTAAGACTTCGCTGTCTGTCTGTTACAAGGCTGTATCTCATGAACCGTGATAGCTAGACAGTTGAAATTTTCACAAGTTATGTATTTCTGTTGCCGCTATAACAACAAATACTAAACACAGAATAAAATAAATATTTAAGTGCGGCTCTCATACAACAAACGTGATTTTTTTGCCGGTTTTCCTAGATAATGGTACGGAACCCTTCGTGCACTAGTCCGACCCGCACTTAGCCGGTTTTATTTTGTATTTGCTTCAAATGAATAAACTAAAAACTACTGAACTAGTTTTAAACCATCTCTCACTTTTCCAAAGTTACATTATCACTTTATCAGCGAGCAATATAGGTTTTATTTTATGTATAATGTAACCTAACGTATCGAAAATTTGCCTATAAACTTCATTAAAAACACCCGTGCGAAGCCGGGATAGGCAGTGAGTGTAAAATATTGGTATCGATCATAATATTAAGTGATTGAAAGTTTCAATCCATTACATGATCACTCGGGATATACCTATTCATAAAATCTGATGACACATTTCTGTGATGATTGTACGCATCCAAGCCGGGGTCCCACGGCGCGTAAAACGACGGGCCGCGCCGGATGACGCTCCGCCTGTGTGCGTCCGGCGCGTCGCGTACAGAGCGTTCCGAGCACGGGCCACCACAGATGCATCGTTCCCACGGCGGTAGCTCGTAATCATTTACATCGGTTTGGGAATTACGTAAACATTTTTGTAAATGATGGCGAGAAAATGTGGGTGGAAAAAAAAAACATACACGCACAGATATAAAATATAAGTTTTTCATTAAAAAAATTAGCTGACTCGGCAATATTCTGTGCGCATTTCAATGAACCCATAAAGTAAATAATTATATTACTTTTTCAAACTAAAAATATTTAAAATAAAAAGCGGCCAAGTGTGAGTCGGACTCGCGCACGAAGGGTTCCGTACCATTATCTATAAAAAACGGCAAAAAAACACGTTTGTTGTATGGGAGGCCCTTAAAATATTTATTTTATTCTGTTTTTAGTATTTGTTGTTGTAGCAGCAACAATTTCAACTGTCTAGCTAACACAGTTCATGAGATACAGCCTTGTGACAGACAGACGGACAGACGGACAGACTGACAGCGATGTCTTAGTAATAGGTTTCCGTTTTTAGCTTTTGGGTACGGAACCCTAAAAACAGACCATAATCAAATGATGCACTTACAAATTAAATACCTACATTGCCATCAGAATTTCAATGTTAGAAGTGTACATTCAGTCGGACAGTTTACTGAGAATTTTTTTCATTTGTCGCATTTAAAATATTCCATCAGAAGAGAAGTAGAATAAAAAATGCTATTATGCTTGGCTGCGTTGATGAATCTTAAAAGCAAATGAAAAAAAATAAAAAGGATACGACAATAATCCCAAGTACGATAGATATTTGACTGTAAGGAAAGGTCATTCCATATCTTCTACATATTTATAGCTATCTTGGTCTTCTTCGGTGGCATGACGTACGATTGATCGATTGAGCCGCAAAAGATGCTGTTTCGATCGCCGTGGTGGGACAAATAAGTAAATAAATATAAAACAGTGAAGGAAAACATCGTGAGAAACCGTTAGTATTCTTGTATGCGGCGATGGGCTTGCAACCTGTCACATATGGAATGCTAACTACTGCAAAATGTGGGCATGTGCTAAATATACTGTTTGAACGTGCCTCTGACTACTCCCACTAGCCGCCTGGAGGTCTGAGAGGATGTCTACCGTACTTGGGGATTACAGTCGTGATATTCATTTTATTTTATTTTTAATTAAATTAAGCAAAGCTTGTACTATCGGAACCAGATAACTAATAGAATACATACTTTTTTTTACATAATTACATAATAACACCCAGACACAGAACAAACATCTATGTTTATCGCACAAATATTTTTCCTGGGTGTGATCGAACCCACAACCTACAGCGCAGAAGGCAGAGTTCCAGATCTAGGTGTTGTGGTACCATAGTACTTGTAGTTTCTAACACCTACAATATAGAGAAGTAGTTGGATAAGCCCCGCATTAGATTTCTGTGTTTTATGACTATTATTGTGATTTTTGGGAGTTATTAAGTCTTTGATATATTGCAACAGTTTTCGACACATCAACTCAAATATCACCAGTTTTTTTTTTTATCAAAAAGTTTACTCCGACTTGTATTGTTTATTCAATAAAAGCATAATTACTATTGTAACAATGCCAAATACCACATTTACAAGCTTTAGTAAGCATTTTGGAGTGAAAAAGTTACTTCTTTGTTCGCTAATCTCAGTTCGTGAATGTCTATTGTTCGAGAATATGCTCGATCTCTGAAGTACTCACTTCAAACTTTTACGTACGCTTTATGAATAGGGCTGCTATGATCTAGATTAAGATATTAATTCCTTATCGTTTCATTTCGAAAATTGATTTCCCTCGAATCAAATGAACGGCCAAAATGAGCGTAAAGTGGATTTGTGATGAATTTGAGTCTTGAGTATTTACGACTTTGTATTTTTTTATTTCATTTATACTGTGTAATACCTAATACCTACTCTTTGACTGGCCTCACAGCTCAGTTGGTATTAGCTCTGAACGATGAACGATGTTTGTTCTGCGTCTGAGTGTTAATATGTATAATAAGTTTGTATTTACAACAAAAAAAACGTATATAAGTATTTTATCAGTTATCTGGCTGTGTGAAATGTCTACCATTTTTTTTTATTTCTTTGAACTTAAATTTATATTAGGTAGCCTTACATCTATTTACTACTGTTTTTTTACAGTAGATATCATCATCATCATCATCTCAGCCATAAGACGTCCACTGCTGGACATAGACCTCCTCCATTGTCTTCCATAAAGACCGGTTGGAAGCAGCTCTCATCCAGAGCGTCCCGGCGGTCTTCATTGTCATCTGCCCACTTTGCGAGTGGACGCCTAATTATATCATATAATTAAATAATTATATAATTATAATTTGAGGTATATCTGCTAATAATTATTAGAAGCCTAAAATATTTCAATTTTCGTAAACTTGATTCATGTTAACACTGGATAACATTAAATCACTGATCACTACATAGTATAAAGCAAAGTCGCTTCCCGCTTCCCGCGTCTGCATGTATGCTTATATCTTTAAAACTACACAACGGATTTTGATGCGGTTTTTTTTAATAGATAGAGTGATTCAGGAGGAAGGTTTATATGTATTAAACACGTGCGAAGCCGGGGTGGGTCGCTAGTTAATTATAAAATACAAAACATTGTTTCATTAAGAACCGACTATCTCAAAGGCATGAAAGCCTTAAGACGAGTAATAAATATGTTTGATGAATGCAGAATCGTTTTTTCTCAATAACCGCAAAACATACAGTTTTGTTTTTTTATAACAAAGATAACTTAAGGATTTAATCTAGATAAATTAAAGACAAACACAATTGATGAAACTTTTCTCTCAGCCATACAAAACGTAAAAAAAATCACTTATCACCACTATCTCGAAGGCATGAAGGCCTTAATTCAAATAGCAGAGTTGGTTAGTTACCTAGTTCATCTAACTCGTAGGTTCATATTTAGGTACATTAAATGAAACTACAAACAAAATCGTTGAGGTACTAAACTTAGTTTAGTTTTACAACTAAAAGTATTGATCTGAAGAGTTATTAGTATAACGTCGTTCAAGTGACCGTATCGGCTTTGATAAGGTTTTGCTTTATATAAAGATGGTTATGGTGAGGATGAAAATCAAGACGCAGAAAGATTCATTCTGAAAATGTTGACAACACTGCTTTTAATAATTATTGTAATTACTTACTGCTCACCCCGGTTTCGCACGGGTGGTACTTGGATAAAAAGTAGCCTGTGTTATTCTGTGTTATGTCTATGCTATATTACTCAAAAGTTTCATTTTAATCCGTTCAGTTGTTTTTGCGTAAAAGAGTAACAAACACACACACACCCACTCATAAACTTTCATATTATAGTACGATAGGATAGGATGTCAAAATATTTACAAGCAACATAAAGCATTTCGTCCATATTAAAAAATGCCATGCTATTTAAAAAGATTATTCCTGTAATATGTCTCATCATCTTTCTACCCAATTCCCTAGAGCTTGTCCACATCACTACACCGCGGTCGCCGCGCCTCGTAACTACGGATTTGAATATAATATTATGCCGGGGTCCCACGGCCCGCGTTTTCACGCGCCAGACCGCGCCAAGGCGGACGGACGCGCCGTGGGAACGATGCATCCGTGGTGGCCCGTGCTCGAAACGCTCTGTACGCGACGCGCCGGACGCACACAGGCGGAGCGTCATCCGGCGCGGCCTGTCGCTTTACGCGCCGTGGGACCCCGGCTTTACTGGTGCGAACGTAGCGTACTCAAAGCGACATAAATGTTATTTAAAAATATTGTTATTACCATTTCATTTATTACCATTTCAGATAAAGAAAATCCTAGACTCGTATGATATGAGTATCTCACATTAGTAGTGAAGTCTTATCGTTAGTGACGTTGCTTAGAGTAAGGAAAGATGGTAAAATCTTTTTTCGACCGCTTTTCTAGGGGGGCGGCTGATCCTCCCCCCCCCCTCCTGCTCGTACCTCGCTACACCCATGGTTTTCGGCAGAAGATTTTATCTCTTTCGACTTTTCGCGCTCCAGGGACGCCATTTACTTCTGTAACATCAATGTAACAAGCGTAATTGACTGTAGCATTTTGGGCCAATCCGATTTTTTGACAATAGCCATAATGATGGGATGACATCGTTCTTTGTCCTGTATCGATACCTAATCTAGAATCGAATCCTGGAATCGATTATCCAATAATCCAAAGTGGGGGTAGTCAGAGGCACGTTCAAACATTATATTTGGCACATGCCCACATTTTTAACACGCTTATATTAGCTCGGCCTGTATTTTGTTGTACAATATAGCATTTTCATTCATTTATTCATTCATTGTTATGTGATGTATTGTTTATTAATGATGTCGTTTGAAAAATGCGATTACGAAGCTTCTCCTACCCTACTTGATACTTGATTGATTATCCAATCACATCGTTTTCCATCAGGGTAAGTTGTCCACGTTTTAATTAAATTTAAACTAACACGCTATCGGTTGTACCTGCAAAGTTAATTGAAAACGTTCGGTGTCGGACGGCAGTGAAAGAGATAATGCTGATTTATTCGTACGCTGGAGACATCGAATGATGTGCACCATTTCACGCGTCTGTACCGGATTCTTCGGACAGGCGAGTGGACAATTTATTTCAAAGATTTACCGTAGAAGTGCACTTCTGCTAAATTGCACATTAATTTCCTCTTCTCCGCGCATATTCGAGTAACGACATAGATTTAATAGAGCTTTGTCTCTTCCACAAAATTGGAATTTAAAATGCTATTGCATATTAAACTTAGGAGATAAAAGTATTTTTTATCGCTAGGAGCATATCATCTATATATCATCTCTATTAGTAAATAAGATACAAATAATATTATTATGATATTAATTTTTACTGCTAAAATCTTACTTATATTGATTGATCAAAAACCTATAATTTCTAATGCGAACGAAATAAAGTTCGAAGAATCGATACTACTAATATTGTAAATACCGAAGTTTTATGTCAAGCACGCCGAAGCGGCTGAACTGATTTAAATAAAACCTAAAAACATACATGACATAATAAAACCGGCCAAGTGCGAGTCGGACTCGCGCACGAAGGGTTCCGTACTATATTATCTATACAAAACAAAAAAATCCCGTTTGTTGTACGGGAGCCCTACTTAAATATTGATATTATGCTGTTTTTAGTATTTGTTGTTATAGCGGCAACAGAAATACATAATCTGTAAAAATTTCAACTGTCTAGCTATCACGGTTCATTAGATACAGCCCTGTGACAGACAGACGGACAGACGGACAAACGGACAGCAAAGTCTTAGTTATAGGGTCCCGTTTTTACCCTTTGGGTACGGAACCCTAAAAATGATACAAGTTTACGGTAAGTCATACGGATAAAAAGTTCCGGATACCTCGCAAGCCAATCTGCAGGCTGTTAATAACACATTTAACAATGTACTCATTCGAAATGCCACGATTTTTCATCAAGCTTTGGTCGGACAATACGAATTACGGAGACAAACGGATCAATGATATGCACCAATGCACGCGTCTGTACCGGACAGTCGCGTAAAGTGAAAAAGGAGTGAAGTGGTCTGTCCGAGCTTCAGTGAAAACGATTGCCGTTCATTTATATGTATAAACTTCGATATATGACTGTGCTGAGAATATTGCGAACATTCAAATGATTAGTATACGATGCGTTCCGAGTGTGATCTAGTTTTTATTCGTTTTACAAGCTTTTATTTAGCTTGCAATGTATGTATGACGTATGTATGTAACTATGTTTGTTAAGGTGGAATCTTGCAACTCAATTTTGAAGCAGTTATCCTCAACCGATTGAGCTGACTGCTGATATTGAGCTGATCTAATGATGGAGTCAGGAGCTGTTCAACAGACACTCACAATGTAAAATCCTTCCTTTGTAAATACTTCGTTTGAGTAAAAACTTTGCATATTTGTCAAGTTCCGATGACAATTTTATATGATGTGACAGGTGATAGCGGTGGTGCTCTTTGGTTTAAATGATTTTACAAAAGCTTGTCATTGAAAAATACTTTTTAAACAGAAAAATTATTTTGGTTGAATATGAATGACTGTTGCAGCGTAAGGAATGACTACAATACAAAAATTGACAGTTTTGACATTTAGCCTTAAGGTGATGTGTGAATTTTTTGACTTTTTGTATGGGCCGAGTCTACCCGGATAAAACATAAAAAAGTGATAAAACTGCATTATCTTGAAAACCATCAAACTTAAAAAGAAACTGTCTGTAATCTACTTAGCTAGTATAATTATCTAACGAATTATATAAAAATGAACTGTTTATCTATTCATAGTTTTGATTAAAAACGAAACCAGTGTTTTTGAAGAGCCATCTTTGGAAAATAAATCTATCGAGAAAAGTTTCTCCACCCGTTTTTCTGTCTGTAATTTATCTAGATTATATCCTTAAGTTATCTTTGTCATAAAAACAAAACGGTATGTTTTGCGGTTATTGAGAAAAAAACGTTTCTGCATTTGATAGATTATTTTTGTAAATACTCCAAATAAAAAATAAATATGTGTATGATTCCATCTGAGGAATGGTTTTGATCAGATTATACAACCTTTGTTGTTTAAGATAACTATGTTGTATATTAGGTGGAATGTTATTTTATGTATTTTGGTTATTATTATCAAATATTTCATAGAATAATAGTAATATTGAACTTTCAATCACTTGATTCTGTATAGTAACAAAGTTATACTGTATAACTTGGTATATGGTTACATATTATGTACATATATTTGCAAAAATGAAATAGTAGACATTTTAAAAACAATATTAGCAAAAATCGCCACTCTAATCCGTTTCGTTTCATTTTTGCAAAAACACCTGGCCGTGAGCCTTGTTTACATCGCACTATAAAAGCGCTGCCGGTAGTGGCGTGAGCTCAGTCGGTAACAGACAGCCGGACCGAGCAGAGCTCCCGTTTTAAAGTAAAGCTGTGCCTGAGCAATTAGCTGTTGAATAAAAGCTAAGTAAAATATTGTTTATATTTATATATTTATGATATTACATTTAATATACATAAGATATATAAAAATATATATATTTGTAATTATTGTGATAAGATTAAATGATGATTAAAATAAAATGTGGATAATATCGATTAATTTAAAAATATCAGTAAATGATTTACCTAAGTATTTATTAGATTATATTTAAGTCAAAATTATTATAAAAGGTTTGAATGGTGATTAATTTGTTAATATCTTTAATTCATTTAAAAATCAGTAAATTATTTAGTATCTACATATTATTGCTTCGGTTATATTTAAAATTTAAATTAACTGTATTTGTTTGTAGTTATTTATAAATTAAAATAATCCTTTAGTATACTTACGTAAAATAAATATTGTTTTAAATGTTATAATATATTATGTAGGTAAATAATAATATATTATACTTTATGAAAATAAGTAATTAAATTAATAAATGGTGAGTACCTAATTATAAATATATGTAAAATTAATAAAGGTAATAAATTGATGATTTTAATTATGTTTATTATACTTATATACATTAGGGTTTTTATTACATTCATCAAAAATATTTATTACCGTCTTAAATTAAATTAAATTGATATACATAATTTGTATAATTTGTAAATAATTTGCCATACAAAAAGAAAATAAACAATAAGTAATTATTATTGATACAGCGAAAAGTCCGTGATTTGTCTTACAATAAAAAATAAACATCGTTATACTTAGCTTAGCTTAAAAGCGCTCGGGTAGCTTGCCAAGTCGCTCTTAAAATATCGTCCGATCTAAACAATTTTCTATGCAGACATTTATGGATGTGTGACTAATAGTGGTATTAACAACTGAACGCTTCCGTGCTTCGAATTGTGGGCTTAAAAAGTCGTTAAATCATGACAGAAGCTTTTGGCCGGCTTAAAAGCTCCGTAGCCATGTAGCAAGCAACGCATATGAACTTACTTTTATGTTCAAAACTACTTCAAATTTCATTTTTTAGGTTCCGTACCCATAGGGTAAAAACGAGACCCTATTACTAAGATTTCGCTGTCCGTCTGTCCGTCCGTCCGTCTGTCTGTCACAGAGCTGTATCTCATGAACCGTGATAGCTAGACAGTTAAATGTCGATTAGCAATAAAAGCGTGTTTTTTTTAGTTTTTTTAAACTATATTTTGTTTTTTATCATAGGTACAACACACCTAAATATAGTGTAATATAGAATTTGTTATAATAGAAACCCAATTTCAATTTCAGAATTTAAACTTAAACCTCTAGTTATTTATTAGCAGCGGAGGTAGCCATTAGCATTTCTGTTTAGGAGGCTCCATTTCAAATAATGTAGCGTTTGTTCTGGACAGGAGTGTTTCGGGCATTCCAAACGAAGCAGAATAAATAATGTTATCGTACGGATGCCGACTCTTGCTCTGGCAAATATTTGTATCAAAAAAAGTATCAGTGAAAGAAGCCGGTGTTGCCTGAGTGGGAGGTTCAGTTCGAAAAATGTGGGTATATGCGCATTTACACATTCTGAAGAAAAACAGTGAGGAAACCAGTCCAGTTAGTATTCTTGTAAGCGGCGACGGGCTTAGGTACAACCTGTCACGTGTGGAATGCTAACTACTGCAAAATGTGGGCATGTGCCAAATGTAATATGTGGACGTGCCCCTCACTAACCCCTTTAGTTAAAATCAAGGATCTGAGTGCCTAGAGATCTGAGTGTACTTGAGGATTACAGTCGCATTTATGTATTTTATTTATTTAAAAAAATATCGGCGGTTGAGCAGTACTTGTAGTTATTGTGATGTGTCTAATAAACACGCGTTTTTGTGTACGTGTTGTAATTGTCATGTGATATATATATACGCCCTTTTGTGTGCGTGACAGCGGCTCGGACGATACTGAGCGTCATTCATTCATTAATTAAGACCAACACGCCTTCGTGAAATAAAACAAAACATATACGTCTACTTTATGTTATGTTTCATTATTTTCCCTTAATGTTTATATTGTGTCTTCTATCTGTGTTTGTTTCAAATAAATGTATTTAATTTCATATAATGACGCAAGGTATATAGGCTACGTAATTTGGTGGATTATGTTGTTATAAATCTGGACTAACACTAAACTGACTTAGATGTACCATACTAACAACCGAACACTGTAATTTTCTCAAAATTTGTGGTAGCCGAAATGCAAAAATTCAAATTTTAGCAAGCTTCGGTATGCAATGCACGCTCGTTCAGATAAGAATCTTAAAGAAGTCAAAAATGGAGATGACATTGTGTATCTTCCAACTTTTATGTGAAAGGTGAATAAATAAAATAAATATTGGTGGTCATTTTATACAACGCTACCTAGCCCCAAACTAAGTTTTTACAATGGGAATCAGATTACTGATAGAATACTTAGGTATATAGGTACTTTTTCTGTAAATACCTATTTATTATGCATATACACCCAGACACAGAACAAACATCTTATGTTCATCACACATATGTTTATCCAGGGTGAGAATCGAATCCACAACCTACAGCTCAGAAGGCAGATTACTACTAACTGCGAAGTCTATGAAAAAATAAACTTTTAGTAGGTATACACGTAGACTTTAGAGTTTCATTTATACACGTTTCACACACACAAATACAAAATCGTAACACAAAAAGCTCGACCCAGTAGTAATGAGCGGGGCATGTCCGCTCTATTGATAGTCGATGGAAAGTTTTATCACTATTTTACTGTTTTATTTTATTTTTATTTTACATTTAAGTACTTTTTTTCGTTTTTTTTTAATATTATCCGTGTTAACGTGTGGCAACAATAAAGTGTTATATCTATCTATCTATGGAAAAATATAGATAGAAAGAATTAATCACTACATAGTATAAAGCAAAGTCGCTTTCCGCTTCCCGCGTCTGTATGTAATATGTATGTATGTATGTTTGCTTATATCTTTAAAACTACACAACGGATTTTGATGCGGTTTTTTTTAATAGATAGAGTGTGATTCAGGAGGAAGGTTTATATGTATAATAACATGCTACCCGTGCGAAGCCGGGGCGGGTCGCTAGTAAAATATAATTTTTATATTTTTGTGAGCACCGGGATAAAGTGAGCACGTAAATATTATTGACCTTGTTTGTTTCACTGCTTATTTGAAGTTGTTAAAATTTAAAGCACTAAACTGAAGTGGACATAAACTGAATTGTTTACCATTTAATAGTTATAGTTTACTTATCTGAACAATTAAACTTTGGTTTAGTAGTTATAGTTATAGTACGAAGATGATAAACTAAAAACATTATTTTTAAATTTTGTATACAGTTAGGAACAAACTGCACTTGACCAGGAGGTGGGCGTTTGTAGCTTCGACACTGTTTTAATAACTACTGTATTTAACATCGTTCTTTTTATAAATATTGTACCTTATAACTTGTTCCGAAAGAATAAACTTTATACGATTATTATGTACCAGTTAAGGTGTGAAAAGTTTGGTTTTTTTGTATGGGCTGAGTCTACCCGGATAAGACGGAAAAAGTGATAAAATTGTATTTTCTTGAAAACCATCAAACTTAAAAAGAAACTGTCTATAAATTACTTAGCTAGTATGATTATCTAACGAATTAAAAAAAAACTGTTTAGCTATCCATAGTTTTGATTAAAAACGAAACTAGTGTTTTTGAAGAGCCAACTTTGGAAAATAAATCTGTCGAGAAAAGTTTCACCAGTCGTGTTTCTGTCTGTAATTTATTTAGATTATATCCTTAAGTTATCTTTGTCATAATAGACAAAACCGTATGTTTTGCGATTATAGAGAAAAAAGATTCTCAAAAAATAGAATATACGACTGATATCAGATTTATTGCACACATGCAAAAAAACATCCCCATTATGATACAAAAACTCAAATAAGATGCCTTTGTTATAGAGTATAACAAAGGCATCTTATTTGAGTTTTTGTATCATAATGGGGATGTTTTTCGGATTACAAACCACCCTATTTATTATTATTATTATTGAGAGAAAGCAAATTTCGTTTGAGCGCAATTGTATCACAAATATACAAAATATCCTCATAAACTTAAGGATTTTGAATAATACTAGGATTTACAAGTTTAATATAGTGCCATCTGCATTAGATAGTCACCTTCAAAAACAAATGCGAATTATGTCGCGGGAAAAGCAAGTATTAGACTAAATTTACTGTATCTATCTGTATGTCTGTAACTTCTGTGGAGAATTTTTTGTCTGCGCCTCTCGTACGCCAAAACGCAACGAAAGCGCGTTCTAGAAACCGGACAGATTTTGTCGCGACATCTAGTTGTGAATTTGGAACTAAATTACGACTGTGACTTTTTAGTCTTTTTAGAGTGCATAATATTATTATAACACTTACTGATATTGAAAAAAAATATAATTCAAATATTTTATTTCGATGAAAATCGAAAGTGGGAATAGGTTCTACTGAAACTTTTTTTGTTAGGTATAGTAGGTTACTTTTTTTACTTTTTTTTTTTATAACTTCTTAAACACTATCCGACCTGTGATAGACTTTGTTCTGCTCAAATTTCAATAATAGCATAGAAAAAAGCAATTTCAGGCAACTTACAATTATTTCTCTATAAACCTTGTACTGATAAAATATATTACGATTTTGGTAGAATGCGTGTATCATTCATTAGTCAAACTGCAATGCTATGACGACTAAATATTTTTAGTCTGTGATGTCAGATTGGTTGCACATCAACGCCATCTATACCAAAATCATCCTTATTGCGTTTTTTTTATCATTTAAGGGTGTGTTTCCGGTTTATAAACCGGAATAATTATTATTATTCCGGTTTATAAGTAACCCTATTTTGTAATCTGATTTTTTATCTACATCTACAGCAAATTTCATCTTTATCCGTTTTGTCGTTTAGGCAAGGCACAAACATACAAACAAACACACAAACTTTTGCATTTATAATAAAACTAGGATTTCCCTTGACGAACCTCTTCGCAAGATAATCTACTCAAAGCAATATTTATTATTAAGATTAAATTTAAATAAAAACCGGCCAAGTTGCGATGGGAGCTCCACTTAAATATTTATTTTAATCTGTTTTTAGTATTTGTTGTTATAGCGGCAACAGAAATACATCATCTGAGAAAATTTCAACAGACTGGCTATCACGGTTCATGAGATACATCCCTGTGACAGACAGACGGACAGACGGACAGTAAAGTCTTAGTAATAGGGTCCCGTTTTTACCCTTTGGGTACGGAACTCTAAAAATTTTAACGACCTCTTTTTTGTGATTTTTCATAGCATAGCAACAACTGCCAACCTTCGATTATCAGCACAAGAAACCCACTATCAATATGGTTACAACATACCTTCTCTGCGTGCCTCCAGGTACAGGAGTAGCAGCCAGTCTCGCCTGCCTCTTCAACAGCTGAACTGTCAGCGCGAAAGACACGACCATCGTCAGCATCGGGATGTAGAACGCAACCAGCGAGCCGAAGATCCAGAAGAACCGGTTATTGATCACGCACAGGTCTGGTGTCGGCATGATGTTCTGCCGGTTGATTAATCCTGTAAAAAATCCTTTTAAAATAAACAACGCTTGATAGTTTTGACATCACACTAGAATTTGCTGTCTTGGGAATCAGAAACTACGAAAACCATGACACTGCAACACACAGACCAAGAACAAATTATTATAGATATTTTAATGATGTTTTTTTATTAAAAATATATTAAAAAACAAGCTTTCATATTTCTACAGCTCGTCAAGAGAAATCCAACGAGCTCAAACACGACGGGGTTATGTTGTGTAGTTGAGGAGTTCCATGGCTACATTCAAACTCCTTAATCAGACCAGCTCACTAGTGCCATAATATTACATTGTCATTTGAGATAAGTATGCGAAGTTTGAACTCAATCTGACTATTTACTGAGGAGTTCCGTTGAACAGCTCCTGACTTTATCATCAGATCAGCTCGCTGTCACCATATTATTACATTGTCACCGAAGTTACATAATTATGCAAAACTTCAGCTCAATTAGTTGGGGATAACTGCTTTAAAATTGAGTTGCAAGATTCCACCAAACTTTAAACCAAGTCACTTACCCTCGTATTCAAGAACGACACTATGAGAACACGCACCCACAGTGGACGAAATCTTTTTTCATAAAAATCACTTTATGTGTTGTGCGACACTGCATAGTGTGACTAGAGGCACATTGTTGTGTGCCTCTAGCCAAAGTTGAGCTCTAAAGGCACACGGTAGCGTGCGCCATAGTGCCGCTGAATACGAGGGTTAGATATGTATGCAAGTTGAATAAAAGCTTATAATTTAGAAAACTCTTGCGTTACTGGCTGATCTATCAACGCATAGCCTAAACTGGTTCTAGAAATATTGTCCGGTTTCATTACCATACATGGCAGTTGTGTACGAGACGTTGTGTTAGTAATCGATTTAGGATAACCTAACTATTCCAAAGAAAAATTTATTGCCAAAACAACTTCTCTAAATTCCGAAACTCTATAACTTCTGAGCGTCTGTTGTGTAGAAAATTTGGCGCTGAATCTCTCCAATTTGAATACCATATTAGGCAGCGAGCATTGAAGCAAATTGTTGGATAACTCGCAAAATTGCCACCAATAAATAGAAGACTTAACGGGGCAATCGAATGCTGAATTTTAGAATAAATTACTAAAAAGAGTTTTAACATAATTTTGTAGAAGCCCTTTTGAGATAGAGCAGTGACGTGATCAGAGCTTTTAAGATTTACCAGAGTGGAAAAACAATTTTACGACGAAGGTAAAACTTATACCTACTAGAATTATGTGAAAAAGTCAACAATAGAAACAAAATGTAACCTGTAAAAATTTACTTTATCTACATGTTTGTATGAGCTAGGGCCAACTCGAGCAACGGAATTTCACAGCTCTTCATTTTACTATGCAAGCAAGCTATGTCCCGAGAGTACTTTTTGTGAAATTACATTACAAAGGAGCAAAACTACATTCTTTCAACACAAAAGTTCGAAACAACTAACACAAAACTATCTAGTTACAATTCTCTAGCTTACACAAAACCACGACCCTGACCTCTTGGCATCCCTCGTAACCCGTTATTCTTATTATAACGTTATTATTTCCTAACTTTTTCTGCATTCAGCGTGGCCAAATGTTTTCAATCAATGTCAAATTACCAGGAAGTGGAGACTTGATAATATGTAGAAAGTTTTTATATTTATTGACGTACTTTCAACGTTTTTACTCACACGAGACATGTCGTCGTGGATCTTGCTTATCGCGTACTCTATCTATTATTTACCTATCTTCTATCGTCAGCAAAAGATGGTTCTTGGCTTAGGTTTATTTTAGTAAAGAAAGATGGAAGTCGTTTTTAGTGTTTTTGATTAGCTACCAAGATGAAAACCGGAATTAAAACTAAATAGAAACAGATGTAACTTCAAATAGCTCTAAGACGTTTCAAAGTGATCCTTGTGTATTGAAATAAATGATTGACATTGACTATAATTTGTAAACACTTAATTCATCTTTAAGTATTGACATGGAAACCGAGGAACTTCACTACATAGTATAAAGCAAAGTCGCTTTCCGCTTCCCGCGTCTGTATGTAATATGTATGTACGTATGTTTGCTTATATCTTTAAAACTACACAACGGATTTTGATGCGGTTTTTTTTAATAGATAGAGTGATTCAGGAGGAAGGTTTATATGTATAATAACATGCTATCCGTGCGTATATAACATGTATCTTTATAATTTGGACTTGCGATTTATACATAAACCAGGGAATAATGAAAACCAATTTTACTTTACATTGGGCTCAACGACGAAAGCGACGGCGACGTGCCGATACTTGGATGGGGTCCAAAAAAGAGACAAATCGCAGTTACTTAGAAAACAGAATTCCAGTTTCTCACTGGTGAAAAAAACAAAAAATAATCATAATAATATTATAAATGTCAAAGTTTTTGAGTTTGTATGTATGTTTGTGCCTCAATCAGGCATAGACGACAAAACGGATTAAGTTTAAGTTTGCTGTAGATGTAGATATAATGCCCGAATAAATAAAAGACTCCTTTAAAATATGAAAAACATCCCCAAAAAGATAAAAAAAATGCAAAAAGGATGATATCTGTAAAGATCCTGTGCAATAAATCTGACATCACAAACTAAAAACATTCAGTCATTTCTATTCGATTATTGAAATTTGACTGGAAAACGTCTGTCACGGGTCGGCTAGTAATGAATAGATTAGCAAGAAAATATATTACAGTATTAAAATCTACCTCTGATCATGCTGAACAGCATCTGAATTGTCTAGAAACGTCAGCAATACAAGAAAATAACGTGGTAATTATCGTATTTATATTAAAAAGAAAATATTACTTGATAGATTGGTTTATATCGTGGCAACAAAATCGGTCGTCACTCAACATTGAGCTACATATATCATACCTAGCCTACGCTACTAGAACCCTGTTTCCCGTAACGCTATTCGAGGTTGCAATACCAACTATTGCACCATGCTGGAATTTATTGTTTAGACTGGCCTCACAGCTCAGTTGGTAGTAACTCTGCCTTATACGCGTAGTTGTGGATTCGATTACCACCCAGGACTATTTGTGTGATGAAAATAGATGTTTGTTCTGTGTTCGGGTGTTATGTATAATAAAAAATAGCAAATAGCACAAGCTTTGCTGTTTGGGACTAGATGGCGCTGTATGAAATGTTTACCCAAATTTGTTTATTACAAGCTGACCCGACAGACGTTGTCCAGTAAAATTTCAATAATCACACAGAAGAAAGCACTTTCTTTTTCGCTACCCTTATCACTTAGGGGTATAAAAAATACCCTACGACCTATTCTCAGACCTATTGAATATACACAAAAAAACATAAAAATCTGTCAAGCCGTTTCGAAGGAGTTTGACATGAGAATTTTATTTATTAGAAAGATAGAAGAAGCAAGATTTACAGTAGGTTTTTAGAAAGACTACGATAAAATTTATTATCCTTTACCATCATTGACGTGAGATGAAAATAACCGGTTTATATTTCAAACACTATCTTAAAACCAGTTTTCATTTACACAGATAAGAGTTTATAACCTTGTTTCTGTTTGTTTGCGGCAAGTAAACAAGATGTGTTTACGAACTCTGTAGCTGTAATAGTATGCAAATTTTAGATTTAGAAAAAATACCCGGATAAAAGAATTTGAAAGTTTAAATTGCGTTGTGTTTGTAAATATACTTTACCTGTTATGAATCTTGTTTGAAAGCTAAGCCCCCAACTCTACGAAAAAGCATAAAGAAAAATTTGCCTACTTTGTTTTTAAAAAATCGTCCAAATCGTGCAAGTTATGTAAATCAAAGGTCAAATTTCAATTAAACAAAAATAAAAATCACTTTGAAATGTTATAGAAGCTAGATAGAGCTACGTGTTCCTTGCGACCAATAAAAGACAGCCTATAATTTTTATCTATTTAGTGAAAACTACGTTATCTTGAAAACCATCAAACTTAAAAGAAACTGTCTATAATTAGCTTAGCTAGTATGATTATCATATTTAGAGCTGTCAATAAGGTTTATTTTAAGTAGAACAAGAATAAGCACGTTGCGTTGACATTGACACTAGACTTAAGGTGTAATGTGAAATTTTTGGGCTGAGTCTACCCGGATAAAACGGAAAAAGTGATAAAATCGCATTATTTTGAAAACCATCAAACTTCAAAAGAAACTATCTATAATTTACTTAGCTAGTATGATTATCTAACGAATTATATAAAAATTAACTGTTTAGCTATATTCATTTCGAAACTAGTGTTTTTGAAGAGCCAACATTGGAAAATAAATCTATCGAGAAAAGTTTCACCAATCGTGTCGCTGTCTATAATTTATCCATTTTTGCTGTTATTGAGAAAATAACGATTAGTTCCAGTCATTTATTACCAGTCTTAAGAGCTCCAGGTGATATCAAAACAAATATCTCTCATTATTAATTAACCTAATTTTTTGGCCAGTGTTTGCCAGCATAGCCAATTAGCCAGTTTCAGACGTTATTTGCCAACTTTATGTAACAAAAAGTCGTGTTGACCGAGTGGGAGGTACCTCGACTTTCAATCTGAAGGTCGTTGGATCGAATCCCGGCGTGCATCAATGGATTTTTCTGTTCGAAAAAATTATATGCGCATCAAAAACACGTGCTCAAAACGGTGAAGGAAAACATCGTAAGGAAACCAGTTAGAATTCTTATAAGCGGCGATGGGCTTGTAACCTGTCACGTATGGAATGCTAACTACTGCAAAATGTGGGTATGTGCCAAATATAATGTTTGGACGTGCCTCTGACTACCCCCACTAGACATCTTCAAAGGATCTAAGCGTCTGGAGATTTGAGAGGATGTCTACCGTACTTGGGGATTACAGTCGTGATCCTATTTATTTTTTATTTTTATGTAACTTACCTAAAACAGTGATGGAGCTGGAGACGAACATGCTGAGCAGCCACACCAACGCAATCTTTATGGCCACCACCCGCTTCGTGGAGTGATGCCGGCTCTTCAGAGGGTTCCTTATGCCTAAGTACCTGAAAATAGCGATAAGGTTAAATTTTGTTGCTCTAACAGCGAGAAGTGCGAATCACTTCCCGTTCAGTCGTCACACAGAGAAAACGTGGTTTTGAACGTCAGTTTTATCATGATTTAAAATAAGATATCGTGTATATGTTAATTGATATTTGTACGAAACTGATCTGGATAATTTAATTTCTTCGTCATGCAACCATCATGGAATTGTAAATTGACTATTTACACAAGCCAATTGCCCTACGTTTTCTTTGCCGTCCCTTCTCGAGATTTTGAGAGCGATATACCTTTTAAGTTTTTAAATGTTTAAGACGCTGCCAGTCGACGATTATTTTTGTTCGAAACGAAAAAAGAAATACTTGTGAACAAGCCACATCTCCTATTTTATAATGTATAGTATATGTGAATAAAGATGTACCCATCTTCAATCACTTCGATAAATAATCCTACCGACCGCTGCAATGACGACAAACACACGTCGGCGCGTGGTCCGCCTTAGCTTTTCGAATAAATTAATGATATAAATTATGTATAATTACTTATCAAAAATCTATTCTAATAGAAATCTAGATCTAAATATTACCTATCTTTAACAATAAATCACACATTCGGCACATGCCCACATTTTGCTGTAGTCAGCATTCCGCGTGACAGGTTGTTTGCCCATCGCCGCTTATAAGAATACTAACTGGTTTCCTCACGATGTTTTTCTTTACCGTTTTGAGCACGTGTTTTTAATAAATATTTTTTTCGAACAGAAAAATCTTTTGATGCTCGCCGGGATTCGAACCCACGACCTTGGAAATGAAAGTCGAGGTACCTCCCACTCGGCCAATGCGGCTACTTTAACAAATTAGCACTAGTTTACTAGCCGACCCGTGACAGACGTTGGCCTGTTATATATCAACAATGGAATAGAAAATACTAAATGTGTTTAGTCTGGGATGTCAGATTTGTTACACACCAGCGCCATCTATACCATTATCATCCCTTTTGCGTTTCTTTATCATTTTGGGGATGTTTTTTTGTTTTTCAAAGTAGTCTATGTTTTATTCGGGCATTATATTTACATCTACAGCAAGTTTCATCTTAAGGGGCTCCCAGTCGACGATTGCTCTTTTTCGAAACGAAAAATAAATACTTCTGAACAAGCCACATCTCCTATTTTTATAAGTATATTACTTGAGGTTCCTACCTAGATTTCTATTAAGCTGAAAACATAATAGCAGAAACTTTTCACGATATAGATATTATTTCAAAATGATACGTTTTAGAATTTATGATCGAAATATTTTATATATCTACTATTAAAATCAACTTGTGATTTATTGTTAAAGATAGGTAATATTTAGATCTAGATTTCTATTAGAATAGATTTTTGATAAGTAATTATACATAATTTATATCATTAATTTATTCGAAAAGCTAAGGCGGACCACGCGCCGACGTGTGTTTGTCGTCATTGCAGCGGTCGGTAGGATTATTTATCGAAGTGTTTAATGATGGTATATCTTTATTCACATATACTATACATTATAAAATAGGAGATGTGGCTTGTTCACAAGTATTTCTTTTTTCGTTTCGAACAAAAACAATCGTCGACTGGGAGCGCCTTAATCTGTTTTGTCGTTTAGGTCTGATATATACAAACTCACAAACTTTCACATTTATAATTAGGATTTTGTAAGATCACAAAAACGAGAGCAGTGAACTATGATCCAGGTTTAGTTAGTAGCGGAGCGCGCACAAAGAGATTAATGATTGCAGGTGGAGCGAAAGATAATAAAAAACTCTGTCAAGTGTGTATAAGAAATTTCCTTTCGAGCGTATAGCTCGAAACTTTATTATCGCTCGAAGCTTGCTCGTGCGATTCATCTGTTTATTGAAGTTCAGTGACATTGCTATGAAGATTTCTGTTGGATTATTTTATTTCAAGTGATATCTACAACCCTTCTATTGATTTTTAGGGTTCCGTACCCAAAGGGTAAAATCGGGACCCTATTACTAAGATTTCACTGTCCATCTATCCGTCCGTCTGTCACAGGGCTGTATCTCATGAAACGTGATAGCTAGACAGTTCAAATTTTCACAAATGATGTATCACAAATGAAAGGGAACGGGAACGGGAACTTAACACAGCATTTGTTAATTCTAAAGCGATACGAAGTTCGCCGGGTCAGCTTGTGTTCTATAAAATAAACGCTGACATTTACTTTAAAACCAACGTTTTCATGGTTTGTTTTAATACCATAACCGCAAATAACCTAGCGAAATTGTAATGAGTATATGCAAGTAAAGAGTTTTTAGGTCTCGAATGCGGGACCCGTCTCTTATTCCCTACACGTCACGTGCGGACTGCAACGTGCTCCACCGAAAAAACCTCATTTCCGAGAATGGATGAGTTTTTAAGGGGAATTGTATACTATTTTAATAATAAAATGCCAGAAAACGCAACAAAACTTCCCGTTAGAAGATTTAAAGCCTACATAAAGAATAATCTTATAAACAAAGCGTATTATACTGTAGATGATTATATAAATGATAAATCCTCGTGGCCTGATGTCGCTCTGCCACTCGACAGCTAAATATTAATTTAGGTACTTAATTTTATTTTGTGTAACATTTGTCTACTTTAATTATTTTTAAGCAAATAGTTATTTTATCTGTAAGTTTTAATTCTAAATCAAGTGTAGCGTGTGTTGCTTTTTGAATTTGTGCTGAAGCTCTTTAGTTATTTTTTTTATTGTTGTACGTACTTGAGTAGTAGGTACTTTTAATTATTATTCTTGTTTGAGCCTTCACCTTCATAGCTCTACATAGCATTAAGGAAAGGATCATAAAAAAAAAGGTAGACCCCAAGCTGTGTTTGTTGCCTGATTCTTCTAGGCTTGGTCGCGTGGAATCGGCGTAGCTTCACCTAGTTCCTAAGACGTTTCAAAGTGATCCTTGTGATTTTATTGAAATAAATGATTTTTGAATTTGAATTTGAATTTGAGTTTGAGTTTGAGTTTGAGTTTGAGTTTGAGTTTGAGTTTGAGTTTGAGTTTGAGTTTGAGTTTGAGTTTGAGTTTGAGTTTGAGTTTGAGTTTGAGTTTGAGTTTGAGTTTGAGTTTGAGTTTGAGTTTGAGTTTGAGTTTGAGTTTGAGTTTGAGTTTGAGTTTGAGTTTGAGTTTGAGTTTGAGTTTGAGTTTGAGTTTGAGTTTGAGTTTGAGTTTGAGTTTGAGTTTGAGTTTGAGTTTGAGTTTGAGTTTGAGTTTGAGTTTGAGTTTGAGTTTGAGTTTGAGTTTGAGTTTGAGTTTGAGTTTGAGTTTGAGTTTGAGTTTGAGTTTGAGTTTGAGTTTGAGTTTGAGTTTGAGTTTGAGTTTGAGTTTGAGTTTGAGTTTGAGTTTGAGTTTGAGTTTGAGTTTGAGTTTGAGTTTGAGTTTGAGTTTGAGTTTGAGTTTGAGTTTGAGTTTGAGTTTGAGTTTGAGTTTGAGTTTGAGTTTGAGTTTGAGTTTGAGTTTGAGTTTGAGTTTGAGTTTGAGTTTGAGTTTGAGTTTGAGTTTGAGTTTGAATTTGAATTTGAATTTGAATTTGAATTTGAGTTTGAGTTTGAATTTGAATTTGAATTTGAATTTGAATTTGTTTCCAAGCAGTTTTGTGGTATTTTCAAGAGAGGCCGCAGCATTATGACGATATTCATTTAAGGTGATATGTGAAATGTTTGGTTTTTTTATATGGGCTGAGTCTACCTGGATAAAACGGAAAAAGTGATAAAACTGCATTATCTTGAAAACCATTAAACTTAAAAAAAACTGTCCATAATTTATTTATTTATTTATTTATCTAACGAATTATATCAAAAATCTATAAGATATTATTAGATTTAAATCCCATACAACAAACTTTTTTGCCGTTTTTTATAGATAATGGTACGGAAACCTTCGTGCACGAGTCCGACTCGCACGTGGCCGGTTTTTTATAAATAATATCACTATTAATTAATTTGACATAGACAAAAAAAAAATAGGATTACGAATGTAATCCCCAGGTACGGTAGACATCCCTCTCAAATCTCCAGACGCTTAGATCCTTTGAAGATGTCTGGTGGGGGTAGTCAGAGACACGTCCAATCATTATATTTGGCACATGCCCACATTTTGCAGTAGTTAGCATTCATTTAAGATGACATACGTGACAGGTTGCAAGCCCATCGCCGCTTATATAAGAATACTAACTGGTTTCCTCACGATGTTTTCCTTCACTGTTGGAGCACGTGTTTTTGATGCACATATAAATTTTTCGAACAGAAAAATCCATTGATGCACGCCGGGATTCGAACCCACGACCGTCAGATTGAAAGTCGAGGTACCGCCCACTTGGCCAACACGGCTTTTTTTACATAGAATAAATCCTAAGTAATGTGGATTTTCTTTTAGTGTTTAAATTATTAAACTCGTAGGTCTAAATGTAATGTAAGTTGGTTGACAAATGAAAAATTCGCTTTGGAGTTTCTATTACCTTTTCCCCATTTGGGGGTTAGAAGATTGATTTGTCAGCTCGCAGCTGTATAATTCATAGGCTGTCGCCTGCCTCATCACTCTAAAGCCACCCTTCACCCCAAAACGGACGGTTAATGTAACCATCGGATAATGCCGGGGTCCCACGGCCCGCGTTTTCACGCGCCAGACCGCGCCAAGGCGGACGGAAGCGCCGTGGGAACGATGCATCCGTGGTGGCCCGTGCTCGGAACGCTCTGTACGCGACGCGCCGGACGCACACAGGCGGAGCGTCATCCGGCGCGGCCCGTCGTTTTACGCGCCGTGGGACCCCGGCTTAAGATATCCGCTAATCACTGGCCTTACAGCACAGTTGGTAGTAACTTTGCCTTCTGTGGTGTAGGTTGTGGGTTCGATCCCCACACGGATTAAACATTTGTGTGATGAACATGGAGGTTTGTTCTGTGTCTGGGTGTTATGTATCTTGTATATTATAAGTATTCTATCTGTAATCTGGTTCAAATGGTACAAGCTTTGCTTAGTTTGGGGCTAGATATATAACTATATATTATATAGTCCATCAATATTTATTTATTTGGAGAAAACGTGGTTTTGAACGTCAGTTTTACCATGATTTAAAATAAGGTATCGTGTAATGTGTTGATTGATATTTGTACGAAACTGATCTGAATAATTTGATTTCTTCATCATGCAACCATCAGTCATGACTGATGGAATTGTAAATTGTTGTTATACAAGCCAATTACCCAACCTTTTTTTTCGGTCCGTCTTCGAGATGTTAAAAGCGATGAGCCTTTTAAGTGTATGCTTATATCTCTAAAACGCTTTAAGCGAAGAAAATGTCATTACTAAGTTGATGCACGCCGGGATTCGAACCCACGACCTTCGAAATGAAAGTCGAGGTACCTCCCACTCGGCCAACGCGGCTACCTTAACAAATTAGCAGTTTATGGTTTACTAACCGACCCGTGACAGACGTCCTGTCATATATCAACAATCGAATAGAAAATATTATTTGTTGCACACCAGCGCCATCTGTACCATTATCATCCTTTTTGCCCTTATTTTATCATTTTGGTGATGTTTTTCGTATTTTAAAGTAATCTATGTTTTATTCGGGTATTATATATACATCTACAGCAAATTTCATGTTAATCCGTTTTGTCGTTCAGGCCTGATATACATATACAAACTCACAAACTTTCACATTTATAATATTATTAGGATTTTGTATGATCACAAAAACGAGTCAGCAGTGAACTATGATCCAGGTTTAGTTAGCAGCGGAGCGCGCACAGAGATTAATGATTGCAGGTGGAGCGAAAGATAATAAAAAACTCTGTCAAGTGTGTTTAAGAAATTTCCAGTCCAGTCTAGATGTTTGGGTATGAACCAAACAATAGCTAAAGCTGGGTAAGACTGCTAAGAGTAGCTAGCTAGCTAAGGGATGGTGACTCCGAAGAGAGCTAAATAACCGAACCCGTGGAGTGCTGAATGTCAACTGACTTTTATTGTTTCCACCAATAGTCGATAATTATTGCAACGCAGTGCAATGCAAGCTATGCTAAATTTAATATAATAATTAGTGTAGGTAAATTTCAATGTACATGTATGAGTCAGCTCGTACACTAGACCCAAACTAAGCAAAGCTAAAAAAAAACTAGATTACGACGTCTAAAATGTCTACAAAAAAAATATGTGTTTGGCACATGCCCACATTTTGCAGTAGTTAACTTCCCATACGTGATAGGTTGCAAGCCCAACGCCGCTTATACTACTAACTGTCCTTCACTGTTTTGTGCACGTGTTTTTGATGCGCATATAAATTTTTCGAAAAGAAAAATACATTGATGCACGCCGGGGTTCAAGGCCCACGACCTTCGAAATGAAAGTCGAGGTACCTCCCACTCGGCCAACACGGCTTTTTAAAACGCGTAATAAGTCGGTATAAATGGTATCCGTCGAACGCTCGTTTAATTTTAGTGAACTCGTCTAGCCATAAAAATGTCGGTGCTAAACGTACTGCAATTTCGTATTTTTGGTATCGTTCAAAAGCATTAGACGTGGCTTGGCTGTAAATGGCCCGCTGCGTTGTTTACATGAAAATATATGACATTTACGAAACTATACTCAACAAAGGACCAATAGTTTTCTGTTAAAAAATATTTTACAATAACAAGCTTTTGTAAAATCATTTAAACCATCGAGCACCAGCACTCTATCACCTATCGACCTGTCACAACATATAACATTGTCACCGGAATTTGACAAGTATGCAAAATTTTCACTCAATCGAAGTATTTACTAAGGAGTTCCAATGTGACAGCTCCTGACTCCATCATCAGATCATCGCACTGTCACCATATTATTGCATTGTCACCGAAGTTTCAGCTCAATCGGTTGGGGATAACTGCTCCAAAATTAAGTTGTAAGATTCCACCATAACAAACATAGTTACATACATACTCGTACATTGAAAGTTAAATAAAAGCTTGTAAAAATAAGAGCGATTTTATTAAAAAGCAATAAGCGAAAAGGAGTACGCAATATTTTTTACTTGGAATAAGCCGCAATCGTTTGGCTTTCGTATGAAAATTTCAGATTAAACCTATTTTTGGCGCTCGCAAAATTATTTTTCTCAGAAACAGGACGTTTTGACGAGCTGTATCTGACGTAAAAAGGAGGTTCTCAGTTATACGCGTATATTTTTGCCTTTTTATTTTGGCCTGCCACATCTCTTTACCGGGTGATCAATTTTGGATGTTCTTTTCTTGTGCAGAGAATAGTCCAAAATCTTTCCGAACGTGGCTATTGTATGACTAATACGTTATTATAAAACCGTTATTAAAACGTTATTATTAATTTCGATGACTTCATAAAACCTTAACAAACTTACGCACTCTGTTTTTATAAGTTTGCGTCAGATACAATTTAATCAAATTCAAAATCAAAATTCAACACATTCACAAATATAACGGCTATACATATATAAGGGTGAGTTTTCATCTACACAGAGCTGTGCGGAGCTATGCGAAGCTGTGCAGAACGGACCAATGACTGCGCTTGACATTAACAAACTCGAATATTTGAGCACTGTCATTGGTCAAAGCCGTGTTGGCCGAGTGGTACCTCGACTTTCATTTCGTTTCGAAATAATAATTGAAATGTAAAGGTCGTGGGTTCGAATACCGGCGTGCATCAATGGATTTTTCTGTTCGAAAAATTTACATGCGCATCAAAACAGGTGCTCAAAACGGTGAAGGAAAACATCGTGAGGAAACCAGTTAGTATGCTTATAAGCGGCGATGGGCTTGCAACCTGTCACGTATGGAATGCGAACTTCTGCAAAATGTGTCAAATATAATCTTTGGAAATGCCTCTGACAACCCCACTAGACATCTTTAAAGGATCTAAGCGTCTGGAGATCTGAGAGGATGTCTACCGTACTTGGGGATTACAGTCGTGACCCTATATTTATATATTTATATGTCATTGGACAGCTCCGCGTAGATCTAAATTCACTCTTAGAATCAGGCAACAACAAACACGGCTGGATGTCTTATTTTTTTCGATGATCTTTCAAAGCTCAGAGCTACAAAAATAATAAAAAGAGTCGGTAATAAAAACTTATAAGTTCGCAAGACATTATAACAACACAGTCAGTGAAGGAATGTAATCTCTTTGAGTTGCAAAACATCCTTCGTGTAACAAGGCATCTTTACTAGCAAACTTACAAAGTTATACCGAAACTAGAGAAAGTTTGTCTTGACAAAAAGATATACAAACCTTAATTGCAACGACGACGTACGAAATTGGGTCAAATGTCTACATGTGAGGATGCGGGGCAGTTACTTAGACGAGTAATTTTTTTTTTATGAATGCAGAATCCTTTTCCTCAATAACCGCAAAACATATCGTTTTGTTTTTATGACAAATATAACTTAAGGATTTTATCTTGATAAATTATAGAAACTCGATTAGTGAAACTTTTCTCGATAGATTTATTTTCCAAAGTTGGCTCTTCAAAAACACTAGTTTCGTTTTAATCAAAACTATGAATAGCTTAACAGTTCATGTTTATATAATTCGTTAGATAATCATACTAGCTACATAAAATTATAGACAGTTTCATTTTAAGTTTGATGGTTTTCAAGATAATGCTGTTTTATAACTTTTTCCGTCTTATCCGGGTAGACTCAGCCCATACAAAAAACCAAACATTTCACATATCACCTTATGTTTCAAATGAAATAATTACTGTTGATGGTGAAGATGAATCAAATATTCTTGTATAGTTGTTTCATCTCACGAAGGCAGATGCGCGCTTTTATGTGCGTGTTTGATACTGAGCGCTCCTGAACTTACGCACACACAAATGTTAAATCTACACACACTATTAAGTAAGATAAAACAACTATGTACTTTGCTGCATTTTCATTATTAAATAAAGTTTTTTATTGTGGCAGAACGGATTTAAAACGGACGGCTTATTCCGTTAAGTAAAGTCATAAAATGACGATGCCGGTAAGACAGATAAAACGGGAAAAATAGCTAAAAAGACAGTTATAGGTTTAAATTCCAAATTGCATCAAGAGAATAAAATAACTTCTGACGCAAGTGCGTTAAGGCCCGGCTCACACCCACACACGTATTTCAATGATTTTCAGGTACCGATTTAAAAACCAGGAATCACAATTGTGAGGATATAATGATACAAAATTACTGATAATATATTCATCTTTAATAGTAGATAATAAAAACTGGCCAGTTCTATACAACATTTTCAAAAAAATACGTTTTTACCGTCGCAAGAACCGCTGAAAATGTCGAAAAATGGGGTCTGGTTAGGTACCAATATCTTTAGACCCACAGCATATTTTTATTTGAAAATAATACGAAATTGTAGATTTTATATTTCTCTATACCGCGTGGCATTATCTTGTTTTCAAATAATTTACTTTTTCATTTATGAACAATATAAAATGCTATAAAACTTATCCATACATTTTTTCCATACAAAACTCACATTCACCTCAAGTCGGCACGTCAGTCAGCGCTCAGACGCGCTCGGGGAAGCACGTCCACGTCACATTTTTCTTCGAATTTAGGGGAAGTCTGACATAACCGGATACTGGGGTAAAATAGTGGACATGCAAAACTAATGATAACATTTGTATAATATATTGCCTTGACGAATTTGGTGCAAGCCACACAGATGAAGGTTAGGTACAATGCATGAGTTGTAAGGGCTGGGCTCATGTACACTGTACAGACTATGAAAAAGTTGGATGATTTTTTTGTAGAAGATGCGTTACATCGAGTTACGTTTCGAAACAGTATGATAATAGTTTACGGTTTTACCTTTTTGCATACGTCGCGTTGGAGCAAAATCGAAATAAGCAGATGTTTCGTATTTGATTGTTATTTTAATAAAAATATTAAATTTCAGAAAAATGTGAACCTGTTTGTGTCCCTAAT
This sequence comes from Hydriomena furcata, assembly GCA_912999785.1. Lineage (NCBI taxonomy): Eukaryota > Metazoa > Arthropoda > Insecta > Lepidoptera > Geometridae > Hydriomena > Hydriomena furcata. The sequence goes on from OU538826.1 coordinate 4,592,077, forward strand.
TAGTCCTACTAAATAAATATAAATAATGATTTGATACATTTCTGTTTTGAAATGAAAGTTCTAAAAAGGTACCATGACCCTTAGTACGGTTTTAACCCGGCCTCCCCTATATTACCAAGCGTGTTTTTTTATACATGGATGGAAAAAATGGATACTTTATCTGAACAAAATGCGAAAAATTACCTGAATTTTCGATTACGAATATAATTTATATTTATTATCTATCTACATTTAATATTATAAATCTGATTTGTTTGTGCGGATGTTAGGTATGTTTGGATGTTTGTACCTCAATCAGACTTAAACGACTAAACGGATGAAATTGAAATTTGCTGTCGATGTAAATATACCCCTAGCTTATAAATATGCTATTTTTAATTTAAAAACATCCCCAAAACTATAAAAAGACTCCGAGTGCTGGTGTGCAACAAATCTAGCATTAATCAATTTTGACGACTGATGAATGACTGACGAATGATACGATACGCATTGAACCAAAAATGTTGAACCTTCTAAAAAGGTCGGTATTTGTTATTATCAAGGCAAGGTTTATCTGGGGGCACGGTAGTGCCCCCGCCAAGTTAAGCAAAAAAGCGGCACAGTCGTACCATCCTTTTCTCGAAACAGTTCAGGTCATTTTTTGGACAGACAGACAGACATTGAAATCTCACAACTTTTTACGATAGAAGAACTGAGTTGCGTTGCGAGAATTGGCTTTTTATTTTAATTTTTACAAGTTGTTTTTGATGGCATATACTTAAGTTGTACATGATGCAAATAATTAAATATTAAAAAAATAATAAAGTGTCCTGAAAAATTGTTTAATTCGAAATACTGAAAGTGCTCTTTAGTGTTTCGTAGTTTACAAAAAACCCTTATAGTTTTGCCATTTCCGTCCATTCGTCCGCAGCTTAGCTCAGATACTCTTAATACTAGAAAGCTGTAATTTGGCATGAATATACTAGTCACGCCGACAATGTGGTAGTAATAAATATATATTTTCAGATGTTTTTTTTTTTCTCGCATACTCTCTCCATGTCTTTGGATAGGTCTTAAAAAGTATTGCGGGTTTGTGATGTCATTTAGTATAAATACAATGGAAAATATGAATTTGTAAAAAGAGCAGCTGGTCATCTCTTTTTCTGGAAAGAAAATATTATGGAAGATTATTTAGTAAAATTTTACAATAACTGTTTAATTCCAGAACTTGTTGACCCTCGCTACGCGCTGTCTATGGATCTTCGAGATCATAGCTCGCACACAATATTCAAAAGCATACCTACATATTTTATCAGTATTTCACTTTCAAAACTTTCTGTGAGTGGTACTCGAAACGTTGACGGTGCCGTCATCGATTTTAGATGACAATAAGTTTTTTTATTAAAAATATATTTTTTAAATCAAGCTTTTGTAAATTCTTGTGCTCTAGTTCTCGTCAAGATAAAAATAACGAGCCCAAACGCGACGTGGTTATGTTGTGTAGTTGAGGAGTTCCGATGGCTACATCCGACCTCCATCATCAGACCAGGTATATAGATATGCAAAGTTTTGCCTCAATTCGACTATTTAGTGAAGAGTTCCGTTGAACAGCTCCTGACTCCATCATCAGATCAGCTCGCTGTCACCATATTATGTATGCAAAATTTCAGCTCAATCGATTGGGGATAACTGCTTAAAATTAAGTTGCAAGATTACACCTTATCAAACATAGATACATAAATATGTACATAAACTGCAAGTTAAATAAGAGCTTATAAAAAAACGATACTTACCGTTTTGTCATAATGTATTTTATTAGTAGGTATAGGTACCTAACAAATATTTTTTGCACAGGCAAATATTAGTAACTGTGTAGTAGCACTTTACGATTTGTAACCTGTCTTATAATATTATATTAATTTTTTCTATATTTATTTTCTTTTTGTCAAGTGCAACCTATAAAATTATTAAGTACATACCTACCTATACAAATATGACATACCTATTGCACCAAATATTTTCAAGTATCAAGACTAGTTATTTAGTCTTGGTAAATGAAGTGTGAAGTAGCTTCAATGTGTGCGTTAGCACTATTCGTAGTGTGCGGCCACAGAATACGGAAAAGTACAAAAAATGCGAGCTGTCATATTTGAAACAGCCGCCTTATGTAAATCGTCGGGTATTGTTAGAAGTCACGAAACAACAAATTCAAAAGTTTGGGAAAACACATAATTAGTTTTGATTGCACTATAGATTCCATTATAACTATAAGAGTTATAGAAAAAATACGAACTTACTTATTAAGTCTTATTGAATGGCGTAGGCAAACTTCAGATAATTTTCACCCAAGAAGTTGTGTTTAGTTTTACAAATTACATTCAAAATCGATTCTAAAGTCAGCGGCACAAGGCTCAGTTTACATCCTCAAAACGTTTTGCAGTGACACACTTGACAGCACACCAATGAAATCTCATTATGATTATCCAGATCATTGCGCGCGTCACGTGGAGTGAGGTTGCGTCAAATTGCTGCCGACCTTGACAGTTCCGCGTGGAAACCTCGCTTTTAAAGGCATCGACTTCATATGTTCACATGCAACCGCCTTTTGTTTTTGACCGATAAATAAAATATTGATGGACTTTGTCACACAGCGCCATCTGACTAAGCGAAGCTTCACTATGGACAATAGATAACTAAAAGAATACACATATTTTTTTTTAAATACATACATGCATATCATACATTATCACACAAATATTTAGAAGTATGTTTAACCGATAAAAAGGACCATCTCAATAAATTCGACGCGACGTAATATTTCATATGTGATGACCGCGGATATATTTTTACGTTGTGTGTAAAGAATAAAACCAAAATATTCCCATTTTTTTGCAAAATAAAAAGCTTAATATAAAAGTATTCTATCAGTTACCTGGTTCCCAGAGTGTAATATTTTTAATTTATATATTCAGAGATTCAGATAATTCAGATGCTCTTCATCATGAGAGATCAACGGAACAGAGTATAAACTTTTTTTTATTCAAATATTCACTAGTCAAAACATCTAAGCACATACAACCACATAAGACGCTAAAAGCGTTTGCATCCAACGATATCAGGTTGAAGCCTAAACGATGAAGATAAATGTTCCGTCACAGCTGAATTAATGTGGTGTAGCGAAGGCATAACTTTTACCCTCTTACGTAAAGGAAGGTTTTTTAACTAAATTCAACCATCTCATACGATTTGAATAAAGTACCTTTTAGTGGTTTGTGAACCCCGTCACCCAAGGCTGCCTATTTTGCAAGCTTTTAATTAACTTGCAATTTAAGTATGTAACTATGTTTGTTATGGCGGAATCTTGCAACTCAATTTTGAAGATTGAGATTTGATCAGATTGAGTAAAAACTTTGCATTCTTGTCAAGGTCCAATGACAATGTTATATTGTCAGGTGATCGATGGATGGAAAAGCTTGTCATTGAAAAATATTTTTAAACAGAAAACTTATTTTTCATCAAAGAAAAAAGCACCAGACGTTTTTACTGTACTAGTGGAAACCCTTATAGTTAATAGAGATCTAGTCATATCCCAATTTCTTACTGGCTACCTAGACATATTGATATAGTAGACTAAAAGATACAGACGCCTAACTACTTCTTTAATGCGAAGTTATTTGCGAAGCTACTTCCACGTCCTGCAACCTCTTAGGGGTTTAGTTTTAGAATTTTTTTCTTTGAACACACTAAATGGAATAAATCCTCTAAATCTCAAGTTTCTAGGACCAGTGCTTTAGGCTATGCGATGATAGATCAGTCAGTCAGTCAGTCAGTCAGTAACCCTCGTATTCAAGAACCACACTATGAGAACACGCACCCACAGTGGACGAAATCTTTTTTCATAAAAATCACTTTATGTGTTTATGTGTAAGTCAGTTAGTCTATCTACGTGAAGTTACACCTCCTCGGGCGACAATTCTATAAACTCTAAATGATGTGACCTGTAAAAAGTTCCACAACATTGTCCCTGTTTAGATAGAGTTATAAACCCACCTATAATCATGTACCGAACGCACTTTCTCATATTCTTATAAACTGTCAGATGTCATCCCCCTGTCACATGATTCACGAACCTAATAAAATGAACACACAATATTGTGTCGGTGTTTTTATGAAAATAAGAAATCCAATTAAATCACTGAGATTACCCTAAAGGACCCCGAGATGTTCACGTAGTTGTGACATGTTGCGGGACATGTCACTTCAATTGTGCTCAAGTGTATCCGTGGCTTTATATACTAACATTGTTGTATTAAGTGTTGCGTTGTCTTTTGTTTTAGAAATCAATTTGGTTTTCAAAACTTTGGTTGAGTCTCTCTCAGAATATTCTAATAATTACGGAGTCTCCATCTTAATGCTTACGAATCTATCATGAAACGGACACTGGCATAGTTGTGACAGCAAAAGTCATAGAAGCCATAAACAAGAATTTAATAGTTATCGGATGTGCACATCGACAATACAGCCCAATTGACGCCTAATGGCTTTGTCTCAAACAAAAAATTCAGTCAAGCCGTTGATGTATACGGGTCAAAAAAATCTGACATCAATTTGATTCTACCAAAATTCGTATTAATTCATTAATAATTTGTATTTATTTTATCAGGACAAGGTCTATAGGGAAAAAAGTTAGAAGTTTCCTAAAAGTGGGCGGAAATTTGTGCAGGACAAAGTCTGTCACGGGTCGGCTTCAAAAAACAAAGTTATTTTTTTACATTGGCGAAAGGTTACCATATAAATTAAGTATCTTTATCACGTTTGTAGCAGCTGTCTAACTTTTTATTCGTAAACCGGTACGAAGATTGTTACAATTTTGCTGTGATTCTGTAGACGCTTCTACGCGTGATGTGATGGGTGAAGACCACACAGCCTAGACTCCTCTCGCGAGGCAAACACAGTCAGACAACACATATGAGATACAGATCCTGTGTAAACCACCGAGCGCGATTCACGACGCACCCCGCGGCCGGTTGTGACGTTGAACCGGCCAATCAGAATGCATTTTTTACTGACCCCTGACCCGCACACCTCAATGGTTTGACAGAATTGTTTGTTTGAAGAAATAAAGCCATTAGGCGTCTATTGGGCTGGTCGATGGTGGAGACCATTAATTAGCTTCTAGACGCAATATTCGTTAGGTATTTTTACTGAAAAGTACATTAACGTTATTTTTATTTCAACGATATACTACGAACGATCGTAGCGGGCGATAGCACGACTGCTACGCTAGAAGTGAGGGTTCGATACCCACGGTGGTGTACATTTGTACATGATCTACAAATACATTGTTCGGAGTCTAGTAATATAGAGAATCCCAATAGAGAGTCAGAACTAGAGTGTGAATGTTGTAAATATTTGATTTGTAGTATCGAAATATTTGCTTTACAAACTCAAAATCTTTTAAATTGAATAATTCCCAAAATCTTCACAGCAATCTTTTCTTAAATAAAAACTCCAAAATATTCCCTATAAATCGTTAACTTTTATGATATACTTCTCAAAGAAAAAACACCTAATTTTAATGTATATATAAAATCTGAACATCTAATTTAGAAATATTTTTTCTTACACCAAAGTAATATCGATTCTGTTATGCAAAATCCTAAGCTGTTGGCATAAGACCAACTTAATTTCACAAGGTTTTATCCACCGCTGTCATTGTTATTTCCGTTTAGGGTCGGCCGGTCAGTGGGCGGTCAACATGGCAAACAGTCTAAAAGATTTTGGTGACAATTGACTTCGATGTATTGAATACGAAAACATATTTAGAGCTGTCAATAAGGTTTATTTTAAGTAGAACAAGAATAAGCACGTTGCGTTGACACTAGACTTAAGGTGTTATGTGAAATGTTTGGGCTGAGTCTACCCGGATAAAACGGAAAAAGTGATAAAATCGCATTATCTTGAAAACCATCAAACTTAAAAAGAAACTATCTATAATTTACTTAGCTAGTATGATTATCTAACGAATTATATAAAAATGAACTGTTTAGCTATTCATAGTTTTGATTAAAAACGAAACTAGTGTTTTTGAAGAGCCAACTTTGGAATATAAATCTATCAAGAAAAAATTTACCAATCGTGTTTCTGTGTATACTTTATCTATATTATATACAAAAGTTTTCTTTGTCATAAAAAACAAAACTGTACGTTCTGCGGTTATTAGAAAAAAACGATTCTACATTCATCCATAGTACAAGCTTTGCTTAGTAGCTTAGCTTGTAAATAGCAATCTTATAATTTTGAGTGACAATCGTAGAATTAGTATATTTTTTAGATTGTATACATTAAAGAACGTCCTAATCCTATGGCTCATCTATAAATTTAAATGGAACAGGTTTAAAAAATTAATATTTAACTTAATTATAACTCGTTTGGGATGTCAAATTAAGTTATTCTATATACATATAGGTAATGTTTTCAGTAATAATCATCTCGACTTGGCTAAGCTTTATTAGAACCCCGACCCAAAGGTCCACCCACTTTTCAAATCTAATGGTCCAGGTAGTAAACCTATAAATGGTTTCGTAGACCCTCTACGCTGAGACAGGCTTTTTGTCCAGTCGCCAAACTAACGGCTCTACAATTGCGTAGACCCTCTACGCGTGACGTGCTACGAATCCGATAGTAGGCACCACACAATCGTCCCGAGTGGCAATGGGGTGAAAAACGGTCGGAAATGCTTTTGTAAATCGTACAATAGAAAAAAATTTGGTGCAGTAAATCAGATGTACAGATAAAATATTATTTCGTTGTTTTCGTATGTGTCCACTTTTTAGGGTTCCGTACCCAAAGGGTAAAAAAGGGACCCTATTACTAAGACTTCGCTGTCCGTCTGTCTATCAGATGGCTGTATCTCATGAACCGTGATAGCTAGACAGTTAAAATTTTCACAGATTATGTATTTCTGTTGCCGCTATAATAACAAATACTAAAAACAGAATAAAATAAATATTTAAGTGGGGCTCCCATACAACATACGTGGTTTTATATGTTTTTATAGTTATTGTTACGGAACCCTTCGTGCGCGAGTCCGACTCGCTCTTGGCCGGTTTTCTTTGCTCTTTATGATTCTACTTTACTACATTTTAGGCGTATTTGAAACAAAAAAATCGATAAATCAGGTAACAATGTAATCAAAAGCATAATTCTAATAAGATACATAAATCGCTTATGCACATGTTTTTGTCTAGTGTAATAAAGAATTTATATAAAAAAGTATGTAAGTATTCTATCACCAATCTAGTTCCCATACAAGCTTTTATTTTGGGGCTAGATGTCCACCAATATTTATTTGTTTATTTATTTTCTATCTATCTATTATCTAGAAACGAAAACGTAAATCTCTACTGTCAATAACTAGTCTAATCCTTCAGAGACTAGTTTGATTGATGTACCTTGAAGTGCCTGTCGATTCGTAAGTGTATATTAGCGATAATATTTGCTGATAATAGTATCGGATGGAACTGATTCTATAGATCGAAATATCTTCACTTTAGGTCTACTCAGTTAACCATATGCGCTGTAAGACTCCATATAAACCAAATGGTTATACTGGTAATGATCTAGACCAGTTGAGCTAACTATATCTATTTACAACGGTCTTTAGATAGCTGAAATGCTCAACTGTTTTTTTATTTATATTCTCTATTATTGATATATTATGTGTTATATTTATATCCCCATGAATCAACAAATTACTTACTTAGAAAATAGTAAATCTTTTTCAAATAATATGCAAATTTATAAAAAAACGGTCAAGTGCGAAGGGTTCTGTACCGTGAAAATTAAAAAAGTCAACTGTCTAGCTATCACATTTCATGAGATACAGCCCTGTGACAGATAGACGGACAGCAAAGTCTTAGTAATAGGATCCCGTTTTTACCCTTTGGATATGGAACCCTAAAAAGTAGTTCACGTCATTTTTTTCTTGCCGATGTATATAATATCAAAGATTGAAAAGTAAGTTTAATAATCTAAAAAATATTTAAGTATTCTTTTTGAATTTCAGCAAAATATGCTAATATCAAAACCGTGTAATCTCTAGTGAACAATAGCTTTCAATCATTGTACTCGTAATCAAACAACAAAGGCATGTCTTTTCAATGGATATTTTTCAAAACAATGGAAACATCCATTGTTGGACTTATCTTGTCTCTTTTAAAAATGCCGTCAATATAACTAATAATATATTCATCATTATTTTGTTTTTAAAATGTAAACATTAAATATTGAAAATGTAGATTTAAAAAAAAAACCGGCCAAGTACGAGTCGGAACGAACACGAAGGAACCATTATATATAAAAAGAACACGTTTATGGTAAGGGAGCCCCACTTAAATGTTTATTCCATTCTGTTTTTAGTATTTGTTGTTAAGACGCTGCCAGTCGACGATTATTTTTGTTCGAAACGAAAAAAGAAATACTTGTGAACAAGCCACATCTCCTATTTTATAATGTACTAGCTGACCCGTGCCCGCTTCGTGGACTTTTTTGTAGACGTTTTTAAGGTATACAATACTGTAGTACATTATTTTGATATATCTCGTGGGGTTCAGCCAGCATTTGCAATGTAAGCGCAAAAAAATGTGTTTATTTACGACATCACATTAGAAACCTCTAAAATTATCAGTGTTTCTCTACTATATTATGCAAGTATTATACATATAAACCTTCCTCTTGAATCACTATATTTATTAAAAAAAACCGCATCAAAATCCGTTGTGTAGTTTTAAAGATATAAGCAAACATACATACATACATACATATTACATATTACATACAGACGCGGGAAGCGGAAAGCGACTATGTAGTGATATAGTATATGTGAATAAAGATGTACCCATCTTTAATCACTTCGATAAATAATCCTACCGACCGCTGCAATGACGACAAACACACGTCGGAGCGTGGTCCGCCTTAGCTTTTCGAATAAATTAATGATATAAATTATGTATAATTACTTATCAAAAATCTATTCTAATAGAAATCTAGATCTACATATTACCTATCTTTAACAATAAATTACAAGTTGATTTTAATAGTAGGTATATAAAATATTTCGATCATAAATTCTAAAACGTATCATTTTGAAAAATAATATCTTTATCGTGAAAAGTTTCTGCTATTATGTTTTCAGCTTAATATAAATCTAGGTAGGAACCTGAAGTAATATACTTATAAAAATAGGAGATGTGGCTTGTTCAGAAGTATTTCTTTTTTCGTTTCGAAAAAGAGCAATCAGCGACTGGGAGCCTCTTAAAGCGGCATCAGAAATACATATCCTGTGAAAATGTCAACTGTCTAGCTATCACGGTTCATGAGATACAGCCCTGTGACAGACCTGTCTTAGTAATAGGGTCCCGTTTTTACCCTTTTGGGTACGGAACCCTAAAAACGAAATGTCAAAAATATACTCAATAAAATTCGCTATGCTCACAAAGTAGTAGTAGTAGTATACCAAATCACTACATAGTATAATGCAAAGTCGCTTTCCGCTTCCCGCGTCTGTATGTTTGTATGTATGTTTCCTTATATCTTTAAAACTACACAACGGATTTTGATGCGGTTTTTTTAATAGATAGAGTGTTTCAGGAGGAAGGTTTATATGTATAACTAGCTGACCCGTGCCCGCTTCGCTGTGCGTAAGACATTTCTAATACCATCGTTGACTTTTTTGTAGACGTTTTTAAGGTGTACAATACTGTAGTACATTATTTTGATATATCTCGTGGGGTTCAGCCAGCATTTGCAATGTAAGCGCAAAAAAATGTGTTTATTTACGACATCACATTAGAAACCTCTAAAATTATCAGTGTTTCTCTACTATATTATGCATGTATTATACATATAAACCTTCCTCTTGAATCACTCTGTTTATTAAAAAAAACCGCATCAAAATCCGTTGCGTAGTTTTAAAGATATAAGCAAACATACATACAGACATACAGACGCGGGAAGCGGAAAGCGACTTTGCTTTATACTATGTAGTGATAACATGCTACCCGTGCGAAGCCGGGGCGGGTCGCTAGTCTATTATATTGGTCATCGAGTCGAACTTCATTCATGCAATCACCCTGGTCGAGCGACAAATGTTTCTTGATTTTGAAGAAATTTCAATAAAAATAAATAAATATCATCATAGTCTAATCATTTAAAGAAATAAACGTTGTCTAACGGTGCTCACGCTAAGCTTATAAAGATAGAGATTCATCTGACAAAATGACATAAATGTGTGACAAGAAAAGGTATTGGGCTACCCAAATAAAATATATTCAATCGGGTAGATTCACAGTGAGTTTTTACTAACACCTGTTTGTCAATCTAAAAAGAACCGAGGATAAATATTGAGACTCGGATCATTTGATCAACAAATCTTCAGTTGAATTGTTTATTTTGTTGTTTATTGTTACGTCATTTTATATAGAAAATAAATAGGATCGCGACTAGGGAATGCAATCTCGATCTCGCGAGATCTCGTTTTCACGAGATCTCGGCCTTTTTTAGCGAGATTGATCTCGGCCAAAACATGAGCGAGATCTCGCGAGATTAACGAGATTGCACTTTATCATAGAAACGTCTTATTCGAAGTGAACTGAACAAGCCTTTCATATGATTTTTTTGTGTATTTTGTTAATTTATCCCTAATTTCTACTGGATCTCTGATAAGGTATATACATATATAATAGTCTATATAGGTATAATATATCAGATTAATAGTCAACTCAACTTACTTAGTGAGTTTTATTTTAGTTTTTGACTTATTGTTGTTTTGTTTTGTTATAAAATAACTGTTTTATTATTAAAAGACTTTTGTTTGATTTTAGACAAGAAGACTGGTTAATTATTTCATTTCTTATTTGACTAGATACGTCAAAGTTTATTAAAATAAATGATAGATAGATGATACGTTAAACTATGTTAAATACATAAAAAGTTTATTGAAAAAAATCGTAAGATAAATGTTTATTTCATAATACCTCTAATTCTTATTATTTTTTTCCTATTTCATTAAAATATTGTGATTATTTGCAAGAATAAACACATAAAACTGCCAATCTCGCGAGATCTCGAGATCGGCGAGATCTCGCGAGATTGGCATTCATAATCTCGCGAGATCTCGCCAGAGTTCCAATCTCGCGAGATTGCATTCCCTAATCGCGACTGTAATTTTCAGTACGGTAGACATCCTCTCAGATCTCCAGGCGCTTAGATCCTTTGAAGATGTCTAGTGGGGGTGGTCAGAGGCACGTCCAAACATTATATTTGGCACATGCCCACATTTTGCAGTAGTTAGCATTCCATACGTGACAGGTTGCAAACCCATCGCCGCTTATAAGAATATTAACTGGTTTCCTCACGATGTTTTCCTTCACCGTTTTAAGCACGTGCTTTTGATGTGCAAATAAATTTTTCGAACACAAAAATCCATTGATGCACGCCTGGATTTGAACCCACGATCTTCAGTTTTTTTTTAATATACTAGCGTAAAGAGTTTTTTATTATCGCTCACTAACTAAAACTTCAATAAAAACCCTAAAACAGATGAGGTGGTTCCTTCATAATGAGTTAAGCTCAAACTTCAATATGGCTTCAATATTACTCATATAAGGCCAAAAATTTTGACGCAGATTTAATCACTTCATACATTACCGTAAAAGTTAAAGCTCTTAAGCCGGATAAAGGTCGCTAAACATAATCTATATATTTGACCACACACTTTACGAGTCAGTCTGGTGCGAATTCGACGCGGTCTCGTTGTAAGTTTTATACTATAACTCTGTTGCTAACAGTCTGTTTTAGCGGCGGTCTTATATATTTGTGGTTCTATCTTTTCTGCTTTTTTTTAATCAAAAAATTGTATTTGAGAAATTACCATGAACCAAAAATCATCTTTTGCCCGTCGCGTCGGCAAACAGATGTGACGTCACGTTAAGCTTCGAGTAGGAGATGACAGCATAGATTGTTACCTATCACGGTAAATGGACAGACACGATTTTCGTATGAAGATCTATGGTTCTCAAAGTGAACGCCAGAATCGTTTATCGTGACTTCAAACAAACAAGTTAAATAAAAGCTTGTAAAAATTTATCTCACCCCTTGCTCAGGAGTCTGGCCTACTCGAGTTTAATGTAGTATGAAGTTCCTAAAACAGCAGTTGTAGTAGGGTAAGTATGGTTGGCAATATTTACGTGATAACTGCATATAAATAAGCAATTTTTATACCATTTATAACACTAATAATAAGAGAGAGAATTAATGAAATGGTTGATAATTGAGATGGTCTCGCAGTCACTCATTTTTACACCATAGGGTTGATTTTTCAATCATCAGATAAGTAAAGCTAACTATGAAATGTAATTTACATTTTCCATACTATATTAAATTAATTCTACAGTTTACCCTTACCTTATGTTTAAAAGTCTATCTACCCTTTATCAAATTTCCGAACTGGTTTCGCTTAAAACAAAATCCGATATGGCAAGCTCCTACCCTGTTTGGCTAAGGGCTTAATAATAATAACATAGGTATAGGTACAGCGTAACAGATCCTTTGATAAAAGCGTTACTATCGATATAGAGCGATAAAACGGAATATTGAAAAGATATGAATAAAACGACCCAATTTTTATGAATGTCTGTCCCTTTTTGACGCGAACGAAAAGTTAAAACCGGTCTTAAATATCTTATTCAAGATTTTTGACCCGCGTTCCGAACGAAAGCTTTCATTTTTATGAAGTGTCGATAAGATTGAAATCGATTGTCGATTTTTGAGTTTTTCAACTTTACGAGAACGCTTTATAGAGATAATCCTGTCCTTTTAACTTTAATTAAAGTCTGTCAGCACGAAGACTTCTGACAATTGTAATATTATCGTTAGATATTTGCGTTAAGTACTAGATGTCCGCTTCTCATGAAAATAAGGTTGAGAATTGCATGACAGATTAACGATCGATATTGAAACTTGTAAAACTAGCTAATTTCAAATCTCAAAGTGAACACAAGGAACACTTATAACACGCCTAATTGTAATTGAACTCTGTTTCGCATTCAGACTCAAAACATACATTATTTGCGACCAAGTCTAGAAGAAACAGGCTAAAAACACGGCTTGGTACCAAAATGAATTAGACCTATCATTTTTACCGGAAAAATAAGCACACAAATGAAGTCACAGATATTAACGTTACCATACCGTTATCGGTTGTGGACAACGTGTACCAATGGTTTTCTGTCTCTTATTAACCCGTCTAAAATCTATAACACAATTTTCTTATGATAGTGACGACGGTATACATACCTGCCAATGCTGATAAAACACATGTGCATGATGCTGGCTGAACATGCCAGCACATCGCAGGTGACGTACACGTTGCACCACACCACTCCCAACGGCCAGTACCCTAAACAGAAAAACAGGAGTCAATTTTTTTTTTACATTCAGAAATAAAAAAATAAAACCGGCCAAGTGCGAGTCGGACTCGCGCACGAAGGGTTCCGTACTATTATCAAAACGGAAAAAAACACGTTTGTTGTACGGGAGTCAGTCCCACTTAAATATTTATTTTATGCTGTTTTTTAGAGAAATACATCATCTGTGAAAATTTCAACTGTCTAGCTATCACGGTTCACGAGATACAGCCTGGTGACAGACAGACGGACAGCGGTGTCTTAGTAGTCCCATTTTTTAACCTTTAGGTACGGAACCCTAAAAACATAAAAAATAATTCATAATATCTCGTAACCTATCGATTTACCTAACTACGTAGTTAGCATTCGTTAGCAAGATGTTTTCCTTCACCGTTATAAACACGTGTAACGCGCATATACATTTTTCGAACAGAAATATCCATTGATGCATGGACAAGAATTCGAAGAATTCGAATTGGGTACGGAACCCTAAAAAAATAGGGTCACGACTGTAATCCCCTAGTACGGTAGACATCCTCTCAGATCTCCAGGCGCTTAGATTCTTAAAAGATGTCTAGTAGGGGTAGTCAGAGGCACGTCCAAACTGTTCTGTTTGTATTTTAAAAAAACACCGGCCAAGTGCGAGTCGGACTCGCGCACGAAGGGTTCCGTACCATTATAAAATCACGCTTGTTGTATGCGTTGTACGTTAAATATTTATTTTATTCTGTTTTTAGTATTTGTTTTTATAGCGGCAACAGAAATACATCATCTGTGAAAATTTCAATTGTCTATCTATCACGGTTCATGAGATACAGCCCTGTGACAGACAGACGGACAGTCGGACAGCGAAGTCTTACTAAGACTCGATAGGGTCCCGTTTTTACCCTTTGGGTACGGAACCCTAATAAAAAAAACACTGATTACCCATCTGATCATCATTTTCGAGTCTATGCGTAACACAAAAATATTAACGACTACACTTGTTTGAAAAGAATTCACCAGTAATTTCAGAAATCGAGACACCAGAATTCGCGCAATCCGTCACTCTTCTCGCTACAACAATGTCTTATTAATATTGAGATTCCTATCTTTGTGCGTTTCATTTATGGAGGTCAAATAACACTCTACAAAAGGATATTATTCATTTCCGCGTTTCGTATTCATTTTTCCTATTGTTTTATTATTGCGTTTCTTATATTCATTGTGCTCTATTAACATGCCATAGTTTCATTACTTGCTTATGTGACCTGTCATTCCATTTGCCTATGTTTGCTATTCTCAAATTTGCACAAAATTATATGTCTACATACAAATAGGGCGCTGGGGAAACGTACAATATCTTACATATTTTGGACACATAGACTCAAAATCTAACATACTTTATTTCCTCTCAGATCTTGATGAAGATCCTTATAGATGTTAAAAGGGCGTAGTCGCTTACTAGCTATTTTCATCGCGATGCTGTCCTTCAACGTTTTGAGCACGTGTTAAATGCGAATATAAACTTTACGACTAAAACAATCCATTGATTTACGGATTCGGGATTCGCACTTATGAACTTCGGGTTGAATTTATAATTAGATATTTGTATGACCCATCACGTGATTGGATTTTTCTAAGGAATTTGGAAGGATATAACGCCTTTAGTAGAACACTACTAGTTAAAATATACCTTTAAAAGAGCAATGTTTGCATATATTTAAACAATCTAAATCTCAGAAACGGCTTGCAACGATTTTCAACGGTTTCGGGGGCAATAAATCGAGCTAGGTTTCATTTTTAGAGAACGTCGTTTTATCCGTGTTTGTATACTTATTATATTATACATGGTGACCCATACGGTGACTAACATACCCAATTTGCCCTAAATCGCCATGCGAAGGCCAAATTACATCAATTTGGCAAACGCAGTGCGATTTAGGGCAACTGGTAATTGATATCATAAAAAGATGTTTATAATTATTTTTTAATCCTCTAAAAAATGTTGTATAAACTTTCCTTCAGTGTGTCAGACCTCTGTAATATTAACTTACTCGTATACTGAACGCATTCAAGCTACCGTACGAGTACGTTTCCTGAGAAGATGAAGGTCTGAAATGACTGCAAATGAGCTACAACATTGTTGTACGAACGTATGTGTCATTATACTCCACCCGTACGCATTGATTGGATGTGTGAACGAATGAATTAACCATTATAAGGGGTCTTTCAATAAAGATGCTCGTTTAAATGTAAATCTCAATTAAATGTAGCTAATTTTAAAGTTAAGTTTTACAAGCTTTTATTTAACTTGCAATGTATTGAATGAATGTAACTATGTAACTGTGTTTGTCAAGGTGGAATCTTGCAACTTAATTTTGAAGCAATTATCCCCAACCGATTGAGCTGAAATTTCGCATACTTATTATAACTTCGGTGACAATGCAATAATATGGTGACAGTGAGCTGATCTGGTGATGAAGTTAGGAACTGTTCAACTGGCATTCACATCAAACTCCTTAGTAAATACTTCGATTGAGTAAAAACTTTGCATACTTGTCAAGTTCCGATGACAATGTTATATGATGTGACAGGTGGATAGCGCGCTAGTGCTCGATGGTATAAATGATTTTACAAAAGCTTGTTATAGAAATATTTTTTTCAACAGAAAACTTATTACTTGAAAGAATTATTCCTACTACTATTATAATGGCATTAAGTATGGAATGTAACGTCGCTCAAATGTCAGCTGCGGCTTTGCTTGGTAGCACGTTTTCCGGAGGTCCAATTTTCGCTGTCCTTGTCGCATAAATCAGGCAGAATTTGCTAATTGTATGCGGTTTATTTGCATACCTGTCATTTAAAATAACCCAAAAGGAAATTTCAATGGCGTTCAATTGCACGATCTCGGTGGCAAGCTCACGTCCATTGAAAGACCCTACTTTGAACGCAGACTACTGGATTTTCAGATGGAACAAACCATTTTTAGATGTTGCTTATTTAAAGTAACTCACCTAAAAACCCTGGTATTGCTCCCATCGGCATGACGAACAGACTGACCAGCAGATCCGCAATCGCCAGTGATAGCAGGAAATAGTTCGTCACGTTCTGCAGCCGCTTGTCCAGGCACACCGCCAGACACACCAATATATTACCAACCCCTCCAGCAATTATAAATAATATCACAAAGAGAAAACTCCAATCATACCCCTTCACGGCCGGTCCACTCACATTCCGGAAATCCCAGTTACATTGAAATGTATTCACTAAACTTAAAGAATTGTTCTCTGATCCAACGAACGTCCGATTAAGATCACCATAGCAAAGTAAATTTTCTTCGCAATTGTACGGCAGTCGAAGCCACAAGTTTTTGAACGCACTTTCGAACATGAACGTTATCATGTTCAGCTTGAATCCAAAGCCACACGACGTAGCGTTGCTGATAAAGTCCATGCTGTTGTTGAGACACGCGAAGCAAGTATATGATGTTTCATTTTGTATGTCAATGTTGAGTTCGCAGTTGAATTCTGAGTAGTTTTCTTCGCCACAATCCAGGCCAAAGGCTGTATCCCCACATCCCTTGCCGGGGACGAGGCGACAGCGCAAGTCTTGGAGAACTGAGTCGAAGAAGGTGTAGTTCGACATGTCCGGGGTCATTCCATCGGAGAGGTGCTATGTCACCTCGCGAGGCATCATGTCTTCGCATCACTGGGTCATTCTGAACACATCTGAAACAGAAAAAAAAATGAGTTTATTTTCTAAAATTGAACATTCTAAAATTGTATCTGCATCTATAATTCTAATAATAGTTTTTAGCAGGCCGCAACATTTGTGTGGGTTGAGTTTTTCGGTACAGGCAAACAGATTTCAGTCAGGCTGTAAACAAATTCATGTGACCTACTCGTATCTCCATCAATGTAGATATATTTGAGCCTCCGACGCAACAATTTGTTGGGTTTGATGAAAATTGAACCAGAATGCAGTGGAAAGTTTGTATGTACGAGTAACCTAAACCCGGCCTGTCTACATGAACTAGGTAGTCTAAACTTTCCGCTTTTTCGGGCTCCATTGAGTAATGGGTAAAAACGGGATTACCTATTACTAAGAATTCGCTGTCCGACTGTCTGTCACATAGCTGTATCTCATGAACCGTGATAGCTAGACAGTTGAAATTTTGTACAGATTGTGTATTTCTGTTGCCGCTATATCAACAAATACTAAAAACAAACTAAAATAAATATTTAAGTGGGGCTTCCATACAACAAACGTGATATTTTTGCCGTTTTTTTATAGATAATGGTATGGAACCCTACGTCCGCGAGTCTGACTCGCACTTGGCCGGTTTTATTTAATATTAGGTTCCGATATAAATCAATTTTCAGTTTTATTAAGCACTGCAAAATATCAGTACTGAAGTGAAGGGTAGACGTGTACTGAAAGTTATTGCCTCCATTTTGAAAATAGTGACGGTACATGATGGATGTCTAATGAATTGAATTTTTGATAAATTGTTGCAATCAATGTAGAATTGAATCTGATAAACTTAAAAAGTATTTCAACGTAATTTCTACTAGTATCTAACTTTAATTAATAGATACCTATACCTACTCGGAGTTGCCAAAATGGGTTTGATATATAACTGTACCTGCTTTAATTTATACTTATTTTGTAAATACGTTTTTTTAATTCATATAACATCTAGTCACAAAACAATATCTCGTATGTTTATAATCACTACATCGTATAAAGCAAAGTCGCTTTCCGCTTCCCGCGTATGTATGTATGTTTGCTTATATCTTTAAAACTACACAACGGATTTTGATGCGGTTTTTTTTAATAGATAGAGTGATTCAGGAGGAAGGTTTATATGTATAATAACATGCTACCCGTGCGAAGCCGGGGCGGGTCGCTAGTTGTTTATATTATCTGTCTGCATACTGTCCGCAAGGCAGAGCTACCACAAACTGAGCTGCGAGGCCAGTCAGACGCGATAAAAGCCCTCCCAAGGGAAGATATATTAGACCGGGCCGTTTCCGGGCCAGAACGGAGCCTTTAGTTAGTAGACGGGCCTGGACGGGACACGGATCAGGTTTAATACTTAAGGTGATAAGTGAAATTTTTGACTGTATGGGCTGAGTCTACCCGGATAAGACGGAAAAAGTGATAAAACTGCATTATCTCGAAGACCATTAAATTTAAAAAGAAACTGTCTGTAATTTACTTAGCTAGTATGATTATCTAACTAATTATATAAAAATTAACTGTTTAGCTATTCATAGTTTTGATTAAAAACGAAACTAGTGTTTTTGAAGAGCCAACTTTGGAAAATAAATCTATCGATAAAAGTTTCACCGTAAGTTATCTTTGTCATGAAAAACAAAACTGTATGTTTTGCGGTTATTGAGAAAAAACGATTCTGCATTCATTAAAAACATTTATTACTCGTCTTAATATAAACTGCTTCATACAAAATGTAGTAACGTTTCAAATCCGTGCCCCGTTCGGGCCACGTACACGGCACGCCCCGGACACGGCCTGGTCTAATATAAATCTACCCTTAATATGCAGTTTCAATATAATTTTATGCGCAATGCCTAGTTCATGGTCCCAGACCTTGGATAAAGGGTTCTTCATATGGAATACTAATGAGGGTTTGGCATTGAGTGTTCTAAAGTTTTTAAACGCCGAACACACCGCCGAGGTCGTACCATTACATTCATAATTAGGTGTTAAAGTTTGGCTGTGAACGTGTAAATGGTTACTTCTCACTTGTTATAAGCAGCTTAGATACTTAGCGTTTTGTACTAAGTATTGGAAACCCTCACGACTTCGTTCACGTGAAGGATTTTTCACACATACTTCAATTCCCGCTGCACCCCTTTCGGGGTGGAATTTCGGAAAGTTCTTTCTTAGTGCAGCTCTATACCAAAAGGTATAGAGCTGCACTAAGAAATAATGGATGGTGTGTTGGTATACACTAAGAATACCAACACACCATCCAAAATTCAAGTACCTATACCACTTAAAATTTGAAGGTTGAGCTGTACATTGATAGATCAGTCAGCCAGTCAATCAGTCAATCAGTCAGTCAATCAATCAATCAATCAGTCAATCAGTCAATCAGTCAATCAGTCAATCAGTCAATCAGTCAATCAGTCAATCAGTCAATCAGTCAATCAGTCAATCAGTCAATCAGTCAATCAGTCAATCAGTCAATCAGTCAATCAGTCAATCAGTCAATTAGTCAATCAGTCAATCAGTCAATCAGTCAATCAGTCAATCAGTCAATCAGTCAATCAGTCAATCAGTCAATCAGTCAATCAGTCAATCAGTCAATCAGTCAATCAGTACCGCAAGAGCGTTTTATATTTAGATGATAAGTACCTACAAAGCTCGTGTTTACTAGCTAGTTTGTTTAGTTGTTTTCATCTCCCAAGCACAGCTGTGATAGGTTGTTTCGGAGTTTGGTTCTAGCGGGATCTAGACTATGCAAACAGCCTACAAAATTAATGACCCAGATAAGACAAATATTGGCACATCCCATATTGTAGCGTTGTAAGGTGGAAATAGTTTCACGATTTTTTATGGCCGGACGATAAAAAAGTCGGTGAAGTGAAGGTATTCCATAAAATCAAAGGAAATTTAAAGATATATTGAGTGACAATGTTAATTTCCGTTTGCGATTTTATAGTACATACCTACTTAGCGGTTTTGCACCAAAGATTTTTTTATGTAGGTTTAATTTGAGTCAGTTGGTTGAATATTATAAATTATCTTACTGGTATTTATTCTTATATAAGTACTTCAATCTATTAAAAAAAATATCGTAAGGATAAGTTAGATATTCTTATAAGCGGCTATATTGTTCGCAAATCTTTTACGTATGAAACGCTAACTAGTAGATACAAAAGGTGAGTTTGTGTCAATGTTTGGATACCTCTGACTACCACCCTAAAACTTTGAAATCGAGATCTGAGATGATGTTCAACTATTTCGGAATTAGTCGTGAACCTTTTTTTCCATTTGCTGTTTGTTCTGCAAATAAGAAATAAGATCAGAAATTACCCAATTACGTAGTTTCTGTTTGAGTTTTAAATTCTGGAATACGAACTTTTTTACAATACATCAGCGGCGATGGGCTTGCAACCTGTCACGAATGCTACTCTAAGCTATACGAATACTGCTTTAAAATGCTAAGTACTGCAAAATTATTTGCCAAAAGTAATTTTTGGACGTGTGACTACCCCCTTGACCTGAGCGTCTGGAGATCTAAAAGTTGCTTGCCGATTACAGTCGTGATCCTATATATATATTATTTTTTACTGTTATATTTATGCATTAAAATTACGATGCATTGTGCCAAAAATGTTGCCGGATGGTGTAAAAAGTCGGATAAGGCTGTGTCTACGACACACGCTCAACGGATGGCACAGCAATTGATGTGGAAATCACTACTTATAAACCTATAGCAAGAACTCATCTCAGAATCTACGCGTACGTTCTTGTTAGGCTAGGAAATAGATTCACAATATTTCAAAAAAAAAGCAGGAGGTTTTTGTTACCCCAGAACTTTCGACTGAGTGAAGCGATTTTGACGATTCTTTTTTTATATGAAAAATTATGCTTCCCGTGTTATTTAAATTTGAGGATATAATACCATTTAAAAGTGTAGAAAAATAGGATTTGAACTTTTGTATTGGACTTATTCAGTTCAATTTATAACAACGTGCATCAAGTCGCGTTTTATTTTTACAAGCTTTTATTTAACTTTCAATGTATGTGTGTAACTATGTTTGTTAAGGTGGAATCTTGCAACTCAATTTTGAAGCAGTTATCACCAACCGATTGACCTGAAATTTCGCATACTTATGTAACTTCGGTGACAATGCAATAATATGGTGATAGCGAGCTGATCTGATGATGGAATCAGGAGCTGTTCAACCGACACTCACAGTGGAACTCCTTTAAAAACTTTGCATACTTTTCAAGTTCCGATGACAATGTGTAATGTGTATAATGTGACAGATAATTTTACAAAAGCTTGTGATTAAAAAATATTATTTAACAAGAACTTATTAGTAAACGTAATTATAACATTTTTGTCGTCTATCACTACATAGTATAAAGCAAAGTCGCTTTCCGCTTCCCGCGTCTGTATATAATATGTATGTATGTATGTTTGCTTATATCTTTAAAACTACACAACGGATTTTGATGCGGTTTTTTTTTATAAATAGAGTGATTCAAGAGGAAGGTTTATATGTATAATACATGCATAATATAGTAGAGAAACACTGATAATTTTAGAGGTTTCTAATGTGATGTCGTAAATAAACACATTTTTTTGCGCTTACATTGCAAATGCTGGCTGAACCCCACGAGATATATCAAAATAATGTACTACAGTATTGTATACCTTAAAAACGTCTACAAAAAAATCCACGATGGTATTAGAAATGTCTTACGCACAGCGAAGCGGGCACGGGTCAGCTAGTGTATATTAAAAAACATACTGTGGATGACAAACATTATTTATTTCCAAATATTTTTAATTAGAGCTGCGTATTATAACTACAAACCTCAATTCGATTTTTACCAACGTTACAAGCAACTGAACTTTTCTGTACCTATACATATTCGTTAATATAAAAAAATCTTCGAATAATACATAATTTAAAACAGATAAAAGGAAGATTAATAATTTTCACAATTCAGTTTTCCTTATTCCGTTTGTTTCATCATTTCCTTACCGTTTCCGCGAAACATGTCAATTTCCTTATATATCCCAACCTTTTCGATAACTTACTAAATTAAACGCCCTTTTTCTTAAGAGGCTGCCAGTCGCTGATTGCTCTTTTTCGAAACGAAAAAAGAAATACTTCTGAACAAGCCACATCTCCTATTTTTATAAGTATATTACTTCAGGTTCCTACCTAGATTTCTATTAAGCTGAAAACATAATAGCAGAAACTTTTCACGATAAAAATATTATTTCAAAATGATACGTTTTAGAATTTATGATCGAAATATTTTATATACCTACTATTAAAATCAACTTGTGATTTATTGTTAAAGATAGGTAATATGTAGATCTAGATTTCTATTAGGATATATTTTTGATAAGTAATTATACATCATTTATATCATTAATTTATTCGAAAAGCTGTGAAACGAAAAAAGTTATACTTCTGAACAAGCCACATCTCCTATTTTATAATGTATATGTGACTAAAGATGTACCCATCTTTAATCACTTCGATAAATAATCCTACCGACCGCTGCAATGACGACAAACACACGTCGGCGCGTGGTCCGCCTTTGCTTTTCGAATAAATTACGTATAATTACTAATCAAAAACCTATTCTAGTAGAAAACTAGATCTACATATTACCTATCTTTAACAATAAATCACAAGTTGATCTTAATAGTAGGTATCAAAGTATTTCGATCATAAATTCTAAAACGTATCATTTTGAAATAAAATCTTTAACGTGAAAAGTTTCTGCTATTATGTTTTCAGCTTAATAGAAATCTAGGTAGGAACCTGAAGTAATATATCGATCGATCTTATTGTACTCAAGTTTAGTCGGTTTGTGGTAACAACAGAATCTAATATTACCGTTCAAATAAACCCTGTATCTCTCTTTAGAGGAACTTAAATTAAATTTCGGAGAAAGGCGTTAATATTTACAATACAGTTTTCTTAGCTGCTGCAGTTGTCATCGTTTACAAGCGATTTTCTGCCACCTTTTTGTTCCAAATAAAGAAATATAAAACAAAACAGAATTTCCAACACCCGTAAAGGCTCTCTTTTGCTCTCACAAAGACCTACCGCCTGCGCCATGGCGTGTGCTGGCGAGATAACGATAACACAACGTTTTTACGCGTTCAAAATACGCTTGCAGCGATGCTCATAGCGTGTGTCTACACTGCAAGCCTAGCGCGATGGCGGCGACGGGCGCGAAGTATCAAACATATAAAACGCGCCATCACTAAACCCTGGGGATGCAAAGGTATTTCATATGTTTGTTTTTCGCGCCCGTCGTCGCCTCTGCGCTAGGCTTGGCAGTGAGGACGAACACATAAGGGCAAGACCACAATAACAGTTGTTTATTTATGCATTTTCCCATCACCAGTGTGAACGGATCCTGCGAGAGTTTAAATCGCGAAGTTAATTGGAGCCCGGACAATAATTACATGAGGCCGGTAAAGCGTTAAACTCGATTTGTATTCCATCAGCGCGTGATATGTTTTTAATAGTCATTTTGTTTGCACATTATTATAAATTCAGATAATAATTTGGGGAAATAATTAAGATATAAGTGAGAAATGGTTTCTGGGAAATACATATAATGATAATTACCTTAATTAATTAAAATTATGATAAACAAACAGCTTAATTCAATTAGCTTATTTATATAGTATTAACACGCAGATACTTGTAATTGTTTTATTGTAATAATTTATTACTACAAGCTAAGTAATAAGATAAGCAGGCACGAAGGATGATCAGTAGGTACTTGTAGTTGTGATGTGTATAGACACGCGCTTTAGTGTGCGTAACTGTGACTCGTAAGAGAAAATCCTAGCAGCAACAAATTTGTAAAATAGGAATTGAAAAATGTATTGCTGTCGCGCTTTGGAATATAAACGTAAAAGTGGAGATAGAGACAACAACACAGCTCGGACCGAATATTCCTATTTAAATTGACGAAATCGCTATTTCGTATTTCCCTGTTTCCTCCTTCAAAACTGGATCGATTTTAATATTTTTTTCGAAAAAATTATAAATAAAAGATTTGGCTATGCCTGTATGTTTTTCTTTTATTTATAATATTCGTCTAATTTGTTTTATGAACGTCTGAAGAGGATTGAAAAACTGGGCAATTTTTGTGAATTTAGACGGCTTCTAATACTACACTAATTCGTTTTTAGAGAAAAACAAAACATAGGAGCATACAGGTGGTCCTCATAGATTGTATGGTAGAACAATATTTATTCTAGTGTCATTATCCAGAGAGAAAACAGGAGAATACGTTTGTATAGAAAAGCGCCTGACCAGGAATGCACCCGCCATCGTGAGATAAAACAAAAGTACTTGTTTGGTAAATTTCTGAAAATTTAGAAGCACACGTACTCTACGTGTGCTTCTACAAGTGAAATAATGTATTATATTCAACCAGGGTAAGCTTAAACTAAATTAAATATATAAACCTAATTAAGGTGTAGCGTATATTCAGCTTGGTAGCTTGTTTTTAGAGACACAGTAACGTGTCGCCAGGGTGCGGGTAGACGAGCTGGCATAATTATGTTTTATATTTTTGTTTTTATGTGCAGTTTGGCCTGAGATAATCCAGTTAGTACCCTTTAGTATTCTTTACTAGCCGATTGTGAAAGTACCACGATTTTTAATCTTATGGGCTCAAATCTCCCTGCATTGTTTTTTTTTTGTAAAAATGTATAACATCTAGCACGTGCTCAAAACGATGAAGAAAACCAGTATTTTTAGAGTTCCGTACCCAAAGGGTAAAAACGGGATCCTATTACTAAGACTTCGCTGTCCGTCTGTCTGTCACAGGGCTGTATCTCATGAACCGTGATAGCTAGACAGTTAAAATTTTCACAGATCACGTATTTCTGTTGCCGCTATAAGAACAAATACTAAAAACATAATAAAATAAATATTTAAGTGGGGCTCCCATAAATCAAACGTGTTTGCTGTTTATAGATAATGGTACGGAACCCTTCGTGCGTGAGTCCGACTCGCACTTGGCCGGTTTTTTTATAAACGCGTTTGCAACCCTTAATGGAATGCTAACTAAGTGAACGTGTGTCAAATTTAATATTTGGATGTGCCACTACTTACTACCTTTATACCTCTTCAAGGATCTGAGCACTTGGAGATCTGCAGGGTTATTTTGTAAAAACATGATTATCATGTTATGGTACTGAATGCCATAATACCTACGCTTTTTATGCTGTTTAGGCACCCTTACCTATGCTTCCAATACAATACCTACGCTGAAGCGTAGGTATAGGTGCATAAACTGTGAATAGTTACTATGAAAAGTGTACAGATTAGGTATTCTTTAACATTAGGTATTGCATTCAACATCATAACATGATATTCATGTTTTTTAGAAAATAACCCTGCTGAGTGTAGGTATGTTCACTGTACTTGGCGATTACAGTCGTAAATCTCATTTAATTTAATTTAATTGAACATCATATTTGTGATAATTTCGGTTGGTGGTATTTATAGCACTGCCTCTGGTGATTCTTACCAAAATAATCCCTCGAAATGTTTGTCAATGACACTTATCCCATTGCCATCGACTTTCCGCCTACTTTCCCGTCACCAGTCATCAACACTCCCACGCCGAAGGCAAGAAGTCCTAATCCTAAGTCTACGTTCACAAAAACCGGCGACCGAATTGAATTCCACCAGTTATTTTGACAAGCAATAACATCCAATATTATTATTCTTGTTTGAGCCTTCAACTTGTTCGATTGGCACCACACTAGAGCTCTACATAGCATTAAGGAAAGGATCATTAAAAAAAAAAGGTAGACCCCAAGCCGTGTTTGTTGCCTGATTCTTCTAGGCTTGGTCGCGTGGAATCGGCGTAGCTTCACCTAGTTCCTAAGACGTTTCAAAGTGATCCTTGTGATTTTATTGAAATAAATGATTTTTGAATTTGAATTTGATCTAATGCTTAATATACTAGCTTCTGTGCACGGCTTCATACGTGTGGTATCTGGATAAAAAGTATCAAAGTATATCCATTCCGAATAATTTAAATACAAACCTTACCAATGGTGAAATATTTTATCAAATAAGTGCGACTACTCTATGCATACATACGAGTACTTAACAGCAAAATTTCGTAATCTTTCTTTATAATATTAGTTATATTATAGAAGATATTATACAGTTGAGCTATTACCGTTGCAAATAGTCTACGTAATAGATAGCTCAACTGATTCAGGTCACTACCAGTCAAATGCGTCTAATCAATCAATAAATAAATATTGGTGGACATTTCACACCTAGCACGCTATTAAGCACTAAACTAAATCTTGTACTTTGAGAACCTGATTACCGATAGAGGTTTAGATATATTTTTTATCTTTTTAAATCCAAACTTATAATATATTAAATTCGAAGAGAATTAAGGCCAATGGCAGAGCGGCAACAACTACCCCTTATCATGAACCCCAGCTCTGTCTCGATCTTATTTTAGAATTGTATAAATACTTTAAAATCTCTAATGAATTTTACTTTAAAACAGTTAGGTAAATGTCATTACCTTTCACGGTAAATTACGGCCGTCATAAAACAGCCATTGCTTCTTCAAAAACCAAGGCTTAAGAAACCAAAGCCTCCTAATGTAAACGAGCTCCAAACGCTAACTTTACGGCGAGACTGAACTTAATATCCGTCGCAAACATCTCGACGTAAATCGTCCACATTTGCCACACCACGGTACGAGTAATTATCACGTAATCTTGGCACAATGTGGTAACCAACTAGAAATGAGACTTCAGAAACGATTTGGCACACGCACACAGACAAGTAGATACAGATAGAAGAGTGAGAGTTCATTGTAAAGGGGCACCTTATTTTTTTCTGTTGCCAAGCAACATTGCTCTGTTCTGGTTTGAAGGGTTGACGCTGACGATGCTTAACACATGGCCGTTACTCTGCAAAATGACTTCGACATTATCAAAGCGATATGATAGCGTTCCGATATATTCAGCCAAATTGAAGCGTGTGTCCACACTGCGAGCCTAGCGCGGTGGCGGCGACGGGCGCCTTGTGTCAAATATATGAAGCGCACCATTACTGCACAGTGGACGTAAATTCGCGTTTCATTATGTTTAATACTTCGCGTCCGTCGCCGCCAGCGCGCTAGGCTCGGCAGCGTGAACGAGCACTAGGACGTGTTTAGCGTTGTACTCATAAGTAAATGTCATCGCCAAGTCCGTTCGAGACAAGGTATAAAGTATAAATCAACAACTAAACAATCTCGTTGTGAAGAGGTCAAACTTATGGGCCAGCTAGTAAATCTAAGTGTTCTCTGTGAAGTGTAAAAACAACAATTTGAACAGAATATTGAATAGCAAGAGCTCGGAATGTATTCGCAATAGAAGTTTTACATCCAGCATTCTATTGGGAAATAGAAGTATTGTCCATTAGGCGGGATTTAATTGTATACGGTTTTATTAGACCACTGAACAGCGATTTTACAAGCGGTTGTGCTCGTAACCGATCGAGTATGGAATGCTAACTATACCTACTGCAAAATGTGGGCAGTTACCAAAAGTAACGTTTGGTAATGTATGCCTCTGATTTTACACTATTCAATATTGTTTCACTATAAAATAAATCTCCCATTAATCTTATTCATATTCACTCTATCTTAATGTTGTCTGGAAGTGATCGATTTTTGGCGAATAGATCGCCCATTATACAGTTTGAATCTAGTTTAAGTTTATGTCGTTTTCATTCATCGTAGCCTCTTTAGCTATCTTCAAGGATCAGAGCGCCTAGTAATCTGACAGGATGTCTTCTTGAGAGAGTTAAAAACATTATCTGTGAACTAAAGTAGGTGTTTTGACCATGTGAAATTACCTAAAACCAACTACTAAAAACAGCTACAAGCGTGGATTTGCTCAACGAAAACTCCCACGACCAACCAGTTATTCGCATGACATCTGTAGTTACTATTTAATTAGGACAAAAGGTTCATTGCCCTTAATATAAAACAGCACGCAGTTGACGAAGAATTTTTAAACGCTCACTACCACAGAGAAAAGTATCTATATCTATACATCTATACATATAATAAAACTGTATAAGAGTTCAATTCTGTACATTGAATAAACACTAAAAAAAATACTCCTAGGGGTCTTCATACAAGTAACACAAGTCAAAAAAAAACATTTTAAAATTTGTGTCTCTCTGTCTGTCTGTCTGCCGCAGACTGTCGCCAGGCTTTCACGCAAAAACTACTGGACGGATTTTGATGAAACTTTTTTGTTATATAGATATTAGTCCTCGGCAACTTATTGGCTACAATTTTGGAAGATCGGAATACCAGATGTGAAACTATCTGTCCCCCAGCGAAGCGGGCACGGGTCAGCTAGTCCCAAATATATTATAACCGAATTTCATTTAAATATATAAAATTCTTGCGCTACAGTACTGATATATCATCGAACAACCCACTGGTCCATGAAATTAGGAATGTGTATTCCTTTTGGTGTGTAGGGGTGCACTAAGAAAGGAATTCCCCAACCTCTCAAGGGTTTGGAGGGGGGGTTGAAGTCTGCTTGAAATCACGCTCGCGAGGGTTTCCGCCATAATATTGTACTTATATGTATAGGTATTTGGGGGCACGGTAGTGCCCCCGCCAAGTCGAGCGCGAAGCAAACACTGTATTTTTTACACCGTATTACTCGTACCTTACCTTGTTTCGACTATGTTATTAATTATCATAGTCGTGAGCAGTCTTTCTTAAATAAAAAAAAACAGATCCTTGATTATATCTAATGGGGTTAGTCAGAAGTACGGTTAAACATTTGACACATGCCCGTATTTTGCAGTAGTTAGCATTCCACACGTTACAGGTTGCAAGTCCGTTGCCGCTTAAAAGAATACTAACTGGTTTCCTCACGATGTTTTCCTTCACCGTAAGCACATTTTTATAAATAACTAGCTGTCCCGACAGATATTGTCCTGTCAAATTTCAATAATCCCATAAAAAAAGCACAGTTTTTCCCAAATTTTACAATTTAATGGTGGATTTTCAAAATGTTCTTTATTACAAACCATGTTCTGACAATAATGAACACAATAAAAAAAACTTGAGAGGTGTCAAGGGACACCCGGATGGAACGAAGTTCTCACAAAATAACGTGGGACAAGGGAAGGGGAATCAACTTTGACTTCGACCTCGACCTCGACCTCGACCTCGACTTCGACTTCGACTTCGACTTCGACTTCGACTTCGACTTCGACTTCGACCTCGACCTCGACCTCGACCTCGATTTCGACCTCGACCTCGACCTCGACCTCGACCTCGACCTCGACCTCGACCTCGACCTCGACCTCGACCTCGACCTCGACCTCGACCTCGACCTCGACCTCGACCTCGACCTCGACCTCGACCTCGACCTCGACCTCGACCTCGACCTCGACCTCGACCTCGACCTCGACCTCGACCTCGACCTCGACCTCGACCTCGACCTCGACCTCGACCTCGACCTCGACCTCGACCTCGACCTCGTCCTCGACCTCGACCTCGACCTCGACCTCGACCTCGACCTCGACCTCGACCTCGACCTCGACCTCGACCTCGACCTCGACCTCGACCTCGACCTCCACCTCGACCTCGACCTCGACCTCCAACTCCATCTCGACCTCCACTTCCACCTCGACCTCGACCTCGACACAATTAATAGATATATATATTAATAGATATACTATAGCAAAAAAGTGTCGTGACAACTTTTCGTAAGATTTTTTTCCGTCTAGCCCCTTTCACAGCGCGCGATAAGGAACTTCGTTCCAAAAAGAATAATCCAATTTGGTGCGTACATACATTTCGGCTATTCATTTTTATTTTTAAAGATATTCAATATTTACCCTAAGATTTTTTTATAAATATTAGGGTGTAATTAAAGTTTTACTATCGTCGTAGTTTCCGATAACTTCTCGGAAATTTGTATCAAAGTTGAGGGTGTGTCAGTGGGTCAAGTGTCAAGTTATGATAAGCAACGTAGCTCGGAAAACATCACAAGAAACCCAATACAAAAGTTTCTTTGAGTTGTAAAACGACGGCATAATAATGACACTTGAATATGCTTTTGTGAATTGCTGCAGCTTTTGAATGAAGGTTTTTGGGTTGTCAAGTTTGA
Organism: Hydriomena furcata; assembly: GCA_912999785.1. Classification (NCBI taxonomy): domain Eukaryota; kingdom Metazoa; phylum Arthropoda; class Insecta; order Lepidoptera; family Geometridae; genus Hydriomena; species Hydriomena furcata. The sequence continues at coordinate 4,622,428 of OU538826.1, forward strand.
GAAATAACAAAACTGCGTGAACTCGACTCAAGAGATATATTCGTGACACGATTTACCAAAAAATATGTCATTAAAAGCGCAAAAACTTAACAAAATGAGACTAACTAGATAACTAAATAAATAATAAAAATGTTTATTCATGAAGGTTTTAATTTACATACAGTGTTCATTAAATTATAACAGGAAAAGACCTAAAATTACTAGTACGAATATTGTGTACATCGTTATTGCTTGTATAGAAACGAATATCACAGATTCGACTAGAAAATTCAGAGTTTTACCAATTACTATGATAGTTGGTTACATGTAAGCATGAATTATTTATTTAAACTAATATCAGTAGCTATCTATAATACAAAATGAATCGCTGAATGTGTTGCTAAGCGCAAATCTCGAGAGCAGCTGAACCGATTTCGCTAATTCTTTTTTCTATACATATAATAAAGTTGTAGAAGAGTTCAATTCTGTACATTGAATAAAAACGAAAAAAAATACTCCTAGGGGTCTTCATACAAGTAACACAAGCCAAAAAAAACATTTTGAAATTATTGTCTGTCTGTCTGTCTGTCTGATGTCAGATGTGGAACTATAGCGGTCTGGGTTTGGGTAATCTATAAGAGATATTAATATACTGCTTTAGGCAAAGTTGGTCAACATGCTGTCGACAATCGAAAGAAAAGGAATAAAATAAAACCGGCCCAGGCGAAGGGTTCCGTACCATTATCTATAAAAAACACGTTTGTTGTATGGGAGCCCCACTTAAATATTTATTTTATTCTGTTTTTAGTATTTGTTGTTATAGCGGCAACAGAAATACATAATCTGTGAAAATTTTAACTATCTAGCTATCACGGTTCATGAACATTTAAAATAAATAGGATCTCCAGACGCTTAGATCCTTTGAAGATGTCTAGTGGGGGTAGTCAGAGGCACGTCCAAACGTTATATTTGGCACATGCCCACATTTTGTAGTAGTTAGCATTCCTTAAGTGACAGGTTGCAAGTCCATCGCCGCTTATAAGAACACTAACTGGTTTCCTCACGATGTTTTCCTTCACCGTTGTAAGCACATGTTTTTAACGGATATAAATTAAAGAACAAAAAAAACCATTGATGCACTCCGTTATTCGAACCCACGACCTTCAGATTGAAAGTCGAGATACATCCCACTCGGCCAACACGGCTTTTATTTATTTTCCCGGCGTTTCGGCTATGTTACAATAGCCATGGTTGCGGGCAGACTGGAGTACACGTCGGGAAAATAAATTAAAGGTAATAACGTGATAAACACTCGTATTAAATAAATAATAAATATCTATTTAAGTAATATCTATGTAAGTATAAATCTATAGATATGAACACTTATTTTTTGGCTGGTTTTTAGGGTTCCGTACCCAAAAACGGGACCTAAGACTTCGCTGTCCGTCTGTCTGTCCGTCTGCTGTCACAGGGCTGTATCTCATGAACCGTGATAGCTAGACAGTTGAAATCTTTACAGATGATGTATTTCTATTGCCGCTATAACAACAAATACTAAAAACAGAATTAAATAAATATTTAAAGGGGGCCATACAAAAAACGTGTTTTTTTGGCGTTTTTTTTATAGATAATACGGAACCCTTGGTGCGCGAGTCCGACTCGCACTTGGCCGATTTTATTTAAGGTGTCGAGGCATGAAATACCAACCACAGAAGTTGTACAAAAGGGTGCGAATATCTGAAAATAGGATGGCTCTACGCACGAAATCAATTCCCAAGGCTTACGTATACTTGCCTATTACCTCTCGGTGTTTGCCGAAGAGATGCAATCTCAGGACGAAACGATACCCCCTTGTTTACATGCGCACCAGAGACGTAGTCAGGGTGGGTTAAGCTTATGCATTACCACCCCATGCAATGGCGATGGGCGATGCAACCTGTCACGTATGGAATGCTAACTACTGCAAAATGTGGGCATGTGCCAAATATAATGTTTAGACGTGCCTCTGACTACCCCCACTAGACATCTTCAAAGGAACTAAGCGTCTGGAGATCTGAGAGGATGTCTACCGTACTAGGGGATTACAGACGTGATCCTATTTATTTTATTTTATTTTTATTACCCCCCATTTGGCTGTCCTGACAGCTCAGTTGGTAGTAACTTGCCTTCTGCGCTGTAGGTTGTGAGTTCGATCCACCACAGGGCAATTATTTGTGTGATGTACATAGATGTTTGCTCTGTGTCTAGGTATATGTATAATAAGTATGTATTTACAAAAAAAAAGTATTTTAGTATTCTATTAGTTATCTGGTTCCCATAGTACAAGCTTTGTTCAGTTTGGGGCTAGATGACGCTTTGTAAAAATCTCCACTGATATTATTTAACATACACCATTTATTTACCTGTCACGTATGATAATCTAACTACTGTAAAATATGGGCATGTGCCAAATGTAATGTTTGGACGTGTCTCTGACTACCCTCTAGACATCTTAAAGGATCTAAGCGCCTGAAGATCTGAGAGGATGATGTCTACCGTACTTAGGAATTACAGTCGTGATCCTATTTGTTTTAACTATATATTTACTAGGCGACCCGTGACAGATGTAGTGTCAAATTTCAATAATCGAATAGAAAAGACTGAATGTTTTAGTCTGTGATGTCAGATTTGTTGCACACTAGCGCCATCTATACCAAAATCATCCCCTTTGCGTCTTTTTATCATTTTGGAGATGTTTTTTATATTTTAAAGTAGTCTATGTTTTATCCGGACATAATATCTACATCTACAGCAAATTTCAACTTAATTTGTTTTGTCGTTTAGGCCTGATTGTGGCACAAACATACATACAAACTCACAAACTTTCACATTTATAATATTATTAGAATATAAATAGTCCCCATGATAGCGTGATTCATGGCCAGTGTTTCCCCCTAGAACGACTTTCAAAGGTCAACGTTTCGTTTCGTCCTTTTGACTTTTAGCGTTATTATTGGTAAACCTCGATTCAAAGTTTTTGTATATCTACGAGCGTTATCGGTATTTTTTTATTTGTTGAGTGTTTTATGAGTTTAATTACGTTTTAAAAACTGAAAAGAAAATCGACGAAAATGTTTTGATCAATCGAGAAAGTCAAGAGACGATATCAGTTTATTGAAAGTAGTAGTAGTCCTCCATAAATAAAATTTAAATGAAAACATTTTCGGACTATCCTACACAATATAAAAATAAAACCGGCCAAGTGCAAGTCGGACTCGCACACGAAGGGTTCCGTACTATTATCTGTAAAAACGGCAAAAAAAACTCGTTTGTCGTATGGGAGCCCTACTTAAATACTATTTGTTGTTATAGCGGCAACAGTAATACAAATCTGTGAAAATTCATGGACATATAGACAGACAGACGGATAGCGGACTGGGTGAACCGACTTTAATATTCTTTTTTTTTTTTTGAAAGCTGGTGCTTCCCATGTCAGTCTCATTTAAATTTGAGGAAAAAATATCACTTTTAAGAGTATGTCGTATTGACTTATTCAATTTAATTTATAACAATAATTATAGTATCTAGTTTCCGCTTACCCGGATAATACCGGGATATTTGGATTTGCTTTTAAAAAAGAGTTAGGACTAACTGGGGGGACACCTGGGATCTAGGAACAATATAACATTACGGGTTTGCTCGTATTATTAAGATATAATAGAGACAAGAAGGTTTATCTTACCCACGGACATTATTTCCATCACAATTGCTGTCAACGAGCTTAGTTTGACCTTAAGCTTGTAGGATGATAATCTGATGTTAGTGTACAGTAAATATATAAATAGATTGGCCTACCCGTGACAGACGCAGACTTTGTCCTTCGCAAATTTGAATAATCGCATAGAAAAAGGCAATTTCAGAAACTTAATTTTTTTTCCCTATACGTAGTTTATCCTTCATTAGACATGGCGACCGGCTATGGCGACTGAACCTTATTTAGTCTGTGATGTCAGATTTGATTCACACCAGCGCCATCTTGCATCATATAGCGTTGTCAGTTTCGCAACGCTGGTAGTATTTTTAATATTACTTATGGACTTGTGGGCCACAAAGTTCGTGGCATGGCCCCTGGGTGAAAGTTAGTCTTCGATAAGTCCGCTACTGATCTAACCCATACTGATGACGCAGTAGAACCTTTATGTGCTGAGACAGCGGTATGTTACACGCTATTAAATTTATTCACTAATTCATTAAATTTATTCACGTTTTAAGGTCTATGAAGATGTCTAAAGGGTCTATTATTACCTTTTTTAGTCATTTTCTTCTTAGACCTTCTTAGATCAGAAAATGTCGAGGTAAATAATGAGGTTAGTTAGAACGCGATACATACCTACAAGGCATAGACCTCAAGGCGCTTAGATCCTTTGAAGATGTCTAGTGGGGGTAGTCAGAGGCACGCCCAAACATTATGTTTGGCACATACCCACATTTTGCAGTAGTTAACATTCCATACGTGACAAGTCGCAAGCCAATCGCTGGTTTCCTCACGATGTTTTACTTCGAAGTTTTGAGCACGTGTTTTGATGCGCATTTAGATTTGATAGTTTTTTCTCTAGTATACCTAGAATTGTTACCCAGTCACTAAACTCCTCAGCTTCTGCGGCGTCCGTTCTCTTAGAATCTAGTGTTGCCAAATGTGAAAATGAGTTCAGCTTTAGATACATTAATGCTGATAATATTGTGAAAACTTTTAGATCTCTGAATATCAAAAATACTGAAGATCTATGGGGTATATCTACAAAGGTATTAGGTACTATTATCATTGATATTGCTCCATGTTTAGCCCACGTTTTTAATAGGTGTGTTGACGAGGGAATTTTTCCTGATCTCATGAAGCATAGTAAACTCATTCCCTTGTACAAGTCGGAAAACGAGAAAGATCCCTCTAATTATAGACCAATATCAGTATTGCCTGCTCTAAGTAAAATTTTTGAAAAAATTATTCTTACTCAGTTATTATCTCACTTCAATCTTAATGGGCTACTTCATTGTCATCAATTTGGATTTACAAAGGGTCGATCAACAACCGATGCCGGTACTTTGCTCTTAAAGCACATATATGAGGCCTTTGAGAAATCGCAAGATGCGATCGGTGTGTTTTGCGATTTGTCGAAAGCGTTTGACTGCGTGAGTCACGCAACTCTAATCGCAAAGTTACAACACTATGGCATCCATAACCAGGCAATTCACCTCTTACAATCTTACTTGTCCAATAGAGTCCAGAAAGTTGATATCGGTGGCGAACGATCTTCTGGGTCATTTATTGAAATGGGAGTTCCACAGGGCTCGATTTTAGGTCCATTTTTATTCTTAGTTTACATTAATGACCTCCCATTCTATGTAAAAGACATTTGTGACATAGTCCTATTTGCTGATGATACGTCGCTTATTTTTAAAGTCGATAGATCTAAAGTTAACTTCGATGACATAAATGCGTCACTGTCGCTAGTCTTTAATTGGTTCACTGTAAACAATCTATTGCTTAATTCTAAGAAAACAAAATGCATTAAATTCTCTTTGCCTAGTGTACGGCATACTCCGACTAACATTGAAATAAATGAAGAGGCTCTTACGCTTGTTAATTCGACTACTTTTTTAGGTCTCAATATTGATGCAAACTTACAATGGGGACCTCATATTGAAACACTTGCTGGTAAACTTAGTTCCGCTGCTTATGCAGTCCGCACGATTAGGCGGCTGGCCGATGAAGCCACAGCTAGGCTAGTTTATTTTAGTTACTTCCATAGTGTAATGTCGTATGGAATTCTTCTCTGGGGTAAGGCAGCAGACATTCAAGTTATTTTTGTTTTACAAAAACGGGCAGTACGTGCCATTTATAAAATGAAGTCCCGGGACTCTTTGAGACAAAAATTTAAAGAAATTAACATTCTCACAGTAATCTCACAATATATATATGAAAACTTACTGTATACTCATAAGAATATGGCTTTCTTTAAGAAAAAAAGTAATGTACATAGTATTAACACAAGAAATAAGAACAAATTGTACATGCCCAAATTTAGATTAGAAAAAGTGAAGGGGTCGTTTATGGGGAATTGTATACTATTTTATAATAAACTGCCAGAAAACGCAACAAAACTTCCCGTTAGAAGATTTAAAGCCTATATAAAGAATAATCTTATAAACAAAGCGTATTATACTGTAGATGATTATATAAATGATAAATCCTCGTGGCCTGATGTCGCTCTGCCACTCGAGAGCTAAATATTGATTTAGGTACTTAATTTCATTTTGTGTAACATTTGTCTACTTTAATTATTTTTAAGCAAATAGTTATTTTATCTGTAAGTTTTAATTCTAAATCAAGTGTAGCGTGTGTTGCTTTTTGAATTTGTGCTGAAGCTCTTTAGTTATTTTTTTTTATTGCTGTACCTACGTACTTGAGTAGTAGGTACTTTTAACTTTTAATTATTATTCTTGTTTGAGCCTTCACCTTGTTCGATTGGCACCACACTGGAGCTCTACATAGCATTAAGGAAAGGATCATAAAAAAAAGGTAGACCCCAAGCCGTGTTTGTTGCCTGATTCTTCTAGGCTTGGTCGCGTGGAATCGGCGTAGCTTCACCTAGTTCCTAAGACGTTTCAAAGTGATCCTTGTGATTTTATTGAAATAAATGATTTTTGAATTTGAATTTGAATTTGCATAATTTTTTTTCGAACAGAAAAATCCATTGATGCACGCCGGGATCCAAACCCTAAACCTTCAAAATGAAAGTCGATGTACCTCCCACTCGGCCAACACGGCTTAAAAATAAAGAAAATAAAGCCGCTGGCAAAAGCTAGTTTTGTTCTATATTTAAAGTACTTCTGAATTCTGCAATAATTCTAGTTTACGAGCTCCAAGCACACTCCCAGGACCTATTGTACGGGAGCCCAAATTAGACAAACAAACTATACTGGGTCGTCAATTTACTTGGAGTGGTAGCCATTATCGAAATGGAGTTAGCATTTACGTAAACAATCACACTTCACACAACACTACCTACTAATTTAACTGCAAAAGTTTTGTAGTTGGTGTGGTTGACGGCGTAAGACTAAAAAAATAACTACGTTTATAAAACTAAACAGAAAACCTACAAAAATGTTCCGACCGAACGAAAACCCACGGGACAATATTCGTTTTTAATGTTTATGAAGGAACTATGTATTAGTCCTACATAAATATAAATGAAATAGAACCAATTTGGGATTGGGATCACTAGTTAAAAAGTAATATGCGCGGTCATACATAAAAAATAAATATGTAATATAACTAATATAGATGGACCAAATCTTCGTGAGTTCCGAAATGTCGTGAGCGATTTTAATTCTTGTTTTAATAGTTTTGTCAAATAACAGAAATAATAACATGTATAAAAATATACGTCCGAAAAAAAGGGTGTCAAAGTTGTGTTTTACAGTTAGGTAATTTACATTTACATTGTTTAAAAAAGGTTGAGTTACTTAATGCTTTCTAGGTAAAGAACAACACTTGGACGGAAGGGGCTGCTGACCGCAAATAATACTCGTATGTACCTACCTACAAAGTTTGTTTTACCTGTGGGGTTTGTGGTTTTCCGTCCTGTACGCCATGTAATAGGTAGGTAAATAAAAACTCTAATTTATAAAAAAAAATAGGAAGCATTTATTTGCAACAGCAAAGTAGCAAGTTGTTATGATCGAGGCGCGGGCGCGCAAGCGGCTTCGCCTCCACCTCAACTGAGCCGCGACTTCGCACTGCCATTGATTCCTAGAATTTCAAAGAAATTGTGCAACCCGCGCCTCGACGCCGCGCCGTGTGGGCGATGCGACGAACAGAGAAAAACAGTTAGGCTGTTCTTCTCTCGTTAGAAACTTTTTGGAACCGAGAAAACGTATAAATAATATGTTGACATGCATTTTAATAAAAGGAAAAAATATTAAACCGCTATACCGATTTTATGCAAACTTCACATAAACCATCTACTAAATAGTCCGAACAAAGCCTAAACATTTGGTTTGGATAGGTGAGCCCGTTCTTGAGTTATAAAATTACAACGAAAAGTGGCATTGATTTATATATATTATTATAGATTATAAAGACGGTAACTGCTTACCATCAAGCAGGCCGTATGCTATTTTGCCTCCAATTATATAGAAAAAAGAAAAGTTCAAGTTCAATGTCCATCCCACGTAAATATCTTCACTCCTATTTACGTCACGTACGAACACGCAATCTATTATTCTAGTTTGGTTTCGAGCGATTGAGGGTTCTCTAAGGAGTTTTTATGATTAACTGGAGCCTTCTTTAAATTCTGATCAGATGGTCCATGATATAGAGGCATTTAGCAATGGGGATAAGTTTCGTGATATATTACAATAGGAATATAAGGTTTTGGGAAATACTTGAAACTTTTACCTTTTAAAACTTTCGTGAATTGAACATTGAACATTGTGACAAAACGGGAAATTACTTATGTAAAAATATAATAGAATGAAAACTATCGTGGTTGTTAATCATTTTAAATAGAAATATAGCCGTACTTCTATTTAAAATGATTAACAGCGTAGTACCGTAGTATTCGCCGATCTGCCGTTGATCGCGGTCGCGGGCGATGCTCATGATGAAGAGCATCTGAATTGTCTCGAAACGTCAGCAATACAAGAAAAAACGTGGTAATTAGCCGTATTTCTATTTAAAATAAAAATATAATATCGATGAAGGCACCGACAATGTTTCGATTCATTTAGAGTCTAAAGAATCTTCATTAGGGCGAATTTGATCATCAGCACGCTCACACCCATTCGCGTTCACTTCTCGATATTACATTTTCACGTGAGTAGATTCCCGTTTTTTCATAATATATTAGTGAACCTTTTTGGCTTTTCATACAAACTTTAACGACCTATTTCAATCATTAGGAGTTATTCAAAAAAAAACCTAAGCTCGAATAAAAAAAATATAGGTTACCTACTTTTCCTTTAGTACAACTATGAAAACCAGATTACTGATAGGATACTTATTATTTTTTGTAAAAAAAAACGATTCTATTAACAACATTGAGAACAGAAGAGGGAAGATGGTTGGCCACCTTTTACGTCACGACAGTTTTATAAAGACTATAATGGAAGGGAAGGTTGAAGGGAAGAGAGGAAGAGGAAGGCCACGAATAAGCTACATGAGCCAGATAAAGGAGAAAATAGCTGTCGTGTCGTATAAGAAAGTTAAGGAGGCGGCGCTAGAGAGACCTGCATCAATTACACCGACAAGAGCACAGCTCTTAAGATAGAAGAAGTAGACATACTTAGGATACATTACATTATAACATCCAGAGAACAAACATCCATGTTCATCACACAAATGTTTGTCCTCGGTGGGAATCGAAACCGCAACCTACAGCACAGAAGGCAGAGTTACTACCAACTGAGCTGTGAGACCAGCCAGAAGCCAGAAATAAGTTTTATCTTAATCCATTGAACAGCTCTCGTCGCATTAGTTATTTAACTTATTTCATAAAGGTGAAATTTGGTCCGGAAACCACAATTTAAGGCCTAAAGGTCAGGAAGGATGACTGACGCCAGAAATTAATTAGTTGACCATCAAGCATTTATGTTGGCGAATATTGCAAAACTTTTGGGTGATTTTACGTAGTTTAAATAAAGTGGGCAAAGTTGAGTGGTTTATGAAATGAAAATGAAATTGGAATGACTGTACGGTAGACATACCTACTCTCAGATCTCAAGGTGCTTAGATCGATGAAGATTACTAATGGTGGTAGTCAGAGGCACGTTCAAATATGATGTTTGGCAAAACACCCACATTTTGCAGTAAGTAGTTACTTTTATAAGCGAGTAACATATCTTCTTTCTTTCGTATATATAAATTACGCGTCACGTTGTTTGTTCGCGATGGACTCCTAAGCTGCTTAACCGATTTTAATCAAACTTAGCTCACCGTGTGCAGTTCGATATAAATTGAAAGATAGGATAGCTTATATCTCAATTTATAGTCGCAATATTATTTTATTGCAAATTCTTTGTTTATTATCTGACTTGAGTTGTACTTTTAATTATTATTCTTGTTTGAGCCTTCACCTTGTTCGATCGGCACCACACTAGAGCTCTACATAGCAATAAGGAAAGGATCATTGAAAAAAAAGGTAGACCCCAAGCCGTGTTTGTTGCCTGATTACTCTAGGCTTGGTTGCGAGGAATCGGCTTAGCTTCACCTAGTTCCTAAGACGTTTCAAAGTGATCCTTGTGATTTTATTGAAATAAATGATTTATGATTTTTAATTTGACAGTCACAATTATCTGTTAGCTCCAAAAGATTCTAACAGATGGCGTTATCTGTTGACACAGCAACGCGTGGCCGAGTCTGCTAATATACTATATTTTATTTAAAAAACAGAGATCCTCACCTTAATGGCAATAATGTAACCTAAGATATAATACATTTGCCTATAATCTTCATTGGTACACCCGTTTGAAACCAAGGCCGAGTGCTAGTATTTTATATAATTACATAATCCGTACAATGGTATGGAAAATGTAGTTTTAACATTAAATTATTGTTTTAACTATTAACACGTGCATTAATTTGATGGATTTGCACAAGTCTCCAAACAGGAAAACAATCAGTGTAATAACTTATTAATGGACGAATACTATCCTAAGAAGTAGTTTCCGTTATTTGACGCCCGTAAATAATCAAACCGTATGAATCATAACAATAATAATAATAATAATCTTTGCGGCGATTGACTTGTAACAAGCAAATCAAAATGTGGGCGTGTGCCAAATATTATGTCCGGACGTACTTCTGGCTACCGCTACCTATTGATTTATTTTATAGTTTTATCTGAAGGATAGTCCTATAAAATGAGGAATTTATAGTTTTCCCAAAGATTTAAACAAAAACTACACTTTAATATTACAATCTGTCAAAACATTTTATATAATGTTTGAACGTACTTCTGACTACCTCCATAGACATCTTCAAATGATCTAAACGTCTGGAGATCTGAGAGGATGTCTACCATACTTGGGGATTACAGTCGTGATCCTATTTATTTAACACATGTGGGATCGTTACATGTTTTTTTTCATTTTTACTTTATTTATAGTGAATGGATGTCGTAATGACGGTCGTCGTTTCTAAACAAACCGGGTTTTAGTCAAACAAAAAATGAATGACTTACGTACAAACTCGTAGATGAGGCATTGCTCGCTAAGTGCAAGTTGCTCAAGATGTAGTAAAATTAATGATAAACAGACCTCTTTATTATAGACTAGCAGTCCGCCACAGCTGTACTAATAATTTTATGGCTATTTTTTGGGTTCCGTACCCAAAGGGTAAAAACGGGACCCTATTACTAAGACTTCGCTGTCTGTCTGTCCGTCTGTCCGTCACAGGGCTGTATCTCATGAACCGTGATAGCTAGACAGTTGAAATTTTCACAGATTATGTATTTTTTTCACTTTGGGTTACATGACTAAAGGTTTAATAGGGATCCCTGATTTTTCTAGTAATAAATATAACCTATGTTCATCAAGGATAATGTAGGATGCTAAAGTAAAATATTTTTTTAAATCGATCTTGTAATTTCGGATCCTATTCAATGCACACAAACAAACAAACAATCAAATCTTTCCTCTACATAATATTAGTATAGATAGTATAAAAGAGAAACAGAGAATCCATTACCTTGCCGTAACAAAGATAACAACTAGCACGGGAGGTAAAGATTTTTTAAACTGAAAAAAAAAAAAAAAAAAAACAAAAAAAAAATAGTATTACGAATTACGACTGTAATCCCCAAGTACGGTAGACATCATCTCAGATCTCCAGACGCTTAGATCCCTTGAAGATTTCTAGTGGGGGTAGTCAAAGGCTCGTCCAAACATTACATTTGGCACATGCCCACATTTAGCAGTAATTTCCATACGGGAAAGGTTGCAAGCCTATCGCCGCTTATAAAAATATTGTATATTTTATCATTAGTATATATACTGACACAAACAAGCCCTTTTACAACGAACTCTACAACAAGTACTCATAAATCTTATATAACAGTAAACTTTGTATGGCAATACTACAAGTAGGTAAATAATTGTAAATCGATCTAGCAAACCTACCAAAATTACAAATTTGGAAACTCACGAAAACAATATTCGGTAACCCTTCCCAAAATATGGCTCCTGAAATTTCCCAGTACGTATATTACGAGTACTTTGAAAAGCGGTTTACGAATATTTTAATTTGGCCTAGGTTTAGCTTTAGTTGCTTGATAACATTTAATTTTGATCGTATGTCGATATACGATCAAAGTTTTACGTGGAAATGATGTAATATTTATTAGAGAAAGAGTTTCACACACACACACAAACACACGCACAAACTTTCGCATTTATAATATTAGTAGGATTTAGTAACGGCATCACGCGACCGATTTGATACCGAATGACACAGAAACACGTGATAACAAAAATGATAGAAGTATGCTCCAAGCAACACAACAACATCAAAACTGCGAAACCTTCGGCCCTCCCGACTTCTTGGCTAGGAGTTGTAACACTCCCCCCCTTTAATCCCCTACACCTAACCTAGCCTACCCTACATAGCTTACATACTACACACCCACCCGACTTCATCATCCTACTAATATTTTTGAAATTTAAATATAATAATTTTAATTAATTTATATTATAAGACGTTAATAGAAAACTATATTAATACCTAGTCATCCTGAAATCTTACCTAGAACTAATCCTAATAGTTGTTATGATCTGTTTTAATTATTTAAATTGGCCAAGTGATCGTCTAGTTTTTATTGATTAGGACCGTACGTTGTGATATAGGTAATAACTCTGATTCTTTTAAGATATTATGATTAAACTGTCTACCTACTTATGTACTATTAGATTCTATAACACTTTAGTATACAATTAAGGAAAGTCTAGAGAATTTGCTGATATTGAGAGTAAGAAGTAACGGAGAATAAAATATATATAATAAATTGGCTTGGCTTATCTGTCATCTAAAATGTGGAAAACTCAGCGCAGATCCTCTCCCCTCCAGTCCGAGAAGGATAGTGGAGATCATTCCATAGACCTTATCTCCTCCTCTGAGTAGAAGGCTTAATTGTCATTTGAGTGGGAATGATATTACAGAGTCATAAAGTTCAGTCTGTCAATTCTGTCTAGCAAAATATAAGAGGACTTAATCTTTTAGCAAACTGAGTCAGTCCGTCTATCTGTCAAGCCTTCAAACAAAAGGTTACTTTCGGATGCTGAAGAATCGATCAGATCGGTTCTAAAACATCCTATTTAGGTCAGATAAATACTTATACATAATATAAATCATAATATTTAGAACCTTCTTGTCCATTATGAAATAAATGTCTAATAAACAACTCTCCGTTGTTAAAATTATAGTCATATATAATTTGTGATTCGATTCTTCAAATAAAAGACACATTGATCGTCTCATATGTTAAATACCAAATTAATATCCAGAACTTTGCACTCAGGATACTGCTTCATCAGATTCACATTGAACGAACCACATAATTGAACTCCAATCTCCAAGCTCAGAGGACGGACACCTTGATATAGAACTTAAGTTGGAACAGAATCTCAAATTATCTCACTTCAACACCGAATGTAATTAGTAACTAAGGTTAGACAAGTTCTTCACAACCGACACAATTCGTTGATTTAAACATATAGAATAATGAACTCCAAATAACTAGAACTAGATTCAAATATGAAGAGTTTATGGTTTTATCTCATAGAGAACTTCCTGCTTTTTCCTATCAACAATATAGTGTACCTACACTACCTATCCAGATCTAAATGTGTAATTTATCAATTCAGAAGTCACGAACACTTCATTTACATTTAACCGTGTATGTAACTCATCGAAGTGCAATGATAAGTTTCTAACTAAACTAGTTGGGGGAACTGAGTGGCAGACTCATGTCGCTAGCAGCCATAACCACCCTAGTACGTCTCTTGGCTACAGCCGAAGCCAGGGATGGGCCAAGAGACAAGGAATAAAGAGATAATAAGTGCAATATATATAGGTTATATGCCCTAACCAAGATTCAAGCTAATGTGTCCATATTCAGTTAAGTAAGTGCCTGGGCGTGATACTCTTGTCGTAATCCTCACCACTGAATATGGAATCAGTAACCCGAAGAGGCAATTGACTGTTCCCTGATGCTAGGGTAAAACAGTCCCTGGATCACCTCAGATTTCCCAGGTCTAACCAGAATCACAATGTAGTTGTCACCGTTAGGTATCAATTGTGTGTAGAGAAGTCTTCTAGTCATATCAAAACCATTTAAACTGGTGCTTTAATTCAATTATTGAATTACACTCAACCATCACAATAAACTTTTATCTAAACTAATTCACAAACTTTAAGCACTAGAATGACTTCTCCGGGGGCCTAGGTACACAGATAAATCCTACCCTCAAGTCAAGCAGCCAAGAAAAAAGACCCAAGAAATTATTCTAAAGCAAATCCCGTCTCCCAAGTTAATTTTATACTGACAGCAATTTTGTATTTCGATTTGAACTCCATTAATTGAACACATAAATTTATAGTAAGACTCAAGTTTTACTTTAAACGACCCCACAACTCCCAATTGAATACCCTTCAGAACCCCAAAGAATCCTCAACATCCCTTGTATCTACCCTTAACAATAGCGTCCCATGTATTCCCCAATTACCTCAAAAAATCTCTCCTCTCTAAAAAACTCTCTCACGACCCCGTCGTCCAAAAAAACCCAAGCCGCCTCCATGTTTTTTTTCTCTTCGCGCCCTAAAAATGATCACCAATCAGAGCTCAGTGAATGAATGTAAAAACTCGAATTATTGCCATATACGTCACACGAATATAACTAATGATTCCCATTCTCGATCGATGAACTATTCTTATGTCATTGTCAAACCTGACAGATGATGTAATAGTTGACATTTTAATTTATTTGTCATAATTGACAAGCTTTGAGCTATGATAAACAATTCTCGTACCTCAAATTTACTATCGATTGATAAATCAGACTAATGATTAATAATTTAGATTTAAAACACTATATTTATTTTCGCGAATACTTTGAACGAAGCCTGACTCGTTACAGCCAACCCCCAAAATTTACGCAGATAGAATATCGTAGTAAATTTTTCACTAAGTAGAAAGTAGTTCTTCGCAAAAATAAATTATAATACATATAGATTAGATACTTATAACCATTTTGTACATAAACAAAACGAATCCTTTATAGATATTCGTTTAAATATATATTTATAAAGTATTATATATATAAAAGAAAGAATATACATAATTATATATATATATATACACTACCACACACATTCCCTAAAATAAATTAACACAGTTATAATGTAACCATAACATAAAACGTACCATTATAATTACATTATCAGTAGTAGTTCCGTTACCTCCTTTTTTTGTTGTTTATTTTTAGTTGTACAATCTTCTAATTTGATTGTATTTGATTTCGATAACTATTATGTATGTATGTAAGTGGGTTTACCTTCATGTAAGTGTTTTTAAACCGAGATGTAAATAGTTATAATTTTGTACCGGTAACTAAGTTTTTGATGAATCAATCAATAAACAGATATCCATCTAGCCAGTCCGATCAACATCACGTAAGACAACTTGGTTGTGAAGCAAGTCAATTCTGCAATACTCTGTAGCACATACAGCTTTGGATATCTATCTTCCATTTCCTCAGGAGTAATCTACAGAGGTCTACAGATGAGGATCTTTCCCAAGGGTTAGACACATAGCTCTCCATGCTTGAAACATCCCACAAAGCACTAATCTCAAAATCACAAGTTAATCACACCCGGAGTATGTATAGTGTGCTTTAAAACGAGCCTAGCAGTATAGTAAGAACTTTCATGAGAACAGCGATAGCCGATGAATATTTATCCTAACACCAATTCTCCTTCATAATAGTTCTTTGTAAGTGTATCGTTTATCGAAAATCAACTAAGATCAAATCGTCTCAATTTAGAATATTTGTTGAATCATCTGGCCCATCATTCCATTAAACTCTGCCACATATATTTCACTACCTCCAATCTAGCATTCATCTTCCTTGCACTTCAAAATTAAAATCCATTCTTCACTCACAGAACATTATTCATACTCCCCACAATCATTGTTGTTAACTCCACCAGACAATTCACCAACTATATGTGAATTTGAGAGCACGAAGATTTCATGTATAAAAATGATTAAATTAATTTGACATTAAACTCAATTGAGTTTCTTTTGTTTGATTTTGTTACCTTTTTAAAACCACCTTTGTTACCTTTAAAACCATTACCTTTTTCAAGAACTTTAGTTCAGTTCAAGTAGAAATACATTTTTCAGTATAATTACCAACCATGTCAGATTACCATATGTAAATTAAAAGCATTTATAATTTTTTTTTTTTTATATTTTATTATTTAGATAAAGTAATAAAGAAAACTTCATACCCAGTCAAATATTTTATCTTCAATGTTTAACTATTGTCAAAGAAACAAGAAGCAAGCAATGATCAAAGATTGCTTTGCGAAGACAGGCTCTTCAAGCTTGAGTAGTTACTCAAAATTAGATTTTCTGCGCCACTTTGAATGATTGAATAGTCATAACCTTTGTATTTTTAATTTTCACATACAATATTATTTTACACCCTGTATAAAAACTTTTATCCCAAATTCCCATAATAATATTATTTTACATCCCTGTATAATTTTTTATCCCGAATTCCCATAATAAAATTATTTTACATCCTGTATAATTTTTTATCCCGAATTCCCATAAAAATATTATTTAACACCCTGTATAATTTTTTATCCCGAATTCCCATAAAAATATTATTTAACACCCTGTATAATTTTTTTATCCCGAATTCCCATAATAATATTATTTAACACTCTGTATAATTTTTTATCCCGAATTCCCATAATAATATTATTTAACATCCTGTACATAACTTTTATCCGGAGTATCCATTATAGTTATGTTTAATGTGATGTCAAGTTATTTAATTAAGCCACACTAACCACCCCACACTAACATTTGGTTGTTCAATTAAGAATTAATTAAGTAGTTAAATTACCTCAATGGAAGAATACTTATATATATTTTATACCAAACAGACCGTAACTAAAACTCAGAACTATAAGCAAATCTCAAAATCAATCTAACAATTACTGCTTTACTTAAATCATTGATTAACTAATCCAAACTTAGTTGCATATCTTAAACCGATTAAATCCTACCAACCAAAACATTAAACTTAAATAATAGACCAAGATTATTAATTAATTGATTATAAAATTCATTAAATATTAATTTAATTTACCTGAAATAATAGTTTGTAAAATCTTCAATATGTATTCCCTTTCAACTTCTCACATTAATGTATCTAATAATTTTCAACAACGTTGCTAAATTCAAAAATTAACTTGTTCCCGGAGGAACATGAGATAAAATATTTTTGTATTTTAAACGTTATGAATTTAATATCCTATCCGTTGCTAATTTTAAAAGTTGTTTTGTTTTAGAGAAACGTTGAGATAAAATAAATATGTATTTAAAACACTATATTTTAATTTTCCTAAGATATTTACCTTAGTTATTGAAAACACCTACAATTCATTGTTTATATAAGAACCTATATGTTCACACAGTGTATCTAACAATAATATTATATTTAAAACCCATTATTTAAACCAACTTTGATAAGTTTGAAAATTTACTTTGCTCCCGGAGCGATGATATCAAATTATTTATTTATTTTTACCATTATGACTTAAGAATCCTAACCGTGCCTAATTATAAAAATTATTTTGTTCACAAGAAACTATAAAATAATTGAGTTAGGTATTTTAACTGCCAAACATAAGTTTTTTTTTCTAACATAATTTTCTTAGATAACAAAAGGTTATAAAATTAATTGTCTAAATAAATACTTAATGTATGTAGAGCGTACTTAACTATATTATAATACCTGGACTAATTAGATTGGTATCTATTTTCTTCTACTGTCCTATTATTTGTGAAATTAACCCCATCTAAAACCTTGGAAATACTAAATGTGACTAACTTCTCAGAGCAGGAGGTACTTACTTTTCTACAGGTTGTTTTACCATGAATTTTACTGATGTTTATCAAGTAAGTACCTAGGTAATCATCACATCGTTTCAAGAACAAAATGTGTTCAGGAAAAATAATTTTGATATAAATAATTTATTTATCCTATGAACTCCCAATCATATTTACAAATGCTATAGGTTATTTTACTAATGATCGTAAGTAACTAGTTTTGTAATACCTATAATAATAAATGATTATAGTCTAACACTCACCAAAGCGCTGTATATAAACACAAACCAAGTTCTCTTCCTGATGAAGGTCTTTTCCTGAACTCTTCTTCTACCCAAAACCGCCATTGAACAATCACTGATAGATTTCCTACCTCTAATTTAATCTCAAACACTAACACTAGCACTTAGAAAGGCCTATTTCAAGACGTAAATCTCTATTTTATATACAAGTCGTCGCGAACCGGTGTCTCAGTTTTTCGCCGGTAATAACGAAACTAACATAACCTCACTTATTTTTCCTACCTACCTCCAAAGAGCATATAAGTGTCTACCTCCGTTACACTCCCGTTTCACTCTCCATTCCCTCAACGCCTGATACCAATGCATTCCCAGTAGGTACTTGTTACCACGCTATTAACGTATATCTTGTGTGTCCTAAATGAAACTCACTATCAACCAATTTTAAACGCATCTACATACCTAACTCCTATCTACCTGGATCAATGTCGCGATCCCAACCACGTAATTTATTTCATTTTAAAATAATTATTACCTATCTACATTATACCTACCCACTTACTAGCTTGCAATGCGACACATAGACTAGCTAAGTGGTCAATGAACTCGTATACCTACCTATCTATTTATGTAAATATTTAATTTAGGATATTCCTATCAACTTCGATAGATAAACTTGATTGACAGATGAAATTTCAATTAGTAAGTCGCCCTCTATTGGCAGATAGCGATACTACGTATTATTGTAAAATCGAATAGATACGTACGACTAATTTATTTTAACACATCTAGCGGCGAATAGCAATTACCTAATTTCATTACGCTCAATAATGATTACGTTTCCTGTCACTAGATGGTATTACTTGTTTGTAAATAGGTTATTTATATTATTACGAATTTAATTATAAATTTTTGTATGATTGACACTAAATAATAATCTTTAACTGCAATAATCCTTTTCTTTGTTTGAATAATAAGTGATTAATTAAATAGTTTTTAAAACCAACTTAAGCCCTCAGAATTTATAAACTAGTTTGATTATAAAACAAATATTGGATAGCTATAGATTGAATATATCAACCCCCCAACAACAAGACTTTTGAATATTCCTGAACTTAATTTTAAGTAATATCTTTTACTTAGAAACATATAAAAAAATATCTATTACTGTTTCTGAACGCAGTATCTCTGTCTCTCTCTAATTCAGTGCACCCGTGTGTATTTCTATCCTTTGCTAGCTCTAAGCATTTTTATAAATAATTATTAAGCATAGAGACTAAACAATAAAGTTTTTAGAACGAAATGATTTGACAGTTCATGCCCCGTCAAGTATAGAAAACTGATTTATAACCAAAATTCAACTTCCAATTAAATATAAACTCATTTATTTGGTTTAATAAACTTAAATTAAAGTCTGAACTCTTGCAAGGAGTATAATTATTGAAGCGAATGTTCTAGTGCTGTAAAACCTATGAGTTCACCTCTGATCTTTGTGTATAAGTGAATTATTTAAGTGAATATAAGTTTACCTATAAAAGTTAAAGTTAAAAATTTTAATCTATTCTCTTTATCACCGATAATCATAGTTAGAATTACTTCAATTAAATTAACCTTTCCATTGCATACAGTTTAATCAAATCCTATCCATTAACGGCAACAAATTGTGCGGTTTCATCCGCACTTAAATAATTAAAGACATAACTTGTATCTAAACCTACTATTAAATATCCTGGTCATCACGGCATCAAATTGTAACACTCCCCCCCTTTAATCCCCTACACCTAACCTAGCCTACCCTACATAGCTTACATACTACACACCCACCCGACTTCATCATCCTACTAATATTTTTGAAATTTAAATATAATAATTTTAATTAATTTATATTATAAGACGTTAATAGAAAACTATATTAATACCTAGTCATCCTGAAATCTTACCTAGAACTAATCCTAATAGTTGTTATGATCTGTTTTAATTATTTAAATTGGCCAAGTGATCGTCTAGTTTTTATTGATTAGGACCGTACGTTGTGATATAGGTAATAACTCTGATTCTTTTAAGATATTATGATTAAACTGTCTACCTACTTATGTACTATTAGATTCTATAACACTTTAGTATACAATTAAGGAAAGTCTAGAGAATTTGCTGATATTGAGAGTAAGAAGTAACGGAGAATAAAATATATATAATAAATTGGCTTGGCTTATCTGTCATCTAAAATGTGGAAAACTCAGCGCAGATCCTCTCCCCTCCAGTCCGAGAAGGATAGTGGAGATCATTCCATAGACCTTATCTCCTCCTCTGAGTAGAAGGCTTAATTGTCATTTGAGTGGGAATGATATTACAGAGTCATAAAGTTCAGTCTGTCAATTCTGTCTAGCAAAATATAAGAGGACTTAATCTTTTAGCAAACTGAGTCAGTCCGTCTATCTGTCAAGCCTTCAAACAAAAGGTTACTTTCGGATGCTGAAGAATCGATCAGATCGGTTCTAAAACATCCTATTTAGGTCAGATAAATACTTATACATAATATAAATCATAATATTTAGAACCTTCTTGTCCATTATGAAATAAATGTCTAATAAACAACTCTCCGTTGTTAAAATTATAGTCATATATAATTTGTGATTCGATTCTTCAAATAAAAGACACATTGATCGTCTCATATGTTAAATACCAAATTAATATCCAGAACTTTGCACTCAGGATACTGCTTCATCAGATTCACATTGAACGAACCACATAATTGAACTCCAATCTCCAAGCTCAGAGGACGGACACCTTGATATAGAACTTAAGTTGGAACAGAATCTCAAATTATCTCACTTCAACACCGAATGTAATTAGTAACTAAGGTTAGACAAGTTCTTCACCACCGACACAATTCGTTGATTTAAACATATAGAATAATGAACTCCAAATAACTAGAACTAGATTCAAATATGAAGAGTTTATGGTTTTATCTCATAGAGAACTTCCTGCTTTTTCCTATCAACAATATAGTGTACCTACACTACCTATCCAGATCTAAATGTGTAATTTATCAATTCAGAAGTCACGAACACTTCATTTACATTTAACCGTGTATGTAACTCATCGAAGTGCAATGATAAGTTTCTAACTAAACTAGTTGGGGGAACTGAGTGGCAGACTCATGTCGCTAGCAGCCATAACCACCCTAGTACGTCTCTTGGCTACAGCCGAAGCCAGGGATGGGCCAAGAGACAAGGAATAAAGAGATAATAAGTGCAATATATATAGGTTATATGCCCTAACCAAGATTCAAGCTAATGTGTCCATATTCAGTTAAGTAAGTGCCTGGGCGTGATACTCTTGTCGTAATCCTCACCACTGAATATGGAATCAGTAACCCGAAGAGGCAATTGACTGTTCCCTGATGCTAGGGTAAAACAGTCCCTGGATCACCTCAGATTTCCCAGGTCTAACCAGAATCACAATGTAGTTGTCACCGTTAGGTATCAATTGTGTGTAGAGAAGTCTTCTAGTCATATCAAAACCATTTAAACTGGTGCTTTAATTCAATTATTGAATTACACTCAACCATCACAATAAACTTTTATCTAAACTAATTCACAAACTTTAAGCACTAGAATGACTTCTCCGGGGGCCTAGGTACACAGATAAATCCTACCCTCAAGTCAAGCAGCCAAGAAAAAAGACCCAAGAAATTATTCTAAAGCAAATCCCGTCTCCCAAGTTAATTTTATACTGACAGCAATTTTGTATTTCGATTTGAACTCCATTAATTGAACACATAAATTTATAGTAAGACTCAAGTTTTACTTTAAACGACCCCACAACTCCCAATTGAATACCCTTCAGAACCCCAAAGAATCCTCAACATCCCTTGTATCTACCCTTAACAATAGCGTCCCATGTATTCCCCAATTACCTCAAAAAATCTCTCCTCTCTAAAAAACTCTCTCACGACCCCGTCGTCCAAAAAAACCCAAGCCGCCTCCATGTTTTTTTTCTCTTCGCGCCCTAAAAATGATCACCAATCAGAGCTCAGTGAATGAATGTAAAAACTCGAATTATTGCCATATACGTCACACGAATATAACTAATGATTCCCATTCTCGATCGATGAACTATTCTTATGTCATTGTCAAACCTGACAGATGATGTAATAGTTGACATTTTAATTTATTTGTCATAATTGACAAGCTTTGAGCTATGATAAACAATTCTCGTACCTCAAATTTACTATCGATTGATAAATCAGACTAATGATTAATAATTTAGATTTAAAACACTATATTTATTTTCGCGAATACTTTGAACGAAGCCTGACTCGTTACAGAGTAATAATAAAATAATAATTAGGAAACAAAAAGTTAAATTAAACTAAAAAAAACCTTTTTTTGTATTCGTTAGTTGTAAGAGGTTTTTATGAAATATTTTATTTTTAAAATTTACCTTAAAATTTAAAATTTCTTGAAAAACGGAAAGTGCCTTTTTTACGAATTTATAAAAATTGTACTGGACAACGTCGGTTGAGATAGCTAGTACTTTTTAAATTTGTTATAGGTCTGAGTGTTGCGGTACCATTGCACTCATAAA
The DNA here is from genome assembly GCA_912999785.1 of Hydriomena furcata. NCBI lineage: Eukaryota > Metazoa > Arthropoda > Insecta > Lepidoptera > Geometridae > Hydriomena > Hydriomena furcata. Next base: position 4,645,394 of record OU538826.1, read on the forward strand.
TTCAAATTCAAAAATCATTTATTTCAATAAAATCACAAAGATCACTTTGAAACGTCTTAGGAACTAGGTGAAGCTACGCCGATTCCTCGCGACCAAGCCTAGAAGAATCAGGCAACAAACACGGCTTGGGGTCTACCTTTTTTCATAGTTTCCGATATCCACGATACGACGCAATATTACGGCCGTAATTGCGCGGTCGCCTCTTTAGCAACGAAACTTTACGCTTATCACCACTGGCAATCTGCCAGAACCTATAAAATAACAATGGCATAGCTTTAATGCGTCTTCATTGCTTAAATATTCCACATTCAATGTTATTGATATTTCTACTTTGTGTTTCCGGTTGTTTCTTGATCTCTGTTTTATAAGTCTAGGTTAACTAACTAGCAGCCTTACTACGTTAGTCCACTGGTAATTAGTCGGTAAGTAATCGACTTCAACTGTCAAAATCCCATTGTATTTTGACAGTACCTCGTACATTTCCATAGCGATCGATCAAGGATGTTAGATAGATAGGTCGATAGATATCGTTTATTGTTAACAAGATTACACGTTTTTGGTTAATAGTGCCTTAAATCAAATCTTTAACTAGACACTGGGGGCACACAAACACAGCGGTGTCTTGAGTAGTACTTTTAATTATTATTCTTGTTTGAGCCTTCACCTTGTTCGATTGGCATCACACTGGAGCTCTAACATAGCAGATCATTAAAAAAAAGGTAGACCCCAAGCCGTGTTTGTTGCCTGATTCTTCTAGGCTTGGTCGCGTGGAATCGGCGTAGCTTCACCTAGTTCCTAAGACGTTTCAAAGTGATCCTTGTGATTTTATTGAAATAAATGATTTTTGAATTTGAATTTGTCACCGTCTAGTTCTCGTGAGAAGTTGTACATAAAGTACGGTATGAAGTTAAACAGAAAGTGATCCACCAATCACGCGCATCCTGACATCATGTTGTAGTACATGTTGACTTGTCATAGACACACATTGACGTAATGTCAAAATAGAATCACGTCAAAGTCATTTACGTGGATTGATTGCTTAGTTACATTTACACTTTGGGTTAGACAATTTAATGCTATTTTATAGGTACAACTTAAGTATAAAGATATAAAAATGGTTATACAAGTAATTAGTATTAGGTATTTGATCATTTTAAGATTGTCACTTTAAGGTTTACGTTAAGACGCTGTTAGTCTACGATTATTTTTGTTCGAAACGAAAAAAGGAATACTTGTGAACAAGCCACATCTCCTATATTAATGTATAGTATATGTGAATAAAGATGTACCCATCTTTAATCACTTCGATAAATAATCCTACCGACCGCTGCAATAATGACAAACAAACGTCCGCGCGTGGGCCGGCTTAGCTTTTCGAATAAATTAATGATATAAATTATGTATAATTACTTATCAAAAATCTATCCTAATAGAAATCTAGATCTACATATTACCTATCTTTAACAATAAATCACAAGTTGATTTTAATAGTAGGTATATAAAATATTTCGATCATAAATTCTAAAACGTATCATTTTGAAATAATATCTTTATCGTGAAAAGTGTCTGCTATTATGTTTTCAGCTTAATAGAAATCTAGGTAGGAACCTGAAGTAATATACTTATTAAAATAGGAGATGTGGCTTGTTCAGAAGTATTTCTTTTTTCGTTTCGAAAAAGAGCAATCAGCGACTGGCAGCCTCTTAATATAAACTTTATTGTGAACATAATAAGATCGCTTATATTTTACATAACTATAGTTACTCGTAGATTGCCAAAATGTTGTATCCTACTAATACAATAAATGCAAAAGTTTGTAAAGATGTTCGGATGTTTCTGCCTTAATCACGCCAAAACGACCAAACAATTTGGAAAATACATAGCCTCTACCCTGGAATAGCAAATAGCCTTTTTATCCAGCTACCACGCGATCGAAACCACGGGTATAAGCTAGTAATTCAGTTAATAAATCTCTAAGCACTTCGCTTTGATGGTTCTCCGCCCACTTTACTACCTGTCAGTGTGGTAAAGTCTTCAAAATTAATCTGACAAGCGCATACAAGGATAAACCGCAAGAATGTTGGCTTCAGTAAGTAAGCTCTTCTAATGGTGCAATAAATCTTTTAGCTCAATGGAACAATCTAAAATTAACCAAGTTCGTGGTAATATCAATATTGAGCAAACAATTCCATCCTGTGATTTTGTACACAAGGAAGCCAACGATAAACTATATAATGTACTTTTAATGTATGATGTGATTTGTTGCTTCAACGCCGGAACTAACTGTTTTGTAACTAGATTACACTTTAGTAATCCTAATCCTATCCTCTCCTAATCCTAATCGTTATTATAAATGCGAAAGTTTGTGTTAAGGCTGCTATGTTTGTTCCCTAATCAAAAATAAACGACACAACGGATTAAGATGAAACTTACTGTAGTATGTAGATAAAATATCAGAATAAATAAAAGGGGAACTTAAAATCCGAAACACAATCCGTTAATGATAAAAAACGCACAAAGGATGATTTTGGTATAGATGGCGTCGGTGTGCACAAAATCTGTCATCACAGACTGAAAACATTTAGTCGTCATAGCAACGCAGTTTTGACTAATGAATGATACGCATTCTACCAAAATTCGTAATTTATTTTGTCAATATTAGGTTTGTAGGAAAAAAATTGGAAGTTGCCTGAAATTGCTTTTTCCTTAAAATTTGAAAGTACAACGTCTGTCACGGGTCGGCTAATAATATTATAAGTGCGAAAAGTTTTTGAAAAGACATTGTATGTTTGTGCCTCACTCAGGTTTAAACGACCAAACTGATTATGATGAAATATGTTGTAATTGATACGTAGATAAAGAATTAAAAAAAAATAGGTTTACATATAATAACTCCTTTAAGAAAAAAACGCAAAAAGGACGATTTAGGTATAGATGTCGCTGGTGTGCAAAAAATCTGACATCTCACCGAAAACATTCAGTTGTCATAGCAACGCATTCTACTAAAGAGGTTAAAAACTACTAAGGTCGCTCGGTAGGTACTCGTGTGTGCATATAGTTTGAAAACAATATTGTGGTAGGTTATTAGTTCCTAATCCCGTTGTAAGGAGCACCCAGATCCTTTAAGTGTATATCCATCCATACCATAATAGCAGGCACATGTATGAATATATGAGATTACAGGCACATACGGCTTAATACATACATATATGACTCAAAACGTAAGGTCTAGTAATATCTGAGTTAATGTTTTATTTTATGTGATGGTTAATGCTTAGCAGCTGCCGCCAATTGGTATCTATAAAGATAGATATATTACAGATATATAGATTATAGACAGACATATATATTATAGATATCTATTACGTTAAAAAAACTTAAAAGAAAACCGACGAAAATGCTTAGACCAATCGAAAAGTCAAGTCAATATTCGTTTTTTTGTAGTTTATGAAAAAACTATTAATCCTACATTAATATAATTTAAACGGGACCAACTTGGGACTATTCTCTACAAGTCTACACAATAGAAAAAAATATCATTCATATCGGAGACCAGGTAAAAAGGTCATACATAAAAAACAGCTTAATTTATAGCAAACCTAATTCATGATATTTTGTATGTACCTATAGCTTATCATGTTATACAGGGTTTTTTTTTTTTTTTTTTTTTTTATTGTTAGTGTACATTAATATAAATAGTGTACTCTAATAATACTACAATCTAGCCATAAGGCAGGCTAATGAGTAGTTTCACTTTGACCTAAATTGCTATGATATTATTATTAAACTAAGAATGTGTCCACTAACACTTTTCTTTGTTAATTTGTTTCACGTTTCTAATGTTATACAGGGTAACGCTAAGAATATAGTAGTACAGGTATAATTCTTACTTTTAAGAGTGTCCTAACAATTATTTACTACTAGCTTTACATCCGCGACTTCACCTGCGTTGATTTAGGAAATCGATTTTTGACAACTTTATCGTAAAACATTGAAATTCCTAAAAAATCAAAGAAGATTTTAGGAATAGAAGTAGCCTATGTCCGTTCCATGACTTTAAACTATCTCTATATGAAATTTCATCATAATCGGCAAATCGGATTGGCCGTGATAACGTCACAGACAGACAGAGAGACAGACTTACTTTCGCATTTATAATATTAGTTCAAAATACAAATTGTACAAGAATAAAAAAAAATTACTTAATAAAATTCTATAAGTGATATGTTGAAAGCCCACCGCTGCTAATAAGAATACTTAATAACTGGTTTCATCGAAAAACCTTTAGATATAACACCCTAGTCACATACGTTCTAGAACCATCGCCTCACGTTTCCACTGTAAAAAGTGAAGGACTTACGTTGAGACTTGTAGATATTCTATTCTCGTAAATAGCAATTATGGTAATAACATCGAAGATCCCAAGGTAGATATTCGTATCACAAACGTTTTGGTACTAAAATTACCTCCACTCTGTATCATATCTGTGTCACATCGAGATCTTATAATATTTTTTTTTTATTATGGTATGATTGAAGCTCATAGCATGTTTTATATCTACGATATTTTATCACAAGTGTTTACTAAAACTATACTCTGCATAGTAACACTTTGAGATCTTTCAGTAATACCTCAACGACAGGATATCTGGAGATCTATTTAAATCTAGGTAAGCTCTAAATCTATGTAGGGATGTGCTTTCTTCTAGTATATATATTTTTTTAATACTAAAATTATTAAACCTACGAAAAACTTCATTATCAGTAAGTAAGATGGGCTATATTTTATTGCAAAAACAAATAGATCTCTCCGCCAAAATTGCAATAATGTAAAAAAAATATGAGCTAACACCTCGCAGATGTGAAACATCGTAATTATTATGAAACAGTAATATACATAAAAGAATTAGTTTACGACAGCAAATAAATATGGCTAAATTAATTATAACTATCAAGATGACTGTTTATTTTATAAACTTTTGTATTCATTAAATACAAAAATTAAAACAAGTTCTTCCAATTTCCATTCAACTTTGCATACTTACTAACATACAGCTGAAACATTTACACTGGACTGTTGACACGTCGTCAAGCCAACAGCTGGTCTGACCCGCGGCTAAAGATGTTTCACATCAAAAATTGCCTATAATCTTCAATGGTAAACAACCTTCCTAAAATATTCCACATTGAAACATCCCAAACAATTTCTCGACATAGTTCTCCTCTAAATTCCGGTTTTCTCACGTTACAAAGCCATCTCTAGACCAGATTCGATAAATTCCAGATTATCTTAGGTAGCATCTAACTGGTGGTTGTTAGAGACGATTGTGACGAGGCATGATTCCGATCTCTTGATGGATCTTTGGGGCCGTTTTAGTGATGTTCATATTGAAAGAGGCATTATTGCCCACACTTAAATGCTTTTTTATGAGTTCGAGGCTGAGACTCGAAGATTCTCGAGTGAGAGGCTTATTTGCCTAGCCAAAAATGGCTTTTATTTACTTTATCTTTAGTAAAACGTGATGTCGGAAAAATGAGCCAGGCACTGTCTTTATCGAGCGTTTTGTAAATGAAAAATATAATGCCTTGAATAGATTTATAAGTATTCTATCAGGTATCTAGTTCCCATAGTACAAACTTTGCTTAGTTTGGGGCTGGATAGCGCTGTGTCATAATGTCCACCAATATTTATATATTTATTTAGGTACTTTATAGATGAGCAGTTATTTTGTAAACAGGTCCTATTCAGGGGGTCTACTCGTAAACCGATATATCGTGACAATAATACTGCCAAAGCTACATTGTTTCGATAGTAGTTTGAACGATGGAACGACCGTCATTAATTTGACAGTCATCGATTTTCGTAAGCCTCCGATATTTTAGTTTTACAACGAAATAAATGTTACGGTATATCGTTTATCAGTTTGCGGAGAGACCTCCTGTTTACGTTAATCTTGGAGTAAGTATATAAATAAATAATGGCGGGCTTTACACACAGCGCTTTCCAGTCCCAAACTAAGCAAAGCTTGTACTATGGGAACCAGATAACTGATAGAATACTTAATTCACTTTTTTTTGTAAATACATACTTATTATAAACTAGCTGACCGGTGCCCGCTTCGCTGGTCGACGGATAGTTTCACATCTGGTATTCCAATCTTTAAAATAAATTATAGCCTATATGTTGCCGAGGACTAATAGCTACATAACAAAAAAGTTTCATCAAAATCCATCCAGTAGTTTTTGCGTGAAAGTCGGACAACATACAGACAGACAGACAGACAGACAGACAAAAATTACAAAATATCTTTTTTAGCTTATGTTACTTGTTTAAAGGCCCATAGGAGTATTTTTTTTAAGTTTTTATTCAATGTACAGAATTGAACTCTTCTACAGTTTTTGCGAGTCGAGGTACTGTCCTTATCCATATGTTTATTCACTTTTAGTCCGTCGCGTTCTTTTCATACCTACGACAACTCAACACCCGACAGCTAAAGCTCCTAAAAGAGTTTCAATAAAATTCATACACAATTCTAAAGGCGTATACACCGTGCTCGTTTATTGAATATCTTGGATATGCGCGCCTGCACTAACATGAATGCACCTTTATTACCTAGAGAATTCTATATGTCGCAGTCAAAGTGTAGAAACTGTTTAGATATAACTTCGAGCGAAAAGTTTATGTTTTTATACAAGAACACATTTACTACTGATATATTTACTACTAGCTGCTGTATGCGGCCTAGATAAAATGTAGCTTTTGTTACATACTTAAATGAACGATTAATACAAAAACCGGCCAAGTGCGAGTCGAACTCGCGTACGAAGGGTTCCGTACCATTATCTATAAAAACGGCAAAAAAAAAACCATGTTTGTTGTATGGGAGCCCCCCTTAAATATTTATTTTATTCTGTTTTTAGTATTTGTTGTTAGAGCAGCAATAGAAATACATAATCTGTGAAAATTTCAACTGTCTAGCTATCACGGTTCATGAGATACAGCCCTGTGACAGACAGACGGACGGACAGACAGACAGACGGACAGCGAAGTCTTAGTAATAGGAGTAATAGGGTTCCGTTTTTACCCTTTGGGTACGGAGCCCTAAAAAACATGACGTTGCTTGGCTTTGTTGCTTCGTGAAAAAAGGACAAACCAACAAACACACTTACATTCATAATACGAGTAAAGAATAAGGTACCTGTCCTTATAACGTTTTAAATAATAAGTCCCAATGTATATTTGTAGGCAAAACATTCGAGTTCAGCAAATATTTAAAATTGAAACGTAGAGAAACTTTTGAAAATTTGGATCGGAGGTAATATTAAATCCAAGCTTTTGGTTAGATCTCAGAAGTAATGTGAATTCATAATTTTAAGGCGATATTGAAGATGGAAAGTAATAACTTTGTTCAATCTCATTTCCATAAGCTATCCAAAAAACCGGCCAAGTGCGAATCGGACTCGCGCACGAAGGGTTCCCTACCATTATCTGTAAAAAACGCCAAAAAAAAAACGTTTGTTCTATGGGAGCCCCACTTAAATATTTATTAGAATTTGTTGTTATAGCGGCAACAGAAATGATCATCTGTGAAAATTTAAACTGTCTAGCTATCACGGTTCATGATATACAGACCTGTGACAGACAGACGGACAGACGGACAGCGAAGTCTTAGTAATAGCGTACCGTTTTTACCCTTTAGGTACGCAACCCTAAAAATCAGGAGAAGTTACATTTAATTAGATATACCTAGAAATATTAAAAATACTTCAAACTTAGTTCATTAGTATTAAGTTAGGATTTGAAAGAAATTCAATTTTAAGGTAACTAATACAATTTGACAAAGTATTTTCTTGTTACCTAAACTAGGACGAAAAGGATGACCAGAACCATTTTCCACCCCTTTTAAGCCGGGGTCCCACGGCCCGTAAAACAACGGGCCGCGCCGGATGATGCTCCGCCTGTGTGCGTCCGGCGCGTCGCGTACAGAGCGTTCCGAGCACGGGCCACCACGGATGCATCGTTCCCACGGCGCGGCGCGTCCGTCCGCCTTGGCGCGGTCTGGCGCGTGAAAACGCGGGCCGTGGGACCCCGGCATCCCAACTATGATATTAAAAAGATCATCTACTCATCATTTATCATAACATTTACATAAAAGTCTAAGTATACATTTTGACTTTTACATTACATTTTGACATAATTAGACTTATTTTAAATAGAAATACGGCTAATTACCACGTTTTTCCTTGTATTGCTGACGTTTCGGGACAATTCAGATGCTCTTCATCATATACGATACGATACTGGTTCATGCTCAGGCTTTTATTGTAAACTAGCGACCCGCCCCGGCTTCGCACGGGTAGCATGTTATTATACATATAAACCTTCCTCCTGAATCACTTTATCTATTAAAAAAAACCGCATCAAAATCCGTTGTGTAGTTTTAAAGATATAAGCAAACATACATACATACAGACGCGGGAAGCGGAAAGCGACTTTGCTTTATACTATGTAGTGATACATACTTATTACCATCCACACACTATATATTTTTATTTAGACGCATAACAAACATCTATGTTCCTCAGTAACATTTGTCATAAGAACCCACGCCGCAGAATGCAGAACTACTACCAATTGCTATAAGGCCAGTACAATACAGACCACACGAACCTTCTTTCATTTAATTCATATTCAAATTCAAAAATCATTTATTTTAATAAAATCACAAGGATCACTTTGAAAGATTAATCAGTAAGAATCTGATCTAAAAATCTAATGAATAGATTTTTTCCCAAGAGCTAGTTCCTATTTGGCACAATGGATCAGCATTGTTATCCAGCGTGGCAATACTGCCAGTATCTTTGGAACGCTTCCTACTGGTAGTGATCTGGATTAGTTGAGCTACCTAGCCTGTTTGCAACGATCTTTAGATGGCTCAACTGAGCCTTTATGAATTTTGTAAATATTCCGTCGTAATATATCTATGTGTTCGAATCTGAATATTTTATCGTAAAACACCAATTTTACACTTAAACCACAGCATGCACACGACGAGATGCGTTAGAGCATGCTATTGTGCGCATTTTGACTTGTAGGGCCGGCCCTGAGTGCTTTTTAATAGAGCACAACATGGCTCGAGTTACACGCTGCACTAACTGCTAGCAGTCTGTGGCAGCCTTGGGACTTTATCATAGAACTAGGCGCAAACCGCGGTTTCACCCGCAAAAAAAACGGCGCAAAAAAAATTAAGGCGCTCCCAGTCGACGATTGTTTTTGTTCGAAACGAAAAAAGAAATACTTGTGAACAAGCCACATCTCCTATTTTATAATGTACTAGCGACCCGCCCCGGCTTCGCACGGATAGCATATTATTATACATATAAACCTTCCTCCTGAATCACTCTATCTATTAAAAAAAACCCCATCAAAATCCGTTGTGTAGTTTTAAAGATATAAGCAAACATACATACATACATACAGACGCGGGAAGCGGAAAGCGACTTTGCTTTATACTATGTAGTGATACATATAAACCTTCCTCCTGAATCACTCTATCTATTAAAAAAACCCCCATCAAAATCCGTTGTGTAGTTTTAAAGATATAAGCAAACATACATACATACATACAGACGCGGGAAGCGGAAAGCGACTTTGCTTTATACTATGTAGTGATAGTATATGTGAATAAAGATGTATCCATCTTTAATCACTTCGATAAATAATCCTACCGACCGCTGCAATGATGACAAACACACGTCGGCGCGTGGTCCGCCTTTGCTTTTCGAATAAATTAATGATATAAATTATGTATAATTACTTATCAAAAATCTATTCTAATAGAAATCTAGATCTACATATTACCTATCTTTAACAATAAATCACAAGTTGATTTTAATAGTAGGTATAAAAAATATTTCGATCATAAATTCTAAAACGTATCATTTTGAAATAATATCTTTATCGTGAAAAGTTTCTGCTATTATGTTTTCAGCTTAATAGAAATCTAGGTAGGAACCTGAAGTAATATACTTATAAAAATAGGAGATGTGGCTTGTTCAGAAGTATTTCTTTTTTCGTTTCTAAAAAGAGCAATCGTCGACTGGGAGCCCCTTATTAAGCTCAGTTGGTAGTAACTCTGCCTTCTGCGCTGTAGGTTTAAGATTCGATTCCCACCCTGGATAAACATACAATAGATGTTTGTTCTGTGTCTGGATACTAATTATGTATAATATTGTATGTAGGTTTCTATTAGTTATCTGGTTCCCATTGTAGCTTTGCTAAGTTTGGAGCTAGATGGCGCTGTGTAAAATTTTTCACAAATATTTACAAATAAAAAAACTTGGCGAGTTTTCATCCGATACTGAACTTGCACATTTTTCCTGCATTAGGAAAAATGTGCAAGTTCAGTATCGGATGAAAACTCACAAAATCACTTAGCAAACAAACATTACTTCTTTTTAATATGTAGTGTACCTAATCTGCATCTCAGTCTTACGATATGGGTATAACAAGACATCCCTGGTAATATTAAATTACCTATCCTAATATTACGATAAAAACGTTACACAACATTTTAGTCAGTTTCTGTGATGACAAAAGAGTTGCCAGTATTACTTACGCTTATTTCTTTATATCTTTATTATTTTCAATTCCTGACTTCATTGTTCTGAACTGAAGACAGAGAATGTCCTGATTGTCTAATTAGTTCCCTTTTATGTCAAAAGACAGAGCAAGAAATCTCATTGACTTCTTATGACTAGAGTCGGATATTAGTTTCAACTGTGTTTCGGTTTTGGTGAGAGCGAAACCGAAAATGGAATAAAAATTGTCTTTTCGTACGTATCTATGCGTAAGAACAAAATTTCATTTAACCTCTACACCCAATACAATAAAATTAAACGGACATGTTTGTATACGTAGTTTATTTCTGAATAAAAACATAATAAAACCCAACGGTCAAATATTTATAGCCAAAACCCCATACTAGGTAACGATATACTATTCGTTGTGTCGTAGGTAGGTATCAGAAACTACGAGTCTCGGGTACTACAACAGACCCGGAACAAACACTCTCAGATTATGCAAACATTTTTCCCATAGTGGCGATCTAAAGCGCACTTCTTGCGTCGTCGTCAAACAATATAAAAAAAGTTTTGTACGGATTGTGTACATTAGTGATGTGAACAAGCCGCATAATAAAGAATTCTTAATGTCACTGTCACATTACTGCTTTTATTGACAATATTGTAGTCAAAGTGGTATTACAATCGGTTTTTCAAATGATAGGTACAACCATCGACCACATAGCCCAAAAGACGCATAATGGCTTAATTTCTTCAAACAAACAAGTCTGTCAAAGCGTTGAGATGTGCGGGTAAATAATGCATTCTGATTGGCTGGTTCAATGACACAGCTCGCCACGATAGAGTGAGAGCCCGCGACGCCCAGACCTTCGTTATTTTATAAAAGCTGAAAATTTTTCTATATATGTCCCCTATACAGGTATAAGCAAACCCAGCCAATACAACCTGGGTCGCGGTGGCTTTGGCAGGTAACAGGTAGTAAAGGTGAGTAAAATTGTGTTTCAAATTTGTGATATAAATGTGTGATTATAAAACTTAGTTTTCATATATTTTAACCTACAATCATATTAGAAACTGCCTCGTCTATTGGCTGACACTTAGGACGGTAACAACCCCTTTCCAGACACCCTCACAGTCTAATTGTTTATGAATCTACTTTCGTCATAGTATAAGATCTGACTTTTATATATGTTATTCAGAAAACTATACGAATAATGTTTCCACAATCCCCAGTCACTTTCGATGGTTCCCCTATCTTCCCAGACACATTGAAGTCTACTCCAGGCGTACAAATTTGTGATAGTATAAAACTTAGTTTTCATATATTTTAACCTACAATCATATTAGAAACCGCCTCGTCTATTGGCGGACACTTAGGACGGTAACAACCCCTTCCCAGACACCCTCACAGTCTAATTGTTTATGAATCTACTTTCGTCATAGTATAAGATCTGACTTTTATATATGTTATTCAGAAAACTATACGAATAATGTTTCCACAATCCCCAGTCACTTTCGATGGTTCCCCTATCTTCCCAGACACATTGAAGTCTCACTTACAGCAGTATAAGCCTGATGTGTTGTGAGAAAGTGTTCGCCTTGCAGGAATAGAATAGAATAGAAATAGAAACAACTTTATTTGTGGCAAGCATCTTGCGAAAATAAGTTGACAGAACATAACATTAGCTCAAACTTAAATAAACTTGTCCGCAAGTATGAGTCTATAGGCGTCTATAAAATTCGGCTTCGGCGTTTTGAGTCAAACTCTAGTGAAAACTAAAAGAATGCATTAATTACAGTAAGTTTGAGCTTTAACAAAGTCTTTGACACCGCTCGCGGATCTTTGCAACGCAAAGATCTCTTTATTTATTTTTGTTTACTTTGTACAATAATTACATTATATATGTGCATATTGGGTGTACCTCTCACCTACACTCCAACTCACAGATGTTCAACTTACGACTATTTTTGTATCAATTAAAAAAAACTAAAATTCAGCAATACAAGATAAAACGTAATTCGTCAATACAAGTAACTCACCGTATTTCTATTTAAAAATGAAATTATTGTAAATTATTTGATCAATTCACCATCGGCACTATGAAAAATGAAATAAAAAAAATTACCTTACATGCTATGGGCCCCTAAGCGGTTGCCTACTCTGCCTAATGGTTAATCCAGCCCTGCCTAGCTAGCACTTTGTATTCCCTAATATAAAAGGTTCTGCTTTAGGTCAAGTGACCTGCTTGAGGTGAATAAACCGTATGATGACCTTATGATTGTTTGGGTTGCCATTAAGACGAGTAATATTTTTTTTTGTAGAATGTAGAATCGTTTTTTCTCAATAACCGCAAAATATACAGTTTTGTTTTTTATGACAAAGATAACATAAGGATATAATCTAGATAAATTATTATAGACAGAAACACAATTGATTAAACTTTTTAATATATATTTATTTTCCAAAGTTGGCTCTTCAAAAACACTAGTTTCGTTTTTAATCAAAACTATGAATAGCTAAACAGTTCATTTTTATATAATTCGTTAGATAATCATACTAGCTAAGTAGATTATAGACAGTTTCTTTTTAAGTTTGATGGTTTTCAAGATAATGCAGTTTTATCACTTTTTCCATCTTATCTGGGTAGACTCAACCCATAAAAAAAACCAAACATTTCACATATCACCTTAACCTATTACTTTTAAAGATAAACACCAATATATCATATTCATACGAAAAAAACATATTTTTTTAGAAATTTGAGCTGTGCCAATCATAAACAATAGCTGTTTTTAATATTATATGCTGTGTTATGGCAACCCGCCAAACATAAGGTAATTACCCGACGGACTGTCAGGAAATGAATGTTTTTCATGCGTATTTTGAATTTAAAAATAAACGTCCCTTGATTTTAGTTGACACTCGTACAATGGGAACAATGCAAAGTATTTTCAGGGTTCTCGTCTGTCTGTCCGTCTGTCTGTCACAGGGCTGTATCTCATGAACCGTGATAGCTAGACTGTTAAATTTTTTACAGATTTTATATTTTTGTTGCTGCTCTAACAACAAATACTAAAAAAGAATAAATATTTAAGGGGGGCTCCCATACAACAAACATGATTTTTTGCCGTTTTTTATAGATAATGGTACGAAACCCTTCGAGTCCGACTCGCACTTGGCTGGTTTTATTTCTTACTTTCGCGATTACAATTTACAACACAGTAATTAATTTTTGAATCGGGTTTTTCGGTTATTACAAAAGTCAATGTCATATAAGTTTTATTTTAAATATATTTTTAAAATCAAGCTTTTATAATTTCTAGGGCTCTAGTACTCTTAAAGACAAATCCAACGAGCCTACACATGACGTGGTTATGTTGTGTAGTTAGGCAGTTCCTATTGCTACATCGTCATACCAGCTCGCTTGTACCATAATTTTATAGTACTACTAGCGACCCGCCCCGGCCTCGCACGGGTTTAATACATATAAACCTTCCTCCTGAATCACTCTATCTATTAAAAAAAACCGCATCAAAATCCGTTGTGTAGTTTTAAAGATATAAGCAAACATACATACAGACGCGGGAAGCGGAAAGCGACTTTGCTTTATACTATGTAGTGATATAGGATAGGTATGCAAAGTTTTATCTCAATCAGACTATTTATTGAGGAGTTCCGTTGAAAAGCTCCTGACTCCATCATCAGATCAACTCGTTGTCACCTTATTATTGCATTATCATCAAAGTTACATAAGTATGCGAAATTTCAGCTCAATCAGTTGGTGATAACTGCTTCAAAATTGAGTTGGAAGATTCCACCATTACAAACATAGTTACGTACATACATAGTTACGTACATACATTGCAAGTTAAATATAAGCTTTTAAAAAGCGTTTATTTGTTGAAATCACTTGGATCATTTAAAATCATCATCAAATTTAGTTAAGTTCCATTTAAATCATTGTTTGTGTTTGTGTTTTTTTTAGTCTAAAGTCTACCTTTTGATTTATTGCAAAATTCCGACTGTGTTACAACAATCGTGGTCGGCTGAAAGTCCTGAAAGGGAATTAAACGGTAATAACGCGATAAATACCGTTTGAAATATTAATTAATAAAGTAAAGTGCGCGCTCTTAAGTTAATAATTAATTTCGACTTTCTAATCTTGAGGAAATTCCTCACCATGCCGTTGTTTCTTTTTAAAAAGTAGATATTCATCAAAGAGGTTAAAAGCAACAGTTTAATAATTTTACGATTGAGTTTTTATTGTATTTCTAAAACATTACACACATACACACATACACATATTAGTATTCACAATTATAAAGTATCGGCAGAAAATAGAGTAAGATAAACATCTTAGAACGCAGTAGGTTAATTTTTTAGGTACTTGTTCGAAACGTTAATCTGTCAAGGGCAAGCCGGGCACTTAAATTAGGGTTCCGTACTAAAATCAATTTTATTTAATACTGTTAAATAAGTTTAATAAGCTAATAATGACAATGCGAGCTATCACCTGTCACATCATAACATTATTATCGAAACTTGACAAGTATGCATAGTTTTTACTCAATCGAAGTATATACTAAGGAGTTCCATTATGACTGTCTGTTGAACAGCTCCTGACTCCATCATCAGATCAGCTCTCTGTCACCATATTATTGCATTGTCACCGAAGTTACATAAGTATGTGAAATTTCAGATCAATCGCTTGGGGATAAATGCTTCAAAATTGAGTTGCAAGATTCCACCTTAAGGCGCTCCCAGTCGACGATTGTTTTTGTTCGAAACGAAAAAAGAAATACTTCTGAACAAGCCACATCTCCTATTTTATAATGTATAGTATATGTGAATAAAGATGTATCCATCTTTAAAAGTATATACTAAGGAGTTCCATTATGACTGTCTGTTGAACAGCTCCTGACTCCATCATCAGATCAGCTCTCTGTCACCATATTATTGCATTGTCACCGAAGTTACATAAGTATGTGAAATTTCAGATCAATCGCTTGGGGATAAATGCTTCAAAATTGAGTTGCAAGATTCCACCTTAAGGCGCTCCCAGTCGACGATTGTTTTTGTTCGAAACGAAAAAAGAAATACTTCTGAACAAGCCACATCTCCTATTTTATAATGTATAGTATATGTGAATAAAGATGTATCCATCTTTAATCACTTCGATAACTAATCCTACCGACCGCTGCAATGACGACAAACACACGTCGGCGCGTGGTCCGCCTTAGCTTTTCGAATAAATTAATGATATAAATTATGTATAATTACTTATCAAAAATCTATTCTAATAGAAATCTAGATCTACATATTACCTATCTTTAACAATAAATCACAAGTTGATTTTAATAGTAGGTATAATAAAATATTTCGATCATAAATTCTAAAACGTATCATTTTGAAATAATATCTTTATCGTGAAAAGTTTCTGCTATTATGTTTTAGCTTAATAAAAATCTAGGTAGGAACCTGAAGTAATCACTACATAGTATAAAGCAAAGTCGCTTTCCGCTTCCCGCGTATGTATGTATGTTTGCTTATATCTTTAAAACTACACAACGGATTTTGATGCGGTTTTTCTTAATAAATAGAGTGATTCAAGAGGAAGGTTTGTATGTATAAAACATGCATAATATAGTAGAGAAACACTGATAATTTTAGAGGTTTCTAATGTGATGTCGTAAATAAACACATTTTTTTGCGCTTACATTGCAAATGCTGGCTGAACGAGATATATCAAAATAATGTACTACAGTATTGTACATTAAAAACGTCTACAAAAAAAGTCCACGATGGTATTAGAAATGTCTTACGCACAGCGAAGCGGGCACGGGTCAGCTAGTATACTTATAAAAATAGGAGATGTGGCTTGTTCAGAACTATTTCTTTTTTCGTTTCGAAAAAGAGCAATCGTCGACTGGGAGCCCCTTAACAAACATAGTTACAAAGTACATAGTTACATATTGCAAGTTAAATAAAAGCTTGTGAAAATGATTCAGTTTTCCTGCAGTCTTTGACGCATTACTAACGCTGATAATAATATGCGCATTAACACGTTTTCAGAATGGTGAAGACAGACATCGTACTGAAACCAGTTAGTATTCTTGTAAGCGGCGACAGACTTGCAACGTATGGTATGTACTTGCAATACTAACTACAGCAAAATGTGGGCATGTGCCAAATTTAATGTTTGGACTTACCTCTGTCTAAGGGATAGACTGTATTTGTACATGTTTTTTTTATGTCATAATTTTTAATGTTTTCTGTATACAATAAAGTATTGCAGTAGTATAATCTTCAAGGATTTTAGCTCCAAGATATCTGTGAGTACTGAGTATGTTTATGTGTGCGAGTACTGTGAGTCAACATGTTGTAATGTTTTCTTTGTTACTAGCTTCTGCCCGCAACTTTAGTTATGTGGTACCTGAATAAAATGTAGCGTAGGAAATTTTCCGGCAAAACTATCTCTAGCTAAAAAATCTTGACAACTTGTGAAAAACAACAAACCAACAAACATATCTTCGCACGTTTATTATCATACATAATAATAGTTCTCCACATTATGGTGTAAAATAATCTAAGACTACAAAAACACGTGCTCAAAACGGTGATGGAAAACATCGTGAGGAAACCAGTTAGTGTTCTTTTAAGCGGCGATGGGCTTGCAACCTGTCACGTATGGAATGCTAACTACTGCAAAATGTGGGTATGTGCCAAATATAATGTTTGGGCGTGCCTCTGACTACCCCCACTAGACATCTTCAAAGGATCTAAGCGTCTGGAGATTTGAGAGGATGTCTACCGTACTTGGGGATTACAGTCGTGATCCTATTTATCCATTTTAATTTTCATAAATCTTCAACTACGTAACCCTAATTTTTCACTTCATCCCAACTTATTGGATGGCTCGTAAAAAAATAATAACAGTTTTTCCAGCGCACCCAGCTCAAGAAAAATGAAAAAACTGCAAGAGACATGAAAAATGCAAAAGTATAATGAATCACTTGACTTCGTTGCTCCCTGGATCAGAGATATATCTTAGAATTTCATTTGCTTCTCGGTAATGAAAATACAGACGATCTTTAGTGAGAGAGCATTTTTGTTAAAGCCGAAAACTGAAAAAGACCGAAAGCTTCGAAAATTACATCATAAAAATCAGACTTTGATCGAATATTATCGAACATATAAAATTTTAATGTCACAGTATTTGTAACCAAACTCCTCAAAACGGCTTGACCGTTTTTTATAATTTTATTTTTTGTATATTTGTTAGATCTGAAAATAGGTCGTAGGTTATTTTTTATACCCCTAAGTGATAAGGGTAGAGTGAAGTTTAGGAAAAACTGAAAGTACGTTTTTCTGTGGGATTATTGAAATTTGACAGGACGGGACGTCAGACGGGATGGCTAGTTTTCATAATTAGGTTTTGGAAAAAAAATAGAATCACGACTGGAATCCTCAAGTATGGTATACACCTACTCAGATCTTGAGGCGCTCAGATACTTGAAGATAACTAAACAGGGTAGTTAGAGGCACGCAAACATTATATTTGGCACATGCTCACATTTTCCAGTAGTTTTACATACGTATGGTGACAGGTTGCAGGCCCATCAGAATACTTTATTACAATCTAGACGGAATAAATATAATAATTTCCCTAGCTGATACAAGTATCAAAAAATTATAATCCGTATGTCAGTCAGGAACTTTATAGCGTGAAGTTTGTTCGTTGAATGTTTTGTTTACGATGTATCAGCTAAATCTCTGTTGCCGAAAATTATACCGAAAACTTTGACAGCTGTAATATTAATTTTAAAGCAGAAATCCTCCGTGGAAAAGTGTTTGAATGCGACAAGGGGATTTCCCTCAGAATCTTAGGTAGGTGTAAGGTTTACTAGGTGTTAGTGAAAATCCCACGCAGCTGGGAAATTCTCGTGTATACGAGAATAAGACTGATAATCGTAAAAGCTTGTTTTGATATTTGAACCTGTGTTCATTCGTGCTGTAACTGAGCAGATTTTGATGAAAGTATCTTATACTTATACTAGCTGTCCCGACAGACGTTGTCCTGTCAAATTAGAATAATCCCACAGAGAAAATCACTTTCAGTTTTTCTTGAACTATACGCCACTCTTATCACTTAGGGAAAAATACACTACGACCTATTCTCAAACCAACTGAACTTACACAAAAAATAGCCTAAAAAAAATAGTCAAGTCTAAAATTAGTCTAGTTTCGGAGGAGTTTGATTGCAAACACTGTGACACGAGAATTTTATATATAAGAAGATTTATTTAGAGATACACGAGTACCTTTAAATATAATAGGTACTTATTGAAATACTTGCTTTTCTAAGGTGGTAGGTATAACGGGATAGTAACGTTTGTAAAAAGGAAAATTTTGGTATAGATGGCGCAGGTGTGCAAAAAATAGACATCTCAGACCGAAAATATCATCGTTTCTGTTGTCATAGCAACGCATTCAACCAAAAAGGTTGAATTCTACTAAGGCCGATAATCAAAATGAATTTATTCAAAAAAAAATTACATCAAATTGACTACCGAATGATACGAATTCTACCAAAATTCGTAATTTATTTTATCAGGTCAGTGTTTATTATAGAGAAAACATTGGAAATTACTTGAAAAGTGTTTTTTTCTAAGCGAATATTGAAAATTGGGAAGGACAAAGTCTGTTACGGGTCGACTAGTTTTATATAAAGAGAGTTAGTATTTCCGGATCGACAGAAAAAAAAAAAAAAAAATAGAATCACGACTGTAATCCCCAAGTACGGTAGACATCCTCTCAGATTTTCAGACGCTTAGATCCTTTGAAGATGTCTAGTGGGGGTAGTCAGAGGCACGTCCAAACATTATATTTGGCACATGCCCACATTTTGAAGTAGTTAGCATTCTGGACTGGATAATTAAATACTAGTTTTATACGGTTACTTCCATAAAACACAGAGACTTTCAAAACATTTTAATTTTCAGAAACAGATTTACCCATTCTTAAAGTTTCAACACTGATATACCTAGAATAGATTACTCAACTTTACATAAATCATACTAGTTATTACGTCGAAGTTTGTTCTGTAACTACTAACTCGTACTAAGTTAGAGCCTTGGCTAAATATAAGGCTAAGGTAAAATTGGCTCCATTAGTTCTCACCCGGTGAACTAATTGAGAAAATTTTACGTTGCGTGCTAGAGGGCCATTTGCAACCGACGGAAAAAAGGCGGTTCTCAATTCGACGCGTATATTTTTTTGCTTTTTAGGGTTCCGTACCCAAAGGGAGAACGGGACCCTATTACTAAGACTTCGCTGTCCGTCTGTCTGTCTGTCTGTCCGTCCGTCTGTCTGTCACAGGGCTGTATCTCAAGAACCTGTGTGCTTGTGAATGTGCTTTCTTTGTAAGACAGTTCGTATGAGTAATCATTTTTACAAGCTTTTATTTAACTTGGAATGTATGTATGTATGTATGTAACTATGTTTGGTGGAATCTTACAACTCAATTTTGAAGCAGTTATCCCCAACCGATTGAGTTGAAATATCGCATACTTATGTAACTGGCCTCATAGCTCAGTTGGTAGTAGCTCTGCCTTCTGCGCTGTAGGTTGTGGGTTCGATCCCCACCCGAGATAAACATTTGTGTGATGAACATAGATGTTTGTTCTGTGTCTGGGTGTTAATATGTATAATAAGTATGTATTTACAACAAAAGTATATAAGTATTCTATCAGTGATCTGGTTCCCATATTACAAGCTTTGCTTAGTTTGGGGCTAGATGGCGCTGTGTGAAATGTCCATCAATATTTATATTTATTATTTATATTTAACTTCGGTGAAAATGCAATAACATGGTGACAGTGAGCTGATCTGATGATGGAGTCAGGAGCTGTTCAACAGACACTTATAATTGAACTCCTTAGTAAATACTTCGATTGAGTAAAAACTTTGCATTCTTGTCAAGTTCCGATGACAATGTTATATGATGTGACAGGTGATAGCGCGCTGGTGTTCGATGGTTTAAATGATTTGACAAAAGCTTGTCATTGAAAATATTTTTTAACAGGAAACGTATTAATTTTATTGTAATTATTTGACATATAGTATAATTTCAAACACGATTGTACGGTTTGAGAAATAAATACCTGCCCCCATACCAAAAGCTCTATAATAAGTAATACTGCTTTAATATCACTATAGAGCTCCTGGTAAGGGAGCTGAAACTTAAAACATAGCGGTCATCATAATTTAAGCTCTGGCGTCACACATCCTCGAGCAACGCGCGGCAAAGGCTTTAGAAACTTAAAACTTTTCGCAACCATATTATCATTTCGGCGAATTATAAGTTAGTAATGTTTATTCAGGTTGGTCGTTAGGATGATATAAAGTAATTTATGAAACTGTTAAGGGCAGCGAGTGAACCGGTTTCAACGTAAATATAATACATTTAATCTGTACATTCGATGTTTGTGTGTTCTGAAAACAGATATTTGTTTATATTTGCGTAGGTACTTCTGGTTTTAGTTAAAGTTATTCGCATTTGATTTTGAACATTGACGTATTATGTTTATTTAGGTCACTAATCGAAAATCGACTATGATATTGGTGTATATGAAATGTCGAGAAGACTACAGTATCTACAAGATAAAACAAAATATATAGAATAAAAAAAACACGACTGAAATTTCCAAGTACATAAGGTAGACATCCTCTTAGTTCTCCAGACGCTCAGATCCTTTGACATGTCTTAAAAGTGTAGTCAGAGTCACGTTACGTTTGGCACATGCCTACTTACAGTAGCTAGCATTCTATCAATAAACAGATCACGACTGTAATCCCCAATATAAAAATAGGAGATGTGGCTTGTTCAGAAGTATTTCTTTTTTCGTTTCGAAAAAGAGCAATCAAGGAGCCTCTTAAGGACATCACATCTCCTATTTTTATAAGTATATTACTTCAGGTTCCTACCTAGATTTCTATTAAGCTGAAAACATAATAGCAGAAACTTTTCACGATAAAGATATTATTTCAAAATGATAAGTTTTAGAATTTATGATCGAAATATTTTATATACCTACTATTAAAATCAACTTGTGATTTAGGGTTGCTGACGATTCGGACACAAGAAATTCGGACACAGTGTCCGAATTGACACTTTTCAATTTTAATAATTTTTTCACTGACGATTCGGACACCAATGCTTTGTACAGTCAGATAAAAAAACTTAAACTGCTAAGAGGAATATAAATCAGCATAGCCGTTTGGATGATACGAGATATTAAAGTATATTACAAACCCACATACATACATAAATATGCATCTTGGCAGTATGGTAATAAAAATAAGATGAAATATTTGTCCAGGTACAGCAACTAGCGAGAGAGAGCTAATGCATAAACTAGATCTCAATAGTATCATCACTGTATTCCCAAGTCCGGTAGACTTCCTCTCAGATCCCAGGCACTTAGATCCTTAACGATGTCTAAAGGGGTTAGTCAGAGGCACGTCCAAACATTACTTTTGGCACATGCCCATATTTGCAGCATTCTACACGTGACGTTGCAAGCCCCTCGCCGCTTACAAGAATTCTAACTGGTTTCCTCACGATGTTTTCCTTCGCCGTTATAAGCACGTGTTCATGTGATATAAATTTTTTAAACAGAAAAAAACATTGACGCACGGCCAGGACGAACCCACGATCTTCAGATTGAAAGTCGAGGTAGGTAACCTCCCACTTGGCCAAAACGGCTTTTTGAAAAAAGTTATATAAAAAACGGAATATGTGCCAGTTTATATTGTTTATATGTTTTTTGGAGGTAAGTTAAATATTCAACTTTTTAACTGAGTATACAATAATAGTTAAGAAAATCGATAGATTAGGATAAATATATATTATGTTTATTAATTTTAATCTTTTCTGTATTTTTACCCTTATCTATTGATTAATAGTAATAATAGTTTTTTTTTATTATTAACGCTTTTAGCCTTGTACTCTAAATAGTACATCTCGTTATAAAAGATTTATATCTTTTTCATAATGGTGGTCATTTTTGGTAACGCTCTTTTTCTTAGGAGTGATATAATATAGTTTAAAATTTTTTAAGTGACTGTACAAAACAGCTTCATTATTTTGGTGGTGTCCGAATCGTCAGTGAAGAAAATATTAAAATTAAAAAGTGTCAATTCGGACACAGTGTCCGAATTGACACTTTTCAATTTTAATAATTTTTTCACTGACGATTCGGACACCAATGCTTTGTACAGTCAGATAAAAAAACTTAAACTGCTAAGAGGAATATAAATCAGCATAGCCGTTTGGATGATACGAGATATTAAAGTATATTACAAACCCACATACATACATAAATATGCATCTTGGCAGTATGGTAATAAAAATAAGATGAAATATTTGTCCAGGTACAGCAACTAGCGAGAGAGAGCTAATGCATAAACTAGATCTCAATAGTATCATCACTGTATTCCCAAGTCCGGTAGACTTCCTCTCAGATCCCAGGCACTTAGATCCTTAACGATGTCTAAAGGGGTTAGTCAGAGGCACGTCCAAACATTACTTTTGGCACATGCCCATATTTGCAGCATTCTACACGTGACGTTGCAAGCCCCTCGCCGCTTACAAGAATTCTAACTGGTTTCCTCACGATGTTTTCCTTCGCCGTTATAAGCACGTGTTCATGTGATATAAATTTTTTAAACAGAAAAAAACATTGACGCACGGCCAGGACGAACCCACGATCTTCAGATTGAAAGTCGAGGTAGGTAACCTCCCACTTGGCCAAAACGGCTTTTTGAAAAAAGTTATATAAAAAACGGAATATGTGCCAGTTTATATTGTTTATATGTTTTTTGGAGGTAAGTTAAATATTCAACTTTTTAACTGAGTATACAATAATAGTTAAGAAAATCGATAGATTAGGATAAATATATATTATGTTTATTAATTTTAATCTTTTCTGTATTTTTACCCTTATCTATTGATTAATAGTAATAATAGTTTTTTTTTTATTATTAACGCTTTTAGCCTTGTACTCTAAATAGTACATCTCGTTATAAAAGATTTATATCTTTTTCATAATGGTGGTCATTTTTGGTAACGCTCTTTTTCTTAGGAGTGATATAATATAGTTTAAAATTTTTTAAGTGACTGTACAAAACAGCTTCAATATTTTGGTGGTGTCCGAATCGTCAGTGAAGAAAATATTAAAATTAAAAAGTGTCAATTCGGACACAGTGTCCGAATTTATTGTGTCCGAATCGTCAGCAACCCGTGATTTATTGTTAAAGATAGGTAATTATGTAGATCAAAATTTCTATTAGAATATATAATTATAATAAGAATTATAATTAGAAGAAGCTAAGGCGGACCACGCTCCGACGTGTGTTTGTCGTCATTGCAGCGGTCGGTAGGATTATCTATCGAAGTGATTAAAGATGGGTACATCTTTATTCACATATACTATACATTATAAAATAGGAGATGTGGCTTGTTGACAAGTATTTATTTTTTCGTTTCGAACAAAAACAACTGTCGACTGGGAGCGCCTTAACAAGTTTAGATTGGTTAATAAACTAGGGTTGCCACGATAAATAATGCTCTCACTAAAATAAATCACACATATGCCATGCTAATCTTTATTACACGAAGAACTTTATTATACAGAAATATAAGGGACTACACAAATTGCCTACCTCATCGCACCTATGAACACAGCTCGTATCTTGAACGGCCATCACACATACATAGCAGAGTTCAAGTGTGTTCAATAATACCTTTACAAAACTAAAAAGCCGTGTTGGCCGAGTGGGATGTACCTCGACTTTCAATCTGAAGGTCGAATCCCGGCGTGCATCTGTTCGAAAATTTATATGCGCATCAAAAACACGTGCTTACAACGGTGAAGGAAAACATCGTGAGGAAACCAGTTAGTGTTCTTATAAGCGGCGATGGGCTTGCAACCTGTCACGTATGGAATGCTAAATGTGAGCATGTGCCAAATATAATGTTTGGACGTGCCTCTGACTACCCCCACTAGACATCTTAAAGGATCTAAGCGTCTGGAGATCTGAGAGGATGTCTACCGTACTAGGGGATTACAGTCGTGATCCTATTTATTTTTATTTATTTATTATTAAAACTAAAAAGAAAACCGACGAAATTGTTTCGACCAATCGCAAAGTCGAGAGACATAATTCGCTTTTTTTAAGTTTTATGAAGAAATTATTATTTTAACTAAAAATACGGCTAATTTCCACGTTTTTTCTTGTATTGCTGACGTTTAGAGCTCATACACACGGACGGCACGATGTCGACGGCAGATGTAACTTCAGCCGTCGACACCCGTCGACGGCTGAAGTTACCGCCATTTTGTCACTGGACTGCACTTAGTGCAGGAGTGCGCACGCGTCGCGGTTTTGTAAGTGGATAAAGCGTAAAAAAAAAATCCATCTTGTTCTCTATTCATTTATATTTCCACGCACGTGTTTTTCTTTTTCGTTTTTGTCGACGTCGACGGAGTAAAAGCAATAACAGTGTTTCTTCTTCGGAATTCATTTTGCAACTGGCTCCTGTACAAAGAGAGTCGACGATGGCTGCCGTCGACGCGTCGGCGGCTGCCGTCGACGGGTGTCGACGGCAGATGTAACTTCAGCCGTCGACACCCGTGCCACCTCGTGCCGTCCGTGTGTATGAGCTATTAGAGACAATTCAGATGCTCTTCATCATGCGTGTATTTGTATTCGCCGATCTGTCGTTGATCGCGGTCGCGGGCGATGCTTATGATGAAGAGCATCTGAATTGTCTCAAAACGTCAGCAATACAAGAAAAAACGTGGTTATTAGCCGTATTTTTAGTTAAAAAGAAACTATTATTCTTACTTACATAATTATACATTTAAATGGCCAACTTTGAACTATTCTCTACTCAATAAAAAAAATCATTGAAATCAGATCACTCCAAGATTATGAATGCGCGGCGGATTATGAACCTCCTTATGTCGTGGGTTGAAAAGGGTTAATGTCAGTTCAGCTGAAGTTACAGTACCTAAGAATACATGGGTCGAAGAAACTGGAGTCGAGTGGGGTGTAACCTCAAGACGTGCTCTGGCCGGCAAGTATTTGAAAGTGTTTCTCGTGAAACTTATTTCGTTATATAAAATAATTAAAAAAATATATCATGTTTTAATTCATTTCTTTTTATTTTTTCACATTTTCATCCACTTCTGAGCTGTGGTCCATATTTCAAGTGTCTAGTCATCGGGAAGTTAGTATAAAATCTATTATAAAATTCCACCCGGACATACACAAGAAAAAAAACCGCCCAAGTGCGAGTCCGACTCGCGCACGAAGGGTTCCGTACCATAACTGCAACAAACACGTTTGTTGTATGGGAGCCCCACTTAAATATTTATTTTATTCTGTTTTTAGTATCTGTTGTTAAAGCGGCAACAGAAATATATTATCTGTGATAAATTCAACTGTCTAACGGACAGCGGAGTCTTAGTAATAGGGTGACGTTTTTACCCTTTGGGTACGGAACCCTTAAAAAATTATGTCAATAATCAGTTTCTCGTTACATCGTCATTTGCTGCCTTTAACCAGCTGGACCTAAAAAGCTGTGCCTACATAAACCATAAATAAAAGATATGTATTATATTCGACGCTCAACACTAGTAATAACTTTCGCATCATGCTCGGTAAATAAGAGCTCAAAATTACGACCCTTAGTCTTAGGACAGGTTGCTGTTACAGCCTTTACTAGATGTACACTAATATTGTACAGAGATTTTTTTGGTTTTTTGTTTCTAATGGATGAACTAAAAGGGCAAAAAAATCACGTTTATTGTATGAGAGCCTGAGACTTTAATATTTATTTTATTCTGTTTTTAGTATTTTTTTGTTAGAGCGGCAACAGAAATACTACAATATCTGTGAAAATGTCAACTGTTTGGCTATCACGGTTCATGAGATACAGCCCTGTGACAGACAGACGGACAGATAGAGGGACAGACAGACGGACAGCGAAGTCTTAGTAATAGGGTCCTGTTTTTACCCCTTGGGTACGGAACCCTAAAAACTATTATTTTACCAATTTTAAAAAATATGTCACCTATCACAAGCGACATTATCAACGAGTAAAATGAACTAATTTTTTTTTTTATTGTGATCCCCACTAAAATTTGGTGACCACGCGAATGAAAACAAAAAAAAAACTTGTAAAATAGACGTCGCTAGACTCCGACGTGTGCGGTGACAGATCATCTTAGGCTGAGATTTTTCTCGACAACTCATTCACAGAGCAGCTAAAAATAGTCAGTGTTTATCTTTCATCTTTTATACTGTTGCTTGTTCTGAAGTCAATATTCTATAAAAATATTCGTGAATGAGTTTGTAACTCATTCACGATTCGCGAACGAACACAGTCTAAACATTGGGATAAATAAAAAGTAGATAATGTAGAGAGTAGATACGTGATAAATACTCGTTTGAAAGGTTATGCGGCAACGTGCTTGCAACCTGTCACGTATGGAATGCTAACTACTGCAAAATGTGGGTATAGAGCCAAGTATAATGTTTGAACATGACGTGAATAGAATCCCCAACGGTAGACATACTCCTTGAAGATGTCTAAAGAGGATAGTCAAAGTCACATCCAAATTTGGCACATGTCCACATTTTGCAAGTTAGCATTCTATACGAGACAGGTTGCAAGCCTCCAAAAAAAATATAAAAAAAATATTGCTACATTTCAAAATGGATCTCTTAGATTGTATCGGTTCGTAATTCGCCGGGAATTTTGCTCGCTCGCTGTCTGATTCTCAGGAAATAAGACTTTCGATGGTGGAATATACAAAGAAATGCCCTACATATATGAATGGACCTATCTATCTCGTGTGATTGACTCATCAAAATCCTCTTCAAATCGTCTACGTCTCTGTACATGCGACAACAGAAGTGTTTACATTTTTTTAATAAACAATTGCTTTTAACTATAAATTTTATGTATTTTTCATAATGGTTTCCATAAAATATCAATCAAGTTAGGTAAGTACGAGTGGTGCATTACTACTTACGAAAATAAAACGCATTAGAGGTAGCAGAAAAAACCATAAAGATTCCCTTCACCGTTTCGTTTTATATAATGTTTGCTAATAGAAAAACCTCTTGATACACGGACAGGATTCAAACCAACAAACTTCCGATTGTAAGTTAGGTACCACCGAACAATGTAGGTAAGTAGTTAAAAAAAACAAAGCTTCATTCCACCTCATTTTGGTTTCAAACCTTTTTTATTCTGAAAATAACTCTTTTTAAACATCTAAGTAATGACACGAAAAACCATTTCGAAATTCAAATTTCATTTGCAATCGTATTTACAGGGCAACGTGCCTAACCGAATTTATTTATGTAATTTCGTAGGTTTCTTCATCTAGTTCAAGATAGGTTTTATATAAATAACATCTTGTTGTACAGGTGCGGCGGCTACGTAAACATTATAAAACGTACAATTACATCGTTGCCGTTCTCGTTGATGTTCTTTCGAATGAAAACTCTTTGCAAGAAAACTTTTTTCAAATTTACTGCCAGTAGTTTCATTGCTAGAGCTTCTCCTAGTGGAAATACTTACTTCCTACCATAATTCCTTTACCGGGAAGCATTGCTGTGTACCGTCTTGAAGAGTACGTTCGTGTCGAAAGTACAGGCACATAAGGAATTATAGAAAAAAAAAATAGTTAAATTAAATAAGTTTAAAAATAAAATATTTCTCAATGACAAGCTTTTGTAAAATCGTTCAAACCGTCGAGCACCAGCGTGCTATCACCTGTCGCATCATAACATCGTCATCGGAACTTGACAAGAATACAAAGTCTTTACCTTCGAAGTATTATTATAAAGTGCTATTGTGTTTGTTAAACAGCTTCTGGCTCCATCATCAGATCAACTCGCTGTCACCTTATTATAGCATTGTCGCCGAAATTACAAGTATGCAAAATTTCAGCTCAATCGGTTGAGAAAAACTGCTTCAAAATTGAGTTGCAAGATTCCACCCAAACAAACATACTCGAACATACATTGAAGCTAAATAAAAGCTTGTAAAATAGCTAAATAGCTAATTGATTTAGGCGTGACTTTGCGGAAATCCATTTCGAAATACTAAACGGAGAAAGATATTAAAACAACTGTGTATGTTACCTAGGGTTGAACTTTTAGGAGCAAGTTAGCGGAATTTGTTGCTATATCTTTTAGTAAAATAAAAATAATTAAATAAATAGGATCACGACTGTAATCCCCAAGTACGGTAGACATCCTCTCAGATCTCCAGACGCTTAGATCCTTTGAAGATGTCTAGAAGAGGTAGTCAGAGGCACGTCCAAACATTATATTTGGCACATGCCCACATTTTGCAGTAGTTAGCATTCCATACGTGACAGGTTGCAAGCCATCGCCGCTTATAAGAATTCTAACTGGTTTCCTTACGATGTTTTCCTTCACCGTTTTGAGCACGTGTTTTTGATGCGCATATAAATTTTTCGAACAGTAAAATCCATTGATGCACGCCGGTATTCGAACCCACGACCTTCAGATTGAAAGTAGAGGTACCTCCCAGTCGGCCAACACGGCTTTTTAGTATTCTGTGAAATTAAACGCAAAGCAGTGCATCGTAAGGTGTTTTTTAGGTATCATGAATTCATGACCTACGAAGGCGATAGTTACTAACTAACATGTTATACCTTCAAGGTATTTTATGTACTATTTGATATACATCCATAAAATCTCGCCTGTTTCCCAAAGAGGTATAAAAAAGCTCCATGTTTCCGGATGTGATGGCCACATTAAATTATGACTTTAATGGCAACCCAGTCATTAAGTATGTGCTCATACTGTAAATTATTATACTCGTAGGTACTAATGGTCGTCTGCATATGACATTTTGTTCATGCCTAACTCTGAGGGATGCACTTAGAAATGTTTTTTTATCGTTCGTTACTTTGCGAAAGTTAGGCATGAACTTAAAGTTTGGAGCAGACGAGTATTAGTATTTTCTTTATAATACCTAGGTAAAAAAAATGACCCTTTTTTTGAAAATAATGTTTTTCAATATCAACGGTCTGTGTTTCGGGACGGTACAACATGTGTTTTTATTTCTAAATAAAGTGTAGCTTGTGCTGCTTTAAGAATTTGTGCGCTGAAGTGCTTTAGTTCATTTTTCATTGTTGTTCGTTCTTGGTTAGTACTTTTAATTATTATTCTTGTTTGAGCATCCACCTTGTTCGATCGGCACCACACTGGAGCTCTACATAGCATAAAGGAAAGGATCATTGAAAAAAATGATAGACCCCAAGCCGTCTTTGTTGCTTGATTCTTCTAGACTTGGTCGCGAGGAACAGGCGTAGCTTCACCTAGCTCCTAAGTCGTTTCAAAGTGATCCTTGTGATTTTATTAAAATAAATTCCTTATGAATTTGAATTTGTTTTTCTTGCATATCCCTCTATCAGCCGTCATCTCATCACTCGCTCCTTTCTTACCTGTGTCATCTTTCACACAGTTTATTCCTATTTTCTTTGGTTTACCTCTAGTTTTACATCTATCCACCTTCATTTCTAACATCCTTCTTATATTCTATCTTTAATTATCTAAGAAGGCATTAGTATACTTACTCGTACGTTATTATATTATGTTTGTGTATGGAAAAGCTAACTTTTGACAAGATGTCAACAACTAGTGACAAATTAACAAAGTGATAAATCTCTGTTCAGTTTTGTAGTGCCTGTATACTGTCTGTGAGTTAGATGCTTACTTAAAGCTGTCGCATATTAATCAACTCTGAACATAGCCTGATTATTTTCTCTTGCACGTAAAAATCTTTTAAAATTGTCCAATTTCTTTCTCGAGTCACTAAACTTGCTAATGTGCCATAATAGCGGTAGCCATAGTAGGTACCTATTACATTCCATAGTAGATAGATAGAAAATTCCTTATTGCACAATACAAGAACTAGGACATAGGCGAACTTAATGCTAGTCAGCATTTTCTTCCAGCTAACCTTGTGTAATTTTGAAAGGGAATGGTAGTGCTTTGTAAGAGAGAGATCATTTAATTATTATATTTATACACATACTTACAAAAAATACATAAACATATAATATTCCTTCCTTCCCTTTTCGATACTCGACGATGGACGATCCCTAATAATAATCTATATTTTTTAATTATATTCATGTAGGTCATTTGACAGTTTCAGCCGATAACCATTTGCTCGCGAACGTTAAGGCCCTGTATGTCGACGATTGCTCTTTTTCGAAACGAAAAAAGAAATACTTCTGAACAAGCCACATCTCCTATTTTTATAAATATATTACTTCAGGTTTCTACCTAGTGTTCTATTAAGCTGAAAACATAATAGCAGAAACTTTTCACGATAAAGATAATATTTCAAAATGATACGTTTTAGAATTTATGATCGAAATACTTTGATACCTACTATTAAGATCAACTTGTTGATCAAGATTTCTACTAGAATAGATTTTTGATAAGTAATTATACATAATTTATATCATTAATTTATTTGAAAAGACAAGGCGGACCGCGGAAAATGGTTATGAGAGGTGGGTAAAGCTACCAGCAACGCGATCTCATAAAAACTGTCGATAATATTTACGATACGCATACGCCATCTAGAGCTTGCCGTTGTTAACTGTCTTGCCGCGGTTTTAGGAACTGGCAGCGCCTTAATTATATATTTCAGTAATCCATCAAGTCGAGACTCAATTAATACTCGTATCTTATTAAACCTGGTAATAGGTAAATTGTATTAAGTAAAGGTAAGAAGCAGTGTTAATGATCGCCCACGCGTGTTGAATAGCAAACGGGTAACATTTTAATCAAATTGAATAATTTGAAGGTAAAATATACCACGTTTTTTAGGGTTCCGTACCCAAAGGGTGAAAACGGGACCCTATTACTACGATATCACTGTCTGTCTGTCTGTCTGTCCGTCTGTCTGTCTGTCTGACAGTCTGTCTGTCCGTCTGGCTGCCGTCTGTCTGTCCGTCCGTCTGTCTGTCTGACAGTCTGTCTGTCTGTCCGTCTGGCTGTCCGTCTGTCTGTCCCTCTGTCTGTCCGTCTGTCGGTCTGTCCATCTGTCTGTCCGTCTGTCTGTTGTCTGTCTGTCCGTCCGTCTGTTCGTCTGTCTGTCACAAGGCTGTATCTCATAAACCGTGATAGCTAGATAATTAAAATTATCTCAGGTGATGTATGTATTTCTGTCGTTGTTCGGAGTAGTCAGTAGCTCGTTAATAATATTAAAAAATATAGGTACCCAAGTAGGTACTTTTTACAGTCGTTAGCATACGTGACAGGTTGCAAACCCATGGCTATTGAATGAAAATACTTGCAATATTTATTGACAAAGATCTGCCCTTTAAATAAGTAAATATGACGGCATTGCGATTACCTTTTAGTTGCAAATTCCAGAACCATTTCTATGAGATTATTTCTATCGATAGGTTACCGATAGTTTAGAATGATTTATAATTAAATATAAATATATGTAAAAAAAATAATAAAAAAATAGCACGCGAGCACGTGTAGTTGCACGTGTTTTTGATGTGCATATAAATTTTTCGAATACATAAATCCATTGATACACGCCGGGATCCGAAACCACGATCTCCCACTCGGCCAACACGTAAAAAGGACGCGCTCGACTTGGCGGGGGCACTACCGTGCCCCCCGATAAGAGCGATCGTATTTCACGAAATTATATCAAGTCTGTGGATACAATAGCATTGCCAGAAGTTTACAGCGATACAAAACCAAAATTCAGCACCTCGACTTTCAATCTGAAGGTCGTGGGTTCAAATCCCGGCGTGCATCAATGGATTTTTCTGATTGAAAAAAATTATATGCACATCAAAAACACGTGCTCAAAACGGTGAAGGAAAACATCGTGAGGAAACCAGTTAGTATTCTTATAAGCGGAGAAGGGCTTGCAACCTGTCACGTATGGAGATCTCACTACTGCAAATTGTGGGAATGTGCCAAATATAATGTTTGGACGTGCCTCTGACTACCCCCACTAGATATCTTTAAAGGATCTAAAGCGTCTGGAGATCTGAGAGGATGTCTACCGTACTCGGGGATTACAGTCGTGATCTTATTTATTTTATTTTTGAAACCAAAATTCAGCATCGTATTCGGTTTTAAATTATTTGGGAAATTTTATTTCAGCTTACTGTAAAAGCTTTGAAACCAGTTGAAGCCATACATTCTGTAGACAAAGCTTGCGTTAACAATGGCCACATTTCAGACTCTTCCAAACAATTACAACGCATCGTCATCTCTGACCTAGGTCGGAGTTCACCAATAAATAAACGAGCGGTTATTGTAACCAATGACGAAAATCCTTTTAAAACAAGGTAGGTTATTGCTCTGACTACCCCCACTAGACATCTTCAAAGGATCTAAGCGTCTGGAGATCTGAGAGGATGTCTACCGTACTTGTACCGTACCGTACAGTCGTGATCCTATTTATTTTTATATATTTTTGTATTAGAGAAATCAAACATAAATAAATAATACTTACTTACAGTGATAAATATTATATAATACAATACTTACTCACTGGCCTCACAGCTCAGTTGGTAGATTAGCTCTGCCTCCTGCACCGTAGGTTGTGGGTTCGATTCCCACTCAGGATAAACAACTGTGTGATGAACATAGATGTTTGTTCTGTGTCTGGGTGTTTTTGTATAATAAATAGTACGTAATCTATCAGTTATCTGGTTCCCATAGTACAAGCTTTGCTTAGTTTGGGGCTAGATGGCGCTGTGTAAAGTCCGCCAATATTTATTTAATACTAGCTAACCCGGCTCCCGAACCCGAACTTCGTATCGTTTTAGAATTAACAATAAATGTTGTGTTAAGTTCCCGTTCCCGTTCCAAGTACGAGTATCCTATGTCAAGCCAAATCAGTTCAGCCGTTCTTGAGTCGCTACAATTACCACACCATCTCACTGAACAAGGACCCATATTTCAGATTTGTGGAAATGGTTTTTTATCATAAACCGACGAGATGTTCACGGGTCAAGGAAGTGGTCGGTACTACTGCAGGTTTGACGCGCGATCTTTTTTATCGACGGTATAAGCCTGATGTTTTGGATGACATTGTTCGCCTTGCATGAGGTGTCTATTGGGCTATGTAGTCGATGGTTGCAGTCTATAAGTAGCACAACTGATCCATATCACTACTACTATGTAGATACATAAGCACAATATATATTATAATATAGGTAACGAATCACAATTTGGTAACTCATATCCCCATAAAATGTGGGTATTGTGCCAAATATAATGTTTGGACGTACCTCTGACATCTTCAAGGATCTATGTGCCTTGAGAGCATGTCTACCGTACTTGGGGACTGTAATCCTATTTATTATTATTATTATTTTTATATCCGCCATAATTTGAAATGCAAATGGTAAAAGCTATCTTCTCTAGACTATTTTGCTAAAGGTGTTTAAGTACTATTAATATATCTATACATAAGTATAAGTATTTTATATTTTCATCAAATGCAGTATAATGCAGTAAAATATAAACGCTGATTTTAGCTTCTAGCTAGTAAATCTTTGTTGAACTGAACAGTACCTATAGCCACGAACTTTAGTAAAGTTATAGAAAATCATAGTCTATGATTATCCTAAAGTTAAATTCACGTTTTCGTTCGAAGTTTAAATTGCTGGTCCAAGTAGGTAGCTCAATCAATAATCTCTGATCCATAGACATAAAAAAAGTTATTTCTTTGTATGCAACCTCTTTGATCTGAGCAGTATTAATGATATCATAGTCATTGTCATAGATACGATACGGTTCGACAAAAAGTTGATTAATTAACTACCAAAACAAAGAAAGAAACAAAACAATAAAATAACTACAGTTAAGAAGAAATAGGCAAGAGATATTATGTTCGACATATGAAATTCACACACAATTCAGACAGAAAAGAGACATTATAAATATTATATTCTCAAAGAAAATAAAAAATAAGATTAAAGAACCAGCCAAGTGCACTCGCGCACGAAGGGTTCCGTACCTTTTTCTATTAAAAAAACGGCAAAAAAATAACTTAAGTAATTTTTTTTTCTGTTTTTAGTATTTATTGTTACAGCGACAACAGAAATACATTATCTGTGAAATTTTCAACTGTCTAGTTATCACGGTTCATGAGATACAGCCTTGTGACAGACAGACAGACGGACAGCGGAGTCTTAGTAATAGGGTCTCGTTTTTACCCTTTGCGTACGGAACCATCAAAATGAAATTGTTTGAAATTGTAACCATTATAATTTTTCAAACTATAGTGATTAGTAGACATAAATAGATTTTAACACGGGTGTTTATCACGTAATTACCTTTAATCGCGACCAGACAGACTGCCCGCGACCATGGCTATCGTAACATAGCCGAAACGTCGGGAAAATAAATTAAAGGTAATTACGTGATAAACACCCGTGTTAAAATCTATAGTTATTGTAACCATTATTATAGATCTGCTAAAGAGGAAGCCTCTGGTACCTACATATAAGGTTTTTGTTTTTCATTTTTGCCACCAATGTTTTCATGCGGCAAAAATCTACATCTTATATTTTTACTACCCACAAG
Source organism: Hydriomena furcata (assembly GCA_912999785.1). Taxonomy (NCBI): domain Eukaryota; kingdom Metazoa; phylum Arthropoda; class Insecta; order Lepidoptera; family Geometridae; genus Hydriomena; species Hydriomena furcata. The sequence goes on from OU538826.1 coordinate 4,680,677, forward strand.
GTATGATGCGCTGAGTATAAGTACTCATAACTTCCACTAAGTAAGGAATGCACTATCTCGTAATTTTTGATGCACAGCTTGTATTATAGTCGACCTTCAACTTTTTATTTGAGCTTTAGATACGGAAATAGGTAGTAACATCAAATTATTTATGTGAAAAGGAACTTTTAAATGTGCGCGATTTATTTTGTTTACGACGCGCATTTGCGCGTAACGATTATTTAGTAAACAATTTGAATTAGAAGAGATTATTTTAATTACGGAATTATTGTTACGCCTTCACACCTAATCCTATTTTTACATTATACATTTATTTTTTAGCTGTCTGCCAACGAAAAAACATAAGTGGCTTTATTTCATTGCCAATTTTTACACATACGAGTAGGCCTTTCGGCCATAGAGAAATAAAATAAGAAAAGATCGTTAGACCTTGCAGGTTTTGGTTTCGTTTTTTTATAATTTAATTCAAAATATAAATTACTCACCATTGTAGGCGGAAAACCTCCTATTAACTCGATAAAACTTCCACTGCACTAAATTATACTCAACTTTCCCACAAAGCCACTACAGTCACTCAAAACTTTTTGATCACCATAAACATTAGAACAAAACTTTTTTGAACGAAGCCAAATTTTATGAGAAAAACGAAAAAAACCTTCGAAATACGAATCGACAGATTTCGCGCGGGAGATTTTCGCGGTGACGTCACAGCCGTCCGAAGCGCGCAGTCTCTCGTTGGAAACTGGCGGGAAATACAGATGTTGGAGCAGATCACAGATTCAATTCAAGACACATTCAGGTTGTTGTTGTCATCGCTTGCAATTATTTTGTATGATGTATCGCTTATTCCTGTTGATATGAACGTTTTGTTTGGAATTGGACCTACCTACCAACGTCTTAGAGCAAAATGATGCCTCGTGGCAAAAAGCGAAATGACTTGCACTTAAATGGATTAATTTACTTAGATTGGAAAACTTGCAACAAATTGTTTATCTTGAATACCTACCCAATCTGAATTGTTATATTTAGGTATACATAGGATATTCCAGTTTTTTATAATTTGTAATTATTTGTTGGACTACCTGACTTTCGAAGAAAGTCATGTACTTAAGGGGCTGTATGTCGACGATTGCTATTTTTCGAAACGAAAAAAGAAATACTTCTGAATAAGCCACGTCTCCTATTTTTATAAATATATTACTTCAGGTTCCTACCTAGATTTCTATCAAGCTGAAAACATAATAGCAGAAACTTTTCATGATAAAGATGTTATTTCAAAATGATACGTTTTAGAATTTATGATTGAAATATTTTTATACCTACTATTAAGATCAACTTGTGATTTATTGTTAAAGATAGGTAATATGTAGATCTAGATTTCTATTAGAATAGGTTTTTGATAAGTAATTATACATAATTTATATCATTAATTTATTCGAAAAGCAAAGGCGGACAAAGAGAAAATGGTTATTGAGGGGTGGGTAAAGCTACCCCTATTACTTGCCTACGTAGGTACCAGCAACGCGATCTCATAAAAACTGTCGATAATATTTACGATACGCATATGTACGCCATCTAGAGCTAACTGCCGTTGTTAACTGTCTTAGTCGTTTCTGCCGCGGTTTTAGGAACTGGTAGCGCCTTAACGAGAAGAATGTTAGGAATGAATGTGGATGGATGTAGACGTAGAGGTAGGCCAAAGAAAAGATGGATGGATAGACTGTGTGAAAGATGATATGGGTAAGAAAGGAGTGAGTGATGAGGTGACGGCTGATAGAGGGAAATGGAAGAAGTCCACAGTCATGTTGTGCCACTTAGATAAGCATAGGTATAGCTTAGGTATCTTTCCCAATTTAATAGAAAAAAGTTTTTATAGAAGCCATTTTCGAAATGTTAAATCTATCTAGATGATGACTAAGCATAAATGTCTTTAATTAAAATAAATAAAACCCTTGTCATAAAATCAAAGTTGTACCTACCATTTGCAAATATAGAAAAAACTTAAGGAAATGACCGAAAAAATTAAAAAGATCTATAAGGAAATTTTACCCAAATTAACCTACTGTAAATCACCCGGGAAAAAAGCAGTTTCACCCGGCTATCCGGGGCTTTGAGTCATTGTGCGAAGTCGGCAAAATGGCGAGAAATTCACCAAAGAGCCTTTTAAATTTAAACTTACCATTTTACATTCCGCTGAATCAAATTAAATAAGTTTTCTGTTGAAAAATATTTTTCAAATAGCTTTTGTAAAATCATTCAAAAAATCGAGCACCAGCGCGCATCATCAGAACGTGACGCAAAGTTTTTACTCAAAGTATTTACTAAGGAGTTCCATTGTGAGTGTCTGTTGAACAGATCCTGACTCCATCATCAGATCAGCTCGCTGTCACTATATTATTGCATTGTCATTAAAGTTACATAAGTACCTATGGAAAATTTCAAATCAATTGGTTGGGAATAACTGCTTCATTATTGAGATGCAAGATTCCACTCGAACACACATAGTTAAATACATACGTACAAACATTGTAAATCAGAAACGAGGTTGTAAAACACTGAGTAGTGTTTCCGAAATCATCAAAAATTTGATTATGCAAGGTACCAAGAAATTCCCACTGTCTCAAACTGCACTCCGTTACATTCCGGAGTTCCGTGGCATTAAATTTGTGATGAATTTAAGCCATTTCCCTTACCATTCCCAGTTTAACACCCACGAGCCATGAAGCATTCAGCTTTGGACGCGAAATCTTGCAACTTTTCACGTTTCCGCAGAATTTATAACTTGTCAATTTTGTTGGCGTTACTGTTAGCTACCTGGAATATATTATTGTAGATTCTTCAATTGGGTATTTTTTATACCGTCTCTTTTAAAACACTTTTTACTTTACACCTTTTTTTACACAACAACCAGAACAGACTTTGTTGTGAAGGTAGAAGGAGGAGTCTTTACTGGAGGTAGAAAAAGGCACATTTTAGGAGTTTTATGGCCTATAACTGGTACCAAAATACGCGATAAATTTAGTCTTCAGGTGGTAGATCGTTGAACTAGAGTAGGTATTCAAGAATGGCTCCATTAGTTGGTAATTTATGTGCGAACCGCTGGCGCTGTTCAGCTGTTCGCTGTGCTGAGTGCGGCCCATTGGCATCTACAATGTTAAGTAGTGAACCTACCTAGGTTCACTACTTTGATAACAAGGCACAAACATTACACTGTCAATTCGAAATACATGTATAATGATTTACTAAGCCAAAACTGCAGTGGCTCTTTGCAATAGTGAATTTAGTCTCCAGTGGTTAATATCCCTAGTTCCAGGTAACAGGTAAGGTCAAACTGCACTATTACGAATCTCATAACGGGTAATGGAACTGTCTACAGATGGTTTTCAAAATCGTCTGGAAAGCTGTTACGAAGCGTTAAAGGTATGACAGTGTCGTAAAATGGTGAAATTAAGAGGAGTAATAAATGTTTTTGAAGAATGCAGAATCGTTTTTTCTCAATAACCGTAAAACATACAGTTTTGTTTTTTATGCAAAGATAACAAATGTAAAATAACAACAAACATAAAGGTACAATGGGCGGCCTTAAGGCTCTGTATGTCGACGATTGCTCTTTTTCGAAACGAAAAAAGAAATACTTCTGAACAAGCCACATTTCCTATTTTATAATGTATAGTATATGTGAATAAAGATGTACCCATCTTTAATCACTTCGATAAATAATTCTACCGACCGCTGCAATGACCACAAACACACGGGGCACCATGGGCGGCGCGTGGTCCGCCTTTGCTTTTCGAATAAATTAATGATATAAATTATGTATAATTACTTATCAAAAACCTATTCTAGTAGAAATCTAGATCTACATATTAGGTACCTATCTTTAAAAATAAATCACAAGTTGATCTTAAGGTGATAAGTGAAATTTTTGACGTTTTGTATCGGCTGATACGTGCTGTAAGAGCAATCGTCGACATACAGGGCCTTAAAAGCGATCTCTTCTAGACAAACTTTATGTATCTAGGCCCTACTTGAAATGAAATAGGATCACGTCTGTAATCCTCAAGTACGGTAGACATTTTCTCAGTTCATCAAAGATATCTGATAAGGGAAGTCAGAGGCACGTCCAAAAATTAAATCTTAAACTCGTTTGTTACTCTTATTGACTGAAACCGTTCGTGTACGATTTTCCAGATCTGCAGGTGTGCTCAAAACGGCGAAAAAACATCCTCAATCCAGCTCGAACTCATGACCTTGCGAATAAAAGTCGAGGTATCTCCCACTAAGCCAACAATCACATTTTGCTTAATTACTAGTCTAACATACACTTACTCCAGATCTTACCGATTAGCTTTGAGTTGTCCAAGTTATTAAGATTATCTCTTACATGTTAGGTATTAATCTTCTAATAGATATAGGTATTAGATACCTATATTAGTATACCTATAATATAGGAGCTATATACCTATCTATTAGACACGCTGACAATATTACCTACGGCTTAATTGGATTCGGAACTATATTAACTAACCCTCGTATTCAAGAACGACACTATGAGAGCACGCACCCACAATGGACGAAATCTTTTTTCATAAACATCACTTTATGTGTTGAGCGGCACTATGGCGCACGCTACCGTGTGCCTTTATAGCTCAACTTTGGCAAGAGGCACACGACAATGTGCCTCTAGTCACACTATGAAGTGTCGCACAACACAAAGTGATTTTTATGAAAAAAGATTTCGTCCACTGTTGGTGCGTGTTCTCATAGTGTCGTTCTTGAATACGAGGGTAAGTCTCGTACTTAATTCGTAACTAACAACTAACTACCTAGGTACTTAGAAAGATATCGCTAGTTGTAGCTATTCAGCAATTAATTCGAATGAGCAATATTTTGGGTAGCTATCAAAATACACTTCATCACACAAATATGTCATCGAACCAACAACCTAGAGCGCAGAAGGCAGTTTAGCTGTGAGGCATTGATCACGACTGTAATCCTCAAGTACGGCAGACATCCTCTCAGATCTTCCACCACTCATCTTAGTGACACTTACTCCGACCCACTTACTCACTCTCTGAGAACCTCCTGAAGATGTCGAAAGGGGTAGTCAGAGGCACGTCCCAACATTGCATCCGGCACATACCTACATTTGCGAATTAGCCACATCCTTAAAATGGTATTACCTACTTACAAAAATAGATAAACATCATCGTTAAATAGGAAAACATCGTGAGGAAACCAGTTAGTACCCATTCTTATAAGCGGCGAAAGGCTTGCCACCTGTCACGCATCGAATGCTAGCTACTGCAAAATGTGGGCATGTGCCAAATGTTTGAACGTGACCTATACACATCTTTAAGGATCAGAGTGCCTGGAGAACTGAGATGATATATCTACCGCACTTGGGGATTACAGTCGTGATCGTATTTCTTTTTTTGCCTACTATAAATGAATATTGTATGTAGTACCTACCTACTTTGAGCTGCTCGCATGATGTACGAGGTTAAATAAGAATTATATTACGTGGCAAGGATAGTTGTTTAAAATCTACATTACTTAGGTGCCTATGCTGTGTAGGTAGGTAAACCGATATCACTATCAAATTACGTAGGTAGGTATATCTGTATACCTACTCATCATGGTTGAATGCTCTATGGCGAGGTCTATGCCATACTCTTCAAGTGTCACTACAGTGACGCTATTTCGTACGAATATTTTAAGAATCATCGTTAAAGAAAGCAAAGTGCCATTATTACACATTCAATCTTTGATGTTGTGGGTCATACCTTAAATTAATACCTACTATACCTACCTACCTTAGATTTAATAAGTACAAATATTTTATTAATGTGTGACATTCTGTCTTTCCCAAATAAATAAAATAAAAATAATTAAATTAAATAACCGACCGATAACAGTAGAGTTGGTTCACCAAACTGTTTATTTACAGTCAAAACTCTTCATAATAATTACTAAATTACAAAATTTCAACTCTTTTCGCAAAAGAAAAATAGAAATAGGTACCTACCACGCACGGCTGTAATTCCCAAGTACGGTAGACATCCTCTTCCAGGATCTCCACTCAGATCCTTGAAGATGTCTAAAGGGGTTAGTCAGAGGCACGTCCAAACATTACATTGGGCACATTCCCAAATTATCAACTCGTTTCGTCCAGTTGATAAAAATAAATAGGCTGTAGCAGACTCGAGAGTGATAAGTAGGTACAAACATAAATTTCGTTTTTAAATCGGTTGTACGGAACCCTAAAAACCAGGGACACAAGCAAGCAAGCGTAGCTCAGCTCGGTAAGCAATTCTGTGTGGGCACATCAACTTAGCCCAGGGTCTGATTATGTTAATCATTGTAGATGGGGTGGAGTGGATGCAAATTGCTAGTTAACCTGCACAGGGATAGTTGCACTTGAAGATGAATGCCTTGACCTCACTATGGCACTTATTACCTACAGCTGGTAAGACGAGTTATAAATGTTTTTGATGAATGCAGAATCGTTTTTTTCTCAATAACCAATGACAAAGATAACTTATGGATTTAAGGTGATAAGTGAAATTTTTGACGTTTTGTATGGGCTGAGTCTACCCGGATAAGACTGAAAAAGTTATAAAACTGCATTATCTTGAAAACCATCAAACTTAAAAAGAAACTGTCTTTCATTTATGTAGCTAGTATGATTATCTAACGAATTATATAAAAATGTAATGTTTAGCTATTCATCGAGTAAAAACTAAATTAGTGTTTTGGACGAGTCAACTTTGGAAAATAAATCTATCGAAAAACGTTTCACCAATTGTGTTTCTGTCTATAATTTATCTAGGTTAAATCCTTGTCTTAAAAAACAAAACTGTATGTTTTGCGGTTATTGATAAAAAACAATTCTGCAATCATCAAAAAAAAATTACTCTTTCAAAACTTTCGTGAGTTGTACTACACATTATTACAACAACGGGAATTACTTACGTAAATGAAGATTCTCTAGATAAATCGAAACATTGGTGGCGATTCTGTTGTATCCACGTTTAAGTTAAAATTCCTAAAAACCATCTATCTTATTTATTTTAAGTTAAAGTTTAAAATAGCGTAACATGTAAATTGGTGTTGACTAAGATGACACTTGGTTGTGTCAAATATGCGAAATAAAATAGAGAAACGGCTAAAATATCCAAAGTTTTAGGACTGTCATTTTGATGTGATTCTAATTTAGACTTTAAATATAAATGGAATAAGATCGTTCGTTTTTTAACGAAATTTAAAGTTTAGCTTGGACACAACAGAATCGCCACCATTGTCTGTGTAATCATTGACAATTTATCATTTACGTGAGTCATTCCAGTTGTAATAATGTGTAAAATATTACTCGTCTTAAATAAATGAACTCGAATTAAGAGGCTGCCAGTCGCTGATTGCTCTTTTTCGAAACGAAAAAAGAAATACTTCTGAACAAGCCACATCTCCTATTTTTATAAGTATATTACTTCAGGTTCCTACCTAGATTTCTATTAAGCTGAAAACATAATAGCAGAAACTTTTCACGATAAAAATATTATTTCAAAATGATACGTTTTAGAATTTATGATCGAAATATTTTATATACCTACTATTAAAATCCACTTGTGATTTATTGTTAAGAGGGGGCTATTAGCTAGAAAAAAATCGGATTTCACCCGCGCCCTTGCGTCCCCCGAATCGCGTAGTACCACGAGCTGCCGCCGGCCGCCACGGCGCGCCGCGGCCCGCTCGCGCTGTACGCGGCTCTACCACAAAATAAATAAAGTAGCTTGACGCACTATTTGTAGGTACCTAATAAATATTCTGTTGACCATATTTATATTAGTACACCTATTTGTCTGTTTATCTGCCTACAACGAAAACAGAAAAAATGTATACCTAAATAAAATTTTATTATTACCACAGAATACTAAAGGACCATAAAAAGTTATAATACTAATAAAATAAATAGGATCACAACTGTAATCCCAAAGAACGGTATTCAAACTCTCAGATCTCAAGACGCTTAGATCCTTGAAGATGTCTAAAAGGGGTAGTCAGAGACACGTCCAAACATTAAATTTGGCACGATACCCATATTTTGCAGTATTTAGCATTCAATACGTCACAGGTTGCAAGCCTATCGCCGCTTATAAGAATACCTACTAAGTGGTTTCCGCACGATGTTTTCCTTCACCGTTTTGAGTAGGTACGTGTATGCGCTATAACTTTTTCGAACAGTTGAACAATTAATTGATGCACGGCCTAGATTCGAACTCACTACCTTCCGATGAAAATTCGAGGCACCTCCCACTCGACCAACATGGCCAACTATAAATTTATCAAAATCAAAATTTTCGAACAAACAAAATTACCTTACTGTTTTATAAATGTTTCATCGAATATTTATTTGGCAGTTTCACCATTTACCCTTTATCAAAATAGCACATAATGCTCAAAAACGGTAATATCCGAACTTATTATTTTGACGAATAGCATATTATTTTATGTACTATTCGAATAAAAAAAACCATTGGCCACTCACGATCTTCAGATGGAAAGTTGAGGTACCTTTCACTCCGCCAACACAGCCAACTACAAATTTACCAAAATCAAATTTTCGAACAAACACTAATTTTATTATTCTGCTGTTGCTTGGCCGATAAATATTTCATCGAATATTTATTTGGCAGTTTCACTATTTACCCTATATCAAAATAGCACATAATGCTCAAAAACGGTAATATCCAAACTTATTATTTTGATGAATAGCATATTATGTACCTACTATTCGAATAAATAAAAATCATTGGCCACTACTCACAACCTTCAGATGGGAAGTCGAGGTACCTCTCACTCCGCCAACACAGCCAACTCAAATTTACCAAAATCAAAATTTTCGAACAAACAATAATTTTATTATTCTGCTGTTGCTTGGCCGATAAATATTTCATTGAATATTTTATTTGGCAGTTTCACCATTTACCCTATATCAAAATAGCACATAATGCTCAAAAACGGTAATATCCGAACTTATTATTTTGACAAAAACCATATTATGTACTATTCGAATAAAAAAAACCATTGGCCACTCACAACCTTCAGATGGAAAGTCGAGGTACCTCTCACTCCGCCAACACAGCCAACTTCAAATTTATCAATATCAAAATTTTCTAACAAACAATAATTTTATTATTCTGCTGTTGCTTGGCCGATAAATATTTCATCGAATATTTTTTTGGCAGTTCAACCATTTGCCCTATATGAATATAACACATATATGCTCAAAAACGGTATGCAATATCCGAAATAAATAAATCAAAATCGTGAGAAAGGACTTTTCGATATTCGAATGAAGAAATACAAATAAAACTTAAATATGCGTTTCTTTAATTGTATCGAAAAGCATAAATATTAAATGTCAAGTAATTATGAAAATGATAATTTATTTTTCATACAAACTTTAGCACCCCTTTCATAATGCAGTTCCCAGTTTTAGGGACCAGTGGCTTGACTGTGCGGTGCGTTGATATTCAGTCAGTCAGTAACGTAAGAGTTTTATAAAAGGTGGTGAGGTTCAATTATTGAAAACCCATGCCTGATTTTTTTTTTATTAGTTATAGCGTCGTCGTTATATAGATAGTTATAATCACGACAGTAACTGTTTATAATCATAGTTTTCCCTTACCTTCTACTAGTTTGAATCAATTGGGATTCATTTTCATTTGTTTTCTTCTTTGATCTAACAATAAACCAGTAATATGATATTTGTGAATTTTTAATTGTCTAATAAAATAACTTTTGTACCAATTGTAATGAATATTTTCGACGAAATGAAAATCCTACAAAATTATTTTCGGTCAAACGTGAAAATAATCACAACTATGTGAAATAATCACAACTGTAATTTGTTATGAAAGTTTTCTCTTACCTTTCATTTGTTTCGAAATCGAGGATCGATAGGTATTCATTTTCATATATTTTCTACTTTGATCTAAAAATAAACACAATATCGACCGAGAGGATGCTTTATAAACAAGTAGGTAGGTACAATATAATCTTGGTAGGTACGCTCGTTTTCTAAAATTTTGCATAGCTAATAATTAGTGATCGGACATTTGGGTGCATATTTACCTAAAGTTCATTTAGTCTATTTCCGGCAAAAGCTAAGAAAGTATGAAAGCGGCTTCAAATTTGTAATTTATGTATATTTTTCTGTCTCACTCACTCACAGTAACTTCACACTCGTTTGGATATAGGTACATAAGCTGTTTGTCCGGTCGCTAACTACCCCTTTCAATAAAATAATACTATTTCTACAAAGCGCCATCTATATTAGCCAATAAATAACTTGAGGTAAGTAAATCCAATTATTACAGTTTTTGCATACTAATTACAAACTAGTAACTACTATCCATTGATCCCCGAAACGCGGGATTTTTTTAAAGAAGTGCTCTCCATACTAGTATAGCCAATCCGCAAAGTTTAGATAAATAAACATCAGAATATCCGACCACTAGCAATAATATCAGTAGAAACTCCCGCGACTTTGTTCACGTGAAGTTATAATCTAGCAAGCTTCGCTGCACTGCACCGCTGGTTGTATTTGGAGAATTTATTTCTTAGTGCGTAAGGTAGGTACCTACCTACCTACTAAAAAGGAATAAACCCTCAAAATTTAAAGTTTTTGGAATCAGTCGCTTAGACTGCGCGGTGCGTTGATATGTCAGTCAGTCAGTCAGTAGGTAACGTAAGAGATATATAAAAGTACTAGCAGACCCGCGATTGACGAAAGACGAAGTTCTGACTAAACAGTTCAGAAATGCGTTGCTATGACAACTAAATGTTTTCAGTCTGAGATGATTTAGATGAAGCCGTGTTGGCCGAGTGGGAGGTACCTACCTCGACTTTTTCGGTCGTGGGTTCGAACCCCGGCGTGCATCAATGGATTTTCTCTGTTAGTGAAGGATAAGCTCTGAACATCAGTCGTATTTAAAGAATACCTACCTTTTTCATAGTACCTACTCACCTACCTAATATTATAGAATGTATGTAGGTATCCTATTCTCTAAATTAGAATGGTGTTCAGAGCTCTGGCAATGAAAGCCAACGGATGAATAGGATTATTACGAAATAAGCCTGCAGGTTGGTAGGTACCTACCTATAGGTACCTACCAACCTAAATGAAATTATCCGTGTGTCGCTCGCGAATGAATCTTTCAAATACACAAAGTACCTACCTACCTACCTACTTCAGTTATGTTTGACATTTGGTAGATTGGTAGGTAGGTACCTACCTAGATTAGGTAGGTACCAACACTAAACCACAACTAGACATAAAAACGACATACCTACTATTACCTACTTACCATACTATAACTACCTACCTAGGTCTATCTATCTATCTGATACCAATAATTCAATTTTCATACAATTGTGCGAGATGTTTTTATTGTTGTAGGTACCTACCTACCTACCTAGGTACTTACCTAAACCTAAGTCACATCACGTTCTCGTTGCTAGTAAAAAATATGAGGCGTAGATTAGGTTCAATGCGTTTCCCACGGCTTTTGTAATTTTTTACCCATGGTTAAGTTTAAAATTACGAAACCGCTCTGGAGAAAAGTAGCACAGGTCCGTCTAGTAACGCGGATCGCCGCGGAATGAGTATGACTGCGAAGCAAAATACGCGAATAGCAAGAAAAAAGAGTGCGGCATGAAGTTACCGATGCTCGGAATTAAATAGCGTAAGCGACATTTAGAAAAAAATTAATTATGTAAAAGAAATGGCTTTTTTTTTTTTTTTTTTTTTTTTTTATTTATTTATCATAGAATCAACAGCACTTTGTGAATGTAACATAAAAAAAACTTAACTAAACATACTGCCAATAACAGATTCTTACTTTTTAAACAAGGTTTTTTTTTTTTTATATATGTAGTTGCTTTGCTTTTACATGAATAAAAATAAAGATTATAAACTAGACAATGTGTCAGTAGTTGACGTGCAAAATTATGAAATTACAAATAACAAAGATAAATTAGGTACGCGTGTGTATGTTGGGCGTGAATGTATGTGTGTGTGTGTGTGTGTGTGTGTGTGTGTGTGTGTGTGTGTGTGTGTGTGTGTGTGTGTGTGTGTGTGTGTGTGTGTGTGTGTATGTGTGCATGCATGTATGTGTGGTGTATTTATGTAATGTCTGTGTGTGTGTGTGCAAATACGTGTAGCTAAGATAAGTATAAAAGTTAAGTTAAGAGTTAAGTAAAGATAGGATAATTTGTTTCTTGAACGACGCTTTACTTTGGTGGAAGATGTCAATATCAATTGATGAGAAATCTTTATTAAAACTATTTAATGTGCGGCATATGACAGAATTCTGACCATAGTTGGAATGACTGAATGGGACATGAAATAGTGCAGTGTGTCTAGTGCGTTTAGATGGAGCTTTTATTTGTAGAAAGAGGGATGTTAACTCAGGACTGACAATTCTGCTGCTGCAAACATCATGAAAAAACAACATTTGCAGTAGTGTACGACGATATTTCAATGACATTAAATTATGATACTTACACGATTCTTCATATGTGCCCATTTTGTTCGAACGATAATTAAGAGCTTTTATAAACTTAGATTGTATGGACTCAATAGAATTAATATATATCATATAGTTTGGATTCCACACACCACTACAATACTCCAAGATGCTGCGAACATAAGAACTGTATAGCATTTTTATGCATTCCGGATCTGAGAAAGGCTTGCTGACACGCAAAACAAATCCCAAATTTTTATAAGCCTTTGTGACTGTTGCCGTGACATGATCAGACATCAACATTTTTGAGTCAAAAACTACTCCAAGATCTCTAGTAACATTTGTCTGTTCTAATTCTAAGGGTATATTATCAAGGTTATATTGGTTTATTATTTTATTGATTTTACGCGTAAAACTAATTTTAACACATTTAGCCGCATTAACTCCGATTCTATTGTCACGATAATAGTCACAAAGGTGATTTAAGTCGAGCTGCAGTTTTTGCGCATCTTCCACAGTTCTAATGTATGCATAAATTTTGGTGTCATCAGCGTACATAAGAAATTTGGCGAACTGAAAACAAGTACCCACATCATACAAATAAGACGCATACAACAAGGGCCCTAATATTGAGCCTTGTGGAACTCCTGATGGAACGTCTACAAAGTCAGAGCGATGCCCTGCAACTACAACAGCTTGAGATCGATTGCGCAGATAAGATTCCATCCATCTAAGGAGATTGCCCCGTATTCCTAGCTCCTGCAATTTACGCAGAAGGATTATATGATCCACCCGATCAAATGCTTTCTCAAAATCAGTATATATGACATCTACCTGAAAGCCATCATCCATACCACGAAGAATATCATTGACAAAAATAGTCAGATTGGTGCTGGTCGAGCGACCGCGTATAAAGCCATGTTGTTCAGTGGGAATATGCTGACTGATAAGGGGGTAAATATGAGTATGAACTACTCTTTCCATTAGCTTACTCAACACATTAAGGATAGACACTGGTCTATAATTTTCGATGGCAGTTTTAGTTCCCTTTTTATGAATTGGAACTATGTGTGCAGTTTTCCATATTTTCGGAAAGTACCCATCAGTAATACATCTATTAAAAGTTATAGTGATTGCTGATTGGCAATGCCAACGACTCCGCGCACTTAAAAAAGAAATAGGGTGGTATTCCATCGCTTCCCGCCCCTTTAGAACAGTCTAGACTCAGAAGCATTTTTTTCATGTCAGTCATTGAGATATGAATTTCACTAATGACGTCATAGCACGGGGCCCGGTCCTCTGAAAATTCGCTATACCGATGCGCAGGCTGACTAAAGTTTCTACTAAAAAAATCATTGAATGCATTACAAATGTCATATTGACTTGTATAAATATTATTATTAAACTTCATCGAGTTAGGATAATTTGATTTATTTTTTCTTTTTGATTTAACATACGTCCATAATAATTTAGGTGCACTTTTAATTTTTTGTTCTGAATATTGAATATATGATAAATAGCACTCCCTTTCCAATTTTTTCAAACGCAATCGTAACGTTGAAAATGAGTCATAGTCGTTGGGATTACCATATTTTTTCCAAAGCCTATGATATTTGGCCTTTTCTTTAATTAATTTTATCAGAGCAGTACTATACCATGTAGGATAGGTATATCTGTGCGAGACAACTTTTTGGGGAACAAATTTAGATACGGCTGTGTTTAAACAATAATAAAACCTATCAATGGAACTTTGCAACGTAAAGGAAGTCAAAAATGACCAATCATAACTCGATAGATATGCGTTTATATTATCATAGTCCGCTTTTCTGAAAAGTTTTATATTTTTACATTTAGGTTTAATCGAAGGGACCATAATATCTGCGACGCTGATATCTATAGCAGCGTGACTTATATCCTCATTAACCAACGGAGATAATGTCCTTTTAATTTCCAAAGGCGTATTCGAGTAAACAAGATCTAAAAGGTTATCGAAATCGTTATGAAAAAAGTTATATTGAGACAAACCAAGGTATGAGGTTAAATTTATCAAATCGGTGGCTGCATTTTGTACTTCCACTGACCCCTTTCTTAAAACTATAGGCTTTTTTGTTTTCCAATCAATACATGGCATATTATAATCACCAGTCACAATGTAATAGTCATCCGGTTGTGAGTTTATTAGGGAAGATAACAAGTCTTCCAGTAGCCGCATTCTTGTTGGAAGCACTCGATTAGGCGGGATATAGGAACAAATAATATTCAAATCATGCTGCGAGCACAGTGCACGCGCAGGTATAGTTATACAGATACATTCAAGATTATCACGGATGAGGTCAGAGCGCAGTCGAGCTTCTAGGCGCACGGCGCAAGCGATCAACACTCCACCACCGAGTGAGCCGCGGTCACAACGAAACAGATCGTATTTGTCAGGACTGCATAGCTCAGTGTCTAAAATGCTATCACATAACCAAGATTCAGTAATTAATACAATATCAATGTCAGATAGGTACAGGTTATTATAAAACTCGATAGTTTTTGTGCGTAAGCCTCGTACATTTTGATAAAAGAGTTTCAAACTACTATTATGTCCAACCATTGAGAAAAGATAGTACTCCAATAGTTGTAAATTTATACTTATAAAGGGTTGCATAATACGCAACCATGCTCAAATTACTGCATTTATGTAGTGTCGGGTTGACTTGGTTCTGACAATCTAATACTCGGTGAAAATTCCAAAATGCTATACGTATTATACATTGGTATGCCTGTGTGAGTAAATGGATAATGTGATTTATATATGAAAAATATACTAGGTAATGTTGGTTATATTGATGTGTGAATGTGTGTGTGTATGTAGTTATTGCTGTGTATTTTGTAGAAAAATATACTAGGTAATGTTGGTTATATTGATGTGTTAATGTGTGTGTGTATGTAGTTATTGCTATGTATTTTGTAGAAGTGTGTATGTAATGTGTGCGTACTCTAAAATGGTTTAGTAAAACTAAAAAGAGCACAATACAAATTAACCTAACTTTAATAAATCGGCAGCCGTGATTATAGGAATCGGCGGAGAAGTTTCGTTTCGACGTACATATATACGACAGTTTTTTGTCCAAGTAAACTTGAAATTAGCTTCCCTAGCTTTTGTCTTAGTCTCCTTAAGTAATAGACGGTTATTTTTCGTCAAGTGCTCATTAAAATAAATAATGCTATCACTTCGCACTTCGCTACCCAATCCAATGTCGCTCGGCTTTATTCCGCGATGTTTTCGAGATGCAGCTACAATCATATCCTTTGTGTGACGTTGGCGAAACCGGGCGATGATTGAGCGTCCTCTCGTTGTGGTGTTAGGCTGACGCGCCTGTACGCGGTGTGCGAACTCCACATCAGAACTTTCAACTTTCAAAAAAACTGCTAAACTATTCAATTTATAATTTATTTAGCAATATTTATGATAAATATCATATTGAATTGCCTTATGGTTTAGGATATTTTTGGGCAATTCTTGATTTTCAGAGATGTGTTTGGCATTTTTTCTTAACAAGGTTTTTATTAAATTTTTATTTTTGATAAAATAATTTTGACGCTTATATACCTGAGAATCTTCCATATAAATTTCAATTCCATACATCATTCACGATAAAAATTATTTGGGCTTCAACCATTGCAAATTTGGTTGTTGCTCAGCCTTAAAGATAGGTAATATGTAGATCTAGATTTCTATTAGAATAGATTTTTGATAAGTAATTATACATAATTTATATCATTAATTTATTCGAAAAGCTAAGGCGGACCACGCGCGGACGTAAATAAATAAATATTGGTGGACTTTACACACAACGCTATCTAGCCCCAAACTAAGCAAAGCTTGTACTATGGGAACCAGATAACTGATAGAATACTTACATACTTTTTTTTTTTTTTTTTTTGTAAATACATACTTATTATACATAGTAACACCCAGACACAGAACAAACATCTATGTTCATCACACAAATGTTTGCCCTGGGTGGGGATCGAACCCACAACCTACAGCGCGGAAGGCAGAGTTACTACCAACTGAGCTGTGAGGCCTGTCATTTGTCAATAATGACAAACGTGTGTTTGTCATTATTGCAGCGGTCGGTAGGATTATTTATCGAAGTGATTAAAGATGGGTACATCTTTATTCACATATACTATACATTAAAATAGGAGATGTGGCTTGTTCACAAGTATTTCTTTTTTTGTTTCGAACAAAAATAATCGTCGACTGGCAGCGTCTTAACAAAGCGCTCTGACTTTATCAGTCAGTATAAGTATGAGCAAAATTCAGCGGCAAATAAACGAAACATCGCTTCGTTTTTCTAATTCGTGGTGTCGTTCAGCTAATCGAGTCACGCACGTGAGTAGGTACGGTAGAGAGGTGTATGGTACCTACTCCTAAATAAAGAGATTTGAGTGCGGGAGCGTAGGCAGTTGAGATAGGGATGGGTGCTTTTATGATAATGGGAAAAGTTACTAAAATTCCACAAATTGTTCCGCAATTCGAAGCAGCTTATAGATCGGACTTTACCTAACACTAGAAGTACCTAAGTACGGTAGAGAGGTGTAGGTACTGCTAAATAATGAGATTTGTTGCAGTTAGATGAGTTAGGGATGGGGGCTTTTGTGGTAACGGGAAAAGTTTCAAAAATTCAACAAATTGTCCCGCTATTCGAAGCATCTTATGGATCGGACTTTGTCGAATTGTCGTGTCGAATCTACACTAGGTAATGAGGTAGGTACTATTATAAAGAGGTAACATTTGTATTAGTTATGGATCAGCCGGGGTGGACTACTAGTTTTGTATAAAGAGTTGGCGAAACTGCCCGCTAGATGCCGTGTTTCGGTTTCCATAGCCAAAACCCAGCAGCCTTATTACGAATTCATACACGGAGCAGCGCGCAAAAATTCACGACCCTAAAGTCATATAATAAACCAGTAAGGTGTCTTTACACCAAAACCCTAAAAGAATCCGTACTATTTTGAAGAAGCGTGGCACATCACTAGACACAATTCCGCTCTAAGCACCCCCTACTTACCGTTTATTTGCGGCTCGTCTATTTATTTACGGGCCGTCTGCGAACGCCCGATTTATATCATTTAATTAGAGAAAACCTGGGTATTTCGTAGTTATTTTTATTAAAACATTATTTTAATTGCGATATAAATTAGAAACGCTTACCTGCTTAGGTAGGTCTTTAAATGCGCTTAATTTTCATATGACCTCGCGACCGTGGGCGGCGATCAATGAACTATGCTGACTAAACAGAATAGAGAGATGTTCAAACCCACAAACTTGTATAAAAAGTCTCTAAAAAAAATTATTCTATTTTTGCAATTCAATGTTTTTTTAACCGACGAAAGAAGAGGAGGTTTTCAATTCGACATGTATATTTTTATTACTAAGACATCGCTGTCCGTCTGTCTGTCAGTCCGTCCGTCCGTCTGTCTGTCACAGGGCTGTATCTCATGAACTGTGATAGCTAGACAGTTGAAATTTTCACAGATGATGTATTTATGTTGGCGCTATAACAACAAATACTAAAAACATAATAAAATAAATATTTAAGTGGGGCGTTTTTTATAGATTAGTACGGAACCTTGCGTGCGCGTATCCGACTCGCACTTGGGCCATTTATTAAACGTTATGTAGACACATCATATTGCAAGCTAACAGGTCAAGTCAAATAAAAGCTTGTAATAATAATAAAATCACTGTAATTCCCCACAATTGCCTATAGTCACTTTCGCAGACACTGTGCCGGATTTGCTTCCGAATCGCTCCATTTTCTTGAGTACATCCAGACCTGATATGACGTGGCCGAACACTACGTGCTTGTTGTCCAGCCAATCTGTTCTGGAAGGAAATCACTGGTTTGTATTTGGAACATTGCGAAATAACAAATTTTTGTTAACATTTTAATGGCAGTTTACAAAATGCAGAATCGTTTTTTCTCAATAACCGCAAAACATAAAGTTTTGTTTTTTACGACAAATATAACTTAATGATTTAATATAGATAAATTACAGACAGAAACACGATTGGTGAAACTTTTCTCGATAGATTTATTTTCCAAAGTTGGCTCTTCAAAAACACTAGTTTCGTATTTAATCAAAACTATGAATAGCTAAACAGTTAATTTTTATATAATTCGTTAGATAATCATACTAGCTAAGTAAATTACAGACGGATTCTTTTTAAATTTGATGGTTTTCAAGATAATGCAATTTTATCACTTTGTGTGTGTTTTTTAATGTTCTTATAAGCGGCGATGGGCTTGCAACCTTTCACGTATGGAATGCTAACTACTATAAAATACATTATTACAACAACGGGAAATTACTCACGTAAATGACGGCAATGCGAGCAGGGTAGCGCGCGCGTTATGGTCCACTCACCCTGAAGAAGATTCTCTAGATGAATCGAAATATTGTCGGTGTCCTCATTGACAATTTATCATTTACGTGAGTAATTTCCCGTTGTTGTAATAATGTGTAGTACAACTCACGAAAGTTTTGAAAGTGAAATACTATAAAATATAGGCATTCGCCAAATGTATTGTTTGGACGTGCCTCTGACATTCCATACGTGACAGGTCGCAAGCCCATCGCCACTAAGAATAACTGGTTTCCTCACGATGTTTTTCTTCAGTGTTTTAAGCACGTGTTAATTATTCGAACTGAAAAAATAATTGACGCCACTTGGCTAACTGAATAAAGCTGAATAAGAGCCGTTATTCAGCTCTCCTTGGATGTTCGTTTTTCACACTTTTCACTAAATAACGTTTGAGGTACGCGTCCACAGGTCTGTATCGTACGCATCGGAACCATCGCATTTAACGAACTGTTCCGCATTGTATGCAGTGGACGCACTTGTGTGACTTTCTATACAAAGAATACTGCGATCCGTCCGATGCGTACAATACCGAACTGTTGACGCGTACTTTTAGAATCCAAACTTTACCTCTTTATAATATTATAAATAAATATTTGCGGACTTAACACACAGCGCTTTCTATCTCCAAACTAAGCAAAACTTATACGTACTATGGGAATCAGATAACTGATAGCATACTTTTTTTGTAAATCCATACTTATTATAAACTAGCGACCCCGGCTTCGCACGGGTGCAAAGCTATCAGTGGTTCTCTAATATATTAAGCATGTTATTATACATATAAACCTTCCTCCTGAACCACTCTATCTATTAAAAAAACCGCATCAAAATCCGTTGTGTAGTTTTAAAGATATAAGCATACATACAGACGCGGGAAGCGGGAAGCGACTTTGCTTTATACTATGTAGTGATAATAACACCCAGACTGAGCTGAGAGGCCAGTATGTAATATGTGGATGTAATGTTAAAACTTCATCAGCGGCTCTTCATCAGGCAGCGGACAGAAACCGATGGAGAAAAATAGTTAACAAGTTGCACCAAAGTTGTCACGATCTTCAGCAATGAAGGAACGACTGGAAAGAGAAGAAGAATGTTAAAACTTACTTGGCAGTACATAAAAAGAACTGTGAACCGTTGCTATTAGGTCCACTGTTCGCCATACTAAGGATCCCTGGGCCAGTGTGTTTAAGCGTGAAGTTTTCGTCGTCAAACTTGCGACCGTATATCGACTTGCCGCCCGTTCCGTTGTGGTTCGTAAAGTCACCGCCTTGGCACATCTGGTGTTTAAGTTCAGGAATAAAATTATTTCATGTTCTTTGCCTAGGAAAGTTCCTACTTCATAACAATGATTTGTTGTAAACACAAACACACAAACACACACACACACAAACATACACACACTACATTGGGTGTTATTCGTTTTGTATGTTCCATTGTTGAATGAAAATCAAATCACTGTTAAAGCTTTTGCTCTTTCGAGCTAAATTATTTAGGTACTTTTGCCATTTTAACAAAGACACACACACATACAATATTTTAATTTACCACTTTTATTTGTCTATTCAATAGTTTTTTTCTAGTATATAAATAATACTAATACAAATGTGATTTGAGATGCAAATTGCTATTAAAATTTATTAATAATTAAAATAAATTTCTAATTAGAATACATACTAATATGAAAATTGCGAAAATCGTACGCGAATCGCATTCTAGCTTTAGGACCCCCAGTTATCTAATTGTACTGACATTGCTTAGTTTTGGCGTGATTCAGGCACAAACATCTTTCACAAACTTTCGGATTTATGATATTAGAAGGATAGTAATATTAAAAACTTTTTAATAAAATGGATACAAATTCCGGTATGATCCTGTGAAAGCAGCTCCCCTGGTAGCCGAAGCCCTTTTCATGCGTACACAGCACCCTGAAGTTCTCTGCCGTCCGAGGGACAATATCAGCTCGCAGCATCATGATAACTCGTCCTAGCTCCTGCTTCCCGGACATGATGTCGAAGTAGACTTGTGGGTTGCGCTTCTCTGTGGGCTTTGTGGGTATAACCTGGAAAATTTAACAAAAATAGAATAAACTAGGTAGTTATATGATTCACTTAGTTCAAAAATCTTATAACCATGAAAACAAAATGAAAATGGAAAACATCATGAGGAAACCTATTAGTATTCTTCTAAGCGGCGCGACGGGCTTGCAACCTGTCATGGATGCTAACTACTGCAAAATGTGGGCAAACATTACATTTGGTGTGCTAAATGTTTCTGACTGCCCTCTTTACAATATCTTCAAGGATCTGAGCACCTGGATCTCTGTGAGTACCTATCTACTGTACTTGGGGATTACAGTTGTGATCCTATTTTATACAAATCTCAAGCCACTCAGATCTTTGAAGATGTCTAGTCAGAGGCACGTTCAAAACATTATGTTTTGCCACAATACCCACATTATGCAGTAGTTAGCAATCTTCATATTACAATAGAACCTACATTTAATGCATTAGAAGCTCCCGGAGGTTCAATATGTTGCAGGCTTCCATCAGCTAAATTTCCTGGCATAGACACCACTCTATATGCCTCCCTCACTGTAGAACTTGATCCATCAGACGATGGATTAGCAGTACTACACTTACCAAATATTGCAAACCGACCACCCATTTCTCAAAGGCTTTTCGTAACTGTGAATCTTGCAATAATGATAATGTTTCAATGTCAATTTGCATATTTTAATAGTAAAAAAACCTAGTTAAACATTATTGTGAAGATAATCATCAAGTTTTGTATTGGCTGGCACCAGAACTGATGAAAAACACCATATTTCTCATTATATTAAATATTCAATTCTAAGATTCAGACAAAATAAATAATCTTTCATACATTGTTCATGTCAACTTCACAGAATAATGTCATTTGTATCAAACAGATGTACGTAAAAGTTACCTATCCTAATACAAGTAGTTTTATCTATGCTATAAAACTCATTTATCCATATTATGCTTTACAAACAAATGGAATCTCTATCATTATCATCCTACCTTAATAATATAATTATCCTACTTCCTACTAATATAATAAATGCGAAAGTTTTTGAGTGAGTGGGTGTGTGTATGTGTGTGTTTGTTACTCTTTCACACATAAACTACTGAACGGATTAAAATGAACAGTAATATAGCTTATACATCAGAATAACTTATGGCTACTTTTTATCCAGGTACCTACCACCTATGCGAAGCCAGAGCGAGCAGCTAGTAATGCCCGAATATAACATAAACTACTTTAAAATACGATAAACATCTACGAAATGATAAAAAAACGCAAAAGGAATGATTTTGGTATAGATGGCGCTGGTGTGCAAAAAATCTGACGTCCGGGTTGAAATCAGTCGTCATAGCACCGTGTGTTAATCTATGCAATCATCGAAATCTGGACAGGACAACATCTGTCACGGGTCTGCTAGTATCATCTATAATATAAAAATTTAGTCGGAAGTCAGAACGCTCAAACCGATTTCCACGGTTTTGCATTCGTTGGAAAGGTCTCGGGCTCCGTAAAGTTTATAATACCTACATGTGGCACTAACAAAACTTACACTAGAACCAGTCTTTGTAGTGTCCTTATTCCCTCCATCCTCTTCATTTTCCTTATTAATCTGCAATGTCTCGCCAGCATGTTTCTGAAGCCAGTTGTCATCTGACCAAACAGGCCGAGTAGAACCTTCTTTGATGCGCTGCGGTGCTGCAATGTTCACTCGTATTGTGCGACCAAAGAGTTCTGAATCGTTCTGAAATTGTGTTGTTGTATGTGTTAGAACAAGGTACTTACCTAGTTAATTTGATAGTGTGGCAATGCCGCCAGTATCTTGGGAACGCTTCTCGCCAGTAGCTACCTATAGACTGTTTGCGACGGTCTTTAGATGGCTTAACTGGTTCTTGGGTATTTTGTAAGTATTCTGTAATAATATTAGAATTAGATTTGAAAATAGAATAAAGTTATGAACTCCAAAAATGCTAACCATGTTGTCTATGGCAGCAGCTGCATCCTCAGCATTCTCAAACTCAATGAACGCGAACCCGCGATGCTTCTCAGATTCGTAATCCAGAGGAATCTGAACGTCCACCAGGTCGCCGAAAGGTACAAAAGCAGCATTCAATACTTTCTCGTCAACCTCCTCCGCCAAACCGCCGACGTAGATCGTTCTTTTCGAGTTTGGCTTGCTTGTCATTGTTTTTAGAATAAATACCAGAATCAAACTAACTTTTACGCCAAAATGTTTATTAGAAATTCAATTCAAACTTTACTTCATCCAACCACAAACAGTAAATAAAAACAACTTCATACATAACCTCAACATTGGCAAGTGTCAGAAAACTAGATGTGTGACAGTGACAGAGTTGAATCTCCGTTCAAAGCAAACAAAGAAGTAATAATTCTAAAATGAAACCACTAAACATATACAACAAGATTTTTGAACGAAACTGTCATTTCCAAACTTACACAAAAGACGGCACTGTATATGAGGCATTTAAAAAAATTAGCTAAAATCATAGATCTTTATCGAAAACCATTCAAAAGATTAAATTAACTAAGTACCGACTTACCTACACAAAGTTATATTGTCTTCCTTTAGTAATAAAATTAAACTTAAAATATAATCCTTTTAAAAACTTAAAATACATAACTTACTACTTAGGTAGGTACATATCAACCAACTTACAACAACTAGTCTTGGGTGTGTCTGTGTACATAATGGTACATATTGAGATTATTTATCACTTAGCTCCAGCGGGACAGTCCAAAAAGTTTTCATGTTCCGGAGGATTTACCTCCATAGTTGTGCTCTCGTCGAAACTTTCATCGTTCAAAGAGCTGACGTAGACCCCGAACGCGTCTTTGGGATAACGGTTGTAAGTCCCCTGTCTGTCTATCAGTGTTTCTATGATCTCTTTTCTGCTCGGAGATGGGAGTTCCTCTGACGTGAATCCTGGAAAAAGACCTACCTATATCTTGTACCTACGTACCTACCTACGCGATCATTAGGTAGTTAGGTATATTAAATAGGTATTTATGTATATTGTAGAGTAAGAAATAGCCAATAGTGTGCAAAGACTTTAGCTAGGTAGTCTACTAATGCGACCACTAACCTTTAAAATGACTTCTCAATCGATTCGTTTTTATGGGCACCTTGTTCGTCATAATCATTTTCACTGCAAATTAAGAAAATGAAGTAGGTACCTATTACTTTCGTTCGAACCACCTCATTTTATTGGTAGGTAAAATAACCATCTAGCAGAACCAGGAAACATTAATGTTATAATAGCATTACTATCTGCCTACTAAAGGGTTGTAGCCTGACGTCTAGACATGCGGTAGTATATCAAGTGGGTACCTATCTAGTCAAGTTACTAGCTAATTCGATAGACGTTGCCTTGTATTTTAAATAATCATTTAGAAAAGGCAATTACAGTTTTACACAGAGATAAATTGCTTACTGCGGAAGGACATATAAGGTTACATAATATAACCATTAGATGGACCCGCGACAGACGTTATTGTCCTGTCTAAATTTAAATAAAAATTCAAAATAAACGATGTACCTGGGTAGGTAAGTAGGTAAGTACCTACCACGCGAATGAAGCCATGGTTGAAAGCTAGTGGGCTTAAATATACTAGTAGAAACCCTCGACTTCACGTGAAGCTATTTTCAAATAGACTTTAACTCCCGCTACATTCCTTTAGGGGTTCAATTTTGGGAATTCCTTGCTTAATGCACCCCTACACACCAAAAGGAATAGATTTGGAGGGTCTAAATGACAAGTTTAGTCAGTCATTCAGTCAGTAACGCAGAGTTTATATATTTAGACCACCTGGCGGTTGTATAGTGCATCGTTAAATCTAAAGTTTTATACGAACGTCTCTACAATCCGACAAGGCCGGAAACAAAATAAAAACTTACATCGATGCCTCCGAACAGCAATCTGCCTGACGTTATTTATAATCTCATCAATAAACCCCGTGATCTGCTTTAAAACTGGATTCCACTTTGCCTCTACGGCCTGCTGAACAGCGCCAACCAGGCATATGTAGGCCTCATCGTAGACTATCTCTCGCTCCCTGGCCGCGTACATGGTGTTTAGGCCGGTAGTCATGGCTTTTATTACGAACTGTTCCATGGCTTGTACTATGGGAACTAGATAACTGATAGAATAGGTACTACTATACTTTTTTTTGTAATGGCACATACATAAGATACATACTAACACCCAATCACAGAGCAAACATCTATGTTCATGCCACAAATATTAGCTCTGGGTGGGGATCGAACCCACAACCTACAGCGCTGAAGGTAGAGTTACTATCAACTGAACTGTGAGACCGTCAAAATGCTTTATTGTACACCAATAATAAGAAAAACCGGACAAGTGCGAATCTGACTCGCGCACCGAAAGTTCCTTACAAACTTCTTATAGGTTTCCTGTAAAGATAAGTAAAGAACTATTTCTGTAGTTTTTTCTAATTTTAGTCCTAGTATTTTCGGAGATAAGAGGTGAAGAGGAGAGAAAGGAAGAGTGTGGGGAAAAAGAGGGACAGGCACACGTGATCCTATAGGGTTACGTTTTTTCCTTTTGAGGTACTTACAATCGTACCTATTCAGGAACGACGAAATACGGGGGTTAGCTACTGAAAGTTAGAGTTCACTTTTTATGTGGTACCTAGGTAAGCCCGCGGAGTAGTCCAGCTATATCGGTCAGCTTCATTCATACAGGTAGAGTAGGTAGGTATAGGTACCTTGTATTTCCTCAGGAGGTAACGTAGTCGCAGACGTGCTCTCAGTCACAAAGTCTGAATAAATAGACTCCACTGAAGGCGTGCAGACAGTCGGACAAGGACACGGACCGGGATCCTCTTGCTTACGACGTAGCGGCGTCTGTTAATCGATACAACTACTTAAGAGCATTCCTGGGCAGTTTTTCTATACAAACGTATTCGTAGCAAATATTTTTTTACCATACAATCTATGAAAACCACTGCATGCCTCTATGTCTTATTTTTCTCAATAAATTAGTTATTATAAGAATTAGGACCGTTTAAAACCAAAAAAATTACGAATGAAAGTTCAATGAAAGAAAGACATACAGGCATAGCCTTTTATTTTACTTTTTATTATTATTGAATAATATATGAAAACCGATCCACTTTTTAAGGAGGAAACAGGTGAATACGATATAGCGATTTCGTAATTTTTTATAGGAATATTGGGACCGCGCTGTTATTGTCTCTATTGCCACTCATACGTTTATATCTTTAGATTTTTTAGATACCTAATTTGTCGCTGCTAGCATTACCTCTTAAGTGAAGTCGTGGGCGGTACGCTGATGCTAAAAGGATATTAAATTGTAAATCTTCTAATAAAAAATGCCTTTATTATTCTAACTAACATAAAGTCAAATATTAATTAATTAATTAAAGTCTCAGCGGGTATAGGTCTTCTCCAAAACTCTGACTAATGAGTAATATAAATTAAAAGTTTGTGAGAATGTTTATAATTATGTTTGAGGCTCAATCACGCCCAAACAACCCAACGGAAACTTAACGAAACGGAACGAAACTTGAGATAAACATATGCCTTGAATCTAATCTAATATTATAAATGCGAAAGTAACTCTGTCTGGCTGTGACGTTATCACGGCCAAACCGCTGGGCCGATTGTGATGAAATTTCATACAGAGATAGTTTAAAGTCTTGGAATGGACAAAAGCTACTTTTTCCTCAATTTTTTTAATATTTTTAGGAATTTCAATGGTTAACGATAAAGTCTTCAAAAATCGATTTTCTGAATCTACGCGGACAAAGTTCATGAGCCCTGACAGAATGAAGGATAGACAGACGGACAGTGAAGTCTTAGTGATAGAATCCCTTTTTTACCCTTTGGGTACGGAACTCTAAAAAAGGAAAGCAACTAACCGATTGTGGCTTCATCATAATATCAGGCTTGAACCCAAGCTTGCCAGTTCTCTTCAGCTCCAGCTTGACCTCTCTCTTCAGTATATCAGCGGGTCTTGTGAAGAATAACCCAGCTTCCTTCAACACATTCACGTTCTTCAATGACTTCCTTGCCATGCGGGAGATGAACAGGGTGGCTAAAGCTGTAACCTGGAGGTATACCACAAGCACAGAAGTAATATCAAAACAATATTACTTACGGTGCGAGAGTGACAACGCAATATGAACTCGTATAGCGTTGTCACTTTCGCATCACGAGTAATATTGTTTTGATATTACTTTGGAGCTTGTGGTACAGCCCCTGGAGGCATAAACAAATTCAGTTAGTAGACGTACTCTTATTATTCGTTTCTTAAGTTTTAAGAAGGAACTTGGGAATGTTCTCACACAATAGAAAAACACATTCAAATCGGATTACCAGGTAAAAAGATATGCGTGGTCAAACATTAAAAAAAAAAGAAAAAAAATGGTCTACTTGAGAACCAGCTCCGTTTTTCATCGGTTAATAAAACTGAGCAGCTGAGCATTCCCAGCGAGTACAGGAAATCGAAACGTCAACACCTCTACTTCAACCAACAAGTCTGTAGTTATTACTTCGTTAATGTGTTTTTAACAACAAGTGGAAACTCATAATTTTTGAGTGGCGAATAATTAATTTCACTCGCAAAACCTGCACTAGGAATAGAGGATTTTCTCCTTGATATGTGTATCTAGACATTTATCTATGTGCGTGTCAAGTTAATGTATTTTATTTAATACTAGCGACCCGCCCCGGCTTCGCACGGGTAGCATGTTATTATACATATAAACCTTTTTTTTTTTTTTTTTTTTTTTTTTGCCGTTATGGTACGGCTTATTCATTTCTACAGACTGGGTTCGTCCGTACCCTTTTTTGCTTGGCGTTATTTATTATTTTGGTTTTACATTTATTACGTCTAATGCTCCTTTTTTGGAGTACTCATTTATATAATTTAGATATTTTAAACTTTATATAATAATATACTGTACATATAAACCTTCCTCCTGAATCACTCTATCTATTAAAAAAAACCGCATCAAAATCCGTTGTGCAGTTTTAAAGATATAAGCAAACATACATACGCGGGAAGCGGAAAGCGACTTTGCTTTATACTATGTAGTGATTTATTTTGCATTTAATTTTCTGATGATGATTTAGGAACAGAAAAGGATAAACGTAATACCGAGTTATAAATATTGTTTTGACGTAAGCCTCCCGGCTTATGTCTAGTAGTGGATGTCTTCCGGCTGAAGATGATAATGAATGACACATCTAAGCGGCTGGATTTGTTGAAAAAACATTTCTAGCTATATTAAAGTTATACAATGCAAAATCTGTAAGTAAGTGAAGCGCGTTGAAGTCTTTTGTATAGAGCTTTGGTTAATTCGCTTCAGAGACTCCAGGGGCCGTACCACAAGCTCAAAAGTAACATTAAAACTATACTACTCACTGATATAACACCGAGCGCGATTCATGACTTGGACCGTATGGTCGATGGCCCCAGGATATATGCGACTGTTGTACTTTTTTTTTACAGAATGAGAGAAAGGAAAAGGGACGCAAAAAAAATATTACGCTATTTTATCTGGGGAATTTGGGGGTATTAGGGGATGGGGGGACACGGAAAAAGGGGGGGTCAACGTAGCTGAGGCGTCGTGGGGGGGGTTTGACATAAAAATGATCCATACAAATGCTGTTACCCTTCACCCCCCTTATCTATTGACACCCAGTTATTAATAAACGAACTTCACTTGCCTCAGTATGTTGCAGTAGATATTTTGCTTGTATCCTGCTATACTCGTGAGGGTTGAAAGACTCCGTGGGGAACTCATAGTATCCATCTCCGAATTTAGCCACTCCAGGCTCCC
This sequence comes from Hydriomena furcata, assembly GCA_912999785.1. Taxonomy (NCBI): domain Eukaryota; kingdom Metazoa; phylum Arthropoda; class Insecta; order Lepidoptera; family Geometridae; genus Hydriomena; species Hydriomena furcata. The sequence goes on from OU538826.1 coordinate 4,709,525, forward strand.
AAGTCATAGTGGAGAAATCCTTAGCTTAGATCTACCACATAACTTACAACTAATGACGCTTACAAATAGAAAAAGTTGAATTAGAAATAATGTTCACATTACTTTTTTATTATTTTTTTGCGAAGGACTGTGTATATGACACTTAATCTGACATCTATCTATGGTCCGGAGAAAATCAATAATTGACCAATTGTTTCATCAATCGCTTGCTGAAAAAATATACACAATAATACATAATAAAATATATTCTATCGGTGCTATTAATAAAAAATTACTTATCCAAAGATAATCTGAGGTTACACCAAGACTTGTTAATACCAGCTTAATGTAAGCAACTCCATTTCTAATCCTTGTTTATTAATATTGAATTCGACTAGTGCAAACGTAAGCGTTGGACTAAATTTAATCCTGTGCTAGTCTACGTTTATTAATAAGACGGTATGTGTATAATATATTTTGTCTTTTTTATTTATTTCTATGTATATTAAGTATATACATCATCATCATCATTTTCAACATCAATCAATAGGTAGTAACTCTGCCTTCTGCGCTGTAAGTTGTATAATGAGCATAGATGTTTTTTCTGTGTCTGTATGTTACGTCTGGATACGTATAATAATTTATATGTATTTATTTACAAAAAAAAGTATATAAAAGTATTTTATCAGTTACCTAGTTCTTATAGTACAAGCTTTGCTGAATTTGGGGCTAATTACCTATCTACCCCTCAATTGCATAATGAATCGTCTCGAGGTCACTTTAGTGTCAAAAAATCATAGACGCAAAGTTTTCGCAACCAACGAGAATATTTAATTTAAAACGGTGTCAAAATAGGTTCATAGATTCTTTTTAATGTTCTAGAATGATCCTCGCTAAAATAAACACCTTACGAAGCGAGTACCTATGTTCTTTTTCCAACACGGGATTCGACTAAGCCAGCAGAGTCAACGCTATTGAAATGAAATAGGATCACGACTGTAATACCCTAGTACGGTACGTAGACATCCTCTCAGCATTCCAGGTTCTCAGATCCGTCCAAAGGGGTTAGTCAGACTCTCTTATCCTCGTGGCCTGATGTCGCTCTGCCACTCGACAGCTAAATATTAATTTAGGTACTTAATTTTATTTTGTGTAACATTTGTCTACTTTAATTATTTTTAAGCAAATAGTTATTTTATCTGTAAGTTTTAATTCTAAATCAAGTGTAGCGTGTGTTGCTTTTTGAATTTGTGCTGAAGCTCTTTAGTTATTTTTTTTATTGCTGTACGTACTTGAGTAGTAGGTACTTTTAATTATTATTCTTGTTTGAGCCTTCACCTTGTTCGATTGGCACCACACTGGAGCTCTACATAGCATTAAGGAAAGGATCATAAAAAAAAGGTAGACCCCAAGCCGTGTTTGTTGCCTGATTCTTCTAGGCTTGGTCGCGTGGAATCGGCGTAGCTTCACCTAGTTCCTAAGACGTTTCAAAGTGATCCTTGTGATTTTATTGAAATAAATGATTTTTGAATTTGAATTTGAATTTGAATTTGACTCTCGTCCAAACGAGTAATTTCCCGCTTAAATTAAATTTACTAAATAAGGGAATCTTTACGGTAAAAATTAGCTTTTTTATTAAAGGTTGTGTAATGAAATAACTTACCTTGAGTATTTTTTTAGTTTATTATAGTATTTAGTTAGTTCATTATACCTTGAAACATTAATATTAACGAGTTCTCATTTCCTACTAAAACATTAAATACAGCCATTGCCAGCAAATTATTATGTGTAAATGGTTATTGTATAGCGCTGTAATATTTCCTGTAGGTTATTATTAACATAACGCATTCTATGAAGATTAAAAATGTATTCACGGTGTTCCGAAAATGTAATTGGAAAACGGTGAGAATGGAAACGTTGGAAGAGAAGAAGAGAGAAAGAAAACACGTTTGTTTGTCCGACGACAAGCACTATACATTTACAAATAAGCACAACAGATAGTACATCTATGTGGGAGCAAATAGGTCCCCGTCTCAGCACCGGAAAAGGAAGACCTCGGCGTCTTTCCTGAGTCAAATTGGTGACCTTTTTCAAAAGGTCAAGAGTACTAAATCCGCGAGCATGCATGAGGAATGAATAATAGAGATAATAATAGAGCAATAAATGAATATGAATATGAATAATATGAATAATATGTGATGAGAGTGAATGAATCAAAAGAAGTATGTCAGGATCGTAGCAAGTAGAAAGCCGTGGTCATTGCCTACCCGTCTGGGAAACAGGCGTGATTTTATTTATGTTTCTATGAATGATGTATTTAATTGTAAGAAGATAGTGGCTTAAAATAATCCTCGTAAAAAATAACATAACTTTTAAAAAATCGCTACTATTTAACTTTGATATACTTAGGTATAATAGAATATAATAATATAGAAAAGAATATACTTAGGTACTACGATAAAATGTCCATGAGAAAACATTACCGAAGTCAAAATTAGCACTTTTGAGTTCAAATCAGTTCAAACAGTTTGTTAACACGGAGTAATAGGTACCTACTGTTATGTGTTTGTCTAAGTATATATTATACATATTGACCATATTTCTTCAAAAGTTTGTGGCAAATTGTAAAGTACCTACCTACATACGTACTTATATTGTTAAAAGTACTTGTATTGAAACAATCCTATCCTAATAATATTATAAATGTGAAAGTTTGTGAGTTTGAATGTATGTTTGTTCCTCAATCAGGCCTAAACGACAAAACGGATTAAGTTGAAATTTGCTGTAGATGTAGATAAAATGCCCGAATAGATAATAGACTACTTTAAAATATGAAAAACATCCCCAAAACGAAAAAAAACGCATAAGGGATGATTTCTGTATAGATGGCGCTGGTGTGCAACAAATCGATTCGATTATTAAAATTTGACAGAACAACGTCTGTCACGGGTCGGCTTGTAAATTATATTTTATTACTAGTTTTACCCGCGACTTACCTAAATCGTTAAATCCATCCCGATACCGTAGTTAAATAATATGACTAGCGCATTCACTCGGCTCGCCTCGATTCCCGTTATATCAATAGTTGTAATTACTTCGCTACAGTGCTACAGTTAATTGAGTGATTCAAACAAATTGGATAGAAACATAGTTTCTCCAAAAAATTTATAAACATTTTTGTAGACCAACGAAGAATTTTCTCTATAGATAGATTTCTAAAGATTATTCAAACGAATTGAAGAGAAATTTGTAATTTTTCTTTATATTATAATTTTTTTTACTCGGACATACGAAGTTTCTCGATATAGATTAATTAGATTATTGTTAGATTTATATCTGACTATTGTCTGAAATCTGTATTAAACAGCTTTCGCACCTACTTGAATAGGTTTACAGATTATTTTTTTCATCATTCATTTTATAGCGGCCAGTATTAAGTTCGTATGAGCTAGTGGCCAACACCAGTGACGAAGTTTTTAGGCCGCCCTAAGGCCTCCAGCAGAGGGCGTTGGGTATTACTTATTCTGACAAAGACTTGACACTTTAGTCAAAAGATCACCGATGCTAATATACTATACGGTTGCTGGAAATTACTCGACTCCTTATTCTCCCAGCAGGGCCGAATTAGCCCATAAGCAGTTGTTTAGAGGGCATCACATTTGTGGGGCACCAAAAACAGCACAAAAAACAAAAACATGCTAGTACATCCTACCCTAATAATATTATAAATGCGAAAGTTTGTGAGTTTGTATGTATGTTTGTTCCTCAATCAGGCCTAAACGACATAACGGATTAAGTTGAAATTTGCTGTAGATGTAGATATACTGCCTGAATAATAGATTTTGACACGGGTCTTTATCACGTAATTACCTTTAATTTACTTTCCCGACGTTTCGGCTATGTTACAATAACCATGGTCGCGGACAGACTGGAGTACTCGGAGCTACCGTCGAGAAGCGGAGGCAGTTGAAGAAACTACCCTCACTTGGTCTTCAGAAATAGAAATGTCCATGTTCACATTACGACACACCACACTGACTGTATCCACGCACTGATATGGTCTATCGCGACACCCACACATAATGACCACAGGATTCCATGAAGAAGAGAGTCTAAAGCCGTCTTCGCGATTAAAATTTGGGTACTTTGAAAAATAATAGACTACTTTAAAAAATGAAAAACATCCCCAAAACGCAAAAGGGATGATTTCTGTATAGAGGGCGCTGGTGTGCAAAATCTGACATCACAGACTAAAAACATTCAGTCTTTTCTATTCAATTATTGAAATTTGACAGGACAACGTCTGTCACGGGTCGGCTAGTGATGGATAAGGCTGTTTGAAAATGGGGGCACCAGGCACGGGAGATTCTCCAGATTTACTAAGGGGCATCAAGTAGTTATCCGGCATTGCCAGCAGGCAAAACACGTTGCCTAACCCAACGTTTATTTTGTTAACCCTTACATGAAGATGCTCAATCATTTTAGCAATCAAGTTATTAATAATAAAATAGCTTGATGTACGCTCGTTTGATTGCTTCGGTCGATTCACAATCTATTTATAGTACTGCACCCCGCTGGTGTATCTACTCCAATAAATCTGGCAAGCGCAGTCAATTATATAGTCTTGTACGTTTTCAATTTACAACTATGTTTTCAATTAGTTTATGCATTTAAAACCAATATTGTTATGGGTTTAGCAATGTTTTAGACGCGCTCAGTCATCATAACGCGCATTGAAAATTTAGAAAGTTTTTTCTTGAAAAAGATATTTTTTAACACCAGTTTTTGTAAGGTCGTTATTGTTGTGGCTACATTATCGGTGAAATCTTCTTTATCCATCCCTTGACGAATCTATAACTCTCAAATAACTCGAATAGTTCGCTCATCATCATCATTTTCTTCTTCTTTTCCCACTCAATGTGGGGTCGGCACAACTTGTTGACAAACTTGGAAGGATTTGGCTTATGTTTTACAACCCTGTCTGCCTCGTAATCCAAAAATTTAACAGCATCAGATTCAATCAGTTCAATAGGTGACTGACTAGATTAACCATAATGGACGTTGAGCTGATTAGATTATAATCAAAAACTGAGTTAGAATTCGAGGAAATCTTTGGATTTCTGACTATTGATAGCATTTTTAGTAAGCAGGTCAGCAGAATGAGCAATTCGCTCAGAGAATCGTATACTTTGTAATCACAATAGTGTAGTCAAATCATCAATCATCATCAATTTGATGGTGTAATCCTAAACCTAGTGGTAATGCCACTGCCAGGTATAAAAAGCTCGAGTTCGATTCGTTATACCCGTTTCAAAATTTCATTGATGAACTGAACTTTCACATCTCGTGTATGATTTTGGGAAATGAACAATTCAATAAAATTAATTAAAAAATAAAATACGTTAATTAAAAATACGTGTTTTAGAGAATTTTCAAAGGAATTTATTAAATTTGACTACAATAGCGAGTTTTATTATATTTTTACTTTTTACTGATAAAAGGAGATATAGGCATAAAAAAACAATATTTTAATCTAGCACAATCTGCACTCCGACCGGACACAAATGTACCTACAGCAAAGTACTTTCCTACATAATTTATGAATCTGTGACAAGGAGCGTGACTAATCCTTCTGTCACACGAAAGTGACACACTAATCGAGTTGTGAACATACTTCCTTATTTTTGACCGACCGAGAAGTTTCACAATTCAGGGGCTATGTATTTTTTTACTAAAATATCCAGGTCCTAGAGCGGTGTTGGGCTTGCAACCTGTCACGTAGAATTTGGACATATTCCAGATGACATTGGACGGTGCTTTTGACTGGACCTTAGACTGAGCGCCTGGAGATCTACCGTGGAGATATACCAGGCCCCGACTGAAAACCAGCGTCGCACCGCGCTTCGCCTACTCCTTAGGTTCGGTGCTGTGCGGCTCAATGCTGAGACGGGGACCTATTTGCCCCACATGGCACAATTTGCTGTTGATTGTTTTTTTGTTCTCTTTATTCATTAATTGTTTGGTGCTTTTGGAGCAAATAAATGTTTTTTCTTTCTTTCTTTCTGGAGATATACCGTCTGTCTACCGTACTTGGGAGTTCCAGCTGTAAGTCTATTTTATTAGACTGTAGAAAAAAGACGAAAAGAAAGATAGGTATGTTACCTAGTTTTCTCTGAATAGGGCTCAGTAGCACTCAACTTAAATTGATTTATTCCCATGGGACGCAGTGGTACGTAAAGTAATTAGATGGACACTTCCTAATGCATTGAGCTTAGTTTAGATCCTGGTTCTACTCTTATCTATGAACAGGAACCGGTATGGATAAGTTATAGATCTGATAGGGTGGATTTAAAATGCCTGGATAACTTGTTGAGTCTAAGCAAACTCTGAGTATTACGTGGTATCAGGTACCCATAATTTGATGCATTTAAAAAACGAAAAATTAAACATTTTATGATTTTTTATTATAGGTAGAGGTAATCCCTTTAGACATCTTTAAATATTTAAACACTTGCCGTCTTATTAATAAACGTAGACTAGCGCAGGATTAAATTTAGTCCAACGCTTACGTTTGGACTAGTCGAATTCAATATTAATAAACAAGGATTAGAAATGGAGTTGCTTACATTAAGCTGGTATTAACAAGTCTTGGTGTAACCTCAGATGATCTTTGGATAAGTAAATTTTTATTAATAGCACCGTTGAAGATTTGAGAGGATGTGTACCGTAAATTATAGTTGTGGTCATATTTACTATAATTTCGTTGTATATTTTCGTCTTGTTTCTTATGAAGTAAGTTAATGTTTACCAACAAACGCAGTGTTGAATACTAGTCTCATTGTTGAAGTACACGAACACCAATCACCAACCATTGCGTGTTACGCACAGTTATAAGCACAGAGTAGGTACCAATCGAGAGTATCGTCAAGGTTTTACGCAAAATGTGCTCATAACGGTGAAGGAAAACATTGTTAGAAAACCAATAGGCTTGCAGCTTGAGCAAAACATAAGCTAACTACTGCGTGAAGTGGGCATGCCTAATATAAAAGAGCCTATAGGTCCTGTATTCCCCACTGATCTTACTGGTGGGGACAGCGGTAATAAAATTTAATTACTTTATTATAATGTGCGTTGTCCCCACTGCACTGGTAGGCCGAACTCAGTGGAGACATCGAGAACACATCCCTCTTACTGCCTTCAATGATTTGAGTGCCTGGGAGATCTCCAGTGAGGATGTACCATACTAGGAATAATAGTCGCGAGCTTCTTTCCCCATAAAACGCCAAAAACGGTGTCAGAGTAAAAAAAATACCGGCCAAGTGCGAGTCGGACTCGCGCACGATTATCTATGAAACACAAAAAAAACACGTTGTATGGGAGCCCCCCCAAATATTTATTTTATTCTGTTTTTAATATATTTGTTGTTATAGTGACAACAGAAATACATCATCTGTGAAAATTTCAACTGTCTAGCTATTACGGTTCATGAGATACAGCTTTGTGACAGACAGACGGACAGACATTATGACGGATATTATGACGGACAGCGAAGTCTTAGTAATAGGGTCCTGTTTTTACCCTTTGGGTACGGAACCCTAAAAAGCTTTAAAGTTTACTAAGCTTGCGTGCCGCACTCTTGAGTAAACAGCAAGAAGATGGGTGCATTGATGAGATGGCATGAGCGATGGTCCCTTTTTTCCATCAGGTGCAATCACCGCGGCTGGGGCTATCTCAACTGGTAATTCTAAGTGGCTGAAATACACACGGGCGTTTGGGACCGAGAATCCAACGTGTTGGCGCACCTTTGATGAACTACTACAACTAGCAAACGTGATTTCAAATCTTTTGAAACAAATAACAACAAAAATAAAATAAAAAATGCTGTTTATTTATCTATTATAAAAAAATTGTCTGTAGAAGAATTTAATTTAGAGCAGACACAATATTATGTATACAGCATTTATTACGGTAAGAAACAACGGGTGTAGAAGTTATTTTAATTTATTCTACACTCCCCACAATCTACACTACGACATTAATTCCTAAAACAGTTAGATATAGCACCTAAAGGAGTTAAAGGAGTACATCGAAAATGAGTGTTTACGACCGTTGAGATACATAATATGAACCACCAGTTTCTTAAAAAGTCGTTAAAAAAGTGACATTTTACCCTCTGGTTTATTTATTTATTTGCAGATGCACGTCTGAGAAGGCAAGTGCGCAGCGAGGAAGTATTAACATTAAGTATACCAAGCACAAAACCTCTAATGCAAGAGCAAGTCATTGCTGCTCACTACATAGGTACCTACTTGCATTCGTAGCAACTGCGCAAGTCGTCGTGTTTCAGAATGTGAGCTTAATTCAGGCAATCTTGCAATAGATGTCTGTTCTGTGTCTGGTATTTATCTTAGGTATGTATTTACAGAAAAAAGTATATAAGTATAAGTATTGTATCAGTTATCTAGTTCCCATAGTACAAGCTTTTCTGGTGCTGTTTGATAATGTCTACCAATATTTATTTAAATTTATTCACAAAGTTTGTGCTTCTCACTGCATACTTGCATTCGTAGCAACAACGCAAGTCACTTCTGTAAATTGTTTCAGATCGTGAGCTTTAGTCAGACAATCTTGGACTGTGGAAATGCTTAGAGGAATGCTTGTCAAACTGATAGTCTGTAAGACTCGCCGATGGGAGTATAAAACGTGTACATAGAGTGGTTTCGCGTCTACTCGCAAGGTCAAGTGCACCCGGAGTCATTGCTCCTCGCCGCATACTTGCGTCCGCAGAACGCTTGCGCGAGTCCAGGGAAGAGATTGTGTGGTGAGTGTTTGTTTATTTATTTTGTGTTTTTTGCAACAATTACAGTATTTAAATCAAATCAAATATTTTATTTTTGACCAAAATTCATAATATGTAAAAAAAAGATTTATCGTAAAAATAAACGAGGCCAAAATAATTAATAACCTAAAGATTATATTTAATTTTGATATAAAACTTACGAAAAAAACTTGTTTTTAAAAGGTAATTAATAAAGGAATTGATCAAAAAATTAATAAAATTTCAGGCATTTAAATTTGTTTACATGCCTATTAAATTATAAAACACTAACTATCCGCCAAAGCTTCGTACAATTATTGTAAAACTAGCGACCCGCCCCGGCTTCGCACGGGTGCAAAGCTGATACCAAAATATATTACAGAATATCTTTGTATACTCGTAAGTCGCGTTAAAAAGTAAATGATAGAAATTGATTATTGTGGGTTATCCCTAAGAGATAAACATATACCATCATGGACTTTTTTGTAGACCTTTTTAAGGTATACAATAATTAGTACATTATTATGATCTATCACGTAGAGTTCAGCCAGCGTTTGCAATGTAAGCGCAAAAAAATGTGTTTATTTACGACTTCATATTAAAAAAATTAAAATTATCAGTGGTTCTCTAATATATTATGCATGTAATTATACATATAAACCTTCCTCCTGAATCACTCTATCTATTAAACAAAACCACATCAAAATCCGTGGTGTAGTTTTAAAGATATAAGCATACATACAGACATACATACAGACGCGGGAAGCGGGAAGCGACTTTGCTTTATACTATGTAGTGATGTATTGAAGGTTAATGCAAATTTCAAAGGGCTTTCTAAATATTTTAAAATAAAATTTAGCCTATGTTTCTTGCTGATAAATTAGCTTATGATATTTTAACTAAACAAGTTAATGAAAATGAAAAACATGTTGTGCCGACCTCATTTGAAATGGGATAAGGGCCAGTAGGTATTTTTTTCCGTTATCCTTTATTAGCTGTACATACATTTTTATTCACTATATTAATGGCCCCACAACCTACAGCGCAGAAGGCAAAGTTACTACCAACTAAGCTGTGAGGCCAGTCAACTACACTTTATCCAGGCACCACGCGAAGCCGCAGGCATAAGCTAGTAAACTTTAAAGCGTACACCATAAACTGTTTCTTTTGAAAGAAGATACAAAAGAAGTTGTTATATTTACTTTGCCCGTTTGCTTGTTGAAATCTCTGCGGTTTTTAAGAGCTTTTGTAGTGAATGGCAGGTTTTTTACTACAATCGTAAAAAAGTCGAAGTATCGTTCGTACAAAACTAACTCGTATTTGAGTTGATCGTGACTCATAAATCTATTCCATAGCAATATAGTTTAAGTTAATAAAAAGCCTGTTTTGTGTCGTGAGATTGCTTATTTAGCGTAACGAGTTAATATTCTTTACATATTCAAGTAAGAATAAATAAACATACTCGTACTGCGCACATTTTTGCATTGGTTGGTTCAAAAATGTGGGCATGCGCTAAATGTAATGCTTGGAAGTGGCTACAGATATTTTAATAAGCCTAAAGAGGGTTCTTCAAAGATCTGAGGGAACTTCTACTGTACCTACTTGGAGATTACAGTTATGATTCTATTTTTATTTTGTTCTTTCCTAACTGCGTTAACAGTTTTCTTTTAGTTTTTCTATTCAATGGGCGCTAAGACAGCGAAATAATGCCAATTTGTTATAATAATTTGAACCTTGACTAAAATATGTATTTCCTCACAAGAAGACTCCAAAGCCCTGTTTTTCTTATCTTTAATTCTTGTAAGTTACTTAAATAACGATTACAGATTCTATAATCATCTAGGCTCTCAGATTCTAAAATATATCAAATGGGAGTAGTCAGAGTGGCACATGCCAATCATTGAAGTGCCTATACGTGACAAACTGCAAGCCTATCGCCGCTTATAAGAATACCTAATTGGTTTCCTCAGAATGTTTCCCTTCGCCTTGTTAAAACTTTTATTTTTTATTTATGGCGAGGAAATAATGTATTATTATGTCTTAAGTTTCTACGATGCCATCTATTTTCTATAAGTAAGTTAGGTAGGTAATAACGTGCATAATATAATTTTATAGCTCCACGCCTCCACTCCATGCTATATTTTACTGAGCAACGTACGCTTTATTCTCACTAATAGGTAGGTACTTACCTACTCGGAATGAATAATTCGAACCGGTAATCCACGCACTATAATTAGATTTTTTTTTCAAGCATATAATTAACTGTTGTGTTAAACTGTAACGTTATTATAATCACACAAACCGTTATTCAAATTACACAGAAATTTGTATCCATCGTCGGCGCTGAAGCAATAAAAAGGTTTCATTCCTTTATTACCTTACGATTCTTATAAATGCGAGCTTTAGAACGGGTAAGAAATCGTAAAGGGTTTAGTGCTCAGAGGAAAACCATAAATGGGAAATTGGATTCATCACACTGAAATAACACTCATAACTGTCTAGAATTACTCTAAAAAATAATAAAGATTCGTAAATCTTGTTATAAAAATATTTAAACCATTGAATCAACTGAGCAGTTACGATATAGCAATGTAACGGTTAGTTATAACCGCTAACTTCTCACGATGAACCTCTTATTTTTATTTGCATTGAGCCATTATTATGGTGAGTGGTCTTAAGCATTATCTTTATGGGCATAGATTGCGGAGTTAAGCGATTGTTACAATGGGAATATCACTGTATCACAGAAAGTATACTGTCTGTAGTTTGATTCTTAGATATCATTCTTTCAAATATCTTAAGAATGAATTCAAGTGAGCAGGTGATATTTTTCAATTATTTTCTTCATAGAAGATATCATCATTTTAAAAAGAAATACGGCTAATTACCACGTTTTTTCTTGTATTGCTAACGTTTCAAGACAATTCAGATGCTCTTTGAGCATCAACGATCAACGATCGCGATCGACGGCAGATCGACGAATAGGTACTGTGTTTTAATTCTGGATATCATCAGTTAGAAAATTATAAGAAAAAAACTGACACCATGTTTTGATCAGTGTAGGATGTAGGTATTACCTACATAAATGATAATACTGGACTTCAATTAGACGTGGTTTTATTAGATGTACTACGGATAAGTCAGCCATAGAGTTTCGCCGTCGGACGCCATCTTGACAGCCCGCCCTCTTATCGACTAGTGATGTTCCATCACAATAGTGATGTGACATACACATAACAAGTTGATGAATGTAGCGGCTTTATATCTTTTGCTACCTATTGCTTCTCATTGATGGACAAAAGCCATTCTTCTGCTTTTGCATTATTCTTCTCGGCTTTTCATTGACTCTACTTCTTGCATTCCAATGTTGTAGCGTCTTTTCGAGTCTTAGGTACTGAATGTCCTAAATACATTCCAGAGTAGACTCTGGAATGTATCTAGAACATTGAATATGTCTAGAATCTACACATAGCTCACGCAACGTTATTATTAACCTATATTTGCTGCTAAACCCGGTTTCAGCCGATTTAGGTATTGCAAACATACTGCGTTTCCTAGCTCTTTGGTTTAGGGTCACTTTTTACATCGACTCTTTGTAATATGTTGACTTGGGGTCACTTTTGATATCGACTCGTTCTAATATGAACATCTCTAATATTATTACAAGTTTTTATTTAACTTTCCTTGTTGGTTTGTTCGTTGGGTATGTACGGGTAAAATCTTGCAATTGAATTTTTGGTCAGTAACCCCCAACCAATTAAGCTGTTTAGCATGATACCTGTGTCATGGGCCTGTTCAACGGAACTCCTTAAAAAACTTAGCATACCAACCTGTCAAGTTCTGATGACAATGAAATTATTATGACTGGTGCAGTGTGCAAGTATTTTACAAAACTTTTAATTTATTCTTTTGGGTAGGTAATATTAAATTGCAATTTTTTTTGTAACCATGTCTTTTCCGTTAGATTTCTTATGCTCACAGGATATACTGCCTATCAAGCTAAGTGCTGTTACTTTTTTATGCATAGATTCCAAGTAATCGGGCTCTGAGTCAGGCTCTTAGGTCGATGTACTGATGGCGACACCAATTATAAAAAGTCAAAAGAGATAATTATACACCATATTATTATTAAATACCGGCCATCAGTGTGGAATTTACACATACGCCGTAGGCTATGTGATTGGCCAAATTTAGCTAGAGATCGAGATGTGTGGAAGGAAGGGAGGGAGGCATATCTATCCTGCAGTGAGACGATAAAGGCTAAAGTAATTATGATGTTTGAAAAGAATTACCCAAATTTGCCGCCCATAACATCTGCCGCCTGCTCAACCTGCTCAGCCTGGTAGTAAAGCCGCCACTACCATATAGTTACTTCACTGTCTTCAGACATTGGCAGAATTGTGACAGTAGTCACAGTAACCAGAATGTTGAACCGAATCCTGCAGCACACTGGTAAGGCATTCTACTTCTTAGGCAATTTGTCAATTAGACTTTCTGTTCGGGACTCATCATAGTTGACTTCAACTGCCAAATACCCATTGTGCAGCTGTCCAAAGACAACAGTTTTGACAGTTGAAGCTGATAATCAATGAACTTACTCACAATGCCTGGCGCACAGTGTAGGACCGAACGATAGCGGATGCGCCGTGCGCTAGTTTACGCCAATCATAAGCTGCCTTTTGCGTAACTTATCGTTATCATAATGTCAGATAATGAGACAGAACTCAGAACACATGATGTACGAGTATGTACTGACAATTATTGTAAGTTTCAACTATTTCGAGCAATGTAATTGGTCGTTCTGCACAATTCCGCGTCAGTAAAGAACCTTATTTCAACTGTTAATGACTTCCGGTCTAAATCACCATAAATTCATCTAAAGGAAGCCCTTAATATGCTGGCACAATTACATAGGTACTAATTATACTCGTAGACCATATAATAGCTTCGCCTGTGATACTCATAAACCCGGTTTTCATCGCCGGAATCCTCTCAAGACATGAAGTTATTCTCTTCTGAGGAAAAATAAAATTAATACAAACTTTAACGGGCTTTTAAACACGGTATAAAGTAAAGTTATTTTTCTCGGTATTCATAAATATTTTTCCAAGGTATAAAGACATAGAGAGACATAAAAAAGGTACAGTCAGCTGCAGAAGTTGACGATTTTTACAGAATGTAGAGTGAAAACGCTGGTTTAACAAAAAATTTATATTATATAACATAGAATAGAGTATTTATCTATCTCGTAGGTTAAGTAAAGATTTTGTATGAAAACTTCAATATTGTAACCCAAGGTGTGAAAAAAAATCCAAAAAAAATCCTTATAACGCGTACGCTGCGGAAATTGTTGACAATAGAGCAAAGTAATGTACTACAGTTTTAAAGAGGACATTAATATCTACAAATAAGTCAACAATACCATTTGTCTAACTATTAGGGATCCGTATAAAAACTTCGATAATGTAACCCGACGTGTAATAAAAAATCCAAAAAAATCTTTATATTGCGTATGCTGCGGAAATTATTGACAATAGAGCAAAGTAATGTACTACAGTTTTAAAGAAGACATCAATATCTACAAATAAGTCAACAATACCATTTGTCTAACTATTAGGGGTCCGTATAAAAACTTCGATATACATTATATACTACAGTTTTAAAGAAGACTTCAATATCTACAAATAAATTAACAATACCATTTGTCTAACTATTAGGGATCCGTATAAAAACTTCGATAATGTAACCCAACGTGTGATAAAAAATCCAAAAAAATCTTTATATCGCGTATGCTGCGGAAATTATTGACAATAGAGCAAAGTGATGTATTACAGTTTTAAAGGGGACATCAATACCTACAAATAAGTCAGCAATACCATATGTCTAACTATTAGGGATCCGTATGAAAACTTCGATAATGTAACCCAATATGTGAATAAAAAGCAAAAAGTCCTTATATCACGTACGCTGCAAAAATTATTGACAATAGATCAAAGTGATGTACCTACTGCAGTTTTAAAGATTACATCAATATTAACAAATAAGTCAGCAATACCACAATTATGTCCAACTATTACAGTTATGTCACAATAACTACTTTTTCATGTTAAAATATGCAATAGTAACGCCGCCTGCACAAACTAGGCCACATTATTCGTACATGGGTATTAATCCTTATCCAAAAAAATCACTTCATTTTCAAGGCCTGTAAATTACTTTTTTAATAATACCATTCCCAAATTCCATTCCATTCAAAAGTTATTATAAGTGTAATAATCTATAGGTACTAATATTATTATGAGGAAAGATGTTTTGTATATTTGTATGGAATAAATCCAAAAACTACTGGATAGATTTCAAAAAATCGTTTACCATTAGAATGCTACATTATCTCAGAGTAACATAGGCCATATTTATTGTTTGAAAAAAATAGGGATCCCTATTAAAACTTCGATAATGTAACCTGGGTAAAAAAAATACCCATAAAATCGTTATAATTCGTTACTCCCGTGCGGAGCTGGGGCGGACTGCTAGTCATTTATAAAACCATATTTGTTCGGTCACATCTACTTTCGATGTTTACTGTACCTACCATCTATTCTAGTGTCTCGCAAAAAGACGAATACTAGTTGTGGCTGGTTCTACCAGTAATTATCACACTAACTTATATTGGACCGGTATGAGCAAACTGGTAATATTCTCATAGGTACATACTGATACAAAAACAACACACGATCGATTATCTTGTTAGCTTACCGTTCAACAAAACTATTGGAGTATGAAGTAGAGTCGGTAAAGATTCTGATAGGAATGTATAAATAAAAATAAATAGCATCACGACTGTAATCCCCTAGTACGGTAGACATCCTGTGAAGATGTCTAGTGGAGGGTAGTCAGAGGCACGTTCAAACATTATATAGGCACATGCCCACATTTTGCAGTAGTTAGCATTACATACGTGACAGGTTGCAAGCCCATCGCCGCTTATGAGAACACTAACTGGTTTCCTCACGATGTTTAGGAATTTATATAGGAACTTATCTAAAATTTTAACTATACTTATTTTTTTTTACACCATAAACCCTTGCCCTACTACGTCTCGTATAACTACCCTAGTAAGGGTATAGTATGTACGTATATCACTTATTTTTTAGCTTAGGGCATCATAATTCTGTATGTTTTTTTTTTCAGAAATCACAATGCAGAAATCAGTCTTACTCGTAGTGGCCCTCGGCCTGTTCACGGCCGTGTACGCACTAGACAGTGGAGACAATAAATTCATAAAAGACTATGCTATGTTAAAGGTGAGCACAAAGATTTCCTTGGGTTTTCCCAGTATTTAAAAAAAAATATTAACAAAAAGATTCGCAGGCGGTAGGATTCGAACCTACGCTCCCAGAGGGAATCTGATTTCTAGTCAGACGCCTTAACCGCTCGGCCACGCCTGCTTCTTAGAGAGTCTTAAAATTATCTAGCATTATCAGATACTTTCAAAACGCAAATTATAAATTCTAAATAATTTATGATTGGTTGCTTGCTTTCATTATAAGAAACGGCCAAATGCGAGTCGGACTCGCGCACGATGGGTTCCGTATACTGCCGTCCGATCACTAAAAGGCCGTTATGTTACAATAACCATGGTCGCGGTCATCATGGTCTGCCCCGCGACCATGGTGTTTGTAACATAGCCGGAACGTCGGGAAAGTAAATTAAAGGTAATTACGTGATAAAGACCCGTTTCAAAATTAACGGCCTTTTAGTGTTCGGACGGCAGTATATATATATATATATATATATATATATCTACTTATAAAAATCTGCAGAGAAAAAAAACATGTTTGTTGTATGGGAGCCCCACATAAATATTTATTTTATTCTGTTTTTAGTATTTGTTGATAAAGCGTCAACAGAAATACATAAGTAATCTGTAATAAGTTATGGTGTATAAGTTAAAATTTCAACTGTCTGGCTATCACGGTTCATGAGATACAGCCCTGTGACAGACAGACGTACAGACGACAGCGAAGAGGGTCCCGTTTTTACCCCTTGGAACCCTCAAAAGTAATTTAAAATTAGTTCTTAAATATATAATAATAAATAAAATAAAAAATATAAAGTTAGTGAAAAAATATTTTTTTGTTATTTTTATTGTATTTACCTACACTATTTATATTATTTTTATTTCTCCATTCAGATCTATGAAAGTTGTTTCGGTACCGCACTTTTAAAACAAATAGCGGCAGAACTAAAGGAAGCTTATACAAAATGCTCAGTAGCGCCATCTATGAGAGACCAAATGAACCAACACATGCCGCCTATTTTGCTCAGCAAGCTACCTCCTGGGTTCTCGATGGACCCGAACTCGCAAACCATAACCCGACCGTCAGATGGCGCTATGAACAATAATCAAGAAAATGATTTACCAAACCAAGATGGACCTCAACAACAACAAAAAGTACCAATGGGTGGTGTTTTGGCATTCAGGCCTAACGGGGTAAGAAAAAAAAACACAAAAAGTAGGTTTCATTGATGCCTCCTGTGAGGATTGAACTCACGACCCCTGGTTTACGAGACCAGTGCTCTACCACTGAGCTAAAGAGGCGATAAGACGTTCATCGAAATTAGCAAACAGATCAGTTTTATCAGTTTATAATGATTGTTCAATGATTCGTTTTCCTGAAAATATGGACTGTATCATCGCAATAAATGCTATAAGTACATAGATAACTTACATTACATATCTACTAACATCGTTTTAATATTTTGTATATAAATAGGTTGGGAGGTACCTACCTATTGATAATCATTTAATATGTTCATTATGTTAGAGGAAATAAAAAAGTGTTTGTGATCATAACTAATCATAATCATTTATTTCCTTATTATTTCAAAACAATAAAAAGTTATATTTGTCAAGCTTACGGTAAACTTATCCAGAAATTTACCAACGAAAAAATTATGTCTAATGGCTACGTTATCGAATGTTAATGTGTTATGTGAAATGTTTGGTTTTTTGTGTGGTCTGAGTTTACCCGGCTAAGACGGCAAGAGTGATAAAACTGCATTATCTTGAAAACCATCAAATTTAAAAAGGAACTGTCTGCAATTTACTAAGCTAGTATGATTATCTAACGTATCATACAAAAATGAACATTTTAGCGTATTCATAGTTTTGATTAAAAACGGAACTAGTGTTTTTGAAGTGCCAACTTTGGAAAATAAATCTATCGAGAAATGTTTCACTAATCGTGTTTCTGTCATTAATTTATCCAGATTATATCCTTAAGTTATCTTTGTCATAAGGAACAAAACTGTATGTTTTGGTTATTGAGAAAAAAAGATTCTGCATTCATCAAAAACTTTTATTACTCGTCATAAAGTACATTTTACAAGCCCGTCACAGCATATTTATTCATTCATTACCTACTTCGATGGCTCAGCGATCCAAAGTGCACCTTGGCCTCCGATAAAAGACATACCCCAACTCTTGCCAGTTTACTTGAAGCTCACGCAAGTATTCATTCATTACACTAATATTTCCAATATGGTTCCAGGGTCAATTCCAGTCTCCAGCAATGACCCCATTCATGATGCCAGGTGTACCACAACTGAGGCCGTACAATGCCCCAGTCCAGCCCTTCCCGTACGGTGGGATGTACTACCCCCCGGGAATTCCGTACAACCCGTACTACCAACAGCAGTACCAGCAGGCGCAGGGTTACTACCCGCAACCGTATTACGGGAACAATCGGGTTTCGGTAAGTCTCACCTAGTATGTGTTGTAGGTAGGTACTTATTCCATACATCAACTTGGAGACTATTGCAGACTAGCTGATCCGACAGACACGTTGTCACGCCCAAATAATAATTCCATAAGACAAAAAACTTTATTTTTCACAATTTAATTTTTATGTAACATAGAAAAATAAAATATAACTCCGTATACTGGACCATAAGCAATCAAATAATATAGTTTTCATGAAAATCAGTTCAGTATTTTTCGAGTAAAACGCGGTCACACAGACAGACAAAGCGTTCCGATCGAAAAATGTCGAGTTATTTGATGTATCTTTTCATCTAACAAGCGAGCTTCAACATACTTATTCCTCCAGCGTCAACTGAACCTCCGTACCCGTCTCGGCCTGAACCGCCCCAGCAACGAGAACGTTACCTGTGTGATGCAGGCACTAGGCTACATCGACCACAACCTGGAGCCAAACTACGAGCTGATCACTCAACGGATTAACAACCTTCCTGTTGCAAGCGAGCTGAAGAACGATATACAAGAAGGCCTTAACTTCTGTCAGAAGTTTTCTGTAAGTTCACATTCAAATCATCAACTTTCATACATTTCTTTTCCCATTTATGTAAATTGTATTATCGAGGAATGTGATGAGAATGAATGAAGCTAAATAAGTATGTCAGGATAGTAGCAAGTTGAAAGCCGTGGTCTCTGCCTAATCCTCTGGGAAACAGGCGTGATTTTAGCATATACCCAATGTCACACACACAGCACTCACACCACACAACACACAACCACACAACATACTAACATACTCCCTTTCTTTTATATGTATCACTACATTTTTTAAATTTTTTATATTTTTTACATTTTATTCTTCTTAGTACATTTATAGTTTTACATCCTTACTTTTATAGTCATTTTTAGTATCTTATTTTTAAGTTAAACCCGTATTTTCGTGGAACATTGTTTTCGTTATGCTCTGGAGGAGGGCGTTGACTCTGCTACTCAGTTTTTACTTTTGCAGTTGTCATCGTTTTTCACTTGTTTTTTGTATACCAATGTTATTTTGTTCCAAATAAATAAATTTGAATTTGAAATTTGAATTTGAAAGGTCATTAGGACTATTAAAGCGAACGAGTAAAAAGTTACTTTAAGAAATACATGAAACGCTAAAAGAGACTTAAACGATACCTAATTTATCAGTTTTTTTTTGTAAATACTTAGAGAATTTTTAATACATTACCCAGACACAAAACAAACAAAAATGTTTATCACACAAATATTTATTCTGGGCGGGAACCGAGCCCACAACCTAAAGCGCAGAAGGCAGAGTTACTACCAACTGAGCTGTGTGGCTAGTTGCGAGTTTCTCTAAGTACATTTCACACCGGATTAAGGAGTATTATGACTAAATGAGAAGTTACGCACGTAAAATATAAATTGTGATAAAGACACCGACAATGTTTTGATTCATCTATTTTTTGTGTGTGAAATTTCCCGTTTTGTCATAATGTCTAAAGTACAACTCACGAAAGTTTTGAAAGTGAAATTTCTGCTTATTGTTACAGCAATGCGTGCCAGAAGACAAGAGGAACATCGTGCCCCGTCCTCAGGAACAAATCAAAGCCATCTTCTTCTTCAGATGCTACAAGGTTTGTATAGCGAGATAGACGGGTGCGAAGTCTGCGGCTCGACAAATAAAAAAAATATTAGTGGACATTCCACATAGGGCCATCTAACGCCGACTGAGACGCGAGAAGTGAGTTAGCGAAGTCCGCGGCTGAACAAATAAAAAAAATATTAGTGGACATTCCACACAGCGCCATCTGACGCCGACTGAGACGCGAGAAGTGAGTTAGCGAAGTCCGCGGTTGGACAAATAAAAAAAATATTAGAGGACATTCCACACGCAGCGCCATCTAACGCCGACTGAGACGCGAGAAGTGAGTTAGCGAAGTCCGCGGCTGGACAAATAAAAATATATTAGTGGACATTCCACACAGCGCCATCTAACTTCAAACCAAGCAAAGCTTGCACTATAAGAGCTAGATAAATGATAAAATAATTTGCATATGTTCATCACATAAATATTGCGCAGAAGGCAAAGTTACGTACAACTAACTTTTTGTATGGCAACAAAATATATCTACCTAACATTGTTTTACATTGTACGAATACTTCTATGCAATGTTAATGTTAGTACTTCACTTTACGTCTGTATTTATATTGACGAGATAAGAATTAGTTTACCTAAAAAGATAAATGCAAAAACCGAAAACTTAGTAGGAAATTCATTGTTTTAATAAGTACGTAATTTATAATTATTACCTATGTAGCTAATTAGATTTGCATTTTAATTTTATGATGCAGACACATTAGATTGTATCATGAATGACAAATGGCTGAAAACTTAAAACTAATAGCATTATATAATGTTACGTTTAAATATAATATTAAATAAATAGGTACTTACATAATAAGTTTTTTGTTAAAAATATTTTTCAAAGCAAGCTTTTGTAAAAATATTAAAACCAAGCGCACTGTCACCTGCCAGATTACCTACAGTGTCATCGAATCTTGACAGGTAGGGAATGCAAAGTTTTAACTCAATTAAACTATTTACTAAGGAGTCCCGTTGAGCGAGTTTCCGTAACAGCTTCTGACTTCATCATTACATCAGCACGCTGCTTAGAGCAACACGGGCTTCCTACGGAAGGGAGTAGCCATACACCGCGGTCCCCTCTGTCAAAGTACAAGCCCAAGTGGGCATACACATTTTATAAAACGTGTCAATGTGTGAGTCATCTGTACACGAATTATTAGTGTATTGTTGGATTGTTTATGTGTTAACCTCATCATTACAGTCAGTTAACAGTTTTGTTTTTGCATGTAAGTGTGCGGAATTGCACTTGTGTGCACATTTCCCCCCGCAACAAACGCTAGAACTATTTTAATAGTAATCTATCGCTAAGACTACTCCCTTTCGTAGGAAGCCCGTGTTGCTCTAAGGCACGCTGTGACCTTAATATTGTATTGTCAACGATGTTACTTACACAGGTATGCTAAATTTCAGCTTATTGGTTGGCCGGTTTAAAATTGAATTGCAATGTATGACCCACCATACTAACAAACGGTTAAATAAAAGCTTGTAAAATAGGATCACAAATTTAATCCTAAACCTAGAGTAATTATTACTGAGTGCTTTAAGAGGCTCCCAGTCGCTGATTGCTCTTTTTCGAAACGAAAAAAGAAATACTTCTGAACAAGCCACATCTCCTATTTTTATAAGTATATTACTTCAGGTTCCTACCTAGATTTCTATTAAGCTGAAAACATAATAGCAGAAACTTTTCACGATAAAGATATTATTTCAAAATGATACGTTTTAGAATTTATGATCGAAATATTTTATATACCTACTATTAAAATCAACTTGTGATTTATTGTTAAAGATAGGTAATATGTAGATCTAGATTTCTATTAGAATAGATTTTTGATAAGTAATTATACATAATTTATATCATTAATTTATTCGAAAAGCTAAGGCGGACCACGCGCCGACGTGTGTTTGTCGTCATTGCAGCGGTTGGTAGGATTATTTATCGAAGTGATTAAAGATGGGTACATCTTTATTCACATATACTATACATTATAAAATAGGAGATGTGGCTTGTTCAAAAGTATTTATTTTTTCGTTTCGAACAAAAACAATCGTCGACTGGGAGCGCCTTAAAGGTTTAAACTATTTTATATTCTGATAAAAAGTAGTTGTCACGTATAAGCTATTTATATTAGGAAACGGAATTCAGCTAATTACAAATACAGAATACGTATATATAGGCAAGAGTTCTAACATTAAAATGCAAATAACTTTTTTATTCTACTAAAGATAAATTAAACATTTTTGCAAATTATTTTGTTCACACACCTTCACGCTTTGGCCAGTGCATCCGAGATTAGGTAATTTTTTCATCGACTTGATTTACAAATACCTCTATTACGTATTTAAAATAGTGTTTATTAAAATAAAATATAGAATATTTTACTCACTGGTAATGTAGCTTTGGATAGGGAAAATATTTTTTAAAATTGGTCCAGTACTTTTTTAGTTTATTCATTAAAAACATTTTTATTACCTCTTAATAAATAGTGCCTAGTTAAGTGAAATAAAAAAATTACGTTTTAAAAACTAATAAGAAAACCGATGAAAATTATCCGACCAATCGAAAAGTTAAGGGACGATATTGGTTTTATAAGTTTTATGGGGAATTATTAGTTCTGCTTATAATTTAAATGGGAACAATTTCTTTTTTTAAAGGCAGCAATATAAAAATATATATATACCTACATGTCGATTTTTTCTCTTTTCGTCGATTAAAAATATAAATTTATTTCCAGCACAAGAAACTTGAGGCGTGCATCATGAAGGACATAAGCGAGCACTTCAGCAAGGAGTATGTCGTGGACACTGAGCCTGAATTCGGGTAAGGTTCATTATGTATGAATGCTGCAACGTGCGAAAGGGTGGTACCTTATGACAAAAATGACGATACTTTTATTTTGAATTGCCTACACCTGCTTTATAAGCACATTTCATTATTATATTAAATCTTGGAAGCCGAAGACGGGACAATTAAGAGGTACAAAATATAGTGAGGAATTTATTTTGATCCTGACCTAATATTTTTCTGTACACTACGTTTTGTTGAAAAAAAAATAGTAAAAATAAAAAACTATGATATAGTAGTAATAAAACTGTGTAACAAATTAAGATGGCAGCGGTGAAATTTTTTTCAATGTGAATATTTTTAAACCTGTAATTTCCACACCCAGGTCATTCTCCAGGGCTGGACGGTCTACCCGCGATGCTCCCCGAGATCCCAGCATGGAGGCTCTGGAAGAGATGGAGGTCTACCTGTACGACTACCTCAGCGGAGGCGGCGCATTCGACTTTGATCTTTACATATAGAACTGAAGACTCATATTCCTTTGTCGTAAAATAGTCATACCCCTGTATTTTAAGTGGAGTTTATTTTTTCACTCTCCACGAAATACGATTATTTTCAACGCAGTTGCTGATCAAAATTGCCGCCACGAAGACTTAGAAAATAGTTATGCTACGAATTTTTTACAGGCCGCATAAGGCTATTATAAAAATGTCGCCCGAGATGGTGTCTAGGCGTCACTTAAAATGTTGCAGAACACTGCAACGTTGCAGCGTTACGTTGCGGGACAAAATATCCCCAGTGTATCCGTGACTTTCGATTTACAAACTGAGATGGAGCTCTATGACGAAAATGTGGGTTTCTTATAAAATCGTTGTGTGATTGTAGTAAGGTAATTCGGTAAATGGCCACCCATTTTTTTCTGTGTTATCAGTATCATGAAGATAAAACACTTTCAATACCTATCTACACATTTACAGCTTTGTTTTTAAGTTTTTTTTTTTGCAATCTAATATGCATTTATTTAAGGTGCGTGCCCACTAAGTACTAGAAGTGATTATAACGTAGTTGATCCTTAACTAATATTGAATAATTTGATATTGTAAATTCATAGTGGGACCTAAAATATTTCTTGGTACCGAAATTGAGAACCCTTACTTAATAATATGTGAATAAATACCCAATAGTCATAAAATAGGTAAGTATCAAATTTGCATTTACTAGTATAAGAAGTTAGGGATTAGATTTGCGCATTGTGTCAAATGTAGTCGAGAATAATACTCACATTTAGGTTAAGTTAGTTATTTACAATTATTAATCGTTTTAGGGTTTTTTATAACTCAAAACAAATGGTATGGTTATGGGCATTTGCTACAGACGTAATTTTTTATAGCTGATTCGTTATTTTAACAGTACTTACAATCCATATTCATTATATGTTAGTAAATTATTACGTTTTGTAGCAAATTGTAGTTTTTGTCCAGAAAGCATTTAATAAAGCTTTTTTGACGACAACTTATATAAATAGGTATATTTTTTAATAAAGACACTTAATATTATTTTTATTTTATAATGTATGAGGTAATAACTCCGCAATAGTTGACCGATTAATCAAACTTTTATAAAATTGAAATTATATAACATTTTTTATTAAGTCATCATTGTTCATCATCATCATCAAATGATGATTTTTACGGAATTATTAGCTATTTTTGTCTGTCATTATTTATTTCTGATAATGACTGTACATATTAAAAATAAACTATGATCATTATACAGTATTGATAAAAAAATCGTAAAATATAATAATATAAGGTATTTTTTATGACTTTAAGAAAAAATAAACGATAATAATTCAGAACATGTTCTACGAGCTTTTTGAGATTTCATTTCACATGTTGTAAGGTAAGTATATTATTCAAAAGAACAGAGAATTTAGACAATCTTCAGGGATCTAAGCGCCTTGGGATCTGAAAGTATGTCTGTCTACCGTACTTGGGAATTACAGTCGTGGTCGTTTTTTTTGTCATAAATTATTTTAAGAATATGCACCGCGTAAATATCTGCAAGTTTGTTACAACTGAAGTATAATAATAATAAATAAATATTGGCGGACTTTACAAACAGCGCCATCTAGCCCCAAACTATGCAAAGCTTGTACTATGGGAACCAGATAATTGATAGAATACATAATATACTTTTTTTTATAAATACACACTTATAAATATTAAAACTCAGACAGAACAAACTTCTATGTTCATCACATAAATGTTTGCCCTGAGTGGGGATCGAACCTACAACCTAGCGCAGAAGGCAGTGTTACTACCAACTGAGCCGTGAGGCCAGTCAAAGTGTGAAACATAAATAAAAAAAATACTTTATTAAATGTAAATATTATACATTTGTAGATTTATATTTTTTGTTTCTTGTAAAAAGGTATGGTATGTTCTATAAAGGTATGTCACAATTCAACTGTAGGAATTGTAATGAACAATCGAAACTTTATTTTTGTTAAAAGTCTAAGCACGTATTCCTTCATTTTGACATTTGTGACAGTTGATCGAAACCGAATAAGTATTTGCTAAATAATAAACTTACTGAAAGGTCACGCGTGTCAAAATACAAAGGGGCCTAAAGGTAACTGTCTATCAAACTGTAACCGACATGCAATAATTTTCTTGTCAAATTTGGATCGTGGCTTGATTTAGTGATAAACATTTTTATTTTTATTTCAATGTTGTAGATTTCACACGGGTCTTTATCACGTAATTATCTTTAATTTTCCCGACGTTATATTAAATTGTTAGTTGTAATAATAAATTAAAACGTGATAAAGACTATAAAACTGTACAAGTGACAAGCCGAAATATCTTCATAGGTACACCACGTAGCTCGAGGTAATGGTAATAGCCGACCCCCCCCCCCCCCCCCCCCACTCAAGAATTACTATTTATCAAAGTTCGGACGTCAATTCATTATTCGTTATGTCGTATACAATAGTAAAACAACTTTTTCGCCAATTCTAATAACTAATTCATTAGAGGGTCGAAACGACTACGATTATAATACAAATAAAAACTGGCCAAGTACGTGTCGAGCCACGCGCAATGTAGGGTTTCGTAGTTTACACAGCTAACAACGTTAAATAAGTAATTTTCAACGATATTTGTAGTACTAAAAAGTTTACTTCTAGTTTACGAGTAATCATCGAGCAACTTAGTATATAAATACATTTTCTTAGTTGGTTGATGATTACTCGTAAACTTGTAAGGCCTACTTAGCCGTGATAGTTTTACTTTTAAATTCTTTATGTTTACTACTACCGTGAATTTTTCACACCTCCAAAGCCAAGCGTTAGGCTGATAGGGGGGGGGGGGGGAGAGACACTTGACTCTTAAAAAATTTAGCACTTTAAAGCTAAATATTTCACAAACAGATTCCTTAATCGAAAAGTTGTCTTCACAAACCCATGTTTTTTAAAGACCTATCCAACGACAACCCACATACATTATGCGAGAAAAAAAAAATCCCCACTTTAGGTGTACGTGTTTTTTCTAGATTTTATTCTACGACTTTGTTAACATTACTAATATGTACAAGGTGTCTCAAAAGTAAGTTCACATTTGCTTATCTTATTACGCGAAAGCAACTATTCTGAGGGGCGCGGGGGGTATGTCAGTCGGTAGTCTGGCTCTTGGGAATTTAGTCGCTATGGAGCGTTTCTCTGGTGCGGACCGTGCGTTGTGCGTACGTGAGTTTTACAAAAACGGTAATTCGGCGACTGTAGCGCGTAGAAAATTCTGCAGTATTCGACATATTCGTCACTTAAATGATGCGCCTAGCACTCGACTCATTGCAAAATGGGTTGAGAAGTTTGAAGAGACTGGGTCAACTCTGGAGAAACCAAAATCTGGGCGGCCAAGAACACCAAGAACAGCCGAAAACGTGGACAGTGTTACTCAGTCTATTCGAGATGATCCAAACCTCTCGATTCGGAAGCGTGCTGTTGCTTTAAATGTGCACAGATCTTCATTATGCCGCATTTTACACAAAGATTTAAAGCTGCACCCGTACAAAATTCAGTTGGTGCAAGAACTGAAGCCTCAAGATGCTGGTCAGAGGCTTGACTTTGTAAATCAGATGATTGAGCGCTTTCCAACGTTCATCAACATCTTGTTTTCCGATGAAGCCCATTTTCACCTGAATGGGCATGTAAACAAGCAAAATTGTCGTTACTGGAGTGCAACCAATCCAAAACAAAAACATCAGAAACCGCTACATTCACCCAAAGTCACCGTATGGGCAGCGATGTCGGCGCGAGGAATTATCGGCCCTTACTTTTTTGAAGATGGAAGGGGACGCACGCTCACAGTGAATTCAGAGCGTTATGTGGAGATGTTAGACGAGTTTTTCGTGCCCCAACTGCAAAACTTTCCTGGTTACAACCAAAGAACATGGTTCCAGCAGGATGGAGCAACTTCACACACGTCCAACAGATCTCTGCCTCGAGTTCGAGAAATTTTTCCGAACAAATTAATCTCCAGGCGAGGTGACATAAATTGGCCTCCACGGAGTCCCGATTTAACACCTATGGATTTTTTCCTGTGGGGTTATGTCAAATCAAAAGTTTACGCTAATAAACCGACTTCCCTGGCACAATTAAAAGAAAATATCCGTCATGAAATGGCAGCCATCACGGAGACTACCTGCCGAGCTGTCATAGGCAATTTTAGTGCCCGACTAAATGAACGCCGAGAGCGCAACGGTTTACATTTGGACGATGTTATTTTTAAAAAATAAATTCCCAAACAGTGTACTTCAATATATAATAAACATTTTTTCAATAAAGCTAAGACTTTTCTTTTAAAAAAAGATTTAAATGTGAACTTTCTTTTGAGACACCTTGTATAATATATACATGCCAAATTACAGCTTTCTAGCACTTAAAACTTTAACTCTCTGAGCTAAGCTGCGGACGGACAGACGGACATGGCGAAACTATAAGGGTTTCTTATAGACTACGAAACCCTAAAAAGATCCTATTAAATTAATATGATTTGCATACTTAAGTCGTACTGTATAGTAATTCAACATTTTAATGGGTACTGATTAATATACCACCAGCTTAGAAAGGTAAATATATAAGTAAATAAATTTAATGATAATATAATACAGTTTACAGATATCTTTTTTATCAATATTTGCATAACAAAACTAAACTCTATTCATGGTGGCCCAATATCATAATCTAACACACATATAATAAACTCATACTTATAAGTTCACGTGAAGCTATTTTCAAACAGACTTCTACCCCCGCTTCATCACAATTTTTGGGTGAATTTCGGGAACCCCTACACTCAAATGTCAAATGTCTTGTCTACCCAGTAACAGTGGTTTAGGCTGTGTTTTGGTAGAACAGTCAGTCTGTCAGTAACACTAGAGTTTTATGTATTTAGATAGATTAACCCTCGTATTCAAGAACGACACTATGAGAACACGCACCCACAGTGGACGAAATCTTTTTTCATAAACATTACTTTATGTGTTGAGCGGCACTATGGCGCACACTACCGTGTGCCTTTAGAGCTCAACTTTGGCTAGAGGCACACGACAATTTGCCTCTAGTCACACTATGCAGTGTCGCACAACACATAAAGTGATTTTTATGAAAAAAGACTTCGTCCACTGTGGGTGCGTGTTCTCATAGTGTCGTTCTTGAATACGAGGGAGAATCAATAAGTGGTTCAAAGTTAAACTCTTGCACTGAAAGGCATGAGGCATAATGAGGATATACAAGTCAAAGTCAAAGTATATTCATGGCTAAATTAAATGTACAAAGATATTGATAAATTATGTGTATCAATGTATTCTACCCTATTAAGGGTGAGCAATATTTATGTTTACAATGGGTGATTAGGTAAACGGTACTTATTACAAAATTAGAGCAAAATGTCGATAGAATAAAATAAAATATTATAAAAATTGTTGTCCAGAAAATGAGAACAAATTATTTGTAAAATGCAGATGTATAAAATACCTAGTTGTGATATTTTTGCAACTAAAATTTGAATCAAAACGACAGATGTTATACATCATACTGACAAACCATCATGCGAATAGAAATAAAAAAAACACATCTGTTTGTGAAATCCAAAACCCTTTTGTAGATTTCGGAGAAAGATCAGCACTTTTTTCCCAAATCTTTATGTAAAAAAACTGCATTATGTGTTTGTTCACGAACGGACTTTCACCGAGGAATCTATTGGACCCGAGTTTTTTTTTTGCGAATTTATAAAAAAAGTTTTACCTGTTTGATCTAAAGAGGTTGGTTTATGGGAATGCAAATATGGCGGAATACTTTCTTTTATTTAGACAATAGAATGGCAGTTTGCAGAAATGAAATTAGAGTAAATTAAAGGATGCTATTTGATAACGGACAATATTAAAAATGATGATTTGCAGTTATTTTGTTTTCCCCAATGAGTTTGTAAACAGGTAAAGAATTTTGTTGCAATTTCTATGAAAATTTTATTTAAGTAATGTAAAACAATTAGGTATCCAATCGTCGTGAGAAAAAATGTTACATATTTATGTAAGTATTGCTTTTACAAAAAAACAAGTGAACTAAGATTAACTTATCCATGCAGTCCAGCAGATGTGTTTACAATTCAACACTTACCTATATAATTCATTGTATGATTTATAACTATCACGCTTATAATTATCATCACAAAGTCTAAATTCAAATTTTGTCCACATCCCATTTTTAACCCGTCGAGCACACACCTTTCTGCCAAATAGGGTAAATGGCCCAGAGTCCAGATGGTAAGATCGGTCTGTCTACTTTTCGTGAAGAATTAATAAATTCTCGTTATAATACGATTATACCTATGGCATTACAATACATTGTAAAAACAAGTGAAACAAAAAGTTAAATAACAAAACTTGCATAAGTTAAATTATAATAATATCTACATTGTTAATATTTACATTTTTAAATCTTATGTCCCGATAAATTACATTTAATCTACTGAGAATTAGTTTTTTGTGATAACAAAAAACAAGTGTACAAAAACTCATAATTGTGTAACGGCATACTAAAATATATAAGTAAGTACCTACTTAGTTATGTACTTATTCAGTGGTACGCTTGTCGTAGGTAGAATACACGTTTGGTTCTATGCTTGATTTTTGAGCAAAGTCAACTGTCACTCGGACAGGTATTTTGACAGAGTTTTTTGGAGGGAAGTGAATTGGATGTTCAGCGATAATAATGTATTAAGAAATATGAATAAAAACAAGGATAAAAGTATAAAAACTAAATGGAATTCGATTAATTATTGACCCTGAAGAGACGACTTACACTTGAATCATTGTTTAAAACTACAGGGTACATTATCTAAAGAATACGATATTAATTAAATTAAGTTATTTATACAATTTTTGACACTCCGTTTCATCCCTTTATGTTTATAACTTAATCAAAAACCTTTCTTAGTTCCTTTTTTAACTTAGTGCGTATTAAAATTTATGCTAAATCTATATCCCAGAGATTTAGTTTCTTACTTTTGAAAAAGCGCTTATTATTTGTAACTCTTTGGATAGGTACATTTACCCTACTCACCAAAATATAGAGCACCTTTAGCACAGACAAATAAATATAAATAAAAAAAAGATTTTTGTCAAATAATCGCCTGCACAAGTGTTGCCACAAAGGGATGTTCAACAAAAAATTAAAGAAAAGATTGGAAGGATTGATGTAAATGGTTTTTAGTTTAACCATTTGAATAGAAATTGCGATGATGTATTACATTTTCGACATCCGCAAGGTGTTTTGGTACGAAAAATAGGGTAACAATGGGTACGCTTTTACCCCATTTCTTTTTCTTCGTTTGATTTGGTTGCATGTTGCATATTGCTACCTACTAACCTACTCGTAAGTAAATATTGAAGAAAAAAATTGCTTTACAAGAAAAACATCGACTATTGCATCTGATTCCGAGATTTTTATAGACTGATATAAAAAATACTTGGGTACCTACCTAGTTATTAGAGTCGGGAAGTTTTAGGACTTATGGTTTAGGATGTGCGTGATTTTTAGTCAATCAGTAAGTACGTGTCAGAGATTTATAATAAGAACAAAGATAGTTTCTTAGCTTTTTTAAAAGTCGATATATAAAACTAAGATGTTTAGTGTCATTCGACAATCCTGTTACTTCCTCCAACAGAGTAAAATTAACCTTCTATTAGCCACCTACTCTCTAAGCGCTACAAAATAAGGCTCATTTTCCCCCGGCGCTCGCAGTAATCGATAGAGGCTTACAAGAGTGTGAACAACTCGAACTTTAGAGTTCAGTAAAGTGTGAAATCCTGTAGAAAAAGTTTCAAGTGTCCACGTGCTAATGCAGGTGGTTCCGTACCCCGTAAGTTAATGATTGGGGTCCCACGGGACGAACCCTGAACCTCGGAATATTCGAGGCATTTCCTAGTGGGCTTGCAATGTACTAATTAAGGGTATCCATTTGACATCTGAGGTGGACTTAATGAGTGTGAATTATGGTTCAGAGGGCTGTAAATAACAGGAGTTAAAGGGCTAATGAGGCTTTCGACCTTAGGAAGGAATTACAAGGCTCTATGGATGTTTTGGATACATTAATAACTAGAATCTAAATAAGGGAATCTTAAAGAAAGGATGAAAGAAAAAACATTTATTTGCTCTATTGGCACCACACAATTATTAGATAAAAGAAAACAAAAACAATCAACAATTACAATCAACAGCAGATTGTGTCATGTGGGGGGAAAAAGGACTTGAAATTCTTTAACTGAAACTATTGACTATTAAACTACTAAATATTGTTGAAAATTTCACATAGCGCAAATTTCCAGCCGTCCCCAAACTAAAGCAAAGCTTGTATTATGAGAACCAGATTACTGATATAATACGAAACAGCTACTTTTTTTTGCAAATACATTATATTTTTACAAGCAGCCTATATATTTTGGGTTTTTGCACCAATCCAATCTTCCCATACATACTCGTAAGCACTTACCCTATATCTAATGAAATCAAACTGATGTTTTTATCATCGGAATTTATATCACAATGAGCTGAAAATATGAGTGTTAGGTACATACTCATACCTTTCCGGTGTTCATCTTCTAACTGAACTGATTATGAATACCTAACTCAAAAAATATTCATGACTAGGGGCCGTACCACAAGCTCAATATCAAAACAATACATATACTCACGCAATCCGAACTCGTATAGCGTTGACACTTTCGCACCGTGAGTATATTTTGCTATTACTTTAGGACCTTGTGGTAAGCTCTTTAGTTATTTTTTTTATTGTTGTACGTACTTGAGTAGTACTATTAATTATTATTCTTGTTTGAGCCTTCACCTTGTTCGATCGGCACCAAACTGCTTGAAAAAAAGGTAGACCCCAAGCCGTGTTTGTTGTCTGATTCTTCTAGGCTTGGTCGCGAGGAATCGGCGTAGCTTCACCTAGTTCCTAAGAAGTTTCAAAGTGATCCTTGGGATTTTATTGAAATAAATGATTTTTGAATTTGAATTTGAATTTATGGCCCCAGGTATCCTATAAGTCATCAGGAACTTCGTTATCAAGCAGGATATCAAAATTTAGAAAAAAAACCCACATTTCCTTAATTTTTTACGTAACAACAATAAATCATGTCATATTTTAATAGTGGGAAGTATTGCAAAGTTCCGGATTGGCTTTCCCCCGGGGTCAATAAGTCAGTTTGGCATATTCCCAAAACAATCGTAATATTATCCACGTTCGAAAACATAACTTTGTCCATGGGAATTAGTTATGTCGACTATTTTGTTAAGGCGATAGATTATATCGACGGTTGGTATCACCATCATCATCATTTTAGTTATAGGACGTCAAGGTCTAGTTCTGATTATCGGCGTTTTGTAAAAATAATAATAATAAATAGGATCACGACTGTAATCCCCAAGTACGATAGACATCCTCTCAGATCTCCCAGACGTTTAGATCCTTTGAAGATGTCAAGTGGGGGTAGTCAGAGGCACGTCAAACATTATATTTGAAACATGCCCACATTTTGCAGTAGTTAGCATTTTATACGTGACAGGTTGCATGCTCATCGCCGCTTATAAGAATACTAACTGGTTTCCTTCACCGTTTTGAGCACGTATTTTTGGTGCGCATATAAAATTGTTCGAACAGAAAAATCCATTGATGCACGCCGGGTTTCGAACTCACGACTTTCAGATTGAAAGTCGAGGTATCTTCCACTCGGCCAAAATAAAAGATATTCAAAAGAAAATAACTAGCTTTTATAAAGTCGAACGAGCCGAACACGATAGGGTTATATTGTATAGTTGAGGAGCTCATATGGCTACCTTCAAGCTCCAATCAGACCAACGCGCTGTCTCCATTTATTGTATGGTCTCGAAGTAGGTAATGTCAAACTGCAGCCTCATTGGTTGGGGAAATTGGTTTAAAATTTAGTTTCGAACGCAGTTTGTGAGCTAGGAACGACGCTGTACTTAGGTACTACCTAGTACTTAAGTAGGTACTTAGTATAGAATTAAAACTAGAAATACGGCTAATTACCACGTTTTTTCTTGTATTGCTGACGTTTCAAAACAATTCAGATGCACTTCATCATGAGCATCGCCCGTGACCGCGATCAACGGCAGATCGGCGAATACTCATTGGTAATTGGCCATATTTCTATTTAAAAGGTATTTAGTAATTCGCAGAGTATTTTTCTCCATAGTCTTGAAAACTGAAGTGTCTCTTTATTTTTGTTCCCTCAACCTTAGTGTATCAAAAGAGCTACCAGAAAAAAAGGCCGAAACCCGATCCGGTTTAGCAAAACGACAAAAAGCTCTATCGCTTCTTTCTCGCGCCGAAAACGAACATTTTCGATGATTTATGGCGCAAATTAACGAGTACGTATCCTCATTCCAGAACGTCATTTCCTGGTAGAACAAACTTGCGGCAACCCTGAAGGAATTCGGAAAAAAACGAGGCAAAAATGCCGAATACAGTTTTGCAAGCGGTTATGCAATTAATATATGAAGAAAGATTGAGTATATAAGACAAGTATGAATGGGACCGTCGGAAGAGAAAGACCTCGGCGTATATTTTTGGACCAAATTGGTGACGTTTTGAAAAAGGCCAGGTCAAGAGTACTAAAGAGACGAGCATACATGAGGAATGTGATGAGAGTGAATGAAGCAAAAGAAGTATGTCAGGATCGTAGCAAGTGGAAAGCCGTGGTCTCTGCCTACCCCTCTGTGAAACAGGCATGATTTTATGTACCTGTGTATGTAAACGGTTATGCTTTATATCTACCTACCATATCTATGATAACGACCTAATGATATCGTCTTTTAATGGCCTCTCAGCTTTGTACCTCATACTTTGCAAAAAATCAGACATCAACAGTGATGACAGATGTGACATTATGTAAAAAACTATTAATTAAAGTTAACTTTTTATTGCAAAAAGTAAATAGTTTTTATTGTAAGGTATCAAATCTAATCAACTAGCAGTTACCCGAGACTTCCACCACGTATATTTAGGAAATAATTTTTTGACGAATTTATCGTAAAACACTGAAATTCCTGAAACACAAAGGAAATTCCTGAAAATAAAGTAGCACCAGCCAGCGGTTTAGCCGTGAAAACGTCATAGACAGACTATAATATTAAGTATAGATAGTAGTTAGCATTCCATACGTGACAGATTGCAAGCCCATCGCCACTTACAAGAATACTCAATGGTTTCCTCACGATGTTTTCCTTCACCGTTTTAAGCACGTGTTTTGATGCGAATATACATTTTTCGAACAGAAAATCCATTGATGCACGACCTTCAGATTGAAAGTGAGGTACCTCCCACTCGGCCAAAACGGCTTTTTTATTATTAGCTTTCATAAAGCTAGGGTAGGTTAAAGAGTTACAAAATTAGAAACGTGAACAAAAGATAACTTTTCAATGGTAAACTCTTAAAATAGTTGACTTTAGCTTCGGTCTCTGAACTCTCTAAGTAATAAATCGGTTTGACAAGAATGTATTTACTACCATCCACAATACGGGTATCGCCCGTACGAGTATCGAGTTAGTATCTCTATTTCTCTACCATTTGCGTTGTAGTAAAATACTTATTTTGTTTTAGGGTTCATTAACTCAAAAGAAAAAACAAAACTCTATACATACACAATTTGCTTCCGAAATAGCGTAAGGTTTTATCATTTAAAAAGGATGCTTTTTTAGAATCCACCTAAACTTTTATTTTAATTTCTTATTAATAAGTTAAAGATCAAAAGAACGTTAGTAAAGTGAAATTTAGTTCTTTTGCGTGTGAGGGTTTGCACTTGGCCAAAATAAATATTTTTGTACTAAGGTATTTTTTTAAACGCACTGTTTTGATTATTTAGAACTAGTGACCCGCCCCGGCTTCGCACGGGTTTAATACATATAAACCTTCCTCCTGAATCACTATATCTATTAAAAAAAACCTCATCAAAATCCGTTGTGTAGTTTTAAAGATATAAGCAAACATACATACATACATACAGACGCGGGAAGCGGAAAGCGACTTTGCTTTATACTATGTAGTGATAAGCCACCTCATGGAATTTGCAATCGTAATCGTAATGCGAACTCATTTTCTATTTACGTATAACCTCTTCTAAATTGTCTCATTATTCTGCCCAAATTGTGACGTTAAAAAAAAATGCTGTCACAAATAAAAACTTTTAAATCTTAAAAAAACCAAATCTTCTTTCATCAAAATCCAGTTCGAATTTTTTGACTAGCTCTAGGTATATTTTAGTAAGAATTCAAACGTCCCTCAATAAAAAATAAGTGGTTCCCAAAAGCCATGAAATGCTCTTCTAGTTAAAGCTCCGTGATAGATGACAACCTGAAGAATGCAGAACTAACATCCGCATACTGGAAGGCTCGTGTTACGCTGTTATTGTTTTTTATCGGCATCTAAAAAAGGTTACTATAAAAAGTTGGCTACAGGCGAAACAAGTGCGGCTCATGCCGAACACATATGTAGGGCAAAGATTAGCTAATAAGTTAACAGATACGATGTCATACTTATCATTCGTAGCGCTTTGATTTTGACCTACTTTTATGTTTTATGGCTGTGTGCGCTCGAAAGGCCTTCATTATTATTTCTCTACAACGCTTATTGTCCCTCTTCAGGGATTCATCTATATATATATACCTACTTAATATTATAAATGCGAAAGTAACTCTATCTGTCTGTAACGTTATCACGGCCAAACCGCTAAACCGAATTTGATTAAATTTGATATTGAGATAGTTTGAAGTCTTATGCTACTTTTATCACAAATTTTTCGTTTGTTCTTAAAAAAATTCAATGTGTTACGTTAAATAAAGTCGTAATAAATCAATTTCCTGAATCTACACTGACAAAGTAACGGGTAAATACTAGTTTTTATATATGTATAATATGTATATAATAGATAAATGAAAAACAACCACGATCGTTTTGATAAAGTATTTAAATCATATACGTAACGTATCAAAATAGTATCTTGCATTGCAATATAATTAAAAAAAACTTGAGAGGTGTCAAGGGACACCCGGATGGAACGAAGTTCTCACAAAATAACGTGGGACAAGGGAAGGGGAATCAACTTTGACTTCGACTTCGACTTCGACTTCGACTTCGATTTCGACTTCGACTTCGACCTCGACCTCGACCTCGACCTCGACCTCGACCTCGACCTCGACCTCGACCTCGACCTCGACCTCGACCTCGACCTCGACCTCGACCTCGACCTCGACCTCGACCTCGACCTCGACCTCGACCTCGACCTCGACCTCGACCTCGACCTCGACCTCGACCTCGACCTCGACCTCGACCTCGACCTCGACCTCGACCTCGACCTCGACCTCGACCTCGACCTCGACCTCGACCTCGACCTCGACCTCGACCTCGACCTCGACCTCGACCTCGACCTCGACCTCGACCTCGACCTCGACCTCGACCTCGACCTCGACCTCGACCTCGACCTCGACCTCGACCTCGACCTCGACCTCGACCTCGACCTCGACCTCGACCTCGACCTCGACCTCGACCTCGACCTCGACCTCGACCTCGACCTCGACCTCGACCTCGACCTCGACCTCGACCTCGACCTCGACCTCGACCTCCACCTCGACCTCGACCTCGACCTCGACCTCGACCTCGACCTCGACCTCCACCTCCACCTCCATCTCGACCTCCACTTCCACCTCGACCTCGACCTCGACACAATTAATAGATATATGTATATATTAATAGATATACTATAGCAAAAAAGTGTCGTGGCAACTTTTCGTGACAACTTTTCGTAAGAATTTTTTCCGTCTAGCCCCCTTTCACAACGCGCGATAAGGAACTTCGTTCCAAAAACCGGCAAAGTGTGAGTCGGACTCGCACACAAAGGGTTCCTTACCATTATTTATAGAAAACGGCGAAAAAATCACGTTTGTTGTTTGGGAGCCCCACTTAAAAAATGTTTTATTCTGTTTTTAGTATTCTTGTTATAGCAGCAACAGAAATACATAATCTGTGAAAATTTCATGAAATACAGCCTTGTGACAGACAGACGGAAAGATAGACGGACTGCGAAGTCTTAGTAATAGGGTCCCGTTTTTACCCTTTGGGTAAAAACCCTAAACCCTAAAAACATGCTTCAATGAGGTCAACATCCAGTAGCCAATTCACATTACACCTCACTACACCATCTGAACGATCTAACATATTCTTTGACGACCCCCGTCTCATTCATTAGCTGGATCGTTCGTCTTCATTGCATGTGACGGAGATGGTTTATAGTTGGAATTGATGTTTGGAACACTTAAAAAGATCTGCCGCTTATTAACTCAACTATCATTCATAAACGCAGACAGTCGTGCTTATAGAGGAGTTAGCATGAACCACTATCGTATAGACAACGTATCGTCCATATGCCAAAGCTGACACTTTTACTATAAAAAAAGAGTAAATTTTGTGATTACCTACCTACTGATATTCCCCGACCCACTTCCTTGAAAATCTTACTATCCTTCACCTTTTTCACTTCAATTATTTTTATATTATGTAAATTTATTACTTTAAATAAAATTAAACTGTAAATATGTAAATTATTGTAGCACAAGTTAACCCTTTTCCTCTCTTTTTTCTTAGTAAACTAACAGTGTTTTGTATAAATGTTGTGCTGTCTTTTGTTTTAGATAACATCATCTTGGTTATACCTTATATGGTCGATCTTTAAAATACCGGCCATAATATTTTATAGAAAACCATATTTCTCAAACACTATCTGCAATAAGGTTTACAAACATTACACGAACACGGACATTGGCAGAATTGTGACAATCAGTCACAGCCACAGTGACACAGTCGTCCATTTGGACGATACGTTGTCGATACGATAGTGGTTCGTGTCCAGACTACAGTTTGTTTTGTTGCCGGTTTCCTGCCAAGTTTGAAGTGCTTGAATTCTTCCTACTAGTCCATACTAATATTATAAATGCTACGTAATTGGGCCGATTGTGATGAAGTTTTATATATAGAGATTAAAGTCCTGGCTACTCTTACCTACTTGTGTGCTTGTGCTTTCAATTTTCGTATGTAGGCAAATTGTCATAGACCCGGTTATGTAGCTACCCCAACTTTGGACTTTTTTAATTTTGGCAGTCATTAACTAAGCATAGCGAACAAACTTGTTCAAAAATAGTTGATTTAATTATTTGTCTACGCTCCGTTTTGATTAGTGACAGTTGTAGTGTGTTACCATACCTTTAGATTTGATTCACTACAACTAATGATATCCCGTTTTGTCTTTTTAAATATGAATAAATAATTAATAAATATCGTCTGTTACAAAACCTTTACTTAACCTAAGAAATAAATAAATACTCTCTTCTCTCTCTACTCTATGTTGTTTAAAAATCGTCGTTTTAATCATTTTTTCAACATCGTTTATTTGAAAATTAAAATACTACTCGCACTCGTATATGATGAAATAGAAAATAATTTGATCAATAGTTTTCCTGCCATGATAATAAACTCACTTACATTATTAAACCCGAGGCTTTAGGTATCCACTAACCTAAC
Source organism: Hydriomena furcata (assembly GCA_912999785.1). Classification (NCBI taxonomy): domain Eukaryota; kingdom Metazoa; phylum Arthropoda; class Insecta; order Lepidoptera; family Geometridae; genus Hydriomena; species Hydriomena furcata. Next base: position 4,748,669 of record OU538826.1, read on the forward strand.
CTAACATTTCATCATTTTCCTGTTATTAAAATATTTAAAGCAGAAATATTGTACATAATTAAGTTGACAATTATCTAACTTACTCGTTCATTAGATCATACCTACCTATAATAATACTCTTCATATAATGATAAAATTATATTACCTAGGTAGTCGGTATTTAATTAAACTTTTGTTAATTTTAATTATTTCCATCAAATTTGTATGCTGTCACCATATGGCATGACTAGAAGGTTATGACGGCACGAAGCCGACGTGGACTGTCATCGTGCGGAGTGCACCCTTGTCATGGAACGGCGAAAGGTCAAATTTACACTTTCGCATCCAAAACTGCCCGAAATTTTTAACTCATTATGAAATTAAACCAAATTTCTTACGTGCCCAATCGTTGAGCTAGGAATTTTATAAAAATACTACACTTGACACATTGTCATACGTACAATATTGTCTACACGAATTTAAATTTAAATATCATACATTATTACAACAACGGGAAATTACTCACGTAAATGATAAATTGTCAATGAGGACACCGACAACGTTTCGATTCATCTAAAGAATCTTCTTCAGGGTGAGTGGACCATTAAACGCGCGCGCTACCCTGAAGAAGATTCTCTAGATGAATCGAAACATTGTCGGTGTCCTCATTGACAATTTGTCATTTACGTGAGTAATTTCCCATTGTTGTAATAATGTGTAGTACAACTACGAAAGTTTTGAAAGTTAAATATCATAGATAAAAGCACTTTCTGCTTTTCCCGAATTTTACTATTTTACGTTAGATTTTTCGAAATTTCTTTTTTATGAACCTTCTGACCTTCCTTTTTATGAACCTGACAATAACAAAAACAACATAAAAATAATTAGGAAAATCTCGTGCCGTTCACGTGTGATGCCGTGATCCAGGGAAATAGGGATTATCAACTCGACCAAAATAATGCTAATAAAAGTAATGTCAGCAATAAAAGTGTTTGTTGGCTAAATAATAATAGTAACTTATAGATAGGTAGATTAACATAACACAAACAATTTTATGTAAATTTTAGTTCCATAAGCTTTGGATACAATAAATGAACTTTTTACTTTAAATCATTTATTTAATTTTATGCCTACTGTTCTTAGTATGTAATGAAAATTGAAAACTAAACTTACTCAACTAAAACTTGGTAAGACAATGGTGTCGATTCTGTTGGCACCGTCCTAAAATCTGGGCGCAAGGGTCCTTATGCCTTATGTTATTACGTAATTAGCTAACCTTTACGTAATAACTTAAGACAGAAAGACCCTTAAAGTAGGGACTGAATAAATTAACCGACTTGGTATGACATGGATCTCACAACTTTTTACGGTAGAAGAACTGAGTTGCGTTGCGAGACTCGGCTTTTTTAGAAGTTATATTTTTGATGACATTAAAATTTCCTAAAAACATTATAATAATTTCGCTCTGAGAAACTTTAACGTAATGGAATAAGAGCAAATTGTTTTTTTTAGGAAATCTTATTTTAGAATGTGCCAATAAAATCGACACCAATACTTTATTTAAAGTTTGACAATGCGGAATATGAGTAAAATCAAGGTCTTGTACCCCACTAGACATCTTCAAAGGATCTAAGCGTCTGGAGATCTGAGAGAATGTCTACCGTACGTGTGGATTACAGTCATGATGCTATTTTTTTTTCTAAATCATTTACGAAAATAAAGGTTGTCAGTGTAGGTAAATGAATGTTCTATAAGATAATCTCGCCCATAAAAGTTGGGACGGTACTTGACCACGTGCGATTTTATAAAGATCTCTCCAGTATCATTCATCTAACGTGTAATCCACACTTTCCAGTGTCCGAACAAAAACGTGCTCCAGCTGCCCCCAGGGGGACGCAGCGACATCTTTTTACAAAGCTCCCTAAAATGACCAGAAAAAATCACACTCTTTTTACTCACAATGCGAGGGTGGACGATCAATAATCGAAACAAAAAAAATCCTAAAATAATTGTAAATTTTCTGGAAGGAGATTTATGTATGCAGTAGTCATTGTGGTCTAACGTTATCGCTTAGTGTCCGGTTGCAGATGCAGAATCGTAAAAAAATTTTGTATTGTAGTGCCAATTTGTTATAAAAAAAGAAACCATAGAGTAGGGGCGGTTACTCAGTGCGGGTTTTTTGCGCAGACCCCCGACGCTTTTTAGAGCTTTCCAAACTCATTAGGTATTTGAAAGAGATCTTCGGGTTCAGGCAATGCCTCCCAATGTAGACCTTTCGCATACCTACCGTATTTATTAAGACTACTCTCTAAAACTGAAATTAGATAGATGTTTAGACCGTTATGTGTGTATCTTGATCGATATGTGTGTCATAGCCGTTTTGGCCGAGTGGGAGGTCGACTCATCAATGGATTTTTCTATTCGAAAAATTTGATATGCGCATCAAAAACACGTGCTCAAAACGGCGAAGGAAAACATCGTGAGGAAACCAGTTAGTATTCTTATAAGCCGCGATGGGCTTGCAACCTGTCACGTATGGAATGCTAACTACTGCAAAATGTGGGCATGTGCAAAATATAATGTTTGGACGTGCCTCTGACTACCCCCACTACACAGATATCTTCAAAGGATCTAAGCGTCTGGAGATCTGAGAGGATGTCTACCGTACTTGGCGATTACAGTTGTGATCCTATTTTATCTTGATCGATAAATAAATAACCGAAAAAAACTGATTGTTTTTGTTATTTATGGTGTGGTGAATTTTTCAACTGTATAGTTTAGCACTTTCAAAATCAGGAGGCCTGAATGAAAATAGTTTTTTTTCTTTGGATTTAGTTCATTAGTGGCTATTTTTGCGCCCTATTGCATAGCCATTATTAAAGAATATCTGAAAAAATAATTATTAATTTTTTCGAATCTATCACAAGTTAAACATCTTTAGCATAAAAAAAAGTTTTTTTTGTTAAGGGTATTAATTATGGGGGTGTGTTTGCGCCTTCGTATTCGGTAGTCGTTTTAATACAACCTGAATAAGTACCTAAGCCTCGTGGTATGCCGGTTTGTACTTTTCCCCAGTACATTTTTTCTGCATAACAAAATTCAAATCAAATTAATTCTTGTTTTTGGGTAAATCAATGTACGAGTTTACCACGCAATACATTGAATATCGTGCATTTAAATAGTTCAAAAATTCGGAATAATTTTTCAAAAAAAGAATGCATAGAGTTATAATTTGACAAAAATAAATAGGATAACGACTGTAATTACCAAGTACGGTTAACATCCTCTCAGATTTCGATTGAATACGACAAGATCCTTTGAAGATATCTAGTAGTATCTACAGAGGAGGTGTACATTCTACTCTTCCTCCTTGTTGATATTTCGTGATTTTTTCCGAACACCTCCCCCCCTTTCAAGCGTCACGTGATTAATAGACGGCTCCCTAGTTATAGTGTAGCTTAATTGTCTATATTATATAGCGCTAAGTAGGTACCTAACCTCTTAAATGTAATGCAAATAAGGCCAGTTACTGAATAAACAATATCGCAAACAGAAATCGAATTCTCCAAGATAGAAATATCATTTCTTAAACAGACGACCGAGCGATTTGACGTAACTTAATATTTGGAAAACAATTATCCATAGGACGCAGAGACTGGGCAGGTTAATCAATGCATGAAGATGGATCGCATAGCAATAGTTATAATTACGTTTTAAAACAAAAAAAAACGAATTCAACGGGGAATTCTCTCTACTTTTTACAAGCTTTTATTTAACTTGCAATGTCAGTATGTATGTTACTATGTTTGTTGAGGTGGAATCTTGCAACTCAATTTTGAAGCAGTTATCCCAAACCGATTGAGCTGAAATTTCGATTGAGTAAAAACTTTGCATACTTATCAAGTTCCGATGAAAAATGTTATATGATGTGACAGGTGATAGCGCGCTGGTGCTCGATGGTTGATTTTACAAAAGCTTGTCATTGAAAAATATTTTTCAACAGAAATTTTATAAAGTAAATAAGTTAAAAAAATGTTGCTTAATTAATTTTAAATTACTATACATAAAAGTTTCCAGGTTAAACGTTATTGTACCTACTGGTACTTAAAAAAAGCGGTAACATAAACAAATGTTTTAGTATTTTTGTACAAAGCAATGGTAGCACCGCCTCCTTCGATAAAAACCTATTTACAACCATGTAGGTAACATAAAAAGTCCCCTAACTTTTTAACCGTTATAAAAAGCTCTCCGATTGGTTGCGTTCCCCCAATAAAAAAGTAAAAGACGCGTGCTACACCGCACGCGTTCCAGCATTCAAATTCAAATGAGGAACGCACGCGCTACCGTATGTTACATACTAAACGCGCCTGCAACTTAAAACGATACATACCATTTTAAAAATAGCGTCATACAATGTCTCGACGATGTGTCGAAGGGTCTGATTTAAATGGTCGGTCTCGCGTAAAAATACACACATGGAAAAAATATAAAATAAACGGCAGGGAAGTATTTTAAAAATAGCATTTTTCCGTTCTCCCTTCGGAAGGGGAGTGACGGCTTGATATATTGCTAGAGTTACTTGGGATTTTAATAATACACAGCGTGTGTTGGTTCACTGAGGCCGTAAGATTTGTCAATATGGCATGCTGTGGGCGCTATTTTAGGTCGGTCGCGTGGCTTGCCCTAACCAATATCAAGTTTCTAGATATTGTCTTGTTTACACGGGGTTGTGTGGAGTGCGTTCGGGTTACTAATTGTTCAAATTTCAAATTTGAACAATTAGTTCAAATTTGAGAAAATATTGAGCTGTTTCAGTGTAACTTACTACTACCTAACCTACTAGATACTACTTTGTCCTCAGCCGAGAGTCTAGCTAGAACGAGAACACGAATGAATTTTATAAGATAAACTACGTACGAATTTTATGGACTATAAAAATTATATAAGTAGGTAACATACTTATGTTAAACATTATACACTTTCAATTAAGGAAATTCTCCTTTAATCATTGGTTAAAAATAAAATATAATACCTACCTATATTATATTTTATTTTTAACCAATGATTAAGCTAAAGCTAAAGTAAAACGATAAAGTCTGTATGCAAAATTTAGTTTTTAGAATATAAAAATATTTTTTTCACTCCATTGTTAACAATTTGACCTTTCGCCACTTGATTTTAAATTACTATACGCCACTTATATTATTTTAGACATCCTTGGTGTTCGCTTTGGTACCTATTTGTTTTAAATTCAACTCGGTACCTTTGAACAATTTGTTTTGGCTTCATCACAAAACATGGAATTTATTTTATTATACAAATACTTAATTAGAATGTTTTGTTTATAAACCTTCGGAAATATTTTTTCTAATTATTATCATTGAAAACTGCACCGTTGCGTGGTTTAATAGAAGAAAGCTTAGAAACAGACAGACAGAGGCGGTGAGCGACTTTGTTTTATACTATGTAGTGATTCTCTTTTGACTTATCTGTAGGATTACTGCAAATGATACAGATACTGTTTTGACTAGAGTTGATGATCGCTTGTAAAAAACTGATGACCGGGGATTCGTAAGCTAGACTTGGTTCAATGAGGTCGTGTATTAAATGGATTTATGTGTACCGAATCCTAGCAAATAAAATAAGACCATACTGTTTGTAATTACGCTGTTTTATTTCAATTATCTACACACCGACCTTCAAGTGTTAACCAACTAGGAACTGAGGTCGAGGTCCAACTCTATGAATTATTTGTAGTCAACCTTACTTGCCTTTTTATCCACTATAAACAATAATCTATACTTCTTTACTAATATTATAAAGAGGAAACATTTGTATTTTTGAATGTTTGTAACGAATAAACTTAAAAACTACTGGACCGATTTCAAAAATTATTTTACCATTAGAATGCTACTTTATCACTGGGTAAGATCTTTATTTATTACAAAAATATAGGGATCCCGACTAAAACTTCAATAATGTAACCCAAGCTATAAAAAAAAGGTATTAAATAATTAGTACACCCGTGAGACGCCCCGGGGCTTACTGCTAGTATACAATAAAACTATATAATGGCGATTATTTCAAATTCAGGGTTTTCCCACATTATATTAAAACATTACATTCATTTTCTTATTTATCATAATTATGAAATAACAAAATACAAATTTTCTTCCCACGCGCGACTATATTCGCGTGAACGAGCACGTTTTCCTTCATAATATTTTGTTTTTTATATAACGTAGACATCCGGTTACTCCTAGGATCCTAAACTAGATAGAGATATTAGATGTTAAAGTTTCCATCAAATTCTGTCCTATTTAAACATTATTTATCTTTATTTAAAACCAGTGGTTCAGTGCTTGCTGGATAAAGCAGTTAATATTGAGATATCATACTGAAAAATACTTTTTATTAAAATAAAATATAACCTGTAGCACTCAAGAAAACTCTTTAGAATTCATACAATAAACAAACGTCAAACGAAACCTCTTTATAAAAATAGTATAGATTATAGTGTATATAAATACGTATTACCTAGGTACTATTACAATGTACATTATACCTACCTACATACCTTATTTCATAGTAAAAGTACGAGTAGACAGATAAATATAAAGATCAATTTAATTATCATTACTCACACGCTCCAAAGCCGGGTTGAAACCAACAATTTATTATTATGGACCCGTATCCAATTTAAAACAACGCACGACCGAATGGAGCTATTAGGTACGAGGGAGGGGGACATTGTTTTGAATCGGATGAACATGGGGGGGAAATCCATGTGGAGTTGAAAAAACAATTTAAAAATAAAATGTAATAATTATAAAACGGAGGGGAGCGGCGCGTGGCGGACGCCTTATTTATTCGAATCTTCAGCTGCCGTTTGCATTTTGAACGCCTTGTCTCTGGTGACATGTGGTTTCGAAAGTTTTAATACACCTGTCTTTGTACATGTGCATTATGGAACCTTAAATCGCAACTTATAAGAATACTAACTGGTTTCCTCACGATGTTTTCCTTCACCGTTTTGAGCACGTGTTTTTGATGCGCATATAAATTTTTCGAATAGAAAAATCTACTGATGCACGCCGGGATTCGAACCCATGACCTTCAGATTTATAGCCGAGGTACCTACCACTCCTTCCACAACTTACTATATAGCTACCAACTATAAACCTACATTACACCATTACCAACAAATAGACGAATTGAAAATCCTTTCTTTGAAGTCGGTTGGTAACACAACACGAATATATAATTATTATAATTATACAAGCTGACCCGGCGAACTTCGTATCTCAATTGACAAATGTTGTTTGAAGTACCCGTTCCCGTTCCTGTTCCCGTTCTTAGGAACACACCTACATTGCTTAGACAACAGTGAACTTTATGCAATAGCAATAAAGCTCAAATTGACTCTACGTTTTAGTTAGAAAACTTTTGTATGGGAAAAAGAAAAGGGCTGTTTTTAGGGTTTTCCCGACAATTATTCGAATTTTTCTCACCTTTTAAACCTTCCCTAGACCTCCACGAACATTTCAAGACCAAGATAAGATAAATCCGTTCAGCCGTTCTCGAGTTTTAGCGAGACTAACGAACAGCAATTGATTTTTGTATATATAGAAGATAAGTATACGATGTATATAATAATATTATATAATGAAAAAACACAGTATGTAATGAATATAATGACCAGGTAAGTAAAAATACCTTGACAAGTGCGATTCTGAGCGCATTGATTCCGTACAAACTTGTATGTTTATGGTTTATCCATCAAATTAGATTCTTGCCGTTTTTTTTATCAAAAAAATTGATGTCTTAACCACATATTAACAATTTTGGTTTTTAGGAAGTAACCATAGGCGGGTTAGCATAAACCACTATCGTATCTACAACGTATCGTCCAAATGTCAAAACTGACACTTTTTGTATAGTAAAAGTGTCAGTTTTGGCATTTGGACGATACGTTGTCGATACGTTATCGGTTTGTGTTTAGGCCACAAACGGGACTACTAAGACACCGCTGTCCGTCTGTCTGTCACCAGGCTGTATCTCGTGAACCGTGATAGCTAGACTGTTGAAATTTTCACAAATGATGTATTTCTCTAAAAACAGCATAAAATAAATATTTAAGTGGGACTCCCGTACAACAAACGTGATTTTTTGCCGTTTTGATAGGTACCCTTCGTGCGCGAGTCCGACTCGCACTTGGCCGGTTTTTAAATTTAGTTTAAAACAATTTTATTGTTAACAATAAATTTAAAAATGAGTATATTTGGAATGATGAATGATTTTTTTTTACCCTAAACGCAAAATGAGAGTCCGTAATTCACGTTTTAAAATTTTAATTCAATTAAAAAAGGAACCTACTACGAAATTCAATTGTTAAAAATTCGCTGTATTTCTATTTAGTTTAAAAATTTCAATTTTGTTATTCAAGAAACATAATTTAATTTAAAACAACAATAATGCTTTGTAATTCCAAAAGTATTGGTAATTATATACTCAAGGTCTACTTAATAATGCTTTTTGAATTGAATTACAATTTTAAATGTAAGAGAGAGTCCCTAAACAAATTTTAATATTGTCAATGAAGTCGGTATAATTTGTAAATCAAAACGTCACTACGTTATTCCTAATGTGGATTACTGACTCGCATTTTAAGCTTTATGTCATTAAATTCAATCAATTTCAAGTTATTAAAGGAGTCAATTAATTTAGGATTGAGCTCGGGGATTCTTGAAAGTAGCGAAGCGTAATTATTTTCAGAAAAATCCTTATAATGCGAATGTTTGTGAAAAGACATGTATGTTTGTGGTCTGTAGCCTAAACGACAAAACGGATTATGATGAAATTTGCTGTAGTATGATGACAAAAAATCAGAGTACCGGTTCGGGGTACTTATTAACCGAAAATTATAAAAAAACGCAAAAAGGATGCTTTTGATATAGATGGCACTGGTGAGCAACAAATTCGATATCACAGACTAAAAACATTCAGTCGTCATAGCAACGCAGTTTTGACTAACGAATGATACATATTCTACCAAAATTCGTAATTTATTTTATCAGTACAATGGTTTATAGGAAATAGTTTCTTATCGATTTAGAAAATTTGCAGTTTCCTGAAAGTAATTTTTTGTATGCAATTATTGAAGTTTGGACAGAACAAAGTCTGCCGCGGGTCGGCTAGTTATCAACACGTTTTTTAATTCCGAATGTATCGACAAAATAAGTTGTTTTAACCCAACAACCGTAAGACCGTTATTGTTCAAATAAGAAATGTCCGAAAAAAAAAACATACCTCGTTTCAAATATAGAACATCTCAAGGCTCGCTTTCACTTCCCATAAAAATATTGATGCAGCTTTTAGCGGGTCCATTCTAGGCGGGGCGGGGTTGCCATGGCAACCGGGGCGACCCTCCGAGGGGAAAAAACGGGTAAAAATTGCGCGAGCGAACCGGCGGTGATTTTTTATGGCATCGTACATTTTTTCCGAAGGAGCGGAGATGTGGGTGGAGGGGTACAGGGTGATCCAGTTATAAAAATGAAATAGGATGAAGACTGTAATTCTCAAGAACAGTAAACATTTACTCAGATCTCCAGGCGCTTAGATCCTTGGAAAATGTGATGTAATGTTTGGACGAGCCTCTGAATACCCCCATTAGACATCTTTAAGGATCTGGTAGTCTGGAGATCTGGGAGGATGTCTTAATACTTATTAGATAGCCGATATAAGATGCCGTATTTATAATGTCGTATTTGCCGTATTTGTAATGCCGAACAAAAAATAAGTGGCACTAGTCGGAATTAAAACCATTCCCTTCTCCCGACCTTTTGATCGTAGGACAAAGTGCCTTCCACTGGGCTAACACAAAGCTAGGTACCTATTGTTGGTATTTTTTGTAAAGTCAAAGATAAGTCAAACAAGCGTTTTTTTTTGAAATCACTTGGATCATTTAGAATCTTCATCAATTTTAGTTTAGTTCCAAATACGGCTAATTAACAAGTTTTTCCTTGTATTGCTGACGTTTCAACACAATTCAGAAGCTCTTCATCATGAGTATTTTCCACAACAACACACAAAAACCTCAACCACGATAGTTTTAATTCTTTAATTTAGTTTAGTTCAATTTCATTTAGCGGCGACGGCCTTGCCATTTGATACATCCGGAATGTAGGCAAAATGTAGGCATGTGTCAAATGTAATATTTGGACGTGCCTCTGACTAACCCATTTCGACATCTTCAAAGATCTAAGCGCCTGGAGATCGGAGAGAATGTCTACCGTACTTGGGGATTTCAGTCGTGATCCTATTTATAATATTTTTTAAAATAAATATATCAGTCGTGATCCTATTTATATTTATTTTAAAAAATAAAATAAATAGGATCACGACTGTACCCAAGTACGGTAGACATCCTCTCAGATCTTAAGGCGCTTAGATCCTTTGAAGATGTCCAGTGGGGGTAACCAGAGGCACGTCCAAACATTATATTTGGCACATTCCCACATTTTGCAGTAGTTAGTATTCCATACGTGACAGGTTGCAAGCCCATCACCGCTTATAAGAACACTAACTGGTTTCCTCACGATGTACAACAAAAATAACATCCTGTACGCTGTCCGAAACTCTCCATGGAGTGCTAAATCGCGTTTCGCGTGTGTGTGTGAGTGGAGGCTGCAAATATTATAAGTATGGATTTTATGCCCTCTCCCTCTAGCCGGCCGTCCCTCTCTGCCGCGAAGAAGGGAATCTAAAATATGAGAAGGGCGCACTATGAGAACTGAATAAGTACAAATTTTACGAAAATGAGATGAGTCAAGAAATTTTATCACTTTCTTTATGTACACTACGATTGAAGTTATGAGCATCGGTAATGTGTTTCCGAATTGCAACCAATAGGCAATCAATGTCCAGCTATCCCGCGCCTCGTCTGTTACTAACGAGTTGTAACAGCTTTAGATTAAATCAGATCAGCATTGTTAGTGTATCGAAAATTGCCTAGGAGCTTAACTTTACAGGTAGGTATAGGTACTGTACCTACTTATATTGTATCAATTTAAAAATAGCCAATTAACTTTTACTATCATTGACCTGTTTCAAGTTTCAGAAGCAATAATAATTAAATGATTTTTTTTATTGATTTTGCATGATTGTTTTGACATGTTTTTAATTTTTGTAATCATAATTCTATTTTATTTGTATTTTATATATTAATTTAATCCTACTAATATTATAAATGCGAAAGTTTGTGAGTGGATGTGTGCGTTTGTTACTCTTTTACGCAAAAACTACTGAACGGATTGAAATAAAACTTTACAGTAATATAGCTTGTACATTAGAACAACCCATAGGCTTCTTACTTTTTATCCAGGTACCACCCGTGCGAAGCCAGGTCGAACAGCTAGTATATATATAATACTAGCTGCTTTAGAGACCTTAAGGCAGGTTTGGTAGTAAAACAATAATTTTAGTATAAACCTAAAACTTTATGAATGAAGTCTTTTAAAAATCGTACCTTGTCATCCACCGCGACTGTCAGTATGCTGTCAGTGGTCTAAAAAAATCTCTTTTCGCACATATCAGGTTGTGGTTCTACAACCAAGGAAGTTTCCTACTCGTAATATGAAAAGGAAAACTGAAGTCATATCGCTTCATAAATCTAGCGATATTCATTCTTGATACGATTGTTTACGTTGCAAAATGTTCCTCTATATTTCCTTTCTCTTTTCTTTATATTCGTTTTGCTGATTATTTTCCGATGGCTATTTGTTTTGCTCGAATAAATATCGCAAATAGAATTATATACAAATAATTTCAAATATTTAAATAAAACTATGAAAAAGTGGCCTGGGGGTTTACGCTTCAAAACGTCAACGATATATCGGAACAAACGTCACATCGTTTTCGACTATATTTTGAAAGATTGAACGACCGAAATTACTTTTGACAATAAATTGACATCATACATTCTATTACGACAGACGACGAATCCAACAATAAAGCAAATAAAAAATGTAAACTGAATTATATGATAATGATTCTAGTGATATCAAAGAATCCTAATCCTAATAGGTATATATCCTAATCCTAATCCTAATCCTAATAATATTATAAATGCAAAAAAAATTAATGACAAAACGGATTAAGATGAAATTTGCTATAGTATGTAATTGCTATGTATGATAAAAAATCTGAATAAATAAAGGGGGATCTTATAATCCGAAAAACAACCCCTAAATAAATGCAAAAAGGATGATTTTGATATAGATGGTGCTGGTGAGCAAAAAATTTGACATCTCAGATCGAAAACATAGAGTTGTCATAGCAACGCATTCTACCAAAAAAGTTGATTCCTACTAAGGTCGGTATTAGCAATTCATTTTGTCAAAAAGATCTGACATCAAAATGATACGCACTACCGAACGATACGCATTGTACTAAAATTAGTAATTTATTTTATCAAGGTTTTATATAGGTAAAAAAATGCAAATTTCCTGAAAGTGCTTTTATCTATACTTTTTTCTTTTTTCAAAATATATTATCGTTTGAGCAGGACAAAGTCTGCCTCGAGTCGGCTAGTAAATTATAATTATTATTTAATTAATTTAAATTTTTAGCTTATCTACCTGACAACATGAGTTTAAAGGGATAATTTCGTAATTTCCCTTTAAAGTATTATAATTAAATATAATGCATCTAATTAATTAAACTTCACCAAGTATATTTATAACCGTATTACCGTTATTAGGTTAGGTGCCTATAGTATATACCTACATTATAACAAACTTTATAAATATAATTGATAGGTACCTAGGTGCATAATTTCACTTGGCCTCTCTAGGTATTCGAACAGAGTTTTATAAAAGTTAAAAGAGTTTTCACGCCTGCATTTAACTGTAAATGCTTATCTACATATAAGACTCGCATAGCAATGTCAATTTGAAAAATTGGCTAGGTGATTTTAGATATTAATTTAAAGTTCTTCTTCTAACTTAAAAGCTACGCTCTTGTCGGTGTAATTGATGCAGCTCTCTCCATCTGTTTCTCTCCATCACCTCCTTAACTTTCTTATACGACAAGACAGCTATTTTCTCCTTTATCTGGCTCATGTAGTTTATTCGTGGCCTTCCTCTTTCTCTCTTCCCTTCCATTAAAGTCTTTGTAAAACTGTCGTGTCGTATAAGGTGGCCAACCATCTTCCTTCTTCTGTTCTCAATCGTTGTTAATAGGACCCTTTTGGCTTAAATCTGTATCACCATTTTTAATTCCTGTCCGCAATAAGTATAGAATAATACCTATGTGTTAATAATAAACGTCTATTTTAATAAAGAACATTTTCTATCAATATTAAGTACGATTCACACGGCACTTTGCAACTGTATACTGTAGGGTGCTTTAGATGCCTATTGTGTTCACCCCTTTCGCCAAATCACGCGAGCAGTTAGCAGATTAAAAAGTATATACTCGTAGGTATGGATAATGTTCAAATAGAGGGTTGTGTAGTTGTGATAAGTATATAGTACTAGCCGACCTTCGACAGGCTTTGTTCTGTTCAAATTTCAATAATCACATTAAAAAAGCAATTTCAGACAATTTTTCCCTATAAACCTTGTACTGATAAAATAAATTACGAATTTTGGTAAAAGGCATATCATTTATTTGTCAAAACTGTGTTGCTATGACGACTGAATATTTTTAGTCTGTGATGTCAGATTTTTTGCACACCAACGCCATCTATACCAAAATCATCATTTTTGCATTTTTTTATCATTTAGGGGTTGTTTTTCGGATTATAAGTACCCCTATGATGTAATCTGATATTTTATCTACATCTATAGCAAATTTCATCTTAATCATGTCAGTTTTTTAGGCCTGATTGACTTTCAAACGTACAAACATCCTCACAAACTTTCGCATTTATAATATTACTAGCTGACCCGTGCCCACTTCGCTGTGCGTAAGACATTTCTAATACCATCGTGGACTTTTTTGTAGACGTTTTTAAGGTGTACAATACTGTAGTACATTATTTTGATATATCTCGTGGGGTTCTCGTGGCCAGCATTTGCAATGTAAGCGCAAAAAAATGTGTTTATTTACGACATCACATTAGAAACCTCTAAAATTATCAGTGTTTCTCTACTATATTATGCATTTATTATACATATAAACCTTCCTCCTGAATCACTCTATCTATTAAAAAAAACCGCATCAAAATCCGTTGTGTAGTTTTAAAGATATAAGCAAACATACATACATACATACGCGGGAAGCGGAAAGCGACTTTGCTTTATACTATGTAGTGATTAGCGGCGATGGGCTTGCAGCCTGTCACGTATGGAATGCTAAATACTGCAAATATAATGTTTGGACGTGCCTCTGACTACACTAGACATCTTCAAAGGATCTAAGCGTCTGGAGATCTGAGAGGATGTCTACCGTACTAGGCTACTAGGGGATTACAGTAGTGATCCTATTTTTTTTTTTTTTATAAGGATGTTTAATGGTGCTATCCTAAAAGGATCTTAGCTGATATGCAATTTTATCATCAGTCTTAGTGTGACTGTATAAGTGTCTAGTTTTGACGATACGATAGTGGTTCGTGCTTATTATCGCCAATTTTAAGTTAACTTCTTACCAGTTATTTTAACTTTGTTATAAAATTTAAATTTTGATGTCCTTTATATTTTTGTTTTGTGAACTTTATATTTTTTGTTTCTTACCGTCCACGTAAGCTGTAAATTTCTTTTTATAATCTTAATATCTATCTGTGGAAACTTTTAATTGGCCTTAAGCGTACATGCACTCTGCATGTATCTATTGTAATTTGATTTATTCTTGTGTCTAGCTGTAAGTTTTCCTAAAATTCTAAAATAAAATAAATAAATAAAACTGACACATATACAATACAATAAGTGTCAACGTTATGACGATACGATAGTGATTCGTGCCCACTCACACCTTGTTTCTATTGGAAAGTAATTAAATAATTAAACATTAGACATTTAATTTCTGCATTTTCCTGTTTAGTGGTTACGACATTTATATTTTCATCTATTGTGTCATATTCTTGACTCGAAATGCTAATTGGTAATTGGCTTATAAGGCTATTAACGTCATATATCCAAAATAAAAGCAGTCAAGTAATTATATAAGGACCTTTATGATTATAGAATTAGAACTTATCGTACTTGTTACTTATTTTAAATATAAATACAGCTAATTACCACGTTTTTCCTTGTATTGCTGACGTTCTAAGACAATTCACCTTAATTTTAATTTGATAATATTATATTATAATATTTATGTGGTAATAGTAAGTAGTAATGGTACCTATAATTTTATATAATAATAGCAAGCCACCCAGCTTCGCATAGATTTACTAATCACTACATAGTATAAAGCAAAGTCGCTTCCCGCTTCCCGCGTCTGTATGTATGCTTATATCTTTAAAACTACACAACGTATTTTGATGCGGTTTTTTTTTAATAGATAGAGTGATTCAGGAGGAAGGTTTATAGGAATCAGCTTTGCACCCGTGCGAAGCAGGGGCGAGTCGCCAGTGAAGATTATAGGCAATATTTTAGTTGTATAGTACTTTAAAAAATTAATGATTACCCGAATCATTAATTTATGAAAGTTACAAATCGTAAAAAAAAATGATACTAAGGTTACATTATTCCAATTTTCGAATCAATTTTTTTCGTAAATACAATATTTTGTATGTCACTCGCTAATGTAGCTTTTAATAAGTGAAATAATTTTCTAAATTAAAACAAGCAGTTTTCAGTTTATCCTTTACAAACAAAAATACAAATTTTACCTCATTATATGTACCGAGGAGTATAGATTATACTCATATTAAATACTAGCTGACCCGTGCCCGCTTCGCTGGTCGATACATAGTTTCACATCTGGTATTCCAATCTTCAAAATAAATTATAGCCTATATGTTGCCGAGGACTAATAGCTATATAACAAAAGAATTTTCATCAAAATCCGTCCAGTAGTTTTTGCATGAAAGCCAGACAACAGACAGACAGACAGACAGACAAAAATTTCAAAATATATTTTTTTGGTTTGTGTTACTTGTATGAAGACCCCTAGGAGTATTTTTTTTTAGTTTTTATTCAATGTACAGAATTTAACTCTTCTACAGTTTTATTATATGTATAGATTATTTTTTCGATTTGTAACTTTTATAATTTAATGATTCGGGTAATTATTAAAGTACTAGCCGACTCGTGACAGACTTTGTCCTGCCTAAATTTCAATAATTGCATAGAAAAAAGCAATTTCAGACAACTTTTTTCCTAACAAACCTTGTCAGTACTGATAAAATAAATTACGAATTTTGGTAGAATGCGTATCATTTATAAGTAAAAACTGCGTTGCTATGACGACTAAATGTTTTTAGTCTGTGATGTCAGATTTGTTGCACACCAGCGATATCTATACCAAAATCATCTCTTTTGTTTTTTTATCAATTTGGGGATGTTTTTCGTATCTTAAAGACTAAGTAGTCTATGTTATATTCGGGCAATATATCTACATCTACACCAAATTCAACCTAATCAGTTTTGTCTTTTACGCCTGATTGAGGAACAAACATACATACAAACTCACAAACTTTCACATTTATAATATTATTAGGATATTAGGATTTATTTCTTTAGGGTTAATGCTATTGTACCTACTTTTTGTTTTGAAGGTGTCATGCTTTTGCATCACAAAAAAAACCCATTGCGGTTTACTATTTTTAAAAACCTTTATAATACTTTATTACGGAAACAAATAACAAATATTATGGAATATTTGCAAAATACACAAGAACCATTGAACCATCTAAAGACTGATGCAAACAGTCTATAGATAGCTCACCTGATCTAGATCACTACCAGTAGGAAGCGTACTCAAGATACTGGCGACATTACTCAGCTATACGTGTTTCGGATTCACTACACCGTGAAGCCCGATGAAATCTTGGAGTATGTAAAGCGTTAGACCTAGCTCATCATGAGGGTTGAGCAGTTGGTTTCTCACCATAATATGAGTTTCAATTCTTTTGTGTGAGAGCGCCGACTGCTCGTCTTGCTACTTTTATTGATGCAGATTTTCATTCATTCAAAAAGCTGAGTTCCGATGTTGAAAAGTCCATCTGTTCTCCGCACATGTTTGACAACTCTATCCATGATTCAACGCAGCTTTCTCTCAAAAAAATATCGATTGGCATCCCCCTTCAACTGTCGCAAAAAAAGGTGGGGGAATTTATAAAAGTCAGGGAAAGGGTTGGCCACCCCTACCCCTGGGGACCCATGTTTTATTCATGCCGCGTTGGAACCGAATCAGGGGTTGTATTTGTGATCTCGATCAAATCTTTTTTGTTATATACTCTTTTGTGATGCTGAGATAGAAAATCAAATTAAGCCAGCTCGCCTCTGGTAGTAGGTAGGTATAGTTAATTATGGTATGGACAATTCTGTTGAATATTAAAACGGCTTTGGTTTTTTTTGTTAGTTATCAGGGACAGAGATAAGTCCATAATACCTTTGTTGTCTAAAGGTTGTACAAGATTCGCTTTTATAAAATAACTAGCAGTCCGCCTCAGCGTCGCACGGGTGTAATAATGATTTTATGGGTAATTTTTTTACACCTTGGGTTACATTATCGAAGTTTTTATAAGGATCCCTAATAGTTAGACTTATAGTATTACGGACTTTTTTGTAGAGATATTGATGTTTTCTATAAAACTGTAATTCATCACTTTGCTCTATTGTCAATAATTTCCGCAGCAAACGCGATATATGGGTTTTTTTTTCACACTTTGGGTTGCATTATCGAAGGTTTCATACAGATCCCTAACATTTTTGACAATATTCTATAGCCTATATTAATCAGGAATAATGTAGGATTCTAATGGTGAAAGAATTTTTCAAATCGGTCCAGTAGTTTCGGTGCATATTCGATGCAAACAAACAAACAATCAAATCTTTCCTCTTTATAATATTAGTATAGATAATAACAATAAATATTGATGGAAAATTCAGACAACGCTATCTACCCCCACAGCCCCACAGGTACTAAGCAAAGCTTGTACAATGGGAACCAGATAGAATACTTAAGTACCTACATTTTTTTTAAATAGTATGAGGGCTGCAATTCGGAAACTAGAAAATTGCCGAAAAGTCTTGAGCTTTAGCTAGGTACCTACCTACTTGCCCGCCATGTCTTTGTGTGTGATCAATGCGCAGGTGTAAGCGCAGATCATCGATCACATTGTGGCATTTACAAGCTTTAAGTATTTTGCGACGATATTACTAACAAAATGGACAACCCAAATCGCCTTGTCCTTTTTAAGAATCACAAAAGAGGACATTAAAAAGTGCCTATGCTTCCATGAATCGTTTTTTTGTGCTTTCTTAAACCCCACGCAATAGAGCTGAGTTTTAAAAGGTGTGTATTTTGGAATTTAATGTAAAAATTGTATGGTTATAAAAAAGACACATCGATCTTACCTACGTGCTTTTTGTTTGCGCAAAGAGTTTCGTTTTTTTTTATTTCTTATACCTACCAAGAATTGTTATAAAAAGTTGGTAGTAAATACTGTAATATAGTATCAATCATTCAACAGTGTTTACACTCACACATTACACTCACTTACACACATCTTTACTTTAGTATGACGTCACTAATGTAATTATCGAACTCTCGAACGTCGAAAGTATAATGGTTCCTTGGGCCTGGGCACGAATCACTATCATATCAGTTCAATTCTCTTCCCTGACTGCAGTGAATAATTGTCATAGTTTTGCCAATGTCCATGTCATTATAGTTTGTAAACTTTATTGGAGACTAGCTGACCCGTGCCCGCTTCGCTGGTCGACAGATAGTTTCACATCTGGTATACCAATCTTCAAAATAAATTATAGCCTATATGTTGCCGAGGATTAATAGCTACATAACAAAAAAAGTTTCATCAAAATCCGTCTCGTAGTTTTTGCGTGAAAGCCAGACAACAGACAGACAGACAGACAGACAAAAATTTCAAAATGTTTTTTTTTTTTGCTTGTGTTACTTGTATAAAGACCCCTAGCAGTATTTTTTTTAGTTTTTATTCAATGTACAGAATTTAACTCTTCTACAGTTTTATTATATGTATAGATAGACCATAATTATTTTTATAAAATAACTAGCGATTCGCCCCGGCTTCGCACGGGTAGCATGTTATTATACATATAAACCTTTCTCCTGAATCACTCTCCCTCGTATTCAAGAACGACACTATGAGAATACGCACCCACAGTGGACGAAATCTTTTTTCATAAAAATCACTTTATGTGTTGTGCGACACTGCATAGTCTGACTAGAGGCACATTTGTCGTGTACCTCTAGCTAAAGTTGAGCTCTAAAGGCACACGGTAGCGTGCGCCATAGTGCCGCTCAACACATAAAGTGATGTTTATGAAAAAAGATTTCGTCCACTGTGGGTGCGTGTTCTCACAGTGTCGTTCCTGAATACGAGGGTAAATCTATTAAAAAAAACCGCATCAAAATCCGTTGTGTAGTTTTAAAGATATAAGCAAACATACATACATACAGACGCGGGAAGCGGAAAGCGACTTTGCTTTATACTATGTAGTGATATGGTCGGTATTTTAGAGAGAATCGACCATAGTATATAACTGCCACTAAATCGTCAAAAAGTAAAAACTGACACTTACATATAACTGTCAGTTTTGACGTAGCTTCGAAAAATCATAAAGGGCATAAAGGTATCGAAATCTGATACCTAACCTTTCACCTTTCACTAAACACTTTCTTACAAAAATCAACTTGTTACAAAATACTTGTCGAGTCTTCCTTTATTTGACCGGACAGTTTTCAATTACTCAGCTCTCCACCGTTTTACCGTTTTAAATCCTATAATAAATAAAATTAATATCGCGCCATCTAGCCCCAAACTAAGAAAATCTTGTACTATGGGAACAATATAACTGATGAACTTTTTGTAAATTCAACATTACTACACACAGAACAAACATCTATGTTCACAACACAAATATAAACAACGACGTGGCAAAATTGTGGTATCACCATCCACAGACGGCAAAACAAAAAGAAGAATTTATCGAGAACTCGATACCTAGCTGTGTGTAGGTATCTTGGCATATCAGTTATATACGGAGCTCGTTGGCTTTCCTGCTTATGCTACTTATGGCCAGTTAAAATATAGTAATACTAGCTTTTACCCGAGACTTTGTCTGCGTAGATTCAGAGAGCTTTTACTGAATCGATTCAGCTTTATTTTAAAACATTAAAATTCCTAAAAATCAATGTTTGTCCCAACTCCCAAGACTTGATATTTCATCAGAATCGGCCCAGCGGTTTAGCCGTGATGACGTCACAGAGAGTTACTTTCGCATTTATAATATTAGTACGTATAGAAGTATAGACTAGTATAGATAAGTATTAAACCGTGTTGGCCGAGTGGTATGTACCTCGACTTTCAATCTAATGGCGATGGCCTTGCACGTGAGCTTGTCACGTATGGAATGCAAACTACTACAAAATGTAGGCATGTGCCAAATATAATGTTTGGACGTGCCTCTGACTACCCCCACTAGACATCTTCAAAGGATCTAAGCGTCTGGAGATTTGAGAGGATGTCTACTAGGAGGATTACAGTCGTGATCCTATTTATTTTTGTTTTATTTTAAACCGTTGAATACTCTGAAGAAAAATTATTGTATGACAATTGATTCTGTAAGTAAGGGTCTGTGCAATATTTCACTATGGGCACATTGGCCCGCCTTTAAAATGTTCTGGCACATAAGTTCGACAATAAATTGCCATGTCAAGGGGTATTTTGGACCATTTTTAATTTATCTGCCCCCAGCCATTATTTTTAACAGAGGGGTCAAGTTTTACAACAGCTTTCTGCCATCAATGTTAACCTAATGTTGAATGCATTTTATTGCTACAGTTTTGAAATATCCCAAATATACAAAAGAATTTTGAGATTTGCGTTAAATTGTGACGAATTACTTACGAAACTCATAATCAAAAAATTAAGTACCTATAATTCTTTATTATTTTATAAAGTCGTGTTTGACATACATACCTAACTAATATTTTTAACTCACATCACTTTTTTGAACAGACATTTTTATACTTTTTATATTCCTTTTTAAATAAATTTATACAAATGTAGGATCTTATAGAAAAACATCAACTTACTTCAATATATTTAATTATTTCAGGCACATAATAATAAGCAGCAGACGTTAAAATAAATACATATACCAAGTATTATTCCAAAACATGTGATATTCAAAATGTTTTAAAATCCTTCGCCAACGATCACGCTGTGCATAGAAGCGATTGAAGCGCAAATTGGCGCTAAGCCTGCTCTAAGGCCGGCTGGGGTCATGCACAATGCACCGGTCACACATATTGACACCCCAACAATGCCCGGGGGTCATTTTTATTTGTTGCAGAAACTTAATTTATAATCTTTTCACACACGCCATTAAGAAGATTACCAACTACCCTTTTTCCTTGATAACAATTGTACATTGTTACATTTTTGGCGATATAAAATAAAATGTAACCGTATATTCTCGGCGGCCATTGTCCGGCCGACCGTTGCGTTCGATTTTGACACATTTCTAAACTTCGAATGCGTTCGAACCTTTGATTTATGTTGGAAATTATTTCAAATTTGGAATTCTTCGGGATGGGAAAAAGATGTTTAGGTTACGGGTCAATAGCACATCAATAAGTTCGATTGTGTTGAGATATAAATGACATAACGGTCAGTAGGTCGCACACTTCTTATAGGTTATAGGTTAACGGTCGTCTTACATTGTGTGTTTGTTTTTCTTAAACAAAGAAGCCTTTTTTTTTGCTTAAAATTTTCTACCACTCATTACATATCAGTCACTCAATAAGTTAGTAGTAAATATGTAAATAGGTACAATCATATTTAATAACTTAACTTGATATTTTAAATTACCTCACAATAGCTGCTATTACGTTATTGCATAAATGTTTTATAAGTCCGGAACATACCAACAGGAAAAAATAAATATAGTATAGGTACATGACGAATTGTCGAAGTTCCTCTTTTTTCGAAACAATTGCTTATTTTAAAGTCGATTTCGTAATTTTCGGGTGCAATTTTTCTGAAAGCGCAATAAATCGCTGACCCCTCGACCATTTGACCCCACTGAGTGAACAACAAAAGTCCCAGCGTCTTACTGCCAGCGCAGCGGTCCGCAATAATAACACCCAATCACAATGCTTATTGAGATAACATAAATTATAAATTACTCAAAATACACAATAGGAATGCACAAAGGTCACCATTAAAATAAATTACTTTGAAATGTTTTTGTATTCAATATAACGCTTCATTTTCTGGTATGGGTCAGTTTGACCCTATGAGAAACAAAAGCATTATGAATTATAACAGTACCAAAAAAAAATAACCGATAAAAATTTTGTTATCATCGGTAAAACACAAGTAAAATACAACAATTTTATTTAACCTCATTTTAAATACAGGTGTAGGTACCATTTTATTGTATTACACTATATATTTATAACAATAGTTTTCCTCGTGTTTACAATCATATCGCTAAAGCATTAATCAATCGAAAATACCCAAAACGAATAAAAACCATGCGTAAACATCCCCCAAATTGTACAGAATTAACACTAAACACGAATAAAAAACAGTTAAAAAACGTGAGAGAGATCGGTATCTTTACAAAAACCTACCTGTTATAACTGGGGTAAAAAAGACCCTCGCGACCCGCGTTCGATCTTTTTATCCCAAAAACCTGTGGGACTTTTTATGAACCTGCTAAAAAGCCACCCCTCGGTTTTTTAAATCGCTTTGACACGATTGGTGTAATTTTATGTCAGTTGCAAAAATGTATCAAGAGATTTTTTATACCTACGAGTATCTTAGTTTTTATACATCTACATTCTTATTAAGTAATTTATTAAAGAAAGAGTGCGAATTTAAACCTGTGTGACATTATGATTTTTTTTAAAAGCCACTTCAAATCGTAGGATATTTTATTCGCAAAAAGTGTTTTTTTTTTATACCTATCTTAGTTTCTATCTATCTAACTTCTAAATTTTACCATTCGAAAGGTACATTATTCCTACTTAGAAAATTATTTGTTTAATGTTTTTCTTCGTTATTTCTGGTGTACAATAAAGTAAATCTATCTATCTATTTATTACTATTACTTTTTATACAGATACCACGCTCAGAAGCTGGTTTTAATATAAAAAGATGGCGCAATATTTTGTTGGTGCATTCAATGTTATTTAAAAAAACTTTCGCTTTTGTTCCATCGAAAATAAAAGCGATGGCAATTTGCACTTACTTTCATTTCTATGCAAAGTTATTGTTTTGTGCAAAGTCCTTCCGAGAATGTACGCAAATCTGCTACCGGGCTTGCGACACCCACAAACTCAGCGTCAGAACAAAGATAAGATAAAAGTTATTTTGTAGTTCTTTTGTCAAATGAATTAAAAAAAAAATGATCTTCACGGAAATTGCAAAAATTTGCCTATAAGCTTCACTAGTATATCGGGGCGGCTAGCGAGTTGTCAAATATGGATGGATAGAAAATTATTTATTGCATAAAACAAAAAAAATAGGTAGGTACTTAGGTGAACTTAATGCATTTTAGCATTTTCCTACAGTTAACCTAATAGTGTAATTTGAAAAAAGGATGGTAGTAGTGTGGAGAAATGACTGTAATAAACGTAATATAATTGTACCTACGTATAATAAAAAATACCTAAATGTACATACATGATATAAAATATAGGTACATAATTGAATGAGTATTTTGCCGGTACAAATAACGGCTACTTTTTAGGTATGCAACAAATTAAAAAGCTAAATATATATAGTATGCCATTTACAAACTATTTAAAGCTTACCTCGAGCTAATCTCAAATTTTTTTTGGTCTTAGTATTCTTATAAGCGGTAATGGGCTTGCAACCTGTCACGTATAGAATGCTAACTACTTCAAAATGTGTGCATGTGCCAAATATAATGTTTGAACGTGCCTCTGACTACCCCCACTAGACATCTTCATAGGTTCAAGCGAACTCATTTTTTTAAGCATTTTCCGGGATAAATTAGGTAATAGCGCGATAAACAAGCATTTAAATGTTACTATGCAAAAAATATTATTATTATTATTAGTTACACAATGATATCTTTGGCGACAGCCTCTCAAGTTCCAAAACTTACGATTTTTTATCACATTCGGAAGAGGAAGCACGGCAGCTGCGTCTCGTGCCTCTGACTTGCGCCCGCGCAGCTTTTTGCATGCTCAACTAACTGCCATTTCTTCCCAAAATCTTTTTTGTTTGTAAGCGTTACTTTTTTTTATTTCAACGTTTCAATTCCATCCTAATTATAATACTCGTCAGTAAAATTCTCACAAGTAAAAAATAAAATTTAGCTTAACTCCATTTTCTGATTACACGAATGTACTATTATTGTTTGGCGTTATGTCAGTAGTACCATTGACTAGTACCATTGATGGCGCAAATGACACAACTTTGTATCCTTTGTACCATACCATACCATAAAGAAAAGTAAAGATATTCCCCAATAATTGTAACCGATATCGATAGAACTCATCTATAATAAGAGAAAATAAGAGGAATGTATATAAGTAATTACATTAAAAAATGGTACATTATGTTATTTTAAAAAGTGCAAGTTATTTAACAAAAGTCGGGCAATTTGGCCACTGAATGGCCAATGCTTGATTTATGGCCAGCTGCTGGACAAGACTGGAATTTCATTTGTGACACAAAAAACGTGGATTGCTTGCTATTAGGTCAGTTTGTTGAATATTAAAGGCAAAAATGCACAAAATAAGTCCTGAAATCTTTAGGTATACATATAGAAAAGGATCATTGAAAAAATTATAGGCCCCAAGCCGTGTTTGTTGCCTGATTCTTCTAGGCTTGGCCGCGAGGAACCGGTGTAGCTTCACGTAGCTCCTAAGACGTTTAAAAATAATCCTTGTGATTTTATTGAAAAACACAAATGGTTTAGGCTAGGCGTGAAGATCAGTCAGTCAGTTTTATATATTTAGATAAAATACTTATATTATTCCACCGAGCACGGGTATACCTATACCTATATTGTTCGTGTTACCTTATTATTGTCCGGGAGAAATTATGTAAGCATCATTTATATTTGAAATAACAGTTAAAACGAATTTATTATTGTTTATTATCATATTAGTATGTAGAACAGAAAAACTATAGTGTAGGTACTATGTTATTACGTAACCCTCTCCACGCGAGTCTGACTCAAAATTTACCGTTTTATTTGTTTTCATTGCAATATTCTCTTTCAGCCGTATTAGCTTTGTGTGTTTTTTTTTGCTATTTACTAACAGGACCCATGTTGGTACATGGGTCCTGGGGGGTTAGCACGAATCACTATCGTATCGACAACGTATCCTTCAAATGCCAAAACGGACACTTTGACTATACAAAAAGTGACAGTTTTGACGATTGTACATGATGCAAATAAATAAATAAGTAAGTAAATAAGTATAACAGTTAATCGAACAAGCAATAAAGCAACACTACATTTGCAAAACGTGGATTACCTTCGCAAACAATGATGGTGGACGTCACAAAATGTGCCAATTTGGGCCAAAACTACCCCGCCGGCATTCGCTAGACAATTGCCTTCATTGCAATGCACCGCAATAAATTATTTTATTTTTGTAGAAAACGATTTTATGGCCACTTTCGCTTTTTGCTACTAGTTTTTTGCTTCCGCGTTCTGCGATTTGAAGCGAAAAATCGACACGTGGCCGTTGTTAGCCTGTTTTACGGCCGAACAAAAACATGTCAGCGCGTCACGGGTTAGTCGGTAGCTAGGTAGGTACTAAAATGTTAACTACATTTCTATATTATAAACTAGACATCTTTTATACAGTCCAACCATCTAGGCACGTTACTTAGTTCAATGATTGAATTTTTTTTTTGTTGTGTTTGTAATTGCCATTAGGTACATTTTTTGGAAAATCTTAGAAGTTTAAATTCGGGTAAAACTGAAATGCTTTTTACTATTAGATTATTGAAATTTCAGCAATACGTCTGTTGGGTTAGCTGGTAGAAGAGTATAACTAGAAGGGTAATGACAATGTAGAATTTGTAGATTAGGTACTTAGGTAACTTTAATTAGTAGGTACGAGTACCTAGTATGAGACAGTAACAGATCAATATAGGAAGATAAGGAAGGTGAATGTACAGACCATTAGTTGAACTGGATGCTGAATGAACAGTAGTTTTTAAAACAAACATATTCATAATTTTATGGTATGAATCCGTGTTATGAGGACCATTGTTCAAGACTTATTAATATCATGACTGAGTATTTGATCAAGTGTTTCAGTTCCATTATCTATTTATTTGAGTATTCGTTATTTTATTTGCTATTTTTTTATTTTCGAATGGTTTCGTGCGTAATAGATACATTAGTGGTTTATTCAAGTGATAATATAGCATTGTTTTATCGTAAAATGGAGTGGAATTTTTATGTGATAAGTACATCACTGAAATTACGCAGCTCATAGTCGGCATTTAGAATGAGATTCTATGAATGTAGGTACTAACTTATACTTAGGTTAGATACAATATGTATTTTTGTAGGTAGGTATAGGTTTTTTTTTAATGAATTTATGTTTCTTATGTACAAAGTGATAGAACTAAGTGAAGTTAAGTAAAACTTCTGTTCAGCCCTTATCATCGCAAAGATAGGGTAGTTAAGATACCTATAGATTACTAAGTCGCAGTAACAAATTCCTAAATTTCTATATATTGAATATTGTCGCTCGTCTGTACTAAACTTTAAGTTCACGCCTAACATGGCAGGACGCACTTAAGTGAGCATAAACTTATAGTCACATAACCGACCAGTCTCAATACAACCTTCTTTATAAATCTCCTTCATAAAAGAAACCTCTGCTAAAAGACGTTAGGTAAGTCGGAGTGCGGAGGGCAGTGGGTGGAGGGAGGGTCGCCCTCGGGATAGATTTGAAGGTACAATCATTTTTTATGCGAGGGGAATTGAAGCACGTAGCACACTGGGAGAATAGAAGTTTTCTCTTCTTTCTTATCTATACTATCAATAGGTACTATAATACTATATAATCTATCTTCTTTAATAAAATAAAGTCGGGTTTGTTACAACACTTATAACTCAAGAACGGCTGTACCGATTTGGCTGAAAATTGGTGGGGAGGTAGCTTAGAACCAGGAGACGAACATAGGATACTTTTTATAAATGGAACGGGAACGGGAACTTAACACAACATTTGTTAATTCTAAAGCGATACGAAGTTCGCCGGGTTAGCTTGTAGTATTATAAATGCGATAATAACTCTCTGTCTGTGACGTTATCTCGGCCAAACCGCTGGGCCGATTGTTATGAAATTTTATATAGATAGAGATAGTTTGAAATCATGATACTTTTTTACCAATTTTTTTGTTTTTCAGGCTTTTCAATGTTTTACGATAAAGTCGTCAAAAATTGATTTTCTAAATCTACACAGACGAAGTTGCGGACAAATGCTAGTATACCTACATATAAAACAGAATCGTGTTAGTTCAATTTTCGAGAAATATAGCCCTTCCACACTTACGCGAGAATTCTCGCCAGAACACGACGAGAGGACGAGCCACTATCCGTTCCACTATATATTTTTTTATATTGTCATGTTACCATTTTGTTACCATTCTCGCATTTTTGTCTCTTTGTTCTGTTCTGTAATGTCACAATTAAACATTTTCTTCTCTCTTTAATTAAATATTTTCTTCTTTCTTTCTTTCTATCCACACTCACGATTCTCGGGTGTTCTTGGAGGCTTTCTAAGTAGGTCGTCGTAGGACTTGCAAAAACGAGGAAGACGATGTCTCCCAGTGTCCAACACCTTTAGCCAGGGTCCGGCCCTCCGGCCCTCCGTAATAAAGAGCGTGTCTCGAAACTGCCATAAAAGCTGGACGCATTACTTTTTACTTGCGATAAGGGCGGTTTTCTTCACGACCCTAAATGCGGGACATATTTCTGCGTGCGTACCACCGAAGAAACTGCTATTGAATCCGTAGTTTGGATGGCAGTAATATGTACCAAAACGTTGTTAAGCTGGTTGCTTGGATTCGGATACGGAAACCAGAAAAAATATATGATTGTTATTAATCATATTAAGTTCTTTTTTATGTTTAATATATTTTTCTGACAATACAATTTTATGTTTCGATTCTCAAACCAAAAACTTAATTTGCTCGAGCTTTGTTTATCTTATCAGTTAGTATATTAGTGGATTCTGTTGTAATTATGTTATGTTATAACACGCTTATGTTATAATTCCTAAAAACTATCGATGTTATTTCTTATAAGTTAAAGTTTAAAATAGAGAGACAGTTCTACAACTTCAAGCTAAAATATCCCTAGTTTTAGGATTGCCATTTTGATGTGACTCTAATTTAGACTTTAATGTAAAAAGAATAAGATCGATCGTTTTTTTACGAAATTTTAGGTTTAGCTTGGACATAACAGAATCGCCACCATTATCACACAGCGCCATCTAGCCCCAAACTATGTAAAGCTTGTACTATGGAAACTAGTTAACTGATAGAATACTTATATACTTTTTTTTGTAAAAACATACATAAAATACTTAATAACATCCAGACACAGAACAAACATCTATGTGCATCACACAAATATTTGTCCTGGAGATCGCACCCACAACCTACAGCGAAGAAGGCAGAGCTACTACCAACTGAGCTGTGAGGCCTGTCAAAATAGAGTATTAGATGTTATTTGTTATTTAATAAAGTTATATTATACTTAAAGGTATTTGCCTAATACATACCTAAATACGGAACGAACGAACACCACATCCCTAGTTTGGTAGCGGTGACCGGAAAATGGACATTACCTACGGAGGGTTATTTCCACAGATAGTGCCGAAGGACCAAGGACACTTTGGAATGCAAGTTCGGCGGTCCACTATATAGCATCTTCATTTATTTAATCACTACATAGTATAAAGCAAAGTCGCTTTCCGCTTCCCGCGTCTGTATGTCTGTATGTATGTTTGCTTATATCTTTAAAACTACACAACGGATTTTGATGCGGTTTTTTTTAATAAATAGAGTGATTCAAGAGGAAGGTTTATATGTATAATACATGCATAATATAGTAGAGAAACACTGATAATTTTAGAGGTTTCTAATGTGATGTCGTAAATAAACACATTTTATTGCGCTTACATTGCAAATGCTGGCTGAACCCCACGAGATATATCAAAATAATGTACTACAGTATTGTACACCTTAAAAACGTCTACAAAAAAGTCAACAATGGTATTAGAAATGTCTTACGCACAGCGAAGCGGGCACGGGTCAGCTAGTAAATATATAATGCTTTATTGTACATCAAAAACAAAAAGAAACAACATAAAACCTATAATTGGTTGTCTGGTTAGTTTTGCTTAGTTTGAGGCTAGACGGCGCTGTGTCTATAAATATTTATTGATTTTCTAATTGAGTGCAATGGGTGTCTTATTGCCAAAAATATTCTTCCAGGCAGCCAGAGGATGGAAAGTAGTAAGCGAAGCAATAGCGGACGCCATTTTACAAAGCAAGAAAACAAAAAGAATTAAAAAGATTTTGCGCATATGGATGAGGCGCTGCAATGACATTAACTAAATCGTTTGAATGCAAAAAAATAAATCTAGTAATTGCCAATAGTTTTCTTAAATTGAATTATTTAAAACAATACACTTACTCTGTCTTTTAAAATTAGGTTACCCACCCATTATCGATTAACTAGAAGTCATTAAAATTGCGGTTTTTTAATTTTTTTGACTAAATTACTAAATCGTTTAGCCACATTACCGACAACTTTGTCGGTAATGTGGATATACTTATCTAAAAGAATTTAAAAAAATAATTAAAACTCCTAATTAACATGTTTAACTAGTGCCTAATATTAAAAAAACATTAGTCTCACTGGCGCCGCCACTCGTTCTAATTAGAAGTAAATAGTTAGAATTTTAATAAACAAATTGTGTATTATTTTATCAATTGTTTGATTTATTTGGTCATCATGTCACGTTGATTCGAGTTTTCAATAACCGAATATTTCGGAGCACAAAATTCAACCTCCTTGATTTAAAAACACTATTGGTAAGTACAAAGAACCAGGGTTAAGGGTCATGCTTGAAATTTTTGTTGTTTTGTATGAGCCGAGTCTACCCGGATAAGACCGAAAAAGTGTCAAAACCGCATTATCTTGAAAATCAGCAAAATTAAAAATAATTTTCTTTCATTTCTGTAGATGATTATCTAACGAATCAGTTTTTCCCAAACTTTATGCCACCCTTATCACTTAGGGGTATAAAAAATACCCTACGACCTATTCTCAGACCTACCAAATATTCACAAAGAGGAGTTTGGTTACAAACACTGTGACACAAGAATTTTATATACAAGACAAGCTAACCCGGCGAACTTCGTATCGCTTTAGCTTTTTTTTTAACCCGTTCCCGTTCCTCAATCTGAACTCAATGCAAGGTTTTTAATTTTTATTTTAGTGTTGTTGAGTAATCTATGTAAATTATGCCTTCATAAAGCGTTATGGAGTAAAAAAACTTGAAAATAAACAAAGATTTATTAAAAAACCCATTGTTAAAATTATCTATTTTTAAACGCCAGTCACGTGACATAAAACGGTCATTGGTTGAATCGACGATGACGTAACATGCTTGTCAATATGTCATCGCCTGCCTTGAAAAACTTGACTTTATTTGTTGACAAGCACGTAACGTCACAGTGCGACGCCATTTGCATAAGAAGCGTTTTTGCGGGTTATTTAAATTGTCGATATTTAATTTAAAGTTTTAGGGCCAATACTTAACAGAATTGAAAATAATTTTTTTATGGGTTTCACAATCACTACTGAATAATCTAGAATGGTTTTCAAAATCTTGTCAAAAAGCCCATTCCACAATAACAACAATCATAAGAATTGGTCCTGCCGTTTTTAAGTTATAAATGGTGTCTAACACGACTTTGTTTTATATATATTTATATAGATAAGCAAAACTATTGGTGTTGGTATTATCTCCACTTTCCCACACACTTAATCATCTTATTATGAAAACTATAACACATTTAACCTATTTTTTTATTTACTTACCCTTAGGTCGCTCGTTAAATAACTAAAACAATTTGTTTTAGATAGAGAACGGCGTCGCTCAAATTAAATAATGTTACACAAACATTTAGTTCGATTACAATGTTAATAATCAAAACCTAACAAATATGGTTGTTGCATGTAATTGTATCACGTATTATATAAAATTAATGAATAATTACATTAATATTACATTAAAATGCCCACATCATTTGGCATTTTCGTAAAAACCATGAATTATTTGTAATTTGAATAAAACCAGAGTGTAAATTACTGCCACATAATATTCTAGGAAATTATATAGGTAATCCAATTTAAAATTAAAGTATTTTGAACGTGAGCTGATATTTAATGTAATTTTATATAATGGAAGTTGATCGCTAAGGGAAAAAAGCTGTTAGTCGAGTGGGAGGTACCTCGACTTTCAATCCGACGTCGTAGGTTCGAATCCCGGTTCAATATTTTTTGTTCTAAAAATGTATATGCGCATTAACACGTGCTTACAATGGTGAAGGAAATCATCATGAGAAAACCAGTTAGTATTCTTGTAAGCGGTAACGGGCTTGCAACTTGTCACGTGTGAAATGCTGACTACTGCAAAATGTGGGCATGTAATGGTTGAACGTGCTGCTACATACCAGGGGGTATGTAGCTTCATCATTCAAACATCTTTAAGAATCTGAACGCCTGGAGATCTGAGAGGGTGTCTACCGTACATGGGGACTACAGTCGTGATCCTATTTATTTTAATTTATTAAAGGGCATCCTACTAATATTATAAATGCGAAAGTTTGTGAGTGAGTGAGTGTGTGTGCGCGCGTGTGTGTGTGTGTGTGTTTGTTTGTTACTCTTTCACGCAAAAGCTAATTTTATTTTTATTTATTTTTTACACACAGCGTCATCTAGCCCCAAACTAAGCAAAGCTTGTACTATGGGAACCAGATAACTGATAGAATACTTAAATACTTTTTTTTGTAAATACATACTTATTATGAACAGAGTATAATGAAACTTTACAGTAATATAGCTTATACATCAGAGTAACACATAGGCTACTTTTTATCCAGTGGCTTGAGCACGAACCACTATCGTATCGACAACGTATCGTCCAAATGTCAAAACTGACACTTTTTGTATAGTAATAGTGTCAGTTTTGACATTTGGTTTATAGTTATTAAATAATTCATAAATGTTATTGTTTTAATGTTTACATTTTTATTATAGCCATTTATTCTCCGTTTTAAAGTTACATTAAATACATTTAATTCAATGTACCTACATATTACTAATTATTCTTAACTTATATTGTTATTGTTTAATTTATTTTACTATGGAGATGCCCATTTTTGAGCAAAGGCCTCCCCCATCATTTTCAATAGAATGTGTATTTTTATCTTTTTTGCTTCTTGCTATTTACAGGATGGGGGGTTTTGGTATATTCTTCCCATGGGGACCAGCCATATTGGGAGAGGGTTTTTTGGTTTTCTGATTTCATAGTTTGCTTTCATGGCTTGTGAAGAGGCGGCGCCAGTCACTACTATTTTTTGTTGTCCTCTTAGTTGTTATTTTTTGTTATGTGGTTCATTTCCAGTACATTTATGGGTGAAGTCATCCTCCAGCCCCTGCCAATTTCCTCTTTCTTTAGCCATTCTTGTTGTCATGTTTACATTTACAGGATATATATTGTAATTTCAGAGAATTTTCTCTGACGCTCTGGTGTTTACGCAAATGCCTAATGGTAAATTTTAAGTTGACTCATCATTGTATCATTAGGTACTTTCTATTATTATTAGGCCTAATCTTCTTCTCATGGTTATATTAAAGAACATTTAAAGGCATACTAGCTGATCGCCCCGGCTTCGCACGGGTGGTACCTGGATAAAAGTAGCCTATGTGTTATTCTGATGTATAAGCTAGATTACTGTACAGTTTAATTTCAGTAGTTTTTTGCGTAAAAGAGTAACAAACACACACATACACACACACACACACCCACTCATAAACTTTCGCATTTATAATATTAGTAAGAAGTAAGATTTTTAATGCTTTAGATTACATTATTTCAATTTCTAGAGTTTTTTTTTAATAAAACATGGCTTTATGTTACTTGCTAAGCCTTAAGCTTTTAAAATCGATCTTGAAGTATTTAGTTTACGATAACAAACAAACATACAAATAAAAACTTGTTTAAGAACTAGCGTAGAAAACTCATACCTACCTGCTTTTACATCTATTTCATCTCGCTTTAAAAGGATTAAAGTAAAATTGTTTGAGGATTATTTTAATCCTTTAAATCGCACAAACAAACAACCTTAAATCATTTTATTAGCGATACAACGAACAAAGTACCTCTCTAACGGTACCGCTAAAACTCGCCCGAGTTATTGTTTTCAAAATGTTAATCCATATAGCAGAACCGACACGGTACATTCAAAGTTATAACGACAATAAATATTTATTTTTACTTTTTTAACAACCAAAGTTTTGGTTTTAATCCTTTTAAAAGGATTCCCATAAAACTCTAGGTAAAAAAATATAGGTGATTTTGAATCTTGTCTCTTGTATCTTGTCTCTTGAATCTCTCTATCTTCTCTTTTGAAATCTTATATATAAAATTCTCGTGTTTGTGACCAAACTCCTCCGAAACGGCTAGACCGATTTTTATGTTTTTTTTGTGTATATTGTATGTAAAAGTACTTTTTCTTTGGGATTATTGAAATTTGACAGGACAACGTCTGTCGGGACGACTAGTTTTTATATATAATATCCGTATAATAAATAAGGTAGCACCTAGATGGTAGGTAAAGGTATCAGAATTAAGTAATTCGATCAACAATTTTGATTTCTGCGAAAACACATTATTTTTCTAGCTTAAAATATCTTCCCCTATTGCGTCTTTAGTGTCCTTTCATTGCTTCGTCTTTGTTTCTTGTAATTTTTAGATTTTTATCGTAAATACAACTTTTTATTAATTTCAAGCGTTTTTAACGATTTTTGTTAAGTTTTTCCGTCAAACTTGAAGATTTATCTCCCTGTTTCACCTCCAACTTCTCCAAATTTCTACCGCGTGCCTGCAAAGAAACAGAAAGATTAGTCACAATAAAATTGGAAAAATCTGTACAAGTACCTATTTATTTCTTATTTATATTAGTGATTAGCTACATTACTACAGTAACTTTGGTTCTAAGTAGGTATGTTGACTTGGTCCGGCTGTCACTTAGTTTATACTTAGTAAAGTTTTTATTTAGTGCAAGTGACTCTACTAAAAAGAAATGGAACTTGTAATATAATATAATAGGCAAATCGAGTTTCAAACATAAGACCAACCAAGGATAAGTAACACTAGTTGCCTAGAATCCTAGATCATATGCATTATATCTTTTTTATTAAAAAAAACCATCAACAAAAACTTTAGGTATAGACATTCAGTCGCTGCGGCTGCGAGCATTGTATAAAGTGACTATGTAGTCCTTTTTTATCGAAGTCCCGCGATTGGTTGATTGCGTCTAAAAAAAGCTCTACGCCCCTCGCATGTACAAAAAAGCAACGCCTGCCATTCCCCCGATTTTTACGTCTTTTATCTTTGGAAGAGATCGCTTTTTAGCGATAAGACCGCCCATTGTACAGTGTTTCTTCTAGTTTAAGTTTATCTCTTTATTATTTTGTTTTAATGGTGTACAATAAAGCATTTTCATTCGTTCATTCATTTTTAATCGATAAAAAACTCCGCATAAATAGGGTTATATCACAAGAGTGAAAATAAAATTCCCTACGTGACATAATAAGTGAGTTTTGCAATGATGGATCATTGTGGAAAACACAATTATTGTTTTTCTCAACCAATAATTCACTGAAGGATAATAACGTTATGAAACATCAAATTAACTGTGTTGTTATCCTTTCGTTATTTTCACATAGGCTATTTAATGTTTATTTGTCTTATTTGGCATAATAATATGCAAAAACAATCTAATTTTCCTTTGTATTCGCAATTTCATTATCATATTATAAATAAAAGGGAACGCCTATGGTTTGCTACAACAACAACAACAGCAAAAGCACCAGGGGATGCTTATTTTTTTATTATTAATATCGCTTATAAACAATAACTTAATAACTCGATCCCCTCCCACAGTAGCCGGCTTCGTATTGGTTCGAAAACTTCGAATAAAAATAGGCTCTGGGGGAGCGAAAGGGAGCTTCTATACCCGTCTCTTTCCTTCGAGAAAAGTCGTCGCCTTCAAATGTAGAATACATTTATCGATGTTTGGGAGCATAAAAATTGACAGAGTTTTTTTCAGTTCATTGCTAGAGTCAGCCGCGGTCAGACAGTTTTCGGCCGCTGTTGCGAAGGGTTGTCCCAAAAAACGATTGTGTATATTATTATATCTTCAGTGAAAACAAGACTTGTGTGAAGTAGAACATTAATGAGAACCATCGTAGTGTTGTGCTTTTGAAAAAAATTGCTGTTCGCTTAAGGAGAAGGTATAAATTTATCTTTATTAAAAATTAGTTTTATCTATAGGTAATTACTTAATTAGGTATGTATTTTATCTTAGGTATGTTCCTATACTTACCTACTTACGGATGTTTTTCAAGTATAGGTACATAAGTTATAGGATTTTATATCTAATATTTTTTATCTACGAAATCAATACATTTAAATTATAGGTATTAGAAAAATGTATATTATCTTCATAATGTAAACCTACCTGTAATAATAAAGTCGGGTAAGTCCCAATAAATACTTTAAGATAAACCAAATTAATAAATGGATGTGGAATTGTGGAATTGTTAAGTTATGCACAACTAAAGCAAATGCTGATTGTTGTATGTATATGTTGGATGTTTGAATGTGTTTACGCAATCACGCAGAAACGGCTGAATCAATTTACATAAAACTTGTAACAGATTAGTGACTACGAAACCTGGTTAGGCGAGTAAAACCGCGGGTGAAAGAAATCATTTTATTTCGTCATTTCAATAGAGTAGGTACAAATAGAATAGAATATATAACATATTATGTTTTCTTGCCCTATTAAAATTTGGCTATTTGTCTTCTAAGGCTTATGTATTAACGAATTTTAAAGTTATTTGAGATCATTCAGATGAACTATCAATATTTAGGAAATATTTTGTTATCGAACATACACAAAAACCTACGCCATATATTGTAGGATTTACCTTCTTGAAGTACTTAATAAAATAATTTATTTCAAGCATTATGTAGATATCAATAGGTCCCTCATTTTTCTAAACATTATATGCCGAGATGTTGGGATATGGTTGGCGGCAACAGTTTAAAGAAAAACAATTAAGTACCTAAGTTTCAAATAACTAATTTACATACCTACCTAGGTATTTAAAAAAATGTTTGGTAGGTACCTACTTTATCTTTGTTTTGAAAAATTATTTCTTTTCATACGTTTCATACATGATAAAAATCTAAAATGCTTTTCTATTCCTTAAAAAGCGTGCGTGCCTTATGTTAAGTTTGGACGTGCGCCTGAATAGTTCTCTTAGACACCTTCAAGATGATTAAGAAAAAATCACCTTGAAGGTGTCTAAGAGAACTATTAGGAACTAGTAGGTGTTCTGATAAATTTACCTTAAATATTCTAATACCTAATTAAATATGAAATCAAATGTTTGAAGTATTTCATAAAATACACATAAATGGACTACGTGCTATTTGTGTTCTTAAAAAAAAATGTATTGACATTACAACAATAACTGTTTTTAGTTATCCTACCAAGGAGCAAAAATATTTTTGAAATTCAATAAAGAATAGTTTTAATAATTGGTACTAACTATGTGCTTCCCTATACAATATACAAGGAAACAAAAAGATTAAAAAAAAAACAGACCTCTACTGTAAGAATACAATGGGTAGGTATGGTACATATAATAATTAGTACCTACTCAGTATTAGTTACTAATTAGTAGAAATAGTTCCTTAAAAAGAACAAGCGAAGTAGGTATGTCATGAAAGATAACGGCTTTCAAAAATTAGACGCTAATCACTATAATTTGGTGTTCAAAGAAAATTGACCTAATAGACCAGTCCGGCGGCTCTTTTACGAATTATCTAATGATTATTGCAAATCAACAAAACTGGAATAATTCTCAGATACGAGAAGTCCGCAGTCCACTAAATCGTAAGATATTATTATTTTACTTTAAATAAACAGTCGACGGCAGTTAAGATAAAAGACTTTAAATTTTCCCCTTATCGGAGCAAGCCAAAGCTTTATTAAAATTAGTTAAAATAGGTATACGTAGGAGATAGATAAATTAAGTAGATTTACAACTTTGGTTAATATGCCGTTTCGAGGGTGGCATAATCAATTTTTTTTTTTTTTTTTTTTTTTTATTTATTTATTTGTTTCAGTGAACATAAGTACATTTGAATAAAAACTATGAACACTGGAAAATGCCCAATGATTAAACCCTCTTTAATACGAGTAAATAAAAATTAAAAAAAAAAAGACTAAATAAACTGTTGAAATAATATTAATCATGTTTATGTAGGTGCGAGAAGTTAAAAACATACAACACAACAACTGTAACTACGTATTCTATTATATAAATATCAATCCCTATTTCCCTTGGTCATAGCATCACGCTTAAACGCTGGACCGATTTTGCTCATTCTTTTTTGTTGTGTTTGTTATTGTCAGTAGGTTCTTCCATTGTAAAATTGCATATTTGATATGACAACGTCTGCCGGGACAGCTAGACTTTTATAAAAATGGCCGAATTACTTCTTAATATGTTTGAGACCATATTGTTTTTAATAGTTACTGCATGCGCCTTCTCAATGATGCTTTAGCAGGCAACTGGCCTAAAAGTACGTGACAAACGCGTTTCGCATTTTTTACATCGTCATTTTTGCTAAATTACCGGTAATTTTGAGGATTACACATTTTGTTGTGCAAACGCAATGTCACGACTCACGGATAGTTTGCTAAGCACTTTTTATGCGGAAATTGTAAAGAAGTCTGCATACCACTATCG
Organism: Hydriomena furcata; assembly: GCA_912999785.1. Classification (NCBI taxonomy): domain Eukaryota; kingdom Metazoa; phylum Arthropoda; class Insecta; order Lepidoptera; family Geometridae; genus Hydriomena; species Hydriomena furcata. The sequence continues at coordinate 4,786,948 of OU538826.1, forward strand.
ACCTCATTTGTAAATCTTTTTGTTTTAGAATTTGCTTTATTTTATATATTTTCTCTTTCGCAGGAATGTTAAGTTGCGCCACCCCCGCCGGCATGCCGCCTGCGCCCCATTCCAGTCACCCCCAAGCCTGGGGTTCTCTACTCCAACCTCCACAAGTTGTAAGTATGCCTCAATAGTTATTGTCTCTATCAACCGGTTCGCCCGTGTAAGACTTATCATTATTATTTCTTTATTTATTTTATTCTATTTTATTATTACTTTTTCCTAGAAATTGGAGCCGATGGACGACGGAAGCTTCACAAAGGAGCAAACCAGCGGATTTTACTCTGAAGGCTTCCACAGCTCGTCCCCATCGTCCTCCAGCAAGGACTCAAACGGGCACTCACCGCGGAGCGTGGGAAGCTCCGGTGATCCTTCCCCATTCTACGACTCCATGCCTTTAAAAGCAAAGGCCAATCTTGGTATGCATTTAGACGCATTTCGCAACGGGCTACCTTACAGTCTTCTCACACCGCCCGGCTTTGAACCCCGCTCTAACGATGGAAGGGAACAGTCACCCGGATATGATAGATACTCACCCAGAGGTCTAGCGCCACCTACCCACGTGTCCACTCCTATAGCGCGCGCTGCCGCCACACCACCCAAATCACCTAGAACACCCTCCTCGCCAGACAGAGACAGCGAGAGACGCTCTTTCGAACGCTTCCACGACTCGGGCTTCGACGGCCAGGGCAAAGAGCACGGTGATGACGGCCGCGATGGCTCCGGAATGGACGATGATGACGACGAGCCAGGCCTCCGTGTCCCCGCAGTAAATTCGCACGGCAAAGTCAAAACCTTTAAATGCAAGCAGTGCGATTTCGTTGCCGTAACAAAACTTAGCTTCTGGGAGCACAGCAAGGAGCACATTAAGCCGGAGAAGATGCTTTGCTGCCGCAAGTGCCCGTTTGTGACTGAATACAAGCATCATCTGGAATACCACATGAGGAATCACATGGGTTCGAAGCCGTTCCAGTGCACTCAGTGCTCATACTCTTGCGTAAACAAATCTATGCTCAACTCGCACTTGAAATCGCACTCCAACGTGTATCAGTACCGTTGCGCAGACTGCAACTATGCTACCAAATACTGTCACTCCCTGAAGCTTCATCTACGCAAGTATCAACATAACCCTGCGATGGTACTCAACATAGACGGTACACCTAACCCTCTACCGATTATTGATGTCTACGGAACGCGTCGTGGGCCTAAGCAGAAGCCTTTCTCTAAAATGTATGAGCAGCAGCCCCCGATAAACAATACCCAGCATCCTACCCCACCGCACCCGCTTTTCGGAGGTCATTTCCCCGTCAACCTGCCATACTTACCGCCAATCCTTCCTCACTCTTTCCTATTCCCACCGAACAACTACGAGCAAAGGACCTCACCTAAACAGCTGGAAATGGAAAAGCGTACTCCATCGCCCCCTCCTTCTCTGTTACATCAACGCTTAGCTTACGAACAGCCGTCCGAGTCTGGAATCAGGTCGCCACCGGCAAAGTCGCCGGTCAGCCTGCCCACTACACCAACAGCGCATAGAAACTCACCGATCAAAAGTGCCTCACCTCCGTCCGTTGTCCAAACTAACGACGCTTTGGACTTGACTAGCACGAAAACTAGTGAAACTGCGACACCTCCTCCTTCTACTCAAGAGCGCGCTGCTCCTGTAACTCCTACCACAGCTTTGAAAAATAGGAGGAAAGGGCGCGCATTCAAACTACAGCCTGCCGCTTTGAGGCTTCAACACGAAGATGAGAAAGTTCAAAACGGTGAAGTTTCGGAGTCCGAATCCGAAGCCTCGATCGAAGTACCAATCATGACCGCCCCGAACTCCTACACTTGTCAGTTTTGCGACATAACCTTTGGAGATCTCACGATGCATACTATTCACATGGGATTCCACGGATACAATGATCCGTTCATGTGCAACAAATGCGGTGAGCGAAGCTCTGACCGGGTTGCCTTCTTTATTCACCTCGGACGAGCTCAGCATTTGAGCTAGACGCACTCAAATAGCTCAATTTTACTAGGCAAGTTAGAATCAAACCGCTATTAACGTTTTCGGTGTCCTTATTAAATATTAAGGGTTAACTAAAGTTGTTCAGTCGCTGTCAAGCACAATGTTAAACCGACGTATATTAAGGAACGCTTCGAGTGTAGGTAACTTGTCTATAAAAGCAGTAAGCTAAGTTTATGTATCCCTAGTCAAAGCTTACTCGTAGCGTATATTGTTGTATAAAAATAAATTATTTTAGTGAGTTGTAAATTAAGGCCAAAGAAGATATCGTTTAATTCGCATGCAGAACGTTTCACTGTAATCTAATTTATCTCTTTTTGCTTTTGTTACCGTCTAAGAATAGTTTTAAAGTAGTTTTATATAAGTAGCGATAAATGTAAATAGATCGGTATTTAATGTATTTCTCCAATAGAACCTTGCATAATAGTTTTACAAGACACGTAGATAAATAACATGAAATAACAGTAGAATACGTAGGTACCTATAATCATAGAATTCAGCGGTTTAGTAGGAATCTAAGAAAAAATAACATGTAAACAAAAAACCATAATATATGTTTGATCCTGTGTTATATAATAATAATTATATGATTTAATACCTACAAAGTGTAGTAATAAACAAGTGACCAATGTAAGACAAGACTGTAAATTTTAATTAAGTACAAAAACACAATTCTCGTGGTTTTAATGCTAATTTTAAGCGATTGTATATTTGAAAACATAACGGTAGAGTTACCTATTAGTCACTTAAACAAATATGTCAGACAGTTAAAAAAATATAATAAAAATTAATGTAGCATTATTGTGTATTACGAAATAAGTGAATCAGAGTGTATTTATATCTATCGATAAGTTTATTATATTTATTTATCCTCCACGGCTTAGGTAGTAGCAGTTTTAATGATATTTATGTGAAATAATAAAATAATATAAGTTTTTTTTTTGTGTAGATTAAAAAGCATGGTGTGGGCTTAAATTATGTACACAAACTCAGTCATGTACCTCAACATTTTAAGTACATATTGTATGATTACTTTTGAATAGTGTGTTGGATGAGTGCGCATAAAAATAAAATAGAATTTTATCATTTTCTTGATTTTTCATTACCTATTAGGACAAAAATTATAAAAAAAGAATTCTCGTTCAAAAATTTACATTAGACATTAGGTTTAATAAAGACAACGTGATATCAAATAATTCATCAAAAGAACATAAAAAATATCTAACATTAGATAACTTTGAAACCATTATAATTTAAGGACACATGTCCACGTTTTGCATTAGTTATCGTTCGAGCGGGATTCGAACCCAATACCATCATCATCATTTTCTTGTCCTATTGCCACTTCATGTTGAAAAATAAGGATGGGTTATTTTTTACAATCGGCCGCCTGCCTGACGACAACCCTCTCTGGGAATACTTGTAATAATCTAGCTCGAACCCATGAATGGCCACGACCATTAGATTGAAATTCGACTTCATACTTGGCCAACACGGCAATTTGACACAATTCCTATTATTTATAACTGGGGGGGACCCTATTACTAAGACTTCGCAGTCTGTCCGTCCGTCCGTCTGTCTATCACAGGTATCTGAACCGTGATAGCTAGATAGTTGAAATTTTCACAGATTATGTATTTCTGTTGCCGCTATACCTAACAACCAATACTAAAAACTGAATAAAATAAATATTTAAGTTAAAAAAAAACAAACGTGTTTTTGCCGTTTTTTATAGTTAATGGTACGTAAACCCACATGCGCGAGTCCGGTCCTTGGCCGGTTTTTTTATATTATGACGCATTTTATTTTTACCTAGTGATCCGATTTTGATGTTTTTTATTTCCATTGTGTTAAGACTATTTTCTACGTTTCTTCAAAACTAATATCGTCTCTAGACTTTTCGATTTTTCGAAACATTTTCGACAGTTTCTTTTTAGTATATGGTAATATTATTTAGCATTCCAATGGTAGTAAGTTTATTTCACATGCACAACCAATCGATGTAAAACAATATTCTGCAGGCAAGGTGAGGTTAAATGTGGCACACATGTAACAAACAGTCTAAAAATAACATATTCTATTGTCTCTTCGGTAATTGTTATTTATGAAGCAGCCATTTTTTATACAAAAGGCAATTTTTTGTGTCGCAGTTATGTTAATGTGCGAATATTATTATAATATCTTATACTAGCTGCCCGCCCTGGCTTCGCACGGGTGTCTAATGAAGATTATAAGCATAACAATTTGGTAGGGACTGAATTGTATCCTAAGAGATATTAACCGACGTCAAAAAAGGAGGTTCTTGAGTCGATTGTATTTTTAGGGTTCTGTACCCAATGGGTAAATACGGGACCCTATTACCAAGACTTCGCTGTCCATCTGTCTGTCACAGGGCTGTATTTATGAACCGTGATAGCTAGACAGTTAAAATTTTCACAGATGTATTTCTGTTGCCGCTATAACAACGAATACTAAAAACAGAATAAAATAAATATTTAGCAGGGCTACCATACAACAAACGTGTTTTTTAGCCGCTTTTATACATAATGGTACGGAACCCTTCGCGTGCGAGTCCAACTCACACACGTTTCCTCGTTACACACACGTACCTCGTTACCTCGGTACCTCGTGTTACCTTAGAACTCCGTCATATATTAACCGATTTGGAAAATTCACTTTTTTGGTCGGGATGATACTCTTCACACATCACCTCGATGTGTGGAGAGATAGCAGTATGAAAGTTTGTTGGACTAATAACATGAAGTCGGTTTTGTTTTTAAGTTTCATACTTAATTATTTTATATCACAATTTAGTTGTTTTAGCACTAAGTATCCTCTAGATAATATAAATATAGTTTTGTGCAGGCTTTGTCGTAAACGGGAAAATATATTAGATAGGTACCTAGGTATTTGACATCACTTGGCCTATTACAAAATAAGGTGACCAGTTTTCGATTGTCTAATCAAAGTGAACCTACATTCGTACATATTTTTTCATAGCGTCTGGTGCGACGCTTGATCCGAGAGTTGTGGCTTGAGCACAAACCACTATCGTATCGACAGCGTATTGTCCAAATGTCAAAACTGACACTTTTTGTATAGTGATAGTGTCAGTTTTGGCATTTAGACGATACGTTGTCGATACGATAGTGGTTCATGCTAACTCCTCTGGTTCCTATTTGGCACAACGGATCAGCATTGCCGTCCAGCGTGGCAATGCCGCCAGTATCTTAGGAACACTTTAGACCAGCGGTCGGCAACTTTTTGGCAGGCAAGGGCCACAAGGTGGCAAAATAAACTAAAGGCGGGCACTTGTGATATTAACACTAGAAACCCAATGTACCTACGTATAATTAGTAAAACATACGGAATTTATTTCGTCCACATAATACTAGAAAAATAGAAATGAAAACTACAAAGTAACTACTAACAAGTAACTGATTTTATACAAATTTCAGTGTGATGTCTGAGATTGCATTTGGGAGGCTATTTCTTGTATGTTAGCTGTCATATTTGTAGTTGCAATTCGTACATACAAAATATTCACGGGCCGCAAGTAAGATGTTCGCGGGCCGCAACTGGCCCGCGGGCCGCGTGTTGTCGACCGCTGCTTTAGACTGATAGTGATCTAGACCAGTTGAGCTACCTATAGACTGTTTACAAATTTCTTTAGATAGCTCAACTGGTGGGTTGCTGACGATTCGGACACAATAAATTCGGACACTGTGTCCGAATTGACACTTTTTAATTTTAATATTTTTTTCACTGACGATTCGGACACCACCAAAATATTGAAGCTGTTTTGTACAGTCACTTAGAAAATTTTAAACTACATTATATCACTCCTAAGAAAAAGTTACCGAAACTGAGTATTTTAGGTTTTAATTAGAATTAGATGAACATGATGTTTCCCCATCTCCTGAGAATGAAAATGTCAAAGATGTCATGTGATATTGATATTTCAGGTCAGTGTATAAAGAAGACCAAAGTAGAACTAGTAACAGCCTCTGACGAAAAATTTAATGCTGATGCCAAAAATGACCACCATTATGAAAAAGATATAAATCTTTTATAACGAGATGTACTATTTAGAGTACTTTGCTAAAAGCGTTAATAATAAAAAAAACCCTATTATTACTATTAATCAATAGATAAGGACAAAAATACAGAAAAGATTAAAATTAATAAACATAATTATCCAAATCTATCGATTTTCTTAACTATTATTGTAAACTCAGTTAAAAATTAGTTGAATATTTAACTTACCTCCAAAAACATAAAAACAATATAAACTGACACATATTCCGTTTTTTATACAACTGTTTTTTAAAAGCCGTTTTGGCCAAGTAGGAGTTACCTCGACTTTCAATCTGAAGATCGTGGGTTCGATCCCAGCCGTCCATCAATGTTTTTTCTGTTTAAAAAATTTATATCGCATGAACACGTGCTTATAACGGCGAAGGAAAACATTGTGAGGAAACCAGTTAGAATTCTTGTAAGCGGCGAGGGGCTTGCAACGTCACGTGTAGAATGCTGCTGAGTAATGTTTGGACGTGCCTCTGACTAACCCCTTTAGAGACATCGTCAAGGATCTAAGTGCCTGGGATCTGTGAGGAAGTCTACCGTACTTGGGAATACAGTGATGATACTATTGAGATCTAGTTTATGCATTAGCTCTCTCTCGCTAGTTGCTGTACCTGGACAAATATTTCATCTTATTTTTATTACCATACTGCCAAAATGCATGCTGATTATATTCCTCTTAGCAGTTTAAGTTTTTATATCCGACTGTACAAAACATTGGTGTCCGAATCGTCAGTGAAAAAAATATTAAAATTGCAAAGTGACAATTCGGACAAAGTGTCCGAATTTATTGTGTCCGAATCGTCAGCAACCCCAACTGGTTCATAAGTAATTTGAAAATATTCTGTAATACCTTAACAAATTTTACACAATACTAACATTTTACAGTAGTTAGCATTCTTAAGGAAGCTATTATAATTATATATATATATACCTACAGTTATTTTGGGATTTACATAATTTAAACATAAATTTTAAAATCGTTAGACCTAGAAAAAATAACAAACATTTAATGAAGTTCTTTTACAAAATTACCTTACAAGTGTGACCTCCAACTGTAGGTATCTATGCAATGTAACTAGGGTTCCGTACTTCAAAGGAAAGAAAACAGAATCCTTATGGCAACACTCCTGTATCTGTCCGTCCTTCCCTCCATTCCCCTCAAATTATCTCTGAAATGACTGGCACTAAAATTAAAAAAATATATATAGACGCCATGTTCTTTACCGATATATTACAGGAAAACCTATAAAGGAGTTTGGTACGAAACCTGCGAGTCCGACTCGCACTTGCCCGGTTTTTATCTTTTCGTTTCGCTTTTTACACGGAATTGTTATAAACCTATAGTATACAATGCTTGTCCAAAAATACTTATTACTAAGCAAGATTTTTACGCTTCAGAAAACCATTCAAGTAATTCTAAAATAGTTATGATATTTTTTATGATGAATGAAATGATTAAATTTCGAACTATACCTACCTTAAGTTACTTTGTTGCTATATACGTGGAGATATCTAGGATAGCATTAATTTTCAAAATTGGTTGATTCGTTTTTTAGTTTTTTTTTCTTTTATAATAAAAAATCGGATCGGCAAAATGAAGCAACGGACAAGAGAGCATGGCATGCACTCTTGATTGGATGGTCTAATTTTAGTGTAGGTATTTTCATCTTAATTTTACAATGTTTATAGATCATTGCATTTATATATATACTTTTTTTAATGTGTAGGTATTTGTCTTTGTCTAAAATAAAAAAATATTGAATTTAATATCAGCTTAGACTAAGCTTCTATTAAATGAAATGAAATAGGATAACGACTGTAATCCCCAAGTACGGTAAGAGTTACTTTCAGTTCTCGAGGCCATTGGATCCTTAAAGTTGTCTAAGTTTAGTCAGCGGCACGTCCAAACATTACATTTGGCACATGCCCACATTTTGCAATAGTTAGAATTCCATACGACAGGTTGCAAGTCCGTCGCCGCTTACACAAATACTAACTGGTTTCCTCACGATGTTCGTTCGCCGTTATAAGAACGTGCGCATATACATTTTGCGAACAGAAAAATCCTGTGATGCACGGCCGGGATTCGAACCTTCGGATTGAAAGTTGAGAAAGTATTATATTATATTACAAAATATTTATAAATAAGTTTTCTGTTGAAAATATTTTTCTATGACAAGCTTTCGTAAAATCAACCATCAAGCACGAGTGCGCTATCATCTGTCACATCATATAATATTTGTCATCGGAACTTGATAAGAATGCAAAGTTTTTACTCAATTGAAGTATTTACTAAAAAGTTCCGTTGTAACTGTTGAACAGCTCCTCACTCCATCATCAGATCAGCTCGCTGTTACTGCATCATATTATTGCATCGTCACCGAAGTTACTTAAGTATGCCAAATTTCAGCTCAATCGGTTGAATATAACTGCATCAAAATTGAGTTGCAAGATTCCACCTTAACAAACATAGTTACTTACATACATCATACATACTTTACAAGTTAAATAAAAGCTTGTAATACATATCCAGATACTAGTCGGAAGCGTTTGCAAGATACTGGCAGCATTAAATAAGAAGAAAGGTTTTTTTTTTATTTGGAACTAATACATATTATAACTATCAATTTTATTCAATTGCAGATTCTCAGAAGGTAGCGTTGCACTTTTTCCACTTTAGCAATATTTTATCAATATTAAGGACTATTCAACCCACTGATCGAACGTTCAATTGTCGCCTGACCCAAATCCAGCGGATGTTAGAAGTGATTGTATAGAATTGAAAAAAACTCTTAAAAATAACTCGGTGTAACTGCTAACAGATAGCGAGAACAGGGAATACACGGAGACTTCATTAAAATAAATTATACTGCAAAATGTGGGAATGTGCTAAATATGATGATTGGACGTGCCTCTGACGACCACCTTTAGCCATCTTCAATGAGGTGAGCGCCTGGAGATCTGAGAGGATGTCTACCGTTCTTGAGGATTACAGTCGTGCTCGTGATCCTATTTTGTTTTTCTTTAAATAAATTCATTCAAAAAGTACCAACGTTGACGTAACTCATTAAATAAAGGATATATTTATTACCTTGTGATATATTTTTTATCTATGTTTTCTTTTTGTATTATGACGGTTATTACCTAATAGTACCTGGATTTAAAAATGAAACCTATCTAGATCGATTTACCGCCCCCGAAACCATACTAACTTTCATGAAAATTGTTGAAGCCGTTTCCGAGATTCAGATTTTATAATATAAGTATACAAGAATTGCTCGTTTAAAGGTATTAGATAGGTAGGTATATCAACTTATAAGGCTAGCGTCCACCAAATATTGCGTATTACACATCACGGTCATTGAACTAACAAAGACTAACCAGGAAAAGATAAACACAATTTATGTTATTATATACTGGTCTGGATTAAAAACATCCTTACTTAATCTATTTAATATGTTCATCAGACAAATTGATTATTTGTGCGATAAAGTAATAAGACCGTTCGTTTTTAGGGTTCCGTACCCTAAGAGTTAAAACGGGACCCTATTACTAAGACTTCGCTGTCCGTCTGTCCGTCTGTCTGTCACAAGGCTGTATCTCATGAACCGTGATAGCTAGACAGTTGAATTTTTCACAGATGATGTATTTCTGCTGTCGCTATAACAACAAATATTCAAATATTTGTAAATAATATAAATATAAATATAATAAAATAAATATTTAAGTGGGGCTCACATAAAACAAACGTGATTTTTTGCCGTTTTTTATTAATAAAATCGGCCAAATGCGAGTCAGACTCGAGCACGAAGGGTGCCGTAAACCCTTCGTGCTCGAGTCTGACTCGCATTTGGCCGATTTTTTTAGAGAATCTTAGGTTTAATGGACACAACAGATTCGACACCGCTACCTACTTATCTTCAATATTTTTAAGCTTTTGATAGCAATGTCGGCTCCATGCTTTCCTTTTCTCCATACATTCCTATAAAACCATGAATCGGTTGCTCTGTACAAAAGCACTTTTTTGCCAAGTTCGTGCCTATGCAGGTGGTATTGCAGGCTGCATTCAAAAAACTCAAAGGACCTGTATTAAAAACACGCATTTGAATCGCAAAACCTTAGAATTTTAACATTATGGTTGGATACATAAGTATGTATACCCAGCGTGCAACATATTTTTAACATTTTTCATTAAAATCCTACCTATAAGTAATGAGACAAGTATGAAACAAGATAAAACAAATTATTATAGAAAAAAAAAACTATTTACGAATTACTATGCCCCCCTATTTTAGGAAGGGGGGCTTCCACAATTGAGACGAATTAAACGACACCACAATGTAATCCGTAAAGTCGTTGGGGCTGTAGAGCGTCAAGAAATAGTCATACATACATACGCTCGAAAAACATTACCCTCCTGGTGGCGACGGGCTTGCAACCTGTCACGTATGGAATGCTAACTACTGCAAAATGTGGGCATGTGCCAAATGTTTTGACGTGCCTCTGACTAACCTCTTTAGACATCTTCAAGGATCTGAGAGTCTGGCGATCTGGGAGGATGCCTACCGTACTTGGGGATTACAGTCGTGATCATATACATATATATTTTTTTCCTTTAACCCAGTCGGCCTATTTATGCCGTGTTACTACATAACAATAGCATTTATACAGATGTTTCTGTACTTCATGAGTACCTATCTAAGTATTTGTTTTATAATAGTTTATGTAACCTCCGATTACGTCAAAAAAAGGTTTAGTATAGGTACTTTTAAATAAAGCCAACAAAAAAAACAATAGAAGGTAATAATTACGTTTTAAGGCCCTGTATGTCGACTGTATGCCAAAATAGGAGATGTGGCTTGTTCAGAAGTATTTCTTTTTTCGTTACGAAAAAGAGCAATCGTCGACATACAGGGCCTTAAAAACGAAATAGAAAACCGACGAAAATGTTTAGACTAAACAAATAATTAAGAGAAGATTTTCGTTTTTTTTACTCGTATTAGACCTTATTATAGCCATTTATTCTCCTTTTCAAAGTTACATACAATACATTCAATTCAATATACCTAAAATTATTACTAATTTAATAACTTATATTATTATTATTTTTTTCTTTTATTATGTAGAAGCCCATTTTTGGGCAAAGCCTTTTTTTAAAATGTGTATTTTTCTTTCTTTTTGCCTTTTGCTATATACGGGATGGGGGGTTTTGTCTATTCTTCCCATGGGGACCAGCCATATTGGGCCAGCCGTATTAGTCCTACATAAATAAATTTTAAATGGGACCAACTTGGATTATTCTCTATTCAATAGAAAACAAATAATACAAATCGGATCATCGGGTAAATAGATATAAAAAACTAAAAAAAAATATACGCGTCAAATAGAGAAACTCCTATTTTCATCGGTTAAAAGTTAATTTACTTCTTTATCGAGTGTGCTATTTTAAAATACCAGTAGAAAATAGTTCGCACCTTTGATCAAAAGTCGGCGCTTAAATACTAAATTCACAATAACTTAAAATGCTATTGACCGCTAATTTGTGATTATTCACACACACCTCTCCATTATAAAACGTAACATGATGAATGATTCTTTTAAAAAATGGTAGAGCTTTTTTTCATAAAGCTTTAGCATTCGATGTTCGCATTTGGCAACTTCTATTGGCCAGAAAATGGTGATTATATGACTCCACAAGTTGAGGGAGAAACGTTCTTAAATGTAGGAGGTAGAATATTTTATAGTAAGTAACAGAAACAACCCCAGATAAATCATACCTACATAGGTTTGTAGGAAGTAAAATTATATACAAAAAATAAAACTAAAATGGAAATAATTAAATTGTATCGTATTAAAAGATCACGACTGTAATCCATAAGTGGTTTAATCATCCTCTCAGATCTCCAGGCGCTCATATCCTTGAATATCTCTAAAGGGATTAATCAGAGACACGTCCAAATGAGCGGCGATGGGCTTGCAACCTGTCACGTATGTCACCTGTCACAAATATAATGTTTGGACGTGCTCTGACTACCCCCACTAGACATCTTCAAAGGATCTAAACGTCTGGAGATCTGAGAGGATGTCTACTGTACATGGGGATTACAGTCGTGATCCTAATTATTTATTTTTTATTTTACGTCTAAACTTTGGCACATGCCCACATTTTGCAGTTATAAGCATTCCACACGTGACAGGTTTACGTTTATAAGTAAAATCAATCAAGAACAATGCCATATGGTCAACACTGACCATGACCACATACGGGCATGTTCTCTGCAATTTTTTTATTCAACGTATTAAAATAAAATCGTAGTTTTTAACCAAAGAGGCGTTTCGTAGGCGGCACGCTTCGAAACCTCATACTTCGTTTTTTTTTTACAAAATGACAGCTGCTGTTCGATGGCTACTCATGCTGTCCAGTTTTTTAATGCAAGGATAAGTGATACTTCTATTGGTTTATTTGAAGTACCAGATGTTCGAGATTTATTCTGAGAAATATATCCTAAAAAGTATTTTCGCTATCTAGGTGTTCTGTTAGGTAATTTTATGGCGACAGGAAAGACAAAAAAAATATGTACCTTCTCAATCTTTTTCTTTTAAAATGTATAGACAATTTACTTCTATATATATCATTTATTAGCTTTTACCTGCTTCTTCGTCTGCTAGATTCAGAGTGTATTTACTGATTCGATTCGATTCGATTTATTCGATCCTAAAACATTGAAAATCATAAAAATTGAAATATTTTTTTGGGGAAAAAAGTAACCTATGTCCGTCCCAAGACTTTAAAATACAACTACTTACAGGTAGAGTTACCTGTATGAAATTTCATCACAATTGGCGCGGTTTAAATGTGATAACATAACAAACAGACAGACAAAGTTACTTACGCATTTTATAATATTACGAGTAGCACCAAAAGATAAAAAAAAAATACTGTAATCCTCAAGTACGGTAGAAATCCTCTCAGAGGTGCTTAGATCCTTTAAAGATGTCTAGTGGGGGTAGTCAGAGGCACGTCCAAACATTATGTTTGGCACATGCCACCACACCACATTTTGCAGTAGTTAGCATTCCATACGTGATGAGCACGTGTTTTTGATGCGCATATACATTTTTCGAACAGAAAAATCCATTGATGCACGCCGGTGAACCCACAAACTTCGAAATGAAAGTCGAGGTACCTCCACTAGGTACTCGGCCACTTCTACCTATAAATTATTTTACTCCTAGAAGATACCATTAAATTCACCTACGTGAATACACTACACTAAACCGCACATCTGCATTATAAAGAAACTTTTTAGACCCAAATCCGTATCCAAAGTCCTAATCCCCAAAAAAAAGCGAATATTTTATAAGAATTTCGATTTTGGCGCGTTCTAGGAAGGGAATAAGTACCAGATATGGTTGTAGTTTTGAGCAGTATAGTCACTTCTCTGCATGTAGGTACCATGTACTTAATATACTTATTATATCTTTTGGAAAGCCATATTTTCTGACCTGTGACCTGTGAACGAGTGGGATCTACCTCTATTTTCAATCTGAAGGTCGTGGGTTCGAGTCCCGGCGTGCATCAATGGATTATTCTGTTCGAAAATTCATATGCGCATCAAAAACACGTGCTTACAACGGTGAAGGAAAACATCGTGAGGAAACCAGTTAGTGTTCTTATAAGCGGCGATGTATGTAACGTATAGAATGCTAACACTGCAAAATGTGGGCATGTGCCAAATATAAAGGAAATTCAAAGGATCTAAGCGTCTGGAGATCTGAGAGGATTTCTACCGTACTAGGGGATTACAGTCGTGATTTTTTTTTTCTGCTTCGTAAACTTAATAAGTGAATTCTAGTTATATCTTATTACTTTTGCTTTTCGTGCTGCTTTGGTAAATCTTTTTATTTCTAAAACTAGCTGACCCGTACCAGCTTCGCTGGGGGACAGATACTTTCACATCTGGCATTCAAATCTTAAAAATAAATTATAGCCTATATGTTGCCGAGGACTAATAGCTACATAACAAAAAAGTTTCATCAAAATCCGTCCAGTAGTTTTTGCGTGAAAGTCGGACAACAGACAGACAGACAGACAGACAAAAATTTCAAAATGTTTTTTTGTGGCTTGTGTTACTTGTATAAAGGCCCCTAGGAGTATTTTTTTTAGTTTTTATTCAATGTACAGAATTCAACTCTTCTACAGTTTTATTATATGTATAGATAGATAGATATGTATAGATTTCATTGTTGTTCTTTCGTCTCGCTAAAACTAAAAAACGGCTTGACCTAATTCTTAAAAAAACGACATACAGAGGCGAACTGAAAACCTCCTCCTTTTTGAAGTCTGTTAAAAAATATGTTAAACCGACACTGACGTTTGGAAAAGTTTTATTTTTCCAAAGTGCTACTACTGCTACACAATGTTGTTATTGTGTCAAAATGCAACACTTGCTTAATCTTCCATCGACACATGCCTCTTTATTATTTCACAAAGACACGTGTTTCGCGTTAGTTCTATCCGTTTTTTATCTGACGAAAACAAATCTTTGCATTGAGGTATTAAGTAGTTTACCGGTGGTTCTCGATCGAGAAGTTCCAAATACCCATTTTAACTCGTTAAAATTAATGAATATAACATAATAATATTTAATAAACACAAGCCTAAATAATAATAATATCATAAATCCGCACTAGTACGTCTCAGTATGAAACTCGTCCACCACACTGTCTACGAGGTCGTCATTATTGGTTGAACCGGTTTCAATTAAATTTTCTTTAGAAATATATAACTACCTTGGATAACTTTTAAAAGCTATTGATAAATTTTAAATCCTCTCCGTCTCCGTCCGCCACTGTGTGTTGTCAATTAGGATACAAATGAGTTGCCTCTATCTCGCAATCGACACCTGGACAACACAAACCGTCATGGCTTATAGAATTAGAGTTCCACACAATAAAATACTCAATAGAATTGTTAGCTACCATCATGATAAGAATTTAAATAGAAGTTGACAAGATGAAAACGACAAAACAGCGACAGGTAACATAATTTTTATTAAAGTTAACCCGAAGACGACTAGAAGGTTTAGATAAAAAAAACAGATATCCTTTCAGATCTCCAGGCGCTCAGATCTTTAAAGATGTCTCAAGGGGTTAGTCAGTGGCACGTGCGAACATTAAATTATGTGGCAGATGTCCACATTTTTCAGTAGTTAGCATTCCAGGTTTTAAGCCCGTCGCCGTTTACATGAATACTAACTAGTTTCTACACGTGTATTGATGCGCATATAATTTTTCCGAATAGAAATAGGTAATATATAGGTTAATTGTATTGAAAATTATGTAAATATATACCTATTTGGATAGGTAAGCCAAAAAGTTATGCGCAAAGAACTAAAGCATCTTATGCAAAAATATGCTGTAATTTTAGGGTTGCAATGAAAAACGAAACCCTTTTACGATTCTGTCTATCTATCTGTCCATACGTCAACCTATTTTCTCTTAATATACTGGAAGAAAAGAGTATTTGGTATGAGTCATTTTCAAATAAAATGTACATATGCTCAAAATCGTGAGTACACTGTTTTGTGACATACCTGTATTTTTAATATCCTTATCTATATAGGAATTAAATGACCCAATCTTATAGAGTAAATTGACGAATTCTGGTTTCTAATTATAAGTTTCGGTGAATAAAGAAGCAAATAAAAAAAACTTATATATACCTAGATATAACATACATTATTAACAGATGATAATATACGAAAATTTAAATTTAACGATTTTTTATTATTAAAATACGTAATTCTTATAATTATAAAAGTTAACAGGAAAAACTAATAATTACAAAAATAATCTATACTTATAATAAATCTGTAGAGAGGTCAATTCTGTACATGAAATATATTTCCAAAATAACTATCAGGGGGTGATTAGGGATCGATACTGATGCCAAAAATGCAATCAGTTTAATTTTTGTCTGTCTGTCTGTCTGTCTGTCTGTCTGTCTGTCTGTCTGTCTGTCTGTATAACCGTTATAGAAACAAAAACTACTCGACGGATTTTAACGAAACTTGGTACAATTATTTTTCATACTCCTGAGCTGGTTATAGTATACTTTTTATCACGCTGCAATCAATAGGAGCAGAGCAGTGAAGGAAAATGTTGGGAAAACGGGAGAAGTTACTCCATTTTTTAAGCTTCCGTCGCGTGTGCAACCTTAAAGGTTAAAGCTACACAGAAATCATGTATGACGGAAATGTTCTCCTTAAAATTATATAAAAAATATCCCACGACAGCATATATGTCTATCTTTTATGGTTGACTCACAATAACACGTGTAACTCCCGATAGCTTAGCAGTTCGAAGCTTTCTGATTATATTTGTCTACTCTTACGTTTATAACACTCTCAGTCATCCCTAATTAAAAACGCGAACGCACAGGCAGGCGGCTTGCTTGGCACCTAGAGGCTAGCGAGTCACCTAGCGAGTAGCTTCGTAAAACGAACATTCTCGAACGTTCGCCGGCCTAGCAGCTAGGCGTCAAACGCGCAGTTCGGCCGGTCGCGAACGTTCGAGAAAAAAAATCATCAATAATTGTCTAATGACAAAAAAGCTGTGAAAAAAAAACGTTTTATATAAAGACATTCTGTAGTATATTTAGTATCAGCATTGCACCCGTGCGAAGCCCGGGCGGGTCGCTAGTTCCAAAATAAAAAGTCAATTCAACTCCTGGTTCGTAATAGATTAACATAATTTTTTATTATTTTAGCATATTTTGTACATATTACTTAATATAATCATTGTTATACTTTTTAATTAGACATATATCTACATACAATCTACATATATCATACATATGCAGATTAAAGATAGCTTTGTCAAGTAATTTTAGATACCATAGTTACTAAGCTAGATATCCACTTAGAATCTATAGGTATGTATGGGAGGACCTTATTTATTTTATGGAGTGAGAAAAAGCGATACGAATAAATTTATTCTGCCTGTTCTTTTATTTATTTTTCTTTATTTCAAACGTGATGAATACACGAGCCATTCCACCCTCGTGGATCCGGGAGCTTTAATAAATGCACTGATTGGAAATTCAGATGAGACTGGCCGAATTTATGGCTACTCACCCTCTTTGCCATTCCACCCTCTTTGCTTTTACCTATGTCTTCAAAATCTGTTTTATATCCTGCATTTTAGCAGCGCCATTTCATCTGGCAAATAAAAAAAATACACAGCTATAGACAATAATTATTTTAGTTTGAATCCCTGTCAACCGATGTCGGGATTATTTATTTAAAAGAAAGTTTTTATTGTAAAAAGCAAGGAAAGGAAATGCAAAAACGCGAGTACCTGCTTTACACTGTCCCTTTACAGTCACATGCACATTCCATTTTCAAATGTTATTCCAGTGATTGCCATATTACAAAAATATACTTCCACCAGAAATTTAAAAAAAATTTAACATAATAAGGGATCCTAAAAATGTGTTCCGAATTTAAATCCTTTTATCTGCGCACAACACGGATATTAACACGTAATTTTCTAGTACAAATTACAAAAGATGTTTACTTGTATTTGTTAGAAAAATAATTGAGAAAACGTTTTAAAGGTAATTGAGTAGGTACATAAGAGTATGTTAGTCGTAACTAACCAGTCTACAATATAATAAGTACCTTCCCACTTACGTTTTTAGGTAGTTACATACCTACAGTTTATTCTATTGTTATTAGTAATCTTTTGTTTAGTTTGTTAAGTGACATAAAAACATATGAATGTATGGTATAACCTACCTACCGTAGCAAATATAATTTTATTGTAATATATCTCGTCCCACTGCTGGGCAAAGGTATTTCTCCATCATTCTTCGAGGTCTCTCATAATCCTCTCTCGAGACCAATATCATCTTTTCAACGTTTTCTTGGCCGACCACGACCTCATCTTCCGTCAGGTTGCCAAGGTGTCCGACATTCGCCCACTTTTTTGAGTGTCCAATCTACACTTACCCTCGTATTCAAGAACGACACTATGAGAACACGCACCCACAGTGGACGAAATCTTTTTTCATAAAAATCACTTTATGTGTTGAGCGGCCATATGGCGCACGCTACCGTGTGCCTTTAGAGCTCAACTTTGGCTAGAAGCACACGACAATGTGCCTCTAGTCACACTATACAGTGTTGCACAACACATAAAGTGATTTTTATGAAAAAAGATTTCGTCCACTGTGGGTGCGTGTTTTCATAGTGTCGTTCTTGAATACGAGGGTTAAGTGCTGTAACATTTGTTGTTGGTAACATTTGTATTTTTGTTTGTATCTACCGGATAAAATACTAGACCAATTTCCAAAAATATTTCGCCTTGTCAAAAGCTACTTATTAGCGACTCAGCGAATAACATAGGCATTATTTTATTTAAAAAAAAATAGAGGTCCGATTCTCCGAGAAAATTATATTAATGTAACCTAAAGTATCAAAAGTTTGCCTATAATCTTAATTAGTAAGTACACCCGTGTAATTTGATTTTAAATACCTCCTCAGCCGACATACCGACTAGGTACTTATCAACAAGTTCTACGTCCGACTTAAAAACATTTTTTGTGCCAAAAACCTTTCTATTTGATCTAAATACCGAGCTGCTCTTGTGAATACAAACTGTTTTCTTATAATTTACATTTTATTCTTTTAACTCATTGTCACAAACGTGAGTGACATAAAAATTAACCCATCAATAGAAAAACGGGTACAAAATGCAAATCTTCCTGTTTGAATATGCAAATATATTACTTTTAGTGCCGACTACAAAAGGCCGGCACCCGACATCGTGGCCCGTCGTAAAAAGCTTAGAAAACTTACAAAGAAAATGTTCTAAATATTACCGAAGCTAACGGTACTTTGGACCGACAGACGGTAAAAAAGGGTTGGTCAGTATTGGACATCAAAAGCACAGTTTTTGCGATCGAAAATCCCTTTAACTTGATTAATGGACAATGGCATTAATTTTGGGGCTCTTTGTTTTTTTAGGCTGTGTAACGATTTAGAAATTTTAGAATAACGGATTGTTTTTACAACGTCTTTCATGTTTCCGTCCCAGCGACTTATTGCGAAAAAATACAATCTATAAACAAACTTACTTTTTTTTTCAGCTTCACCCGACCATAGATAACACGATAAGTGTCTACATTACAAAAATATCCACCAACTATTAGGTACTTTTAATTTTCACCAAACGCAAAATTGTGAGTTACATTCTATTCAAAAGCATTCTACCAACAAGATACAGCATAATTTCTACCTTTATCGAACGGTGAATAAAATTAAAAAGAAGGAAGTGACACATTGCAACTACCCTGAACCCCGAGGGTTGCACAAAATACGCGTCACTTGACATTTGCCAACCCCAAGGCATAACCACAGATAAAGCACGCACGCGCCAACCAAAAAACCCAAATCATTTATTTATAAGTTTTTAAATGAGCCCCGACACGGAAGCCGCGGTTTATCTGTTTTTTACCACAATAACCTTATGGGGATGTGTGGTTGAATTACGTGTGATGATAGGTGTAATTGTAATAGGGGAGTTTTTTATCACAGTTTTTTAATGTTTTCTTATACAAGTTGGTAGAATAAATTGTTTCGTCACAGTGGTATAGCACAGTATAAAAACATAAAACGAATATAATATACTGCGGTTATAGTTAGGTACATCTAAGTATCTAGGTAGGAGCATACCACGGAATTATCTTAATAATATTATAAATACGATTTGTTTGTATGTTGATAGTCAATCAGGCCTAAATGACAAAACGAATTAATATACATTTGTAGTAAGTGTAGTAAAAAGTGGTACTTATAATCCGAAAAACAACCCTTATATGATAACAAAACGCAAAAAGGATGCTTTTGGTATAGATGACGCTGGTGTGCAACAAATCTGACATCACAGACTAAAAACATTCAGTCGTCATAACAACGCAGTTTTGACTAATCAATGATACGCATTCTACCAAAATTCGTAATTTATTTTATCGGGACATGGTGGCTTACAGGGAAAAAATAGAAGTTGCCTGAAATTGCTTTTTTTCTATGCGATTATTGAAATTTGGACAGAACAAAGTATGTCACGGGTCGGCTAGTTAGGTATATACCTACCAAAACAAGCACCACCTTTTTTAACATAAAAGGGTAGGCCTAATAAGTTTTCTATCAGTATTCTCCCATAGTAGTACCGACATAAACTATGAGTTAGTTTAGGGTTGGATGGCTTTGTAAAATGTAAACCAATATTTTTTTTTATTATAATACGAATTGTTGTAATACCTAAGGCCCAATCGTAGGTTTTCCCTTTTTGTAAGTATTTGAACATGGCGCTGCCGCGCTGTGTGAAATCTCTACCAATATAAGTATATTTATTTAAACTTGCAGTCCGCCCCAGCGTCGCGAGGGTGATTTTATTGCAATTTTTACACCTTAGGTTACATTATTAAAGTTTTAGTAGGGATCCCTGTTTTTTTCTAGTAATTAATATAGCCTATGTTCATCAGGGATGATGTCGAATTCTAATGGTAAAACAATTTTTCAAATCGGTCTGGTAGTTTCGGAGCCTATTCAATGCAAACAAATAAAACCAGTGATATGACTAATGCTTAATGACTAATCACTATTACATAAAACCGACGGTTTGGCGAAGGATAAAATAAATTCAAATTCAAAAATCATTTACTTCAATAAAATCACAATGATCACTTTGAAACGTCTTACGCCAATTCCACGCGACCAAGCCTAGAAGAATCAGGCAACGAACGGGGGTTGGGGTCTACCTTTTTTTTAATGATCCTTTCCTTAATGCTATGTAGAGCTCCAGTAAATATATATATAGGATAAAACGACTGTAATCTCTTAGATCTTAGACTTAGATCCTTGAATATATCTAAAGGGGGTAGTCAGAGGCATATCGATTGGATATTTTGCAGTAGCCAGCATTCCACAAGTGACAGGTTGCAAGCCCGTCGCCACTTACATGCTAATGCGCATATAAATTTATATAATGTTACTATGAAATAAATATTCTCTATATTCGACTGATGTTCATAGCTCTGTCAATGAAAATCAGTTGCTGAATATCGATTTTTACGAAATAAACCTGCAGTAGCATTACTAACACATCATTCTTACCCAAAACCGACGCTTTTGTGAAGGTCTAAGTAAACAATTGATCATAATCACTGCGGTCCCCCACGAAGCATTTTAGGGTTCCGTACCCAAAGAGTAAAAACGGGACCCTATTACTAAGACTCCGCTGTCCGTCTGTCCGTCTGTCACAAGGCTGTATCACATGAGCCGTGATAGCTAGACAGTTAAAATTTTCACAAATGACGTATTTATATTGCCGCTATAACAACAAATACTAAAAACAGTATAAAATAAATAAAGGATCTCATACAACAAACGTGATTTTTTGCCGTTTTTTTCTAGATAATGGTACGGAACTCTTCGTGCGCAAGTCCGACTTGCACTTGGCCGGTTTTTTACAAACCTCGTTCTAACACTTCCAGTTTATATTTCCGTCAACAATAATCTCAGGTTAAAACAACAAAAAACCTTCCTTTGAGTTAAATTGGGAGTAATTTAGATGGGGTGTGGTTAAAAAACGATAGGGGACTTTTTACGCTGCTTTTTTGCCGAGAAGTGTGTAACGCGATAATGCATAATGTAGAGAAACTGCTGTACAACAAAAGCTGTAGATACTTACCTAATCATAGTGCTATTATGTGAACATATTATATTATGATCTTTTTATGGGCTTTGCTATTCTGCTCCAAAATACGATGCTAAGTGATCTAATTAAATTAAATATAGGATCACCACTGTAATTCCCGACTAAGGTAGACATACTCTCAGATATCAAGGCGTTTAGAGCCTTGAAGATGTTTAAAGGGGGTATTTAGAGGCACGTCCAAATAGAAATAATAGAGAAAAAAATAAAAAAATATTTTTTTTAATGTATATTAAATCATTTTATTTTAAAATAGTTTATTATGAAAGAAAGATGAATAAATAATTCAAATATAAAAATAATAAAATTAATCTAAACATTACATTTGGCAAAATACCCACATTTTACAGTAGTTAGTAGTTTTCGCTGCTTACAAGAATAGTATAATAATAGAATAGTATTTTTTTTTTCCTTATTATGTTATGTTATGTGTTGTGTGCTAAAGTAGTAAATAAATAATTGTCTTTGTCTATGTCTAGTAACTGGGTTTCCCCTTGATGTTTTCCGTGAAGTTGTGTTACGGGTATAACATGAATCATAGAGTAGATACTTTTAAGAGAACCTTAAAAAGCACTAGTTATGATGTTATAATATGTTGTTTTGCCAGCGGCTCCGCTCGCGTGGTACCTGGATAAAAAGTAACCTTCGTACTATTCCAGACTAATATTAAAAGATTTATCTTAATCCGTTTGGTCGTTTGGGCATGATTGAGCTACAAACATTCTCATAAAATTTCGGATCGAATCTATTAGTTGTATTGTCTGTAGTTACTGAAGATAGTTTCACTTTAAACGTATTTCCAGCATCTGCCCGTCCACGTGACCATAAACTTATCACTCTATCACCGATTTTTTGCAAAGTAGCCAATTTCACGACCCATCAATGTCGAATATCTTGATAAGAAGCGCATCAGATAGTTCTAGCCGATTTTCTGAGCACGCGCAAATCAAGATGTGTAACCGATCCCCTATTTTAAACTTACCCTTAAAGCTTAATTCTAATCTGCTATTTCTTTACGTATTGCACAATAGTTGTTCGTCGGTCAACAGGGCTTCGAAAACTTTTGTCCACCTTTTTCGACTTCGGCCAACAATGAGGAATAATCTCCAAAAAGTGACCCCAAAGAGTACCTACTCGGAATTGTGCCGAGGTCCATTGATGCCCTCAAAACGGCAGCGGTCGGTAACAAAAAAATAATCGCGAACGATTTGTTGGAATTTTTATGCAACATACAGGATGACCTCTAAATTACGTGTTACGTGTTGAATTATACACGTTTTAAATTACAGTTACATATACAGTGTGGATTTTACACAAGGATTCCCTATGAGGTATGAGAAAGAGAAACTAAGTAGGTAACTCTAACTACTAAATACCCAGACCCGAATCAAATATTTTCAGATCATACTAACATTTGCCCCACCGCAGGGTACCAATCCGCACCTCTTGCACATCACCGATATCGTCATTTTAAATAATTATTATGAAATATTTCACACAGCGCTATCTAGCCCCAAACTTAGCAAAACTATGGGAAGTATAAGTTCATATAACTGATGGAATAATATACAAAAACAAACATCCATGTTGATCACAACACACCAATGCTTGCTGTATCTATTGGCACACAACTCTATATTATAGAGGCACATGTTATATATACTTATATAATGTACTAGCTGACCCGTGCCCGCTTCGCTGTGCGTAAGACATTTCTAATACCATCGTTGACTTTTTTGTAGACGTTTTTAAGGTGTACAATACTGTAGTACATTATTTTGATATATCTCGTGGGGTTCAGCCAGCATTTGCAATGTAAGCGCAAAAAAATGTGTTTATTTACGACATCACATTAGAAACCTCTAAAATTATCAGTGTTTCTCTACTAGATTATGCATGTATTATACATATAAACCTTCCTGTTGAATCACTCTGTTTATTAAAAAAACCGCATCAAAATCCGTTGTGTAGTTTTAAAGATATAAGCAAACATACATACAGACATACAGACGCGGGAAGCGGAAAGCGACTTTGCTTTATACTATGTAGTGATATAAGCAAACATACATACAGACATACAGACGCGGGAAGCGGAAAGCGACTTTGCTTTATACTATGTAGTGATAACACAAGAAATTCTTAGTTACTTAAATAAACCGCAAAAGATAAAAAAATAAGTAAGTTATTTCGTCTTTAATTTGCATGATAAAAGAATTAAGCAGTCTAGTCTACCTAATCGCTTATGTAAATAAGCCAGTAGGTACCAAAACACTTATTTTTATCTTTATTTATTTTATCAATTCTATTATAAGGCACTACTCTACGTCATATTCATAATGGTTTATAAGTTATATTAGCTCAAGTGTGGTATGATAATGTACATCAACATACTATGTAAATAGCTACCCATGTAGACGTGTTATATCATGTACTTAGGCATGTACGTACATCACAAACTTTACACACAGCGCCATCTAGCCCCAAACTAAGCGAAGCTTGTCCAATGGGAACCAGATAATTTATAGAATACATATATACTTTTTTTTGTAAATACATACTTATTATACGTATTAACACCCAGACACAGAACAAACATCTATGTTTATAACACAAATGTGTGCTCTGGGTGGGGATCGAACCCACAACCTACAGCGCAGAAGGCAGAGTTACTACCAACTGAGCTGTGAGGCCATATAATAAATTACATATAAAGATAAAATATTAGTGGAAAAGCACATCCTGTATATTTGCAATGTGGACGATGGTTGCCCACTCCAAAGTAGCAGCTTGTCCCGACTCCCGGCATGAAGGGATGGACGCACGCGGATGACACACCTGCCGACGAAAAAATAAGAACAATATGGATTTTGGCGTCCGATTTCTTTTGGCCACCTCTTTCAGAATAAATGTCAACACGTAAATATCTATTCTGCCGTCCGATCACTAAAAGGCCGATAAGTAACATTTGATTTTGACACGGGTCTTGATCACGTAATTATCTTTAATTTACTTTCCCGACGTTTCGGCTATGTTACAATAACCATGGTCGCGGTCATCATGGTCTGCCCCGCGACCATGGTTACCATGGGTACTTAACGGCCTTTTAGTGATCGGACGGCAGTATTGCTGATTTAGCGGTTTACCATCGTCAAAATTTAATAATTGGTGTATATAGAAATTGATTCCGCCTGAGACTTCGTTCTATGAAGTTTCATTTAAACTCTTTAAGTGTTTTTCGGGATAAAAAGTATCTTGAGTTTCAGTTTAAGTCATAATCTGTTGATATTTCAAATTTCATCGAGCTCGTTCCTGCCGTTACGATTAGATCGAGCAACAAACAAACAGCAAAGCTTTTCATTTTTTATATAATTGCTCATAACTCGTAGGAAGTGATTATAAAGTCTGATATCTTTCAAATCCTTATTCTTAATTACCTAGCCATAACACCTACCTATGGCAAACTGAGTATATAGAAAACAAACAGATTTTTAAATTAAAAATCTTTATATCTGCTTATTCCAGCTTATAAAATGAAGTAAAAATCACATAAGCTAGTTCTAACTGCTCTAAAAGAAAGAGAAATGATTTGCACTGAAAATGTAGATTGTTCAATCGCCCTCCAAAGCTGAACAATATCAGAAAATATGAAAGCACCCACCGCTTAGCCCTCGGTCGATACAGCCCGGCGTTTCATCACGTCGTTGGGAAAAAAGAGGAAAAAATACATAACTTTTTAGGGGCAGTCTCCGCAGTCACCCTCCCTTGCCCCCACCCTCCCCAAAGGGGGAAAACCCACACACGTACAACAAAAAAATATAAAAATATCGACGCGAGACCCGCGCGTGCTACAATAGTCTTCTATAAAATATCGTATCAAATTTATATAATGGGAAGTGCTTTTGTTGGCGCGAAGGAGCAAAAAACCTATTGATTCGACATGTGAATGAACATTAGGGATGTTTTGATGGATTTAGTCGACTATGTGGCTCATATTTACTTTAGGTGCGCGTAACGGTAGAGTAGGGAACTTTCGTCTGAAACATACTGTGGGTTTACTATGACCGTATTATGTAGATAGGGACCCATCTTTTATTACTGAGGCTTCTAAGTTCTAATTTATATTTATTTTATTTACTGGTCCTTCTGAGAAAGTATCAATTTCTTGAAGAATAGCTTTCGGTGTTAGAATATTTCAATAAAACATACATACATACATACATAAAATCACGCCTGTTTCCCAGAGGGGTAGGCAGAGATCACGGCTTTCCGCTTGCTACGATCCTGACATACTTCTTTAGCTTCATTCACTCTCATCACATTCCTCATGCATGCTCGTCGGTTTAGAGTACTCTTGACCCGGACTTTTTTCATAACATTACCAATTTTGTATTAAAGTACCTTCATATACTGTTTCTATGTATTATTGAACATGGCGACCGTACAATTTGAGATTACTAAGGGAGTTATAGGAATAAAATATTGAGTCAAGTCAAGTCGAATTGTTTTCAATAAATATGGCTTCAACATGAGCCTTGGGTTCATAGGTTCGTAGGTAAATACTCTACCTTCTTGTGGACCGAGAAAACATAATTTTCTTTACTCATTCCCGAATGCCAAGTGCAAAGTTAATGCCGGCCGGCTTTCATTTAGACTTTGAAAGTTCAAAGGTTGGACGGAAGCCAAATAGTGCCTTTGATGTAATGAACCAATTCGAGTACCCACGTTGTTTTGTAAAAACTCGCTTTTACATTTACACTGTGGCTATAGATTAAACAAGACAGGTTTCAAAAACTACTAAATGTGTAATAGGTACAAGGTTTGTGATCCGACATAGTGTACCTATAGGCCACTTGTACCATTGTACCTTATTATCTGGGTCCAAATCGATCGAAGCTAGTGAATAAATAAACAGACTTCAAGTACAAAAGACAATTAAACGGTCCTCAGTAGATCATGCTTCAGCTGATCCTTTCAGAAGCCGTGTCAGGGGTCCAACGGAAGCGGCCATCACCCGTCATCTAAACTACATTGTAATGCCGAAAAAAAACGCCAACATCTGGCCATTGTCTAGCGGTCGCGGGGGAGTCACCGACTACGAAACTACAGAGTGTTCGATATTCAAAATAGAGATCGCGACATTTAAAATGAAATAAAAAAGAGGCTGCGATGCATGGTAGGTCTCATCCTTTCTTATTAGATATTTCCAGACTTTAAAGATGTCTTACAGACAGAGTCACGTCCAAATGTTACTTTTAGCACATGTAAGTAAAAAGAAGAAGAAGTAATGGACTGCGCACATTGGCGGACGGGAGGGCCAGAGGATTCAAAATTTATAAAAAAAAAAAAAATTATCTCGGAGCATTGAAATATTATAATACTTTATTTCGATTGGATAACTATTCAATTCAATTGATTTATTTTCAAAAGTCGAAGATATTTTGGTAGTTTTTTTTACCAACAGAATCGTTACCATTATGAGTCAACTCTGATGAAATCGTAAAATTAAGTAGTAGGATAGTAAGTACTTATGTTCTTATTATAAATCCTGTACATCCTGTACATTATTTTGGGTACAAAATAAATAGGTAACAAAACGTCGCCACCGCACGCGTCATTATTCAAGCGATTGACAGCCACTTCCATGGGTTGCCATTTCGTGTTTTGTGCCGATGTCGGGTCGCTAGTTCAATAATACGCCTAGTTATTGAAGCTGAGCAACGCTTTGGAATCGGGGTTTTGATCCTGTGTCTGAAAGCTGAAAATTAACTGTCAGTATTGTTTTCAAACCTATGCAGTTATATTTTAACTTTCAATTTTGAAATTAACGTAGCTCGTAGCCATTATCGGGCGTAGAACTGCCTCGTAGCACCGCGTAGCAGAACTGTTTGTATTATACAAACCTAACCTATTTTTATATGTATTATTTCTTGAGAGTTTTGTAATATCGAAAACAAACTGTGTGGTTTTTCTGAAAATTGTGCATTATATTATAACATGGAAACAATTGTTTTCATGCTACGAGTAGTTATATGACTGTAGGTAGGTAAAAAGTATCAAAATTATATTCTACCAACTTTAAACAATTTATTTTAAGACGTGTGCCATAAGTAGTCGTTGAACAACTGTAGCGAATCGCAACATTCATGAATAATATAAATTCGATGATTATTTCTATTGAATAGAAACGTCGAATAAAAAAACGATTTATCATAAATGTCGCTTCCATTCAATGCGTAGGTCTTTTATAACTTTTAAATAAACATCGTTTTTGGGATGACGTACAAAATGGTGCGTGGCGAATTTAATATTTTTTATTATTTCTCTAAAGATGCGCTTTTTGGGGGACAAGGGAAACTAATGAGTGGAGGACACCCACGCATTGATGACGTTGCGTTTATATTGTTAGATAATAGGTTTATGAAATGGATAAGGAAAAAATGTTTATCAATGTCCTCGTACCGACCACATTTACCAAAACAAACCTAGGTAGGTACCTAAGTTACTGCTATACCTAACTAAGACGATACCTACCTCTATTAAGTATTATTATTATTTATATAAGTACCTATTACTTATTATCAAATTGAATAAGTTTGGGTATATCCTCCATTTTGTATGTATGAGTTATAAATTATTAATAATAATAATTTAATAATGTATGTTTACCAAAATTATGTAGATACCTACCACCGTTTTTATAACCATATTTTTTTAAATATTAGTTAGGTATTTACAGGATTATCAAAGTCGTCAAAAATAGATTTCTTGAATCTACGCAAACGAAGTCGCGGTAAAAGCTAGTAATACTTAATAATAATAAATATTGGTGGTAAGTTTTCACAGCGCCATCTAGCCACAAATGAAGCAAGCTTTGTTACAGTGAATGTGATCCTGACCCCACACCACGATTTTCCGAGGGGTGCGTGGGCCACCACACCACTCTGCGAGATAGTCGTGCTATTTAACCAAGGAGCCTCGAAGGTAGCAGTAACGAATTGTTCTAAGCTTACTAAAAAAAAAACTCAAGATTATCTGACAATAGCATTATCAAAATTTATGACAAAAACAGTTCTAATCGTTCGTGACATACAAGACTTGCTCAATAAATCATTGTCATGTCAATGTAATGTTTCCGAAATTGTCTGATTGCCGACTTGAGAGCGATCGTGAATCGTGACTTTCAGTTTCAAAAAATATTTTGTTAATTCTTTCTTTTCCAATTTAACAGGTAAGTAGTCTCCTGTGTTCGTATTATAAATATTTACATTACAACCAAGTGATATTCATTTTAGTTCCGTGTCGGTTCTGCCTTAGTCATCATAGAACGGTTAAAAAACAATAAAAATGTGTGTACTCGTTGAATTTGTACCCAAGCTTTCTTGTTTTCCAGTTCGTTTTGTTAAATCTAGCTGTAATAGAATGCTAAAATGATGATTTTTGTAACTAGCGAACTTACCATCAATTTTATCGCTATGAGCAATCATTCTAAACGTTCGCATCATTGCTTCAACTTTTCGAAAACATGAAGTATCTAGTTACTAACAGCAACAGCAACCCTCCTCCATGTAGGCCAGCATGACAGTCAATTGATTTTTCAGCAAAATGGCGACATCAGTTCTGAACACCTACGCGGACCCATCCATGAACTGGATGAACGCGCCCCACAGCACCGGCACATCCATCATGGCGTGTGAATTCAGTGGAGGTGTTGTCATCGGTGCCGACTCCCGTACCACCACCGGTGCCTACATTGCTAACAGAGTCACAGATAAGCTGACGAGGATCACCGATCATATCTACTGCTGTAGGTCTGGTTCGGCTGCTGATACACAGGCAATTGCTGATATTGTGACCTACCATT
This sequence comes from Hydriomena furcata, assembly GCA_912999785.1. Lineage (NCBI taxonomy): Eukaryota > Metazoa > Arthropoda > Insecta > Lepidoptera > Geometridae > Hydriomena > Hydriomena furcata. Next base: position 4,816,734 of record OU538826.1, read on the forward strand.
TAAGTAAGTAACAACACCTTATATTCTCAACTATACTCATAGGTTTAAATAATTCTCTCTATAATAACTTTCAAATAATTTCTAGATTTCCACAAAATGGAGCTTGGAGAGCCCCCGATGGTAGAAACTGCTGCCTCCATATTCCGTGAGCTGTGCTACAATTACCGCGACTCATTGGTTGCTGGGATCTTAGTTGCTGGCTGGGACAAGAAGAAAGGAGGTACTTGTCTTTACATCTTTTTGTGTATTGTTAACAATGAAACTGCCAAGAAATTGTGTTCAGTCATCAAAGTTTGCAGTAGTATTTAAAAATATTACAAGGAATGCACAAATATAATCAGTGGCCTTCAGGATTCTGTGGATTCTCTATTGTATCGACAATGTATCATCCAAATGCCAAAACTGTCATTTTTACTATACAAAAAGTGACAGCTTTGTCATTTAGATGATATGTTGTTGATACAATTCTGGTTCATGCTAACCCCCCAGAACACAGAAATATGACAGAAACTTTTATATTCCAGGCCAGATCTACTCAGTCCCGATTGGAGGCATGGTGCAGCGCCAGGCTGTTTCCATTGGAGGGTCTGGATCCTCATATGTCTATGGTTATGTTGATGCTAACTTCAAGCCTAACATGACTAAGGAACAAGCTGTGAAGTTTGTCACCAACACTCTAACTCTGGCTATGCTCAGAGATGGTTCTTCGGGTGGTGTAGTCAGGCTGGGAGTGATTACTGAGAAGGGTGTTGAGAGGTCTGTGGTCCTAGGAGATCAGCTACCTAAATTCTATGAAGGTTGATGTATGTATAAGGTTTATAATAAAGCATTTTAATTTGTAATGTGTTGATATCATTTATTACTCCACAAATAAGGTATAATGCTCCCTTTCTTCTTCTTCTTCTTCTTGGTGGCCAATTCTATTAATACTAATCTTGCAGGATGAGCATCTAATGGAAAAATATTTTTGTCTATAAAACAGACAAGTTGTGTAGAAAATAGTATTATGGAGACGAATAGGTCAAAAAGTGCAGACATTTATTTTAAACTAGCTGACCTGTGCCCGCTTCGCTGTGCGTAAGACATTTCTCCATCGTGGACTTTTTTGTAGACGTTTTTAAGGTGTACAATACTGTAGTACATTATTTTGATATATCTCGTGGGAAGCGGAAAGCGACTTTGCTTTATACTATGTAGTGATTTTCTTGAGAATATCATGTTGGGATCAAGAGATATTGACAAAATATTTGCTTATCATGCAACATGCAAGGCCTGTGTGAATGCTAGCCCTAAAATATTGAAGTAAATCAAGGGGGGGTAATCAGAGGATATAATGGGGATTGCCCCATGTTATAACATATTTAAAAACAATATTGTGTTTTTACTTCATTTATTGTGTATCTACTCATACATTTCGATTAAAGTAGACTTTTGAACTTACATGCTAGTTTCTACATTAATTAATAAAATATGTCTTCTATGTACATACCACTTTCAATATTTATTTTACAGTAAGCCAAAAATATGCTACACAAACATTGGTTAAGTAATAATATAACCTGTAGTTACAGACTATTATCAAAATCTTTATACTTTACAATTTAAAGTTTACATAGTATATAATGATGATTATCAAAATGCTCTTGTATTACAATTTTATACCTAATTTAATCAAATTAAGCAATTTAAGTATTTACTTTAACATTTTGACAATCCTAATTATTCTGGGTAATTGCCTGGTACATCAAAAACATTTTTTATGTTTTATTTCATGTTCCTAGAAAAGCAGTTCACAGTTCACACATCCATCTCAGGAAACGTGGTCCATTATATGAAATGGACGGACATCTCCGCCAGAATAAAAAATCATTATCTATATTAAATGGACAATCAACATGTTAAAAGTTGGTTACTTATTAAAAAACTATTGGCGCACATTGAAAAAGTTATGAATGATGGTGCGTTTTTTACATGAAACATTTTATCACTTAACACATTGTTCATTGAATACTGTAATGTAAGTTATTTAAAAGTCTGGTGCATATTTTGTAACTTTCTTGCTTTTGCTGAGCTTGCGTTTACGCGCGGGCACACGAACACACGGCAACAAAACTCGCGCCGTCTTAACCAACTTCACTCCAGTCTTCCCTTTGCCCTTTGGTGTGTGACTCACTTCACTTGCTACCGCAACTTCTTTAGTAACTTCACGCGTTTCCGCGTGAAGGGCCTCGGGTTATGTAATCACTCCAAGCTCCTCCATCGTGTCGAGATCTCGCATGAGCATCTGGACAGTCTGCTTGATGCGCGGGTAGTGTTCCGCTGTTTCATAATGCTCGCCAAACGATGGGTCTTGTGATTCCAATTCTGAAAATATCATATTGATTAGTGGACGAGTTTCACTATTTTATCGCTAGCCACCTTTAGTTCTGAAGGCGTGATCCAACTGGGTAAACAGTAACTGGGTTCGCAATATAATGCCCGAGATACACAAGGCTAGTTTTTCAAGCCAGTATAGTAAGCTTCATGTAAACAGATCTAGCTTCATTTGAAAACTATTCTTCTTTGCTACACGTAGTCAAAGCTGCTAGCTTAGGTACTATTACTATCTTGTTATCCTGGCTTGAAAAATTAGCCTTGTGTATCTCAGGCATAAACTAGTTTGAACCCATTCTCAGCTTAATATGAAAATGATTTTTTACCTGCGACTTGCGCCTCGATAGAGTCCAATCTGGAGTCGAGCAGCGCCTGGCAACGTTGGAGGTGTTTGAGCAGACGTTCGCGACACACATCGTTCTGGATGGGCGCTTCGGGCTGCGGCACAGGCACAGTCGTAGCTTCCTGCCCTTGCCATTCTGCTGCAGCTTCTGTACAGAAAACCACTCGTAATCTATTTAATCATATTAATAGCTAAACCGATTGTCATGAAATTTCATTTATAGAATGTTTAATGTCTTGGGCAGGACATGGCTACTTTTTTCCCAAAATAGATATAGTCATCAAAAATCTATTTCCTGAATCTTCGCAGTTGAAGTCGCGGGTGAAAGCTGATATGTTATAATGCCACTATGTGATTAAGCCCAGTCTACGGGAACATAGAACAGGTTGCGTTTACATCAAACATGACATTTAACTTCCTCAGTAGTAGATATCCATCCCACGTAATGTTAGTACCTTGAACACTTTTAGCGAGTCGCTCAAGCTCCAAAGTACTAATGGGCAGGTCTAGGGAGGCCGTGCTGGGACTAGACAGCAACCCACTCAGTAAGGCTTGCGAGCCCAGTTGTCCATCACGTTGAGAGTATCTGTTTAACAACAAAAAGCAGTTATTTAATGGCATAGAACTTATGTAGTGTACACATAGACTGATATAATTTTACTGTTATAATCATATGTGAGTAATTTTTCGTTTTGTCATAATGTTTTGTGAAAGTTTTGAAAGTGAAGTAGTAGTAATTAATTTCACAGAATGAAGCTGAAGTTTAAGGAATTCAGTAAACACTACAAAACAGTGGAACACTTGCCATAAGCAGACAATATTATGTAGAACAAGTTTATTCAACCCACCTATCACTTTCCAGGTCTTCTTCAGACACTGTCCGCATTTCAACAAGATGCGGATCATCCGGCTTCATAGGCAAGTTCTCCTTGTCCATGCCGTTGATCATAATGCTCAGGTCTGAGTAGTCAGAGTTCAGCTTGTATGGTATCTCGGCCTGCTCCCAGTCCTTCGCCCAGAGGTATAGTTTCGGGTGGTCCTTTTTGCTGCAGGATAATGACAGGATCATACTCATTCCCAAATACCATAGTCTCACTCGTTAAAACCAAAACCGCAGGCAGTGTTTCAATATGCGATTGGTAGTTATTGAATTTTATTTTTAAAAGTAATTTAGAAATTGTTTACTCCTTATGTTTAGTGATATATGTATGTAAATGTCAAACGATCAGACTATAAATAAATATTGGTTGACTATCACACAGCGCCATCTAGCCCCAAACTAAGCAAAGCTTGTACTATGGTTGTAGTTCGACGCAATAACCAACACAAGGGCCGTCATAATAACTATAAACTCTTTTTTAAATATTCTTCTTATCATCACTGTCATGTCAACGATAAGAGATGGCAATAGATTTATCAGCCATTTTACCTTTCAAAGCTTTATTCAATTTATGTTGATGGATTTATTGTCATGTGACGTAAAGAGTGGAATAAATTAATGTTCATATAAAGAAAGAGGTAGACCACAGAAAAGATGGATGAATTGCGTGATAGATTCATATCCGCTGTGCCGATCCCATATGAATTGAGTTAAAGGCAGGGACATTATAATAGCTGTATTTTTTTACTTATTTCCAAATAAAACATTACTCACTTGGCTACGTAGAACTTGATGCGCAAAGCGTGCAATGCATCCTCAATGCGTAACAAGTTGCCAGCCAATTCGTGCGAGCGACGCAGAGACTCGTCGGTTTTGGCCCCAGGCAGCAAGCCTTCGTAGAGACGATCCTGATCGTGGACGAAGCGCTTGGATCGACGACCGCGACGAGGGTTTAGGCAAATGCTGCACGTGTATTTCTCCGGCACCTGAAAAGGCAATTCAAGTTTAGTTCGACGGTACTTCTCTCTGAATCCTACTAATATTATAAGTCCGAAAGTTTGTGAACATGTTTGGGTGTGTTTACCTCAATCACGACCAAACGGATTAAGAAGAAACTTGGAATAGTCTATCACGCGAGAGAAGCCGCGGGTGAAAGCTAGTAAGAAATAAGTGAATTGTCGTGTTGCATTTCTTGAAATGTAAACCATTAAAATTAATATGTGTCTTTAGCGTCAGGCAATATTTTATACTACCTACCATCTTTTTATGAGCAGTTTGTAAACATGTTGATATCATCTAGATAGATATTTCCAGACAGAGAATGGAGAGAATTTTTTTGATACTTCACCTAAAATTTCCTCTAATCAAATCCAGATAAAACATTAAATATATTTATTTCCTTACCACCTAACTATTATTCGAGTAACATACACAGATAAAACATTAAATATATTTATTTCCTTACCACCTAACTATTATTCGAGTAACATACACACATACATAGACACTTAGACACATTAAAAGTGAGAAACCTAGTTTATTAGTTTTTGAATAAGCATGTAGTCCAAAAGTAATCTGATATTCATTGTTTTTGATTTTCATATTTTTTTTTTATGTTTTCCTTACTATTTATTAGCTTCACTATTTATTTATTTTATCTTGAATGCTCTGATCTCCTGTCGTCATTAGGTCGGGCACTGGAAACTGCGACACAGTTTTTACTTCTGCATTTTCAGTGTTCAATTTTATATTTTGTACATGTGTATTTAAGTTCAAAATAAATAAATAAAATAAAATACAAAAAAAAAAAAAAAAAAAAAAAAAAAAAAAAAAAAAAAAAACATAATGGCAGTTTATGATCTTCTCACGTTTGTATTCTTATTTTTGTAACATGTGTTGATTAGCTTACCTCGGACTCCTTCTGTATGTTGTGACACAGCGCATGTTGCCAGCAAAGGCAGAGCTCGCACTGCACCATAAGGCCATCCTCCTCGCGGAACCCGCAGTGACAGTTGATAATCTCTTCGCGTTTCATGTGCACTATTTTTATACGTTCGCCAGCTGGAATTTTAAAGTAAAACTAATTATTTGATAAACCCAAATAGTTTTACGTAACGATAACGACATGTTAGTAACAGTTATAGATTCCGGTGATCCTGTTAAGATTAGATTGCTGTGTTTCAAAGATTTTGTTTACCTTACCTAAACATGCTCAAGTTTTTATTATCACAGTTTACTTCCCAAATTAAATTAAAAAGTAAAAATTTAACAACACTACTTATTTGGGAAGACGAGCTAAATATTTAGTTAATTATGTAATGCAACAATTAAAATAATAAATAATAAATTTACAAGATTTTAGTTTGAATTTATTTTTAAACCGACTTCAATCCCTAAGAGGGTCCACCTTTTTGAGGTTACATTTCGGGGTTTCTTTTTTAGTGCACGTTTACATCATAAAAGAAAATATCCCCAAGTTTTATATTTTATAAAAGAAATATATATTATGAACTTACTCTCCGTAAGAGTATACAAAGGAGGTTCAAGCTGGTCCTCCATAGGATCCGAAGACATCAGCAGCCCCGTCTTCGGGTCTATAATCTTCGAGTCATCGGGCGTACCGGAACGCGGGAAACTCGACCTTGTGTCCAAGTCATCAGAGTTCATAGCGAACCACTCCTCATCTTCACTGATATTCTTCGCGAACGACGCGAAAGACTTCTGCTTCTTATCGCCTTTCTTCTTCTTGTCCAACGGTTTTGTCACTGTGTGAGTGGAAATCGCGGTTTCGAAGTCTAGTATATTTGATTCAGGTACTTTGGGTGAAGATACAGCGTCTTTAAATACGTCGTCTGACATAGAGTCGGTTAATAGTGGCTCTGGTTCCGCCCTTCTCATGGGAAGTAAGACTCTCGGGCGTTTGACGGGTTTGTGAATAAGCGCGTTGCGTAGTTTAGGGGAATCTTGGCTGCGTGGTATTTTAGGCATATCGTCTTTAGTTGGGGTAGCATTTCCGACGTCGACTTTAATATCTTGTTCTTGAGTGTAGATAGGTTCGTATTTGGGTTCCTCTCGTTTGGGGGGCTTGTTTGTTTTGACTTTGGTTACTTTGGTCTCGGCTCGGTTAAGTTCGGCTAACGTCGGCTTAGATCGTGCAGCGGCGAGGTCAAGGACCTTGGGGGTAGCTCCCATCATCTTGCGAAGTTCCCTGTGGTAATGTTTAATGTGCATTTGTAGGAGAGTGTTGTTTCTGAAGTTCTTCAAGCAACCTTCGGCCGGACAACGGAGAAGGTTCTCGATTATTTGCACCTTCAGTGAGCCGACCCACACTGAAAAATTTATTAATTGGTTTATTAATTTTGATAAATTGTTTTCCTCTTAAATGTATATAGACAGTAAGAAAAGCGTTAATGGACACATTCTTAGTTTAGTAATGCCTAAGCCTTGTCCTTTATACTGTGTATGTCTGTTTGTCTTTATATTACTGTGTGTCTGTTAATGTATGTATGCCTATGTCTTTATACTGTGGTAATACGCTAACAATTTTTTCCAAGTTAAATTACTCTTTAGCCTGTTATAATGGCTAGATTGTCATTTGTAATATTATTATACTAAGGTACATTATCTATATGTATGCTAACAATTAAGTTTAAAAAAATAAAAATATAGGGTTACTTATGAATGTCACATTGTGGACAAAAATTTAGTTTTGTCATGTAAACATACCATATCCATCTTCAAGATCAGGCAATTGCAGGGGTTGTTCAGGAACATTTGGAGTCGACGTCACTGACGTTTCACCCTCCGCGTCGATCAGTTGCGAATTATACTGTGTAACAAAAGATTTACTTATTAGTACTCTGGTTTTGCTCATTTAGAGATGACATACTATCAGAGGTTGTTTGAAAGTAGCGTGATGTAAAAATATGAGGAGCAATAGGTTAGCGTGGTATGGGCATGTCATGAGAAGGAAACAAAATAATGTAACGAGAAGAATGTGAGGAATGAAGGTCGTAGAAGTAGAGGTTTTACAGTTGTAATCCTATTTATTACATTTCATTTTTAGCACAAATTACTGTGTGTTTGTCTTCGTTTTGAGAATATCTTCTCAGTTTGTAGCTATATAGCTAAATTTTTAAATACAAGAGAACAACATGGGATAAATCAAACTCACAATGTGCATTTTACGCTGCAGCTTCAGCTTAATGGGCCGTTTCTTGGTCTTATCCTTCAATTTCAGACTCACTGGCCTTCTCTTCAGGCTCAAAGACTTGCGTTTCACCAGTGGAGACAGACAACTTCTACTATCAGCCGGTAGGATAGTCTCCGGAGCTTCGGCGACTCCATCAGGCGTGTTTTTGATCCAGCTCATTTTGCGAGCGAGCTTCAAATGCACGCCAAAGTCCATGAGAGGGTGCTCAAAAGCCTTCGTGGCGTCGTCAGCTGTTAATAGGTAGTTGCGCATGTCGACTTTGGTGTGAAACCGGCGGTTGGATGGACTGCAAAAAATAATAGGATGCCTTCATAATCATCATCATCGTTGTTCATCATATAATATCACTACATAGTATAAAGCAAAGTCGCTTTCCGCTTCCCGCGTCTGTATGTATGTATGTTTGCTTATATCTTTAAAACTACACAACGGATTTTGATGCGGTTTTTTTTAATAGATAGAGTGATTCATGAGGAAGGTTTATATGTATAATAACATGCTACCCGTGCGAAGCCGGGGCGGGTCGCTAGTTATAAATAAAAGTAAATAAATTAAAGTACTACAACGCCACGACTCGGAACAAATATGAAATGAAGTACTTGTAGTATCACGACTGCAATTCTCAAGTACGGCAGACATAACTATAGATTTTGACAGGGGTCTTTATCACGCAATTACCTTTAATTTACTTTCCCTAATTACGTGATAAAGACCCCTGTCAAAATCTATAGTTATGTCTACTAATCACGATAGTTTGAAAAATAATACAGCAGACATCCTTCAGTTCTCATGCGCTTAATATACTTAAACATATCTAAAAGGAGCAGTCAGAGGCACGTCCAAAAATTATATTTTGCAGTAGTAATTATTCCATAAAGGATGGGTTGCAATCCTACCGCTTGTCAGATACTATGAAGAAATATATATATTTGCGGATTTTCATTTAATTTTTTACTTTTGACTAGCAACTCTTTCGTTTTCGCGCAAAGAGGTAGTCAGATCTTGGAATGGTTTCGTACCTGACTAGGACGACGTCCCATTTCCCAGCGGAATGTCCAACGCTGCGACGCACCATGTGCTTGGCCCAGCCTTCCGGTAGCCTCTTGTCTATAACCTGTAATGAAGATGATTTTACAAATGAACATAAGATATAATTATATCTAGTGTCCTACAAACGTTATCCTGCTGTTGCAAATGGTCTATTATGAGACCCATTCCAACTTTACACTCCATATATTACGGGCCGTCCGTTAATCATGTGATGTTTTTTATGCATTTTTTTGAAATCGCGCGTTTGACTAAAAAATAAATACACGCGATATCTTACTACATCCCCCCACCTTTGTGATATTTCGTGATTTTTAGCAAAACCCCTCCCCCCCTTTCGAGCCTCACGTGATTAATGGACGGCCCCAAGGAGGATGGGTTACTACAATCATGTGATGCACTCGAGCAAAGTCGTACGTTAACACAAAGCTATTTAACATTGAATACATTGGTACAGTAGGCAGTTTTGGGTAGATCCATAACATAAAAATTATTGCAAGTGGTATTGGGTGGTATACAAGACAAAAAAAAAGTTTGGATACCTCTGCATTAGCAGACAAATATCGAACGCAGTGGCGGATTTACCACCAGGCTGAGTAGGCTGGAGCCTAGGGCGGCAGATTTTAGGGGCGGCAATGTCAAATGTCTTACAGGAATCTTAACTAATCTCTGGGTTTTCAATAGCCTACTGGCGGCAAAAGTCCGCCACTGATCGAACGTACCTCGACACTGCGACGAGGCAGTGCCGGCTTGCCACTCGCATCGGGTTTACCATCAGGCTCCATCTCGCTGACCTTGCCTACTGGCTGTCCGTTCACCCAGCAACACGCCCACTCACCGTCCAGTAAGGCGCTCTCCGGTAACGGCACGCCATCGTTAGCCTGCAACGTTCAACCCACGGTTAGTTTGTAAGCGCTGTTATCAATAGGCATGTGTCAAATATATTGTTTGGACCCTCTTTAGACATCTTCCTAAGCACTGGGAGATCTGAGATGATGTCTACCACCCTTGGGGATTACAGTCGTGATCCTTTTTTTTTTAATCCTACTTAAGACGCTGCCAGTCGACGATTATTTTTGTTCGAAACTAAAAAAGAAATACTTGTGAACAAGCCACATCTCCTATTTTATAATGTATAGTATATGTGAATAAAGATGTACCCATCTTTAATCACTTCGATAAATAATCCTACCGACCGCTGCAATGATGACAAACACACGACCGCGCGTGGTCCGCCTTAGTTTTTCGAATAAATTAATGATATAAATTATGTATAATTACTTATCAAAAATCTATCCTAATAGAAATCTAGATCTACATATTACCTATCTTTAACAATAAATCACAAGTTGATTTTAATAGTAGGTATATAAAATATATCGATCATAAATTCTAAAACGTATCATTTTGAAATAATATTTTTATCGTGAAAAGTTTCTGCTATTATGTTTTCAGCTTAATAGAAATCTAGGTAGGAACCTGAAGTAATATACTTTAAAAATAGGAGATGTGGCTTGTTCAGAAGTATTTCTTTTTTCGTTTCGAAAAAGAGCAATCAGCGACTGGCAGCCTCTTAAGACAGTTCTTGCTGTGTTATCTTTAGTGGAGAAAATTTCGTTGCCCACCTTACGTTGACATTGTACTTGATAATCGCATGTTTTCGAGGTTGGAAACAAAACTATCCTATCTCTAATCTATCCAGATGTAAGTCTTAATATTGTTTGTTTGCGGAAGTCCATCACTACATTATATATAAAATAGACCAAATAATATGGTAGACATATTAGCATCAATAAATTAAAAGTGTAATTAAGCATGTTTTGAATGGAATTGTGGCTTACTGAATTGTAATAGAATTAACATCATAATATCTTGCATTAATGACGTATTGAGTGGGTTCACATTCGCATTTATATTTAAAATGATTTTAGACCATAGAATAAATTATTTTTTAAACTTTAAAACTCCTAAAAATCATCAACAACACACACCCCCCCCCCCCCTCATCTCCCAACCAACCAACATACCAACCCCCTCTCCCACTTCTCCAAACTATCTTAGAAAATTGCCTTATAAGTTTTTAGTTTTTTTTAGTTACTTGTTACTATTTCACTACCTACTCGCACTATTATATTTTTTTGTAGGATTTGTATTTACCTATTTAGAGAGATCTGTTATTGGCTAGATAATAGTATTTCATTATGCTACTTTTTTGCATGGCCCGGTGTAGGAGGTGTATCATGAACTGCATATTGTTAGGCTTATGATGAATAGATAAGCAGATTAGTACTAGCATTTGTTTATTTAGTATGTTAGTATTTTTCTTATTGGACCGAACTAAGCGACATTCTACACAGAAAAGCAAAAGAAAATAAAGCCTTCATTCGCGCGATTCTGTGCACTCAAATTAATGAGAGTTCCTTTTTTTAATATGAAGTCTGAATGTTACCATTTACAAAATGTATTTGGTTGCTTCATTTAAGATATGTTCATATAATTTAATACGCAGAACATTTTTCTTCTTACCTCATTTTATCTCTACCAATGTAATCTACAAATCTAGTACATACCTGCTTTTCTCTTTGAATCTCTCGCATCATCGCTTTCATGCGCAACTGCATCTCAGCGAGTTCGGTTTTCACCTGATCCACTTCCGCCCACTTCAGACCTAAGAGTTTCTTCTTCTTTTGCTCCTTTTTAACCCTTTTCCTTGGCTTATTCGAGTCTTTAACCTTAAGCTTCTTGGTTCTCTTCTTTACTACGATTCGTCCTGGTTCAGGATCTATATCAAGCGGAGCGTCAATGTCTACCAGAATCGGCTGCGAATCTATGTCAAGTCTTGGCGATTCGTTACCCATTTCAATATCCGATTTCGTTGTATCGTCATCTGGTATTTTCATGTCAAAGTCAGACGTGTTTATTAGACTGGGTGATGGTAAATCTGCTACTGTTTCAGTATCTGAGGCCAGTGTTTCAATATCTACCTGTAATGGCTCAGCAGGCTCTGCCGTTTCAATATCCAGTTCGGTAGTTTCGATAACTGGTTTCGAATCGGTAACTGTCGGTGTATCGGTAACTAATTCATGTTTAGTTTCACCAGTAACCGATTCCGTTGCATTAATAACCGATTTCGGTGTATCAGTTACCGGTTTCGGTGAGTCAATAGGTATAAGATTGACAGCCGGTTTGGGTGAATGAACCCGAACATCTTTTGGTGAATATATTTTATCAGTTTCTTGTTTTAATCCACCTTCCAGTTTACTTATAGCTTCTTTCATTTTGTCCATAACTAATTCATGCATCTGTTGATCAGGCTCATCAAACCTTTCCAATTTGTCTTCCTCGTCAACCTAGTAGATTTATATAAATTCAATAGTTACTCGCTAATTATGTTTACTTCAAGGAGATAAAACAAGGAAAGAATTTCGACTTCAGAAAGCATAAAATAAAATAACAAATCCGAAATAATTTTTAAGAGTCCATTATTCTATTGTCAAATCTAGGTGCAATTTCACAGGATTTTTTAGCAATTACTATCTAGATCTATAAGTACAACATCAAAAAATCTAATAAACCCAAATTAATTAAACGACTAACTTCTAAAACTTTGTTTAACTATTGTTCTCGAGCTACGCCATATATATTACAAAATAAGTTCACTTACCAGATCTAAATCAGATTTGGAATCTGTTGATTCGTCAAGCTGATCTATGCCATCGAAATAGTCGACATCCATTGGCTCTGTGCGGTTCGCCTTTAGTTCAGTTTGTGTCTCGTGTTCCGCAGCCGTACCGATTATTGACGCGACTGCATCTACCAAAAAGTATTTATTTTAATTTCTGAATGTTGTATTTTGTTCTGTGTGTGTCTTCTAATTGTAGGATGAGTAGGTAAATTACTTACAACCAAGTGAAATAATTTTTGAAATCGGTCCAGTAGTTTTTGAACCAATTCGTTACAAACATACAAACACATATAAAAATTCAAAGCTTTCCTTTTTATAATATTAGTAAAGATGAATACCATATATTTCAACATTAAAATAATATATCATTTAACTGAACCATGATTATTAACCGAACGACGCTACATATAAAACCTACGCCTCAGCCTGTTTAGATCTAACTACCCCCTAAGACATCACAAATCAAAGTTTCTGGAAATCTAAATGGATGACTATCATACTTAATTAAATCGTGCACCTATATAGTTTTTTTGGAAGGAGTTTTCTAGTTCCTTACCTGGTATTACCAACTTTTCAGTTTTGACTTCCAGCAATTTCGCTTTAGTGTTCACAGTTTTCTTAACAACCTTCTTCTCTTTGGGTACCTTCTCCTTCTCAACCTTGGGTACTTTCTGTTTCTTCTGTCCAATATTAAAAATCTCCTTGATGTTCAGCTTGCGTTTCATCTCGCGGCGTTCCGATTTCGACCCTAAATAGTCCCTAGTAGGGTCGAAAAGGTGAGTGTGGAAGGTGGGAATTGGTACTGGTGACGGAGATCCGGAGCTTGGGCCTCCTTGGAGAATTGGAGAGGGTGTTCCGCTGGTGGACGGCAGGGTTGTATCAATGGTGAGGACATCTCGTGTGTCTTTGAGCTTGCTGAGGCGGGAGATAGGGCAAGGCCAGCGGAAGCCATCATCGAATATAACTTCGAATTTACCTGGAAACAAAGTTAGTAGGTAAGTATTTGAATAGCATGAATGCTTTGATCCAACATACAAGCCAAATTAGATAGGATTTATTCATAAAAAAAATTCTTGGCAGTATTGTTTTCATACAACTCATCATCATCATTTTCTTATCCTTTCCCACTTAATGCGGGGTCATACAACTCATATATACATAGTATAAAGCAAAGTCGCTTTCCGTCTGTATGTATGCTTATATCTTTAAAACTACACAACGGATTTTGATGAGGTTTTTTTAATAAATAAGTGATTTCAGGAGGAAGGTTTATATGTATTAAACCCGTGCGAAACCGGGGCGGGTCGCTAGTATACTATAAATATACATATTATAAATGCGAAAGTAACTCTCGTGACTCTGTCTGTCTGTGACGTTGTCATGGGGTGGATTGTGATGAAAATTCATATAGAGATTGTTTAGTCTTAGGCCGAATAAGGTAATTTTTGTTGCAAATTTTTCTTTTAATTTTCAGTTTTCAATTTTAATGTTTTAAATAAAATTAAAATTTTTAAAATGGTCGTCAAAAATCGATTTCATGAATCTACGCGGACAAAGTCGATGGTAAAGTAGTTCTACACAATAATAATATATAATACTTTATTTAAACTCACCATCGCCCAAATCCTTGTCAACGGTAGCAACAAATCTTCTATTATCCCTCCATCGGGCCAGGCACCTCTCTCCGATTAAATAAACTTTATTTTTAGCCTCCATCTTAATTTCCTTGGGTTCTTCTTTAACTTCATTCAAAAGCCTCAGAAGCTCTGGCCGTTTCGCCTCAGGTTTGGGAGCGCAGGTAGCGGTGAATGGACGAAGTCTCGGACTGCTCACGCTGATCCATTCATCAGACCTACAATTAGAATGAATATTAAAACTTGCCAAATGAATGGTGAACATACCTACTTGCTATTATGAATAGTTTAAGTGTTTAGTTTAGTGGAAGAGAGATGAAAGTCCACTTCGAAGTCAGGTTTCTTTGACTTCTAAATAGTTAACGAATGTCAATAACAGCTGGAAAAACAATTCTAGAACACAGAAAAAGTGAATTTTGCTCTTAGCTTCAGAACCAATCAATAAAATCATGTATTTACCTTTGTTCTAGAATTCCTCGCCGCCGAGATTTAAAACGAGTTTCATAGGAATACGACATGATGAAGCAATAAAATATTGAATTGAAAAACTACGCGGCCACGAACGAAATCCGAATTCGACCGCCAATTTGAATTGAGAATAGATGTCAAAGCGAACTTTTGAACATTGAAGTTTATGTCACTTTGACATAAAACTTCAATATTTTTTTTTTTTTTTTATTGCAAAGAGATTTGTGAATTAAGGTTTCAGATTGGCTCCCTAGAGCACTTTCAATCTTACTCCCATGACCTTTGTCTCCTTCCCAAAGTTGACCTTCTAAAGACACGGACAAATGTCTGGAATACCTCAAAAATTACTAAAGGTAAATATTATGCCCATATTCAGCCAGACATTCCACAAACACCTTGGTTTTTCAAGTTCCGTAAAGCAAATAGAACAACTACATCTACAATTTGCCGTCTTAGATTAGGCCATGCATGTACCCCTGTCTTCTTGGCCAAACTTAGGATCCGGGATCACTCAATGTGCGAGTGTGGCCTGGACGAAGGAAACGTGAACCACATATTTTTCAATTGCCCAAAACTAAACCGCTCCTTATATGAATACCTACCCCCTGATATTCCCCGACCCACTTCCTTGAAAATCCTTCTTTCCTTAACCTTCTCCCCTCCAATTATTTTAATATTATGTAAATTTATTACTCTAAATAAAATTAAACTGTAAAACTAAATATATATATATATCAACGTAGCATAATTTAACCCCCGTTTTTCTTTAATTTTTTTTTAAACTAACACTTGTATAAATGTTGTGCTGTCTTTTGTTTTAGATTACATCACCTTGGAAATTCCTACATTATATGGTCGATTTTCTTTATATTACTGGCCATATTATTTATAAAAAGCCATATTTTCAATCACTATCTCCAATAAGGTTTACAATCTAGAATGACACGGACATTGGCAGAATTGTGACAATCTGTCACAGCAGCCAGGGAAAAAGAATTGAATTGAATTGAATTAAGGTTTAATTCTGCCAAATAGCTGCTAAGCTACAAAAAGTATTTCTCATAAGATAGGAATATTCAATCCCTAATTATTGTTATACATCTTTCTTCATTTCTAGGAAGCTGAAGCAGCTGAGCACTATTACTGAAAGGGTAACTAAACCATCATCAGGGGAAAACTACCAAATATAGAACAAACAACATAGACAACTGAAATTATTTAACAGATAAAAATAACTATCATAACACTCACTTCTTTAGAAAATTCTCATAATGCACCAGCACTTCCATTTCATCAAAATCCACTTCAGCAATATTGGCTGGAAACCACTCCTCACTGAAGTCTTTTGCCTCAACTTTTGAGCCCACTGAGAGAGGCATACTGCTGTTACCTGCAACTCAATAAGAATCAGTTTATAGTATGCTTGCATGAGCCAACCATGCAGGCTTATTGCATAAAAATCTATCTACACCTGCTGATTTTCATTGCCACAGCTTTCGAATTTAGAGAATACCAATGTCATACTAACTATTAAAGAACCATCACTACATAGTATAAAGCAAAGTCGCTTTCCGCTTCCCGCGTCTGTATGTATGTATGTTTGCTTATATCTTTAAAACTACACAACGGATTTTGATGCGGTTTTTTTTAATAGATAGAGTGATTCAGGATGCTACCCGTGCGAAGCCGGGGCGGGTCGCTAGTTTATTATATTCTATGATTCTATAATAGTTACTATGGCTTTAGTCCTCATCTTTGATTAGAGACTGCTCTAGCTGAAACTGACAGCCTCACATGCCCTCAATAGCAAAGAAGCACTTAGTTATTTTTGTCTTCGGTGGTTACTCATCCAACCAAATGTGCATCACATGACACTGCTGAACACTGCTTAACTGAACTATAAAATCTGTTACTTGACACACAAAGCGAGATATTACCACAAATAGAGCAAGAAATTGTATGATAATAGAAAAAGTTTGGATTTACCTGGATTAATTGTTTGTTTTGGTATATCACTGCTCTTCAAGGCTTTCCCTTCGGTTTCACTCAAAATCATTTCCATGACACTTGAAGCAACTGCCATTGTGTCTTCATCAACATTTTTAACAGGAATTCCAACATTCTCCACCCGATTGTCTACATTTTCAATTTCGATAATCTTTTTTAGGTTCACAAGATTCATTTCCAAATCGTCAACAAGCACTTCTCTTATGCTGGAAGCAGGCTTTTCAACATATATGTCAGATCTATCAACATTTTCACCAGATTTTACAACATATATGTCAAGGCTTTGTGATTTGCGGTCCTGTATATCTTTCTCTTGGGCTTCAATGAATTTCTTTATGTTATCAAGGTTCTCAACTTCAGAACCTATGCTACTACCAGAGATATTGGCCTCATTTTCCTCCTCGTTTGGTTTTTGTGGTTCTTCTGTTGGCTCTGCCTCATTTCCCGAGGCTTGTGTTTCCATCTTTGTTCTGTTAGGTTTCCTTGGAAATATTGAAGGCACAGCATCTGGAAAAAAAGGTATCTAAATTATGTATGTATAAATAATTATATATTTCAAAAACAATGTACATAATGTACATGTATAATTAGACTTTGGGATGCATCAAGATAAAGAAATACTTGGAAAAGAAACAGAAAAATCATTCATATAAACATTCTAACTACACTCTAACAATAAAAATAATTTCTACTATCTATTATCTACTATTATGATAATAAAAACCTACTACTGCTGATAGGTAATAATAACAAATGTTGGTAGACAATCCACACAGCGCCATCTAACCCCAAACTAAGTAAAAATTATCAATATTCAGAGTTTATAGAATGAGTTTAAAACCAGAAGGCATATTGAATACTAAACCAATCTGCCTCATTGTTTAATTAACTGGACTTTTGTATTATCTGTATTAAGGATGTCACCTCAGCGTATCATTTTTATTTTGCTGTTTTCAGGCACAGTGTCTTTTCTTGAAAAACTAATATTTATTACAAACCATTCTAATAACACTGTTAAATACTCATATTCACTGTTACTTACTTTTTTGGTCAATAAATATATTTTATTATTATTATTATTATTATAACTACCTACTATGATGTCATAATATTAATGTTCCTCCATTATAAAACATCTCTGTCATTGGTAAAAAATCATAACAAAATACAACATGCCAATAAGAACACCACTATGGTATAGAAAAAATATAAAGAAACAAGCATACAAAATAAAACCATCTAAAACTACACAAAACTATAAGCAACTAATAAATCTTTATGGAAAATTAGTGCTACAGTTATAAAGAAAAGATTATTGATGATACAACAAACAGAGCAGTGCTTATGTAGCTTCTTTTGAATACCTGACTTTATAATATATTTAGAGTCCTTGTTCATAATGAAATCCCTTTTACAGAAATGCCTTGAGCACACAAACGATTGGGGCATCAATTTCAGGATGGAAAAGTGTGCCGCACCAGTCCAAGTAGCGCGTAATCTAACATCTTTTGGAAATTTGTGGTAAGTTACGCCTTTATCTTCACTTCTTGTGGAACTTGACTGGCAGTCTTTTATGCAACATCTTTTTAGAGACATCCTAGCGTTTGTGTATGTCTGAGAGCAACTACACCCTCATCTTCTAGATTGTAAGTGAAATCGATTGGGGCCTGATGACTTGTATTTCATAACTGTGCCGACATGTTACACCAAGGGAAGATTTATTTAACACAGCTGAATTTAATATCATAGTATGTAAAATACAGTGTTGGTAGATAGATACCTAGTTAGTTTTTACAAAAATAAATAGCGGTCACGATTCTATCATTTGCACGAAGCTCACATTTTGCATTTTCTACGCCATAGTCACACACACACACACGACACGAGAGGGCAAATCAAAATAGTATTTTGTATTTTGAAAATACACACCAAGGGGGCGAGGGGCACTGCGTTCAAAAGTTTCAGTTTGGATCTCTATAGTTCATTTTTCAGATTTGTCTATAGATTTGTAAGTCACTCTATTTTGGAAAAAATCAATAAACAAACAATTCCTACCTACATTACTATTACACGAACAAATGAAATGAATGATGAGAAGAGAATGAGATGGGCATGGGCATGGGCACAGCACAGTCACTCACAGTCACAGATAAAAACTCTGTGGGCCCGGAAAACGAATGAATGAATGAATATTGCATTTCGAAGTTGCCCTACTATAAAAACTCCCAACTCTGTTTTATTTTATGTCCAGAAATAATATTAAAATAATTGAATTTATACAGGTACAATATTAATGTTATGCATACTATTACAATATAATTTAAATAAAGTTTTATTTAAAAGTATGCATACATTATTTTAAAACCGGTAATCAAAAAAAGAAGGACATCACTAAAATAAAACCGATTTTGTTGTGGGCAATTACGTTATTTCATTTTGACGTATGACCTTTTGGATTGCTTTTGAAGAGAAAATCAATATTTTTAGTGTAGATGTGAAAGAAATCTTGTGAAAACAATTTAAGTTTGCCTGTAGTTAGGTAAAAGTAAAACTGTCTAAATCATGGATTTAGCAAAGTCATTATTCACTTCTCGAGATCATGATGGATACGTGGGACGCGAAGATCACGAGCGGAAGATATGTGCATCATTAGCAGATGATGACCCAGAAGATGTAATAGATGCAATACGGGGACTAAACATTGCCGATGAACTCCTCCCCGCTCCAGGTGGACCTTTTTCTGCACTTACTCCAAGTATGGTTCCGCAGGATATCATGGCTAAATTAGCTCAACCAGAATCTGAAGGTCACGGTGGTGGTCTTCCGGACTATAGATTTGATGAATTTGGTTTTTGTGTTGAAGATGAAGATGATCCAGAACAAAATTCAAGTAAATCACAACTGTCAAATGCAACTGTTGATGATGACCAGCACTGCCTGCAGTGGGAGTTTTACAGTAAAGAAATAAACTTTTCTGATGGTGGTGGCAAATTAGAAAAGACGGACCAATTGCAAAATATGGTAAAAGATGGTGTGCCTCATTCACTTCGCCCACAGGTATGGATGCATCTTTGCGGTGCCAACAAAAAAAGGGCTTCTACAGAAATAACATATCACGATATTGTACGAGCGTCGAGCGACGATGGCTTGGTGACAAGTAAGCAAATTGAGAAAGATTTAGTGCAAATTTTGCCTAATAATGCGTGTTTTTCTCACCCAACAAGCACAGGCGTACCTAGATTACGCAGGGTTTTGCGAGCCCTGGCTTGGCTTTATCCTGATATTGGTTACTGTCAAGGCACAGGAATGATAGCTGCATCTCTTCTACTTTTGATGGAGGAAGAAGATGCATTTTGGATTATGTGTACTACTGTCGAAGATCTTTTGCCAGCTTCTTACTATTCTTCAACATTGATTGGTATACAAGCAGATCAAAAAGTATTAAGAAGTCTCATCTCAACATACCTTCCAGGAATTGATCAAGTCCTGAACGCCCATGATATAGAGCTGTCTTTGATAACAATGCATTGGTTTTTGACATTATATGCAAACGTTGTTCATATGAAAATTTTACGAAGAATTTGGGATCTCTTCTTTTTAGACGGATCTCTTGTATTATTTAAAGTTACTTTAGCTATGTTAAAAATTAAAGAAAATCGTTTTACTGAAATATCAAATTCAGCCCAAATTTTCAATGCACTTTCTGATATCCCGGGTGAAATAGACGACGTCGATCTCCTTATAAAAACGATTGACGATGTATGCGGGGATACTTTGAGCCCGACTTTAATTGATACCCACAGACGACGGCATCTTGCATATCTTATGACAGATCAGGGTGCATTAGTAGGTAATCCAGGTGCTGTAGCAAACCTACCAAAACAGCAATTGCAAAGACGTCAAATTAAAAAGAATAAATCTGTCATACAAACAATTCTATTTGGCGAAGAAAGTAACAATGATGATGCAATATCAAAGAATGTCAAGCAAACAGAAATACTAGTTGATCTCAGAGAAGCAATTCTACAAGTCGCACGCCATTTTCTTGCTCTTGAACCCCAATTAGCATCTGATGTTCAGCTGACTGCTGATTACACCATGCAAAGTCATGCTGCAGATAGACAACGATACGTCAATGTATCAAAAAGCAAAAAGAGACGAGCAAAAGCTTTATTGGACTTTGAAAGAAGAGATGGAGATGAATTGGGTTTTAGGAAAAATGACGTCATAGACGTATTGAGCTCTAGGGATGAACACTGTTGGATTGGTGAATTAAACGGACTAAGGGGATGGTTCCCAGCTCGATTTGTTAAATTATTAGATGAAAAGGGAGTAAAGTACAGCAGAGCTGGTGATGACTCTGTCACAGAAAAGATTGCTCATTTAGTACGAGGTGTTTTGGCGCCAGCTTTTAAGAGAGTTCTTCTACACGGCATTAAACGACCTAGTTTTCTCGATGGACCTTGTCATCCGTGGCTATTTATTGAAGAAGCATCATCAAGAGAAGTAGAAAAAGATTTCAATTCAGTGTATAGTCGCTTAGTTTTATGTAAAACATATCGGTTGGATGAAGATGGAAAAGTACTAACACCCGAAGAGTTATTGTATAGATGTGTTCAGGCTATTAATTTATCGCACGACAATGCTCACGCACAAATGGATGTCAAGCTACGAACTCTTATTTGTATGGGGCTAAATGAGGAAGCACTACATTTATGGTTGGAAGTACTCTGCTCCTGCGTTGATGTTGTTCAAAAATGGTATCACCCATGGTCGTTCATAAATTCGCCAGGGTGGGTTCAGATCAAATGTGAGTTAAGAATTCTTTCTCAATTCGGATTTAATTTAAATCCAGAATGGGAACTTCCTGTAAAAAAGGATACGCAGAATCAACCATTAAAAGAAGGCGTAAGAGACATGCTAGTAAAACACCATTTATTTTCATGGGACTTGTAGTCTACTTGTAGTCAAAGTTTAAAATCAAAGTCGTAATGATTTGAATGCTTTAGAAGAATGTGTACTTATTTATTAATAATAATAATCAATGTCGGTATAAATGATTTACCTACTTACTAAAATAATGTCAATAAGATAATCTCATAAATCACGCGATTACCTAAGTAGGTAGGCTACTCCAAGAAAAAAAAATAGATTTAATTTCACTTTCCTTAGAAATTTATGTACAATAATTAGTGATTACCAATCCTACACTATCACTATCACTACTTTTTTCTGTATAATTGTATAGATAAAAAAGCAGGTAGGTAATACATGACGATACTATCACTGGACACAAATGTTGGCAATGATCAAGTATAGATCAGAGTATCAGTCTGAGGCCGGCTTGCGCTACAAATTGTTAAATTTGTTTAGCACGCTAAACACATTTAGGAAGCTTATAAAAAGTCATACAAATATTTCAAATTTAAATAAAATTTGCTGCTAAACATTTATGCGAGCCGGTCTCAGTGTCGACACCAAGTCCGTGTACCTATTCCTACCTCTAAATATATGTCTAGCTTATTTTGTTATAAAAAATCTTATTAAATGCCTATGTACCTACACAGTTTAGTTGACTTTCTTTATTATTATTATTATTATCATTACATCACCCCATCCATCAAAAAACAATCGGACATTTTCATAACATTTATTATACCTGAAGACTAGAGTAACTTTTTTTTTTTTTACATTTTAAACATCGCCATCTAGCCCCAAACTAAGCAAAGCTTGTTCTATGGGAACTAGATAACTAATAGAATACTTAAAACTTTTTTTTTTTGTTATTACATACATATGATACATACTAACACCCAGACACAGAGCAAACATCTATGTTCATCACACAAATATTTACTCTGGGTGGGAATCGAACCCACAACCTACAGCGCTTAAGGCAGAGTTACTACCAACTGAGCTGATCATACTGAGAGTATTTCTGCTTTGATTTTTAGTGGCGCTACAATATAAATAATTAAGACACGACAATATATCGGAATCTGCCTCATTCTGCATAGCAATAAATAACGTAACGCCACAAGATGATAATCCTCATAAATTACTGTCTGTTAGTCCAATTTTATTGAATTTATTGTTATTTTATTACCTCAAAATACAAACATTTTACGATTTTTTTATTATTATTTTTTATAATAATAATACGTAGGTACTACATGATATTTCTTGTATTTCTAGGGTATGTTGCAAAAAAATGGCAACTGGATGCAATGTACTTACCAAAGAGCATGTATGTAGTACTTACCTTGCAACAGTTGCAACTAAATAGTTCATGATTTTTCAATTAGGTGAATTAAATAGAATATAGCTATATTTTAGACCGTTATTAAAAAAATACATTTATAAACAGGATACAAATACTACAAAAGAAAAGAATGACAATTTAGGCCTTATCGCCTAAAAAATAGAAGAACAATAAATGGGACAATTATTTTATTAGGTACTTAATGCTAATAATAAGTACAAGAAATCGTGGAACATTTTTTACCACACCACACCAATTGGTCGTACTGTCAAAGTAAAGTTGACAGTGACAGATGAATAACCTCTTTCTGTCTGTCTGATCAATCTAGCAAACAAATTCTTTCTCTTTGAGAAGTCAATCGTGCTTGTTCTCTCCGAGCTAAGGCCTTTCGGCGACTTGCACGAAATTGTTAAAAATGGTGTCCAAGGCTGAATTAGCTTGTGTTTACTCCGCTCTCATCCTCGTTGATGATGATGTCGCCGTTACCGTAAGTTTCAAAGAATTACTTATTCCGTGGATACACTTCGAGGTTATGTTTGTGTATTTCGTTGTGCCCTGGATAAAATCCGAATTCATCGATCCAATATGCTGTGGAATCGTTATTAATTCTGTCATGATACCTCCCCAGATACTTTCTTTATTTATTTTTAGTTGTATTTTGGTGTAATGTTATGGCGCGAACTAATGTGTACGTTTTGTGCGTCTAGGGTGAGAAGATCTCCACCATCCTGAAGGCGGCCAACGTAGACGTGGAGCCTTACTGGCCGGGTCTGTTCGCGAAGGCTCTGGAGGGTGTTAACGTGCGAGACTTGATCACCAACATCGGATCAGGCGTGGGAGCCGCCCCGGCTGGTGGTGCTGCCCCAGCGGCCGCGGCTGCCCCGGCTGCCGCTGAGGCCAAGGAAGAGAAGAAGGAGGAGGAGCCTGAGGAATCCGATGACGACATGGGCTTCGGTAAGCATTTTTACCCATTGAACAGTATTTACAAGTACCTACTTAGTGATTATAAGTACATACTAAATTAATGTCTTATTTCATATAAAAACCATGAATTCATTTTATATTCCCAAAATACATGAAACCTTTTATATGGTTTGGCTAAGAATAAATTGGCTAGTAGATATCAATTTAAATTTTATTGTTTTGTCAATATTTACTATAGAACCAAACAGCAGATAAAGTTGGATCTTTCAATGATGCTTGCATGTATTAGCTGCAGAAAACATTATGTTGAGAGCATTATATTACTGAGAAAGATTTGTAATACCAAACATAGTGCCATGATGGTAATAAACATGTACTAAACAATACTTTTCTCTTGTTCCAGGTCTCTTTGACTAAAAAGCTTTACGTTAAAGCTGTGGTATTCCATTATAAGCTTTACGGAGCATTAACTATAAGGAAATGACTTTATAATAAAGTTGACAAACTTTTTTTGGTGTATAAATTGAACCCTGATTCCTTTGTTAGACATTATTGTAAATTTGAGCAGGAAATATAATATTATAATTGATCAACCATGCCCGTCTAGTAATACCTTACTTGGGTTGCAGAACATTCTAGAAATCAGCACTTGCCAACAGGTAGTCAGTTATGTGGGTGCCATAGTGTAAGCATTGCTTAGTTTAGGGCTAGATGGTATAGATAATTAATGGCCACCAATATTTCATATCTAAAACTTTAATACAAACACATATAGGGCTTATTTCCTTTTTTACCTTCAACCTTTGCATATTGCGGAGAACCAGCAAATCAGGCATAAATGTGTGGTTGGGAGCAGGATAAAATAAAAATAACTTTACGGGTGGATCAATAATTTACTAATAACAAAAAGATCCAAGTCCATTGGTAACTAACAATAAAATAATATAAATTCACTATGTATTTCTAAGAAAAAAATATGCTATCCCCACATTGCTCTCTGGACACCGGCAAGCTTATTGTAGTCTGCAAGATGTCTCCAAACAATACGACTCATGCGCCACTCTGGGACAATACCTCGAGGTCTGAAAATGATAAAAGTTAAGTAGATATCATAGAAGTACTTTAAAGCTTAGAATCCTAATCACTACATAGTATAAAGCAAAGTCGCTTCCCGCGTATGTATGTATGTTTGCTTATATCTTTAAAACTACACAACGGATTTTGATGCGGTTTTTTTTAATAGATAGTGATTCAGGAGGAAGGTTTATATGTATTAAACCCGTCCGAAGCCGGGGGCGGGTCGCTAGTAGTATTATAAATGCAAAAGCTTGCATTTATAGTATCCTATATTATGATGTCCTGGTTAGTATTTCTGTGAAGCTAGTGGTCAACTTGATTTTCAAAGAATCCTTTTTTTATACTGTGGACATTTCACACATCACCATCTAGCCCCAAACTAGCCTGTACTATGGGAACCAGGTTACTAATAGAATACTTGTATTCTTTTTTTGTAAATACATACAGGATACATTATAACACACGGAACAAACATCTATGTTCATCACACAAATGTTTGTCCCGGAACCCGCAGAGTAACAACCAATTGATTTGTGAGACCAGTCAGACATTCTTTATTTAGCAAGGGTGAGTGTAGATTTTCTAATAGCTGTGGTAATTAGGTAGGTTGATGACGCCTACCTTGATGTAACAATGCATCTGTTGTTGATTCTCATTGGCGTAGCATTTAACTCGAATTTGTTAATGTCTTTATCAGCAAGTTCTCGTATTTCTACAGGCAGTATGTCATTCTTCCTCATTGCATTAATTCTGGTACGCTCGAGGAAATTCTCGGCGCTCATACGGCGTCTTTTCACGTCGCGAATCATATGGCAGTTCGCCCATTTGTTACGAACTTGTTGGAACTGTAAACAAAAGGTAAGGTTATGTTGGTATACGCTTTGTTGAGCAGGTAGGTATTATGTTGTGTGTATGTTCGCATGTGTAAGCATTCTATTACATTAGTTCTTTGCGAACCAGTCGACTTCCACATAGACATGTACTATAAATACCCCTTTTCAGGGTCTAGAACAGCCTTAAACGGAACCTCAATAGTTTTGGTAAGAAAATAATAATACATAAAGGATCTTACGCCGAAACCAGGTACAGTTTGTGTTTTCCAAACAAACTTACTAGCACTTGCTATATTTTTATTCATGATTACAAGGAGCTCCGTATTTTTCAATACAATTTTTACTTAAAACCACTGATAAAATATTGGCGGAAAAAATAAAGAAACCTAAAAAAATATGTTTGATTCTACACAGAAATTCATGAATGAATGACATTGACACTTGACAGATACTAGGAATCCATAGACAAAGACAACACACGCACGGTCGATCCACAGAATCTACAGATTCATACAGGCTGTCGTCAGAGGAACAAATAAAGTTTTAGGCCGGGAATAGACGTCCGATTTTTTCATCCGACAGTCCGATCCGATTGTCTGATCAGACTATGGGAAGGCGCTCGTGCCATACATTTTGTTTGAACAGCAATACACGTCCGATCCGATAGTCTGAAGGTGCGGTCTGCATACATTTGTATAGAGACCAAATAGACGTCCGATTCCTCCTTCCGATTTACTACCTGTCTCGCTCTTTTGTACTAAAATAATTTTCTGTTTCACTTACTTCCGATTTGCTACCTGTCTCGCTCTTTTGTACTAAAATAATTTTCTGTTTCACTTACTCTAACTTTAGCTGACGCGTCATACATTGCTCGTTATAGAAAGAAAGCTAATTTCGATCTGCCAAGTAAAATGGCAATGTATAATGTTTTTTGTTGTTATGTATAATTTTGTGTATAATTTTGGATGTTTTATGTAGAAATTACTCTCACTAAGTCTTGTCAGATTAATTGGGTGAATCCAATAACGACGTTTTTTCTTCTTTCGCGCTAACACGAGCAAATATACAATTAATATCGTCCATCTTTTCTTGTATGCAAGCAAGCACTCGCAGCGCAGCTCGAGAACGACTGAGTTCAAAAAATGTCTGACGCAAAAATCGGACGTGTATGGAGTGAATCCGATCCGATAGTCTGATCAGACGTCTGATCGGAAGCCAAATCGGACGTCTATTCCCGGCCTTAGATGTACTTTCTGCCAACACTCTTACGTATTCAAGAACGACACTATGAGAACACGCACCCACAGTGGACGAATTTTTTTTCGTCTAAATCACTTTACGTGTTGTGCGACACTGCATAGTGTGACTAGAGGCACATTGTCGTGTGCCCCTAGCCAAAGTTGAGCTCTAAAGGCACACGGTAGCGTGCGCCATAGTGCCGCTCAACACATAAAGTGATGTTTATGAAAAAAGATTTCGTCCACTGTGGGTGCGTGTTCTCATAGTGTCGTTCTTGAATACGAGGGTTACTTATATGCTCACATAATATACTTATATGCTTTTTGGATTCAAAGCCAAAGATATTTGATTTCTACCGGTCAGGCAAGCCACAGAAAATAAAAGCGAAATAACTAGACTATAAGTTCAGCACAAACGTTCCTACGTAGTTGTGGTGTTTAGATTTTTTTTTACTGGGGTGACATAGTCGTTGTCGATGTCGACCAAAGTCCCATTAAATAAATAAGGAATAAAAAAATAAAAAAAAAAAAAAAAAGAGCACAAACATATTCTCCTAGCATAAATTTGATTAGTGAGTTAGTTTTAATATAAGAATTTATGCTAGGATGCCAGGCGAGCGAAAATGTCCAGCTAAACAAACATACATCAAAACAAAAGCCGCGAACGAAGAAACTGTTGTGGTCGGTGTCGGTGGTGTAATTTGTTTTTCTAGTTTCTGTTGAGTTGCACAGCACAAGAAGACAAAAGTTCTAGAAACATGAGCTTCAAACGTACCACATCTCAGCGGTCGGTTAATGATAATCAGGAAGACCCAAAAAAAATAAAAACTATCGATACCAACAACTATTTTCACATAACTCTGAAAGATAGCGGACTCATTTTGAAACATCCACCTGATAAGTGCACAGCATCACAGAAAAGTATTCACATAACGCGTAATATCAAGAAGAATCTCGAGAAGCATTTTGATTATCCTCGCAATGTATCCGAGTTCTATACAAGCTTTGTGAAAGAATGCCATGATTTAAACATTTTCAAACAATACCTATATCCAAATATTGTTAGATTATCTGATGAGATTTCTGAGGAGCATCCGTTGGGCGACAGTGTAATCAAAATACTGCTTAGTATTCCAATTATACAGAAGAAAATGATAGACTATGTATTTGAAAGAGCCATCGATTTAGCAGCGCAATCCTCGTGTGGTCAGTGGATTCAAATGATCCTTAAATGCCTATCGACCCTCGACAACATCAGTGACAGTGAAAATCTTTTCTCGAACCTGATCAATTTACTTGATATCACATCAGAAAAAGTAGTTCGTCATGAAATAATAACTGCAATTCCGGATATTATTGGAGACCAAGAACATCACAACATAGCAGCAGAAATGAGTAGGATACTAACTGAAGATCAAGAACTTGTCCCAGCTGTTTTAGACTGTCTGTCGTACCTCTGTCTGTCAGAGGAACAGTATGCGCAGCTGCAAAAGAAAACCCTAAACATATTGACAAGCTTATCAAAATGCAGCTACTTTCCGCAATTTGTAAAATTTCTGCTAATACCAAATCGCATGGCAGACACTTTATATTTGGAAGCTGTTCAAGGATTGAGGAATTCTCTTGGATGGCCTACAACTGGTGCAAAGCCCCAAGACATAGCTTCTAGCCAAGTTCTTACAGCTACCGCTATAAGAAACACAATGGTTTCATCTAAAGTTATTGCCAGCGCTTGGCTTAAAGTCATAACAAACTGCAAGTTATCTACCGATCACAAACCAATAGATTTTATTATTCTGCTGATATTGTTTTCAACTTCTGAGGAAAAGCAGAATCAAGTTGAAAATTTTATCCGAAAACAAATTAAAATGGATGTTTTAAGAGAAAGCTTGTTAAATGAGGCTTTTGATAAATTCAAGCCTATATTGAAGGATTATTTGAAAAACTTGATTGAACTAGCCAACTCACTATTGAAGACCAAAGCTGACCCAGAAGTGGAATCATTTGCTTCGCACTTGTACACGCTCATGTTCTCTGAATTAGATGATAGTTGCCAAACTATTGTAGCAGAGTTACTTCAGTTGAGTTTGGACTCAAAGCAATGTGTTATGAGTGTACTATTCATACTCAACAACGTTGCCACGAAGGACATGTCTTTACTGAAACCTCAAAGTATTCAAATGCTGACATTACTGGACAGGACAAATTACATGCCGCTCAATGAAGTGAGAGCTGTTATGAACTTGCTATGTGGTCTTGCATATAGCTACGAAAATTCCGTCATCAGAGATGACCTGCATATGATCATCAAAAAAGAGCTAAGCAGTTCTGACTCAAAAATAAAAGTCCAAGGTATATTGGCTGGAATCCACGCAGTAAAGTACCTCATGGCAAACACTGATGATGATGACCCTAGAGAAATGCCTGATGATATAAGCTATGGATCTGTCACATATCTAGCTGAAGGTGACCTACGTGAAGCTGCCCAGATTATAGAGCTTATAAGCCGCAGTACAAAGCAAAATCCAGATATGGTAGCTTTTTTCTATGATGAACTATCTAAAATAATATCTTCTGCCACATACATCAACAAAAGTTTCATTTCATGGC
The DNA here is from genome assembly GCA_912999785.1 of Hydriomena furcata. Lineage (NCBI taxonomy): Eukaryota > Metazoa > Arthropoda > Insecta > Lepidoptera > Geometridae > Hydriomena > Hydriomena furcata. The sequence goes on from OU538826.1 coordinate 4,846,328, forward strand.
TAACTGATGCAGTAACTAATGATCTGCAACACAATTTTGTAGTTGATACAATCGAAAAGGACCAGATAGGAGATTTGAAGCTTTGTATGCGATATTGCCTGAATGCTGATAGTGAGATGGATGAAATAATAGCTATAAATATTGCTGGCTTGACATTGCAGCCTAAGAGCGAAATATGTGTCGCCATACTATCCCCACTGTTTCAACTGGTGCAAACATTGCACAGCAAACAACAAGACAACAATTTATCTAGTATTGATGCATTATTGGGATGTGCCATTGTAATGCCCAAGTTTGATATTGATTTAGTGGAAGACAGTGATAAAGAAAATGTTGGTAACATTCTGGACTGTCTAGTACATTGTGTCAACTGGTTCAGAGAACTAATCAATGCATTTTCCACCCAAGGTGATGAAGCACTGCTTAGTAAAATTCTAAGGAGAGTAATTCAAATAGAAGAATTAGAGCTAATAATTTGTGAAATTTTGTTAAGAAGCAAAATACATTACAAATCTCCTGTTACTACTTTTAATATCAGTAAGTATACTGGAGAACAAGTTGAAAAGAAGACTCTTAAAGTTTCAAGCACCAAACAAAAACAAAAGAAAAATGCCCCTGATGAAACAGTCTTACCAGAAACAGCCAGAACTCAAACAACACAGAATAATGTTGCAAAAAACAAACAGGATGTTGTCCATAACATAAACTTCAGACCATTGAATTTAAATTTGCTACACCTATTCAAATTAAACATGATGACAGAACATGAATCTGAAACTGAACTTACTCCAAAGATATTAAAGTTTCTATTAAAATGCGTAAACAACAATTTCGAAAACATTTTGATTTCAAAGATAAAGAGAAAGACATTTCTCTCTAAACAAGATATTGTGTATGACCCTCTAAAAGCTGATGAAACTGCTAAGGCCGTTGGTGAAATATTGCCCAAACTGATGGACCATTTACATAAAGTTACCAATCACCTTGAGCATCACATAAACCCAAACACTCAGAATGAGAGCGATACTGTACACACTGCTGAAACAATAGAATACTTAACATGCTTGGAAAATATTTACAACATGCTTACAATTTTCTTCAAATGGATAGGATTTAAGAACCATCACAATGCCCTTCTCAAGACATCGCTGAGAACTGTGGCTAACTCGGACAGTGCTATCGTATCACTGAAAGATCTGCTATTAGCTGTTGCAAAGAGATTAGAAGAACACGAAAAGTACTGCATTCAACTTTCCACTGCCGTTTCTTTGATTGAACTTGTGAAGGCTATACAACATTACTCTGATAATAAAATTATACTCAAGATATTGAAGAAAATGGCTCAAAATGTTATGTCCCAGCAATGGAAGACTCTTGATGGCTTACCAGAAAAGGGGCTACAATTCAACCAGAGCGTGGATCGACTTGCATCCATCTATTTCGTAAACACAGAAATTTTATCTTTGAAGAATTTATCCCTGCAATTGACCAACGATATTAATAATTTGAAAACTCGCAACGATACTTTAAGTTCCATGAAATGCATAAATAAGAACAATTTTCCCATTCTGTACAGAAGTTTGGGAACAGCGTTATATGAAACAACTAAAAGTTCCCTCAATAAAGGTATGACGAATTCAGAGCACCTGGGTCTTTGGAAAGATGTTGCAACAACTCTGAAATACATGTCTGATATCGCTAAGACTCTAGAAACCCGAAACAACTTGACGGCATTCTTCAAGAAATCATTGCCTGTTCTAAAATTGTTTATGTCACAAGGGATGCCTGTTTTGGAAATGCAGTTCAAGAATGACACTCAAGAGGTGTTGGAAATATTGAAAATTCTGCAACAGTCTACCAGGTTCCTACAATCTCTATGCTGTCATTCGAGATTGAAGAAAGACTCCGCGTTGATGAGCATGGTTCCTTTTATGAGGCAGTTACTCGAGACGCTTTTATACAAAGTGAAGGCTGTTTTGGCTGCAAATAAATGCTCTGAAGCATTTTGGATGGGAAATCTGAAAAATAAGAATATTCATGGTGAAATAATAGCTTCACAACAGAGCATAGCCAGTGAAGAGTCCCTCGAAGATTGTGATGAACAAATGCCCGAGGACGACGATGGCAATGACAGCGACGAAGAAATGTTGGATCCAGATTCCAAAAGCGTCAGTGATATTGTATAACGCAACAATAACTACCTACTTTTTATAAATCCAGTTTAGGGCCAAATTATATTGGATGTAATGTAGGTTTACATGTTTTCATTCAAGTTACTGTTACTCTACCCATGGCCTACCTAGTGGGTATAATAAATAAGAATTCTGTGATTAATATTGTAAATCTACGCTAAGTCCAAGACCAAAATGATTACCGATTAAATGTATTATAACTTTGAATATATTTTTCCCTTCCTCCTTACTTAAATTCTTGCGTCAGTGTTTGTAAACAAACTCCTCCGAAAAAAATATTCTGAAAATCGGACCGATTTTCAGAATATTTTTTTCGGAGGAGTTAATCGGTAATCATTTTGGTCTTGGACTTAGCGTAGATTTACAATATTAATCACAGAATTCTTATTTATATTTTCTTTCTTCTGAGAATAGGTCGTAGGGTATTTTTATAGCGTAAAGTTCGGGATTCGGGAAAGTAGCTCGAAATGGTTCGAATATAGCACGGCGCTGTTTATTTCTGCAGCGTGTCTAGAAAGTTTTATATTCTATAGCAGTGTGGAATACTGGCACCCCTTGTGTAGGTAAGTTTTAAGCTTTAGTTTATCAATTTTCCTATAGGCCTGCAGTATGTAGTGTCTCAGTGATAGATTGATTTTTAGGGTTCCGTACCCAAAGGGTAAGAACGGAACCCTATTACTAAGACTTCGCTGTCCGTTCGTCCGTGTCTGTCACAGGGCTGCATCTCATGAACCATGATAGCTAAACAGTTGAAATTTTCACAGATTATGTATTTCTGTTGCTGCTCTAACAAATACTAAAAACAGAATAAAATAAATATTTAAGGGGGGCTCTCCCATACAACAAACATGTTTTTTTTTTGCCGTTTTTATAGATAATGGTACGGAACCCTTCGACTCGCACTTGGCCGGTTTTTAATCTCTGTTAGAGAGTGCCTGCCTATTACAAGGGAAGGTAATCAAACAACAGAGTAAACTTAGGTCAAGGTATATTGTGTCAGCTTAGTACAATCTCTGGGGTGGGCCCATGGTAGACTTCATGTGTAGGGAGCGCACATTTTGCCAATGTTTCTTCAACAAGGACACAAGGAAGTTGATAGAGAGATGCACATTCTGTGCTAGCTCATCAGGAGTCATATCCACGTGGCCGACAGCAACCGACAGGCACAATACCTGGAATAAACAATTTGCACATAAGATATATTCATTACATATTGCAAGTAGAATTGGGACCTATTAAATGTTGCAGTATTTACTCTCTTGCCATGAATAATTGGCTCAACCTCATGCACAAACATCAGAGGATTGTCCTAGGAACTTGACTTGGTTACTATAAAAACAGAATATATCATGCCAATTCGGTCTGGATAGTTTTTAAATTACCTTCTTCATCTGGAACTTGATGGTGGCCTTGACTTCATCAATCTTCTGTGTCATGGACTCCTGGTGGGAGAGGAGACCAGGGAACTTGCCAGCCTTGTTCAGACCGGGACCAAGCAGACGTGGGATCTGCTTGATGAGGGACTCGGATGCAAGAAAAGCATCAAACCTGAAATTTGAGGGAGAATATTGTAAAATTTACCTATTTTTGACTTTGTCACCTACTAGGTCTAATTCTGATACTGTACAAATGACAAAATTATATTTGAGCTACAACAGAAAACTGTCACAAAATCAATGCTAGACTGTTTTTCTAGTTTCAAAATAGGGGCATAATAAAATTTAATTGAATAATCTATTTGTTTAAGCTCTTCGAGTGGCTGGTAGGTGGTATTTAAGTAGATACTCACTTCTTGGCTAGCTTCTTCACAAGTTTCTTGTTCTTGTTCAGTTTTTTGAGAGCCTCAGCATCCATGCAAGGAACATCTAAGGATTTGGCCTCATCACAATGCTGCTGGTCTCCAAGAATGCACACTTGCATCTTGGGCCGGGGAATGTACTTTAGCCTGAAAGAAAGATCATGTCAATCCAGGTCTCAACAAAAAAAATATTGAGTTTATATGATTTATGAATCAGTTGGAAAGTACTCATCAATATCAACAGATAATACATGCAATTGTAAACATCATGAAGGAGCATGTTTTAGGTTATCTTTGAAAACTAAAACTATAATTTTCAAACTACTGTACACATCGTGTTCTACAAGTAAACTGAAATAAATGGTACCTCTCAGAGTGACTTCATCAGCTAATCATAAGATCGGTACGCCGAAGCTAACCTACCCATTCTTTAAAGACTCTGGGTAAAGTCCCGTCAGATAAATCCGACTCCCTGTCCAGATTCACTTTGGTGGACCATAATAATAAGTGCCACTAAAATGCTCTTTCCAGGTAAACATACTTGACGGTGCCAGAGAAACGCTTGTCCTTCTGGGGATCATAGTTCTTCAGACCAATCTGGATTTCCACCGTCTCCAAGAAGTTGCGTTTCTTGTCTTTAGAAGACTGGATTACGGCGTTGACACACTCATAGAGTGTATCACGGGATACTTTGGACCTGAAATTTAGTGAATAAATAGTAAACACATAAATAGAACATACAACGGTTACATGGTATGTGATGGGAGGTTATATTCAAGTACTTTCAATTTCCTGTGGTGAAATATTGACAAAACTCTTCAGCACTTACAAACTTACATGGTTTACAAACTTATTTACAATAAAAAACAGACCGATTTTAGGGATTCTGAAAGATTTATAAAATACTTACGACATGGTGACGAAAGTAACCTCCTCGTATCACAACGATTAGCAATAAAGAAAGAATGAATGAATACAATATTACTCTATTGACATTATTGACATTGATAGATTTGACTTTGACTTTTGACTAACTTCAATCTCGTTCAATAGTTCTGAAGGATTCGTTCGATCTCATTCATTTCATACATTGAACACAGGAGCTAATGGAGTTCTTATCGAGCGCGAATGCTATTGCTTGCGAAAAGTTTGAATTGAATGCGTTGTGGGGTTGTGGCGCTGCTGAACGGGTAGGGCGCGTAACGCGTACCGTCTTTTCCTTCGAGGGATAATGTAGGTATAGGTAACGTTCTATTAGTAAAGAATTTTTAGAACAGTACCTAGTTCCGGAGATTCCCCAGTCTCTATGGCAGCTTGAATATAAAAATAAAGTGAAATTCTTACACTCCATTTACTGGACATAGATACTGGATAATAATATGATCAAAAGCATGCCTTAACTTAGTATTAATTAGTAGGTACTTGCCTTTAGTAATAATAAAAAACTCCACCAATTGTAGGAAACAATTTATTTAAAATAGCGATGCATATTTATTATTTTTACGCACTTTATCAAGAATTAAAGAATTCGGGGAAGCGGGTTGAGGGTACCTTGGACTTGTTTGATACCAATTTTTTTCCAAAAGCGCAGGATCATGCTGCCACCAGCCACACTGAAATATCAAAAGAGTTACAATAGCCTACGTAGGTACCGAGCTTTGTAGGAACTGAGGGAGGATGCGTTATTTTTGTAGATGAATAGGGAACTTACTACATAGGTAAGGTACCCATACACTGCGCCCCTAGGCGAGCATGTAAAGTCATCTAAGTACCTATCCTAACGCACCTGCTAAATATAGATATCATCCAACAGCCTTGCACGAACCCACATAGTTCTGAGCCACATTTGGATTTCCTGTATCGTAAGGAATCGTATCGTACTTCATCGATGACTGACCATGAGGTCAGTCATCGATGAAGTTGTTTGTGTGCGTAAGCTCGTGAGCGCTGAGAATCATTCACGCACTCAAAAACGCGTGTCTATAGGTAGGTCACAACTACAAGTCCTACTGCTCACCCGCCTTCGTGAGATAGTACTACTCTATCACAACACCCAGACCCGGAACTTATACTTAAAGATCTTGCAAATATTTGTGCTGTCGGCGTCGGTCGCAGGAACGCTTTTATGGCTTCCATAATGTTACCCACCTCTACTGATGTTGTGGGCGGCAGCCTAAACATGTCACAAGGCCCAACAGGCTTAATGACACCTTTGCGTTTCATCTTGATAAATCTTTGCATAGATCCATAGGCAAAGCCATTTACTCTGCCAATGTAACAGTCAATCACGCGTATTGTGTGGACATCTGGTCTCTGAATCTGGAGCAATAGGAAGGTAGGTATTTGCGTTTAACAGGCAAGTACCTATCTATTATAGGTACTTACATACATAAGTCCTTTCTCGGTGATAGATGAGAGCCAGCAGAATAATCGATTGATAATCGCAATGTACCTATTGTGAGTTGCACTTGATATGCTTCGATCCTGAGAAAAAAAGGTCTTCACCACAGACCGACAACGAAGTAATCCTTTTCATCGAAGGGTTCCGTTTGTGGTCCATAAGGATCCCTAAAAATGATGATTACTTACCTTTTTTGGAAAAGTAGAAGATTTTTCAACATCTTGCAACACCGCTAAAGCATCTTCTTTATTGATAGGTTCATTATATTGAGCTTTCATTACATCTTTGATATAGTTTTGTGGTCCATACAAAGTTATACCAAAGAATTCCATGATGATATTATGCTGAGTTTTTTGCAAAACTGGCAACTGAACATGCAAATATAATATGAAGTATATGTACATAGGTTACTAAACTACCAACTACCTACCTACCTACCAACTATAAAATATCATAGAAAATATTAAGTTAAAGTAGACAAATCATGTTTTTTTATGTACTTAGGTAGATAATATAGCCACTATTAATATTCTATTAATAGTATATTAATTTATTATTTCTAAACATACTTTTATTAATTTTTGATGATGCTGATTCTCTTTGATTTTGACGGATGATATTTTATTGTTGTTTTGATCAAAGGGCAGGCTGGTGCTAACCCACAGAATACCTAAACTATAAAATATATAAAAAATACGTACCAGGTATGACGTCACAGTTTGAACGCGTATTTTTGTACTTTAAAGTATTTTCGTACTTGAAAGTATTTTTGTACTTGAAAGTGTTTTTATACTTCAACATATTTTTATACTTCAACGTATTTTATACTTTGTAGTATTTTTTTACTTTATGGTATTTTTACGCCTTGGGGGAGGGGGTGCTGTACGAGTTGGTTGGGCTGAAACCAAATACTTTAAAGTATTTTAAACCTGGTTTATCAACCTGGTATTTATGGAGGTGGTATTTATTAGACCTGGTACGTCAAAACACAAGTACGATCCACTGTCACAGTCATTGTCATTGTAATCTCAAGCAACTCAAGCTCAACTCAATGGATGGTTGTTGTTGTTGTTTGTTCTTGTTGTTGTAGACTACGAAACCATAAAAAAGTACCTTTGTTTACGATCGATTCAACGTTTCGTTCATTTCATTCATTCATTAGATTACAAAAACAACAACAACACAACCACCACAACAGAATGAGAATTTCTCAATTGAGAATTGAGAATGAGTTGAGAAGTGAAGTGATAATCAAAAGTGGTGATAATTTGAGAATGCTTTGCTATCTGCTATGCTGCATTGCATTTATCCAATCCAACATTTGAACAGTTTACAGTAATCTAGAACGAAGCAGAAAAGGACGAAACGCGTACGAGGCGTATTAATCCACAAAATCCACATAAATACGTTCTGCTGGCCAGCCCGTTTGGGGTACTGGAGCTGGTTGTAATGAAGGTCAAAATGTGTAGATTGTGTCTTGCTATAGAAGAGAAAGTGTTCAAACTAAGAAACACTGCTGCAAAAGAGTTCATCCAAAATGTATTTAGAGAAAATGGTTGTAAGGTACGTAAAATCTGCGGCCAAGGTCATCTAGGCAGTGTTACCGGACCACCCTAGCTATTTCTGACGCCAAGCGGCATTACCGTGTTCCGGTTATAAAAGTAGGTATGATATGACTGCCACTCAAATTACAGGCACATAGTTGATTCATGATCTACAAGTTAGTGTTTTGTGGGTAATCTACAGCATGGTATTCTGCAAATTTTGCCTTCAATCAAGTGATATATAAAACCTCATGTAGGGTCAAAGACCCAGTTGTGGTGCCTACCCCGGTTTTGGGCATTTTCAATTTTGGCAGTCAATAACTAAGCATAGCAAACAAACTTGTATAAAGTCAAGTAGTTAGTTATTTATGATTATTTAATAAATAAATATTGCCTGTTACAAAATAAACCGTTGTTTGAAAATTAACATGTTAAAATGTGCACAACCAGTGCTCTCACCCTGGTACATTACATAATGTATTTTCAGGAACTACATGACTCTCACTATATTTGCTATGTATGCAACGCACTGTTGAATAAATCAAACAATTTCATCCAAAGAGTTATCAAAGTACAGTACATTCTAAATGACATGATAAAGGATGACAAAAAGGTATGTTTATATGAAACAAGCTAACCCGGCGAACTTCGTATCGCTTTAGAATTATGTCCCGTTCCCGTTAAAAAAACAAAAAATTCAGACAATTTAATAGTTTATTCACCCTTTTTAAATAGTTTACACAAAATACATTTCTGAACGCATGCATAAATGTCAATCTTTACTTACAGTATTTGACAGGATGGACAACAAATGTTTCACATACAGTCGTGGTCAACTAATTAGGGACATGCAAGATAGTGAAGAACAATAACCGGTTATGTACATACAAATATAAAACCCTATTGATTTCTCAGTAACTATTATTTGCATAATTTGGTCCGATTATTATGCTTTAAATGGCTGTAAATAAATAATAAATAAATAGAAAAAAGTATTTAATATCAAAGGTTGAACATGTATTCAATTTTAAGGTATAATTCTGTAGCTGGACATTTCATTAAGGACAGTAAACTATAATGAAAAATAGAGTTAAACAAAACTAATAATCTGCAGTATTATAATATCTTTAACAGCTCCATTTTATTACGTGTAAAATCAGTACCCAGTAGCAAAACCTTTGTTAGTAATTACCGCTTGACACCGATGTGGCATAGATATTATCAGTTTCTGGCATGTTTCGACAGGAATGTTTGCCCATGCCTCACAAAAAGCTTCATTAAGTTCATCAAAAGTTGTGGTACGATAAGTGGCTACTTTTTTCTTGATTTCGTTCCAAAGGTGCTCGATTGGGTTAAGGTCCGGGCTATTTGCTGGCCAATCTAGCACCGATACTGACTGACTGGTAAGAAACGACTTGACTGAACGGGCGGTATGTTTCGGGTCGTTATCATGCTGAAACGTCCATATAATAGGGAGATGCTCCTCAGCATAGGGAAGCATCGTTTCCTCCAATATTGCCTTGTATTGATGTTGGTCTAAGTTACCCTGAACTTTCCTCACAGGTCCCACTCCACATCCAGAAAATGAACCCCACATTTTAATGTTTCCACCGCCATGTTTCACCTGCTTTTTTGTGAATCTTGGATTCATTTCCGCTTTTACTGGACGCCGTACGTATTGCCTTCCATCTGAAGAAATCAAATTAACCTTGGTCTCGTCAGAGAATAATACATGTTGCCATTGGGCGTAGGTCCAATGCACACTGTGAAATTTTGCCTCAATTGTGGTCATGTATATTTAATCACTTCATCCTATAGATCTAGGAAAGAACTAAAACTTCTGGGAAGTAACCATAATCTTTTTATGTTTAGTTTTGGAATTATTTAGAAACTCGAGAAAACTCCATAGAAATCAAAGAATTGTATTATTTCGCTTGAAATAATCAATTTAGCAATTTTTATAATGGGATCTTATGAAAAGCTGTTAAACTTACTAATTCAGATAAAAAAAGTAAAAAAAAAAACGCAAATCAGAACGAAAATAATTATTTTTTCGAAATTTCAAAATTTTTTTTTTAGGGTGAGTCCCATTAATTCTGCATTTTATTTAAACGAGAAAAGTTTCAACATTATAGTCCACTATATTATAAAAAAAAATCAGGCGTGATTGATGCGGGACTCCAGAGTTATTTAATTTTAAATTTTGAGGTTAGGGTTGTCACTTTTTTTACTGTAATATTTCTTAGATAACTTTGACTCCTAATTTACTACTTTTTTCGATGTAAAATTAAATGTTGTGATTTTTTTCGACTCCTTTCACGTCTTAGTTAAAAATATAATAGGAAATTCTATTAATCATATATTTTAATCATACATTGCACATCACAATGAATATTAAACAACAACGCCAACAAGGATGTAGAGGGGGAGGGCGCTACTGTTGTCGCTGTTGGTGGCAGTATCAATTCGTCGGGTAACGGATAAAATAAACGTAATCGCAAGTCGCCTTTAATATTCATTTTAAATAATACTTACGTGTCGTTTACAAAAAATGCACATCACCTTCGATGTTTTTTCTCATGTATTCATTACAATAATACATTGTATTGTATACTTTCTTCGATGAAGGACAGCAGCTGTTCACTGTACATCACTAAATTTATTTATTGCGATTACAAACTGTCATTTACATTAACTCTGTACGGAACCTTCGGTGCACGAGTTAAACTCGAACTTGTCCAGTTTTTTTATTATATTCATTTAGTAGTTTCAGAGCTTATCCATAATGAACAAAATAGATCTTACTTCTTCATGAAATCGGTATAGAATTATTAAATTTTAACTAAAAAAAATAATTGAAAATAAGTGTTTGAAATTTGACAACCCTATTTCCATAGAAATTCTATGGAAACTTTAGAAATGTAATATCTCCCAAGTCCCACTGTTTACGTATTTGATTTTTTTGTGAGATGTATATAAATGTAATGTGCATGTTTTGCATTTAAATCCAAATGCGGAATCCAAAGGATTATGAAGATAAACAAAATTTAGTGTAAATACAAAAAAATGCTGTTTCTCTTTGTGTATCGTAGATACAACACTTAAACTTCGTATGGAGTTAGGTATTATGTCGTTACAATAGTAAATAATTAAATAGAGAATATAATGTTATTATTTTGGAAAATAGAAATAATATTATTTTTTGCTGACGTCAGCATATTCTTTAATAACTTTAAAACTAAACATAAAAAAGGCATGCTTCCTTTACAAATGTTTTATTTCTGATTTGGATCTATACGATGGACGGATAAAATATAGGCGACCGCGATTGAGGTAAAATTCCACACCGTGCAATGTCCATATTTACGTGCAAACGCCAAACGAGCATTTCTATGTTCTTTCTTCAACAACGGTACTTTGCGAGCCACTCTTCCGAACAACCCTGCTTCTACCAGACGTCGTCGAACGGTCCTCGCTGAGACACCAGCTCTTTCGTCTGTCCCAAACACTTCGTGTATAATTAAAATAGAGCCTAGAAACGGATCTTTCTTAGCTAACCTGGTTATCATTCTATCTTCTTGCGGAGTTGTTTTTCTCGATCTTTTTGTTCTGGGCACATTTAAATCTGTGTTATTGCGTCTGACATGTTGCACTGCATTGTATACCATAGTTTTTGAACAATTTAAATGTTCTGCTATCCTTCGGTATGGCCAACCATGCTCGACAACAAACTTCATGATAATTTTTCGTAGTGTTGGATCGCAACTTTTATTTTTACCCATTTTTCTTCAAAATATTTTTCAAAACTTAAAATAAATATCGGGATTGCCGCCAAAACTACCACGAAACAATAAGAGAAGAAGTAAAAAAGTATTGAGATTCAAATTTTGAAAATAGAACGCAATATCTCAGTGTCCCTAAATAAATGGCCAGCCAGCATTATTTGAACAAATAGCACTACGATAACACATTATTACAACAACGGGAAATTACTCACGTAAATGATAAATTGTCAATGAGGACACCGACAATGTTTCGATTCATCTAGAGAATCTTCTTCAGGGTGAGTGGACCATAACGCGCGCGCTACCCTGCTCGCATTGCCGTCTCGCGAGACGGAGAGTGCGAGACGGCAATGCGAGCAGGGTAGCGCGCGCGTTATGGTCCACTCACCCTGAAGAAGATTCTCTAGATGAATCGAAACATTGTCGGTGTCCTCATTGACAATTTATCATTTACGTGAGTAATTTCCCGTTGTTGTAATAATGTGTAGTACAACTCACGAAAGTTTTGAAAGTGAAATAGCACTACGATAATCTATCAGCTATACTGTAAAGAGGTTTAATGTTTAAAAAGTTGTTATTGTTTGTATAATCGGGCACATAAATGACTAATTATACTTACATGTAAGAGATATGGAATATGGTTTAGACTCGTTGGAAAATAAAAAATAAATTCACAATTCGGTTTAACCAAAGAGTGTCCCTAATTAGTTGACCACGACTGTATGTACTAAACCAATGAACATTTATTGAAAATTATTCATCTGTCATAATTATGTATTCGTCGAGTTTTCATTGTTTTTAAGATGTATTCTGCTATTCGGGGCGGAGACAAATCCAACAAATCAAAAACCATGAAAATTGGTCCAGCTGATCTCGAGTTATAAGTGTTGTAACAAACCCGTCTTTCTTTTATATAGTAAGATTAATGGTGTATGAACAAGGTGTCTCAAAAAATACTAAAAAGGACCTTTACATCTGCTTTACATGTTTTAGTTTTGAATTATAAAATTATCTCCGGAATCTTTTCTATTTCATCATTTAAGCCATAAAGGGCTATCAGATGGAATGGCCAGAATATCTAGGTAAAATTTCAAAAAGTCGGGATTTTAGAATATAATTATTAAATAATTGTCTGGACAAATAAATATTTACGATCTAAAAAGTTATATTTATTATTAAAATTTGTCAGGACAATTTGTTTTTTGGCGGGATACTAAATTTTGGGAAAATCCTGACGAATCCTGACCATCTGGCCAACCCTAAAGCCATGGGATTTATATACTTTTTATAGGATGCCCACAGCCTTCCCCGTAAATTTTGTTTGGCTTGTACCCAATTAGTCCCAGCATCCTATCACTGACACTTCAATTTATCTAATCCACTGAGCAAATTAATCCACTCTTTTTCACATTTTATCAATTTGGGTTTGAATTCTGAGAAACCCTCTTATTTGTGCTTGTGCCCCAAGACTACAAATTTAGATTTATAACAATAATGTATGTACACTTATTGCATTATGTTCTATTTCAGATAACAATAACATCTTTAAAAGAAATAGATAGAGAAAGTCTTGGTATTTCCTCTAATTTAAATATCTATGTTGATAAAAATATAAATATTTATGGTACACCTACAGACTACGAAGATAAGCCCGTGATTAAATCTGAAAATAATGAGCTAGATTTTATAAAAGAAGAAACTGGTTCTGATATCAATACATCAATTAGTTCCGTTGAGGATTTATTGACCATTGATAAATTTGAAACATTAGATAAATCACCAAACAAATGTGAAAATGCAAATACTATAAAAGCAATTAAGAAAAATAAAAATTATGGTCCAACTATCACTATCAAAAAAAATATTCAGAGCAAGAAGCAAAAAAGTACTTGTACCATTAAAAATGTGAAGAAAAAGTATCCTTTTAAATTAGAGCCCTCTAAGTTTATTTTAGATTTGCCAAATGTTGGTGATAGAAGCGAGAGGCGAAAGAAACAAATTGTATACAACCATGATTTTGTTTCAAAAAAAGAAAAAAAATATGATAAAAAGTATTATGATAAAGATTTGGTTGATTGTGATGAAGAATTTCAGTTAGAATCAACTGAAGAATCCTCCGAGTCTGATTATGATCAGTTTGATGATAATGGTAAAAAAATGAGGAAACCAGGACGAGAATACCCAAGGAAATGTGATCATGTAAGTACCTACTTGCAACAGTAATTTCTGTTTCAGGGTATTTTAGCCTTGCAAACATCAGATGCAGCTAAAATGCTCAGGCTATATACGAACTGGTACATTAGGGCTCTAGTTCTAACCATTAACTGACTCTGTATGTCTATACTAATATTATAAAGAAGAAACATTTGTATTTTTGTATGTTTGCAACAAATAAACTTGCAAACAACTGTACCTATTTTAAAAAATATTTCTTCATTAGAAATCTACATTATCTCTGAGTAACATAGGCTATATTTATTACTAGAGAAAAATTAGGAATTCCTACAAAAACTTCAATAATGTAACCCAAGGTATAAAAAAATTGCCATTAAATCATTATTACACCCGTGCGAGGTAAGGGCAGACTGCTATTAATTATTAAAGAAGATACGATGGAACAGACATCGTCGGAAACCGAACGAATGTTCCTTAAAAATAAAAACAGTAATTTCTCTGTCACTTGTGTGTGTCACAATTGAGTAAATTTTTGAGTGCCTTAAGACGAGTAATACATTTTTGATGAATGCAGAATCCTTTTTTCTCAATAACCGCAAAACATACAGTTTTGTTTTTTATGACAAACAAAGATAACTTAAAGATATAATCTAGATAAATTACAGACAGAAACACGATTGGTGAAACTTTTCTTGATAGATTTATTTTCCAAAGTTGGCTCTTCATTCTTCACTAGTTTCGTTAGATAATCATACTAGCTAAGTAAATTACAGACAGTTTCTTTTTAAATTTGATGGTTTTCAAGATATGCAGTTTTATCACTTTTTCCGTCCTATCCGGGTAGACTCAGCCCATATAAAATGTCAAAAATTTCACTTATCACCTTAAAGGCGGATCTGCAGGAACTAATAATTATTTGTGTTGTAATAAATGAATAAGATAGAAAACCTATTTGACATGATCTAATTATTCTCTTTCAGTGTAATTATGAGGTCCCGAAAGCATACTACCACTACAAACATTATTTGATTGCTCATCCTGATAAGCCATATCCATACTCGGAAAAACCCACATTATTTGTGTGTCAGTTCTGCGGTAAAATAAGTAATGTACGTACCTAGCATTTATTATTGTGCCTCTCTGTTTCAAGTAGAAATGGACATAAGAGTCCAGCAGCAATGAGGGCTTTAAATTTTCTTGTCTTTTTCTAAGAAAAAACATTTTTACCAGTTAAAAAGGGTAAAAACGGGACCATATTACTAAGACTTCGCTGTCTGTCTGTCTATCTGTTTGTCTGTCACAGGCTCACAGGGCTCTCAAGAACCGTGATAGCTAGAAAGTTGAAATTTACACTACAATTTTAAGTGTTGCTTCCATGCAACAAACGTGTATTTTTGCCGTTTTTTTATTGATGATGGTACGGAACCCTTCGTGCGCGACTGCGACTCGCACTTGGCCGATTTTTTTCTTATTCCAGAACTGGTATAAATTGTCTTCTCGCCTGGTCACCTACCAAGGTCATCTTTGAGATTTAGGACAGTCTGTTTATGATTTAAATGTTTTAACATTTAACATTTTTAGGTACTTTATATTATTTTCAGCGTAAAATTGATCATACAAACCATGAACTGACTCACAGTAAGGAGAAAAAAAATGCGTGTAGCAAGTGCCCTAAGAGGTTTCACAATAAAGTTCGTCTTCAAAAGCATCTTTATACCACACACACAAAAAAGTTTTGGGAATGTGACTACTGCAGTAAAAACTTTAAAACTAAATCTGATCTTGTAAGACATATACGGGTAAGAGAGTTTATTATTCCTTGTTGAATGGCTGGACAGATTTTTATGATACTGGTTTTGTTGGATTTGGCTCCGTTCCGAATAGCAGAATAACAAAACAAAATATTGGTACACGTGTTCGAAGAAAGGGTGGAAAGCTAGTGGAGTATTGTTGTCAATTGAACCCTGTAACATTATGATTGGTGGAGAACCACAGATCCTTGAGAAGGAAAACATTGTGACGAAACCCGATTCATACGCTGACCAATCACAGTGCTCGAAATTATTGGGTCTACATACTGAACTCTCACCCTAATAATAAACGGTGCGGTGCGGGCCCATTAGTTTAGTTAAGTTTTAAATTCATCATCACTACATAGTATGAAACAAAGTCGCTTCCCGCTGTCCCTATGTGTCCTTAGATCTTTAAAACTACGCAAGGGATTTACATTTTTTAATAGCGACATTAGTATCTTTATTTTCATCCACAAAAAATATTTAAATTTGACAGGACAGCGTTTGTAGGGACAGCTAGTAAAATTATAATATTTTTTTATATTTATAATTACATTTACAGCCTGAAATTATGAATATTCATTTATATTCAGCATTACACTCAAGCTCATAAGAGTGCAACCATCTAAGTCTCTTGTCCGTGTCATACCCACGAGGAAGACAATAATGTGTTGAATACGGCATGTCTGAACCAAAAAGTTTTTAAACTATCAACATTATTTTTCAAACTATCTTATTAGACATAACTATAGATTTTTACACGGGTGTCTAACACGTAAAACGTCGG
Source organism: Hydriomena furcata (assembly GCA_912999785.1). Lineage (NCBI taxonomy): Eukaryota > Metazoa > Arthropoda > Insecta > Lepidoptera > Geometridae > Hydriomena > Hydriomena furcata. Next base: position 4,862,803 of record OU538826.1, read on the forward strand.
GAAAATAATAGATTAAAGGTAAAAATCTATAGTTATACTATTAATAAATAAGGCATTGGTACTTTACTATTTTGTTGTTGCAGATTCATACAGGAGACAAACCATTTAAATGTCATATTTGTGGGGCTGGATTTGCGCACAAAGGCAATGTCGGAATACATATTCGCTCAAACCATGAACAGTTGAGAGATAATAAGAAAACAAAAAAATCTAAACGTAAGCGGGAAAGAAAGGATTCTAGCGACGACAGCCTCATAAATCTGTTAGAATTAAAAAATAAAAGAGCTAGCATCCCAGGCTAACTGCCTACTCACATTTTTTTTTTGCCTAGAAAGGTAGGCAAATTATATTTTTTTAACCCTTTTTTGTTACGAAACATAGTTCAATGCAGAAAATAGATTTGTATTATGTAGGTATGGTTCCATAGCTCTATAAGTGTGCGCCGGTTTTAGTTTAAACTGACTAAAAAATATTGATGTATTTTAAACATGGGGTCAATATATTTGTAACTCCAAATTGTTTGAAAACATTTTAGGTAGGTAAGTATATAGGTGATTCAACTTTTTTTTATTTTAATTAATGCAGGTATATATTGTCGGGTGATCTACTCTGCAGGTTGCCTATCATCCTTATATTTTTTAATAAATTCTCTGTTATAAACATCCTATTGGTTTCATTTTGGCTTACCACATCAGCAGGGCTATTTTGTAAAAAAACATGAATAATGAATATCATGTTATGATGTTGAATGCAATACCTAATGTTAGAGAATACCTAATCTGTACACTTTTCATAGTAACTATTCACAGTTTATGCACCTATACCTACGCTTCAGCTTAGGAATGAGTGCCTAAACAGCATAACAAGCGTAGGTATTATGGCATTCAGTACCATAACATGATAATCATGTTTTTACAAAATAGCCCTGCTGTCCTGAACCAGTAAAAATTATTTCACACAACCATTTTTATGCAAGCAATCTGTCATTAATATTATAGAATATCAAGTGGTAAATGATTAGCCTTTGACTATCCCCTTTTGGCATCTTCAGGAATCGGAGAGGATATATCTTCTTGGGTATTTGTTTATCCCATTTCATGTTTCATTATTTTTACTATGTTGTCTCTTATCAAATGATAGGATGTCCAAGTTCAAAATAAAATAACTACAAATATGGTACTTATATGTATTTACTTATGTATAAACAATTATTAATGTAGGTAGCTAGGTACTTATATAATTTTATTAAACTTCAGCTCGCTGTATTGATGGTAAAGTAGTTACCTAGTTTAATTTGCAAGTTCTACTATTAAACAAGTAAGACTTTCTTTTTTTACTAGTTTTAATATCAGATTAGTGATAAAAAATATTTCTTACTTTAAACTCTGACTTCTAACTTGCGCAGAACTTGTCAATCAAACTACTGAAAATAAATTGCATTGATATTTCAATAAAATAATACCTAAAATACACAAAATGCACTTAAAATGTTAATTCAGGTCTAAAAATTAATAAGTTAGTTATGTAAATATATTTTTTTGTTATTTAGATATTTATAGTGACTTTCTGACTTTATAACCACAACACAGCCTTTTTTTTTATTATGTACTTAGTAGTTTTCATATAACAGTTGAAACAAACTAACAAAATTATTTCACAACACTAAACATGAAATTCCCCTCCATCCAACTTTTCATCAGATAGTGAGGAAAGAATACTCGCTGAGGTACTTTGAGAAAACCAAACCACACACATGATTAGGCCTTCCAGTATACCTATTCCCGCTCCACAGATCACATCCAAAATGTAGTGACGTTCTGCTAAAACCCTTGACAAACAGATGGTAGACACCCAGGCCAAGAGTGGCGGGTAGAAAAACATTGATACAGGGTCTAGGTAGATCAATGTGAATGCAATCATGACAGATCGACTGGCATGTCCTGATGGAAATGAGTATTTGTCGGGATTGATGGATAGTAGCTTGTTCATTGGTATTGGCCGGCGTCTCCTCACAAAGGCTTTGATCGTGGCTATTATTACTATGTCCAGGATGAGGGCTGAAAATGGAAATAATTGTTTTATGAGTAAACATTGCAATAACATATTTTTACAGTTTAAACTTTGATTATTTGTCACTTAGAAAATATGAGGTAAATAAATTAAACACTAGGAAATAGCAATTAAATCACTGATTGATCATCAAACAAGTTTTATTTACCAAATAAGAGGTTCACTTGCAGCTGATAAAGTTCCTTATTGTTGAACAACCAGATGAAAGTCAGCCATCCTGCCAACCACACTATGCCATGGCATGACAGCTGGAAATAAAAATAATAAATTGTAAGTACATTATGATATATACATTAGTTTCTATAATATTGGCCTAGATATGACTACTTATAAGAAACCAGTTTTATAAGACTTGAGCCGTAATTGCAGTAGGGGTCGGGATATTTTGTCCTGTGACATTGTCACGTGCCACATCGCCCAACATCAATTTGTTGCTGCCCAGTCGCACGTGATCTTGCCTGACATGTCTCATAGTGCAAATGCAGCTTCAATATTTATTTTTTTATTCATTATTTATTAATATATTTATGAATCTTTATTGAATGTTGCTAGACTAAAGTTATGCAGCTTTCTTCAGCAAAGTTACAATACGATGTGATGAGTAACCTATGAGATAAGCAATACCTCAAGAAATTTGGAGTGGTTCCGCAAAGATCGTAATGGAGTGATCCTCAGTGATAGCTCCACTACTTTTTTGGTGATCTGAACATCGTAATTTAGTAATTTCCTCAACATTGGTGAAACTTGGCGTTTTGATTCTTCACCAAACTGAAAACATACAATACTATTAGTGCATATGCATAGGAATATGAAAACTATGTGGTTACTCATAAACAAATTAATATTATTTCAATTTACAGCTCAGTTAATTTTGAATAATAATATGCTTTCTTATTCTATGTATATGGTTTCTTTGTACAGCTGAATTTCACTATCAATATGTAGAACTCATGACTCAAAAGTATGCACTATGATGTCATCAAGTGAAATGAAATGCAAACAAACTAATTTACATACAATTTTAGCTGTATAGGAACACAAGGTTACTAATGCTGTATATTAATAGGATGAGCTATTCTTACCGCATCCATGCTTGCAAGGAATCGTTAATGTAGTGACTAGAACTCTTCAAATAGGTAATGTTCAATGCCACAAGATTATAAACGGTCTTAGAATATTGTACGAATTTTAGACCAATGTCATGTTTGAAGTTAGAAATGTAATGCACACAAAATACTGCCTATAAGCTGATGATTTAAGCAGAAAGCTACCAAAGGTTTTCTGTGCGCTTCTGATTCTTTGGTTTCTAGGTAGGTATATAATGCTAAAGAAGCGTTATGCAGAGGTAAGTAGGCTTATGAATAAACACAGACACAAAAACAAGACAGTACTTAAAAATACGGCAGATTTTAATTAATTGTGAAAATTGCTAGCGCATGAAAATATTGAGAAAATAAAATTTACATACACTAAAAGTTCAGCTAAAAAGAATGAAATTACAATTTTTTGACATTGATTAATTGAATCTGCCTGACACTGATATACTATTGTACAGACATTGATACACTATAGTACGTTAAAAGGTTTTAATGGACAAATACCTGTAAATTTTTTGTTTAGTAGTGCTTTTGGCATTTAAAATCCGTTCCAGAGAGACGCCTCGGGAATGCGATTTATGCATACTAGGATTTTGTACTTTAAGGCCAGATAGTAATCTTGTAAGCGGCGACGGGCTTGCAACCTGTCACACGTGGAATGTTAACTACTGCAAAATGCTTCTGACTAACCCCTTTAGACATCTTCAAAGAACTGAGCGCCTCGAGATTCAAAAGAATGTCTACCGTACTTGGAAGATTAGTCGTGATCCAATTCCATTTTTTATTTGAAAACCTACAGACACAATTCTTTTTTTAGTGACATCATAAAAATACGCAAGAATTTTTTGCTTGGTCTTGGTCTGCGTAAGAGGGCTTATTAGTAACAAGTTTCATGACTGCAGTTATTAAAACGAATAAAAAACGTCAACATATTCTTTAACATCCTTTTAATTAACTTATTGTAAATTATTCATATTCATAACAGTACTTATATGCATAAACATCTCTGAAGCACATAATCTCGCATTGTCCGATGCTAAGATTTGCCTATCAGCTGCCTTAGAAATAGTCTTTTCTTTTGTTTTTATTGCTAAATCTGACTGATCCATGCATTGTTCGTGGTTAGCTCGAATGTGCGGACGAATGTTACCTCTGTGTGCAAAACCTGCTCCACAAAACGGACATTTAAATGGTCTTTCACCAGTATGTGCCTGTAATAAGAAAAATAAAGAATCTGTTTTCAAAACAATTAGGTTAAAAATGTTCCAATAAAACTGGAATACCATCAACAGATGAGATGTCAAGTTGAGTAACGCCATCTATCGGAGAATAGATATCAATAATCACAAGTCTAAACGTCTGTAATCCACAAGTACATACATACGGTAGACATCATCTCAGATGTTTAAAGGGGTTAGTCAGAGGCACGTCCAAACATTACATTTGGCACATGTCCACTTTTTGCAGTAGCAATTCACACATGACAAATTGCAAGCCCATCGCCACTTACAAGAATACTACCTGGTTTCCTCTCGATGTTTTCCTTTACCGTTATAAGCTCGTGTTAATGCTCATTATATATTTTTTTTGTATAGAAAAATCCATTGATGCACGTTCGTATTCGAACCCAAGACCCTCGGATAGAAAGTCGAGGTGACTTCCAACACGGCGATGGCGTAGTTACATACCTAATAGAAGATTTGATTTTATCAACTCTTACTTACTCTTATGTGTATCATGAGGCTTTCCCTGCACTTAACCTTTTTGCCACAATAATCGCATTCCAGCATATGAAGTGGGTGCGAGCGATATGTGTGCTTCTGAAGTCTGTGTCTATTTACAAAGCTCTTAGGACACTGCGAGCAGGTGAAATTGCTGACAGTACCATGCGTCAGCTCGTGATCGATGTGCCGTGACTTTTTCTGTGAATAAACAAAATACGTCTTTACTAATAGATAGGTCGTTTTTTTTTTTTTAATTTTGCAATCCTACTAATATTATAAATGTAAAAATTTGTGTGGTTTGGATGTTTGTGCCTCAATCACAATCAGGATTTGGATAAAACTTGGAATATTTGCTTAGTTCCTGGAATAAGATGGATACTTTTTTTTTTAGGTATTTTTCTCGGTCGGAAGCTAGTTATCAATAAATTTTCTATCATCTTCAACCAAATTCTGTGGCCTTAGCTCAAATCACTATCATATCACTTACACATTCTAAAAGTGTTAGTTTTGACATTTAGATGATACAATGTCGATACGATAGTGATTTGTGCTAGCCTTGTGTTGTTGAACTTACATTATTGACAAGCCCGCAGAATTGACAGACAAATTGTTTTCCAGTTTGTTTAGCGTAAGGATACTTCTTGTCTTTATGCTCCAGCAAATAGTGATGGAAGTGCGCAGTCCTATTTGGCACTTCATAACTGCACTGAAAATAATATACAATAATTCAACTATGTTTAGAAAACTAAAAGAAAACTAACGAAAATGTTTCGACCAATCGAAGTCTTATTTTTTTAAGTTTTATGAAGGAACAGTCTTATATTAAATGGGACCAACTAGGGACTATTCTTTACACAATAGAAAAAAAAACATCGAAATCAGACCACCACGTAAAAAGATATGCACGGTCATACACAAAAAATTAGGCAGGTGGATGGTTGTAAAACATAAGCCAAATCATCTTCGCAACATGTCGTGCCGACCCCACATAAAGTGGGAAAAGGATGCTCATATACATAAACTAGCGTCCCGCCCCGGCTTCGCACGGGTAGCATGTTATTATACATATAAACCTTCCTCCTGAATCACTCTATCTATCAAAATCCGTTGTGTAGTTTTAAAGATATAAGCAAACATACATACGCGGGAAGCGGAAAGCGACTTTGCTTTATACTATGTAGTGATAGTTATTTGTTATACAAGAGTGCAAAGTTACTTTTTAACCGCGTGTTCAATTTTGATGACCGAGCAAGCGAAGGATTTTAAAATTTTGAATCACGAGCGCAGCGAGTGATTCAAAATTAGAATCCTGAGCGTTAGCGAGGGAATCAAAAGAGCACGAGGTGAAAAATCTTTGCACTCGAGTGCAACACGTAACTTTTCATTCCACCTCAGCGAGAAAATGACTAAATGCAAAAAAAAACGTTTACAATCACAAGATAGGTACTTTTATTTCAGTTTAGGTATTAACTACTACATTATGACAGGTAAGTATTACAGAATAATCTTATTAATGACGTGACAAATGCCGCGTAAAGAACCGCGTACAAAGCAAATTGAAAAAAAAGAACACCAAGAAGGTTCCGAGTCCCGAGTTTTTAACAAATTAAAAAAAAGTTGTATGATATATTCGGCACCATAGAGGTAGCAGTAAATAGGTTTAATGATTTTTTTTATTCACAAACTTAGTGCACACGATGTTCTAAATTCAATTTACTTTATCCTCTAGAGAATAAAAACGGGTTTTGCACTCAGATATTGAAAAGCAAAAATACTCTTTCCGAGACGGTGGGATGAAAAATATATTTAAACATATCGAAATGAGAACCTTCTCTTTTTTCGTTAGTTAAAAACTTATCGGCAAAAAGCATGTGAGCTATAAAAATTGTGTGTTCGGTATACTCACATGATCACATTTTGCCGGATACTTTGGTACAACAGGTTGATGTAATTGCAGGCTCAAGTCTACACATCCATCATATAGCTCTGAATATTGCCCGCCATATTTTTGTCTCCTCTCCTTTTGTATATTTTGTTTACTTCGGATATTTTTTTTGGGACTATCATCATTATTTCTGCATCTTTTTGTTTTAACTTTTTTACTCGTAGATGGTTGTAGTTTAGTTGTTTTCTTTGGATTTTTAGGCTTACTTGAACTTTTTGATAATCTATTCAAATATTTTCTTTTTTTATTTTTATTATCAATTTGAGTGTCATTTCCATCAACTATCTCCTCTTTAATTTGTTCAACGAGGATAGTTTCATTAAATTCATATTGTATTGCATCATCATAGTTATGAAATGGGGTATAATCTTCAGCCAAACAATTATTATTGAATGGTATTTTTATATCAGCTTTTGAATCTATATCATTGGAATCAACTTTGAAATTATAACCAAAGTCAACTTCCATTTCTTTCTTATCAAAATTAGAGTCATCAATAGGGTTTTCTAATGGATCCAGCATATTTAAATCATCAACTTCAACTTTATATACAACTTCTTGATTTTCTTTTTTAATTTTATTAACATCTTCAGATATAAAAATATCAATATCTCTGAAATCTTTTACTAGATTGTAGCCTATCAATTGTCTATCTATTTGTTTGAAACATGATGCAGTAAGCTGAAAAGAAAATAGTGAATTACAATAAAATTAATTAAATTTTCATATTTTGGATAACTTTTTTGATTTAAAATGTGTTAAAAAAATAGTACCTACCTACATACCTGCAGACATAATAATTTGTTTTGGTGTAAATCTGAATAAGTATTTTGGAGATCTATATAAAATATAATTGGAATTGGAATCAGTGGTAGAAAGGAACTGTTTAAAAAGAAAAAAACAACTTTAATTTTTTCTTGAATTTCCAGGCAACTTATCCCATTTTATTTTACTTTTAAACCACCTCTGTATTAAAGCAAACAAACAAAAAATAAATATTCAAATTGGTCAAGCCGTTTTTGAGTTATAGCAAGACTACATACCTAACAGCAATTAATATTTACAAGAAGTTTACTTACAATTTCATTTTCCTTCATCACCTGATACAAGATGTCCTGCGCTTTGAGCACCCTTCTTATGAAATTGTATGATTTGTCCAATAAAGCTTTGCACTCAAAGCAGACATATTGCAAGTCATGTAAATCCTGTATTTAGTAAAAGAGACATAAATAATTATTAGAAGAAAAGAATCTGATGTGTAATAGTTTTTACCAATAAATTATTCTATCCTACTAAATATCCCAAGATATATTTTGTATTTAGTGTAGTTTACAAACCTGGCTGTAACCATTTTGTTTGAAAATATTTTCGATAAAGCACTTTGCTTTGCTGTTTCCGAGTTCGAATACTTTTACATCTAGCACCAGGCAGATCCTGCATATCTTGATTGCCATTCTTTATGCATTCACTGTAGTTATTGTTTGAGAAGCTCCATTTTACTGTTGCATAGTTTGCACTTATTATTACAGACCATCCCTGATTGTTCTCGGCCAAATCAACTCTTCATTGAACTCAACACTTTATAGTCTCTACCTGTTAAATAATTGTAATGAGGATAATTATGATAAGAAAGAATCTTGCCTTGTTTCTGGCATAAAAAAATAGACACATATTCAATCCTAATCACTATCACTACCAAGCACATAACCCATGTAATCATGTAATCTAGTAGAAAAAAAATACCTTTCTATCCTACCAGGGACACAATCTATGAATGAGCTAGAGAGTAATCAGCTGTCAGGCAGATAGGTAAGTACATGTAAAATGTATGTAGTATTTCTGAACTTATCGACACATCGGTCACTTTTCAATGCAAACACGCAGAATAGATTTCAGGGTTGAAAGTTGTTGTTGCGTTGTTATAATTAACTTTTATTGAGGACAAAATCACAAAAATTCAGTTAATACGCTTAACCATTTGTTTTGTTGTGGTTTCCCAGGTTTCCTTTCTCCGCGACTGCGACCGTTTCCAACAATTTCTGTACTTAGATGCTCTTCTGACTGAATAATTTCTATTTTTTTTTATGACTGACGTATGGTGGTGACTTGGTCACGACTTTGATGTAATTTTCAGTTCCCATTTCCCAACCCAACCAAATCCAAAATCCATCCATCTAGACAAGACAGACAGACCACGACCTCCACACACACACACACACCACAGAACGAACAAAACACAAGCACAAGCAACACACACTCGCTCGATACAACAAAGGTTCACTTCACAATCACAATAGTGTTGCGAACGAACGAATAGATCTATCGATAGTTTATCGGTAGTATCGATATATTTATCATAGTAATGGCAGAGACACACTTACGTGTCGTGTCGTGGCTCGACACGCCACTAGCTAATCGCTTTCATACATTTAGTATGGTTAGAGACACATTTGGGTGTCGTGTCGTGTCGCAAACGCTGTCTTGCGATTGGCTAGTGGCGCGACACGCCGCGCCACGACACGTAAGTGTGCCGGCGCCATTAGCGTAAGCTCACTGATAATCGTAGTCGGCTTCAACTGTAAAATTTCCATTGTGTAACTGTCAAGACAATGGGATTTTAACAGTTGAAGCAGATTACGATTATCAATGACCTTACTAGGGCATAAGGCTTCTGATTACTTTAATGATCAACGTGTGAGGCAAGCGAGCACAATGAGCCTGCCAAACCAGATCATAAAAATATTGTAAAATATCATACAACTAGCGACCCGCCCCGGCTTCGCACGGGTAGCATGTTATTATACATATAAACCTTCCTCCTGAATCACTCTATCTATTAAAAAAAACCGCATCAAAATCCGTTGTGTAGTTTTAAAGATATACCTAAGCAAACATACATACATACATACATCGACTACATAGCCTAATAGACGCCTAATGGCTTCATTTCTTCAAACAAACAACTCTGTCAAGTCAGTGAGGTATGAGGTACGGGGGAGTGGGAAAAAATGCATTCTGATTGGCCGATTCAAGATGACGTGATTCACTAGGGATGGGAAGTGTTGTCATGAGTTGTCGATAGCAGTCAGAGGCACGTCCAAATATTATATTTGGCACTTACCCACATTTTGCAGTAGTTAGCAGTCCATACGTGACAGGTTGCAAGCCCATCGCCGCTTATAAAAATACTAACTACTGGTTTCCTCACGATGCGATGTTTTCCTTCACCGTTTTAAACACGTGTTTTTGATCAATCTACAGGGTGTCCAAGAACCTGGCGTCCAACTGGATTCCCACGATGCCCCAAGTTCTAACAGTACTCAGAAAAATATTTTAAAAAATCCACCCCATGTACTTACAGAATTATACTGATTTCAAAAAAAAGGGGAAATGAGCACCCTGTGACATACTTTTGAATGCTGTGACTGCTAATGCTGATAATTTCGATATTTCTTGGAGGTTTTGTAATCTAGGGTATTGCTGTGTCTAAATAGAATGTAAAAATAAAGTACTTATTGTACCATTTTAAAATAAAATATTATTTTAACTAAAGGTGATATGGAAAATTATTGAATTTCGCAACTTTGACCGACTGTAGTGTAAAAAAAATGTACCAAAATAGTATGGCAAGTGACGTCAAATTTTGACGCGTTTATTCCTCTTTTTAAAAAGGTATAATACTTACACATTAATTTGAAAAAAAAAATTTTGATAATATTTTTACTCAACAACCCAATTTTTACGAAGTGCCTACCTACTAACGGTAACTGTCGGACCCTTTCTTATCTTAGAAACTGTTATGTTACTACTATTATTTACTTCGGTTCCAAGAGTGAGCAAGAAGGAAATACACACAGGTAGATGGGTTCCCAGTAGAATAAAAGCAAAGAATGTTAGTTTAAAGATATTTTATTACAATAAATGTTCAAAATGTTGACCACCCGCGGCAATACAAGCTCTCACTCTCCTTAAAAAGGACCGCTTTATGTTTCGCGAGTAACTTTTTTGACGTATCACCTGCACTGCTTGTGTTATCTTCTCACGAAGGTCAGCGATGTCATTAATGGGCTTCGCATAAACGAGCTCCTTCATAGTTCCCCAGAAAAAAAAATCCAGCGGATTTAAGTCAGGTGAGCGTTTTATAGAGAGTTTTTGGACGAGCAATACCCGAACAGGTGGATTGGGCGATCAGGAACAATCCCGTGGCCAGCCCGCTCACCTGACTTAAATCCGCTGGATTTTTTTTTCTGGGGAACTATGAAGGAGCTCGTTTATGCGAAGCCCATTAATGACATCGCTGACCTTCGTGAGAAGATAACACAAGCAGTGCAGGTGATACGTCAAAAAAGTTACTCGCGAAACATAAAGCGGTCCTTTTTAAGGAGAGTGAGAGCTTGTATTGCCGCGGGTGGTCAACATTTTGAACATTTATTGTAATAAAATATCTTTAAACTAACATTCTTTGCTTTTATTCTACTGGGAACCCATCTACCTGTGTGTATTTCCTTCTTGCTCACTCTTGGAACCGAAGTAAATAATAGTAGTAACATAACAGTTTCTAAGATAAGAAAGGGTCCGACAGTTACCGTTAGTAGGTAGGCACTTCGTAAAAATTGGGTTGTTGAGTAAAAATGTTATCAAAATTTTTTTTTTCAAATTAATGTGTAAGTATTATACCTTTTTAAAAAGAGGAATAAACGCGTCAAAATTTGACGTCACTTGCCATACTATTTTGGTACATTTTTTTTACACTACAGTCGGTCAAAGTTGCGAAATTCAATAATTTTCCATATCACCTTTAGTTAAAATAATATTTTATTTTAAAATGGTACAATAAGTACTTTATTTTTACATTCTATTTAGACACAGCAATACCCTAGATTACAAAACCTCCAAGAAATATCGAAATTATCAGCATTAGCAGTCACAGCATTCAAAAGTATGTCACAGGGTGCTCATTTCCCCTTTTTTTTTGAAATCAGTATAATTCTGTAAGTACATGGGGTGGATTTTTTAAAATATTTTTCTGAGTACTGTTAGAACTTGGGGCATCGTGGGAATCCAGTTGGACGCCAGGTTCTTGGACACCCTGTATATGTATAAAAATCAATTGCTGTTCGTTAGTCTCGCTAAAACTCGAGAACGGCTGAACGGATTTATTTTATCTTGGTCTTGAAATGTTCGTGGAGGTCTATGAAAGTTTAAAAGGTGAAAAAAAAACGAATAATTGCCGTGAAACTACTAAAAACAGCCCTTTTTTTCCCATACAAAAGTTTAAAAAACGTAGAGTCCATTTGAGCTTTATTAGGTTTGATAATACGGGAACGGGAAAAAAAAGTGTGTGTGTCAGCTACGACACACGATTGGAGTTTACTCCTTACGAACGATAATTACGATATATATCGAATAGAAAAAAAGGGTAAATGAACGCATCTGCTAAAATGATAATAGAAACAAACATAATATCTGTAATTATTCGGATTATTTATATTACTTCAATAAAGCGTATTACATAAAGTATGTTACAAAAAAATAATATAAATAAATAATAATAATAATAATAATTGTGTTCATACAGATGTTCCTGCACTAGGCTCACTCAGTGTACCTACTTACTAGGTAGGTACCTACCTACTTACTTAATTTGGTTTGGATTTAAACGGTTAGTAGTTATCTACTTCAACATGAAAACAGAAATTTTACTTAAGTAGGTAGGGTAGGTAACCTTCCAATTGCAATTAAAGATGGGTGTTATTGACTATTTTTGTTTGCTACCTATCCAATTAATGGTTTTTGTATCAGTATCGACATCTATTACTCACTCAATATCGGTAGGTAGGTAGGTACCTACCTACTTAGGTATTAACAAAACTCTTTTTTCTTACCTACTACATTAATATTGATAGGCAAGTAGGTACCTACCTACCTACCTCAAAATGATTAGGTAAGATTAATAGGCCTAGGCCCTAATTCTTTTCCATTGTGTTGGTTGGTCGGTCGATTGTGTGTTGTGATGCATTTTGGTGCACGTATGACTTAAAAAATGCAGTAATTACTTATTTTCTACTACTTATTTCCAAAAACATTGCCTCTCAGATTGATCGTGACGATTTTTGCCAAACGAAATATGTATCTATAAACTACCTACATAATAATTTCGATCGATTAGTAAACTATAAGTAGGTCCTTATCGTGGGGTAGGTACCTACCCGGTAAACTATATACCTTGTATACAAACTACCTGTTATTCTACATTGGTGTTGTAAGTATAGCAATTTAAATAATACATTGGAATACCAATGTAACATAATACAATTCTCAAATTGTGTAGACGAAACTCAACCTTATTACTCTAGTTTTAAAGTGTTCGAAACTTGCTTTCATAGGTCAAAGTATAGTGAACAAATTCCAGCTATTCGCTAATAATATCTTCATCTCGCCTACGCGCTTGAAAGTTAGCGCGCTAGAGAGGGATGCCATAATTATTATCTACAGATATATATGTTTGTCTCTTTCTACGTAACGCCTCAACTTTTCGTGTTACACTTGATTTTACTCCTCATAAAATTTCCGTACCGGGCCTTATAACTCAAATCGTTTCTTAAGGAGTAAACTCCAAAAACATTTGTTAATTCTAAAGCGATAATATTATAAATGCGAATAGCAAATAGGTTACTTCATATCCATGTAGGTACAACGCGAGCGAAGCCGCGGACGGAAGCTAGTTGTTGTTACTACTATGTAGGTTTATCGATCATCAATTATTGAGTAGTGGTACAACACTATTGACTTTCGACAAGGAAAATAACCATTGTAACTTGAGCTTGTGGTAATGGTTTTTCAGCATAAACAGACGAGATGTGCACGGGTCAAGGAAGTGGTCGGTACTACTGCAGGTTTGACGCGCGGTATTTTTTATCGGCCGTATAAGCCTGATGTTTTGGATGACAGTGTTCGCCTTGCATGCGGTGTCTTCTGGGCTATGTAGTCGATGCATACATACGCGGGAAGCGGAAAGCGACTTTGCTTTATACTATGTAGTCATTTAAAATAGATAATCACTACGTAGCGATAGTAGTACCACAGAGCAAAATCCGGCTGTTGTGTTGTGCCAGATTCTAGCCCTTGGAACTCCGTACGTCCGTACTTGGTCCGTACCTGAGGCCTGAGATGCTCTTTGTGAGCACCTAAGAAAATACAAAAAATTGACAATGACAAACAAGAGTGTCATGCCATTGCCATGTCACAGGCTGTTGTTGACGTGTGAAACTTGCGATTGTTGCGATGCGATGCGAGCAATTTCAATGTTTGTTGTTGCTTCGTGCGTTTATTGAGTTGAATTTATTATTTTTCGGCTATATCTAAAGTTGAAATAGCAAATTTATCACAAAAATAACATTGCAGGTAAATTTATCTAGTCAGTAGTGTTTATAAATAGAATTCAAACTGGAACATAAACCTAAATTAATATTCATAAATACGTGGCTTACTGGCATGGGTACTCTATCGTGGCCTTTTTGATTATTTTCTTTATAAATTATGTTTCAGTAGGATTCAATAATGAGGATGCTCAAAGGCGCTGTAAAGGAAAATGCGCGACAGAAGCGTGAAAGAAAACAAGACTTTGCGAAATCCCGTCAACAAATCAATACGATTGTTCTGCCTACTTTTGCCGTAATCTTCCTAATTATATGCCTGTACGTATACATGAAGACAAGACCAAGCTTATTGCAGTATGCGTAAATATTAATCTATAGGCTATCTTAATGTAGGTTCCATACCTTCATAAATTAAAATATTTATTAAAAAAAAACCTGTTATCTGAAGATATATTTTAGGTGGGTATGGTTGTGATTCAGTTCACTGTTTGAAATGTAGTTGTTATCAATGTTATTTATGTCTAAAATAAAATATATTTTGTATAAATTTACCTATTTTTAGCAAAGCATTCCAGGCATCTTACATATCACTTCATATTTTCAGTGTAAATATTAATTACTTGATTAAAATTGTTCCATTTACTTCAATATTTTCAATTTAATTATTATCCTGATTTACAATAACTGATCCTAACAGATGAAATGATCTTAAAAAGGTTTTTTTTATTAGCTGCAACACAGTTTCAAAACTTTTGTAGTTATCATTGTTCTAAGACTTGTTCTGAAATAAATTATCATAATTATGTTTAATAACAAAAACCAACTATCAAATTAATTAGTGCAGCACAAAATATAAAAAAAAAACTACAGGTCATGGTCTAAGTGGTTAGCCCGGGTGTAGATGAGAAAAATGACAAAATCTTTGTTTGGCATTTAATGTTGTATAATATTCTACTTGAATTTCATAAGTCCTTTAGGTTTGTTCTATCATTATCATTTCCAGTTACAACCTAAAGATGTGTAAGGCAAAGGGCATAATAATATCCCCACATCAATCTACAGGCCCAATATCCTACATGCATCTTTGAATAATTTATACTAAATAAATAAATATTGGCGGGCTTTACACACAGCACCATCTAGCCCCAAACTAAGCAAAGCTTGTACTATGGGAACCAGATAACTGATAGAATACATAAATACTTTTTTTTTCTAAATACATACCTAATAAACATATTAAAAACCAGACACAGAACAAACATCTATGTGCATCACACAAATATTTGCCCTGGGTGGGAATCTTAACCCATAACCCACAGCACAGAAGGCAGGTTTACTACCAACTGAGCTATCAGGCCAGTCAAGGAAGTCTAGTAAGACTGGCCTCACAAACTAGGTTTGTTCCGAGACAAAAAAAAAAAAAATTGTGCAATGAACATGTATGTTTCTTCTGTGTCTAGGTATTATAATGTAGCTTATGTATGCATTCACAAAAAAAAGTATTTATGTATTCTATCAGTAATCTGGTTCCCATAGTACAAGCTTTGCTTAGGTTGGGGCTAGATGGCGATGAGTGAAATATCCACCATTTTTAGGGTTCCGTACCCAAAGGGTAAAAACGGAACCCTATTACTAAGACTTCTCTGTCCGTCTGTCTGTCTGTCACAGGGTTCATCTCATGAACCGTGATAGCTAGACAGTTGAAATTTTCACAGATTATGTATTTCTGTGGCTGCTCTAACAACAAATACTAAAAACAGAATAAAATAAATATTTAAGGGGGGCTCCCATACAACAAACATGATTTTTTTTGCCGTTTTTATAGATAATGGCACGGAACCCTTCTTGCGCGAGTCCGACTCGCACTTGGCCAGATTTATTTTCTAAATTTAAACTAGGCACTGTTCAGATTGCATGATTGTTTCCGTCTGCATTGTTGTACCATCCATCCCAACGCCCAGCCTGAAGAAAGCAGCATTAGCAGTCCACTGATGCAGTAGTACTGAGACTGTATAGGTAAGTTCATTGTCTGAATGAGCACAAGGGTGAGAATCGCCTGGAAACTAGTGCCGACGAGAGTGTTGACACCGAATATAAGTCCAAAGCAGCTCTCGTCGCTGAGCTGACCGGCAATTTTTGCACTGCAAGGAAGAAAACATTATGTAATGTATATGGCAACACAGACAGAATTATTTGTCTTGGATTACCTTACTGTCAAGGTGTTAAATTTTACAATTAAACACAAATCAAGTAAGGTATTATTTCGCATCAAGTTTTAATGTTCAACACTCTTTACCGTACCCAAAGGGTAAAAACTGAACCCTATTACTAAGACTTTGACGGTCTGTCGGTCTGTGTCTGTCTGTCTGTCATCAGGCTGTGTCTCATGAACCGTGATAGCTAGACAGTTGAAATTTTCACAGCTGATGTATTTCTGTGCCGCTATAACAGAAAATACTATAAACGGAATAATATAAATATTTAAGCGGGGCCCCATACGAAAAACGTGATTTTTTGTCCTTTTTTATAGATAATGGTATGGAACCCTTCGTGCGCGCATCAGACACGCACTTGGCCAGTTATTATTTTGTAAATATTTGCTAGTGTAAATATTTACATGCTACATACTCGAAGTTTCTCTTAACACGTTAAAATATTAAGCTTTATTTTATTATTTAATTTATTGGCTTACAACAGTGGAGGAATACATCGTAAGGAAACCAGTTAGTATTAGAAACAGAGTGTCTGGGTGTTAGTATGTATTTACAAAAATCATTATACATTGCCATTTTACTTGGCAGATCGAAATTAGCTTTCTTTCTATAACGAGCAATGTATGGCGCGTGAGCTAAAGTTTGAGTAAGTGAAACAGAAAATTATTTTAGTATATGATGCGGAATGCTAACTGTAAAATGTGGTTATGTGCCAAAGGTTTTTACAGACGTGCCTCTGACTCACCCCTTTAGACATCTTCAAAGATCTGAGCGCGTCTGAGCGGAGATCTGACAGGATGTCTACCGTACTTGGGGATTACAGTCGTGATCTACATTTCATTTTATTAATTAAAATTATGGATTAATAACCACTCACCTAGCCAATGTGATTGTGTAATGAAACAGCATTCCCATCACAATATACCCGAGATACGACACGAATATGTTGGGTATAAACGCGCCTAGGAACAAAGCCACACCTTGGATGGCCGCCACTGGGGCCGGTAAAGCCGATCGAGTTAATATCGACGCTAAATACGCCCCACCTGCGCCTAGAAGCGTCTGTATCGCTTCCACTGCTCCGTTGTATGCTCGCTGTAACAAGACAACTCTAAAATTATTGCCGTCTCTTTTGCTCTACACGAAACATAGGGGATGGATGAAGTTTAGTTTAGTCGGTCGCCATACTGGCGCAGGTAAAACCGATCGAGTTAATATCAGCGCTAGATACGCTCCGTTTGCGCCTAGAAGCGTCTGTATCGCTTCTACTGCTCCGTTGTATGCTCGCTGTAACAAGACAACTCTAAAATTATTGCCGTCTCTTTTGCTCTACACGAAACATAGGGGATGGATGAAGTTTAGTTTAGTCGGTCGCCATACTGGCGCAGGTAAAACCGATCGAGTTAATATCAGCGCTAGATACGCTCCGTTTGCGCCTAGAAGCGTCTGTATCGCTTCCACTGCTCCGTTGTATGCTCGCTGTAACAAGACAACTCTAAAATTATTGCCGTCTCTTTTGCTCTACACGAAACATAGGGGATGGATGAAGTTTAGTTTAGTCGGTCGCCATACTGGCGCAGGTAAAACCGATCGAGTTAATATCAGCGCTAGATACGCTCCGTTTGCGCCTAGAAGCGTCTGTATCGCTTCTACTGCTCCGTTGTATGCTCGCTGTAACAAGACAACTCTAAAATTATTGCCGTCTCTTTTGCTCTACACGAAACATAGGGGATGGATGAAGTTTAGTTTAGTCGGTCGCCATACTGGCGCAGGTAAAACCGATCGAGTTAATATCAGCGCTAGATACGCTCCGTTTGCGCCTAGAAGCGTCTGTATCGCTTCCACTGCTCCGTTGTATGCTCGCTGTAACAAGACAACTCTAAAATTATTGCCGTCTCTTTTGCTCTACACGAAACATAGGGGATGGATGAAGTTTAGTTTAGTCGGTCGCCATACTGGCGCAGGTAAAACCGATCGAGTTAATATCAGCGCTAGATACGCTCCGTTTGCGCCTAGAAGCGTCTGTATCGCTTCTACTGCTCCGTTGTATGCTCGCTGTTACAAGACGACGCGACGTCTCTAAAAATATTGCTTTCTCTTTTACTCTATGCGAAACAGAAGGAGATGGATGCCGTTAAGTTTAGTAATATCGACGCTAGGTACGGCCCCGCCTGCGCCTAAATGCGTCTCGTGTCTGTGTCGCTGTGTAACAAGACGTCTTTAACATTATTGCTGTCTCTCTTTCTGTAAACGAAACAGAAGGAGATGAGACGTTAAGTTTCGTTTAGTCTGGCACTAACGGTATTGGCACCTATGTCGTTATTGGAGACAGTGTGTAACGGACAGGAATAGGTCAAAATTAAGATGTAAAAAAAAAGTATTCATGCTTTAGTATGCTATTTTATAGTAACTCGGAACAATAGTACAAAAAATAAACTATCTTGTATGTATACATACAATGTGTTTGTCACATTAGATACAAGATTAGTTTATTGACAGATAGAAATATTGATAAGATTTCATGAGGATAATCGGGTTCCGCGAGTTATCACAATTAAAATGTAAATATACATAGGCTTTATACAACGACATACTTATTATTGCGTTGTACTAGTCTAGATTATGTGTACGATATATTTAATGCCTCATCATCAATCAATCATCAATCATTTTTTACAGTAAATCTTAAAAAAAGAAAACTTGAGAGGTGTCAAGTGACACCCGGATGGAACGAAGTTCTCACAAAATAACGTGGGACAAGGGAAGGGGAATCAACTTTGACTTCGACTTCGACTTCGACCTCTACCTCGACCTCGACCTCGACCTCGTCCTCGACCTCCACCTCCACCTCGACCTCGACCTCGACCTCCACCTCGACCTCGACCTCGACCTCGACCTCGACCTCCACCTCCACCTCCACCTCCACCACATAGATGTTTGTTCTGTGTCTGGGTGTTAGTATGTATCTTAAGTATTTATTTACAAAAAAAAAGTATTTAAGTATTCTATCAGTTATCTAGTTCCCATAGTACAAGCTTTGCTTAGTTTGGGGCTAGATGGCGATGTGTAAAATGTCCACCAATATTAATTATTTATTATTATTATTTATATATTAATAGATATACTATAGCAAAAAAGTGTCGTGACAACTTTTCGTAAGAATTTTTTCCGTCTAGCCCCCTTTCACAACGCGCGATAAGGAACTTCGTTCCAAAAAACAAGTTAGACATCCTCTCAGATCGCCAGGCGCTCAGACACCTGAAGATATGTATTCTTATATAGGTACGTTCAATAATTAGTACCTATGGAAGGTGTTGATGTCTGCGACATGGTAGGTATTATACATCTGCAAATGTCATCGTTTTCTTAATTTCAATTTACTTAAACTACTATATATTAGTAGAATGAGTAATTTCACTTTGACCTAAATTGCTAGAGTTTTGCTACTAATAAATGATTTGACTGGATCCAAATAAATGAAAAAAAAAAGATAAGCATTTCACTCACAGGAGCTTCACTTTGGTCCTGTACATTTTTCCATAGTATCTGCACGTAGACCTGAGCTTGCACGAAGAGCGCGGTCGCGCATGCGTACAGCGCGGACCACGCGACCACTTTAGGACGCGAGTAGGCCGCGCAAGCGTGCCGGCTTATAAGAGTAGCGGCTTCTGTTACGTTGGAGCGAAACGGTCGCTGGAAAAAAGCAGAGGAAAATATAATAATTAATTACGTTTAAAATAAATAAAAAGAACGCCGACAAAAATGTCTCGACCAATAGAACCTTGTTAGTCCTGCATGTTTTTTTTTACATGTCGTTCCCTCAGATTTAAAATATAGACCATTTAGAAATGTTTAAGGGGCTGTATGTCGACGATTGCTCTTTTTCGAAACGAAAAAAGAAATACTTCTGAACAAGCCACATCTCCTATTTTTATAAATATATTAGGGGTTCCTACCTAGATTTCTATTAAGCTGAAAACATAATAGCAGAAACTTTTCACGATAAAGATATTATTTCAAAATGATACGTTTTTGAATTTATGATCGAAATATTTTGATACCTACTATTAAGATCAACTTAATAGTAGGTATAGTAGGTTGGTAAGTATTTTTGGTAAGTAATTATACATAATTTATATCATTAATTTATTCGAAAAGCAAAGGCGGACCACGCGCCGACGTGTGTTTGTCGTCATTGCAGCTGTCGGTAGGATTATTTATCGAAGTGATTAAAGATGGGTACATCTTTATTCACATATACTATACATTATAAAATAGGAGATGTGGCTTGTTCAGAAGTATTTCTTTTTTCGTTTCGAAAGAGAGCAATCGTCGACAAAAAGGGCCTTAAATGTATTCTGTATTAATTGGATACACCTGATCGCAGGTGGCTTGAAATCCTTCTCTTTCGTGGAAAGCGAGTATTCTAGGTATATTTTTGTACCTACCTTATCGTCTATCTGCGGCCGTTTCTCTATAGGCGTGTTCGGTGAAGAACTCCTGCGATGGAAATAGATGCCGTACTGAAGCGGAGGCAGCATGAACGCGCAGATCGTTGCCAAGATCTGAGCTGGAAACACCAATCTTATTATTCATCGCCGGTCTACTTCAATTATTAAAAGTCGATTAAAATGTACCTATTAAAACCAAAAACACAAATACCCTAATGCTGTGCATGCCTGTAATTGGCTCACATACTATAATACTTTTTCATTCATGTTTATGTATTTAATGTGTATTAAGTGTGCTGTTGGTGCTGTCTTCATAAATAAATAAACAATGTGTTAGGTAAAGTAAAATTGCTTCGAATCGAATGGATCGAAATAGATTAATAAAATTTCGAAAATTACTAATTATGAAGTAAGTATGTTTTTTTTTACCAATTTTGTTGATGTGATGTGTAAAAATGTTTTCATGATCGAACCCTCATTTTTGACCAACCAAGGTTGACTCGACATGCATTATGTAGTTACTTACTTTTGGACAATATTATGCCCAGTACTGGAACATTATTAGGTATGCGTGAAGTACTTTTCCGAAGACAAAACGTTGCAAGGCTTTAAATTGATGGTAACTAATTGAATGAAAGCATAGTATACCTGTTATGCCAATTAGTAGGCAGTAGGCACCAATACGTAACGGCCACGTGCTGAATTAGCAGGCAGCGAAGAAATATGTTATTGTATGTTATGTTATTAATATGTTATTGTATATTATTATTGTATTGAAAATATGGTAAAAATTCATTTTTAGGGTTCCGTACTCAAAGTGTAAAGACGGGACCCTATTATTAAGACTTCGCTGTCCGTCTGTCTGTCACAAGGTTGTATCTTATGAACCGTGATAGCTAGACAGTGAAATTTTTACAGATTATTTATTTCTGTTGCAGCTATAACAACAAATACTAAAAATTAAATAAATATTTAAGTAGGGCTCCCATACAACAAACGTGATTTTTTTTGCCGTTTTTTTTATAGATAATGGTACGGAACCCTTCGTGCGCGAGTCCGACTCGCACTTGGGCGGTTTTTTATTATTTATGTATGGAACATAATGTAATTCATTAATCCTACTAATATTATAAATGAGAAAGTTTGTGAGTGGTTGTTACTCTTTTGGCGCAAAAACTACTGAACGGATTTAGATGAAACTACAGTATTAAAGCTTATAACACATAGGCTACTTTTTATCCAGGTACTACCGTGCGAAGCCGGGCGAGCAGTTAGTATGTAATATAGATGTTAATAAGTATGGATTTTCAAAAAGTATATAAGTATTCTATCAGTTATCTGGTTCCCATAGTACAAGCTTTGCTTAGTTTGGGACTAGATAGCTGTGTGAAATGTCCAGCAATGTTAATTATTTATTATTACATACCTATGACCTTACTTTGAATAAACTGTCGGTACATTATGTTTATGCTTACCTACTTCTTATAATGTGCTAGGTATCAGTCCAAGAGAAGGCTATTCATTCCAGTAGGTACCTACTACCCATTTAGAGATCAATGATTAAATCAATTTAAATTAATGAGTTCAATGTCCGATTGTCTGAGTCAGAAAATCAATCAAAGCTCAATTAGCTTGCTATTTTACAGTCTATATTTGAACTGTGTGTTATAGTATTTATTTACCATGCATTCTCGGTATAAGTATCAACTCTGAAGCCGTCATCAGAATAAAAAGTGCATCCGTGTCAAGAGTTGAGTGCTGACCCTCGATAGTAAGTATCCCGTCAGCGCAATGATGCGTGTACGAAAAAATATTGCTTTCACGCTTCCGCATGCGGCTACACTGGCGTGATATCCACGTTAAAAGCTGCTTATTATACAACTCCAGGTAACAATCAAAATTTTTTATCATTTTCATACTTATCAGTTCAGCCGTTACAGAGATTGTACCGCAAATTAGCCAACATCCTCACAAACTAGCATTTATAGTATTTATAGGATTATGTTTGTTTTTTGCTCTGTGATTTTGTTATTGACCTGTGAAAGTGATGTAGTTCAGCTGCCGGTAGTCCATCAGTCCGTAGTGTGTCAGCAGTTGTGCGCTGACGCCCGACAGGAAGCGCCCCGTCAGCGCTGCGATGCGGGTGTAAGATGAGACGATTGGGTACTTTGCTGAGTCCACCTAAGAAAATACCAATTTAAATATAACATAATAATATAATTCTTTGCTAGGCAAAAAATTGCATAATAATCCTTTATGTTGTTGTAATATTCATTTTTTTTATTAGTTTGGGTTTTTGGCTAGGATGCCAATATCTATGTTTTTATGAATTTGCTAAAGCGCTGACATGACATGCTCAGTACATTATCTACATAGTGTCAGGACTGTGTAAGAAAAAAACAAACAAGCCAAAACTTTTGATGTTATCCCTTAAAACTTACTTTTGCATAAATATAGGTAAAATATGCTATTTCCGTGGCCATGTAAAGCCCATAGAAGAACTGTGATGCTTGTAGCCATTCTATGCTGGTAGTCCACAGTAGGATTGCATACACTGATATTCCACTTAGTCCTGAAAATGTGTATAAAAATCATAATAATAATAAAAAATTACTCGAGCAATAATAGTTATGGCTAATGCATTTAGGTATACAATAATAAAGCTAATGTTATGTAATAGGCTATTTGACAGTATGAAAAATAAAGTGTTGTTGATAGTAATCTATGTAAATTATGCCTTCATAAAGCATTATGGAGTAAAATAACTTGAAAATAAACAATGATTTATTAAAAAACCCATAATTAAAATTACCTATTTTTAAACACCAGTCACGAAACACAAAACGGTCAGGATTGGTCGAATGTTGTCAATATGTCAGCAGGCGATGCTTTGAAAAACTTGACGTTTGTGTATTTGTTGATAAGCATGTAACGTCACAGAAACTAGTGCGACGCCATTTGCTAAAGAAGCGTTTTTGCGGGTTATTTAAATTGTTTATACTTAATTTATATTTTTAGGGCCAATACAAACAGATTTGAAAATAATATTTTATTTATGGGTTCCACAGTCACTATTGAATAATCTAGAATGGTGTTCAAAATCTCGTCAAATAGCTCGTTTGATTATGATTAGTTTGCTGCATAGTTTAAGGACACTATTTGTTTAGACAGCGGAAAACAAAGCATCTACTCAGCTCTATAAAAATAATATTCCCCGAGCTAATTAAGCAGGTACTTGTAAGTTTTTGGCTGCTAGTATGATGAATATAATTATAGCTACATACTTAGTTGAATAGAAGGTTTCCTAAAGATTCAATTGAATCAATTAATGCCAATGATTGATGACTGAAATGAATGAAATATATTGTGTTGTAACGGAAGAGAGAATTTTAAGACTATAAGGCTCGATTCATATCTTAATATGGATTAAGCAAATAAAAAATAATAAAGATAAGTCATAATAACTCAGTTTCAAAGCCATTTTTTACTTCAAGTACATAATTCAATATTTATCTTTTTCTTAATAATTAATTCCTTTTAAGGCGCTCCCAGTCGACGATTATTTTTGTTCGAAACGAAAAAAGAAATACTTCTGAACAAGCCACATCTCCTATTTTATAATGTATAGTATATGTGAATAAAGATGTACCCATCTTTAATCACTTCGATAAATAATCCTACCGACCGCTGCAATGACGACAAACACGCGTCGGCGCGTGGTCCGCCTTAGCTTTTCGAATAAATTAATGATATAAATTATGTATAATTACTTATTAAAAATCTATTCTAGTAGAAATCTAGATCTACATATTACCTATCTTTAACAATAAATCACAAGTTGATTTTAATAGTAGGTATATAAAATATTTCGATCATAAATTCTAAAACATATCATTTTGAAATAATATCTTTATCGTGAAAAGTTTCTGCTATTATGTTTTCAGCTTAATAGAAATCTAGGTAGGAACCTGAAGTAATATACTTATAAAATAGGAGATGTGGCTTGTTCAGAAGTATTTCTTTTTTCGTTTCGAAAAAGAGCAATCAGCGACTGGGAGCCCCTTAACACATGCCCATATTTTGAAGTAGGTAGAAAAATAATGGCATGATTTACAGATGTAGTAGGTACTCTTACCTGACAGGATGATAATAGGCTTGAACCTCGAAAAATCA
Source organism: Hydriomena furcata (assembly GCA_912999785.1). NCBI lineage: Eukaryota > Metazoa > Arthropoda > Insecta > Lepidoptera > Geometridae > Hydriomena > Hydriomena furcata. The sequence continues at coordinate 4,887,855 of OU538826.1, forward strand.
GTAACGAGAAAAACGAAAACCAACAGTCCTAAATAGGAATATGTTCCAAGGGGGTACACATCCCTAGTAAGCTGTTCTTCTGTGATATTCCTCCATTCTCCAAGCAGGAATTCCGAAACAAATGGCTCCGATGGTCGGATCTCTCGCAACGTGCCAAAAGCACATAGTATCAACATAACTTTTACCCATTCTTGCATCTTTATCGGCAAAGGCGAAGTGACACAACTACCTTGTCACGAGTCGAGTGCTAAGTGATTGCGCGAGCCGGCGAGCAGTTTTCCTGCTGGTGCTTTCGCAGCCAGTAGACATTCTTAACGTACGTAATCAAGTTATGCAAGCTCAACATCTTTAAGATTCTAACCTCTGTAAGTTAAATGCGCATTATGAGGAGTAAAACTAAACGCCGTGTAGTGTAATGTATTTATGTTTCTATTCATAAAAAGCTATTTATTCAATCTGCTTTGTTTGAGCGTAAAAATAACTTTATGATAATGCAAAATGCAAATAAAAGTGGTTATTTGCATTTTTTGTGTATGAACTTTATGTTTTTTTAATGTTTGATTGATCAGCTGCTCTGCTTGCTGTTTTTTTTATGCTTGTGTCTTGTCTATTGCTATTGTCATTATTTGAGTGTCACTCGTCTGGTTTTAGCTAATAGTTAATCAACTTTTATTTATACAATTTAAACTGGGGGTTAAAGATTTGGAAGTCAATTATTAATGTAAATAAACATTACAGAGTAATAATTTTAGAAATACCGGTCACGGTCAAGCCTTGGTTTTTATTTGGTAAACGTGAACTAGGCTACTTTAAATCGTTTTAAATCTGGTTGACACTTGACATTGACATTGGAAAAACTGTGGCAGCACTAACCACAGACGCCAAACAAAAGAAGAAGAAGCTAGAAGCAAAGCAGAAATAAAATAAAATAGTCAAGAATAAAAAATAAGAAACAGACTGTGAATGTGATAGAATTAAAAAGAGATAATAATATTATGAATACGAACTATAAATAACCTTAACTTTTGAATGAGCCTCCTGCTGGCTGTGTGTGAGTGATTTCTTCCAGTATAAAAACTTTGTGTTCTCTTGTCTCTCCTCATCTCTTTGTATAAACCATTCAGATCAACAACAGGGCTACAAATGCTCTTTTTATTTGTTTATATTGTAAGTACTTAGTAGGTAGCTCGTGCTAGGTAATCGGTACATAATGAGTTCGAACACTATCCATGTTACAGTAGCAATTCATAAAACAAAGTAAGTCAATTTCCACCCAGCTAATATCAGCAAGATAGATAGAGATACTCTGGTACTTTCCCATTTCCCAATATGGCTTACTTTTAGGGCGATAAGTGTAGTATTCATGTCACGGCCTTGACAAATCACTATTATTATACTTGTGTGAAAAGGTGAGAACATAAAAAAAAAATTTCACCAGCCAATGTTGACAATGAAAGCAGATAGAGGAACTGTCTGCCAAAATGCTGTTGTGTAGTCATTGTCCCAAAGAGTTCCGATACAATAGTGAAAGGAAGAGGCATGAGTTGAGCCATTTTCCACATTTCGAGTGTGAAACTTGCAGCAAGAAGTTCAGTTTTGTGTAAGTATTTTGCTTGTAAATACTTTGGTTTTGGTATACCATCATCATAATTTTCCACTTAATGTGGAGTTGGGACCACATGTTCACAAACATGTTGGGAAGAGTATTTGTCTTATGTTTTACAACCAGCAGCCTGTCTGATGTCAACCCTATTTCTTATACCAAAGTCGCAAAAAGTTGCCTAATCCTGAGGACCCTTTATACTCCTAATAAGTAGGTGTCAAATATTAAAACATCTTAATTTTTGTTTTACTTTTAACAGTTCGGCTTTGCGTCGGCATCAGAAACAACATGAGAGAACTGGTAGTGTGAAATGCAAGGAGTGCCATCGAAAGTTCAGAGATGACATACTTCTTAAACGACACATAAAATATGCACATAAAGGTACCATTGTTATCAATATTAAATCATATTTTCAATCAATTAATTTGAGAATTGATTTTTATGTATGAATGAATAAATTAGCTTGACTTGCTTACTACTTATCCAGTCCAGGGGGTTTAAAAAGACCACTTTGTATTATATGATATGATTTATTATAATCAAATGATTTGTGTAAAGTGGTCTTCTTAAGCCCCCTGGATTAAATTAGTAAAAATTGAATTAAATGCCTGTAGCAATCAAAACAGAAAAAAAACAGAATATGTTGAACTCTATTTAATTTATATCACCATTAATTGACTATATCCAGAACAAATCAATGAATTATTATTATTATTAATAAATAATCATAGTTATTTCTCCACCAGGGACATTTATCTGTGAAGAATGCAACTCCAAATTCAGCAGTGTCCTAGCCCTACGTACGCACATGAAGACTCACAAACCAGAGTCAGAGAGACGTTTCAAATGCAGTCATGAGGGATGCACTAAAACATTCAACTTTTCCCATCATCTAAAACATCATGAGCTGACACACACCAATGCAAAGCAGCATTACTGCTGTTTCTGCGGTAAAGGTGGGTTTAACAAACACCCAGCAGCTACAATAACTAGTTCTGATCCTGCAATTAATAAATAAATATTGGCGGACATTTGACACACCGCCACCTAGCCCCAAACTAAGCAAATATTGTACTATAGGAGCCAGATTACTGATAGAATACTTATATACTTTTTTTTATACATACATAAGATACAATAATATCCCTGACACTGAATGATAAAATATAATGAATTATTCAAACTACAATTGCATTTCAGGTTTTATTCAATCACATCATCTGAAAACGCACATGAAATCCCATGATCCAGCCGGATGGCTTCACTGCGAAAGTCCTGGCTGCAAGAAAAAGTTTTCCACAGACTATGCTCGGAAGAGGCATATGGCTACTCATAGTAAGTTTGTCTTTGTTAGTAACCTTAAATATATCACTAGGCTGCATAAACCTTTTGCTGTCTAGGTATCTGTTTGTTCGGGCTTGTTGAAAATTGGCGATATGTATAAAGTTCGCCAAATTGATAACGGACTACCTAACCTACGACTAATGGTGCATCCACACATGCCGCCAGTTATTATCTACTGAATAGGTTAAGAGTAAGGCGGGCAAGCCGGCGGCCAGGACGCCGCATCCGCGCCGCGCCGGGTTGGCTCACCGTACCGAGTACCTACCTCAATTCAATTCTTTTTCCCTGGCTGCTGTGACTGATTGTCGAGTACCTGTACCTACCTCACCTATTGTTATAATTACTTTACAGAAACCAAACCAGACAGCGGGATATCATCAGACTCAAACTCATGTGATGCTTCAATCTCAACCAAAAATACTGAAGGTACCTAACTATTATTATAACTGTAAACTATTCGAATTTATTTTCTTTATAAATATGACTAAACTTCTTCACTGCATTTAGAATCTTGTGGAACAAATTATTCATGTTAAATAATTCAGACGAGATCAATTTTTCTCGGTGTTTTGCATGTTAATACATCATCATCATCATCATCATCATCATCATCATCATTATCATCATCAACCTATAGTAGTCCACTGCTGGGCATAGGTCTCTCCCATGACAGCGAAACTGAGCCCGGTCTTTGGCTCTTGTCATCCATCCCTTTTGCTGGCGACATTTCTAAGATAGATAAGATTTGTGGATATTTCCAATGTATTATTTTAATATTCTCTCTCCTTATTCCAGATACAATATTATGTGCACATTGTGGTGAGACCATATTAGAAAACCAATTTAAAACACACTCTGCGAAATGTATCAAAGAAGAATCTGACATAACTGCCATCAATATCAAGGAAGATTCAGATAATTTAATCGAAGAGTGGCCCAATAGCCCTTTCAAACCAAGTGCTTTCGAAGAAGACACAAATCCTAAACCTAAAGAAAATCATATTAGCGACTTTAATATTTTACCAGGTCAAAGCCCGAGGCCATTTAATGGAAATTATGATGTAAGTCCTATTAAAAGCAATCATGTCGACTCAGAGGGCAACAGTAATATCAATAAGGGGATATCTAAGAATAATCTTACTGCCAACTTGTATCAGGGCAATGCTATTAGTGAAATAGTTGATGATCCTAAGCCTGTAATAGTGAAAATCAGTTCTCTAACTGATTACAATCAAAAAGACATGTGTGAGGGATGCGATTGTGAAAACATTTGTAACAATAAAATATCTATGTATCTTCCGCAAGAAGATGAACCACCAAATATTGCCGAAAAAGACAGCATCGTGCCAAATATAGATTATAGAATTGATGGGGTCATCAAAATAAAAGATACTTTTGATTATGATATTATGGGTAAAACGGAGAAAGATGGCTTGAAAAGTTTTATTCCATTTAGCACTTGTAAAGATGCGATTGGGAACTGTTTAGTCAGCGGTGGGGATGGTTGTCTGTGTGCGAGGATGATGGCTGAAGACCAAGCAGTCATGGCTCAAGAGATTGACGATATCACGCCTTATCCTATTTAGCCTTTATAGCTTTGAAATGCTGTGATATGTACCAAGGTACGAGTATAATAGTGTAATGAGTGTATTATTATAGTACTTATTTTTGCTAAATAGTTTATTCATGTTGTACTTAAAATGAAATAAAGTTAGACTGTATTATTAAATTTGAAGTTTCTCTCTCGTCATCATTTTCTTCTAGCTTTATGTGGGGTTGAAGTTTCACTAGTAAGGGTAGAATAATAACACATTAGTAATTATTAACTTAAAATTTATTTACATGTATTTTTTACAATATCAACCATTTATACAATATATTTAGATATAACAACTAAAGTTCTTAATTAATTATTATACATACATCAGACCTCACTTCTATCACTAAGTAAAATTTGATATATTGGAATGTAGGTATCACATACGGCATGGCAGACGAAGATTCCATCAATAACACTCAAAACATCAAGTAACTAACAATTTCTTATCGAAATTATAGTTCATAATTTCGTTAGAAACTAAAATATACATTTAGCTATGGTAACAAATTAGACAGAATAAAATTAAATTGAAAAAATATTTGTTTTTGATGTAAGTGTGTAAGTAACTCGTACTAAAGCGTAGAATTTTAGTACGAGTAAGTACAATAAAAAAAATGAATTGTATTTATGCTTATTTCTCTGATTGATAACTCGGTACAAGTTTTGTCTTGACGCAATATTCTTAGTGGAAAACAATAAATAATTCTATGTAATTGTTCAAGATGACTCTTTTCTAGTTTGACTAGTCTAATGATAATTATTTGCTCATTATAATATAGTTTATAGTTACATACATTGTTCAATATTAAAACCACAAAATTGTCTTATTATGGTACAAGTAGTCTGTAGTAATAAAATCTCTTCAATAGAACCGACAGCATCACAGGATACGAAGATAGCAAATATACACATGTTACAACTTTACTCTACACGTTACAAGTACAACTACGCTTCATTGTTATGTACCGAATCGAATTTGGTTTCATCTAATGTCCTTCTGTCACTCTTTTTTGGCGAATCACTTATATCATTAAGTTCTTGCATGCTTTCACTACTGTAACTTTTCTTCAATGCTTCCTTTTCTTCCAATCGTTCTTCTTCAATAGGCACAACACTCAAATATTCACTATCATCATCTACAGATGAGGCTGTAGTTCCTATTCCATCCTCTAAGTGATATGCATGTTCAATCTTGTAATCTTTGACTGTATCTAAGTCATCAGTGTCTAGCAAAAACGTTGAAATTGGTAAGGTTTCTTTATGTTCCGTAGTACTTTCTACACTATTCCCAATGACTAATACTTTAGCATCATCAGTTTTATTTTCTTGAGATGATTGCATGAGCTCGTTAAAAGTAGCATATTCTTCTGTGGTAATTGGCGCTGTTGTTGAGGCAGCCTTACTCGCGGCAACAGCTTGATTGGCAGTGGCTTCTGAAACATTGCTGTGCTCTTCAGTATTTTCATTTTGAGTTTCAGTTAGATTATTAGGTTCTATATCATGACCCTCCTGCAGCTTTTTTACAAGGACCTTGTTGTTTTCCACTTCAGGCAGGAAGGGGTTCATTTCAGTTTCGTGATCTTCAAAGTCCGTTGCTTGCGCGTTTGCATTTTTATCAGCACCTGAAGAATTGTGACTAGATATTTCGTAAATGGTTACGTTAAGATTGTTAACTTGCGTTTTATTTTGAGATTCTGCGTCGCTATTAGAGACTGTTTGAATATTACTTGACGTAGAAGAGTCAGGCATTGAAGATGACGAAGGAGCTTCAGTTGCTTGCGACGACGTCGTTTCAGTTGCAGCATTCGTTGTAGATGATAATTCCCAAGGCACCACAATATCATCGATCATGACGACATGGGCAGTAGTCGACTCTTCACTTGTGTTCATTGGTTTCGGTAGTTCTTTAACTGTCAAATCACCTTCAGATTCCTCCCAAACTGGTGCAGGTTTTGTTTCTTTTGATAATGATGTTTGGGTAGATGTGCTTGTTAAAAGATTATTAGGAGTCGTCGTTTCAGCTGATTTGTAAATGTATTCAACGACGGTGGTTGCGTCCATTGGCACAGGTACTTCTGTCATTGACTTTTTATAAGTTTCGCTGGATTTTTCTTTTACTGAAGTATCAGTAGTCACTTCCTTTTCAGTGTTTACTCTTTTCACCCTAGAGTCTTCGCTATCATAATCCTGAGCAACATACATTGGTTCATCTTGTTCAGACATCTTGTTGTTTGAACTCATATTATTTAAATAATCGGGTTCGAAATCGTCTTTTGGTTTTCCACCGTTAATGATTTCCTCAAATTTGGTCGTAGGTGCTTGTGTAGTTTCGTGTTTTTTTAGTTTGTTCATTGCTTCCTCGTAGTTGATTTCGGTGACTGGTTCCGAAAGCCAATCAGATTCAGTAGTTTTATCCGTAGCAATATCATTAATCATTGAATCAGTAGGTTCTTGTTTAGATTCGGTCTGGTTTTCGATAGACTTTGACGAACGATTGTAGAGGTTATTTATAGTATCGAATGTAATATCCATTCCCTCATCGGATTTCCGACTTTCTGTGGTGGTTTCAGTTTCTATAACGTCTTTCTTGTTTAGCGCGTCCATCAATCGTTTTTCTTCATCAGACATAGCAGTTTGTTTTATAATAGAATGGTCATCTTCCGATTTTGGTAGCAGCGTTGTACTCTCATTAGTAAAAGGGCTAGACGATTTTGCATCGTTATTCTCTGTAGGTATTTCTGTGGTAAGAACCTGAATTTGATATTCATTTACGCCAATGTCATTATTGGTAGTGTGTTCCATATCATCAGGTTTTATTGTTGACGGTTTTTTGCTCTCAGTTGGCGCATTTGTGAAAATTTCAGTTTTATCATCTTTGTCCATATCAGAAGGTTCGATTTGATCATCTACAATACTTTCTATCTTTACGGTAGTGGTTGGTTCTTCACCAAAAATATCGATTGATTTAAATGATCTTTGTTCAGACTCACCGTTTTTATGAGTTTCAGGCTCGACAACGGATTGTTTTTCATTTTGAGTGGTTCTATCTTCAAGCCATTCGTCAATCTCAGTAGTAGTCTCACTGTTGTCTGTAGCCACTACCACTGGGACAGAACTTTGTTTGCTATAGATTGAAACTATTTCCGGTTTCGGCTCATAAGAGGGTTCATCGATCATATTAGGTTCCGAAATAGATACCCGTGTTGTCGAAGATTCCATTTCTTCAGTTGATTTTGTGTTGAATTTGGCTATGTTGGTGAATAGAGTAGGTTTCTCTTCCGAGTTTGGTTCAAGTTCGGCGTTTTGGTTTTTTTCAGAGCTTTCAGAGCTTTCGGAAGGAATCGGCTCTGGTTCTGAATTAAGAACTGCTTCAACAATGGAAACCTTATTTGTCGTAGTTTCTACATATACGGCCGGTTCTGACGTGGGCTCGGGTTCCGATTTCGGCTCCTCCTCTGCTTTCGGTTCGGGTTCGGGCTCCGACTTAGGTTCAGCTTCTGGTTCAGATGTTGATTCAGGCTGTGGTTTTGGTTCTGCAGTCGGTTCTGGTTCTGACTTTGGTTCGGGTTCGGCTTCCGGCTCTGGTGTAGGTTCAGCTGCAGGCTCTGTCGTATATTCTGAAGCTGGTTTGGCTGTTGGAGATGGAATAACTTGAAGATTACGTTCATTTTCTGAAGAAGTAAGTTCAGCTTCCGAGGTGGGTTTGATTTCTGAATTTGGTTCAGGTTCTGGGGCAGGTTCAGCTGTAGGCTCCGCTGCAGGTTCTGCTGTAGGTTCTGCTGCAGGTTCCGCTGCGGGTTCTGCTGCAGGTTCCGCTGCGGGTTCTGCTGCTGGCTCGGTAATAGGTTCCGGTTCCGCTTCAGGCTCAGACGAAGATTCTGGCTCAGCCTTAGGTTCTGCCGTCGGTTCTGGTGCAGCACTCGGTTCTGGAACTGGTGCCTCAGTTTTGTGCTCGTTTTCGCCATGACCGAATATGTGTGAGAAGTTCATGTCAGCATCGCTTTCAGTAGTCGTCTCGTGTATGGCGTGGTTCGTTTCTTTCCAATCGAAATTTTCGTTTACATTGTGGACTTCCTCTTGAGCAGGTGTTTCTTCATCTGGGATGGGTTTCGTTGTGGACGGGTTCGAGCCTACTGTCGCTTTCTTGAACTCTTGGTCTTTGTTTATAGGTTCCATGGGGTATGAGTTTTCTAGTATCGAAATGCATTGCTTCGGGTTGTTCATGTCCAGCATCTGTCCGTGTGGGCAGGTGCAAGTGAACTCAAGAGTCGGTTCATCAAACTCGCATCCGTGGTCGCATTGGTTGTTATCTATCTGGCAGATGTCGAGGACAGGTTTAGCGTTTATTTTCTCTTCGGCCACGTGGTACACGCTGATCATGCGATTGTTCCTTTCGAGATAGTCGTCGAGTTTTGTCTGTAAGGAGTCTGCTGTGAGAAGGTCCGTAGTAGGGGCAGCGTTCAGCTTCGGCGTCCAGTGGATTCGGTAGGTGACAACCACTGAGCCTTTTCTGTAAATGACATTGGAATATTAATTAACTAGATTTAATCCCATTGCCGCTAGTGAATACTTACTTAGGTACTGATTTCCTCACGATGATTTTCAGTACCGTTTAGAATTGGTGTTAAAGCGCATAATATAAGTAGTACATTTTTTAAATATTATACTTTCACGCACCACAGCCGGGTTTCGAACCCCACGATATTCGAATTTAAAGTCAAGCTACCTCTAACTCGGCCAACACGGCTTTTTAGTCAGTCAGTCTGTTAATTTTTTTTCCGAGCTGTATGAAATTGATGCTGACTAACGTCACTATCTACATCTAACAGTGTTCCTATCGAACAGTTTTTTAATTAATAAATCATCACGATACGCGCATTCATACCTAGAATTTTCTAACTTGACGTCAAGTTAGAAGCCTCAACTAATCACTTAAATATCTTCTAAAGTATCGAAGCACCGATGAAGTAAGATGTTTGCTTCGGGAATAATTGTTACTTTTTGGAATTTGGTCACAGTTTTTTGGCATAGATCATCACCGAACTCCATGGTGAGGCATTCAAATTGACGGACACAAGATGACTTGTTTTAGTGCCTAGCTGAAGTTATTACTACGACCTTCTTAGCCTGTAGGTATATCTCACCTGAGCTGTATAACCTCGACGCTGACATCATTGTCTCCGTTCTCCAGGGTATTCCGATCGAAAACTGCTCGCTTCAGCGCCTCCGTGAAGCTATTCACGAACTCGCGATACTCCTCACTGTCCGTATCAGCGAGCGCTGGTGAGTACTCCTCGTTATCAATCTTCAGCTCGCTCTCCAGGGTTCTTGGTACTAGAATTAATAAAAAAAAACGTCATATGTATTGTATTCATTCTAATTCATAGATGTTCGTGGCATGTAATAGCGTAGGTAAACCTTTATGGGTTACTTTTCATCCGGCGAAGGATGATGTTCTTCTGGCCTGCATAGAGATATATCTACCTACATTTCATTATTGAATACATTACCTACAATGGGAATGATGTCACAGTACTTTCATTACCAACATGTTAGTGAAAGAACATCGTGAAAATTCTAAAAATATATTTTTATTAAGGTGTAGGTTTTTCTTTCCTACAAAATATCATAGAATGTACCTTAGGTACTTATATTTAACTACATCTTAGTTAAGGCTACTGTATACCTACCTACTTGTATCTATGTACACTAAACCGTTGTTCGCAAAATCTTCATCAAAAATTCAATAGAAAAGACATCAACGCGCTCTTTCTTAAACGGTACCTAAACATATTTTAATCGTCGTTAGGTATCTGGTTGTATTTGTTTAGTTCGTTTGTGTATGTTTTAGAATGTTATTTATAAGCAGAAAGGAAAATAAATAAAAACAGATAGAAGATACAGATTCAATTCCAAATTAATGTTGGTCAGTTTTGGTCTTAGCGACCTGAAGGCCTTCGCTATGTCACAGTGACGGGTTTAAGCAGAGTTTGACAAAAACAGTAGTAAATGCCACTAGAAACTATAAATGGCTACTCTACTCACCATACATTGACATGTCGCTCTCATCCAACCCAATAGCGTGAACGGTCGCTTGATCGTTCTGCGTCTCAGGTCCGTGTTGAGTCTGGGTCGATTCCACAACAGTATGATCATGTTCATCATGATCATACCCACTATGATCATGTCCACTATGATCGTGTCCACTATGATCATGATCACTATGATCATGACCACTATGATCGTGGCCGCTGTGATCATGATCGTGAACAACGCCTCCGAATGCGCGCGCAGATGATATCGTAGTGTTGTACTGTTCGAGAGCAGTGGGTGAGCTTGAAAATAGGATGCCAGCTGGAAAAGAAAAAAAACGTATTTAGACCTTCTACATATTTATTAGTAGTTGTCCGCCCCGGCTTTGTACAGGTGTACCAATGAAGATTAAAGAAAAAAAATTAATACCCTTAGGTTACATTTTTGCAATTTTCATGAGGATCTATAATTAAAAAAAAAAAAAAAAACGGCCTATTTGACTAGCTGTTAGTATAGCTTTTGGCAGGTTAGTGTTTTTAATTTTTTTTTAGTTTACCAATTACAAACAAAATTAATTTTTTTTATTTTATAATACGAGTATTATTGTAGACGAGCACTGGTCGCTTATCGATTTTTGTAAATTGTTAAAGATGTTTTTTAATTTATCAAACAGAAATATTTTTTTTCTTTATAATATTAGTATCTAGTAAATCTTTCAATAAATACTCACTGGCTGCTAACACGATGACCGCCACGATGGCTGCCACAACAAGCGCCAGCAGGGTCCAGCAAAGAGGTCGCTTGCAACCGCCTTTTTCGCCACGCTTGTCTGCAGTGACGTAAAGTTTCTCACCTCTGAAACAAATACCATCATTTTAATCACTATCTTCAGTAAATACCTAATAACCATTACTTTCTCTAGATGCCTACTTAGTTATTAACTAATTTCTTAAAATTAAACAGTCGTAATAAGGGGACAAAATGGCTGACCCTGATTAAACAAGTTTAGATTTTTTATGGATCTCTAGGTCGTTTAAATAGGTACTATGGTATCTTTTATTGGTCGCTAAACGGATCCAACCAAATATTCTTGAATATACCTATATATTTTATATTAAGAAAAGCCGATTTCATGTCCAACTTCCTTTAACTAAACAAATTGCCACATCCTCAATAATTATATATCACAAAAAGCACGTCAAAAATTAATTCAATCACGATACGCCAAAATACTAAAACCTATGTAAAAACCAAATATAATTCAGGACTTCACAGTTCTAAATACGTACTTTTCATAATCTTTCCTGCTATTGCTTTCGCTTGTGTTAAGAAGCTGTTGTTCTTCAGCTGGACCCTGCTCCATCGTTGCTCGTTAAAGGTTGAATTAATATCCCGTTGACTTTCGAACGGGTCATTTATTTCGAAACTACCTTCCTAAAATCTTTTTTCTACCCACATTTAAATTAAATGTGGCCTGGACACGAGTCGTTTGGAAGCTAATTTTTAATCTATGACTTGCATACTTGGTGTATTTTTAATTATATGTGGCATGGACACGAGCCGTTTGGAAGTTAATCCTTTGTCTATGCTTGCATTCTCGGATATTGTATTTTTTTGCTACAAAGATGAGCTATTAGTTCGTTTGAGACGCATTTTTGTCCTGCAGCTTGATTTCAAGTTATATACCTACATTACAGTTGAAACTACACCTTTGTAAATAAAACAAGCATTTTAAAGGTTGGGAGTGCGTCTCAGGCGCATTCTTTTCTTTCATAGCATGAATATTTTGAGGCTATTGTAATTTTATGTTCCGTTTATTACTCGTGTAGTTTCTAGACACTTTTCATTCAGATCGCAGATCTGGCAGATCATCACAAAACTTAGATTTTTTCTTTAGTGGACTGACTTTACAAGTAGGTAGGTACGAGTAAAGTAGGTACTTACTGTTTATGTTCATTCCAGTTCATTCTACAAGCGTCAGAGCTAGTAAAGGAGAACTAGCCTATAACTTTCTTGGTATAACATTTTATAACACATTATATTAGTATTTAAAATCTTTTGAGCTGGTAGGTACGCTCTTAAAAAATGTTATGGAACTATCCAAGGCTCGCTGATGAAATAGTACGACATTAAATATTGCGATAATAAATTATTTATTATTTACAACCTTTACGTATATGGCAAGCTCCATGACGGTTGGAAACTGGATTTTATACTAACAGTAGGTATCTACTTGTATTGTACAAACTGATTTCTACATCTGAAACACGCACACTATGATAGATAATCTTAGCTTCCTCTAGGTGGGTAACTATGACATGACAATCCTAGATAACAAGGTGTAGGTTCAATTCAGCATAATGCCATTGTTGATTGGAGGTCAATGTTTTCTTATCAATTATTGAGATGCCAGTTAATGATAACCTAAGTGGTTTTCTGTTCGTATATTGATGGTAGGTACGACTATTAAATTAGAGATCAAAATCCTTTAGCGAGACATAATCATCATAATGCCTAGGTACCCTTGTTAAACCTATTTACCTACACGATTTTTATGATGTGTTTGAATAAATCGTTTCTAAATTACCCCACTTCCCCCCTGCCCTAAGTATATACATCCAGGTCCAAGAGGTGAGCGCGGTCGGCGGGTCAACGACCTCCTTTGTTCCTAGCATTCCCGGCTGCGGAACAATCAAGTATGTTATGTGTAGTCCTTCAATGAACACGAGGCAGACCACACGGTGATGTGTTAAGAGAAAATGGAACAAACAAAGCGAGATTTCTAGCAAGGTAGGTATTTACCGGGTTCCTTCACGGCTCTAGAGTTTTTGTACTTTAAATACTAATACTTTAATGCTTTAGGTACATAAAATATGCTATAAGTACTATACTACAATTATTATAAGGATCACCAGCACAAATTAATGCAGTATTCGAACTTCATCATCATATAGATGGGACAGCTCATGGAATTGACTTTCAAAATATCAGTGACTTGATTTTAGTTGAATGCAAAGAGGTTGTAGGTACCTACCTACATAAGTATGTATCAGAACATAGCCTTGACAGTTGACATATACCTAATGATTCTGCTTGCAGAAGGGGGATTGTAATCTTTGTTTTACCATGATTAGATGACCCGGTTCCAATGATTTGTGATCAGATGACTGAGCGCCATTGGGAAACGCTTATTCAAATCATGAATGGATCCAAATATCAGTGTGCCATTCATTTCACTTATGCAATGGCTGTTGATACATGGTTTAGTTTAGCTAAAGTATGTAGGTACTTTATGTTAATAAACTTTCAATTACGTAGGCTGACATGCTAACATAAGCATATTTAGGGTAGGTACCTACCTACCTACCAAAATTATGTGTAAGTCTTATAGGAGCCTCATTTTTTCAGTCCATAAAATAATACATAATTGGTTTTGAGGTGAGCGATCTCCTCCGAGGTAAGGCCCTATGAAACACAGAGTAAGTAAGTAAATATAAAAACCGGCCAAGTACGAGTCGGACTCGTGCACAAAGGGTACCATTATCTATAAAAAGCGGCAAAAAAACATGTTTGTTTTACGGGAGCCCCACTTAAATATTTATTTTATTTAGTTTTTAGCATTTGTTGTTATAGCCGCAAACAGAAATACCTACATCAGCTTTGAAAATTTCAACTGTCTAGCTATCACGGTTCATGAGATACAGCCCTGTGACAGACAGACGGACAGCGAAGTCTTAGTAATAGGATACCGTTTTTACCCTTTGGGTACGGAACCCTAAAAATCTATAGGTATCTCCAAACGAATTTGTAATCTAAAAGCATAGCCATACTTAGCACACAGAACAATCTTGTCCAATATTCAAAACAGGTAAAACAACTGATAAAATTACCTAGATTGTGATAAAATGTAAGGCGGAACAGGAATAGGACGAATAAAAAGAATCATAATGCCGTCATGTGGGGTCTTTTAGATTCTTGTTTTGGGCACCGCGTTGGAGGAAAGTAACCCTTATTTTAAGACTGCTAAGGTTGAAAAAATGAGGAGATACTTCGTCACACGATGAACGCGGATGGAATACCTATGGATGTTTAAAGACAACTGTGTAATTAACTGTAGCGTGATTGTGCTTTGCATTCCATTTGAATCGGAGTAGCAGTGCTTGACGTGGACAAGCCGTGTTGTTGCACGATTTTTCTAAGCTTGGAAGAACAAGCGTAGATTCACCTAGCTCTTAAGACTTTTGAAAGTAATGACTTTGACTAGTCATAGTCCTATGAACAGCTGAAGAGAATCAATCATTTACAAAAATCAGACTCAGATTCGTTCATTATCTAAAACAAACGTCTATTGTATTCATATTCATATTCATTTATTTATTGCTCGAGTTGGTTACAATGGCCATATTTAAAAAAATATGTAGTCTTATAGCACTCCAACAATTGAGACGAATCCAACGACACTTCACATGTCATAAATATGCCGTCAAGTCGTTTGGGCTGTAGAGCGTGCCAAAGAAACGAACATACAAACATAACGCTCGAAAAACATTCAGCAGTCGGGTAAAAACAATCCCATTCCTTACTTTCAAATTACGTACCTGAGAGGCAGTTTCGGGTTGCACAACTGTTGCTCCATTGTTCGCAAAGCCTTAAAATCCGGCAGAAAGTTTTAAAACAGAAAAAGTCTCCTGAGCTAGTTGTCGAATAGTCGGACTATTGTATGTAAGTGTTGCATATTCAAGAGATGGAGTGAATGGAAGTGACAATGCGGGTACCGAGATGGACCGGAACGAAGATTTGCTTTTCAGAAGCATTTGCTTCTAACTGTAAATATCTTGTACCCAGATATGAACGTTTAAAGAGGACATTTATATTTGAAATATATTGTACTTACTGGGTTTATTAAGACCACTCCGGAAACGGAAACTGAATGTCTAAATCTTGCGTCTTAAATCGAATATCAGCAAAAGAAAAAGAATCTATGTAAGATTTTTTTAAATTATCCCTTTTTGCCGATGCCTGAATGAAAATAATATTTTTGCACTTTTGGTTCAGCTAATTAACAACCAATATGGCCTCCTCTTTATTCTGAAGCATTGTCATAGCATTTAAGAAAAAACATGTACAATTTTGGTTCAACTGACATCCTTTAAGGCCCTGTATGTCGACGATTGCTCTTTTTCGAAACGAAAAAAGAAATACTTCTAAACAAGCCACATCTCCTATTTTTATAAATATATTACTTCAGGTTCCTACCTAGATTTCTATTAAGCCGAAAACATAATAGCAGAAACTTTTCACGATAAAGATTAAAAATGATACGTTTTAGAATTTATGATCGAAATATTTTGATACCTACTATTAAGATCAACTTGTGATTTATTGTTAAAGATAGGTAATAGGTATATAGATCTAGATTTCTACTAGAATAGGTTTTTGATAAGTAAATTATACATAATTTATATCATTCATTTATTCGAAAAGCAAAGGCGGACCACGCGCCGCCCATTGTGCCCCGTGTGTTTGTCGTCATCTTTATTCACATATACTATACATTATAAAATAGGAGATGTGGCTTGTTCAGAAGTATTTCTTTTTTCGTTTCGAAAAAGAGCAATCGTCGACATACAGGGCCTTAAGATGAAGCAATTGGGTTTTCACTAGGGGCATTCATTGTCTTTTTATCTATAACTTTTTAAATACCTACATCGTGACCACAAACATGAGTGCGGTGCGGGCGTTGTCATGACATAAACAATGAATATGAATTGCATAAGCTATGAAGCCTCGTGATGTGAGCTTCCTCGGAATTTCCGGTCTTTCAAACGTGGGATACCTTTAATTCATATTTTAGTGAAAGCGCGGAGCCGTTAAATTGACACTGCGCTAAAAATTACCAATTTTAATATGTTGATTTGGCATGAACAAATAAGTTGTTTCATGGTAGCCTCGATGGATCGTGGCCCCATTTTTTATCTCTGTTTCAGCTCTATTAGAATATAATAATATTGTTAACTTACCTGATTACGATTAGTGATTAAATTGAGCTGTTTATTTCCTGAACTAATAACGGAATACCTATATACCTACTTCCGTCATTTTAACACAACCTCCTATAGTGCATCGGGCAATCCTTGAAAATCGCACCTTTTTCGATAACTCCAAACTTTAGTTTATGGAATTACGTTCTGGTTTTATCAAAATAATTTCTACAATGGTTTAAAAATTTATATTGAAATGAAAGGTACACGCAAACGAAGTTGCGGCGAGGGTAGCTAGTATTACATAAGCTATTTAACCAATTACCAACGTAAAATAACTCTGCGGAAACCGGTTAATGTGACCCATTCTTATTTATATTAGTTTAAGAGGAAATAGTTTAATTAACTCAAAAGGAGCCGAGCGAAGTGAATGGATCAATTTCAGGTTATAAGTTTGACCTTGTGTGAGTTTAAGTGAAACTGATCTGATCACAACCTTCAGCAGCATAATTTTAGGCTATGAATAATGATAGTTTTAATAACTGGTTATTTAATGTTACACCAAACTGGTTCCTATAAGAAATAGTTCTAAAGATGAGATATTGTAACACTCATATTCACAGGGACCTCATATTGTAACACTTGCTGGTAAACTTAGTTCCGCTGCCTATGCAGTCCGCACGATTAGGCGGCTGGCCGATGAAGCCACAGCTAGGCTAGTTTATTTTAGTTACTTCCATAGTGTAATGTCGTATGGAATTCTTCTCTGGGGTAAGGCAGCAGACATTCAAGTTATTTTTGTTTTACAAAAACGGGCAGTACGTGCCATTTATAAAATGAAGTCCCGGGACTCTTTGAGACAAAAATTTAAAGAAATTAACATTCTCACAGTAATCTCACAATATATATATGAAAACTTACTGTATACTCATAAGAATATGGCTTTCTTTAAGAAAAAAAGTGATGTACATAGTATTAACACAAGAAATAAGAACAAATTGTACATACCCAAATTTAGATTAGAAAAAGTGAAGGGGTCGTTTATGGGGAATTGTATACTATTTTATAATAAACTGCCAGAAAACGCAACAAAACTTCCCGTTAGAAGATTTAAAGCCTATATAAAGAATAATCTTATAAACAAAGCGTATTATACTGTAGATGATTATATAAATGATAAATCCTCGTGGCCTGATGTCGCTCTGCCACTCGACAGCTAAATATTGATTTAGGTACTTAATTTCATTTTGTGTAACATTTGTCTACTTTAATTATTTTTAAGCAAATAGTTATTTTATCTGTAAGTTTTAATTCTAAATCAAGTGTAGCGTGTGTTGCTTTTTGAATTTGTGCTGAAGCTCTTTAGTTATTTTTTTTTATTGCTGTACCTACGTACTTGAGTAGTAGGTACTTTTAACTTTTAATTATTATTCTTGTTTGAGCCTTCACCTTGTTCGATTGGCACCACACTGGAGCTCTACATAGCATTAAGGAAAGGATCATAAAAAAAAGGTAGACCCCAAGCCGTGTTTGTTGCCTGATTCTTCTAGGCTTGGTCGCGTGGAATCGGCGTAGCTTCACCTAGTTCCTAAGACGTTTCAAAGTGATCCTTGTGATTTTATTGAAATAAATGATTTTTGAATTTGAATTTGAATTTGAGATAATAGATAATTATTAGAATTGGGTTAGTCCAGGAATCCCCATTGACTATCCCCATCAATGGGGGTTTCTGGACTTTTTTTTTTAAAAAGTCCAGATATCCCCATTGGCAGCGCATTGAGCGTGTAATGGGGATAACTGGACTTTTTCTAAAAAAATGTACAGAAATCCCCATTGATGCATCCCCTACAACAATCCCAACTGTTTAGCGTGCTAGGAAGTTGTCAAGTCATACAAATACTTCAAATTTAAGTAATATTAGCCACTTGTGCGCTCTTCATTGTGTCTAATAAGGCGTTCACTTCAAATAACAAACTGCGTATACTTTTTGATGACCTAAGGTTTGTTGTTTAGTTGACAAATAAATTACGATGGTAGGTACCTATTTAGATTCACTTCATCAAAATAAGCATCTCACTATTTAAATAAAATTGAACTATATTTGGGGATACAACAGCTTTTTTGGGATTAGTGGGTCTCAAACAAACAATGCAATCTGCAGTGCAGGTGTAGGTAACATCATTTATAACAACGCTTCGCATAATATGCAATAAAAACTTTCAAAGGAGCTGTATTGTGAACAAATTAATTACTGCCTAAATGAACAAACGCAGGAAGCATCAGTTGATTTCACTGAAATTAGGGAAAATCTTGCAACATTGTTATCCAATTTATTACCTAATTTAAAGGGATATTAATCATTATGTTATTATACGTGAACGTTGATAAAATAATGTAAAAATATTCAGTACTAAGTAAGGGCTTCACACACGGCAGCTATAATGTATATTACATCCCGGGATGTATAGTGTATCACACATACAACAGGTAATGTAATGTATCTTTTTGATTTTTCCTTTTCGACCAGAGAGAGAAATGTATATTTTCATATCTCTCTGTATCATAAGATACGAAGATGTAAAAATGTATAATAGCCATTGGCGGATTTACCACTAGGCTGAGTAGGCTGGAGCCTAGGGCGGCAGATTTTAGGGGGCGGCAAATTTGGGTTTATGTTCCCTTATGCTCCCTACCTTCCTTCTTGGCCAATCACTTGATTTGCCAAATGTCTTACAGGAATCACAACTTGTAACTAAATTGTTGGATAATCTCTGAGGGCAGAGGCGGATTTGCAGTCCTAGCCGCTCTAGGCCCCGGGTCATGTGCCGCCCCTTTCTTAGCACTCATCATATTATAGACTAGATACATAATTAATGAATATACTTTATTGCCCACTATTAACTGCCGAAAAAAAACTGGCCAAGTGCGTGCCACGCTCAATGCAGGGTTTCGTAGTTTACACAGCTAACAACGTTACATCGGTAACTTTCTACAATACTTGGACTAATAAGTTTACTTCTAGTTTACGAGTAATCGTCGAGCAACTAGGAAATAATTTTCTTAGTTTGTCGATGATTACTCGTAAATTTGTAAATCCTACATAGCAGTGATAATTTTCCTTTTAAATTCGTTATGTGAAAAAATTCACGGTAGTAGTACACCGTGAATTTTTTCACACCTCCAAAACTAATCGTGGTATAAAACTGGTAGGGGGGTGGGGGGTACACACTTGACTCTTAACAAAGTCGTAGAATAAAATCTGGAAAAACAATTTTATTTAGGGTATCTCCCCTACACCTAAAGTGGGGATGTTATTTTTTTCTCGCATACCCTAAGGTGTGGGGTGTCGTTAGATAGTAGGTCTTTAAAAACATTATGGGTTTGTGAAAACAACTTTTCGATTAAGAGATCCGTTTGTGAAATATTAAGCTTTAAGGCGAGTAATAAATGTTTTTGATGAATGCAGAATCGTTTTTTTCTCAATAACCGCAAAACATACAGTTTTGTTTTTCATGACAAAGATAACTTAAGGATATAATCTAGATAAATTACAGACAGAAACACGATTGGTGAATCTTTTCTCTATAAATTTATTTTCCAAAGTTGGCTCTTCAAAAACACTAGTTTCGTTTTTAATCAAAACTATGAATAGCTAAACAGTTCATTTTTATATAATTCGTTAGATAATCTTACTAGAAAAGTAAATTACAGACAGTTTCTTTTTAAATTTGATGGTTTTCGAGTTAATGCAGTTTTATCACTTTTTCCGTCTTATCCGGGTAGACTCAGCCCATACAAAACGTCAAAAATTTCACTTATCACCTTAAAGTGTAAATTTTTGTTAGAGTCCCCCTCCCCCCTAGAAGCTAAACTATTGGGTTTGGGGGCGTGAAAAAATTTACGGTTGTAGTACAAATACTCAAGTTAACCGATTCATTGCCCATGACGCACCTAGCGCGTCATGAGGAAACTTTCAGTGAGGCCAATGACGCGCCAGGCGCGTCATTAGAAAAATGTTGAAATATCGATTTTTATTAAATTTAAACCGAAAATCCTTGTTTTATAAATAAAAATGTACCCATTATAGACACTAATATCAGTGGCCACTCGATTTTTTTGAAAAATTAAATTATCAGGTGTCGTCAACCACAGGTTTAATTGTTTATTAATCCATCATTCATGGCCTATGACGCATCAAGCGCGTCATTAGGAAACCTGACCAAATAAAAACCTAGTAGATTATGGTCTATTTTTGAATAAAATGGTCACACACTCATCTTCGTCTTAGTACAAACAAATGGCCTCGCGGACCTAGAAAGTACCCTATATTAATGGACATAAGGTTTATATTTTGTAAAATATTAATAATCGCATAAAACAAGTACCGTCTATTGTTTTCTGGCCGGTCGGATGTGCCGGTTCATGAATGGGGAGTCTTTTGCTAATTAACACTGTATGATCTTCTATATAGGGTTTATTTTGGCGTAAAAAGAACTTGCGCTCTGTTGTAACTATAGATTTTAACACTGGTGTTTATCACGGTAATTACCTTTAATTTATTATCCCGACGTTTCGGCTATGTAACAATAGCCATGGTCGCGGGCAGATTAGAGAATACGGTTCTACCGTCAAGAAGCGGAGACAATTGACGAAACTACCCTCACTTATGTTGTGCTTAGGATGCTTGTGTTCTGTTCTTAGGAACCATGACATCGATTTTCTTAGCTGTATTAAAAGATTTTTGAAAAGTCGCGTACTAGAGCCGGCACTCGAACCTTTTTTGATTTGCGATTAAATACGACCCTAAGGTTTACAACACCTGGTGGAAATCTGTAAATTACCTACCATTTCCTATAAAACACGTAGATAGTCACTTTAAAACATTCTTAGCTAATTAATAAAACAAAACACACAGTATCAGGTCTCACCTTGAATTATTAAAGTTGAAATTGCTTAAAATAGCGTAATAACATTACCGGGGCCAACGACGCGCTAGGAGCGTCATCATTCAGGAGGGCCAATGACGCGCCTGGCGCGTCATTGAATGTTGTATGGGGCCGGGGTGGAAAGGCACGCAAAATTAAGGTGGCAAGGAATCGGTTAAAAGCAAAACTATCACGGCTAAGTGAGCTTTACAAGTTTACAAGTAATCATCGACCAACTTAGAAAATTAAAATTTATGCAAATATCAAGTAATGTTAGAAATTTTGCAGAAATATCATCGACAATTACATATATAACGCCGTTAGGTGTGTAAATTACGAAACCCTACATTGCGCGTGGTACGACACGCACTTGGCCGGTTTTTCATGCTAAAATATGCAATAGTAACGCCGCGCCGCGTACTAACTAGGCCACATTATTCAGAGAGTGATTTAGAAGAATTATAAAGTACGCGAGGCTTCAATATATTAAGATACTTTGTATTTGAATTACTTATTTCTTGTTAATCTTGTTATCATCAGTGATTTTTTTTGGCACGATTTGCCGCCCCTAATATTTGGCCGCCCTAGGCCCGGGCCTACCGGGCCTTAGGGCAAATCCGCCCCTGTCTGAGGGGTGCAATTGTGCGTGCGACAGGCGGCAAATGTGTAAGTCCGCCACTGATAATAGCTGTCGTGTGTGGGTGGTCTCCTGACGATTTCTATGGAAAGATGTAATGAGATGTATCGTGCTATAATGTACATCTTTACATTATAGCTGCTGTGTGTGAAGCCCTTTAGACGAATTATGTACAAAACTTTGAATAATAGGTACTTATTTAACCAACAATAAATTTATGTAAAGTTATGTTTTAAGGTTTTTCGTGTGGTTGTGGGCTTGTGGGTGAGTCAAGTTTTAGTCTACAAACAAAGTGAAACACCTAAGTACCTAGTACAATGACTAAAAGACTTGCTAAATATTTAAGTTTGCTTTAATGTAACAATGGGGTGCAATTAACTTAGCACAACAGAACTGGTTGTAAATAATTGTATTATGATAATTTTGTGGACAGTTCCTTATCCTTGCCTTCATAGTTTATTCAGTGCCTACTTATACATACGTAAATTTCTTGTAAAACACTAAGCCAAATCCTTTTGCAACATGTTTTTCTACATGTTGTGCCGACCGCACATTAAGTGGGATAAGGAAAAGAAGACGTTGATGACCTAAGTGTATTTAATTTATTCATGTAGGTATGGAATTAAAATTATTTAGCCCCGGATGAAATCTTCTCTTGTCCTTATACTTCTTAAGTGGGGTCGGCACAACATGTGTTTTCATTTCCATTTCCCTCTATCAGCCGTCATCTCATAACTCACTCCTTTCTTACCCATGTCATCTTTCACACAGTCTGGATGGACTCTTTTCTTTGGACTACCTCTACATCCATCCATTTTCATTCCTAACATTCTTCTCGTTACATGACTTTCTTCCCTCCTGATAACATGCTCAATATGCTCATACCACGCTAAGGCCGTTATCTAATTGTTAAATTAAAATATAATTTTAATAATTAATTACACTTAGGGCCTGTTTTACCATCTTCAAGTAAAGTTCTAAGTAATCTCCTCGGCGATTACCAAACATGAATGTACCATTTGTCATTTGATAGTTTTGATACTTTCATACATTAATTTAGTGCTAACTGGAAAGAAACTAATCAACACTTTACTTGAAGATGATGAAATAGGCCCTTAGTGTGTGATTAAAAATTATCAAATGAAACACGCTGTTGTATGTACCTACGTATGTAGGTATATATATTTTATTAAATAAAGTCGCGGTTTATTTAGGTAGGCGTAGGATACGAGTAGGTGCCAAAACGACAAAGAATTTTACGCACGTTATATACGAGTACATTAGCAATTCATAAAGGAGCTTTATGTTGCTTGTCGGATCATTTGTAGTTTTATTAAAATTCAAGGACTATCCACAAACATGCTGGTGAATCCATCTAATAGCATTTTGATTTGAGATCTTTCATAAATAATACCTAATTATTGCGCATTGACACGTGCTCAAAACGGCGCGGCGATGGAAAATAGTCACTACATAGTTTAAAGCAAAGTCGCTTTCCGCTTCCCGCGTATGTATGTATGTTTGCTTATATCTTTAAAACTACACAACGGATTTTGATGCGGTTTTTTTTAATAGATAGAGTGATTCAGGAGGAAGGTTTATATGTATTACACCCGTGCAAAGCCGGGGCGGGTCGCTAGTAAATAATAAAGAGTTCGTATTAACGATGATGGGCATATTATAAGCGATGGTGGGCTTGCTACCTGTCATGTATAAAACGCTAACTAGGTACTTTCTGCAATATGTGGGCATGTGTGTCGAAATAGGTACATATTTAAAAGTGACTACCTTCATCATTATGTTCCTAAACTCCTAATTACATCACCGAAAAAAATAATTGCTCTCTTTGGCAAGATTCGTCAAATACTGACTGAAATCATTGCAAATGCTAATTTTATTGGTCATACAAATGAAGTGGGCTTGCTTTGCTTAATGACGTCACAGCTCAGACGCCATTGCATAACCAACCGCATTCTATGATACCAAACCAACCCAGTTGGATTAACCTGGTAATAGCCTGGAGCTGGCTTGTTACATATTTAAATTAGTATAAATTATAGCGATTCCGATATGGGCTGGTTATTACTTATTACTAGACAGGTACCAATTGGTATTTAAGTACTTAGATATAGTGGTAGGTAAGAATTCTTGAACTCAACGAAGATTTTTATAAACAATAGTCCATAGGACCATGCGGATCTTCAAAACATATTTTAATTGGATGAAGGTCAATCTTTTGAAATGTCTAGTGGTCAAGGCCCATGCACATCAATCCATCGGTCTGTAAAGATAACAAAGACCAAAAGACAATACAATAACCGAAATGGAATGTACCGAAAATAATTTTATTGTACAAAAGACCATGGAAGGGGAAAAAAATCTCAACGTCTATAAATGAAAATTCACGCATGAACAAAATTGAACACGGGTCTTCACCCTGAAATAAAGCAGTCTTCGGTACAACTCATTATGGCAAATTTGACTACGGATTAGGACAAAAGCTAAGCTAATTACAAATTTCAGAGGCTAAAGGCCCCAAGGACGCATCGAATCGCAAATAACTTAAGTGTAGAAGCGGAAATACGGGTCGTGACTAATTCTCAAGACACGGTTGAAAAAATTGACTGATTTATCAACGGATTCTATCGCAGTTGTCACGCAATTTGCTAAACGTTCAGAAGGTACTTATTGTACTTACCTATTAAATAAATTCCCTCAATATTTTAGACTAGCTGCGTTTCACGGTTTCGCGAAAACTACTTTTGTAAGAATAAAAATTGCCCATAGCACTCAGGGGTAATTTAGCTTCCTATTAGTGCAAGAATTTTCAGAATCGGTACAACAATATACTAAACGTTTTTGATTGACTCTTGTCAACGTTTAAAAAATAAATTGAGTCGTATACGAGTAATACTTTGAAATGGAAAAATGTTTCAAGGATATGATATCTTCAATCAACATCTAAATATTGGCGATTGCAATGAGATTATTACCGTAATTACCGTTCAATTACCTACGTCAGGCAGATGTTTACAAATATAATAAGCATGTGGTCGTGATCATGATCACTTTAACCAAGTCCAACAATTTATTTTGGTGGATCATTTTCCATCGTCTGTAAATTTGGTTTAGATTCTTTAGATACTTGAAGTTTCTTTCCGTAAATATTTTGTACATAAAGGTTGCATAAAAAAGGAAATAAAAACATTATTGATAAGGGCTAGTTGAAGCATATTCGGTTCCATGTCAGAAAACTGGGCCCCAAATAGTTAGTGCCAATATATTTTTAGGCGATAATATTTAGAATATTCAGTGAGACTCCTAACTTGTTGTCAAGTTAGAAGTTTTATATAAGCAATAATAAACATGTCTGTCAGTTGTCAAGTTAAAATCAAAATGTATTAGTAGGTACCTAAACCTACCACATTTAAATAGCTTATTGACTGTACTACGTTGAGGTCACTTAAATCAGTTGAGCCTACGCCATAGCCTGAGGTGAATCAACGGTGCCCGAGATAAACATCTGGCCATGCCGTTCTGTTCGATCGAAGCTCTGATTAACTACACTACACCTGAGGTGGAGTAGGTATGTTCTCAAGATTCTATGGACACGAAAAGTGGAAGCCCTAATAAATAATCCTAACTTTTGTAAGACCAATATTTGTAGGTTTCCTGAAAGAAGTTTTATAAACAGATTCCAAGGGTCATCCGCTAAAGATGCGCTGAGGAATATCTAAAATCAGAAACTAGAAACGTGCCAAAATGGCTTCATGTAATCTCGCACAGTACCTACGTTTGATTGATTTTCAACATTTTCAACCGCTATACAGGTAAACGTTGCTCATAGTTTTAAAAGTTACATCAAAGAACTCACCTCATAAACTTCCTATGTTCGTTAACCGGTACGAAGTACTCGTCGTACGGGTTGCTCGCATTCATGTCCACAGCAGTATCCTTCTTCGTGCCATTCTTGGGCGTCAAGTTGATCAGTTCTAGATTGACTGCCTCTAACTTGGTATCGCCGTTCGGCTTGTGGCCGTTCTGCTGAGTACCATTCGCTGGTCCATTGGAGGTGAAGGACTCGTTGTGGTTCGGATCGGACTCGTCGTGCTGGTAAGCTCGGTTGTCGAAGGCCGCTGGGGAGGGCGGGGAGGGCGGGCGGATCTGCGGCCGCATCGGCTCCCGAGGCGACGCCGATCTGCTGTGGCTATCCATTATTTTTGGAGCGGACTGACATCTGTGAACAAGGAGTATGCCGGTTATAGAACGAACTGTGGGAAAATCAAGCTGGAAGATCACAGGTAGACCTAGACAGAACAATAAAGTCATAGATTAGGGAGAGCCAGTTGTGTGACATGGGAGAGATGTCCAGCAGTGATACAATGAGGCTCATGGTAATTCAGATGTGCCTATTTTACGAGCGTGAGTTTTCTGTTTCATTCTTTACCCTGTTTTGACCAATCAATATCAGTGTGAGCGAATTATCGAAATGTTATTCAAATCAGTGGTACGAATATTCGACAATAGCAAGACAGACTGCATAATTTTGCTCCAAATGCAAAAAGTGTTAACAGGTAGGTACTTATGTTTCTAACTACTAGAGAGAAGCAATCAGTCAAGCCTGACAAAGTTTCGTTCATCTTTCGAACAATACAATATCTCACAGCCAACAACAGAAACAAAAACGAATTTCGATTGTTGTCCAAACTATTGTTAGCAAAGTCGATGTATAATAATTGCAAAATTAAATTGCTGCGCGACATATTGACAATATGTCGCCGGCTAGTGACATTGTTTTTTTCAACATGTCTCTCAAAATATCAGACGCAAGACATGTTTCCTGCTGAAAATATTTTGAAACTTAAAAACAAAACTGGCGCATTTCTTATTGTTGTGAAGGTCATAGTTTTTATTGCTTTGGTAAGGGTACAGTCAATAGAAAAAGTTGATGACTAGTTTGGGATTTAGTTTATTTAAATATAAATATAAATATTGGTGGACATTTCAAACAGCTCCATCTAGCCCCAAACTAAGCAAAGCTTGTACTATGGGAACCAGATAACTGATAGAATATGTACTTATATACGTTTTTTTGTTGTAAATACATACTTATTAATACATGACACCAGACACAGAACAAACATCTATGTTCAACACACAAATGTTTGTCCCAGGTGGGGATCGAACCCACAACCTACAGCCCAGAAGGCAGAGCTACTACCAACTGAGCTGTGAGTTCAGTCTATTTATAACATACGTTGATGATACGAGTAGTTCCGTTTCAGTGATAATCATTATAATATCTACTGTGTTCATTTATCAATATCACACAGATAATGTCCACCAATATTTATATTTTTTTGTAGCAAAAAAATCAAATTCATTAGTATTTATACAATATTTTTTGGAACTTCGTCAAACACTATTGTCTTTTGTTTCTGACTGTACCTTTATTATGTAGGTACCTACTATAATAAAAAATACAACTGCATAATAAAAAACTACAGTTCTTGCAAAAACAGACCTACCTTTCAAATATTATTTAGTTATGCATATAAGTTTTATAATTTTAAAGTTACTTATTTAAGATTACGAGTAGTCATGCAGTCTAAAGAACTTTTAGACTAAATATTTTATATGCGATGGCAAGCGATTGGCCAGAATTAGGTATCTCAATCTTTGATAGGTTTCTTTAGAATACATGAACATTATAATTATAGATACTTCAGTATTGCAAGTTGCATGACTCATCAAGTTTACAATTCCACTGCAACAAAACTTCGAAAGCAATTGCATTGTTTTGGTCACAATTCTAAACAGTAAACAGGCTTTGAACAGCATAAATCCATTGTATCTATCTACACGTATAAACTGGTATGTATGTTTGTTCAATAGAAGCCGTCCTTAATCCCAATAGTGCCGATGTAACGAGGCAAGCAACCTTTTACCAGCACTACTTTATATTAAGCTGCGTATATGATCGTTGACACAGGGTCAAAGCCTTAGAGGTCGTATGAGAAATGAAAAGTTATGAGATTTTTTAAAAGACCGTAGGTAATAGGTCGGCGAACAAACACGACGATTTTATAAAATCCTTTAAATATGTACGCTCAATTTTTTAAAGTGTGTAAGATTCACTAATTTTTTTTATTCAAAATAATATTTTGTGGTATTAGAAATGTTTCAAATGTTTGCTGCTGTTTTGATTGGTGGTACGTATTATGGAGGTTAAATTTTGTATAACGTTGTGGCATGTCGATTCTGCACCAAACATTCTGAAAATAAATTTTATGCTTTTTATAAGGACTCAATAAAATGCTTTTTTGGAAAACACATTTTTTGTTTTGTATGTATTACAAAATTAGAAGATTGGCATTTGTAAAGCTGGCGGAGGAAATATTCCATAAGTTGGAATCTAAAGGCAATTTTACAAGTCATGATTCTAAAGTACTAGCACCATAACCTTTAGCTAGGATTCCATACAGAAATGTTGCAATTGTTGAAGGCGTGCATCAAGATTTAAGATGCTCTGCTCATCTTTGCGGGCGAATGACTACCCACCCTTCTACCTTCCTACAGATACTTATTTTACCTATTTTATTTCAGTATGTTTATCAATTTATCTATGTGATGAAGAAGTGAATTACATTGAAGACCCACGAATGCACTAACTGTAAAGTATTGCTGACAAACGGTGAAATCGAATACCTTCTTAGTTCATGTCCGCCTTTCTAAGTTTAAACACTTTTCTGACTTCTAGTTCATCATAGTTATTCTAACGCTTGGAGTCTGCATATCTAAGTATCTTAGGACATAGGAGTTATCGGCCCGCTTCCCACTCATTAACTTCTTACCTGGACCTAGGTGGGCCCCGTTTCCTCACTGGTGAGTCCAGCACCAGGGACCTTGTGTAGTAGTAACGGGCATGAGCGGACCTCGGCGTGCGTGGTGCTTTGCGGTACCGCTCATACCTTACTAAGTTCCCCCCTCCTGTCATCCTTTACCACTCAC
The DNA here is from genome assembly GCA_912999785.1 of Hydriomena furcata. Taxonomy (NCBI): domain Eukaryota; kingdom Metazoa; phylum Arthropoda; class Insecta; order Lepidoptera; family Geometridae; genus Hydriomena; species Hydriomena furcata. Next base: position 4,916,989 of record OU538826.1, read on the forward strand.
ATTCTCCCTATAGAGAACCAACACAAATCTAGGATTCTATTTAATCACTTTTAAAATAAGTTTGCTGTAAACGAATGTAATGATTGAATTCAAACTGTGAAGCCAAAAATTCACTTTTTAGGGAAAGGATTTTATATTTTCCTGGTGAATATGTATCAGACAATCAGACCGATTCAAGTAAGAAACTGCCGCGCCATGGCATACGGCACATTCAGGTGACGAATCAAACAATCATGTAAACAATAATATTGTTTTCTTCGCTTGCACGGGATGATGTTGTGTTTTGACAGCAAACTGCCAAAGGCATGTCTGCGTTGTTATAAGACTTTGTGAATATTCTATGCAGTGTCCATCTGTACAACCAATGGTGAAATATCAAATCTGAACATCACCTACTTCTACATTGAGGTAATCTCACGCGTTGGCTGGTAATAATGAATTTATTCGAGTTCTATTATTTCGCACGGGTGGCCAATATCGACTTGATTGAAGAAAGTTTACTGCAATAATGCTTTAGAAAGGTTGTTGTAAAAATAATGTTTAGAGTTCAGAAATAACGAAGCTAATTGAAATTCATAGCAAAGCAGCATCCTGTATCGACTATTTGTATGAATGACTTCACGCTAAAAGAATACTGACGCAAAATCGTCATTCAAAGAGTTGGATGACAGTCGAACAGTTTCCCGCACAATGCATGTTTATATACGTACCTAATTCGCCATTACCTGTTGTGGACAATTTTCATTGCGTTTTATAACCATTATTTTATTCGTACATTACCTACCTACATGTACTTACCTACATAGTGGATTGAAAAATCAACGCGTAGTATTTATATCCACTATCTGTGCCTAGCAATGGGCTATTTGACAAGATTTTGAAAACCATTCAGTATTGACTGTGGAAGCCATACAAAATTTAAATTCAGTTAAGTATTGGCCCAAAAAATAAATAAATAAATAAAATAAATAGGATCACGACTGTAATCCCCAAGTACGGTAGACATCCTCTCAGATCTCCAGACGCTCAGATCCTTTGAGGATGTCTAGTGGGGGTCAGAGGCACGTTTATTTTCAAGTTATTTTACTCCATAACGCTTTATGAAGGCATATTACATAGATTACTATCAACAACACTTAATTTGTCATACTGTCAAAATAGCCTATTGACATTAAACTTATTGGATTATAAAATAAACATTTTTAGTAAAAGTTCGTAACATTCTTGGACAAGTGAACATCAACAGATTGTCTACTTAACTTTTAATAACAATGTAACTTCATGCTATTTGAATGGCTAGAATGTAATATTATTGCAGTAAACCACCGATACTAAATATAATTTTCCAAGAACACAACCTAGGTTATAGTAAATCTAGTGTTTCACAAAAGCGCTTGCAACGAAACACCTAAGCGAATCGAACTCCAAGGTTTCACGTTTCGTTTATTTCAATATTTTGGCACGGCTCTCTAGTCTCTATTAGTATGGTAATAAAAGTTATATTTACCTAATTGCGAAATTGTTGACAGTGAATCATGATAGCTACTAATAAATTTGCATTGATTTGGTATTGTGGATTGTGAAAAAGATAAAACTGTAGACTCCATTCAAATTGACAATAGATATTAGTGTCCGACAGTTTCGGCTGGAGAATAAACTGTTTGTCTGTCTCTTACCTCGTACCACGTCTAAACCGCTGAACAGATTTCGATAAAGTTTAGCAAGGAGTTGGCACCATGAAGAAGTACATAGGCTACCTTTACACCAACAATAACGGACAATAGCTAGTTGTTCTTTATCATAGTTTGCTAAGGAACATAAACATTTGAACATTTTTGAAATTTTGACCAATTATGGTTTACTTATTTCGACTGTACAAGAAATAATACAAACACATTGTATGCCAGCATCCCATCAGTCCGAAAACACATAGAATGTTTGTAGTCTATGCCTCCGCATTGTGTGTGTTCATTGAGCCGACACTATCCGCCGCGATTGTTCCTACTTATAGCCTGCGCACATTAGCAGACGGGACGGCAGAGAATTCAAAATTTATCAATTGAATTGAATAGAAAACTGCGCTGCGATTGTCCAAAGTCGATCACTGAGCATTGAAACATATACCTTATTTCGATTTGTAAACGATTAAATTCAATTGATAATTTTGATATCCTGTGCTGTCCCGTCCGCCAATGTACGCAGGCCTATACTCGGCACTTGCAGTGAAAGGCAGAGGTCGGTCACTCGTCTGAAGATGAACCTGTCTACCTCTCGTTTGTGTTTTGTTTTTGCTGAACCGTACATAAATGCCGTCTGAACTGTATCCTGGTTTTACATAATAATATATAATACTATGCTGGAAACTGTTTTGATTACGAGTACCTATAATGGGTATGAAGATATATTTAAGCCTATAACGTCGGCGTAGAGTGAATACTTATGTCAGTTGAAGTTAACTTTTCAGAACAACGAAAAAACGTCTGGTGTAGAATTGAAAAAATGTACAATTTTGAAAACCAAATTCGTTAATCATGCTGTGAGAACGAGGTTTTCATACCAAAATACAACAAGAAAATTAATTTACACTAAAATACTAGCAATTTATATTTAAATTAAGGTGGCTGTTCAATTTATGACAGCTCGCATTTTTTGTACTCGGTCGTATTCTGTGGCCGCACACTAAGAATAGTGCAAACGCACACATTGAAGCTACTTCACACTTCATTTACCAAGACTAAATAACTAGTCTTGATACTTGAAAATATTTGGTGCAATAGGTATGTCATATTTGTATAGGTAGGTATGTACTTAATAATTTTATAGGTTGCACTTGACAAAAAGAAAATAAATATAGAAAAAATTAATATATATTATAAGACAGGTTAACAAATCGTAAAGTGCTACTACACAGTTACTAATATTTGACTGTGCAAAAAATATTTGTTAGGTACCTACTAATAAAATACATTATGACAAAACGGTAAGTATCGTTTTTTTACAAGCTCTTATTTAACTTGCAGTTTATGTACATATTTATGTATGTATGTTTGATAAGGTGGAATCTTGCAACTTAATTTTAAGCTGTTATCCCCAATCTATTGAGCTGAAATTTTGCATACATAATATGGTGACAGCGAGTTGATCTGATGATGGAGTCAGGAGCTGTTCAACGGAACCCTTCACTAAATAGTCGAATTGAGGCAAAACTTTGCATACCTATCAATCTCAATGACAATGTAAAATTATGGTACTAGCGAGCTGGTCTGATGATGGAGGTCGGATGTAGCCATCGGAACTCCTCAACTACACAACATAACCACGTCGCGTTTGGGCTCGTTATTTTTATCTTGACGAGAACTAGAGCTCTAGAATTTACAAAAGCTTGATTTAAAAATATATTTTTAATAAAAAACTTATTGTTATCTAAAATCGATGACGGCACCGTCAACGTTTCGAGTACCACTCACAGAAAGTTTTGAAAGTGAAATACTGATAAAATATGTAGGTATGCTTTTGAATATTGTGTGCGAGCTATGATCTCGAAGATCCATAGACCGCGCGTAGCGAGGGTCAACAAGTTCTGGAATTAAACAGTTATTGTAAAACTTTACTAAATAACCCTCCATAATATTTTCTTTCCAGAAAAATCAAATATGAATTTGTAAAAAGAGATGACCAGCTCTTTTTAAAAATTCATATTTTCCATTGTATTTGTACTAAATGACATCACAAACCTGCAATACTTTTTAAGACCTATCCAAAGACATGGAGAGTATGCGAGAAAAAAAAAACATCTGAAAATATGTATTTATTTCTACCACATTGTCGGCGTGACTAATGTATATTCATGCCAAATTACAGCTTTCTAGTACTAAGAGTATCTGAGCTAAGCTGCGGACGAATGGACGAAAATGGCAAAACTATAAGGGTTTTTTGTAAACTACGAAACACTAAAGAGCACTTTCAGTATTTAGAATTAAACAATTTTTCAGGACACTTTATTTTTTTTTAAATATTTAATTGTTTGCATCATGTACTTAAACTTAAGTATATGCCATCAAAAACCACTTGTAAAAATAAAAATAAAAAGCCAATTCTCGCAACGCAACTCAGTTTCTTTTTTTGTCTTTTTTTTGTTGGAACTATGCTCGTGTGTAGTAAACTTAACTTGTGAGATATAGTATAAGTAGCCTAAGATGACCAGAGATAATCTGTCGATGTCAGTCTCTCTTCCCTGGTCGCTTGTTACGGCAGGTCGTGTTCTATATCTCTACAATAAAGAATCCATATATATCACCCAGATCGTGTATAATTTAACCAAAAACCCATCAGTTCTTCTATCGTAAAAAGTTGTGAGATTTCAATGTCTGTCTGTCTGTCTAAAAAATGGCCTGAACTGCTTCGAGAAAAGGATGGTACGACTGTGCCGCTTTTTTGCTTGACTTGGCGGGGGCACTACCGTGCCCCCAGATAAACCTTGCTTTGATAATAACAAATACCGACCTTTTTAGAAGGTTCAACATTTTTGGTTCAATGCGTATCGTATCATTCGTCAGTCATTCATCAGTCGTCAAAATTGATTAATGCTAGATTTGTTGCACACCAGCACTCGGAGTCTTTTTATAGTTTTGAGGATGTTTTTTAATTAAAAATAGCCTATTTATAAGCTAGAGGTATATTTACATCGACAGCAAATTTCAATTTCATCCGTTTAGTCGTTTAGGTCTGATTGAGGTACAAATATCCAAACATACTTAACATCCGCACAAACTTTTAGATTTATAATATTAAAAGGTAGATAAATAATAATTATAAATTATATTCATAATCTGAAATTTATGTAATTTTTCTAAATCCAATTATAGATAAAGTATCATTTTTTTCCATCCATGTATAAAAAAACACGCTTGGTAATATAGGGTAGATCGGGTCAAAATGAATACAGGTAAGGATCATGGTACCTTAGAACTTTCATTTCAAAACAGAAATGTATCAAATCAACATTTATATTTATTTAATAGGACTAATTAGGGACACTTCAAAAACCACAGCAAAAGACATTGTCCAGAAAGTATTATCACTAAAATGGAAATAGGCCGGGCACATCCAAAGATTACAAAATGAGAGGTGATCTAAAACAATTATGAATTGGGACCCAATACATAAAAAACGAAGAAGAGGAAGGCCTGCTATGCGATGGGATGATGACATCGTGAAAGTAGCAGGCAAAACACGGAGCAGAACCGCTAGAGATCGGGAAAAATGGATAGAGCTGGAGGAGGCTTTTACCGCTGAAAGCGGTCCTTACACATAATTTTATATACCTATGCATTAGTGTTTCCGGAACCGGTATTCTTTGTAAGAACCGGGAATTTCGGTACTTTTTTAAATCGGTACCGGGATTTCCCGGTTCTTTCGGTATTTTCGGTTCTTGGCAGTTTTTGATTTATAAAACAAGTGATAAGGTTCAAAAGTCAACTACAATTAAGATCGACGAGAATAGATAACATTAGGAATGAATATATATCAGAAAAATGATATAGAGCCGATAACAGGACCAGAGGGTCATCGCGCGCTTTGCAGCATGAAATATAGCAAGAGCCCAGGTACAGATGGTGTTACCACCGAAGCCTTAAAAATCGGAGAACCAGTACCACTCCCACACCTTACGAACCTTTGACATTCTTCAGACCGGGTCTTTTCCTCATAATTTCTGCCACTCCACCATTATACTCATACATAAAAAGGGTGAAAAGTCCGACATTGGCAATTATCGTCCCATCAGTTTTATCTCACACCTTTTTAAACTATTCATGAAAATTATCGAAAATCGAATATCCGGTGAGCTCGATTTACATCAACCACCAGAACAAGCGGGTTTCCGCCGTGGCCTCTCCACGACGGATTATTTCCATTCCCTTAACCAGCTCTTAAAAAAACATGTAGAATTAAATATCCCACTTTATCTTGCATTTGTAGATTACTCAAAAGCTTTTGATAGCATAAAACATAAACCATTATTCGAGGCACTTTCTAATCAGAACATAAATTAAACGTACATTCAACTTATCCGTAATATCTATAGCAATAGTACAGCATCCATAAAAACCTCACTCACGGGGCTCTCTTTCCAAATTGTAAAAGGCGTGAAACAGGGTGACCCGCTTTCTCCTAAATTGTTTACAGCTTTTTAGCTAAACAGTTTACAACTTTGGAAGAAGTGTTCAAGCGATTGAAGCCCAAATGGGCTGAGAAGGGCATCGTCGTCGGAGATAGCAGGCTAACAAACCTGCGCTTCGCCGACGACATTGTCCTTTTCTCCCCCACAGCTGCAGAACTAGGCGATATGCTTCAAGGACTGAACCAAGCAAGCCGACCAAGATGTGGGACTCCGAATGAATATGAGCAAGACCGAGCAGCCAATGGCACGAAGAGGAGATTGTACGTGGAGAATGTGGAGATTGAGTATGTGTATCTCGGCCAGATAGTTTCATTCCAGGCACAACAAAACGAAGTTGCTCGACGCACCGAAAACGTCTGGAGAAGCTTCTGGTCGATGAAACATCTTATGAATGGCGAACTGCCACTCTGCAATAAGCGCAGACTTATGGACATGTGCATTCTCCCAATTCTAACGTACGGTGCACAGACTTGGTTCCCGACAGCTCATGAGAGATACCAACTCGAGGTTTGCCAAAGAGCCATGGAGCGTAGTATCTTAGGAGTCAGACTCACAGACCGCATACGAAACACGAAAGCTTCAAAACAAAAATAGTTGACGTCACCCATAAAGCGGCCAAACTCAAATGGGATTGAGCAGGGCATGTCGCTCACATGCCGGACGATCTTTGGGCCAAAATAACAAACGATTGGTCCCCACAAACTACACGCCTTCGAGGCAGACTCCGGAGGAGATGGCAGGACGATCTCGACAGTCATTTAAATGAATGGCGCAACTTAGCTGGAGATCGAAAGGTGTAAAAAGAAGGGAGGGAGGCCTTTGCCCTGCAGTGGGACGATATAGGCTAAGATAAGATACCGGCCCCTAAAATTACTGTGGTTTTGTTTATAATATCACAAAAATCATATTAGGAGTATGATAATACGTCGTATTTGAAGTAAATTACATTCTGTCACCATTGTTTGGTATGAGGAACAACGTAATACTTACCTTGGAGTCAAACGCGCGACACTTTTTTCTTACTTTTCGCACGTGGCGAGTCCTGCGAGGCCCGCCGAGTTATAAAAATAAAATTCCCGAAAGTACCGAAAGAACCGGGAATCAAATTAGATTTCCCGGTTCCTTTTTACTGACAAAAGAACCGGGAATTCCCGGTACTTTCGGTACCGGGATTTCCCGGTTCTGAACCCTACTATGCATAGATACATATTTAAGTTAATTTTATATTGTGCAAGGAAATAAAAGCTTTTATTATTTATTATTAATTAGGGACACAACCAGGTTCACATTTTCCTGAAATTTAATATTTTTATTAAAATAACAATCAAATACGAAACATCGGCTTATTTCGATTTTGCTCCGACGCGACGTATGCAAAAAGGTAAAACCGTATACTACTATCATATTGTTTCGAAACCAAATTCGATGAAACGCATCTTCTACAAAAAAAAAACCATCCAACTCTTTCAACAAATCATGCCATTGTACCTAACCTTCATCTGTGTGGTTTGCACTAAATTCTTCAAGGCAGTATATTATACAAATGTTATCATTAGTTTTGCATGTCCAGTATTTTACCCCGGTATACCATTATGTAAGACCTCCTCTAAATTCGAAGAAAAATGTGACGTGGACGTGCTTCCCCGAGCGCGTCTGAGCGCTAACTGACGTGCCGACTTGAGGTAATTGTGAGTTTTGTATGGAAAAAATGTATGGAGAAGTTTTATTGCATTTTATATTGTTCATAAATGAAAAAGTAAATTATTTGAAAACAAGATAATGCCACGCGGTATAGAGAAATATAAAATCTACAATTTCGTATTATTTTCAAATAAAAATATGCTGTGGGTCTAAAGATATTGGTACCTAACCAGACCCCATTTTTCGACATTTTCAGCGGTTCTTGCGACGGTAAAAACGTATTTTTTTGAAAATATTGTATAGAACTGGCCAGTTTTTATTATCTACTATTAAAGATGAATATATTATCAGTAATTTTGTATCATTATATCCTCACAATTGTGATTCCTGGTTTTTAAATCGGTACCTGAAAATCATTGAAATACGTGTGTGAGTGTGAGCCGGGCCTTAACTTGTATGACATATCTATCTATCTATCTATGACATAAAAAAAACTAACCTACATCACAAGAACACAAATTAACTCCAAAACAACTAAGTATTTCACTTAGACGTCAAGACGCACTTGCATTTGAGGTTTTCATGGCAGACTTGAAATCGAGGTTTTCATTTACTCAAATAAAGCGTTACGATTACGAGTAGCCAATGACTGTGGAAGTGACAACGGATGGTGTGTGTCGAGGTTTTCATACGATTGGTACAAAAAAACGAAATTGATCAAAATTTGTCCTACGAAGTTTTCACTCTACACAGACGATAACTAGAGAGAGTTCCTTTCGTTTTGATACAGAAATGCATGGATACCTCAAACTAGAAGAAGCTTTATACGAGTCATATTTTTAAATATAAAAAAGATAAGCAATTAGTATCTAATACCAGTATGTGAGGTTATTATGTACCTACGTTGTTTATCTAAACATGTAACTGGATTCACATAAGCTTATTTAAAGGATGTGTCAATCAATTTGCACTAACTTGCTAAAAGAAAAGGATTTATTTTATGATGACATCAGGTAGGCTAATACTTAACGTACCTACCTAACGAATATATAAAGAAATGAGTAGAAGAAAGAATTCAAAAGTAAAAGTACTTATTACAAAGAGTTAAAAGATTAATATCTAAAAGCTTTTATTTTTTACCAACAAATGATTTAAATTTATATGAAGCTCCAAAAAATATTTTGGAATAACGAAGATTTTCTTGTAATAGAGTTAAGGTGTGACCAGACGTAGCGCGGCATTCGGAGGACATAAGTTTGCCGTGAGACCGAACTATAACACCGTTTGTCGCCCAAACATAGCGCGACAAGTCGCGCGCTGCTGCCGCGCTCGAATGCCGCCCAATGTCTGGTCACACCTTTAATAAATTTGAGATGGCATTAAATAATATAAAAATAATAATTTATTGCATTGGTGATCTATAATAGGTTCTATAGATGCAATGAATCTAGAAGGTGAAGTTAGTAGGAAGCAATCAACAAACAAACCGGATTCAATTCATGTATTACTCGATCATGAATGTGTCAACATTAAAATATAGCAGGAAAACCCTATTGAAGTAGCCCTGCGATGTAATTGCTTTACGAACGGAAGGCACTTTGAATGAGGGTCAATTTATTTTATTCCAATCTTAGCAAGCTCTGTTATATTCAATATTGAATTATGCAGCATATGAATATTTGTATAGGTACACTGATTTCGCTGCGTCCTTTAGTTTCACTGGCGAAAACAACTTTTAATAAAAAAAAAAAATAGGAAATAGAGATAAAGTAGTTTTTCTTTCCGTTTACGAATTTTTCTCACAGTTTTGACATAAAACTGCTATACAGTCATAAATATGAAAGCGTTATATCATATTGCGAACTTTATCACTACATAGTATAAAGCAAAGTCGCTTTCCGCTTCCCGCGTATGTATGTATGTTTGCTTATATCTTTAAAACTGCACAACGGATTTTGATGCGGTTTTTTTAATAGATAGAGTAATTCAGGAGGAAGGTTTATATGTATAATAACATGCTACCCGTGCGAAGCCGGGGTGGGTCGCTAGTAGATTTAATAAAGATAAACATTTTTGCAAAACATTTTGTTCACCCACGACCTACAGTTTGGACAGCGCTTGCGTGATTAGCAAATTTTTCATCGACAGGATTTACAAATCGTCATTTCTTACTAAACTTAGACATTTCTTACTAACTACTCTTAGAAATATATTTACTTACAAGTAACTTGTTTTTTAAATCGTTTGATTAGTTTTGGAGACTACCTCCTACATCCAATCAAACATATCTTTACCTCGTTATTAGATTAGTTCAGATAAATGAAGCGGTAGGTACCTAGTTGGTATCTTATCTACCTATAGAAGTGAACAAAGTTTTCCTCTATTTAATGCACTCGGCCCGAGCATTTTAATTTGATGATGCAGGTGGTTAAATTTTCACAAATTAACATATAACTTTGGTGGACTTCCCTTACATGAGGTTTGAAAGGAAATCGAACGCTAAAGGAAAATCTGCATGAGGACGTCAGTTTCATTGGCAAGGTGAATAGGGTTTCCAATTTATTGCTTAAAGCGGGAAAACCCTGAGAACTTTAAGGGAAAGACCCAGTCTTTTTATGTCTTGCCTTGTAGGTACATGTATTGAATGTTGGATGAATTAATAAAGGACGTAGGTAATGATGACTTTACCCAATAATACCTACTCTTCACGCAACGCAATACATCCATCAGTAGGTATTTGTTCAATTGTGTCATTCAAGGTTTTAATTTCACGTGCCAGAGTTATCAATTCATCGTTGATGAAGGAAAATGTCTACTAAATTACACGCAGGTCGCATTGCCACGAAGTATTTGTGATTCCTTGCAAGTCGCTTCAAGGCCGGAAGATCTGTATTAACATAGACACGGGTAGAGAAACATACAAATTACTTAAAGTAGACTCTATCAGAGATTCATAAGATGTTCTTTGCATTCTTTGCTTTGTTCGGCGATTCCGATCATGCCGGGTTGCGGAATATTTTGGCATCTGCATACAACCGTGAGGTGGTTTGTTCTGATCTATCATATATGTAAGCAATTCTTGATATTTTTGTTTAGAACTTAGACTTAAAAAAGAGGATATATATCACATATTAATTAAATCAAAGTTCCTAAAATCATTTCTACTTAGTATCATCAAGTATTATTTTAAACTTTAAAACCACATCATAATTTAGGAATTTGTTTTTAGAAAGAACATTTTTATTGATAATAAAAAACAGAGGATTTTCTAAGATTAAAAACAATATTTTAAGAATTTCTATCACATTAATTTGATGAATGTTTTTCATAATGTTAATGAAATACACCTGTTTTGTCGTTACGATATCAAAGCTAAACTATACATTTCAATTTAGCAATAAAGCCTCGAAATATTTACATGCCTAATTCACAGACTCAAGTGCATTGAAGTTAATATGCGCATAATGTGGCTTATTAGTTAACGCATTAGCATTAAATTAAGCAAAGTTTGATATGAAATTCCAGCACAAAACGTTTGTTTAAACTAGATTTCGGAAGTAGTTTTTGCAGTTTTTATGAACAAACGTTATTATCTTTACGCCACTGGTGTTAATCTTGATTTTATAACGGTAACCATGAAGAATTTTGCTTCTATTGAAGTTCAATTCACTAGCATGACCGTAGGCTGTGTGCACATAGCATCACTATAAGCAAGAAAATATGTGAAACTAGCCGACCAGTGACAGACGTTGTCCTGTCAAACTTCAATAATCGAATAGAAAAGACTGAATGTTTTTAGTCTGTGATGTCAGATTTGTTGCACACCAGCGCCATCTGTACAGAAATCATCCTTTTTGAGTTTTTTTTATTGTTTTTGGGATGTTTTTCATTTTTTAAAGTAGTCTATTATTTATTCGGGTATTATATCTACATCTACAGCAAATTTCAACTTAATCCGTTTTGTCGTTTTGACCTGATTGAGGAACAAACATACATACAAACTCACAAACTTTCGCATTTATAATATTACTAGCTGTCCCGACAGACGTTGTCCTGTCAAATGTCAATAATCCCACAGAAAAAAACACATAAGGGTATGAAAAATAGATGTTGGCCAATTCTCAGACCTACTCAATAATTATGCTCACAAAATCGGTCAAGCCGTTTCGGAGGAGTACGGTAACTAACATTGTGACATGGAAATTTTATATATTAGATTAGGTTATTATAAAATTAAATAAGATCACGACTGTAATTCCCACGTATGGTAGATATCTTCTCAGTTCCCAAGGCACACAGATCCTTTGAAGATGTTTTACGATATTTATATATATTTATGACATACATGTTTGTTTTTAAGATACTATGAATATCGTGTGTGCAAAAGACTTCAACGACTTAATAATCATCAGAGAGATCCGATTGACGATTGTAATGAATCGTTTGGTATCTTCAGTGGGATATCATTTACGTATCGAAAGTTTAGTAACGTGTTAGTAACGTGAACTTGTCCTGTCTTGTGAACAAGCCCTTAGTGCCAGTAACGTGTGCGTGGGACCTAGCTAGGTGTGTTGTGTTCACGCTTCGAATCATTATGAAGCCCACACTGCGAGGTGAAGATCGGAATCCCGCGCATAGGGGTTATGAATTCATTTAGTCTAAGTGGCCATTGTAAAATTATAGTGCTCGTGTATAATTGTAGTTAGTCTTTGCTGAATGATGTCTGTATTTAAGTAGTACTACAAGTACATACTTGTACATACAGTACATACATACTTAGCAAAACCAAAAGCAATTTTAACTCTTTGTCAATTCGATTATCCTTTACCAATAGTTGAATTTAACGCGGTTTTGCACCACAGTCACAGAACCACTTGAAGGAATGTCCAAGTGTTAGTCAATCCGCCCTCGCAAGTCGTGAGTCGTGACACCGGCCGACCTCGTTGCGACTTTGAATCGGTTTAGCCCGTGCCAATCGGAATTGTACCACAAAGGCGAATAATTCACTAGGTATGTTGAGTTATTTGAACACTAATCTAATAAGCTAAGCTGTTCCAGGTAGGACTTAATGTTTCTTGAACGATGATTGAAGAACGCTTGGAGCTAGCTACATGCTGAGGCTGGAGTGGCTACGGAAAATTTTCAATGAATCTTAGAAAGCATTTGCGTAATGTCATTCTGATGTAATAATACCGAAAAAGCCTTGGTTTTCAAAGAAGCGATAACTGTCATAATCATAATACAACGTAAAATAACTTAAAAACAGTTTATTTAGAACAGAGAGTGAATTTAGAATACAATTTTATGAGTCATAAAGTTTGATTCATTAAAAGTCTACAAGTTACCTACAGTAATCCTACAAGCAAGCATAATGTAAATATACCGATTTATTCGTGATTTAAATATGTTCTTACAAAAGAATGAAGTATTATTATAAGTACTTATTGATTTACATATAAATACCAACGATGAGTACCTTTATCTAACGACCTAAGTAAAAACACTTGCATAAATAAGGATTTATCGATATACCAGTCTGCTAATTGACTATGAACGCTTCTTTGGTAATAAGTATATACCAGTAATGTACTGTAAGCAATATCGGTATTTTTCCTATTGAATTAATATGTTACTTACATCATTGCTTTGGATAATCTAATAAAAATATCATGTTTGAAAACTATAAAACTGACTTCAACGGAACTGCGCTGTAGAATCATTATATTATTTCTAATAAACAAGTTTACAAACCAGAAATATGTAAAGATACGAGATGTCGGTAGGTATATGGAAAACATTGATCTTATGAAATTCAAATGAGATCACATTGGGATTCTAAACCTATAAGCGAAAAATGACTACTTAAAAAAGTATAGTCGCCTGCATTAAGATTTAAAAAATTACGATTTTAATGTAAGAATTTTTATATTTTTTATTATTCTTCTAACACAAAAATAATAATTTCTACACTTAGGCTTAGGGAAAAAGACAACACGTATCTATAATCTTGTGCATAATTTGATAAGCTTTCGAATAATAAAACACAACAAAATGAGATGCTTATAAAAATTGGTCATACTCGCAGCATTTCAAGCACGCGTAAATTATGATTGAATCGCGATTGTTTTGACACCAAAATTATGATTGATGATTGATAATCTTCGTTACGGCACGTAGACGGAAATGGTCTGTTTAGGATGTAACTAAAACTGTAAATTGTCAGTGACCATTGACCACCTGATCAACGGATATTTGTGTGGGTGTGTTTTCTACGCGATTTTCGACTTAGAGTTTAGCTGGTTCTGATGGGTTTTGGCCGTCAGTTATTTTGTATTATGTTCATACAATCGTAGCTTCGTGCCAGCTACGTAAATGAGTATATAGTTTGGACGTCTCGTGATCCGTTTCATGTTAAGGAAAACTTAAGCACAACATCTCCTTAACCTTCATGTGTGGTCGGCACAACTTGTTTTTCTTTTCCGTTCACTTCTTTCGTAAAAACATGCTTTAGAAGGATTTGGTGTTTGAGGTGTTTTACAACCGGCCGCCGTCTGTCTAATATTTTGGGAATACTTGCTGGTTATGTCTAGCACTTCGTCCTTGTCAGCTGCGGAAGCTGGACACGGTAAAGCTGATATGCCCGGCCAAGAACATCCGATTATAGCGACGACGACGATCATCTTTGCGTACTAAATTGATGCAAAATCACATATTTACCTTATATTTTTTCCGGTGACAAAGTTATCCAATGACAACTCGTCACAAGACGATCGTTCAGATTGAAAAATCTCTTTGTAATACTGGCAAACTGGTTTCTTTATTTATGGCTGGTGTCTGATTCCATAATTTACTGAATAATATCTGTCTTTGTTAACTGTAAGGTTTATTGGAATGTCAAGTCCGTTTAATTCTAAAATGGTAATAAGGTCACCATTGAGTGAATTTTTATCAACTGTGTCACTGAAAGGATTGGGTTTGGAATGGAGGAAGTCATTTGCAGTCATTATTTTATGTCACGAAGCTCTTTAATCTCATTGTGGATTTATATAAAAATAATGATGACATCATATTGCATGATGTATCGGCAGGTCATCGTAATCTAAGCTTATAAAATCAAAAGATAGTCGCACGGTCTTAGAGCGACTTTAGAGAGCTTAGAGAAAACTATGTTGAAATTACCCGATGACGAAAACACCTAACCCTTTTGAACAATCCAATCGTGTAATTTATGTGCTTCGGCAATTTAACAAAAACAAAGCTTTAGTAATGAAGTAACTGTGACAGAATAAAGCCAGAAGGAGGTTAAAAGCTGCATTCCACAATTAGCAATGCAAATCTTTCATGATTAAATATCACAATAGAGACCTACCTAAAGAAAATAGCCGGTAATAGAAATCCTAGGTATTTAGATAAAATATTTGTCTGGGCCAGGCCTAACGCATGTTTTCTAAGAAAAACTATGATAGCAGACTTAGATCCATCAAGGAAACTTAGATTCGGCAAAGACTTGACTGGTGATGATGACGACAGGAACAGTTTGTCTGTATATTCCAGTAGATATATGACAATTGAATAGAACATTCAAGCTGTGATGATCTCTTCTAACCGCAAACGAGGTATGGAACAATAAATTAAATGCAGTTTCTTTATACGAGCTCCTCGGTTAGTTTATTCATTATCAATTGTGATTGGTGCATGAGCTGACTATGCAATTGCATATCAACGTGTTCTTCAAGGACAGGTGAAGCTTATTTATTAAAATACTTATCTACAATTTATATCCAGATGTTTGCGACTAAAACAACGACGTTACAGTGTGTTAAGTGCGTTCTTTTCCTCGATATAAAACCTGAATAGGTTAGTAATGCCTGACTGAACCAAACTTTAAGTACTTGCCAAACTCTCTAGGATGCACTTTATGACAATTCTATAGTTATTGATAACCGAAAAAGATAAGCATAATCTTATAGATTGGTACAGACAGGTGCAGTCTTTTACATTATGCAGCTTTCTTCTTTTTGTGCAAAGAACAATTACCGTACCGACCTCATCTTGACACAAGTTTGTCAGCGCGCAAGAATTTGGGTGCGACTTGCATTCTTGCATTCCCTTGCGTGACACAATAGGAAGGTTATCTCGAATACATTATTATTGTTAAGTGGAATTGAGATGACAGGCAAGACTAATTTAGGGCGGGCTGTGAATTGTATATGGTATGTGGATATTATGCAAGGGCTGGATGGATTGAAATGTTAATTTGCCGCATTTTATAGCATAGGCTTATTATTTCATAAGCATATGGGGCGTTATGATAATAATGTTAGGAACCTACGAAATTGTTTAGATGTGTTTGTAATTATAGTACTTGCTCGTATAACTAATATATATATATTTTCTAACTTAGGAGGATTAGCAAGTTGAAGTGATAGTAGGCGAAACATATTACTCGGAGTAGGCACTAACGGCCGTTGGGGTAAAAAAAATATACGGTGGAGATCACTCACCGAAAAGCGCAGCATAAGGATGCCTCTACTAGGTGGAAAAACGTCCTGATAAATCTGGAAGTCGTCGGGAGCAGGCCACACCAGATCTATCGCTTTGAAAATCTATGAGGAAGCCTATGTTCAGCATTGGACATCCTACGAAATCATGGTATTATACTCGTATGTAAGCTTGTCAAAGCCTAGGTATGTATCCAAGTATTTTGTAAGCTTTGCTGTAGATAAAATCAATGGATGGTTGAATAGACGATCTTTCTAAACGATTACCTATGTAATTATTCTATTGTTGGTAATTATATCAGGAAGTACTTTTTGTGTACTGGACTTTTACTTGACAATGATCTGAGTCGACCTCGGCATTCAATCGATATAAATAGTATCGACATTGAGGTTCATTCGAAACAAAGTCTGAAGTGAGTCATCTTGAAATTTAAAAAGGCCAATTTGAAATTACCTGTTTGGTCAGACGGGATTTCCAAAGTACCTATCATAAGTAGGTACCAGCTTGATAAATCGGGGAAGTTTTGATTTTTTACAATGATTGGTCATGAAATAATATTTACCCATATTTATAGTCATATTATGACAATTAAGCTACGAATGCAATAGGGTGGGTACGTAGAGAACGTCAAGAGATTAGTCACCAGACATATCGTGTGATGTCGTGATTATCATGCAAATTTACGGGCATCTAGTGTCTTGTTCTTGTACTCACACATTCTTATTCGTTTCTGTCCCCATGTTCTTTTCGCTCAAGGTAAACTCGCACAATATCACCCAACATGTCGTGCGACAATATCTTCATCCCGTTTAGTGAATACGGGGGTTGAGGCCATGTTTGCTTGTGGCGTGATTTAGACAACTTTCGACCTTCTAATCGTGTTTTTGAAATAGTGGAGCTTATAAGCCCAAATTGGCGTTACAAGAAATAAAGTGAATGTAAATTGCATGTTTTACGGACGCTGCAAGCGATTCACACGTAAACACAAGTATTTTCAGTATCTCGAAATATGATACTTAAGAAAGTCAATATGGTTTCATGCAGCCTTTTAGAGTCACAGAAGAAATAATAGGACTGATGTACAAATGTTTCACTCGGACTTACGCACTAGGTAGGTAGGTACTGAGAGGTACCTAACTGATGGCTCACGTTATTCATAGTGAACGTTTATTTATTTCTCGATCCATAAACTGATTGAAAATGTTCGATAAACGAATAATCTTTTTCTTTGCTAATTAAAACAATCAAAATGAATTTATTTAAAAAAAAATTAGGTAAAAGTTAAATCTGGCTATCAGAGTTAATTATTTTTAGCTAAATATTACATTTTCATTGGAAGATAAAAGAAATGGAACGGAATGGGAAAAAAAATTGTGTTACATAAATGCTAAGAACAATAGCTAAAGTCTCTACTTTCGGACTGGAAAAACATTCGCTCGCTGTTTATGGATAATCAGATAAAGCACAGTCTATATAAAGTACTTAAATTAATGTCTTTATTTGTGGTTAAAGTAAGCACATTTTCAACATCTTCATGGATCTGAGCGCCTGGAGATCTGAGAGGATAGTTACCGTACCTAATAGAGGATTACCAGTAGTGAACTTTTCTATTTTATTTATATTTTTTTTGGAACGAAGTTCCTTATCGCGCGTTGTGAAAGGGGGCTAGACGGAAAAAAATCTTACGAAAAGTTGTCACAAAAAGTTGTCACGACACTTTTTTGCTATAGTATATCTATTAATATATATGTATATCTATTAATTGTGTCGAGGTCGAGGTCGAGGTCGAGGTCGATGTCGAGGTCGAGGTCGAATTCGAGGTCGAGGTCGAGGTCGAGGTCGATGTCGAGGTCGAGGTCGAAGTCGAGGTCGAAGTCGAGGTCGAAGTCGAGGTCGAGGTCGAGGTCGAAGTCGAGGTCGAAGTCGAGGTCGAAGTGGAGGTCGAAGTCGAAGTCGAAGTCAAAGTCAAAGTTGATTCCCCTTCCCTTGTCCCACGTTATTTTGTGTTCAGTACAACATAACTGTAAACTAATAAACGACTTATTGTGTAGGAGATTACCAAAACATCATTAGTTGGTAGGTGGTATCTACTTTGGAAGGTAGGTACTTACCTATTTATTTGCTTTGCGTTTGTTTCTCATCTAACTAGCTAGATTGACAAAAATTGAGCTTACTGATTAAGTTTATATTACATTATATTTGATAATAATAAAAAACATATTATTTTAACTTAAAAGAAATAAAAATTTATTACAATTCCTTCACTAATTAATCGAAAAGAACTTCGTTCCATCCGGGTGTCCCTTGACACCTCTCAAGTTTTTTATTTAGAGTGACACTGTCACAGGCATCTATGCGCTCGCGACGACCGCACCGTTACTTCCGACGCAACCGGATGTGCTGAACGGTTATTGGTCTTAACCCGTAACGTAACCAATAATAATTACGATTAAAATATTCGTACTTAACTGGCACGCGTAACCACATTTACGAATGCCAGTATATTTGCATTACTTGGTATTAATGCAAGGTTTGCGTTGGTCGAGTAACTTGAACAAGTGACTGCTCGTTAATGCTGCGACCTGAAAATTATGTTAGGCTTCGACAAACGAAAGCGAGGTTCGTCATTTGTTTTGTCTATATAAACGAACGAACGAAGGGTGCGAGTGAGAGTGAGAGTGATGTTTATTCTGTTTTTGTACTCAGAATAACAAATGTTATCGAATCAGAGAGAGATTATTTTTATAGGAAATTATTATAAACAGCTGATTTGCCACTGAAACTTTCCAAGGCGATCTGTATCAGACATTCTATTATTATGTATGACTTTATGATTCTCACTGTCATAACTTTAGAAAAGTATGGATAATAAAGTTGTTTAGTTGATCATTTGAGAACTTAGAAATAGACATAGACAATCTTTTATTAGCTGTTTTAACAAAGATAACATAATATAAAGAAAAAAAATGTTTTAAAAAACCTAACTCTACATAGATATAAGCTACTCGCTAGTGATTAATTGAAACAAACCGATAAATGCGATCAAATGTTTGTTTATGGTCTGCAAGATTACACAATTTATTTTGTATATGAAATCGATTTAATTTATGTAGATTATTTTTTACATTCACATTAAGGCGAAGCTTGTAAACAACTTTTATGTTGTCTTAAATACACTGAACAGATGATGTACTTAATAAAATAAACAGTGAGTTTGTCAGCAAAATTCATAATCTACAGAAATTGATAACAGATGAATTTAACTACAGTGTAGTGCATCAGTCATGATATCTATGCCCTTATCCCTCTTCAATCAGTCATTATATACTTGCACTTATCCCACTTCATGTGGGGTTTGGCACAACATGTTGTAGAATTTTTTGGCTTAGTGGTGTTTTACAACCGGCCACCTGCCAACTCTCTTTATAATCTACGTCAATCAGTACAAAAATTATTCCTTATTGTCTATCAATATTCCTCAGAGCTTTCATAGAACGTCTTTATGAAGAGCTCAATTGAAATCATTCATCTCTCTACAACATTTCTACCTGTAACATGCAAGGCTTTGTAGATAGCGGTTTAAATGCTCTTAATTAAATCGGTCTGTTGAAATCGAGAGTGACGTGTGGGTGCCAGACGGCCCCGAGTTACGCCCGCAGTGCGAAGACAGGCTTATACGCCGTGACAAGGTTATCGACAGAAAAGCTAGCAGTAAAAGTTATCTTACGAACTGGAGAAAAAAAATCTATTGTGCTAAGCGAGACGCTATTTCGGTGTAAACTTAAATAGATTACTGTAACTACTGGCTGATAAGAATGCGTGGTTGATGCTATGTTTTAAATCTATGTTTGGTGAGAGATTCTTGTTACATCCTTGAGGTTTGTGGTATCTAAGTTCTTATTTTAAACGTTGGAAATAATTTGTCTCTTGAAAAGGAGGTGAAGAATATTATTTGGTTGTAGAATTAGGAGACGTAGACAGTCAGGGTAATGAAACCTTTGATATAATTGCTTAAACAGCATAATCTAATTTAGCTTCCTACACAATTCAGATATGTTTTGTTTACTCATCTGTAGACGAAATGGTTTCTTGGGTTCAAATTGAATAAGCCCAAGAAACCGTTTCGTCAATAAATCATAAGGATAACTTTGAAACGCCTTAGGATATCGTTGAAGCTACGCCTGTTCCTCGCGATCAAGTGGCTCATACGAAAAAATTTCATCATTCAAAATTTGGCAGTCGGAAATACCAACAGGTAAATAAGTGTTGAATTCATGATTCCAGAGCCTACAAAACTCAGCATTCAGCTATCACTTCAAGCCAAACTTTTCATATTTGGTCAAAGTGTAGTTGGCCTTGGGTGCGATTAATAGGCGCGAACACCACTGTCGAAATAGCATAGTTTGTTGCCTTTTTAGTGCTATTACAAAGCCGTGCCTTTGCCAATGCAACGCAAAAAGCATAATGTTTATTTGATCATTATGTAAATCCGCAATTATGAGTTGCGAATGTATAAATTATCGTGTGCGTTTGCTGTACAGAGGTTGTGCTGTGTTGACAATCATCGATGTGCTGATGCTAATATCAAGGTTATATCGGTTTAGGTATTGATCGATATCATAACGTACCTACATAGATAATTATTGTTTCTTGGTCGCTACAGATTTAAACCATATTTGAAATAAAAGAAAACAGAATCACGGCTGTAATCCAAAAGTACGGTAGAGATCCTCCCAGATTATCAGGTGCTTAGACTCTTGAAGATGTCAAAAAATTTTGTCTGAGGCACGCCCCAACATTACATTTGCCATATGTTTGCATTTAGCAGTATGTTAGCGTTCACATTCACATTCAAGTCACATGCTTAGCCATGTTAGAAATAGACTGAAATGATCAAGGTAGATGACCTAAGATCTTCAGTACATTGACTAGAACAGACTGATTTCGAACGATAACAATACCTACTAAATTATCATCATAATGCAAACAAAAATTGCTATAGCCTTGGCACTTGGTCATCAAATTACTATTTGAACTCAATGTCGTGCGCTAACGACAGAATATCCTGTATTTAAGATCATTGAGGCAATTATCTGGCAATAATCGTATGTTTAAATAGTCATAAAGCTTTTTGATAATCGGAAGGAAGGATTTTTTTAATATTTGTAATTTTTGAGCAGATTACAAAAAAAAAATCAGAAGATAGTTTAGGGTTTTTTGGCCCGAAAACTAATATTATAGATATTGCCTTATTAAAATCCTATATAAATATTTACCAACCCTTACGTTATATGCATATTTCTGATTCTACACCTGGGTTTTACTAGTTGAGAAAGTACAAGTGCCTACCTAGGTACGGCACCTACACCCGGAACGTTTTGAAATTAATTAATTTTCTATTTAAGTATTTGAAGAGACAGAATAGCGGTTAGAAGAAGTAATGACCAGATTCTACTGTTATTCTAAAAAGAGTATATTTACGTAGGCTGTGTGGGTACAAGAGTAGTACCGTTTCATTCAAAATCCATCAGGTAACATGCCCAAACTTTGCAAATAAATAGACATCTATAAGTGTAACGGTCAGTGAACTCTTCATCAGTTCAGACGCCAACGCTAACCGAACAGTTACGGACATACAAAGCTTCCTCTATTCGCTACAGCAACAGGTTTGCTTCTATTCGGCCGTGTTCAATTTTACTTACTGAGACAATCAATTTTCTCTCTTGTTGTGCACATGACAAAGTACAAATTGCATTGCGAGTGATTTGGTTCACGCTGCAAGGCTTTGCGAAGCTCAATTTGGCATTGTTCATGTGAGAGATGTACCTATTGAAGCATCTTGTTTTCAGTTAGCTACTTTCTAAAAGTGGCCGTGTGAAGTAACATTACATTGTCAGCAGGAAGCAGTAAAAAAAAAAAAAGTAAGTAAAAAAAAAACATTCATTAAATGCGAATGACTTTGTTATAACTATAGATTTTGACACGGGTCTTACGGGACACCTTTAATTTACTTTAGACCCGTGTCAAAATCTATAGTTATGTCTACTAATCCAGATAGTTTTAAAAATAATTTGTTTGGTTTGTTCTTTTCTTCTTTCTCGCAGCAACGGAGGAACGGATTTACATGATTTTTTGCATAAAGATTTGAGAAGTTTATGAATCGGAGTAGGTAGGTGTGCGAAACCGCAGGCAGGTGTTAGTGTAGATTTAAGACTGGGCCAGCTCTATGTCAACTACGGCAAATGATTGCTCAACAAATATTTGTCAGGAAATTCCACCTGGAACCACAAGTAACCACAATTCAGAAACTTATTTCTAGCATAGGTAATGTAGGCATGCGCCAAACGTAATGTGTGGACGTGTCTCCGGCTACCCCTGAGATATCTTTAAGGATCTTGAGCGCCTAGAGATCATGAGGATATCAATCATTTTTGGGGATTACTTATGTGCAGAGATGGGCACTTACCCGGTAAAAATCATTTTTACCCATTCATTCCTATTTATACCCATTTATACCGGGTAAAAATGAGCCATCAAAAACATAACTTGTAAAAAAAGCCAAGTCTCGCAACGCAACTCAGTTCTTCTACCGTAAAAAGTTGTGAGATCCATGTAATACCAAGTCGGTTAATTTATTCAGTCCCTACTTTAAGGGTCCTTCTGTCTTAAGTTATTACGTAAAGGTTAGTTAATTACGTAATAACATAAGTCAGAAGGACCCTTAAAGTAGGGACTGAATAAATTAACCGACTTGGTATTACATGGATTTCACAACTTTTTACGGTAGAAGAACTGAGTTGCGTTGCAAGACTTGGCTTTTTTTACAAGTTATGTTTTTGATGGCATCTCATTTATTTTTGTAGACTTTTGTACTTCTTAGGGTTCCGTACCTAAAGAGTAAAAACGGAACCCTGTTACTAATACTCCACTGTCCGTGCGTCCGTCTGTCCATCTGTACGTCTGTCCGTCTGTCCGTCTCTCCGTCTGTCTGTCCGTCGGTCTGTCGGTCTGTCTGTCCATCTGTCTGTCCAATGCTAACTACTGCAAAATGTGGGCATGTACCAAATATAATGTTTGGACGTCCTGTGACTACCCCCACTAGACATCTGCGCCTGATGCGTGATCCATAATTAGTTAAGTGTCAAAAAAGTAAAAAAAAAGATGCAATAATTTTTACCCGATATAGATTGGGTATAAATAGGAATGAATGGGTAAGAATGACGTCATTCTTACCCATTCATTCCTATTTATACCCAATCATTCTTACCCCTTCATTCCTATTTATACCCAATTTATATCGGGTAAAAATGACGTCATTCTTACCCATTCATTCCTATTTATACCCAATTTATATCGGTTATTATTTATATATTATTTATATCGGTACTTTGAGGTTTAATCTATAATAAGTAATCTAAAAATAACAAACAAGTAGTATTTCAAATAAGCACTTAGTGTTTAGGTAACATATATAAATATATTGTTTTGTGTCGAGCGTAGGTCTTTGTCTTTGGACAAAAGTATAGTATATTATACTTTTGTCCAAAGTACTCGTACCTGTACGAGTACTTTGGACAAAAGTAGACTAGCCCGTCAATCCCCAAGCGAATGCCGGCGTTCGCGCTGTGACGTCACTGCGCCATACATTCCGGCGTTCCGGCCGGGGATTGAGTGGCTAGAGACAAGTTTAACGGGAAGATGGGGTGGGTGGGGGATGCATTGCGTTGTACTTGTACTGCGGCCATTTTGTTTAGTACCTAGACTAGACGTACGTGCGCGCTTCCGCGCACCCTTTACGTGTACTTCGATGATCTTCAGTGAAAAATAATTTATCAGTAAATAATATCAGTTTAGTTTGGTTGAATTGCGAATTGTTCATTTTTTAGGGTTCCGTACCCAAAGGGTAAAATCGGAACCCTATTACTAAGACTTCGCTGTCCGTCTGTCTGTCTGTCTGTCACAGGGCTGTATCTCATGAACCATGATAGCTAGACAGATGAAATTTTCACAGATTATGTATTTCTATTGCTGCTCTAACAACAAATACTAAAATCAGAATAAAATAAATATTTAAGACAACAAACGTGATTTTCGCATTCTAGCGCCATCTAGTTTCATTTGATGTTACTACGTTATTATAGGTACTTTTCGCGGTCTCATGCGACCGCTCGGGGTTTGAGAGGTATACCAATGATTCGCAATTCCGCTGGCAGGTGGCGCTATTTTACCACTATCGGTAAAGTAAGTAAATAGGTGGTACTTCACATGATCGACTAAAAAGTTTGAAATTGAATTATTGAATTCATGTTGTTAGAAATAGGTACCTAGGTAGATATTATTAATTTCAAATTAATTTCGAGTTCGAATCCTGGCCATGCATCAATGGATATATCTGTTTGAAAAATGTATATGCGCGTTACACGTGTTTATAACTGTGAAGGAAAACATCGTGAGGGAAACCTGTTAGTATTCTTGAAAGTGTCAAAAAAGTAAAAAAAAAGATGCAATCATTTTTACCCGATATAAATTGGGTATAAATAGGAATGAATGGGTAAGAATGACGTCATTCTTACCCATTCATTCCTATTTATACCCAATATAAATCAGGTAAAAATTACGTCATTCTTACCCATTCATTCCTATTTATACCCAATTTATATCGGGTAAAAATGATTGCATCTTTTTTTTTACTTTTTTGACACTTAACTAATTATGGATCACGATTTTCATATTTTCATTAGTTTAGATCTTTCGAAAATGTCTAGTGGGGGTAGTCAGAGGCACGTCCAAACATTATATTTGGTACATGCCCACATTTTGCAGTAGTTAGCATTCCAAACGTGACAGGTTGCAAGCCCATCGCCCATCTGTCCGTCCGTCTGTCTGTCCGTCCGTCTGTCTGTCCGTCTGTCTGTCTGCAGGTCTGTCTGTCCGTCTGCCTGTCCGTCTGTCTGTCCGACTGTCTGTCCGACTGTCTATCCGTCTGTCTGTCTGTCCGTCTGTCTGTCACCGGGCTGTATCTCATGAACCGTGATAGCTAGACTGTTGAAATTTTCACAGAATATGTATTTCTCTAAAAACAGCATAAAATAAATATTTAAGTGGGACTTCCGTACAAAAAACGTGATTTTTTTGCCGTTTTGATAATAGTACGGAACCCTTCGTGCGTGAGTCCGACTAGCACTTGGCCGGTTTTTTATAGATTACACGTCAAAGAGGCAGGACAAACAATCTACACAACCATGCATAATATGAATAATCAAAATAGATAGAATGGTAATATTTTATGGAATTTGTATTAAGTTTAATTTTGTTACATTGGTGGAGATTCTGTTGTCTCCACGCTAAACTTAAAATTCCTAAAAACGACTGCTCTTATTTCTTTACTAAAGTCTGAATAATTATAATCCAAATTAAAAAATAACAAGAAAACACCATAATTAATTAGTATTAACCAGTTAGTATTCTTATAAGCGGCGATGGGCTTGCAACCTGTCACGTTTGGAACGCTAACTACTGCAAAATGTACCAAATATAATGTTTGGACGTGCCTCTGACTACCCCCACTAGACATCTTCGAAAGATCTAAACTAATGAAAATATGAAAATCGTGATCCATAATTAGATAAGTGTCAAAAAAGTAAAAAAAAAAGATGTAGTCATTTTTACCCGGTATAAATGGGTATAAATAGGAATGAATGGGTAAAAATTATTTTTACCGGGTAAGTGCCCATCTCTGCTTATGTGCAGTCAAGACTATATTGATAGTTTTTTAACCGACTTTTTTTTTATGTGTATGTTAGGCGATTACTCCGGCGTTTGTGGACATCCGTCCACATCATTTTTTTACAAATACAAAATCATTTTTTAATATGAAAGCCTATTCCGAGGTGGTCCCATTACCACCAAGTCAGCATCTGATGATGGGATCCGAGAGAAACCTTCAAAATTTATGGGCATTGATAGTGGTTTTTAACTATAGACCTTCTTTCATTGGCATATACCAAGGAGGGCTAGCCGGGGTAGAGGCCCCTAGATCTCGCGGAGGAGGGAGAATCCCCCCTGAGATATAGAGATACGTTCGAAATAGAGATCCTCGAGTTGACGTCACGAATTTAAACCACCTATAAGGCACAGATAACAGGGCCCCTGGGTTTTTCATTATGTATTTTAAAGCACTACAATTTTTGTTATGAATCGTTATTTAAACGTAATTATTGCGATTGTGTAAAAGAGGTGCGTTTTTAGATTTCAGGGTGACATTGCCTCATTTTGTTACACACACATGGAATTTCCAGCACCAACATGACAAGTTTGTTACATAAAAACGACATTTCAATCGTCGTCGACCAACCGCAGCCATTAGTGCATCTTTGACTCACAAACATGTGTGTGAAAGTTCACTTATCGTTACATCATTTTGTGAGAGCAAATGGACAAACATTGCGACCAAACAACATTATACAATCGATTTGGCCGATAAATAGACATCAGTGGCTAGGCTACTGAGAAGTTGTTTAGCTACAAAAGTAAGACAGCTTTCAAGCTAAATGGTTTTTAGCCCGCTTAGAGCGCGCGCCAGATAGTATAAGTCTGCTCGTGGCCAAAATTGGAACTAAGCACGGTCAGTCACGAATCTCCAGGTACTCAGATCTTTGAAGATGCCTAAAGGGGTTAGTCAGAGGCACGTCCAAACATTACATTTGGCACATGGTCACATTTTGCAGTATCAACAGTATCAACATATCAGTACATCCTATGCAGACTTATCCAACGCGCACTCTTTCGATTATTTCTTTATGACCAGTGTGGTTTTGGTAGGTCAAGGGTTCAAAGAATTTCAAAGCAACAAACAACTATAAAATTAATATTGGTTGGACATTTCACATTTCCATCAAGCAAAGCTATAGGAACCAAATAACTAACAGATTGCTTTTATATATTTTTTCGTAACACTAGAACAATCATTTATGTTCATACCTAACAAAGCGTCTCAAAGTCATAACATAACTTATTTTTTTACTTGGTCATAGGTGTGTCTAAAGTGATTAGGTACGAGTTTACAATAAATTAAGACAATTTATTGCCCCTACCTTATTACTAGACTGCCAAAAAAATATGGTAGAGGCATTTCATTCGAAAAACATAGGATGTGTGTGTTTCCTTCTTCCTCGTTTATTTAAGTAAATAAAACGTTTTGTGTTTGTAATGTTTTTTTGTGTTAAAGACCTACTACTACTGATTGTTCTCGTTTATTTTCAAGAGCTCTGAGTGAATCGGAAATCCTGCCAGTTTTTGTATAAAGTCTTTCCGCAAAACGAACGTCTCAGTGCGTGCAATTACAAATGTCTGAATAACTCTCGGTTGAAATTGATTTGTGCTTATGACAGCTGTGGTGATTAGGCCAGCTTCGCGGTCAAGAATGTATAAAAAATGCGGTTTTTAATTTACTTACTGTGACGTGAAAAACGATTACCTACTTTGAAAATCCTACAATGATTTTGGAGATATAGGTAATTTTTTCCCATGAATAATAGTTATATGAATATTCCAAGCCGCTTAGAAACAAATAGAAGTTTGAATTAAAAACCCGCTTCATTTTGTTGTATTTCCGACTTCGTGTTTTTCCTATAAATTCATTTAAAGATAAAAAAATATTATGTAACATAATTAAGTAGTTTTATCTCTTCTCATAAATTTAGATGACATAGCCTCCAAACATGACAATATAGTAAGAGTACAAGCGCTTTATTTGTTCAACGTCAACGAAAAATTGGATTGTTGGTATTTTTTAAGTCCTTGGTAAGATTCATTGTTGGTTGCTTTCCGAATGGTTGGTTAAATCTTTGCTGTTGTGTAAGAATCGAGGCCACTTTGCAGGCAACTGAAGCCTTCAACACACAGATCGCTGTCGGATGCCATCATTCACAAGCTGAAGCTGAAGCTACCTACTAGCCCATATTTTCCTCAATTTGCTTTAAAGTTAGCGGTTGTCAAAGTGCGCCCGCATGCGGCCCGCGGCTGGTATTTGTGCGTCCCGCGGCTAGTAAGAAAAGAGAGAATAATAACTGTACAGTTTTATCTCTGCGTCTCACTTTTTATTCTTAGTTTCCGTAATACGTAGAATATACATATTCAAATTCTTTTTCTAGTTACTAAATGCATTAGCATAAGCAATTATGTAATAAACATAATATATATCGTATTTATATTATGTAAGCGCTTTGTAACAATTTTGTTGAATAAAACCTCTGTAATATGTATAATATGTACTACTTTTGTTTCGCTACATCTTTATTTCCAAGGGTCAAATTACTCGTTATCGCGTGCTTAGTATCCTCAGTTCTCTATCAAATGTCTTTATTTATTTAAAACACTCCGAAACCAGTAAAAAGTCTTGCACTAAGCGCACCATCTAATCCATACGTAATATTGGGGTACGTTGCTAATTTGTTTTATTATCTTTCACTATTCGAGTTAGCATTTCGATTGAAAAGCTACATTACATAATACTGAGCTGTTCTTTTGAATTACTTCTTTGTGTATAGAACGCTTCCATATCATCTAAATGGATCTGTTTCTGTATCTATAAGTAGGTATAACAGTTTCAAGCTGATTAGAGAGCATGTTACAATTTGTTTCATCGAAATTGCTACAGGTATTTACGATTGTCGATCTCCAATCGTAAAGTAACTTACAGTTGAAGTTGGTGAGTATTCCAGTATATAATGCTCACGACTACAAAATGTGAGCATCCCTGAAGATGTCTTAAGAGGTTAGTCAGAGGAACATCCTGCCCACATTTTGCAATAGTTAGCATTCCACACGTAACAGGTTGCAAGCCGCAGTTCAATAATATGTTTGGATGTGCCTCTGAATTACTATTTTACACATCTTCAGGGCACCGCAACATCAGTCATATTCGTTGATGGTACAGCCAAAGATCATTGCGTGTTTCGCAAACCGTTTTCACAAACTCCATACAAACATTGCTTAGTAAAGATATCGAAATGCAAGGTATTTTAATTACCTACCTCGATGAAGCCACTATAGGCATTGGCTAGGACTCAGCAACAAATAAAACCGTTGCCATAACTGTCGGTTATGTAAACATATTATTTTATAATCATCTCGTAATTATTACATAGGAATAAAATAGCGGTGAGTCTATATTAGTCTAAATACACCTTGTATTTAGACTTATGCCATGCCCTAAGTGAAAACGAAAAAAATCGGCCAAGTGCGAGACGGACTCGCGCACGAAGGGTTCCGTACTGATATCTATAAAAAATTACAAAAAAACTAGTTTTTTGTATGGGAGCCCCACTTAAATATTTATTTTATTCTGTTTTTAGTATATACTGTTATAGCGGCAACAGAAATACATAACATGTGAAAATTTCAACTGTCTAGCTATCACGGTTCATGAGATACAGCCCTGTGACAGACAGACGGACAGACGGAAAGACGGACAGACGGACAGAGAAGTCTTAGTAATAGGGTACCTAAAAACGGTACCTAAACCCTTTGGGTACGGAACCCTAAAAAATACTTGATGGCAATGATATAGGTTAAAAGTAATAATAATCGCACCCAAGTGGAAACATATTACTTAAAATCAGGGAAACTCGATTTTTATTTGTATTATTTTAAAAAAATTGTATTAATTTGTAAAAAATACTTGCTACTTTCGGTGTCGATAAAATAAATTGGTTTGAAGAACATAATTTTTCTATCTACGGATTGTACGGTCAGCAATTACTTAGTCTTAGTCAAAATATGAAATCTTATATATAAAATTCCCGTGTCACAATGTTAGTTACCTTACTCCTCAAAACGGCTTTACCGATTTTTACCAAATTTTATATGCATATTCAGTAGGTCTGAGAATCGGCTACCATCTATTTTTCATACCCTTAAGTGATAAAGGATGGCGTAAAGATCGGGAAAAACGGAAAATGCTTTTTTCTGTGGGATTATTGACATTTGACAGGACAACGTCTATCGGGACAGCTAGTAATTTATAAAAAACATAGGCTCACGTCACGACTGTTATCCCCAAATACAGTAGACATCCTATCATATTTCTGAAGATGTCTTTGAAAGGGTAGTCAGAGGCATCTCTTA
Source organism: Hydriomena furcata (assembly GCA_912999785.1). Lineage (NCBI taxonomy): Eukaryota > Metazoa > Arthropoda > Insecta > Lepidoptera > Geometridae > Hydriomena > Hydriomena furcata. The sequence goes on from OU538826.1 coordinate 4,947,440, forward strand.
ATTTTGCAATCGCAGTAACCCTACGGTTCATCAGTGATTATCATATTGGTGTAATTTAGCAAAAGTTCTCATGATGGCTCGGCGCCGGCGTGTTACCGGAAAACTGCTAATGTAACTTTAATTCCAGTCTTAGATTTGTAATATTTACATAGACATATCGTAACACGTACGTAAATACACGGTAATTGACATTACATAACAATTTCAATATTTATTGGAGAATCACGAGTGAGGCATTGTTTGCGATTTCACTAATATTTTTGCAATATTATAGTGAAATGCGCTAAGGAAACGCTCACGTTCTATGACGAAGTTTGGGGTTTAGCACCGGTTTATGGCGTTGTCGAATCGCTAGCGAAACCATCGTCTTCTAATGACTCGCAACTCAGTTTGTTGTAACTTTGTCCTATGCGCTGTAGGTTGTGGGTTGTGGGAGCGATTCTCATCAAAGACAAACGTTTGTACGTTGAATATGCTATGCTATATGATTATTCTGGGTATGAATGTTATATTATAATGTACTCATTCTAAGTACCTATATTAAAAAAAAAATAAGGAATACCTACACCGAAGTACTCTATTAAAGAAAGAAAGAAAATAAGAAAGAAAGAAAGAAAGAAAGAAAGAAAGAAAGAAGAATTAATTTATTTTGTGTCAACATAATCTCAAAAATGACATACACATATATATTAATTTATATTCATATCAGCTATCTGGTTCCCAAAGTACTAGCTTTGCTTCGTTTAGGGCTTAGCGCCGAGTGGAATGTCTAATATTTACTTATTTTAATTTAGTGAAAGACTCGCATATAAATCGTTAGCCATCAGAAACTAGTGCTAAGGACAACATTTTTGCTACAAACAGTCAGACATTAAAAAACTTGCCAACAAGACAAACAATTCAAAAAAAATCTAGAAAAATTTAGAAAGAAGAATGTTTAGATTTTAGTTTCAGTAGAAAGATCGTGATACTTTTTATTGAAACTACACAAAAACTAGGCAAGAACGGGATCACTCTGTTTAATTATTCGGTCTCAATGTTTCAATACTACGCTTTTCAGCCGAATCAGCTAACTGCAGCACGGCACAGATTCGATTGTAATTCATTTTGGTTACATCGGAGGCAGAAATTGTCAAGGCAAATTTATGTTTCATATTAAAAAAAAAAAAAATAAAAATTGGCCCACGACTGTAATCCCCAAGTACGGTAGACATCCTCTCAAATCTCCAGACGCTTAGATCCTTTGAAGATGTCTAGTGGGGGTAGTCAGAGGCACGAGAGAGGTTTCAATTGTTAGGCGTGTTTGAAACATTAAATTCCAATTACCCCCACTAGACATCTTCAAAGGATCTAAGCGTCTGGAGATCTGAGAGGATGTTAACCGTACTTGGGGATTACAGTCGTGATCCTATTTATTTTTATTTTATCTTACGTATTTTTATTATGAGTTAGATAGTTATTGTTTTTTACTTAGTACATGGGTAAGTGTGAAGTGAGGAAACGTGTTTTTTTTTGCAATTTTCAAGTTATATGCCGTTGGCCGCTGCAGACGGCTCGGTTCGCGAAAGCAGGCGCTACCATATTCGGCGAGACCACTATTTCAACTTTCTGATGTCCTGGTATCCGAGCGTCGACTTTACCTGACAATCCAGTTTTTATCGAAAGATGATGAAGTTATATTTTGTAACTGCCGGCAGGAATGCTGTTGATGCAAATCATTATGATATTTATGATGCTCAATCTGATTTATTATTCAAATTCAACTGTGATATTTATTAGATCGTGCGTATTACTTATATAATAATTCTTGCTTTTATAAATTCTACTTGAGAACTAACATTCTTAAATTTGAAGGTTTTAAATTGCCTTAGAAAAATAATCTTACATAATTATGTATCTATGATATCAAGGGCGAGAATTGACTTAATTACCTACTTGTTCATTGTAGGTAAACTTTGGTCGCGATCATTTTGAAATAAATTTTAGATGACTATCACTTCGATGTTGCGCTAATTTATACTTTAACGTAAAGGAATAAGAGCGATCGTTTTTTAGAATTTTAGGTTTAGCGTGGACACAACAGAATCGCCATCATAATCGCACTTCATCTGAACGTGGATTCACGTTAGCTTATTACGAGTAGGTATATCGCAATTGGACTGATAAAAAATACTAGGTAGGTTTCTAGATTATTCTATAAAATTGCACTTAAAAACTCTCGAGGTTATTGCCTGTAGTTTTTGCTCGAAGTGCTGTGAACTTTGTGTCTCGTCCGATTAGTGCCGCTACGATTCTCACTTTTTAGGAAATAATTGGTAAGTACTGGGTTGATACCTATTTTTAGCCTTTTTATATTCACAGCCGTTTCGCGACACGCCATAATATTTTAAATTTACTAGACTTCAACCCTCCCCCGCACCCACCACAAGGAATACCCTCCAAATTTCAAGGTTTAGGCTGTGCCTTGATAGATCGGTCTATAAGTCAGTAACGCAAGCAATTTTAGTGATTTTATATTACACCAATAACTTGTTTCAAACGATTGCTTTCAGTTGGTACGTACAAGCCATATTCGAAGATTCAGCATCTTCCAAACGATTAAAAATTCAAATTGACTTTCGCCATCTTGGCGCGTTACCATTATTTTTATGTTCATTGTCAACGCACTGATAATCGATAAGTGTATTGCAGTAGAGAGCATGGTTATGTAAAGGAACAGGTTCGGTTTGGAAGTGGGTCGGTTTGCTTCGGCTTTCCAGCGGTCCCTGCCCTCGCTGCGTGCAGTTTAGAAGCTTGATGTTCCAATACTCCTAGCTTGGAATAGCTTTATAACACAATAAATAACTTGTATGACGATGTTTCTCTAGCACTACAGCACATGCAGATATAATCATTATAGGCAAAAATTTAAAACACAATGAAAAAATTAATACTTAATCTGCATAATGATCTCGATTTATAAAGAAAGGATGGAAAAGAATCACTCATTCGAAATCCGACGCTGTGCGAGCGCGTGTGTTTGTTTATGTGTATGTGTTTGTTTATGTGTATGTGTGCGTGTGTGTGTGTGCGTGTGTGCGCGTGTGTGTGTGTTAATGCGTGTGTTGTGTGTAAGTGTGTGTGTGCGTATTTTGTATAAAGACACTAAATCAACTATAAAACGCCAAAAATGATTTATGTTAGCAGTGATGAAAAGTATATCTATTTTAATAATAATCCTTTTTAAGTTTTTATGAGTTATAACATCACGTTTCGACAATGGATAAGTAGGATTTTAACATTTTTGTTTACATTATTTATGAACCTAGACATAATATTACTACGAACTACGCAATATTAAGTTGCTTACAATATCTATCCTTCTTCGTATGCAGTCTATTAGGTACTAACTATAGTTTGGTATGTATGATACAGGTTTATAATTATACAATAGTAATATCTAAGACTCACTTGTTTCTGCGACCATTGCTTATTTATCAGAGTAAGTATTAATTTATTACGAACCAGCTTTTCCATTTCCTTCATATGTTCATATCAAGGCAAGTGCCAAGTGTCCACATAGGGACAAGTAAATACATACTAATGGTGGCACACCCTTACTTTCCCTCGGACTTGCGTGAACCTGCGTCTTACAATCACCGCCTTTAGGCGTACTTCACACATCCGTGACGTCATCAATCGTGACATATTAATTATTATTGTGGCTGTAAGCTCTTGCGCTCGAACTCTTAGAACTTAGATCTTTCAATCGTACAAAATAATTATGTAGAAAGATATTTGTACCTACAGATTTCGTGCCTGGCTGATCCTAGTTTTTGTCGAAAGAGGTCCGCTCTTTGGTGATGGTCAAGAATTTGATTTTAATCAAGGTCAAACGAAAACTCTATCCTTTTTTGCGCATTGATAAAAATAAAGTTTCGATATCTTTCTTTTTTTTTCTTATCAATTTTCTTGGAACAGTATTAATAGAAATTAAATTAAAGGTAATTAACAGATAAAGACCCGTGTCAAAATCTATAGTTAAGTATTAATAGAATTTCAGAAAAATTATTATGAATAGATGAAAAAATATTGATGAAAAGTAGTTCCAACTTTGAATTTGTACGAAGTTCAGATATTTCTACTTTACGGTAGCAGGTGGTAGCAGGTAGGTAAAATATGTATACAAAGAGCAGTCGTTTCATCTATCATGGTACTAACATGATAGATGAAACGACTGCTCTTTGTATACATATTTTTTATATAGAGCACCTTTTTCAAATAATTTTTTAAATACGTCACCATGTCATTTTTATTTTGTTGGTTCCACTTCACGTCCTCAGTTAATTTTACATGAAAAATATCTGTGACACGACCATGGCCTTGACTGAGTACGTACTCTGGACAAGGGCAGTAATTTGCAAGTAATCACAGCATCCGATGGCGGAATAGCCCCATCACGATGACAGCTGACAGTGACGTTATATCCTGCCATAATTGGTTTTCGCGGGAAAGCTAGAGTTATTTATATGATATTTAAATTAACAAAAACTTATTCTTTTTAGAGTTCCGTACTCAGTCTGTCCGTCTGTCTGTCACCAGGCTGTATCTCATGAACCGTGATAGCTAGACAGTTGAAATTTTCACAGATGTATTTCTGTTGCCGCTATAACAACAAATACTAAAAACAGAGTAAAATAAATATTTAAGTGGGGCTCCCATACAACAAACGTGATTTTTTGCCGTTTTTATAGATAATGATACGGAACTCTTCGTGCACGAGTCCGACTCGCACCTGGCCGGTTTTTTATTATGAATGAGTGATTGAAAAAATTTTTGAAAATTCGATTGAATTGATAAAAGTAGTACCTACAATAAATTACAGTGACGTAAAAAGTCATTGAATAAATGTACAAATATTTCCAGTTTCTAGATATGAGTCAGCTTCCAATTGTTTAAACAATAAAGATTATGTTATGCCTCTAAGTTGGTACAAAACTTATTTTAAGATTTTGATAAGTGTCTGGACACTAATGATTAATGGTTTGATAGTCTAAAAAAGCCAGAGTTGACGCGTTGTTGTTTCTGCTTCCGACTAGACAAGTTTGTCTATACCATCGACAACACAGCCCAATAGACGCATAATTTCTAATCTAATTTCATTTCTTCAAACAAACAGTTCTGTCAAACCATTGATGTATGCGGGTCCCGAAAAATGCATTCTGATTGGCTTGTTCAAAGTGACAGTTCACAGAGTGGTCGGTAGGTACTACTTCAGATTTGACGCGCGGTGTTTTATATATCAGTAGTACTCGTATTAGTCTAATCTATTGCCAGACAGTGTTCGCCTTGAGGTGTCTATTGGGCTGTGTTGTACCTTGCACATACTACTATATACTATCTATTTAACCATCTGTGATGCATCATGATTACACTTGATCGCGCCACGTCCGTTCCGGGAGCATAGTCACATTCTTTTTGCGATCCTCTTCGTGAACGAGCTTTTGCGGCTTATGATATGTTGCGAGTTGTTATTATTTTTACAATTATTATTAACTCAAGATGATAAAGAATAATATCTTAGTAACTTCCCAGATAATTACTCGTTTTTATACCTATATAGGTAGGTACCTATTTACTTATTTTTGGGTTTTTTTGGCATAATAAAGTCTTAGGTATCCTGTTGTTGTCAAAGACTTTTGACATAATAGCAGTGGTCAACTTATTGTGACGGTTTTCATCCTGACATAGGACTGGCAAATAGCTTTAGGAGCGAAACGTTTTAGGGGTTAAGGTGATAATTGATTTTTGTTTTTTTTTGAGCCGATTCTACCCGGAGATGGCGGAAAAAGTTATAAAACCTTATCTTGAAAACGATCAAACTTTAAAAGAAACTGTGTTTAATTTAGGTAGCTACTATGAATATCTAACGAATTATGTAAAAATAAACTGTTCAACTACTCATAGTTTTGAATAAAAACGAAAATAGTGTTTTTGAAGAGCCAACTTTGGGAAATTACTATATCGCAAAAAGTTTTACCAATCGTATTTCTGTGTTTATTTTATCTAGATTAAATCCTAAGTTATCTTTCTAAATTGTATGTTTTGCGGTTATTAAGAAAAAAACTAGTCTACGATCATCAAAATCAAAATTCGTAACTCGAAAACTACAAAGAATCGCGGAACATACGGAGTTTTCGAGTGAAGATATATTAGGAGTGATTCAGATACCTAAATTATCACTTTGAACGTCACTTTTTTGGCCATCCTGTATTAAGGCGAGTAATAAATGTTTTTGATGAATGCAGAATCGTTTTTTCTCAATAACCGCAAAACATACAGTTTTGTTTTTCATGACAAAGATAACCTAAGGATATAATCTAGATAAATTACAGACAGAAACACGATTGGTGAAACTTTTCTTGATAGATTTGTTTTCCAAAGTTGGCTCTTCAAAAACACTAGTTTCGTTTTTAATCAAAACTATGAATAGCTAGACAGTTCATTTTTATATAAATCGTTAGATAATCATACTAGCTAAGTAAATTACAGACGGTTTTTTAAATTTGATAGTTTTTAAGATAATGCCGTTTTATCACTTTTTACGTCTTATCCGGGTAGACTCAGCCCATACAAAACGTCAAAAATGTCAAGTATCACCTTAAGAAGATAAGATGTACTCGTATATTATATGAATGAACCATGTTGTTCTGTAAAAACTTACCAAGGCAAAACAGCCAAGTGATAAATGCGCCGTCCAAATCCGGGACACAACACTGCACTAGTCGATAGTCGATTGTGTAAACACTAGTTGGTAGATTTAGCACGATTAATGGAAACCACTGCTACTTGCGTTCATACGTTTTACATTTTACATTCGACGGCCAGTAGTATTTTACGCAATCTGGAACAAAATAAAATAATTATAAGAATTAAATCTTGAAAAAAAAATTGAAAATTAAATTGAATTATATTAAATACTAATGTCTTTATGGCTATTTTTTATACCTTGGGTTACATTATTAAAGTTTTAGGAAGGATCTCAAATTTTGTATAGTAATAAATATAGCCTATCAGAGATAATATTCTAAAGGTGAAGTTTGTTCGTTACAAACACAAAAATTCAAATATTTCCTCTTTATAATATTAGTAGATATCATGTGAATTGTGTAAATCAATGTCAATTTTATGACGATTCCAACAAATGATCCTAGTGATTTCATTGAATAAACTTTTTTTTTTAAGTTTTTTTTGTAAGTATTCAAGGTTTGAAACGATCAAAACAAAGTTGAAGTCTGGAATTTAACAATTATTAGATAGGTATTTATAAAATCTTGCCCTTGAAATAAGTATATTTGCCCGAGAACCTTTAACTACCTTTATAATAAGTGTACCTACATCCAAATACCAAATGGTTTGGATTTAAATATCACGCCTTATTTTGACGCAGATGTTTTTCACGCGCTATAGTATAGCGGCTATAATATACAATCACGTTATGCCTCAGGGTAAGATAAGAAGATAATATATATTTCTTGAGTTGTTGTTATTATCTAATGGTCTGTTTTTCATCAAACTTTATTTTATGTTGATGTTAGCGATTATTGTATTGTTGGTAGGTAGATAACTGAGAAGGTACCTGCTTTGTATTCAAAATGTAGGCAAGTAACCAAAGTCAAATTTTACTTTTTTTTTCAATTTTGGTAGTTATAACATTATTAATAATAATTGATATAAATATTCCTTTATTTTTTTCGTTGGTAAAAAGAAAGCTGTTGTCAATTACAATTTTATTTTTATTGTATCTAACACCCTAAATGTAAAAAAAAGGATTAAGTTAGTGATGCCAAGCACAATGATACAAATTTAATGTCTGAATTATGAGATTTCGAAAGAAACTGCACAATTTGTTAATAAATTATGGAATTCAAAATGTTATTATAAAGGGCAGAGTAACAAAAAGCTAATAACTCGCTTCCATATAAAGACGTGCTACTTTTTGATCAATTCTTGTTTTGGAGCCTCGAAGGTGTCATTTTTGGGGTACCTCAGTCTTAGGAAATAACTGGTTTAATTATACCTAATATCAGGTAAGCAATCTGATATAGCTTAAATGATTGATTCTGTTTCCATATATCATAGCATGAACTTTGTGGAAATATTTTATGACCGTCGCAGTGGAGAGAGATAAAACCACTGCGACGAAAAATCATATAATTCTAGACTATATCTATACCCTATCATAAATTTATTTCGCTTGCATGGTAGTCTAGATAAAAATATTTTGTAAAGCCAAAGATATCTAAAGTTGTTCAACTAATCACTAGACTCATTGCTATAATTTAAACTTTGATTAGAAGCATTTTGACACGTTTCGACTACGTGAAAACATAGTAAAAACTGTCGAAATAATAATTATTATGGAAACTGATTTCTTAAGACGAGTAATAAATGTTTTTGATGAATGCAGAATCGTTTTTTCTCAATAACCGCTAAACATACAGTTTTGTTTTTTATGACAAAGATAACTTAAGGATTTAATCTAGATAAATTAAAGACACAAACAAACACGATTGGTGAAACTTTTCTCGATAGATTTATTTTCCAAAGTTGGCTCTTCAAAAACACTAGTTTCGTTTACTAGTTTCGTTTTTAATCAAAACTATGAATGCTAACTAGTTAATTTTTATATAATTCGTTAGATAATTATACTAGCTACTTAAATTAAATACATTTTTATTTTTATTTTATGGTTTTCAAGATAACTGCATTATAATGCAGTTTTATCACTTTTTCCGTCTTATCCGGGTAGACTCAGCCCATACAAAACGTCAAAAATTTCACTTATCACCTTAAGTGAAATATTTAAGTCATTACAGGGTTATCTACCAATTAGTTTGTAGATAAACATTTCGCCAAACTGTAGAGATGTCCTATTAACATCGTTCAATTAACCACTAAGCGCACTACCATTTAAATAGTTATTAGAAGTTGTTTGACGTAAAAACATTAGTAAAAACTATCCAAATAGATCTGGGTCAGTAATTGAGGGCCGCACACACGAGCGCGTAATGCACGACTGCACAGGGATCTGGTATTGCCACAAAATGTGCAGGCAATCAGTTTCGTTGCCGTGCTCAATGCATGAATTTATTAATTGCTGATGCTCGTAATAATTGTTGTATTGCGAAGCCTGCTTAGCGAAATGGTTTGTATAACTATAGCAGCTTATCACTACATAGTATAAAGCAAAGTCGCTTTCCGCTTCCCGCGTCTGTATGTATGTATGTATGTTTGCTATGTGTATGTTATCTTTAAAACTACACAACGGATTTTGATGCATTTTTTTTTAATAGATAGAGTGATTCAGGAGGTAGGTTTATATGTATTAAACCCGTGCGAAGACGGGGCGGGTCGCTAGTAAGAAGTATAAAAAAAAAATCTGTCTGATCCTTCGAAATTTCGAATTCGAATTTGGAATTCATACGGCAAAAGTATTTTGGGTAGGTGGCCAACGAATCGTTCATATGAATATCCGATTAATTTAACCGGCTAATATTATAACTGGCCAGAAACAAGTTTTCACTGTCACACACATTTGTATACTGGGTGTCCCAAGGACACAGACATTCGTATTTTACAAAGTTACATCACTAAGATTTGTTCTTCTTATCGAATTCCTCGTAAATGTCAAGCCGTTGGATCGAGTAGGCGTCCTCGTCACAATTTGTTGACCCACTAGTAACCCGCACCTGTGCTTGCCGAAAAAATGCGTTTACGTAACGTGCAGTGCCAGAAAATATGTAATGTGTGCAGTGTGTGTGGATGCAGCTTAATATTGGACGTGCAAATATTGTTTAATGATTTCGGTTTCACGAGATCGTGCTGTATCGATTTTTGACACTTCAGAAACGTGGCGCAACGTCTATTCGGTTTTATTATGTGTCTTGCGTTGTTTATAATGCGGTAGGCTTACCAACTAAAGTTAACTAAAGTGACAAGCCGGCTCTACCTAAATCCGATTTTCATGTAAATTTTTATAGAGTAGGATACTATTTATAAAGTATATAGGTACCTAATTTGAATTGTAATGTGTTTTCGATTTATTATTTATCAAAATAAGCTGAACAAATAAGTGATATTATTTACACTTTATATGTTGACTTTGAGTAGGTTTTTCTGATGTGTTGATGATTCAATTCTTGTGACGTCTTATGATCGGACACATGTCATGTCGCATGTACTGTTAAATTTACATAGTAAATACTAAGTAAATAGGAAGTTACCTTTTACCTACTAGCTAAAGCTTTGATTAATGACTCCTTCTGCTTAAACTTACATCTTCATGTATCTGCGTCTTACATCATAATAATATTATAAATGCGAAAGTTTGTGAGTTTGTATATACCTACATATTTATGTTTGTACCCCAATCAAACCTAAATGACCAAACTGATTAAGATGAAATTTGCTGTAGTATGTAGATAAAAAATCAGAAAGGGGGAACTTAAAATCCGAAAAAAGACCCCTAAATGATCTAAAAATGCAAAAAGGATGATTTTGCGCTGATGTGCAAAAACTTGACATCTCAGACTGAAAACATTGAGTTGTTATAGCAATGCCAAAAAGGTTGAATACTTCTAAGGCCGGTATTGGAAATTTATTTTGTCAAAAAAAATCTGACATCAATTTGACTATCGAATGATACGCATTCTATCAAAATTCGTAATGTATTTTATCAGGAAAAGGTTTATAAAGAAAAAAATGAACTATCGTAAGTGTTTTTTGTAAAAGTTGCGATTACTGAAATTTGGACAGGACTACGTCGGCTAGTCTGATATAATTGTATCGCATTTACTTTATTCGTTGTTATCAGAAAAACAAACGTTGCATATAAAAATACCGATATTATTCCAATTTTAAGGTCTGCTTTGTCGTTTGTTCATAAAGTACAATTTATTAATAACTGTTTCCATAAAATGTAAATTTATTACAAAGTTATAGCGAGTGTAAGTATATCTCTAGGTATTTATTTCTGGTTCCCGGTTTGATTATATTATTTGAGTAAACTCACCAAATCATTTTTATATAGGCATCGGAATTTAAATGAGGTATTTAATATTCACGTTACAATCGAAAAATTTGTTTTTCTACAAATACACCGGTCATAAAGATGTTATAATCTTTTAAAACTAGGTCCATAACGCAGGCTGCAGATATTCTGCTGACATAATAATATCTTACTAAATTTTTCATCCCACCATCTCGGAAAGAGTATTTTTGCTCTTCAATATCTGAGTGCAAAAGCCGTTTTTATTCTCTAGAGGATAAAGTAAATTGAATTTAGAATATCGTGTGCACTAAGTTTGTGAATTAAAAAAATCATTAAACCTATTTACTGCTACCTCTATGGTGCCGAATATATATCATACAACTTTTTTTTAATTTGTTAAAAACTCAGACTCGGAACCTTCTTGGTGTTCTTTTTTCAATTTGCTTTGTACGCGGTTCTTTACGCGGCATTTTTTCACGTCATTATTATGATTATTCTGTAATACTTACCTGTCATAATGTAGTATAGTTAATACCTAAACTGAAATAAAAGTACCTATCTTGTGATTGTAAACGTTTTTTTTTGCATTTAGTCATTTCCTCGCTGAGGTGGAATGAAAAGTTACGTGTTGCACTCGAGTGCAAAGATTTTTCACCTCGTGCTCTTTTGATTCCCTCGCTAACGCTCAGGATTCTAATTTTGAATCACGAGCGCAGCGAGAAATTGAGTCCATGGTGTTTAATAATATCTGTAAATCATTCTGTGTTTCTGCAATTGCTGCTATGTCGTCAGCAAATCTTACAAATTTTATAACTTTTCCGTTGAATTTAACTCCTTTGTCTATTATTTCTGATATTTTCTGTATTGCTGATTCTATAAAAACGTTAAATATGAGTGGCGAGAGTGAGCATCCTTGTCTTACCCCTTGTCTGATCTTAGCTGTTCCTCTTTCATTCCCTATCTCTATTATAGTCTCTTGATATTTGTAAAGTTCATATATGATTCTTCTATCTCTAAAATCCAAGCCAACATTTCTTAATGATACCATCATTTTCTTCCAATCTACTTTATCAAAAGCTTTTTCCAAATCTATAAATGCTATGTGCGTGTTTAGTCCTAAGTCCATTCTTCTATCAATAATAACTCTCAGTGCTAGGATTGCTTCTCTCGTACCTTTATTTCTTCTGAACCCATATTGATCCTCGCTTAAGTGATATTCTATTTTAGATCTTATTCTATTTTGGATGATTTTTAATATTATTTTTGAGGCTTGTGATAATAAACTTATAGTCCGATGTTCTTCGCATTTTAGTGTATTGGCCTTTTTTGGTAGTGTTACTGTCTTTGTTGTTTTAAAATCATTTGGTATTTCTCCTGTTATGTAAATTACTTGCGTCATTTCAAATATTTTATTAAGTAAGCCATCATTTGAATGTTTTATTAATGTTTTAATAAGTTAAAAAGCAACTTTGCACTCTTGTATAACAAATAACTATTATCAGGCAGCAGATAAACCGCTGACATTATCTTATTTACTTCTTACTTATACTTATTAGTATTATAAATCCGAAAGTTTGTGAGGGTGTTTGGATGTCTGTACCAAACGACTAAACGGTTTTGGATGAAACTTGTAATATACATAGCCTATGCCTTGGAATAACATGTAGGCTATTTTACGCGTCGGATGCTAGTAAGACATATGTATGTTTTCCGCTGATATATTTTAAAGGGGCTCCCATACATCAAGCGTCATTTTTATGCCGTTTTTTATAGATAATAGTACGGATCCTTCGTGCGCGAGTCCGACTCGCACTTGGCCGATTTTTAGGTTGAGGTAGTGTTTTAGATAGATAGAGCATCAGATAAACTAGTTAATATAGTTAGAGCAGGATCCTGCAAGGAAATTGGTGCTTGGGATTTGTAAAGATTCGTTATATTTATATTGTTTAGCATTTTTAGAAGTGTTGATGGATTTGCAACCTCATGTAGGTATGGAATGCTAACTACTGCACAATATGGGCATGTACCAAATATAGTTTATACTAGTGACCCGCCCGGGCTTCGCACGGGTGCAATGCTGATACTAAATATACTACAGAATGTCTTTATATAAAACGTTTTTTTTCACAGCTTTTTTGTCATTAGTGTTATAAACGTAAGAGTAGACAAATATAATCAGAAAGCTTCGAACTGCTAAGCTATCGGGAGTTACACGTGTTATTGTGAGTCAACCATAAAAGATAGACATATGCTGTCGTGGATTTTTTTTTATATAATTTTAAGGAGAACATTTCCGTCATACATGAATTCTGTGTAGCTTTAACCATTAAGGTTGCACACGCGACGGAAGCTTAAAAAATGGAGTAACTTCTCCCGTTTTCCCAACATTTTCCTTCACTGCTCTGCTCCTATTGATTGCAGCGTGATAAAAATTATACTATAACCAGCTCAGGAGTATGAAAAATAATTGTACCAAGTTTCGTTAAAATCCGTCGAGTAGTTTTTGTTTCTATAACGGTTATACAGACAGACAAAAATTTTACTGATTGCATTTTTGGCATCAGTATCGATCCCTAATCACCCCCTGATAGTTATTTTGGAAATATATTTCATGTACAGAATTGACCTCTCTACAGATTTATTATAAGTATAGATAGTGTTATGGCGTGCTTCTTACTACCCTCTTTAGTTATGTTTATGGATCTAAGGGTCTAGAGATCTGAGGATGACTACCGTAGGTACTTGGAAATTACAGGCATGAAGCTTTTTTTTTAAAAATGTTTTGTTATCTTACCGTTTCAGCTTTCGGCGTAGACCCTTTAGAGATTAAGAAACGTTCTAGATTACACTAAATAAGCACGACCTTACAATAATGCTCTCATGTATGAGTAACTCATGACACTCGAAGGTCACTAATGAAAGGTACCCACTTGTATCGTAAATTAAACTGGAGTAGGCAGGTACGTTGAGCAAGAAATGCTAATTGATCACATTCATTTATCATTGCTCCAGCTTTTGTGAATAAGAGTTTGTTTAAGCCTTCGCTATCTTTTACCATAAAAAATGCTTCTCGACTGACTTGTGTGGTCTAGCAGGCAGTTAAGTCATAAATACTGGTGATCCGTTTGGTATTATAAAAGCATACACGTAGAAATATAAATCAGGTTCGTAATAAAATAAAATAATTGGAAAAGCCCGTGATGGCAAAGATGGCGGATTTGAAACCCGGTCGTGCAAAGGACCTTTAGAAAACTTATATGCACTAACACGTGCTCAAAAATGGTGAAAGGAAACATCGTGTAAGCCTATATATATATGAATAAATATATATTTTTAAATATGACAGTCATTATTATAACTTGATGCAAGCTTATTATTTTCTAAAACTGGTAAGAGTAATTATAACAGGTAAAACACCATTCTTTTAAGAGATCAGATCAAATACATATTTCTGTATCGCGTCACGTCTACAAAATGCAACTGCAAAGTTGAACACGACTGCCTTGCGAAACCCTTCTAATTAAAACGATTAGCACTGAACTTTTCTCAGCTGAGCGATAAGCTGAATGCGTACAAGTCCTACGAATATTTAGAACTAGCAACGGGTGTAATAATGATTTTATGACAAAAAAATTTACACCTTGGGTTACATTATCGAAGTTTTAATAGGGATCCCTGATAGTTAGAAATATGGATACGTACTTTTTAGTAGATATTGATGTCCTCTATAAAACTGTAGTACATCACTTTGCTCTATTGTCAATAATTTCTGCAGCAAACGCAATTTAAAGATTTATTTTGGTTTTTTCCACACGTTGGGTTACATTATCGAAATTTTCATACGGATCCCTAACGTTTTTAAAAATAATCTATAGCATGTGTTTATCAGGGTTAATGTAGGATTCTAATGGTAAAATATTTTTTCAAATCGGTCCATTAGTTTCGGAGCCTATTCGATGCAAACAAACAAACAAACAAATAATCAAATCTTTCCTCTTTATAATAATACTAGCGACCCGCCCCGGCTTCGCACGGGTAGCATGTTATTATACATATAAACCTTCCTCCTGAATCACTCTATCTATTAAAAAAACTGCATCAAAATCCGTTGTGTAGTTTTAAAGATATAAGCAAACATACATACGCGGGAAGCGAAAAGCGACTTTGCTTTATACTATGTAGTGATTATAGATAGTATAAATAAATATCATGCTTCCAACCGCGTACTTTGCGTAGTACCTAGATAAAAGTTTTCTGTTGAAAAATATTTTTCAATGACAAGCTTTTGTAAATTCTAATCATCGAGCACCTGTCACTTAATATAACATTGTCATTGGAACTTGACAAGAATGCAAGGTTTTTACTCAATCAGAGTATTTACTAAAGAGTTCCGTTGTGAGTGTCTGTTGAACAGCTCCTGAATCCATCATCAGATCAGCTCGCTGTCACTATATTATTGCATTATCACCGAAGTTACATAAGTATGCAAAATTTCAGCTCAATCGAGTGGGGATAACTGCTTAAAAATTGAGTTGCAAGATTCCACCTTAACAAACATAGTTACATACAAATACATACATTGAAAATTAAATAAAAGCTTGTAAAAAGTATTCTATATGCTATTCCTGGACATATCTATGTATATTCCAAGTTTCATCTAAATCCGTTTGGTCGTTTGGGCGTGATTGAGCCACATACATCCAAACATTCTTACAAACTTTCGGATTTTTAAATTAGTAAGATTGCATAGTTAGGGTTCCGTACCCAAAGGGTAAAAACGGGACCTATTACTAAGACTTCGCTGTCCGTCTGTCTGTCACAGGTCTGTATCTCATGAACCGTGATAGCTAGACAGTTGAAATTTTCACAGATGATGTATTTCTGTTGCCGCTATAACAACAAATACTAAAAACAGCATAAAATAAATATTTAAGTGGGGCTCCCTTACAACAAACGTGATTTTTTTGCCGTTTTGTATAGATAATAGCACGGAATCCTTCGTGCGCGAGTCCGACTCGCACTTGGCCGGTTTATTTATTAAATTTGTTGTCAGGTTATGTCATATCAAATGTAGGTATTCATTTCACGCACGGTAGAGCACAGCTAGTTAGTATCTAAAATAAGCTTATTTGAGCTTTAGACCCGGATCCTAACTTATGTTTTATCACTGTTTAGCCACTCGGATGAGAAAACATAATATAAATGTTTCGCGAGTCTAGTACCTAATATGTTGTCGGTTTAGAAAATGTTATTTTTTGTGGAAGTCTAGTAGTTTTTGTAATCGAACTCAACCAGGTCCAAACCTCATCTCCACTCAAGTAGGGTCAGCACAACATGTTTCTCTCTTCCATATCGCTCGTCATTGTAGTATTTACATCTTTCTTACCCATATCATCTTCCACCCAGTCCATCCATCTCTTCTTCAATGAGCTTATCTAATAATTACAACAAGTGTAAGTGAATTCAACAATAAATCGAACAGTTTGATGTAATTGAGTCTGCACTGGAAGTGGATGCAATGCGAAAGTAAGCGGCGACCGGTCGCGCGAAGGCCGCCCGGCACGCTTTTGTCTAACGCGCGCTGCAAGCCACGGGAGATGGCGGAAGACACCACTAAACAAACACCATACAATTTTGTAGAGCAAGTGGCATCATCTATTTATACTAATAATATTATAAATGCGAAAGTAACTCCGACTGGCTGTGACGTTGGTCCGGCCAAGCCCCAGGCCCGATTGTGATGAAATTTCATATACCTAGAGATAGTTTAAGGTCTTCGGAGGGACATTAGGCTACGTTTTTCCCCAAAATTTTCAGGATTTTAATGTATGACTGTAAAGTCGTAAAAAATCGATTTCTTGAATTTACGCGAACGAAGTCGAGGGTAAAAGCTAGTACTAATATTAAAACGAAAGTTTGTGAGGATGTTTGGATGATCAAGTTCAAAGTTTTTATTGCTTTTTGACCTACGGATTGGGATGAGACTTAGAATATAGGTAGGCCTATTTGTTATTCCAAGGCTTAGACTATGGTCTATGCCTTAAAATAACAAATAGGCTACTTTTTATCAAAGTCAATAAGCATTTATTTCAATATCACCACAAGGATTAAATTCTCGGGGGGAAGCTAGTCCTCTAAGAAATGGCATTGTTTCATGGCTCTACGGAATGGCTCCTCACATCACGACATGGGTTGTCGTGTTAAAATCAGCTATCTCCTCCCCTGAGTTCGAGTTCCTTTCCAATCGTAGAGTTTACAGGCTAATTACTCCATCCGTTAACACAAAATTTGCGCAACGTATTGGCAGCTTCATAAAAATTCATATCTACAATAATGTCGTGAAATTCTGCGACATTAAAAACAAAACTGTCTCTGAGGCGAAACATGTGAATAAAAAATGGCTTACTACATTATCTTACAATTACACTGAGGAAATTATAAAAAAAAAATATATATTGACGGACTTTTCACACAGCGCCATCTAGCCCCAAACTAAGCAAAGCTTGTACTATGGGAACCAGATAACTGATAGAATACGTATATACTTTTTTTTTTGTAAATAGGTACATACTTATTATACATATTAACACCCAGACACAGAACAAACATCTATGTTCATCACACAAATATTTGCCCTGGGTGGGGATCGAACCCACAACCTACAGCGCAGAAGGCAGAGTTACTACCAACTGAGCTGTGAGGCTTCTTCTAGCTACTCAATAATTATTAGCTTTAAGATTTTTATTTATGATTACCTTCAATAGTTATAATTTTTAAATTTATATTACAGTACCTATAAACTTACATTTTGCAATAATAGCAATTCTTTCTAAGTACCTATTTAACTAATGTTTTAATTATATCGTAGTTTGGTCTCCTCGATACAGGCTAGACCTAGTGAGGAAACCACTAAATGTTACCACTGTAGGCATATAGTTGTCTGCAAAGTACGACATCGTGTTTGATATGTATTCATTTTATAACTTTGTGTAAACTTGCAGTAATAAATATTTTTCATTTTTTTTTTATTTTTCATTTTCAAAAAATAAGTATGAAAATATACGAAAATAAACATCATAAAGTCATGACTAAATTGAACAACAGCCATATTTATGACACTACAAGTTGCAACTTTTATGGATTACCAATAATAAAACTTCTGAAATCTATTAAAGATCAACCTTTTTGTTGCAAGACTATTGATTATTGACATCTCCGTGAAGATACGAAATAGAAGACATTTCAATGAACACAAATACTAAGCAAGTGCTAGTCTGGCTTTGGGTGCCAGACACAACAAAAATAAATTATTATTCAGACACATAACTAGGTATTTACAATTTATTAAAAAAAACAAAATAAGATTTTTACCACGTTATCCTTTTGAAGATGTCTAAGAGAACCGTTTTTATAGTAAGATAACTTTAGATTTTTACACGGCTTTATCACGTATTTGTTTTCAAGACGTTTCGACTATGTTACATTACAATAGCCATGATCGTGGGCAGACATGCCCATGTCTGATCCGCACGTCTGATGTCACGCTGTCTGATTTTTGCACGGGCATGCAAAAATCAATAGTTATGTGTACTAATCACGATAGTTTGGAGTCAGTGTCAGAGTCAAAGACACGTTCAAACATTTTGTGCATCCACGTCGCGGGGAATTCGACGAGCTCTTGCGTCTCAGTCAGGCATCCACCCGCTACGCCATCAAGACATGAATAGCATGATATCGTATCAGGGGCTTAGACGAAAAGCGACCAACCGCTCATATCAAAGTCCGCACCCAAAACTGCAACATGCAACAGCAAAAACGCATACTGCACCACTCCTACCGCCGAATACTACGTGCCTCTCGCTCTGACCTCGTTCGTTGACGTTATGCCGTCGCTGTCAGGGACCATGCCGAATGTTCCAATAAGACGAACGAAGACGTTTGAGAGTAGGAAAGTGCAGATCCTAAGCGCGGTACGATGACTTTTATTTAGAAGACTTGATTTTGTAATATTGCTTTTAGATTTCTAAACCAACTGAAAACGTAAATACGTAAACTATTAAGTTATTTTCAGAATTACTTGAACCCCCGCTGCACTTCCTTAGGGGTTGAGTTTCAGGAATTCCTTTCTTAGTTGCATTCCGTTTGCTCTATTTTTTAATTTAAATAGAGTTAAATTTTAGTTGCGGCGGCCTGAAAGATTATTATTGTAGCGGTTAGCCAAACCAAATCGTTATTAACTTAGAGTAATCCTAATTTAGCTGAGTGGTGATTAACTTTAATCCATCACTTTTCAATCTTCGACGTAAATAGAAAGTGACGGGTCTGTTAATCATAATATACCCGTAGTTAAGCTCAAGTTATTATGTTTTTTATTTAATTTACATTAAAAACAATCCATTCGTTTATGAATTAAAATAAAATAATACAGACAATGATAAATCATTTCATTTGTTTGTCATGAAAGTTTTTTATATATAGGTGGATTTCTATACTTACTGAAAACTTACTTGGTGATTGTTATTTTCAGACAGATTTAGAGTACGATGTAATGTTATATTATTATATTCAGTCTTATTATTAAGTAGTCAACCTATCTATCGTAAAATATAACGTATACAAAACCTAATATTACCTAATACTACCTAATATTACTTACCTTAAACATATATAAGCTATACAAATGTTTTTTTTAAGTGGTTTGAAATAAAATATTCTATTCTATTCTATTATATTGTATCAAAACAGTAATGTAACCCAAACTTTAGAATTCAATAACCGTGTCTTGTTACAGCTAGGCAGCAACTTATATTATGTCGATACCGGAACTAACGCGATGGGGTGACTCAGTTTAGAAGGGATAATAACAATTTAGTAATGTCTTTTGCTTTTTAAAACGGCAATCAAATTGAGTGTCTATAAGCCTATCGATTTAAACTATTGTGTACATCGGGAACATGTAGGTACTATTTATTTATATTATTTAAAAGTCATATTTTATTTATATGGTTAATACCATATAAATAAAACCGGCCAAGTGCGAGTCGGACTCGCGCACGAAGGGTTCCATACCATTATCTATAAAAACGGTTGTTGATTTGTTGTATATTTAAAAAAATATTTTAATTTATTTATTTTATTTTACCCTTAAATATTTATTTTATTCTGTTTTTAGTATTTGTTGTTAGAGCAGCAACATAAATATATAATCTGTGAAAATTTCAACTGTAGCCATATTTGCAGCATTTTAAATGATGTTTGATCAGATTTGTTAAACGAAGTATTAAACTTTTGACCTTGAGGCGAACAATCGGATGTTTTGGTTCTTGGTTAATTTTATTTTTAGTTATAAATTATATTTTACAACTTTGTTTCTAGTATCTAGATTATTTTATTAATCATACCTAGCTTCTCTATTAAACTTGTTTTATTACTGTTTGATATTTTGACATCATTTCATATTATTTTGCATTATCGCTTTGCCATACAATCTAAATATATTACGGACTGATCTATCAATCCTAGAAGCTTAAAATTTGGAGTGTATTATTTTCTGTGTGGGGGTACACTAACGAAGGAATTTCCAAAATTCGACCCCTAATGGGGTGCAGCAGGAGTTGAAGTAACCATGAGGTAATCCAAATTAGCAAATCAAGTTCTATTTATTGAAAATTTAAATCCAGTTTGTGTTTGCATCGCATTATGCATTAATTTGAAATGCAAAAAATTACATAACTGCTTAAAATGGATTGCTAAAACTTGATTTATGACCTGAAACTACTAAATAACTGTTGAAATTCTAATAACGAATGAAATTATTAAAATATTTAGTTAAGTATTAGGTTAATATTTCATTAGATATTATTTATTCAGAGATGTATTTAGAGAAGTTTGACTTTGAGCGCTTTGATAATATGAATATCTAATCTTTCAAGTTTTCATATATGGTTAAGGGGCTGCCAGTCGACGTTTGCTTTTTTTCGGAACGAAAAAAGTAATACTTCTGAACAAGCCACATCTCCTATTTTTATAAGTATATTACTTCAGGTTCCTGCCTAGATTTCTATTAAGCTGAAAACATAATAGCAGAAACTTTTCACGATAAAAATATTATTTCAAAATGATACGTTTTAGAATTTATGATCGAAATATTTTATATACCTACTATTAAAATCAACTTGTGATTTATTGTTAAAGATAGGTAATATGTAGATCTAGATTTCTATTAGGATAGATTTTTGATAAGTAATTATACATAATTTATATCATTAATTTATTCGAAAAGCTAAGGCGGACCACGCGCGGACGTGTGTTTGTCATCATTGCAGCGGTCGGTAGGATTATTTATCGAAGTGATTAAAGATGAGTACATCTTTATTCACATATACTATACATTATAAAATAGGAGATGTGGCTTGTTCACAAGTAGGTATTTCTTTTTTCGTTTCGAACAAAAATAATCGTCGACTGTCAGCGTCTTAAGCCGTGTTGTGGCCGTGTTGGCATAGTGAGGTTTCTTGACTTTTGATCCGATTGTCCTGAGTTCCCGGTCTTGCAAAAATGGATTTTTTCAAAAATGTTGTGCAATTTACCACGTGCTCAAAACGGTTATTCATAGTTAATCACCTATAAAATGCGAAGGCTTTACTATGATCACTGATTTGACTGAATTTGTAAAGAAAAATCTTTTAAATGAAAATGTTTTAATTAATTGAATTTACAAAAGACTTGATAAAAGGCATGACATTGGGCTTACAATTTACCTCCTAATTTCCACTACGTTTAGTTAATTATAACAAAGGTTTTAACAATAGAACAATAGATTCTGTGTTCTTTCCCAGTGCCAACCAGAATGTCCAAGTGATCGAGCTAAGCACCTCTGGCGATTAAACTTTGGCTGTTTAAAATCTAACTTTGTCTTTAACTAGTTACCATACAACAAAATTTGGTTTACCATGCAGTATGTAAAAAAAACCGGCCATACCATTTTCTATAAAAACGGCAAAAAAATCTCGTTTGTTGTATCGGAGCCCCACTTAAATATTTATTTTATGCTGTTTTTAGTATTGTTGTACTTGTTGTTAAAGCGGCAACAGAAATACATCATCTGTGAAAATTTCATCTGTCTAGCTATCACGGTCCATGGGATACAACCTTGTGACAGACAGACGGATAGCGAAGTCTTAGTAATAGGGTCCCGGTTTTACCCGTTGGGTACGAAACCCTAAAAACAACAAATAAATTACATAATTAAATAGGTAAATGAAAAACCATCATGATCTTATTTTCGATCATGATGGTAATTCCCAAGTATGGTAGATATCCTCTCACATCTCCAGGCGTCGGTGCTGAGATCCTTGAATACGCCTGACAAGGGTAGTCAGAGACATCCGAACAATAAAATAATTGAATGTGTGGACACTTCTTCTCCTTCGACCGTCTAAAGATCTAAGATGATGTCTTGCACACCTGGCGATCAAAGTTGTGAACCGCGTTGTAAATTATTTAAAACGCGAAACTGATTAACTTTACATATATGAAATCATCAATTTTCACTCAGTATTATAAACTTCCAACTGGTATTGATATCGGATTATTCATTTAAAATGCTGATACTCAATATTATTAATTTTTTTTGTGGTTATTTTTACACAGCGCCATTTAGCCCGAAACTAAGCAAAGCTTGTAATATGGGAACTAGATAACTGATAGTATACTTATATACTTTTTTTTTGTAAACACAGAACAAACATCTATGTTCATCACACAAATATTTGGCCTGGGTGGGGATCGAACCCACAACCTACAGCGCTGAAGGCAGAGTTACTACCAACTGAGCTGTGAGGTCATCGAATGAAAGTATTTCTCATCAACTTAATTCCATTCACGATGCACCTGTTGGTAATATCGCAGGAAATAGCTGCCCTTTAACGTTTTATCCAGGTACGAGTATGTAAGAACCTATTATGTTATGAGCTATAAATACTATGATATTGGTATCGGTATTTACTGTCCTATGCGAAAAGGGCACATCTACCTTTTTTTCCCAGAATTGAGTTGGCTATGAAGCTAAACCGATTTGTGTGAAAGTTAGTTACCTATTGTTCATAACCAGGAATAGCATATAAGATTTTTTTTCGGGAACTAAATGAGCCATTTTTTTATAATAATTATTTGCCCCCAGTTTCCGCTCAAGGCTTCACTTGAATTGTACTCATCTTATTCAAGGTTACGGACCACAAATTTATCCAAATCCGTTCAGCGGTTATGCGATTTAGTAACATACATACATCACAAACGTTCGTGTTTATAATAGTCGGATAGTAGGCTTGAACAGTTCAAACCTCTATTCAAATGAAAACGTCATTTATAATGTTAGTATCATAGCTTGTACATTACATAGGACACGATTACGATGCCCACCGTGATGATAAGTCACGTAACACAGCAAACAGACACGCACAAAAACTCGATTCAATGAATTATCGAAAATAGTAAAAAATAAAAATATCCATGAGGGTCACGTTTTAATCGTTAAGTTATGCAAAAACTTATTAGAACTCATTTTAAAGTTATGCATAAATTTATAAAAAAAAAGTTTATGTATAAAAAGAAAGTGTACCTACGTTACAGGTTACATCTGTTTTGTGAAATGTTAGAATGATAATCAAAGAGACAGTAAGTATTTTTTAAACTTATTCGAGTGTAAGTACAGATATTAATTCAAAATTAAATCAAGTAAATGTACCTACCTTTAAAACTGCTAAGATTTTTGAAATAATTAGCATTTTAACGTATTATGATAATTCATTACGAAAATAAGGGATACAAATATTTTTGAATAGATCTTCAAAATTACGCAATCTATTTTTTATAATTATTCAAAAATATTCCAAAATTATACATACTTATGTAAATTAAAATGTGTATTTTAAAGTATTATAATTAAGAAAAAAAGAACGTAATATTTTATTTAGATCTTTGAAATTACGTAATCTATTTGAGAAATTAATTAGAATAAACAAAGTTATAATTATAAACGTATCATACCTTTGAAATCCGTTACGAAAACGTTACGCTTGATATTGAATCGGCATTTGGCAGCCGTTGAAGTCTTTTCTTTAGGACTATTCGACTTTACAAAGAATAACCGGTTATATATTACATCACTAATTTTAAGAAAAGCTCTCACTAATTTCAATAAATTAAAAATAATTTACGTTTAATAATTACTTAATCTTTGGATTACTTATTCAAAATATTTAAATATTTCTTAAAGCTGTGTGCTTCTATATAAATAAGCAGTTAAATTAACTATAAAAACTTACGTGCAAAATGCTGGCACAAAATAAATACCACTATCACAAAATCCTCAATCAGTTCGTGTCACTGGCACAGAATAAACAATAAAAAATAAAAAATAATGGAACGGCTCAACGTCCTAGATTCAAATTCGAACGTCAGCGGCGTCGAAGGTGCGCGCGCGAATGTCGCCCGGTCACGTGCGCCCGCCCACCGGCCGCTGGCACCTGTTATCCTGCCAAGTTAAATTGGTGCATGCAAGCTCTGTGAAGTAGATGCATTACCACCCTTGGTTCAAATTCTTTCCTTCTTCCGGTCCCTTCTTCCTTTGTGGCAATGTTTAATGAACAGGTTGGTGACTCATTTTTTGTGTAAGTAAGTAGAGTAGAGCAAAGGTACCATAATGATAGGGTGATTTTTTTACTATATTATCTTTTTAATTTAAACTTAGGTACCAATTCTGAGTAAGTACCTACTTATTATGGATATTATAAATATAAAAATGTGTGATTGTGATATTTCAGAAATATGAGCAAAAATTATTAAGTGGATAAAGCGTCAATTTCAATGGAATATTACATTTTTGACATCAACATAAATATGTCAAAAATATTACCATTTTACGCTTGTGACTCTTACGGTAAGAGTCTTACCTCTTTTATGAGACGATTGTAAAAATTAATGCTTAATTGATGCAAATAGGAGCTTTCTCAATCAAATTAACAGTTTATTTATAAGACTACTATTAATGTTCTCGCCATTCAAAATGTAAAAAGTAAATCGGTCCATTCTAACCATCACGCAAATAGAACAAGGACACACAGTCATTAAAAAATATATTTTTAACTAAACGTTAAAAAAGAGCAATTGTCTTTTTACTAATTTTCCATTATATTTTACCGCTGATACATTCTCAGCGCTCCTTATTTAATTAAAAATAGACTCTAAATGACGAGTACATACTTACATCTGTTCTCAAAGGTTTTGCAACTGTCCATACAGCGCGGTATTTCCAATTCGGTCGGGTTATACGAGTCTAGCGACGGGCATTGGCAAAGCTCGGCCAGGTAAGCTCGTTATCGCCCCTGGAAATACTCGGAATCGCCCGATTATTACCTTTACCACCGCATTCAGGTGCATTTTGTTCTAACTTCTAAGCAAATGCATTCTTGCAAAAGAAACAAAGGTCATTATGCTTTTGTTTTTGCGTGAATGCTGAATGGTGATTCACGTTTAGTATTATTTGTGCTGGTGAAATGAATATCCTATTATAATAATAAATAACATGTGGTAGAGACCGTAGGTAGGAAGATTTAGGTACCATTGAGTTACGAAATAAGACACGTCGTTTAAAAAAATATATTATAGAGCCATACAAGGCTGCTTATAATCGTATCCTCCTAAAAAAACTTCTTTGTGATTAAGGGGCTCCCAGTCGCTTATTGATCTTTTTCGAAACGAAAAAAGAAATACTTCTGAACAAGCCACATCTCCTATTTTTATAAGTATACTAGCGACCCGCCCCGGCTTCGCACGGGTAGCATGTTATTATACATATAAACCTTCCTCCTGAATCACTCGTATCTATTAAAAAAAACCGCATCAAAATCCGTTGTGTAGTTTTAAAGATATAAGCAAACATACATACAGACATACAGACGCGGGAAGCGGAAAGCGACTTTGCTTTATACTATGTAGTGATTATTTCAGGTTCCTACCTAGATTTCTATTAAGCTGAAAACATAATAGCAGAAACTTTTCACGATAAAGATATTATTTCAAAATGATACGTTTTAGAATTTATGATCGAAATATTTTATATACCTACTATTAAAATCAACTTGTGATTTATTGTTAAAGATAGGTAATATGTAGATCTAGATTTCTATTAGAATAGATTTTTGATAAGTAATTATACATAATTTATATCATTAATTTATTCGAAAAGCTAAGGCGGACCACGCTCCGACGTGTGTTTGTCGTCATTGCAGCGGTCGGTAGGATTATTTATCGAATTGATTAAAGATGGGTACATCTTTATTCACATATACTATACATTATAAAATAGGAGATGTGTTGTTGTTCGTTTCGAACAAAAACAATCGTCGACTGGGAGCGCCTTAAGCCATCAGCGTTTAATTTGTTAAAAAAATGTACTAAAGAAACAAAGAATTATGGTTATACCAAGCCTTGGTAAATAAGTAGGTTTATGTTTTTGCGGATTTTTTTCATAATTCTTTAGAAAACATTTAAAATTATAATTCACTAGCTTCTGCCTGGATAAAAGTAGCCTATTTTCTATTCCAGGCTACGTAGGTATATACCAAGTTTCTTATAAATCTATGAGGTCTGTTTATGCGTGATTGAGGCAAAAAATCCTCACAAACTTTCGGATTTATAATATTAATTGGATGTACGAAATATGTATTATGTAGGTGCATGATTTTCTGTTTGGGCTGCTTGCTGATTCAATTACTTTAAAAGGCTGATGCGTCGAGTCATGTCAAGAATGACGTGGAGCTTTCAAACCGCTGCAAGTACCCAAGGTACCTGCTCCTACGACAATTTATCACGAGCCAGCGATTTGCTCCAATCAGTGCTGGCGCGATGAAAATTTGTGATGGGTGAAATTAGTGAAAGTACTTATTTGGTGCGAAAATTACATGTGTTCATCGTGCAACGCTTTCGGTTTGTTGTTTTGCTTTTTGGATATATACCTAACTATTATGATACCGTACTGTACAGTGTACAAGACATCATTCTCAGAATATTTTGATTTTGTTACTTATTTTGACTGATCGGTTCATCAGAAATCGTATAGGCTCACGTCAGAAATTCCTAAGTTCGGTAGTCATTCGCTCAAATATCTTGAAGATGTTTAAGAAGAAGAGTCGGAGGCATGTTCAAAGATTACGTTAGGCGCATGCCCACCTTTTGCAGTAGTTAGCATTCCATTAAATACAGGTTGGATATGGATATATAATATATATACGATATATTTTTTCACTGTTTTCACGCTTTCTGCGTTAGTGCGCATATACATTTTCTAATCTATATCAATATAGCACTACCAGAATTCTAACCTACGACTAGAAAGGTTTTTATTCATATTTCCGTCAAATACTTTAAAAATGTGCTCCGACTGTAAGATAGATCAAGTTTTTCGGTAAGGTTGATTGTTTTCTTCAAAAACATATTTATCTTAATCACACGTTCCACATAAGGCATCTTTATATCATAAGTAATATAACCAGGTGAAGGCATGCGTCGCGACAGGAAGCGGGTGCACAAGTAGGGCTCCGTTGCTGGCAACGAAGCGCGACAGAGACAAGCAGCTGATGTTGAGCAGTAGGCGAACTTGTTACTTAGCTTTTTCAATGGTTTTGGAATTGACTAGATCAGGGTTTCTCAAACTTATTGATCAACGTACCGTTATTAGATTTGCAAGACTACGGGCGAACCTCTTTAAAAAATACTGCCAATAGATAGGCAAATACAAAGGATCATACAAATAAATCATCATTAATGCTAAGTCGCCGCCATTACGTAACTTTTATCGCGTACTCCCCTATGACTCAATGGCTTCTTTGAAAAACCATGGATTAAGGAAAAACATTTGGTCGAAATCTACTAGAAATTTAGTAAGATTTTTTTGCCAGAATTAGGTATTTACCGACCGTTTAATTTTGTATGAATATAATTAAATAGGAGTATAAAAAAACAATGAAGGCACCTATGACGGTGGAACAGCAATTCGTATTATCGGACTAGTGATACTCGCGACTTCGTTCACGTGAAGTTATTTTCAAACAGACTTCAACCCCCCGCTGCACCCCATTGAATTTCTTAGTGCACCTCTACACACCAAAAGGAATTCACCTTCCAAATTTCAAGTTTTTAGAAAGAAAGAAAGAAAAAACATTTATTTGCTCCAAAAGCACAAAACAATTAATGAATAAAGAGAACAAAAAAACAACCAACAGCAAATTGTGCCATGTGGGGGCAAATAGGTCCCCGTCTCAGCATTGAGCCGCACAGCACCGAACCTAAAGTAGGCGAAGCGCGGTGCGACGCTGGTTTTCAGTTTTGGTTTTTAGGACCTGTGGTTTAGGCTGTGCGTTGAAAGTCAGTCAGTGAGTAACGCAAGAGTTTTATATATTTATATAGCTACTAGCTGACCCGTTACAGACGTTTTCCTGTCAAATTTCAATAATTGAATAGAAAAGACTGATTTTTTTTAGTCTGTGATGTCAGATTTGTTGCACACCAGCGCCATTTATACCAAAATCATCCCTTTTGCGTTATCACATCATTTTGGGGATGTTTTTCATACATTAAAGTAGTCTATGTTTTATTCTGGTATTATATCTATACATTTACAGTAAATTTCAACATAATCCGTTTTGTCGTTTTGGCCTGATTGAGGCACAAACATACATACAAACTCACAAACTTTCTCATTTATAATATTACTAGCCAACCCGTGACAGTCGTTGTCCTGTCAAATTTCAATAATCGAATAGAAAAGACTGAATGATTTTAATCTGTGATGTCAGATTTGTTGCACACCAGCGCCATCTATACAGAAATCATCCCTTTTGCGTTTTTTATCGTTTTGGGGATGTTGTTCATATTATAAAGTATTCTATTATTTATTCGGGCATTATATCTACATCTACATCTACAGCAAATTGCAACTTAATCCTTTTTGTCGTTTAGACCTGATTGAGGAACAAACATACATACAAACTCACAAACTTTCGCATTTATAATATTATTAGGATTAGGATTAGGATAAACTCATGACGTCAAGGAATAGTAAAGACACCATTACCATTTGTTATAAAGATACCTCTTTATCCGATATATTTTTTGAGTGCCTGCAATCATTAACCTTCTAAGTAAGCCTCTACACTGTGGCCGATGCAACTTTGACCGTGACCAGGGTCCACTTCACTCACCAACTTGATTGTGAGCGGTTTTCTTGCCTTCATTCAATTTTTTGAGAAAGCTACCAGTATTATGTTTCCTTTGTATTTTTTATGTTCCCTATATAACCACTTTGTTCAGAAATATAACCGTTTGCTAAGAAGAAAACAAATAGTATATTATGCAACTAGTGAATAAAGGACGGATTTGAAGCGAGGGCCGTAGATGAGTCACGAGCAAGTGAAGGAATCTAAATTTATTTGCACCAAAGAGTTTTGAATTTCGAATCTCAGCGCAAGGAGTTTGTGTAAGCATTGAAATAGAGACCGGATATATTTTATACCATACCTACTTTAAAAAGCTTATTTTATTCACGAAAAACAGTGAATAAAAAGGCCTTTTATTCACTGTTTTGTTTTTATTCACTATAGATCATTATACCTACTATAAACTTTATCTAACTTCTAAAAATGTGGGTACCTAATTGAAAGGTGTGGAGGTGGCTCAAAAGTACATACGAGACCTACTAACTAGGTACTTTGTTATTTATACAATAGTCCAAATTCAGTCAGGTAGAGACCCATTCAATAAATTCATAGATCATAGATGACGAATAATGAACACGAATAATGATTTTATTATAGTTTTATTAAAATAAAATACAAAATATTAACTAAAACGTTCGTTAAAAAGTAACTACTTATTACTCTTGTTTTTTGATCCTGTCGTGCGGACTTGTAATCTGTTTGTTCAAACTTCAAAATGATCAAAAAACTTTGAACGCCAACGGTTGAGGTCGTTGGAGCTTTACAATCCGTTGGATGAGTCATCGAATCCACGCATACCTACATACGGATCAACCATATTGTTTTGTTAGTTGATATCATTATTTTCACGTGCTCGGTGAATATTATAACAGAATTTAATCCCCTCGACTCTACCTTGACTCAAACTCTTTCGAGGCCCCTAGAAAAGTACCTCATGTTTGGTATATTAAATCGATACTTTGGAGGTTCCTCAAGTACGTCGTTACGTTATCAGTCCGAGGAGATTTTCATCAAACAAACTGACACACGTATGCGTCGTTCAGAAACTGTCGAGGAATGTCAAGGTACATCTCGAGGTACCTCGAGTTGACAGTTCTGTTGACTGAGGAATCCTCGACTAGTGGCAAACACGAGGTAATTTTTTCACCAAAACTCGGTTTCGAGGTCGAGTCGAGGTGGATATTTTGAGGTGACAACTAAGTATATGGGAATTAAACTTTGTTTAAATCTTAGATACAGTTCTGCGTAAAGTCAATGATATTTTTTAAAGTATTTTTTTGCGAATTTGTGTAAGTTGGTCATTTGAACGGACTTTTAAGCAGTTAATTATAATGCGAGCGCAGGAGGTGTTAAAGTAAAAGTTAAGTTGGGGTTACGAGCTCAAGGGCACCTTAGGTACAAACCTCGATTTGAGTCGATGCCAGAGGGTATGTTTTTTAGAGGGGACATTGCCCTAAAGGGGCGGAAGAGGACGGATTGTTTATAAGCGTAACTTTGTTGAAGCACTTTATATCTTCTTGTTCGTTCACGCACTGGAGAGCGCAAACGCAGCGTGCGTAAGACGGCCCTTAAGAACGTTTAGGTGCAGACCACGGATAACATTCACTAGGATAGGCTCAAACGCGGATCCACCGTTATGGGCACTATGGGCATGCCCACAACCTTAATAGGCTTATGACGTCACAATTTAACTTTTGAAATTTTAATAGTGTTATTTTTAGGGTACCGTACCCACGGCACAACGGTAGAAACGGGACTCTATTACTAAGATTCCGCGGTCCGTCTTACTGTCTGACAGTTTTAGATAATAGCACGGAATCCTAGTTCCAGTTTTTTTCATTTAGGTGTCATAGGGGGTTGGTTCTTTCGTTACTGTGAACACAACCTATTTGAGGGCTGGATCCGCGCCTGTATGGGCTTACTGTGGACGGAAATATGATGACAATGATATTCAAGTTAGATACTTGCTAAAACCTTTTCAACAAGCACAGCTCGACATCAAAATATTCAGATTAATCAACAGATAACCAAATCTTATTGTGTGATCAAACTAAGCTTCTGAATCATCGTTTTCTATATCCTAACAACACTGAGGAATCCTTCTTAGAATCGGTTCAGGGTTAACAGGGTTGGTGTCATCGCCCGACTGCGAATCTGACGTCATGGTTTTGTTCCCATGCACACAGAATAAGTAACTGTAACCAAAAGTTTTTTTGCAGAGTTGAAGGTCCCTTTTATTTTTGTGTTTGGCCCCAAATGCTTAGGAGTTAGGAGTCTTTATTGTGTGTTAGGAGAACCGTTGATTGGAAACATTCTCATGATAAATTATATGTGCGATTGGTGCCTTCTTTACCTATAAGTACCTGCCTCCTGTAGAGTTTACTCATGAAAAATACATAAAAACGTTATATTATTAGCAAAAAAGTAAAATTAAAATATATAAATGAAAATTCAGAGTCAATTTTAAATTGTTTACCTGCACTTGAGGAAATTCAAAAAGATTTTTATAAGAAGTATGTGGAGCTTTTTTTCGTTATGAATTCTTAGTAGTAATTTTTTCAACATTTTGGTTTGGCGCTTCTATTATACTTACTGCAGACGTTATAACGTCTGCTGCTGCTATTAACAACTCGTTTTGCAAAACTGAATGCACTTCAAGTAACATTATTGCCTCAGGCTGAACACTCGTGAGAGAGGTAACATCTTTGTGAAGAGCAAAGCTGCTTTGAAAGGTCCCTAACTTTAGAGTTTGTTTCCATTATTCATGACAAGCCAACAAAAAATCATTCATGTTTGTTAAGCTCCTTGTGAAGTAACAAAAGTACTTTATTTTTTAGAGTTATTGAGCTTTGGCTTGAAAACTGAGTATAATTTTATCTCGAGTAGAGAGTTTATGTCTATTTTTTTCATGTAAAAAAAACTTTGTGGGTTTTTAAAATGTGTGGCGGCTATAACTATTTATAGTACCAACATAGTTTCGAAAATTGTTTAATTTTTCGTATTCTTTTTCGACTTTAAAAGACGAAAGAAATAGTGAAATAGGAAATAGTACTGTACTCAAAATATAGTATACCAATACTAAATTTTGAGTATTAAATTATTATTACTATATTGCTTCCTCGTAATTTTTACATGACAGTTTTCGTCAGTGGAAACAAGCACTAATCAGCGGGTCAAACAAAATATTGCTGTTCTCACGAAAATTATCTGCCATTGGGTCTTTTTGACCCAATGACTATGCAATGAGTAATTTGTAATAACACGTATAATTTTATGTTTTAGATACTTTTAAGTTCATTAACTTCTTGATTGAGGAAGTTTTAAGTTTTTGAAAATAATTGTTGCTCTGTAACAAAAAAATATGAAGGAATGGTAGAGTTGTTTTGCCTTTTAGAGATCTCAAGCTTAGTACTACAAACGTAATCAAAATTTATATTTTAAAAGCTAACCTATTCATAAATCATGAACTTATATAAACATAACATAAACTTGTTATAAACAGCAATTTATTATAATGAAAATAACATGGGGGTTGAAGTATGAGGAAAAATAACTTATCACACTCAGACACAACAAATACACACACACAATGTTTGTTCTGAGACGGGATCGAACCCACAACCTACAGTCCAGAAGGCAGAGCCAACCAACTGAGCTGTGAGGCCAGTTAAAGTATGTACGTTTACGTATGCCTATGTTAATGTGTGCAAACAGTACCACGTGAATAGAGATCGAAAGTATAGGGCATCAGAGATGACATCTTCATTTACTCGTTACGTATTCTGTAGGTAAATAAATTTCATAGACATGCTAATTTAGAAACCGAAATGGCGATGCCGAGCTACTGTTTGAGTTCCCTATGTATGTATGTATGTATGAATGTATATATGTATGTATGTAGACTAACTTTTCTTCATTTGGGCTCAAAGCTGTTATAAAATGACTCATGACACGAGTACCAATGCTCCTGAAGATCAAATAGCTTAATCCTGACTGATGTTCAATTAGTGACTGTTTTTGTATCGATGTTCGAAAAATTGTATTTTCAGACAGCATATGATGGCAATAGAGAAGGCAACAATGGCCTTCAATAAACTGAATTCAAAGTAAAAAATCTCTAAAAAAAATTTAGGCAACCAGATTTTGGATAAGTGCCAAATTATTTTTGGCGATAATCGATTAATATTATATCTGAATGTCTTAGTTTCTAGACAGTGGCCTTAATTCTTAACCTTGAACCATCATGAAGTCATCTCTCTGCTTTCATAAAACAAAAAAAAATTGTTGCTGATTTTCAGGGCCTGTAAACATTTCAGTAAACAAGAAATATCTGTTAACGTTTCAGAAAGATATCAACTTTATTTCTCAATTTTAAAACAGCGCTTTGTTGGTTTGTGCGCGTTTATGTCTTTTGTATGAATTTGACAAAAAAAATCGGATATAATTCCTGTTTTTGTTTAAATACCAATATCTATCTACAAAATATTTTTATCAATGTTGGATTTCGAAATCTTACTATTATTATAAATCCGAAAGATTGTAAGGATGTTTGTATGTTTGTGGCTCAATCACGCCGAAAAGATCAAACTGATTTAGATGAAACTTATATACAGCAATATATACAGCAATATATACAGCTTATATCCTGGAATAGCATATAAAGCGCTTTTTTATCTTGGTACCACGAGAGCGAAGCCGCTGGCGGAAGCTAGTCAATCTATAACTAAAAGCAATGCTAGCTGTTTTCTAACAATGAAATCGTAACACGGCTCAGTCGAAATACGTTTATCACTCCTACTTACTAATGATATTTTCGATTTGACATTTATGCGATGTCAAGGTGAACCGATCCTCGATTTGCTAAACCAGTCTAACTTGGTTTTGTCAACTTGTTTTTTGGTGCGAATGAAATATTATTGAATGATTTGGAAGTCAAAACAAATTATAAGAATGTGTGTGTAATGATCGTTCGTGGCCTCACGGCTCAGTTGGTAGTAGCTCTGTTCTGCTGTAGGTAGTGAGTTCGATTCCCATCCAGGACAATCATTTGGGTGGTGAAGATTGATATTTGTTCTGTGTGTGTGTTATAATGTGTTAGGTATACATATGTACTTAAAAAAATACAATCTTTCCTGTTTTTGGGCTGTTTGAAATGTCCACCTAACATTACATTTTTTGTACAAAAATGAAACGTAAAAAGTACTTTTCATAAAAAAAGGTTTACAGAAGTAGGTACTTGAATTTTACTTACACTTATCACATCATAAAGAGCGCAATGTTTTTCATATGATAAAACAATATATATATATATA
Source organism: Hydriomena furcata (assembly GCA_912999785.1). NCBI lineage: Eukaryota > Metazoa > Arthropoda > Insecta > Lepidoptera > Geometridae > Hydriomena > Hydriomena furcata. The sequence goes on from OU538826.1 coordinate 4,982,059, forward strand.
CATATATATTTAATGGCATTCGTCCTTATTTGGACAATTCTGCCAGCGTCACGTCATTTCCTTACTTTCAGAATCAGTTACTGCCAAATGTTTTCACCCCTGGTACAGAAAAATGTCAGGTGAGCATGAGCACCCGTCACAATCACAAAGTCTTGCTTGTCAGTCTGCTTGAGGTGTTGCCCTTGTGATACGACGGATTCGTGATTCTTCAGTTTATCTCGACACGTTTATTTGTGAGTCGGACATTAGATTACTTAAACGATGCGTGTCCAAGTGTAATCACAAAATGTTATGTGATTACTAACGCTGATCATGACTTTGATAACCATGACTGACCATGGTAACCCTATTATAGCTATGGTTGTTTTTGATCGCTAGGTAACTTTATAATGGACTGGCATTAGGTAGGTATATGGTCTTCTTGTAGGAACTAGTGTTCAACAACGTATAAAAATAAAGATACAGCCCTGTGACAGACAGACGGACAGTGAAGACTTAGTAATAGGGTCCTGTTTTTACCCTTTGGGTACGGAACCCTAAAAATGACGTGATGCTGGCAGCAATAACCAAATAAGGACGATTGCTATTAACAAAAAATAAATAAAAAATAGGAACTTGTATGATCTAATTATAAAATATTTGAGTCATCAAATTACTTAAAGTTTATAACAGTTTTTGTGTCAAAATAGATAACTATATTATTATCTTTAAATTCGACAATGATCTTCATAAAAAACGCTTTTCCAGAACTGACCCTCTACGTCAGTCGTCCTGCCTTTTACAGAGGCAATTGATACACTTATAACCATGGTATCAAATGCCTCCGTAAACCATAAATGACTTCAAAATTGACGGTTTTGGTCGTCTCGGAGGCACTTTCGCAATGTACTAACTCAATCGAGCTTTATTTAGTCTGGGAAGCGGTGGCTGGAACCAGCCGGGGTCGTGACTCAGCCTCGTCCGACGGGTTTCTGTACGGTATGCTATTGTAGCCTCCACTGTACATACTCTATTTGTTATTGCATGGTTCAGCTTCCCGTTTGGAGGTTAACCTTCGAACACTATCAGTTTTTATCCAACCGCCTCAGAAGAAAGATGATAATATTCGCTGTTTTGTCTTATCTCTGTGGCTTTTTAGGGTTTCGTACGTACCGCAAAAGAAAAAAAAACTGTCCGTCCGTTCCGAAACTACTGGATCTAAAATTATGAAGAACATGACCGGACACGTGCTTGTCCGACTCGCACTTGTCCGGTTTTTGTGCCATGAAGTGTCATTAGATTCTTCTTTATCATGTGCGAGAGTGACATAGGATGAGCGTAAAAAATACCTTCATGTCTAGCCGATAGATTTATTACACACTTAAAAAAACCGTGTTCGCCGAGTGGGAGGTACCTCGACTTTCAATCTGAAGGTCGTGGGTTCGAATCCTGGCGTGCATCAATGATTTTTTCTGTTGTAAAAAACTATATGCGCATCAAAAACACGTCCTCAAAACGGTGAAAGAAAACATCGTGAGGAAACCAGTTAAGTATTCTTATAAGCGGCGATGGGCTTGCAACCTGTCACGTATGGAATGCTAACTACTGCAAAATGTGAGCATGTGTCAAATACAATGTTTGGACGTGCCTCTGACTACCCCCACTAGACATCTTCGGAGGATCTAAGCGTCTGGAGATTTGAGAGGATGTCTACCGTACTTGGGGATTACAGTCGTGATCCTATTTATTTTTAATTTTTACATAGAATAACTGGTGCTTTGCATTCTAAATTACTAATGTTTCTTCATATCCTTTCAGATCTCTATTAGGCGCTCGATTCTTGAAGATGTACAAATCGAGGTGTGAAACTCGTAATTACATTAATTATAAAATTGCTTTTGAATCATTGTGAGTTAATTAATACAATGCCTTTGGCGGTTTAACCTTTAGGAATGCATTAAATTATTTTATTGTTAATTGTAAAATAAATTATTTTTCTAGGAAATATGAATCAATGGTCGTTGAATCGTTGTTGACAACCGGTTTACCTAGGTGGAAATTTCGATCACGACTACAAAATGACCAAAATTTCGAAAGCGAAAGACTGAACATTAATCAAAAAACCGACCAAGTGCGAGTCGGAGTCGCGGACGAAGGGTTCCGTACAACAAACGTGATTTTTTTGCCGCTTTTTTTAAATAATTACGGAACCCTTCGTACGCAATTCCGACACGCACTTGGCCGGTTTTATTTTATATCTTTATTACAACGAATGAACATAAGAAGCAGTGCGGGGGTGTTAAAGCTATTTTCTAAAATTGTCTCCATCCTAAAACGATCAATGTGGGGATTTTCCTCGACTCTCACTAGATACTTATTGAATAATGAATCATTTCTATGCGTTTCTCAGTGCTTATCACTACATAGTATAAAGCAAAGTCGCTTTCTGCTTCCCGCGTCTGTATGTATGTATGTATGTATGTTTGCTTATATCTTTAAAACTACACAACGGATTTTGATGCGGTTTTTTTTAATAGATAGAGTGATTCAGGAGAAAGGTTTATATGTATAATAATAACATGCTACCCGTGCGAAGCCGGGGCGGGTCGCTAGTTATAAGATATAGCTCTCATGTAAATGAAAGCTCTGTAGGTAGGTCAAAATGTTAAGCGCCGTAACCTCTTCGACTAGTCAAGAATGTTATTGAAATTATGTTTGGTACTCGCGGCCTAGCTCGTATGACGGTTTTACCTTTATTTATAAAACTAGCGACCCGCCCCGGCTTCGCACGGGTGCAAAGCTGATACCAAAATATATTACAGAATGGGCAATATTATTCCATATTAAATGCAAAATGTATTTAGGGTACTTAATTAGATAAGGATTGATGCTGTATTGCTTAAAATCGCCATTATTTCTCGTAAAAAGTAAAGGATAGAAATTGATTATTGTGGGTTATCCCTAAGAGATAAACTTTTACCATCGCGGACTTTTTTGTAGACCTTTTTAAGGTATACACTATTTAGTACATTATTTTGATCTATATCGTAGAGTTCAGCCAGCGTTTGCAATGTAAGCGCAAAAAAATGTGTTTATTTACGACTTCATATTAGAAATTTTAAAATTATCAGTGGTTCTCTAATATATTTAAAATCTAATATATTAAAAATTCTCTATTGCACTTTTGTTCGTAGCTTGCTTGAGTACGGGTCTCAAGTATGGAACCCGATGTATAGTACATACGTGAATCGTGTTGAAAAAATTCAGGAAAAATTTATGAAGTTTCTATGTTTTAAACTACGTATACCATATATCTCCTCTAATTATCTTCCCTATGTAAACGTTTTCATCTTTTACCTCTCTGTATGAGACGAGACATCACTGATATAATATTTCTATTAAAAATTACTTCTAATCAAATTGATTGTGCTGATCTACTCATTAAGTCAAAATTAAAGTCCCCCATAGGCGTAAACGATATAACCCACCCCTTTTTATCCCGTTTGTTAATACAAATTATCGACAAAATTCATTCATTTATAGAACGAGCAATAAATTCAATAACATCTGTAGCGATAAGAAGACAATAGACTTATTCTGTACGAGTGTGAACTCGGCAAGGCGGCTGCTGAGTAACGATTTCTTTGATTCTAGTGGGTAGATGGTAAGTAGCTATAGTTAGCATATTTTTATTTTATTTAAGTATTTACCTTTCTTAGTTCTTTGTACTGGCTGGTAGGTATTTTTCAAGCAACTATTAGTGTAGGTATTTAGCTTGCCGATTAGCCGTACCTGTTACCTCTTAGGCTCTTTCTTGGTCATTCTACATTATGTCAATGATTTTATTATGTTAGTTTTTGTTCGTTTAATAATGTTACATGTTAATTATTTCTCACCACCAAAAAAGAAAAAAAATGTTTGCTTTCGCGTTTATTACCTACATTGTTTTTTATCCGTGAGGACCAGTAATTGGCTTATCCGTTACCTACTTTAAGTTAACTTAGTTTATTTCTAATTTAAGCTGTTGGTCTTCCCTAAAATAAATAAATAAATAAATAAATAAATATATTAAGCATGTAATTATACATATAAACCTTCCTCCTGAATCACTCTATCTATTAAAAAAAACCGCATCAAAATCCGTTGTGTAGTTTTAAAGATATAAGCAAGCATACATACAGACATACATACAGACGCGGGAATCGGGAAACGACTTTGCTTTATACTATGTAGTGATGGACATCATACAACTAGAAAGCTTATTTACACTATAATTATCTAGTATTTAAATAACCTATCGGGCTAAAAATAGAAAAAATATTAAAAATACTTGTGTCACGTTTTCGAAATATTATAAGAAAAAATCGGCCAAGTGACTCGCACACAAAGGGTTCCGTACCTTTATCTACAAAAAACGGCAAAAAACAACGTTTGTTGTATGGGATCCCCACTGAAATATTTATTTTATTCTGTTAGTATTTGTTGTTATAGCGGCAACAGAAATACTTACATCATCAATTTCAACTGTCTAGCTATCACGGTTCATCAGATACAGCTCTGTGACAGACAGACGGACAGACGGACAAAGTCTTAGTAATAGGGTTCCGTTTTTACCCTTTGGGTCCGGAACACTAAAAACTAACTTCGTAAACACCTACTATTTCTGCTTTCATCTACGTAATGGCGGCCACATACGTAGCGTTATACCTGAACGGTATACCGGAACTTAAGGCTTGTGCAAGTATACCTAACGTCCATAGTGACCACACACAATTCAAGTATGCCTGTGCGGTCTCAGTTCTGCGCCTGTGACAAACCGAAGAAGTCGTGTTGTGCACTTAAGGCCCGGCTCACACCCACACACGTATTTCAATGATTTTCAGGTACCGATTTAAAAACCAGGAATCACAGTTGTGAGGATATAATGATACAAAATTACTGATAATATATTCATCTTTAATAGTAGATAATAAAAACTGGCCAGTTCTATACAACATTTTCAAAAAAATACGTTTTTACCGTCGCAAGAACCGCTGAAAATGTCGAAAAATGGGGTCTGGTTAGGTACCAATATCTTTAGACCCACAGCATATTTTTATTTGAAAATAATACGAAATTGTAGATTTTATATTTCTCTATACCGCGTGGCATTATCTTGTTTTCAAATAATTTACTTTTTCATTTATGAACAATATAAAATGCAATAAAACTTCTCCATACATTTTTTCCATACAAAACTCACATTCACCTCAAGTCGGCACGTCAGTTAGCGCTCAGACGCGCTCGGGGAAGCACGTCCACGTCACATTTTTCTTCGAATTTAGAGGAGGTCTTACATAATGGTATACCGGGGTAAAATACTGGACATGCAAAACTAATGATAACATTTGTATAATATATTGCCTTGAAGAATTTAGTGCAAGCCACACAGATGAAGGTTAGGTACAATGCATGGTTTGTTGAAAGAGTTGGATGGTTTTATTTTGTAGAAGATGCGTTTCATCGAGTTTGGTTTCGAAACAATATGATAATAGTATACGGTTTTACCTTTTTGCATACGTCGCGTCGGAGCAAAATCGAAATAAGCCGATGTTTCGTATTTGATTGTTATTTTAATAAAAATATTAAATTTCAGGAAAATGTGAACCTGGTTGTGTCCCTAATTAATAATAAATAATAAATTATTTTTATTTCCTTTTATTTCCTTGCACAATATAAAATTAACTTAAATATGTATCTATGCATAGGTATATAAAATTATGTGTAAGGACCGCTTTCCTTAAGGAGCGGTAAAAGCCTCCTCCAGCTCTATCCATTTTTCCCGATCTCTAGCGGCTCTGCTCCATGTTTTGCCTGCTACTTTCACGATGTCATCATCCCATCGCATAGCAGGCCTTCCTCTTCTTCGTTTTTTATGTATTGGGTCCCAATTCATAATTGTTTTAGATCACCTCTCATTTTGTAATCTTTGTATGTGACCGGCCTATTTCCATTTTAGTGATAATACTTTCTGGACAACGTCTTTTGCTGTGGTTTTTGAAGTGTCCCTAATTAGTCCTATTAAATAAATATAAATGTTGATTTGATACATTTCTGTTTTGAAATGAAAGTTCTAAGGTACCATGATCCTTACCTGTATCGCTTAGACCCAATCTACCCTATATTACCAAGCGTGTTTTTTTATACATGGATGGAAAAAAATGATACTTTATCTATAATTGGATTTAGAAAAATTACATAAATTTCAGATTATGAATATAATTTATAATTATTATTTATCTACCTTTAATATTATAAATCTAAAAGTTTGTGCGGATGTTAAGTATGTTTGGATGTTTGTACCTCAATCAGACCTAAACGACTAAACGGATGAAATTGAAATTTGCTGTCGATGTAAATATACCTCTACCTTATAAATAGGCTATTTTTAATTAAAAAACATCCTCAAAACTATAAAAAGACTCCGAGTGCTGGTGTGCAACAAATCTAGCATTAATCAATTTTGACGACTGATGAATGACTGACGAATGATACGATACGCATTGAACCAAAAATGTTGAACCTTCTAAAAAGGTCGGTATTTGTTATTATCAAAGCAAGGTTTATCTGGGGGCACGGTAGTGCCCCCGCCAAGTCAAGCAAAAAAGCGGCACAGTCGTACCATCCTTTTCTCGAAGCAGTTCAGGCCATTTTTTAGACAGACAGACAGACATTGAAATCTCACAACTTTTTACGATAGAAGAACTGATGGGTTTTTGGTTAAATTATACATATACACGATCTGGGTGATATATATGGATTCTTTATTGTAGAGATATAGAACACGACCAGCCGTAACAAGCGAACAGGGAAGAGAGACTGACATCGACAGATTATCTCTGGTCATCTTAGGCTACTTATACAATATCTCACAAGTTAAGTTTACTACACACGAGCATAGTTCCAACAAAAAAAAGACAAAAAAAGAAACTGAGTTGCGTTGCGAGAATTGGCTTTTTATTTTTATTTTTACAAGTTGTTTTTAATGGCATATACTTAAGTTTAAGTACATGATGCAAATAATTAAATAGTTAAAAAAAAATAAAGTGTCCTGAAAAATTGTTTAATTCTAAATACTGAAAGTGCTCTTTAGTGTTTCGTAGTTCACAAAAAACCCTTATAGTTTTGCCATTTTCGTCCATTCGTCCGCAGCTTAGCTCAGATATTCTTAGTACTGGAAAGCTGTAATTTGGCATGAATATACATTAGTCACGCCGACAATGTGGTAGAAATAAATACATATTTTCAGATGTTTTTTTTTCTCGCATACTCCTCATGTCTTTGGATAGGTCTTAAAAAGTATTGCAGGTTTGTGATGTCATTTAGTACAAATACAATGGAAAATATGAATTTTTAAAAAGAGTTGGTCATCTCTTTTTACAAATTCATATTTGATTTTTCTGGAAAGAAAATATTATGGAGGGTTATTTAGTAAAGTTTTACGATAACTGTTTAATTCCAGAACTTGTTGACCCTCGCTACGCGCGGTCTATGGATCTTCGAGATCATAGCTCGCACACAATATTCAAAAGCATACCTACATATTTTATCAGTATTTCACTTTCAAAACTTTCTGTGAGTGGTACTCGAAGCGTTGACGGTGCCGTCATCGATTTTAGATGACAATAAGTTTTTTTATTAAAAATATATTTTTTAAATCAAGCTTTTGTAATGTCTTCTGCTCTAGTTCTCGTCAAGATAAAAATAACGAGCCCAAACGCGACGTGGTTATGTTGTGTAGTTGAGGAGTTCCGATGGCTACATCCGACCTCCATCATCAGACCAGCTCGCTAGTACCATAATTTTACATTGTCATTGAGATTGATAGGTATGCAAAGTTTTGCCTCAATTCGACTATTTTGTGAAGGGTTCCGTTGAACAGCTCCTGACTCCATCATCAGATCAACTCGCTGTCACCATATTATGTATGCAAAATTTCAGCTCAATCGATTGGGGATAACTGCTTAAAATTAAGTTGCAAGATTCCACCTTATCAAACATACATACATAAATATGTACATAAACTGCAAGTTAAATAAGAGCTTGTAAAAAAACGATACTTACCGTTTTGTCATAATGTATTTTATTAGTAGGTACCTAACAAATATTTTTTGCACAGTCAAATATTAGTAACTGTGTAGTAGCACTTTACGATTTGTAACCTGTCTTATAATATATATAAATTTTTTCTATATTTATTTTCTTTTTGTTAAGCAAGCAACCTATAAAATTATTAAGTACATACCTACCTATACAAATATGACATACCTATTGCACCAAATATTTTCAAGTATCAAGACTAGTTATTTAGTCTTGGTAAATGAAGTGTGAAGTAGCTTCAATGTGTGCGTTTGCACTATTCTTAGTGTGCGGCCACAGAATACGACCGAGTACAAAAAATGCGAGCTGTCATAAATTTAACAGTCACCTTAAGTATTTTGTGAAATATGCCACCGGTTCTATCTAAAGTGACACCCACAAATGATGACGTTTGGCTATTGTTGGTTTGGTGCTAGCTATTAAGAAAAAAGAGAAGTGTAAGAAGAAACGTTCTGTATGGTGTATAGAATGGTTACTGAAAAGAAATAAGTATTCCCACAACAACCTAAGTAAATAAACAAAAAAAAAAAAAAATAAAAAAAAAAATAAAAAAAAATATTATTTAATTTTTTTATTTTTTTATATTTTTTTTTATTTTTTTTATTTGTTTATTTATTTAGGTTGGTGTGGGAATACTTATTTCTTTTCAGTAAGAATTATTTACACCATACAGAACGTTTCTTCTTACACTTCTCTTTTTTCTTAATAGCTAGCACCAAACCAACAATAGCCAAAACGTCATCATTTGTGGGTGTCACTTTATAGAACCGGTGGCATATTTCACAAAATACTTAGTGCACAACACGACTTCTTCGGTTTGTCACAGGCGCAGAACTGAGACCGCACAGGCATACTTGAATTGTGTGTGGTCACTATGGACGTTAGGTATACTTGCACAAGCCTTAAGTTCCGGTATACCGTTCAGGTATACCGCTACGTATGTGGCCGCCATAATGCCATTGCATTTTATGCCTATGTCAGTCATAAATAAAACGTTCAATGGGTACCTATCACCTAGGTACTACTACTCTTAATGTTATATTTAAAAGAGGGCTCTGTATTTTGTTTGATTGAAGCTGAACTTGCTTATAACAATATCTACTTGGTATGATTTTTTGTTGTAAAAGTAAATGTAGTAAAAAATACAAGATGGAATAAAGTACATCGGATTATTGTAAAATTATATTGAGAAAGCAGTCAAATGTAAGTTGTGAGAGAGAGTTCAGACGAGCATGAAATTACCCAATAAATGCAATTTGGTCGATGTTTTATTCGACATAATAATTGCATATAAATAAAATAAAATAAGTTTCCTACCAGTCGGCTGCTTCATGGTATAAAACGTGGAGATTATCCGATTAAATAATTGGACCTTATTACAAGTCGAATAAACCTCCGATAGCGGAAATGGCGGATATAATATTGCCATCTCTTTTCGTTGACATAGAATAAAAGTGACAAGTAAAAAAATATATAGCCAACTAGCCGACCCGTGACAGACTTTGTCCTGCCCAAATTTCAATAGTCGCATAGAAAAAAACACTTTCAGGAAACTACAAATGTTTTCCATAGAAACCTTTTTCTGTTAGGATAAATTACAAATTTTGGTAGAATGCGGTAATCATTCGGTAGTCAAATTGATATCAGATTTTTTTGACAGAATGAATTTCCAATACCGACCTTGGTAGGATTTAATATTTTTGATAGAATACGTTTCTATGACAACTCAATTTTATCGGTCTAAGATGTTTAATTTCTTGCACATCAGCGCCAAAATCATCCTTTTTGCGTTTTCTTATCATTTAGGGGTTGTTTTTTTTATCTATATACCAACTACAGCAAATTTCATCTTAATCCGTTTTGTCGTTTATTTTTGATTAGGGAACAAACATAGCAGCCTTATCACAAACTTTCGCATTTATAATTATTAGGATAAATGCCTCGCGCGGTTTCACCTGCGAAAACCATTAACCCTTACTACCTCTATTCCATAAAGGATTCCACCTTGGATTGGTCTTCCTGGTGGATTGATGCTGTAGGGGTGATCTAAAAAAGGAATCCTCGAAATTCAACCTCTAAGGGAATGCAGAGGTGGTTCAAGTCTGATTCAAAAAAAACTTAACGCGAACGAAGTCGCGATAAGAAAAAGCAATAAAAAGTTTAGTTTAGTTTTTTTAAGTTTATTACTTTTTTATATCCTTTTTTCACTTTATGTAGGTACAATTAGTGAATTAATTAAACTTATTTAAAATTTGAACATGGATCTATACAGTGTTTCCCAAAATATATTATCAAGCGGAAGTCCGGAAGAGGTAGGGCAACTGAATCACGTCGATGCAAAAATATTTATTTACAATTAGTGAATTAATTAAACTTATTTAAAATTTGAACATGGATCTATACAGTGTTTCCCAAAATATATTATCAAGCGGAAGTCCGGAAGAGGTAGGGCAACTGAATCACGTCGATGCAAAAATATTTATTACCATATTAACCCTCGTATTCAAGAACGACACTATGAGAACACGCACCCACAGTGGACGAAATCTTTTTTCATAAAAATCACTTTATGTGTTGTGCGACACTGCATAGTGTGACTAGAGGCACATTGTCGTGTGCCTCTAGCCAAAGTTGAGCTCTAAAGGCACACGGTAGCGTGCGCCATAGTGCCGCTCAACACATAAAGTGTTGTTTATGAAAAAATATTTCGTCCACTGTGGGTGCGTGTTCTCATAGTGTCGTTCATGAATACGAGGGTAACATTGCGTTCTAAAAAAATCGTTAAAAAGTCGAAATCTGAATGTTCCCTAAATCTTTGAGGTATCTTGAGAAATTTGACTTTCGCTTGACACATTTTTTGGGGTTTAATCTAGATAAAAGTAGTGATCTAAATCTTTATGTTCTGCGCGCCTCTGTACCGATGGTCGAGACTGCCGTACGTGGGGCGGTATTTGGGTGTACGCTGACTCCAAGGACTTCGGCGGTTCTTGAACGAGGAACACGCAATCAGAGAGTTCATGGCGGGCGGACGAGACTTTTCTACGGAGACGCCACACCTTCGACTGCAACAAAATGTTACTTAAGCAAGACAAAGGCATGTTGGTGGCAATTCTGATGTTTCCGCCTAAAGCTAAAACTTCGTAAAAATATGCGAATTTAGACTTTAACGTAAAAGGCATAAGAGCGATAGTTTTTTTTTATGAAAATTTGGATTTAGCTTGGACACAACAGAATCACGACAATTGACAGGTGATATGATTATTGGTGAGCTTAGGCATTAAAATCTATAATCTACCAATATAAAGTATCCTATAACACGTGTATTCCAAGGTTCATCCGAATCCGTTTGTGCGTGATTGAGCCACGAACATACAAACTATCCTCACAAACTTTTGCATTTGTAAATATTAGTACCTAGGTTTAGCACATGTTTTCAATCTATTTAATACTACTATAAACTTGTACCTCTTCACCCTCGGCGCTGGGAACTTGTCGCCAATCAGTACACTCTCGTCCAATGTGCCGTCGATCTGGAGTAGATCCCCGGCAGATACCGATACGTCCATCTTATAAGAGCGATCGCATGTCCAGAGGAATATAAGGACTACTAGCGCCTGGATGGTAAAAAAGAAGATTCGATTACGAGATGATAGACAGAGTTTTCATACAAAAGGTTATTATTATAGGTATAGCATATTTCTTCAGGCAAAGAATGCAAAACTTCAAAATTGTAAACTTTAAAAGTCACTTTACTAGCGGTCAAAAACTCATTTGAAATTGATGAATTTTCAACAGACAGACAAAAAAGTTTGGGGACCTCTAGGCTAATCTCAACACTATTTCCACCTATTATAATCTCCAATAAACAAAAAGCGATAACTCACCACACAAATATGCAAGATACTGATAAAAAGTGTTGAGTTTCGGAATCCTATGTTATCGAAGAGTACACCGGAAACCGTCGGCCCGATGAAAGCTCCCAGAGCAAAGGTAGATGTCCACATCCCTGAGACGAGACCGTAGGTTTCAATGGAGTTTGGTAGTCCATTGGCACTGGAAGATACATAATATATACAGGGTGTATTAAGACGACTGCCGTAAACTGAAAGCACAAGCTCACATACCACCAAAGCCTTAAGACGCTGCCAGTCGACGATTATTTTTGTTCGAAACGAAAAAAGAAATACTTGTGAACAAGCCACATCTCCTATTTTATAATGTATAGTATATGTGAATAAAGATGTACCCATCTTTAATCACTTCGAAAAATAATCCTACCGACCGCTGCAATGATGACAAACACACGTCCGCGCGTAGTCCGCCTTAGCTTTTCGAATAAACTAATGATATAAATTATGTATAATTACTTATCAAAAATCTATCCTAATAGAAATCTAGATCTACATATTACCTACCTTTAACAATAAATCACAAGTTGATTTTAATAGTAGGTATATAAAATATTTCGATCATAAATTCTAAAACGTATCATTTTGAAATAATATTTTTATCGTGAGAAGTTTCTGCTATTATGTTTTCAGCTTAATAGAAATCTAGGTAGGAACCTGAAGTAATATACTTATAAAAATAGGAGATGTGGCTTGTTCAGAAGTATTTCTTTTTTCGTTTCGAAAAAGAGCAATCAGCGACTGGCAGCCTCTTAAGTGAAAACCAAATTGCTACATTCCGAGTGATGTTCAACTTATTAATGATTTGTATCGATGCAAAACAACGAAAAATTGTATGTTGTGAAATCCTAAGATTATGGCAATACTATATTATGCAATAACAGAACCATCCATGAGCCATCCATGATGGCGGCTAATGAATTAAATCCAATGTAAAAAAAACTATGGCAACCAGATTTTGAATTATTGAACAATTTATAAAGTTGGAAAATGGTTGGATTTGCCTTGCCCTTAGTTATTTCTTCTCAATTTTAAGATTTTAAAATGAAATGACTTACATGGCCGTGCTGAGAGCATCAGAGAAGGACGCCACAAGCTGACTGCCGATGCCGATTCCATGCAGCATGAGTCCAGTTATGCACACCCACACTATCCTGAAACAGAGTGTATAGCCTTAAATGTTTAATATAGCAACGCGCATTGTTCATTGCTGCGAGAATAATGTGTTCTCTATCTCCCAACACACCGTTAAATCACGAACTCTGTAGTTCGCAATAGGTCCACAATCCACACCAGGTGTTATCTACTGTTAACCACTCTACACCACTCAACATCGCTAATCTGTAATTTAATATTTTTCATCGTAGTTTGAAAAATACACAATAATATTGATATTATGGAAATTGTGGTAATAGGCCCTCTATCAGCACAATTTTAATATTTCCTAATAATAGCAAAATTTTTACCGCAAAATTTAGAGATAGAATCCAAATCGCCAACCCAAAATTGGAGTGGATTGTCCACCATTACGTCACTAGCTCACGACTATGAAAATAACACGACTACTTTGGCAACATCACAGTAATGGGCCCTAATATCTCATAATAAATTTCGAGGGTCGAAGGTTTTCATTTTGGGAAACTCGACTAATAAAGAACTTACGTAGGCATTTCGAAGAAAGGAGCCGGTCCAATCAGCAGAAAAGCGCCTGAGACAAACAGGCAGCCAATCACAGTGACGTATTTAGGCTTCATACGTGGCTGGTCGCAGACCCAGCCCCAGAAGGGAGCCGATACGGCGTAGACTCCACCGTTGATGACGAACATCAGACCCAGGACCATGGGAGAGAAATGGAACTGTGAAAGAAAGGTTAAAGTGATGCTATGGGTTTCAACGGGGAGTTAGCGACTTGTCACCTAACTACTAATGTTTGAACGTATTTCCGACTCCCTTCAGACATAGGAGGATCTGAGCAACTTGGTATCTGTAATGTCTACCGCACTTGGGGATTACAGTCGTGATTTTAGTTTGATAAAGATTTTGTTTGTCGTATTGCTGACTTTTTTTAGCCAAATCGCAAAGGAACAAACTCTTCTGTAGACAGAACATTGTCTAGGTTGCACAATTGCACATGCTATACTTGTTGGTAGAGATATATACTTTTGGAAATGGTGTTATCATCGTTGGTGAAAGAACCAGTTTTGTAAAAGGATTAAATTGCACATCACAAAGACTCTATAATTCGCAAAGGTGTTAATTGGTTCGTGACTACTATGATGTTATAAATAAAGGGTTTTAAATCTATTTATATAAAACTCTTGCAGTACTGACTGTACCACTGGAACTAGAAACTAGGGGTGTAATAAGAAAAGAATTCCCGAAATTGGTGCAGTGGATGTTGAAATCTAATAACTTTACGTGAACGAAGTTGCGAGGGATTTCACTAGTTAAATTAAATAAATATGATCACGACTGTAATCCCCAAGTACAGTAGACATCCTCTCAGATCTTCCAGATGCTTAGATCCTTTGAAGATATCTAGTGGGGGTAGTCAAAGCCACGTCCAAACATTATATTTGGCACATGCCCACATTTTGCAGTAGTTAGCGTTCCATACATGACAGGTTGCAAGCCCATCGCCGCTTATAAGAACACTAACTGGTTTCCTCACAGTGTTTTCCTTCACCGTTTTGAACACGATTTGATGCGCATATAAATTTTTCGAATAGAAAAATCCATTGATGCACGCCGGGATTCGAACACACGACCTTCAGATTGGAAGTCGAGGTACCTCCCACTCTGCCAACACGGCTTAAAACATAAATTGAGTAATCATCAGTTAAGATAATAGACAGATCATCAGTTAAGTTTGCGTATGCCGAAAAATGGGTTTGGAAGATATCAGAAAGATAGCAGATATTTTACTCTAAAATTCACTCTTTCTTCACTATCACTACATAGTATAAAGCAAAGTCGCTTTCCGCTTCCCGCGTCTGTATGTAATATGTAATATGTATGTATGTATGTTTGCTTATATCTTTAAAACTACACAACGGATTTTGATACGGTTTTTTTTTAATAAATAGAGTGATTCAAGAGGAAGGTTTATATGTATAATACATGCATAATATGGTAGAGAAACACTCATAATTTTAGAGGTTTCTAATGTGATGTCGTAAATAAACACATTTTTTTGCGCTTACATTGCAAATGCTGGCTGAACCCCACGAGATATATCAAAATAATGTACTATAGTATTGTACACCTTAAAAACGTCTACAAAAAAGTCAACGATGGTATTAGAAATGTCTTACGCACAGCGAAGCGGGCACGGGTCAGCTAGTTAGAAATAAATAAGGGTTACATCTCTAAGATGAGGCTCGAGAGTCGCCTGTAGAAATCCGATGCTCATACTGGTTGACATGATGCTGATTGCCGACAGCAAAACGCCAGGGATCTTTAGTAGCGTGAACATTGTTGCTGAAATGATAAAACAATATTATCAAACATATATCATTAAAAGGACTTAATTTTAAGAAAATAAAAGTCTGGAGATATGAGATGGTGTTGTGACTTGGGGATAACAGTCGTGATCATTTGGGGGCACGGCAGTGCCCCCGCCAAGTCGAGCGCGAAGCAAACACTGCCGTACCATCCTTTACTGGAACCATTTCGCCGCATTTTCAGGCCCCTATTTGAGAACCTCTGGATAAGACCAGAACGCTGAAATTTTCGTCATCCAGTAAGCCATAATCACATACTTAAAATCCAAAATTTCAAGTCTGTAGGTCATTTAGTTACGAAGTTAAGCGAAAGCAAAGTTTCGAATTTTAGACAGACACTCACTCACTCACTCACTCACTCACTCACTCATGATCATCAGAATAGAACTAGTACTTCCCATAAACTCAGAGAGCTGAAATTTGGTACAGAGTTAGGGTTTAATGGCCACATAAAGGGAAAACCATAAAAACTAGGATAATCGAAGATCTGGAGTACCTGGTGACCCTGATAAGAAAACACAAAAGCCTAACCAAACTATTAGAGATCGACATACCGCCTTTACAAAAAATATTCAACTACTGGACCGAATTGAAAAATTCTTTCACCATTAGAATTCTACATTATCCTTGATGAACATAGGCTATAGTATATTTTCAAAAATATTAGGGATCCGTATGAAAACATCGATAATGTAATCCAAAGTGTGAAAAAATAAAAAAAAATCCTTATATTGCGTTTGCTGCGGTAATTATTGACAATAGAGCAAAGTAATGTACTACAGTTTTAAATAGGACATCAATATCTACAAAAAAGTATGCAATACCATATGTCTCACTATTAGGGATCCGTATGAAAACTTCGATAATGTAACCCAACGTGTGAAAAAAATCCAAAAAAATCCTTATATCGCGTACTCTGCGGAAATTGTTGACAATAGAGCAAAGTGATGTACTACAGTTTTAAAGAGGACATCAATATCTACAAAAAAAGTCTGCGATACTAAAAGTTTTATTAGGGATCCTTATGAAAAATTCGATAATGTAACCCAAGGTGTAAAAAAATTACCTATAATATCATTATTACATCCGTGCGACGCCGACGCCGGGGCGGACTGCTAGTACGCAATAAAATTAAAGGAAAACTCTGGATAAGACTAGACTGGCTTTTATACTTACTTATACTTACAAGTTTACAAGAAGAAATAGTCGAACGATTAACTTTATTCTACTCGAACATTACACAAATTGAATAAACAAATTAACAAATTAAATAAACTAAAATATTAATTTCGCTCAAAATTTGATCAAAATATAATGCATTGGATTAAGAGTGGCGGTGATACCCGCACACGTCGCTAGATGGCGCTGGCTGTATTTTAAACGCGCTTACGATTTGTTTTTATAATAAAAAACTACTCATAAAAAGAAAAAAAACTGTGTCAAATAAGAAAATCTAATAAAATAAATCAATAAGCCCACGTTTCTACAAAAAGAAGTGAAATCCCACCAAAAACATTCTGTAAAAAACTAGCCAAGTCTCGATGGAGCTGCTTGTTTATCTCTAAAAAGTAATGAAATCTAGACAAAGTCGTGTCAAGTCTGAGGTTCTTTACTGCGATTTCTTTATTATTATAGAATGTTATGTGACTTGGCCGTTGAAGAGTACACAAGGGTACAAAACCAGGTGCTCCATGACACCATTGCACCAATCTGTCGCCAGAACCGCTACCCATTAACGATGGAAAATTGCCACTTAGAAAACGTTGATTCAATAACCAGTCAATTGTAGGCTTGATAAAGCTGCGTATTTCAATAATACTTATGTAAAGGCGAGCCTGAAACAAACAGTATAAAAAATACGTCTATTTTTTTTAGATCGGTGGTCGATTTGACGCTCCAAAAAGAAGACAGCAGAAGTCAGCATTGTCAATGCTGAATGCATGTGTTGCAAGATCAACAACAGCCTAAAATAAGACACTAGCGTCCAATTACCAATACTTGTATTGGCTATTATCTGTAGTTACAACAGATATAACATTACGTGTAAACAAAATTGACTTGTACCCACTAACGTATAAAGAATGTTCAACGGCCAAGTCACACAACATTCTATAATAATAAAGAAATCGCAGTAAAGAACCTCAGACTTGACACGACTTTGTCTAGATTTCATTACTTTTTAGAGATAAACAAGCAGCTCCATCGAGACTTGGCTAGTTTTTTACAGAATGTTTTTGGTGGGATTTTTTTTAACACATCAATCTTGATTATCGTGGTGGTAAAGTGAAAAAAATGATATCAGAAGATGTGGTGTTTGTGGTGCCTACTCCGGCTTTGGGCATTTTAAATTTTGGCAGTCGATAATTAAGCATAACAAACAAACTTGTTTAAAGCCCATAATAAATACAATTCTTTGCCTATGGTCCGTTTTGATTATTGACAGTTGTGGTGCGATAAATATCTAGATTATTTTGCCCATCACCGAAGATTTCCCGCTTTTTTAGGGTTCCGTACCCGTAGGGTAAAATCGGAACCCTATTACTAAGACTTCGCTGTCCGTCTGTCTGTCTGTCACAGGGCTGTATCTCATGAACCGTGATAGCTAGACAGTTGAAATTTTCACAGATTATGTATTTATGTGGCTGCTCTAACAACAAACACTAAAAACAGAATAAAATAAATATTTAAGGGGAGCTCCATACAACAAACATGATTTTTTTGCCGTTTTTATAGATAATGGTACGGAACCCTTCGTGCGCGAGTCCGACTCGCACTTGGCCGGTTTCTATTTAAATATGAATAATTAATAAATAAATATCATCTGTTACAAAACCTTTGCTTAACCTAATAAGAGATAGATAAATACTATTCTACTCTTTTCTATGTTGTTTAAAAATCGTCGTTTTAATGCATCGTTTATTTGAAATTAATAATGTTGTTAAAGTGCCCACAACCAGCGCTCTTGCCCTACATGATGATACAACCAAAAATGTGATTGATGAAAAGAATTTGATCTACTGAGAATACCAGTGTCAGGTACATGTACCTACATTTAAGCTCAAACATTAACATGCTTATCGCTAGTAAAAGAGACATTACATTCACGTCCAGAAGGTGACAAGTCTTCGTCATCGTGACACCTCGGCAGAGCGACGCAACTCATGACGGCCGCGCAGAACAGAGCAAATCCGAGCACTGCAAAAGGAAGTGAGTAGCCGCCAACTGAGTAGAGAGCCCCTCCTAGCGTAGGTCCGACGATTAGGCCAAGTCCGAAGAACGTTTCTAGAGAGGCCTGTTAAAAAATATTATCTGATAAAACGGGGATTTTGGATTTCTGAACTGTCTATCGTTGAAGACATTAAAACCAGTAAAAACGCTGACTGTAAAAATAAATGGATAAATAAGCAGACGGCCGTCAACATACCGGCATATACGAAGCAGGTTAAAGTGAATTAATAAGTATTTATTGTGCTATAGGTTTTCACATTTTTTTTTTAATAAAATTGGTTTTATCTACTTTTAAATTATCTAAACTGAAGTTTTGACACTATACTTTCAAAACAACTTGTATGGAATAGAGTGATTCTTAATTTAATGGCATTACTTTTGAACTAACATGCATCGAACTCTCGTAGTTTCTCTAATAGGTAGGTATTTTCAGCTTCGAACTTTAGTATATATCACTACATAGTATAAAGCAAAGTCGCTTTCCGCTTCCCGCGTCTGTATGTAATATGTAATATGTATGTATGTATGTTTGCTTATATCTTTAAAACTACACAACGGATTTTGATGCAGTTTTTTTTTATAAATAGAGTGATTCAAGAGGAAGGTTTATATGTATAATACATGCATAATATAGTAGCATAATTTTAGAGGTTTCTAATGTGATGTCGTAAATAAACACATTTTTTTGCGCTTACATTGCAAATGCTGGCTGAACCCCACGAGATATATCAAAATAATGTACTACAGTATTGTATACCTTAAAAACGTCTACAAAAAAGTCCACGATGGTATTAGAAATGTCTTACGCACAGCGAAGCGGGCATGGGTCAGCTAGTTACTTATAAAAATCCTATCATAACCATAGATGACACTAACAAACATAGTAGCAACGTTGTTAGGGAACTCCTTAGCTATGATTGCGAAGGAAGCTGTGAGGAAAGCGGCATTGCCCATCGCTTCCACAATTCGGATCACGAAGCTCAGGGTGATGAAGGGTATATGGCCTTCAACCTTGTCCAACATCCTGTAAAAAAGAAAAATCGTATTTTGAATACGACTCCCAATCCCAATACTTTATAGCTCATCCCGATTGAATAACACTAGAAAAAACTATTTATTATGTACCTTTTCAACCATTCATAATTCTCAATTATGTTAGGTATTCTATCGATTCTGCTATTTATGTAAAATAGTTACATTTGTAGAGACGTTGCGTTGTTGCAAACTTTAGTTAGTTTTGGGAAAGGCCTTGATTCTTTTGGTTTTCTAGCAATTAAACTTTTAGAGTTATTTCGATTATAAATGTGAGACAAGATAATTTTAGTCAAAATGATGTTACAATTATGATTTAGGTACATTCAACGCAACTACCTATTTATGTCGTAAAATTGTTATTACTTCCATACTAAAGAACCTATTGTGATGTGTAATATTTAATGATATGTTTGGAGGTTCCATTTCGTAAGGGGGGACCTTGGTGGAAATCAGATCCATTTAATTTTGTGCAAGACAGTGCCTTAAGAGGTTGTGTGGTTTCAAGCGTTTGATAGATATAGAACTAGATTATTCATAGATTAATCATAATCTTCAAGGATAAGTAATATTATAAAATATCCGCTTAATCATCAACTATGCAATTATAGTATAGATAGATACTCAAGATTGGCAGTCTATCGAGGCACGAAATAGTGTGGCCCAAGCACAAACCACTATCGTATCGACAACGTATCGTCCAACAGTCAAAACTGACACTTTGTTTATGGTAAAAGTGTCAGTTTTGGCATTTGGCCGATACGTTGTCGATACGATACTGGTTCATGCTAACCCCCCTGGTGATTTAGAGTGGATCTAGATCTAGATCTAGAGTGGAGCAACTACAATCACCCATCCAAATGCGATAGGATACGCCATAAGCGCTTCATGCTTCCCCTGAAAACACTTTGATTTACGGAGCTATGAGCTACTCACCCGAACAAAATGGCGCATGTACCCGTAGTAAGTATCCCTCCATTGAACAGTAGCTTAGGTCCTATTCTATTGAGGTGGGCTCCATAGATTGGGCTGACGATGAAAACCACAAGTTCAAAACATCCAAAGACCAGTCCATATTCAGTGGCGTTACAGCCTTTATTCTCTGCCTGAAACAGTTGAAATACTTAATCACTAAATCAGCTTGCGTCCGCATCTCAGTAGGTACAGGGAATTTCATGATTGACGTAAGTATTTAATTAATTCATTCATCGAGTCAATGTATGAATTATGATGATATATGAATTAATAAATAGTGTCCTTCCAGTGAGTTGCCGCTTCTATAAATTGAATAAAAGTTGTAGGTAATCAAATTATATTGTTCGACTTGGCGGGGGCACTGCCGTGCCCTCAGTTTTTTTGCGTCTTATCATGAAATTTCTAAGAAAATATTCATGTTTATGCGCTCACTATATTGAAAAATAGATAAAAATTAATTAATAATTTGAACATTGTTAATCTACAATGTTGCGATAACACTTATCAATTACGAATATAATGTAATAATCAAATGATTTTCTATGTCTAGTTTAGATCAATGCAATTGAACCGTTTTATAGTCGCAAACCAGATAAGCTGTAGATTAATTGCATATTGCAATAAAATTCAATTATAAGATCGTGAACTTATTTCTATCTGTAATAAATGTATGAAAATACACTATGATTTCGTATTCTTATAAGCGACGATGGGCTTGTAAACTGTCACGTATGGAATGCTAACTACTGTAAAAATGTGAGCATATGCCAAATATAATGTTTGGACGTGCCTCTGACTACTCCCTCTAGACATCTTGAAAGGATCTAAGCGCCTGGAGATCTGAGAAGATGACCACCATACTTAGGGATTACAGTCGTGATCCTATACATACACATACATACTATGATTTTGTGTAGGGATTTAATTCCTGTGGCCTGTAGCACGAGCACGAACCACTATCGTATCGACAACGTATCGTCCTAATGTTAAAACTGACACTTTTTGAAGTGTCAGTTTTAACATTTGGATACGTTGTCAGACAATGCCGATACTGACCCCTGTATTTTTCGTGGAATTTATGTTTTACTTTCCTCAAACTGACAACAGTCTCACAATTCTGTTTTCTAGACAAACTGCTATCTTTATATAATACAACTAATTTTTAGATTCTTCTTTACGGGTCTAGGTATGTTACTGAACTCCTCCTAAATGGCTAGGCGGCTGTCCGATTATGATGATAAAAATACAAACTTTCTTATTTTGCTCACGTTAAAGTCACATTTTCTTTGTGTTACAGCATAATAAGATTTTGACAGTTGACGCCTTGAAGCCGATTGTTATTAAAAGGAAACTTAAGCAATACATCGGCCTATTGATAGCCTATCGTGCATGATTTAGGAGCGAACCAAGGGTAAAGTTATAAAATAAATTAATAGTCAAAAGGCGTTCGTATTATCTGTTTATTGAGGTCGCGAAACAAATTAGATATTGTCGCAAAGTTCAACTATTAAAATGTTCTTAGTGTGGCCTGGACCTATTGATAAGAATTGCATCTTACTTATTATTTGTCATGCTTGTTATGTTATCGATAATAGTGTTGTACGCACCTACTTATTATGGCTAACATTATCATGAACCTGTGCAGTGTGCAAGCATGTTCAATTGTTTATCTGCTGGCTGATTTTAAAGTAACGAGCTTTATGCCTAGTATCATGGTGTTGATGAAGGTAGAAGTCACAATATTAAGCTACATTTTGCAGAAGTAAGTATTCCATATGCGACAGATTGGAAGCCCAGCGCTGCTTATATGTATGCTAACTAGTTTCTTCATTATGTTTTCTATCACCGTTTTGAGCACGAGCGAGAAAAATCAAGCCTACGACCCTACATGGTTTTTAATATACTTACAAGGTCGAAGTTAAAAGAATGTAAAAGATACTGACCAAAGTTCGTTAGGTTACGTTAAGTCAAGTATGAGTTAGTGGTGATGCAGTTTTTAGTCCGCTCAAAGGCCTCCAACGTGGCTTATACGTGATCAGTTCTTTAAATTTTTTTGCGTAGCAATGTGGTACATCAACGCAAAAGTCGATTATGTAGTATCTAATAACTATTTTAAGGTTATCTCGAAAGGTCCTCATCGTAAACCTGATAAAATGATTATTTTGCTGTTAAATTTGTTGTTAAAAGTTTACTTACCTACAGTACAGTCGGCGGATCCAGGCATTCGTAAAGTAAGCCATGTGACCGCAAAAATGGTTTTGTGTCACTGCAGAAGGTCGCAAATTGTTTGCAGTGCAGCCAAACGGCTAACTTTACGTAACTAATCTTACTTTTTTAAAAGCGCGACTTCGTTCACACGTCGATATATAGGTTCCTAGGAACCTACCTTATTTTTCACTTCTTGCTCGTGACCTTATCCTACTTCTCGTACGTAGGGTCGGCACAGCACCTAGACGTTGCAAATAGATTTGACTTGGGGTGTTTTACAACCGGCCGCCTGCCTGACGTCAACACTCCTTGGGACTTACCAAATTTTTCACATATGAACCATATAATTATGTATAGGATTGAGACTATAATTGGAAGTTCTCCAATCAGGTTTCTAGGACTTAAAGATAAGACTGTGAGACTTTGTGGGTTAGTAGTAAGCACGTACCGATAGGTACGTACCTATGTAAATTATTGACAAAGCTGTCACGCTATTTACTTATTCAGCGCATGATTAGTCTTATTATTTTTTTATAAAATTCATTATCATCTTTCTTTCCTTATCCCACTTAAGTGGGGTTACATGTGTTCTTTTTCCATTTCCTTCTATCAGCCGTCTACTCATCACTCACTCCATACTTACCTACCCATATCATCTTTCACACAGTCCATCCATCTTTACTTTGTCCTACCTCTACGTTTTATAAAATTAAAATCTAAAAATGTACTATGTTTTCAATGAAGTGTGTAATGATGAGATTTTTTTAACGATTTCCTCCAAATTATCATAAAATAACAAAATAAAAAACACACTTAAAATATTGGTATTTGAAGGTTTATTATGATTTTAGGTTAAATTTGTTGTATATCACGGTCAAATACCAGCAAAGACGTTAACGTATAATTTATTAATAGATTCTAAAATTAGATGGTCCTATTGCCGGAAACTAAGTCCAAACCGGAAAATAAGTCTTTGTAGGTAATTCTCTTCCGGTTTATTATCTATCAAAATATAAATATTAATATGCGCGTTATACGAAGATATTCTGTGACTAATTACACATTTTTGTATTACGAGCAAAACACCTACATAGTGAAAGACCGACGAACAGACGCGCAAGATTCCAGAAGATACATAAACTTATAAGCGATGATGGGCTTGCAACAACGTATGGAATGCTAACTACAGCAAAATGTGCGCCAAATGTGCCTTTTCCCTCAGAATGACAACTTTAAGGATCTGGGGCCGTATTACAATCTCTAAAGTAAGAATATAGAAGTATTACTTTAAGAGCGAAAGTGACAACGCTATACGAACACGTATGGCGTTGTCACTTTCGCACCGCGAGTAATACTGCTTTAGTCTTACGTTAAAGATTGTAGTACGGCCTCTGTGCTTATTATAGGACTAGCAGCTCCGCACGGGAGTAACGTATTATAACGATTTTATGGGTATTTTTTACCCAGGTTACATTATCGAAGTTTTAATAGGGATCCCTATTTTTTTCAAACAATAAATATAGCCTATGTTACTCAGAGATAATGTAGCATTCTAATAGTAAACGATTTTTTGAAATCTATCCAGTAGTTTTTGTATTTATTTCATACAAATATACAAAACATCTTTCCTCATAATAATATTAGTACCTACCTATAGATTATTACACTCATAATAAGTTTTGAATGGTATGGAATTTGGGAATAGTATAATTAAAAAAGTAATTTACAGGCCTATATATATGGCCTATATATGGCCTTAAAAATGAAGTGTTTTTTTTGGATAAGGATTAATGCTTGACTTGGCGGGGGCACTGCCGTGCCCCCAGATACCCAGGTACGAATAATGTGGCCTAGTTTGTACAGGCGGCGTTACCATTGTATATTTTAACATGAAAAAGTAGTTATTGTGACATAACTGTTATAGTTGGACATAATTATGGTATTGCTGACATATTTGTTAATATTCATCACTTTGCTCTATTGTCAATATTTTTTGCAGCGTAGGTACGCGATATAAGGATTTTTTTGCTTTTGATTCACACGTTGGGTTACGTTATCGAAGTTTTCATACGGATCCCTAATAGTTAGACATATGGTATTGTTGACTTATTTGTAGATATTGATGTCCTCTTTAAAACTGTAGTACATCACTTTGCTCTATTGTCAATAATTTCCGCAGCATACGCGATATAAAGATTTTTTTGGATTTTTATCACACGTTGGGTTACATTATCGAAGTTTTAATACGCATCCCTAATAGTTAGATATATGGTATTATTAACTTATTTGTATATATTGATGTCCTCTTTAAAACTGTAGTACATCACTTTGCTCTATTGTCAACAATTTCCGCAGCGTACGCGTTATAAGGATTTTTTTTGGATTTTTTTTTCACACCTTGGGTTACATTATCGAAGTTTTCATACGGATCCCTAACGTTTTTGAAAATATTCTATAGCCTATGTTCATCAGGGATAATGTAGGATTCTAATGGTAAAATAATTTTTCAAATCGGTCTAGTAGTTTCGGAGCCTATTCATTACAAACAAACAAACAAACAATCAAATCTTTCCTCTTTATAATATTAGTATAGATTACAGTATTCAAGCTAATACTTCTGGAAGAGTAAAGAGATGGCCAATTGGCCACGTTGTGTGTGACATGCCTATAACTAACTCATCATCACAAATACACAAATCTCGACACTGCACTGCCTTGGAATCGCTAACTTGAGGCGTACAGGTGCCTCAAGTCCTGTGTTTAAACGAATTATATATAGGTTTGCTTGTTAGAAAAAGCTGGGGGACTAAGCTTTTTCTAGAAGCATTTTTCCTTACCTCTTGAGGGTAAAATGGTGCTTGTAGGGCAACACAAATTGCATTGCAAAAGTCTGCTATTGATATCACTATTATTGTCAACCATTGTCTTTTTGTAAAGTCGAAACCCATTTTAAACTATTCAATATATTTTTTTAAAGTTTTAAACATTGATCTGTTGAATCACTTGTAGCGTAACATTTTAATTTTTAATAAAAAAAAGTATATATTGTTATTTATTTCACTGTATAGTGCTCTGATTTGCAACGCGATCGACAAACTGAATGCGAAAGCATAAGTTCTGGACGCAATATGGACCTCTACATACAATAATCTACTCTGCGATTGATAAAACTTAAGACAGTACAATTCTTGTCGATACAATGTTTAAGCTTCTACATTTCTTATCAATACGGAATGTTACCAGCAATGTATAGACAATTCTAGAAGTTTACTCCAGAATCAAGGTCAAATTGTCTGGGAGTGAGGGAGCAGAAGTAATGACCTCGAGAAAGATAAAACATGACAATTATAGGTGCCTATCTATTGACATGTGAAAGACTAAGTAATTTTCATCAATATAGATAATTATTATTACTTAGTTTTTTTTTAAATTGTTTTTTATTCGCACAAATGTGCAGTCAGAACTAAAAACATGGTACAGAGCGACTAAGAAATAGGCGACTTATTTTAATTGGGCCTTTTTTAGGTCATACCTACTTACAAACTTGACATTAGTCTAAATGTGACTTCAAAAATGGAAGTAATGTGACTTCAGAAATGGAGTAAAGGTACCAAAAAGGACCAATAGTAAGTATAATTTTAAATTCAGAGTACTTAGATAGATAGACAGATAGATAGAACTCTTTATTGCACACAAAGAAAACAAATAGTAGGTAACAAAACAACAAACAAAAAATGTACAATGGGCGGCCTAATCGCTAAAAGCGATTACTTCAGACAACCATAGAGATATTATCAATTCTAACATGCGAAGAATTTAAAATTTTAGTTTTCTTCCCGTGACCCGAGATTATTTTGAAGTCCAAAGTTTATATTACTCTTATAGTTTTAATATTACTCCACTTACTTCCTTTTCCTCATTTCACAACAACGCCAGTGGCCCCCTTGTTCCACCCTGTCAACAATGACATAATGAGTGACCAAGTGAGCTCGCCCATATAATTAACTCGAGCAACAGGCATAGCTTTAGACGTAGCAATAGTCTTCCCCATGCGCTGGTAAAGAATTTTATGGTGAAGTGGGGAGCTGCTGAGGGATGACGAAAATCACGCGCGAATAAAACACATAGGTCTGTGCTTTCACCTCAACAAAATGAGACGACCGCCTGTCCGCCAACGCCATCACAACGCGCCTATTGCTTACTAAATCCGAAGAACAACGGACGCGGCCAAATCCGAAATCGAACTGCCAAAAAAAAAAATACAAAATATTCTAAAAAAAACTAACCAGTGTTTTACGAGCTGTGTTATAAAAACAATGCATTGTTGTTGAAATAAAATAGTGATAATTTTTATTGTTTCCGAAAAAGGTTGTAAAATATGAAAATGGCTGATCGCTGCATATTTTCATTGTTCATATTGAGCTTGACTGTAATCTGCCAGAATGGAGCGGCTGAAGACAACTCCATCACAACACGTAAGTAGATTATAAAAAAAAAACTATAGGTATTTTATGCATTATTTAATTTACCAAGTTGTAACAACGGGTGATTGAATTTAAACAGAAGATGAAGAAGGGCTCGTTTTCAATAAACGATTTCATTATGTACTCTCTTTATCATGCAGGTCAAAAAACTTAGTAAGAGCTTTAGAACAAGATACCCAGTAATCAACTCTGTATAAAGAGTTTTCTATATGATGTTTCAGGACATAAGCTATATAATATGTTCCAAGATTAACCCATGTTCTTTTAGGCGTTTGGGCCTGTTTGAACCACAATTATCCAAACATCCTTACAAACTTTCGGATTTATAATATTAGTGAGAAGTAAGATAAAATGACTAAACTTTACAAACTCCGATCACACTTATCTAGGTACGTATTTCTAGACTAGACTAAACATGTCCAAACTAGGCTTTAGTCCTGATTTCTTAAACGTTTTTTAATCATCCGTCTAAAAAGATTTTAGACAAAAAAAACACAATAATAAGTCTATCCTAAGTCTCAACAATTTGCAAATAATAAAATGGCGTTTATTTGCAAACCATGACATGGGTACTAAATATACCCATTTGATAATCACATGTAGGTAAGCAGTTACACATAATGACATAACCCTATTATATTTCAAACCCAGTTGCTCATGTTGCTTGGGCAATATGTGAAATACCATAAAGTAGACATTTTATAGTTATTACAATATATAAGTGTTTCAGTTTTATAAATCGCTCTCGCAAGATTTGATCGTAAATTTTCGAAGTTTTTTCATCCAAATTGCTGATTTTTTTAGCCGTACCTAGTTAAGATACGAGTAATACCATCTGCGCTGTTTTAATCCTATAGACTAGATGTAATAATTACGTTTCAAAAACTAAAAAGAAAACCAACGAAAATGTTTCGACCAATTGAAAAGTCAAGAGAAAATATTAGTTTTATGAAGTTACTATTAGTTCTACATTAAATAACTTAAATGTGGTCCCATTTAAGTTATATATACTTGGGACTATTCTGCACACAATATAAAATCATTCAAATTGGATCACCAGGTACAAAGATATGCATGGTCAATGGTTATACATGAACAAATATATATATACTCCTCCGTTTTTCGTCGCTTAAAAAGGCCGTAGCCTGTACTACAACACCTTGCTCCTCACACCTGCCTCCTTTTCACGCATAGAGTAAAAATAAAGTTATCCTCTAGACATTTCTAAAACTTACGGTCATAAGACATCTAGACTTCTAAGACTAGATTTGGATTGTAGGTATTATATTTAGAAAACATACGCGTGAATGACAACAAAACTAGTCTAGCTAGGTATACCTATTACAAAATCTAGACCCAAGATGTGGCTTATAATTTATTTTATATTGATTGAATACTAAACTGTATTGCACAAATGCAATATCTAACGTTGCCACAAACGCTAAAATCTTTTACAACCATTAGGTATCTATAAATCTAATCTGACATGACTGTCTCCAACCTTCGGAACTCTGTCAAAATAAAATTATTAGTTGGTATGTACTCGTGCAGATGCTTATCTTTATTCTTCATTAATTATTTCTGCATTCGAAATGTTTATTGTATTCCAATAGACTTGAGAAATAGCAGTAGGTATGCCAGTTTCTCCTCACCTTTTTATCTAGTGATGAAATTTTATTAAGAAATACTTATCTTTTAACTTTTCCCAAAATCGACCTTTGACCAATTGCGATTCAAATAAAAATCTGTTCATCACAAGAGCAAGCAAGTATTCTCGTGTAATAAAAACATAATGTGCTCGGTACTATGGCAGGTACTTTTAGGTTTTGATTGCCATTTCAAAGGGTGTTCTAGTATGAGGTCGGCCCTATATCATAGGTAACGTGTGTGTGATTATTGGAAAACATTACGAGCCAAAAATCTTTGAGGTACCTAAACCCACATAAAAGTATCATATTTTTTAATCCCAGTCATAATCAGTTCACGTGTTTGTGTGACAATTAATCCAAATATCCAAATTTTCGCATTTGTAATATTAGTACTAATTACGATAGTGATTACGTTACTTATAACAACCACATGTTTCCTTAGTTTAACGCAGTTTACACAGTTCCCCATAATTCCACTAATGTTTGGTTTGGCGTTTAACCAAGCCAATCGCTGCGTAGCATCTTAGCTTAGAACGGAAGCAACAATTAATTATTTATTGTCTTTAGAGCTGTGCATACATACATACTCCTAATTATATCGAAGACAGTGTTTAGTACATCATGTCAAGGGTATGGTACTCGTTTGTTCCGCTTACGAAATTGGTCAAGACTAACAGACAACTTAAACACGCCATATTTCACTTTGTTTTGGTTTCTCAGACTGGTTGATGTAGTATTTGGCAATACCTTTGAAGATTTACTGTCATCAGTGTCGTATTCATAGGCCGGCTGTTTTGAACAGGAAGAACATAAGTTCTCGGCAAATATGCACGATGTCACAAGTAAACTAAAATACCATGTTGGATTTTCTATTTACATCGTACGGATAGGTACATGATAAATTTTTTTTTTTTTTCGTGTAAGAGTCCACTTGCACTCCATTTACGAATTAAAATTTCATCGATCGGCAGATAGGTATTTTCATTATTCATGAAATGTGGAAAAAAAACACCCTTTATGCTTTTCCTTGAGGTAAGTTTTATTTCAAACGGTACAGTACAATATAAACAAAGCGTTTACCTGTAATGAGTGAGCAAACATTCGCAATCATCTGCAAGTTACTTATCCGTCGAGTATGGCTATGAATCTTAATTCTCCATCTACACAATCGTCTATGAACGAACGATCATCCATTAGACGGCATTGTTCATTTATCTACTGCAAACAATATGTATCATAAACAATAAACATATTACACCTGCCTTCCTGAGTACCTACCTGCAATAGACAACATAACGTGATCCATCCTACTATTATTGGATACGCGAAAGTGAGGTTGTATTTTGCCTAATCACGCGATAAAAGTTAATTAGATTTAGATGAAACTTTCAAATTATATTAGTAGATTTTTTATATCAATGTTTATTCTAATCTAAAATGCAGGGTAGGGTTACATACATATATACATTTTTTTTTATTTTTTTATTTGGGTAACAAAGGTTAAACTTAAACCAATAAAGTGTCCACTTTATTGGTTTAAGTTTAATCCAATAAAGTGTCACCTACTATACTATACACGTGAAGAAAAGGTTTACAATTACAAATCTAATATATAAAATATCCATGTCACAATGTTAGTTACCATACTCCTCCGAAACGGCTTGACCGATTCTCATGAAATTTTGTGAGCATATTGAGTAGGTCTGAGAATCGACCAACATCTATTTTTCATACCCCTAAGTGATAAGGGTGGCGTAAAGATCGGGAAAAACGGAAAGTGCTTTTTTCTGTGGGATTATTGACATTTGACAGGACGTCTGTCGGGACAGCTAGTAATATATATATTTAGATTGGAATATATTTTTGGAGGCCTATGTCAAGGGACAACCTGACCAACAAACTGGTTGCTTGCTTTGCAGTTTTTTTTTTATTTTGTTACGTAGAATGTAAGTTAAAATTGTAAAAATTTGGTTAGAAAATAAAGGCTTTTTATTATTATTTCATTAATATACTTTTGGATCTGATTTTCTGAGAATTAAAAAATCTAAATTCTTAAAATTAGAAGTGTTTGACAATGCAAGATTCTATTGGTTGATATTCAATTAAGATTAACCTTTCTGCTCATTGATAATGGGCCATGGGCCAGAGTATGACTCAGCCTTGCAATTCCATATGAATAGGCCGTAATATTTTTATGGTCTAGTTGTTCGTGTATTGAATTCTGAAAGATAAATCATATGACTATGCGGAAAAGTTAATCATTATGTATGTGTGTGCTGTGCAGAGCCTGATCA
This sequence comes from Hydriomena furcata, assembly GCA_912999785.1. Lineage (NCBI taxonomy): Eukaryota > Metazoa > Arthropoda > Insecta > Lepidoptera > Geometridae > Hydriomena > Hydriomena furcata. The sequence goes on from OU538826.1 coordinate 5,013,458, forward strand.
GAATTTCTGTAGTCTACTTTTAAAATGGGGATTTACAATTCAGATTTGTACATACGAGGATCGACGCAAGATTATAAGGTAGAGTTATATAAAGGGATAATTTATACGAGTACCTACCACACCTGCCATGTTGGCCGAGTGGGAGGTACTCCGATTTTCCATCTGAAGGTTGTGGGTTCGAATCACACAATGAATTTTTCTGTTTGAAAAATTTATATGCGCATCAAAACACTTGCTTAAAACGGTGAAGGAAAACATCGTGAGGAAACCAGTTAGTATTCTTGAAAGCGGCGACGGGCTTGCAATCTGTCACTTATGGAATGCTAACTACTTCAAAATATGGGCATGTGCCAAATATAATGTTTGGACGTGCCTCTGACTACCCCCACTAGACATATTCAAAAGATCTAAGCCCTTGGAGATCTGAGTGGATGTCTATGTCTACCGTACTTGAGGATTACAGCCGTGATCCCATTTTTTTACCACACCTTCAAAGTCGCAGCGACTACTAATGTATAATTATATTTACCTACTAGGTACAATTTACAAGTAAGTGAACGAACTAAACGTGAATTTCTATCCAATTTGTATGTATAACTAATAATAAACTAATAATAACTAATAATAATAATAAACGTAGTTCTGTTTTTTGGATAAACAAAACTTGAAAGTTATCTTTACCATAACTCAAAGCTGTGCCTTTTGAAAATATTAAAAAAACCCCGATCAAAAAACAAAATATAAATTAAACTAACTTTTAATCTTGTACAAGATTTGCTATAAACATGAGGATTTATATAAAGGGATTTTAAAATTTAATCGGTTGTTTTCATCAAAGAGGAATTACTATAAAAATCATAACCTTCTATAAATTTGGTCACCTTCGGTATACAGGAAACATGGGCAGATGTCAGCGACGACCCGACACTAGGTCAACAAGGCTAGTCGATATTAATTGCTCATTATCGTAAATTTAAATTCTTTTATGACATAAAGAGCCGTGAATTATATCAGGATAAATGTGTATTTGTAAAATACCCTTGAAGATTTCACTAAGTAAAGTTTGGAGACAGAGTTGTATTTCCTTAATCATTTTTAGGGTTCCGTACCCAAATGGTAAAAACGGGATCCTATTACTGAGACTTCGCTGTCCGATTCTCATGAACCGTAATAGCTACCCAGTTGAAATTTTCACTGATTATGTATTTCTGTTGGTGCTATAACAACAAATAAAATAAATATTTAAAGGGGGCTCCCATAAAGCAAACGTTTTTATAGATAATGGTACGGAACCCTTCGTGCGCGAGTCTGACTCGCACTTGGCCGGTTTTTCTGTGTAGCATCCTTGTGGAAAACTTAATATAAATAAATAAATCAATAAAGCTAGCTCATAATCATCATCGACGGTTTCCAGCAACCTTTATCGGGTCTTCATTTTATTTAGGGCCGTCCTACGCTATGCTTTCTGGTGCACGGTCTTAACTAGAGAATCTTTCTGCCCCATCCCAACGGCAATCAGTTTTTAGCTGTTTTAGTTACTTGAACAATCTCTAGGTCGACGATACAATTACAACTAAAACCTTTGGCCAATTTTGTTATTTTTCTTTCATAGAAAAAAAAGAAACAATGACCCATAACAATCAAGACTTGGGTTTTTATTTGCATGTGCCTACCCCATCTTCTATCTTTCTACCTTCTATCTTTGTAATATTGTTTTTTTAGGCATAAAATTAAGGTTCGAGGTAGTTTATTTTATTTGGGGTTAACTTTAGCGTCTCAGACAGCTGCCGGGCGCACGCGCAGCCTTGACATCTCGCCGGTTGTGTCAGCGTTTACGAAACCTGTCTTTTTGTAGTAACCTCACGGTTCCCTTATTAATGAGAGCCTTCGAGATTAGGATCTCATACTATAAATCAATGGGATAATAACGGAATACTAAACTAACATGCCTAAAAAAAACAAAAGAGAGGAAAAAGAAGACGGAAAATAATGTCAAATTTAGCGAGAAGAGACTAACAAAGATTAGAGAGCTCAAGAAATAGGGTCAAGACTGTTATGTCTAGGTTCTTAGATCTTTGAGGATTTCAAGGAGATGGAGGTTAGTCCAATAATAGAGTAGTTTATACTAAGCATGTGATACTTTTTGCATTAATTTGTTATGCCTGTCAATGTTTTGATTTTAAATCCCCAATCGATAACTAGATACCTACTGGAGTTCAAGTGGTCTGCTTAGGTTATCTCACAGGCGCCAACAAGACGTGTAAAACATGGCTCCAATAAAATAGTATTGCGTCTGTTCATAAAAATCCCGATTACGTAAAATAACTATAGGACGGCAATTATTTTATTTTTTAGATCTCTTAGCCTTAAACTTCTCCGTTGAGCTCAGATTGCATCTTTAGCGTTATTAAATCACGACAATTTATTTTAAAAAAAATATAGTTATTGCTATGAATGAAGCAATACAACCGCTCGTGTAAAGCGGTTTTGGCTCACCATCGATTAACGACGAGCGAAGAAAACAAATGCTATCTATCTCATACATTTTACAAATAAAAAGGTCATACATCTGCAATCAATTATCACTTCTAAATTACTACTATATTATATTTAATTATATAATTTATATTTAATTATATACTATATTTGAATGCAATAAAAACATTTTGTATTTGTATTTGTATTTGAATTATAAATAACACCTAACAATCACATACGATATACCTAAGCATTAGTAGTCTTGTAAGTATATTGTCTAGTCTAGACGACTCCAGAAAACTGAAGCCACAAGTACCCTTACCAATATCCCTAGTGAAAATCAAATTGCTTAATCCTGAAGGATGTTCAGTTCAACCAGTGACTCTTTTTGCATTCATCAGAAAAGGCGAAATAAATATTTTTCAGAAATCTTAAAGTATATGTAGATATAATAATGGTAATGGTACAGGCAATAATGGTCGCTAATTAACAGATGAACAGATCACAATCCAAAGTAAAATTTACTATTTTTATTCAGGCAACACGATTTTGGTAAATCTTTTTTTTTTTCATCATTCTAGATGCATAGTCTGAACATCCAGTTTTAATTTTCGGGAGTGGTTTTAATAGGTACACTTAATACACCATGAATTAACCGTTTGCTTCAAAATCGGGGTCATTGGGTCGCGGTAGCTTATTGTATAACATCTTATGTAAGTGACCTTGTGAAACAACCTCATTGAATAAGATTGCGGTAGCGTTCAAGTTCAGCTTCATTTGCATTTAGTTAATCATCATTTAGAATAATTTGTTGCATAAATCATAACAAACACGATACCTGAATTAATTACATGTTATGAACTCGCGTGCCAAACAAAACAACTTGGTCAATCGCGCAGGTGCTATGTTACTCGTAGCTATGAGAGAAACTACCTTCAAACTCAATTGTTTTATTGTAAACTAGCTGACCCGTGCCCGCTTCGCTGTGCGTAAGACATTTCTAATACCATCGTTGACTTTTTTGTAGACGTTTTTAAGGTGTACAATACTGTAGTACATTATTTTGATATATCTCGTGGGGTTCAGCCAGCATTTGCAATGTAAGCGCAAAAAAATGTGTTTATTTACGACATCACATTAGAAACCTCTAAAATTATCAGTGTTTCTCTACTATATTATGCATATATTATACATATAAACCTTCCTCTTGAATCACTCTGTTTATTAAAAAAAACTCAAAATCAACAACAAAATCCGTTGTGTAGTTTTAAAGATATAAGCAAACATACATACAGACATACATACATATTACATACAGACGCGGGAAGCGGAAAGCGACTTTGCTTTATACTATGTAGTGAAGGAAAATAGTCAGCGAAACCGAAATAAATATATTGTATGGTAATTAAGGATTAGGTACGACACGTAATTCTCAATTCGAATAGAAATATCTATTGATACACGGCAATTTTCGGATTGAAAGTTGTGACCAGATAAACACGGTTATTAATATTTTTATAAAGTTATCTTAATTGAATTTGTAATTCTTGTCATGATACTCGTAATATAGCATATACCTTCAAAAACACAGTAAGCGATGAACATTTCCTACTAGGCATTGGAGTATAGATACTTCTATGACATTTCGACATTTCAAACATACATTGCTCAGCGTTCGAGAGAGCTAGGCATTAACTTAAAGTTTGGACATAAATGTTATACGTTTATAAGTTTTTTAGAGAAATCTCTACGATAAATTGACATCTCGAAAAATTTCAAAGATGAAAACCTTATCCTTCCAACGAACTGCAAAAGATGAAAACAACAAATTTTCTTTTTCGGAAACCTTGACCTACTAGCCTTGACCAATTGGCCGTTGACGACCAAAAATCAATTCCATACTATGATTTATATGTGATCTATCACACGCATGATTTACCAATGTGTCCTTGGACTAATAAACGAGATTTCACTTTTCTGCGGCAAAGCTGCCGGTCATCGCACTTGCCTCACCTTGTCACCATTGTTTGCTCACCCACTGGTACACTTTGTGGTTATGTAAGGAACGCACCTCTACGCACTGTGCTTCGAAATGTTTACTGTGAAATTCAACTGGCATTCCTTCACTATTTTATGTACTAACTAGCAGTCCGCCCCGGCTCCGCACGGGAGTAACGTATTATAACGATTTTATGGGTAATTTTTTACCCAGGTTACATTATCGAAGTTTTAATAGGAATCCCTATTTTTTTCAAACAATAAATATGACCTATGTTACTCAGAGATAATGTAGCATTCTAAAAGTAAACGATTTTTTGAAATATATCCAGTAGTTTTTGTATTTATTCCATACAAATATACAAAACATCTTTCCTCGTAATAATATTAGTACCTATAGTTTTATTACACTCATAATAACTTTTGAATGGTATGTAATTTGGGAATGGTATAATTAAACTAGCTGTTATAAATAGTTATTTTATCTGTAAGTTTTAACTCTAAATCAAGTGTAGCGTGTGTTGCTTTTTGAATTTGTGCTGAAGCTCTTTAGTTATTTTTTTTTATTGCTGTACCTACGTACTTGAGTAGTAGGTACTTTTAACTTTTAATTATTATTCTTGTTTGAGCCTTCACCTTGTTCGATTGGCACCACACTGGAGCTCTACATAGCATTAAGGAAAGGATCATAAAAAAAAAAGGTAGACCCCAAGCCGTGTTTGTTGCCTGATTCTTCTAGGCTTGGTCGCGTGGAATCGGCGTAGCTTCACCTAGTTCCTAAGACGTTTCAAAGTGATCCTTGTGATTTTATTGAAATAAATGATTTTTGAATTTGAATTTGAATTTGAATTAAAAAAGTAATTTACAGGTACTGATATGGCCTTGAAAATGAAGTGATTTTTTGGATAAGGATTAATACCCAGGTACGAATAATGTGGCCTAGTTTGTACAGGCGGCGTTACCATTGCATATTTTAACATGAAAAGGTAGTTATTGTGACATAACTGTAATAGTTGGACATAATTATGGTATTGCTGACTTATTTGTTAATATTGATGTAATCTTTAAAACTGCAGTTCATCACTTTGCTCTATTGTCAATAATTTCCGCAGCATACGCGATATAAAGATTTTTTTGGTTTTTTTATCACACGATGGGTTACATTATCGAAGTTTTCATACGGATCCCTAATAGTTAGACAAATGGTATTGTTGACTTATTTGTAGATATTCATGTCCTCTTTAAAACTGTATTACATTATTTTGCTCTATTGTCAATAATTTCCGCAGCATACGCGATAAAAAGATTTTTTTGGATTTTTTATCACACGTTGGGTTACATTATCGAAGTTTTCATACGGATCCCTAATAGTTAGACAAATGGTATTGTTGACTTATTTGTAGATATTCATGTCCTCTTTAAAACTGTAGTACATTACTTTGCTCTATTGTCAATAATTTCCGCAGCATACGCGATATAAAGATTTTTTTGGATTTTTTATCACATTTGGGTTACATTATTGTAGTTTTCATACGGATCCCTAATAGTTAGACAAATGGTATTGTTGACTTATTTGTAGATATTGATGTCTTCTTTAAAACTGTAGTACATTACTTTGCTCTATTGTCAATAATTTCCGCAGCATACGCGATATAAAGATTTTCTTGGATTTTTTTATCACACGTTGGGTTACTTTATCGAAGTTTTCATACGGATCCCTAATAGTTAGACATATGGTATTGTTGACTTATTTGTAGATATTGATGTCCTCTTTAAAACTGTATCACATTACTTTGCTCTATTGTCAATAATTTCCGCAGCATACGCGATATAAAGATTTTTTTGGATTTTTTATCACATTTGGGTTACATTATTGAAGTTTTCATACGGATCCCTAATAGTTAGACAAATGGTATTGTTGACTTATTTGTAGATATTGATGTCTTCTTTAAAACTGTAGTACATTACTTTGCTCTATTGTCAATAATTTCCGCAGCATACGCGATATAAAGATTTTCTTGGATTTTTTTATCACACGTTGGGTTACTTTATCGAAGTTTTCATACGGATCCCTAATAGTTAGACATATGGTATTGTTGACTTATTTGTAGATATTGATGTCCTCTTTAAAACTGTATCACATTACTTTGCTCTATTGTCAATAATTTCCGCAGCATACGCGATATAAAGATTTTTTTGGATTTTTTATCACATTTGGGTTACATTATTGAAGTTTTCATACGGATCCCTAATAGTTAGACAAATGGTATTGTTGACTTATTTGTAGATATTGATGTCTTCTTTAAAACTGTAGTACATTACTTTGCTCTATTGTCAATAATTTCCGCAGCATACGCGATATAAATATTTTCTTGGATTTTTTTATCACACGTTGGGTTACATTATCGAAGTTTTCATATGGATCCCTAATAGTTAGACATATGGTAGTGTTGACTTATTTGTAGATATTGATGTCTTCTTTAAAACTGTAGCACATTATTTTGCTCTATTGTCAATAATTTCCAAAGCATACGCGATATAAAGATTTTTTTGGATTTTTTATCACACGTTGGGTTACATTATCGAAGTTTTCATACGGATCCCTAATAGTTAGACATATGGTATTGTTGATTTATTTGTAGATATTGATGTTCTCTTTAAAACTGTAGTACATTACTTTGCTCTATTGTCAATAATTTTCGCAGCATACGCGATATAAAGATATTTTTGGATTTTTTATCACACGTTGGGTTACATTATCGAAGTTTTCATACGGATCCCTAATAGTTAGACAAATGGTATTGTTGACTTATTTGTAGATATTGATGTCTTCTTTAAAACTGTACTACATTACTTTGCTCTATTGTCAATAATTTTCGCAGCAAACGCGATATAAAGATTTTTTTAGGATTTTTTTTCACACTTTGGGTTACATTTTCAAAGTTTTCATACGGATCCCTAACGTTTTTGAAAATACTATATAGCCTATGTCCATCAGGGATAATGTAGGATTCTAATGGTAAAAGAATTTTTTGAATCGGTTCAGTAGTTTCGGAGCCTATTCGATACAAACAAACAAACAAACAAACAAATATTAGTAAATATTATTATTAGTATAGATATTAATAGTAGTTGAGCCGTGACGGAGTCCCTTGGGCGATCCAAAAAACTCACCAGAGTTGGCCAGTAACTAGTACGAACTTTGGATGATATTTGCAAAAAATATAGTTCGTGGCGTGAAATAGTATATAATAATATGCTTTTTTTATAAAAAGAAGCAGCTCGTATGTTGAGGACTATTAGCATTCCAAATGTCATCTAAATCTGATTAGTCATCACAAAGTAACTGAACCAAGAAACCTCCCCATACTATGTGCGTGTGTGTGTGCTTACAATATAAGTTTAAGTAAATTAGAATAGGGTGATATCACCCTGTGAATTAAGTCACTTTTGTAACCCATTATCTTCTAAATTCCAGCGGATTACATCCTACCATGCAGTCAAAGCGACCCTCAATTGGACAACTGCATAAAGAACTCGTTCAACCATCTGCGACCATATTTGGCCAAGGGTCTACCAGACCTCGGTGTGCCGGCCGTGGAGCCGCTGTTCATCGACCGCCTGGTGATGGAGAACTCTGCGGGGCCTGTCAGGGTCACAGCTGCCTTCAATAACATCACTGTTATAGGGCCCAGCAACTACACTATCACTAAGATTAGGTTAGTATAAAGACTAGAGACCAGAGGGTTCGTTTGCTAAAAACTTTTCTTTGTGTTTCTTTTAGTTTATGCATTTTAAGTTCTATGAAAAAACTCATACAAGTAACTTATAATAACTTATAATTTTCATATGCTTTAATATTTGAAGATATCTAACGGGGGCACTCAGAGAAATGTCAAAATATTAGGTACATTTTTTTCGTTTGAAAAAAGGGTCATGCCTCCAATTCGTATCATGTCTAGAAGGAATGTTCCTTTTATGTAGAAATACATGGATTTGAACATTGTAAGACATTCCGTAACAATAACAATAGTAGCTGAACATAATTCTTACGAAAGTAGATACTTATTCCTTCTGCAATAGTCGCGACGGAATGCTGGGTACTTGACCTTATTGGTTGTGATTCACGCTTTCCTTTTGACTTGACTATTCTTGCAGAATCTGTCAATAAGAATCGACAATTCATATATCTACGACTGTAAAAAATGGATTTAAGCACCTGCAAATTTGAAAGGATGTCTACCGTACTTAGGGATTACAGTCGTGATCTATTTATTTATTTTTATTTGATTTGTAAAAAATGGTTGATGTGATAGTAAACGCAAAATTTAACCAAGTAACCAACCAGTAACCAAGCAGTCACTATATAAACACGGTATATTTCAAATTTCATTCAATTTGAACCAGTAGTTTAAGAATTATAACTAGTCAAAGTTTCCTATTTTGTCACTCACTCACTCACTCACTCACTGACTGACTGACTTATGTTATTACGTAATTAGCTAACATTTACGTAATAACTTAAGACAGAAGGACCCTTAAAGTAGGGACTGAATAAATTAACCGA